>OV702291.1:117070-1605837 GCA_916181665.1 Avena sativa | reverse complement strand
ATCTGTTTTCTCCATATATGTTTGATGCATATGTTTCCTTCCGTGATTGAGCAACGATCCGTGGAGTTAGCATACGAGTGGTGCTGAAGTTTACATCTTATTCCGCTGCGTATTTTCAGATCACGTTTGAGTGTGCTAATTCTCCAACACTAACAACTGGACTATCTTCGTAAAAAAAAGACCAAGTACTCCACATAACTTCTTCTAGGCAATGAATGGCTTGATACTGTCTCAAGACTAAAAATGTTAGGACAGAACAAACAAACAGTCGGATGAATTCATCCTAATAACAACAACGATTGATACTGTCTGGGTTAGTTAGTGCTTCGAGCACAGCATGCCCGGCATGATCATTAGTAAGGAGATGAAGAACGATAGTGGTTCTCTTGATCTGTGTCATCACGTACTTTAAAGATCCATCAGGCTGTGCAAATTTGTTTTTCAAACCCCAAGAGTCGTTACTTGTTTAAAAAAGAGTAATCTAATCCAACAATATCAACTGATGTAGCTATCACTTCACCTTAAGCTACGGACAGAAATTACTGAGCGCTAATAAAATCAAGTTTCAACTATTGATTGGATGGTAACAGACATTTGTAAAATATAATAAAACAGAACTTACCTACAATTCAGATATCATGTGCATCCCTTCATCATGTGCATCATACTGGAAAACATAACAGTGAACTGGCTAAATTAGTGAAATTAAACAAGCAAGAGTTTTTTTTAGGTAAAATGAAATCAAATTTACACTTGTGACCACCCAAAAAAATACACTTGATTACCAGCATAGCATATACTGTTTCACATAATTCAGTTGTTATATAAGCTCAGACTTTCACTTCATCAAATAAAAGACATGTAGTAGCATCCATTAATTTTATTGGTCCAATCCATTTCTGTTCATGCTTCTATTCTTCATACTCTCTATCCCATAATAAATGACTTTGGTTTATCTATATTCGCATTTTTTCGAAATGGGGGGAACCCCGGTCTCTGCATCCTAGGATGCACACAACCTTTATTAAAATTAATCTGTAGCACAAAAATATTACAGTTCATGGATCAGAAAGGGTTGATACAAACATCAACCATCTGAACAAAGCTAAGGGTCTCACAAGAGAGAAATAATAGCAGCTAGACATCTGTTAATCTACTAGAATGACGCCACGAAGCCTGGCTGAAGAAATTCGAAGTAACCGCCACAATACGGGTGCACCGAGAAACCATGGGTTGTCGCTGATGCTCTAGGAGAAGGAAAACCCAGAGCTTAATCCAATGCGCCGCCATATGAATAACCTGCAAAAAAGATGGGACTCCGGTCCTATTAAAAATAAAGTTATTTTGACATTTCCAAATGGACCAACATAGGGCCAAAATGCCAATACAAATTCTGCCTTTATTCCTTTATCTACTCCATTAAGCCAATTACCAAACATATTAGTGATATTGGTTGGCGGAGGTAGATTATAGGTAAAAAGAATCATGCGCCATAGAATGTTTGTGAAAGGACATGAAAGGAATAAATGTTCAACTGTTTCGTCATCGTCACAAAAGCAACATTTTTTACATCCATTCCACTTTCTCTTAGCGAGGTTATCTTTGGTTAACAAGACTTTGTTATTGAGGAACCACATAAAAATCTTATTTTTTATAGGTATTTTTAACTTTCACAAATATCTTGTGGGGAAACGCGGATGTCCATTCATGAGATCTTCAGACATAGATTGAACTATAAATACCCCATTCTCAGTTAACCCCCATATAAATTTGTCATGACCATTTGTCAAAGTTACTGCCATCAATCTCTCGCATAGGTGCAACCATGCATCCCATTTACTCCCGGTTAAACTTCGCCTAAAGCCAATGTTTCAGCAAGTTCACGCACAACAGCAACCATACCAGGGATAGTGCATAACTGCACAGGCGTTACTTCCATCTTCAAACAGCTAGCTTGATTCCACTTGCTCTTCCTATCTGCTAATTTGCTGTGGTATTCGCAGAGGGTGACCATAACCGTGTATTTGGGTTCAGCGGATATCCTACTTGACAGAAAATTGGGAACAAAAGATAAGAATTATTTGTCAGCGTCGTGCTAGCAAACAACTCTAGGTTCGATTTATCTCTGTAATGCCAATAGCTAGCTAGCAGTTATAGATAGTGCGAATAGCAAAGAGAAGACGATGGTGTATCCACTGTGGTTGTGCCTTTACTATCTGTACAAGCTGCCTGTGAAGACGATGGTGTACCAGGAGCCGGGTTTCGAGCTCCACCGGAGACAGGGTGACACGAGCTACTGTGCATATGTTCACGGACGTCGGCGTGTACTACACCCCCCGCCTTCATCTTCCGTGGCATGGAGGTGGTGCGCAGGCTGGAGCAAATGGCTGATCGAGAACCACAGCTACCAGCCCCTGAGTACGCGGTGGCGAAGCTGAACGAGAAGGACTTCTGGTGCATGTTTGACACGTCCCACTACGGTCTCTGCCACCAGAAGTACGGCGCGGCTGGCACCTTCATGAGCATCAACTACAAGTCCCCCCCAACTGTAGCAGCTCCCTCTGCTAAAATTTGTCCTTTTTAATGGATTTACCCTGCGGAACCCGGGGTTTTTGGTGCATACAAAAGAAGGGGCGCAGGACCGAGAAGGAGGTGCAGGAGGCCGAGGCCGCTATGCTTGAGCCCGCTTGCTCTGAAGAGGCCTAGCCGTCTCGGCGCTGCTGGTCTCGGTTTCTTCAGGATAAGATGTGTTTGGCAGATTATTAGAACTCTTGATTGTGTTCGTAGCACCTCTGTACTATGACCGTTGTTGTCGTACTTGGCACTTTTCTTAATTAGTTATTTTCTTATAACTTAATCAGGAAGATGTACTCTGTGGTACTTGACTGGAATAATATGGATGCTTTTGTGATGAATTCTCTGCCCAGGATCAGCTGAATCAGGAAGCTGAGAAGTTAGAATGCTGTTTAGCTTTAGCAGTACATCATCATAGTCTTTGCAATCGGGATATTTCTGTTCATGTCATCTGTTGGTTTTAGTTTACTCCAAAGACTTGTGATCTCATTTACCCTGCTTTTGCTGCCAGTGACACTTGAGCTGCTTCCAGTTTGCCTGCAGGAAGGATGAAGTGGAGAATTGATTCAGAGAAAAGGTGAGCGTCCTTGCATTGCCAGGAAGGATGAAGTGGAGAACTGATACAACCAGGCAAAGGTGAGCGTCCTTGCATTGCCTTCTAGTATCAGTAATACTAATAATGGATCCAACGCGTGATGGATGGAGACAGTGCATCTGACACACAACAACAATAAACAACGTACAAGTACAACACAGCTCTGAATGCATGTGGTGTGTGTGCATCTCGTCATCATGCAATGAATGTGAACAAGTATTTGATTTGGGATGTATTGTGTCACGGTAATTAGTGAACAAGTATGGTTCCCTGCTGCTGCTTCTGTGGACGCCATCTCCATCTTGTCTCCACTGCTTGGGACAGGAAGCAATCAATCACCTTGTACATGAGCAGTCTGCTACTGCTAGTTCTTGCCACGGGTGTTGATTTCTTTTTGTGACCCATGCGTACCGGTTTTGATTTCTATATTTACAATACTACATCCTACGAATGGATCTATTTATATAGATCGGGTGTTGTAGATGTTTATAGTTTTGTCTAGACATAGTCAAATCTAAACAATTTAGACTTCTAACTACATTTATATGCCTTATTATGTGGAACAGAGGAGGAAGTACAGCTCTTAACACAAGTTTCCCCAGAGATGCTTCAGCTGGACTGTTATAAATAAGACTCACGACAACATCATGGCTCAACTCCTACTGCCCTTCACTCTTTTGGTTTCAGGAGCCAGCCTTGAGCCATGGCGGAGCTGCAGGAGCCGTTGGTGCGAGGGAAGAGGAAGACGCGTCTGGTGGACTTCCTGGTGCAGTTCCGCTGGATCTTCGTCATCTTCTTCCTCCTCCCCATCTCGGCCCTCATCTACCTCAACACCTACCTGAGCGTCATGTGGTCCGCCATGAAGTCGGAGAAGAAGCGGCAGAAGGAGCACGAGGAGAACGTGCGGAAGGTCGTGAAGCGGCTCAAGCAGCGCAACCCCAAGAAGGACGGCCTGGTCTGCACGGCCAGGAAGCCCTGGATCGCTGTCGGCATGCGCAACGTCGACTACAAGCGCGCCAGGCACTTCGAGGTCGACCTCTCCGCCTTCCGGAACATCCTCGAGATCGACGCCGACAGGATGGTCGCCAAGGTCGAGCCTCTCGTCAACATGGGCCAGATAACCAGGGCCACCTGCCCCATGAACCTCTCCATCGCCGTGGTCTCGGAGCTCGAGGACCTCACCGTCGGTGGCCTCATCAACGGCTACGGGATCGAGGGGAGCTCCCACATCTACGGGCTCTTCTCCGACACGGTCGTCGCGGTCGAGATGGTCCTCGCCGACGGTCGGGTCGTGAGAGCCACCAAGGACAACGAGCATTCTGACCTATTCTATGGTGTCCCATGGTCCCAGGGAACGCTTGGGTTCCTCGTTTCAGCTGAGATCAAGCTCATCCGTATCAAGGAGTACATGAGGCTCACCTACACTCCGGTGAGGGGATCCCTCAAGGACATCGCGCAGGACTACGCCGACGCCGTCGCGCCGACAGACCCTTCCAAGGTCACGGCAGACTTCATCGAAGGGCTGGTGTTCTCGGAGACGGAGGGCGTGATGATGACCGGCTCGTACGCCTCCGGGGAGGAGGCCAGGAGGAAGGGGAACAAGATCAACAACGTCGGGTGGTGGTTCAAGCCGTGGTTCTACCAGCACGTGCAGACGGCGCTGCGCAAGGGCGAGTTTGTGGAGTACATCCCCACCAGGCAGTACTACCACCGCCACACCCGGTCCCTCTTCTGGGAGTGCAAGCTCATCCTGCCCTTCGCCGACCAGCTCTGGTTCAGGTACCTCCTTGGCTGGCTGATGCCTCCCAAGGTGTCCCTGCTCAAGGCCACCCAGGGCGAGGCCATCAGGAACTACTACCATGACAACCATGTCATCCAGGACATGCTGGTTGCCGGCTTCGAGCTGAACCAGCGGCAGGGCGACACGAGGTACGCGCAGATGTTCACGGACGTGGGCGTGTACTACACCCCCGCGTGCGTGTTCCGCGGCGAGGAGTTTGACGGCGCGCTGGCGGTGCACCGGCTGGAGCAGTGGCTGATCCGGAACCACGGGTACGAGACGCAGTACGCGGTGACGGAGCTGAGCGAGAAGGACTTCTGGCGCATGTTCGACGCGTCCCACTATGAGCTGTGCCGCCGCAAGTACGGCACCGTGGGCACCTTCATGAGCGTCTACTACAAGTCCAAGAAGGGGCGCAAGTCCGACAGGGAGGTGCGGGAGGCCGAGGCCGCCGTCCTCCTCGAGACCGCCGGCAATGCCGAAGAAGAGGAGGAGGAGGACTAGCTAGCTGCTGGTTTCTGTTTCTTCAGGATATCCTGAACTAGTCTTTTGCTTGATTACTAGAACCCAGATCGATGGTGTGCTATCATCGTTTGTTTTCTTCGGTGGTACTCCCTCGGTCCCGAAATAGATATCGCAAGTTTGTCAAAATTTAGATACTAAATATTTTCTAGATTCATCCGAATTTTGACAGATCTAAGACATCTATTTTGAGACTGGGGGAGTACTTGGTTTAGCCTTTTATTTGTCGAATTTCTTAGACCTTAATAATAAGGAGATGTACTACGTAGTATCTATTTGGCACTTTACTGGAATAATATGGATGCTCTGCTCTGCCCTCGGAGCTTGATCGCGGGGGGGGGGGGGGGGGGGGGGGGGGGAGGCAGAGAACCTGAAAGCTGTTGTATTATTACCTGCTCGTCTGTCTTTGTGGGAGCGGGAAGAGGCGACGGGGATCAAGTAGTGTGTGTGTGGGCGGTTAGGGTTAGGCTAGAGATACGTTTAGGATATGGCGTGGGGGTGACCGGTGGGTCTGGCTGGCTTAAAAAGTTATCTTGTTTTAAAAAAGTTAGCAAATAGTTCTAGATAATTCAAATAGTAGAAAAATATAGTTTACATTTGAATAAAAGTATAAGATTTTTTTTTGAACGAGTGTATCTAGACGTCTTTTCGAACCTACGCACTAAAAGTATCTAGATGTATTCCTTTTACAGAAGCTAAAATATCTTATATTTTAAAACGGAGGGACTACCTAAAAATAATACTTTAAGGATGTTTCATGTTACTCACAAAAAAAAAGGACGTTTCATGTTGCAACGAACAAGCATTTCTAGCTTTCAGTTACTTATACATATTTACAAGTTCTTTCCGTCACAAATTAAATAAACACAAGGCAACCAGCATCGAAAAACAAACAAGGTACTATTGGTGTGTTGCATCTATTTAATTTATGTGCGGCACTAAGAAAAAAGAAAAGAAAAGAAAACAAGGTAAACATGTGAGGACCTAAAGCCAGATACACGTGTAAACCCACCATGCACCTCCTGATGCCCAAACACATTCTACGCGTCTTAGCATTAAAACATACATTCGAATCTTGACAAATTCAAGAACACTGGTATGGATCGGAGGGAAGGGAGTACAACTTTATCGGGAATTATTATAACCGGATGAATGGATTGTGGTGAACTACTGAGGCCGACTTCTTTTCAGCTTATAGAATAGATTCAAAACCCAAAATCGCACAAGTCCAAAAGAATGAGTCCGATTGTGTCTAGCTTTTTTCCACCGTGAATCCCAATTTACACGTGAACTGGGAAGATTCCCGGGCTTCAGCGCGATGGAACGAACAGGTAAAACGAGTTGCCCCTGTGGCTGCGTGTATTTAGAAATAAATGCCACCGCATTCACGCGCCCTGCCCGTGCACGTACTTTTATCAACTGCGAGTTACGTACGTACACGTCCGTCCTCCTCCTTCACTCACACGCACACCTGACGTCGTGACAGATTTGAGATCGATGAAAGTGCGCTAATTTTGTGGAACAAATCTGCTACACTTAGGATTAAAAGCTAATTATGTTTAATTTCTACCGTTTAATTTTATGTAGATTCGTATATACGTAGTTAAATATTTAGACCAGATGTATTCATATTTAGATAAAGTTAAGACTATCATTCACTTATTTGGATAACATACGAATTTTAGGGGCGTTATAGACATTTCACACTCAACACATTAAACAAGCCAAATATCTAAAAGCTAAAAAAAATGGATGAAAATAGATTCTTTGAGATTCTCCCCACCACAGCTTCTGTCCACAATCTTCTAAAAGCTAGCTTTTCTAAAATCACAAGTTAAAAAGAAGTCGGCCTGAGCCTTCCTTCACTCTGCTTTTCATCTTGCCTGTCTCTCACACTGAGCTGAGGTGAGCTGAGCTGCTCACATTGCTCAGAGCAGAGGATGACTTGATTCACCACCACAGATAGTAAAAGTAGAAAATAAATACTCCAGTAGTAACAGAGATAGTGAATCAACTCTTCTCTCCTACCAGTGATGAGTACAGTAACAGTAACAGTAATAAGTAATAATAATTGATCACCCGTGAGTGAGTGATCCAGTGGTGGAGACAGTGCATGTGAGAGGCACAGTGAAGAACAACAACAGCAGTACAACAAACAACGGGCAACGACACCGCTCTGAATGCGTTGCATTGCATGCATGTGATGTCCACTGACGACACTGCATGGGTGAATGACAGCTTTTGAATTTTGTGGTGAATCAAAAAAAAAAAAAAAGCTAAGGAGCGACGGATGGTTGTTGTTTGTTGAGCTGCAGTGAGTGACACTGACACTGCATGGGCACCCACTGCTCAGTGGTCAGTCGATCAATAAGAAGAGGAGAGGCATGGATGATCTCTCTGTGTGCTGCCATGCCATGCCATGCTTCCTCTGCCTCCACCATGCTCTAGTGCTTTAACCCAGTGAGAAGTGAGAAATCCTCGCAGATCTCGTCGACCCTTAAACCCCTCTCCGCAAACTCCTACCTACCTACCTACCTACCAACCACTCTCCCCAAGCTCAACTTCTCGCTTTGGAGTCCATCAATGGCGCGTCGTCTCCTTCTCCTTGCTCCTGCTCTGCTGATCTTGGTTCTCATGGCTGCCGACGCTTCTGCACAGGTCGCTGCTGCTGCTGCCGACTCCGAGCCTTGTTCTTTCTTTAACAACAATGCCCCTCGCTACAAACACAGCTAGCGCGCAGGTTCAGGATCAGATCTGAGTTTTTCTTCTCAACTGCAGCTGCAGGCGACGGCGACGGCGACGACGATGGTGCACGGCGGCGCGACAGCGAGGTCCCTTGTGCAGGCCCCCCCGAAGCTAGGTAGGTAACAGACAAGGAACAATTCCTACCTGTATCAAATCATGAAGGTTGTACTACTACTACTACTAGTATATAACAAATCAGTAACGTGGGTGCTGTTTTGTTTAATTGCCTCGCCGGCAATGGTGGGGTGGCCATGGTGGCGGCCGGATGGTGAGCAGACTGCCCCAAGGTGTGCTACTGGCGGTGCAGCAACAACTGGAAGAACGAGATGTGCAACGACAAGTGCAACGTGTGCTGCCAGCGCCTGCAACTGCGTCCCTCCCGGCACCGGCCAGGACACGCGCCACATCTGCCCCTGCTACGACACCATGATCAACCCGCACAACGGAAAGCTCAAGTGCCCTTAAATCTATCTATCTATCCATCCATCCATCCATCTATCTATCTATCTCATCACCGCTCTCGTAGATCATCAGATGCTACGTGCAGCACTAGCTAGCTAGCAAGTAGATCTGTACTCTCATTCTCAGGGACTAGCCAGTAATACTGCAGTAATAAAGAGGCAGTCTATGTAGATTTCCTGCTTTGTTGAGGATGATCTGATCAGATCTATTCCCGGGTGTAACTACACCCACGTGTGTTTCACACCATGTAGGTAGTATCTATCATACCGAAGAGTATGTACGCGTAGTATAAAGTATTATAAGACTATTTAATAGTATATATACTACTTTTGAGGTAGTATGTATAAGTTTTTTACATACTCTTATTTTACGTACAAATATGAAGAGTATTTTGGAAATATAGTGTAAACTATGGCTCCGCTTGCATTTTTTCCACGTAACTTGATTTGAAGTATTTTAGATGTAGTATATGAACATACTCAAGCCGATAAAGTATCACCTATACTTTCGTATGGGAGTATATAAGACATGGATGTAACTACACCCGGGAGTAAGAAGAATTTTCTATATATATATATATATATTCCAACTATCAGTCACTACATTCCAGTGCAGAGATGTGTATGCACACACAGAGAATGCTCTTCTAACGGCTGACTTCACCGAGGAAGAAGTTTGTTAGGCAATTTCTCGGATGGAACACGACAAGCCTCCGGGCCGGGTCCAGATGGGTTTCGTGCGGAACTTTACCAAACCATTTGTGCTGCTATTAAAGATGACTTAATGTCGATGTTTCTCCAATTGCATGCAGAAGAGTTGCCCTTGTATAAATTGAATTCGGGGTAATCACACTCCTATCCAAAAAAGAGAGTGCAGTACAAATTCAACAATATAGACCAATTTATTTTCTTAATGAGAGTTTTAATTTTGTTTACAAAAGCAACCACAAATCGTATCACCGAATTGGCAGAAAAAGTTGCAAGACCGACGCAATCTGCGTTTATGCCCGGTCATCACATTTTGGAAGGAGTGGTGGTTTTGCATGAAACAATCCACCAACTCCATAGGAAAAAGCTTGACAGGGTTCTTTTCAAAATTGACTTTGAAAATAAAGTGGAATGGCCTTTCTTGCAACAAGCATTACGTATGAAAGGTTTTGATCAAAAAAATAGTGATTGGATAAAAACCTATGTACAAAGAGGTACTGTGGGAGCGAGGGTAAACGATGACATTGGTCATTTTTTCCAAACTTGAAAAGGTTTGAGACAAGGGGATCCTTTGTCTCCAATTCTTTTTAACATTGTTGCGGATATGCTAGCAATTATTATTGCAAGAGCAAAAGAAGATGGCCAAGTTAGGAGTCTCATACCTCATTTGGTAGAGGAAGGGGTTTCTATTTTGTAATATGCGGATGATACGATTCTATTTATGGAGCATGATCTTGAAAAAGCTGTTAATATGAAACTAATTCTATGTTTGTTTCAACAATTGTATGGTCTAAAAGTCAACTTCCATAAAAGTGAAGTGTTCTGTTTTGGAAAGGCTAAGGATATCGAACTTCAGTATAAGCAGATTTTTGGCTGTGAGTCTGGTTCTTTACCTTTTAGGTACCTTGGTGTGCCCATCCATTATAGGAAATTATAAAATGCTGAATGGAATCCTGTAGAGAGTCGTTGTATGTTGAAGCTAGGATGTTGGCGCGGTAAGCTTCTCTATTATGGGGACCGACTTGTTCCAATCAACTCGGTGTTGACGAGTTTACCTATGTTGATGCTCTCTTTCTTTGAGATACCAAAGGGGGCAAGGAAGAGACTTGATTTTTTTAGATCTCGCTTTTTCTGTTAAACTGATGACACTAAAGAAGTATAGGCTAACGAGATGGAATATAATTTGTCGCCCAAAAGATCAAGGGGGTCTAGGTATTGAGGTACTTGAGCTTAAAAATAAGTGTTTGCTCAGCAAGTGGTTGTTCAAATTATTATCTGAGGAAGGATTGTGGAAAGAAATATTACATAACAAGTACATAAAAGGTAAAACTTTAGCTCAAGTTAAAGCAAAACCCACAGATTCACCCTTTTGGAAGGGTCTCATGAGGGTCAAAAATGAATTCTTTAGTCGCGGGTTCTTTAAAGTAGGCAATGGGAAAATGGTCCGTTTTTGGGAGGATGTTTGGCTAGGGGATACTACCTTAGCACAACAATATCCCTCTTTGTACAATATTACACAAAGGAAAGATGTCCTTGTGGAAAATGTTTTGGCTCAAACACCGCTAAATATTGCTTTCAGACGGTCGTTAACTGGAAACAAATGGAATGATTGGTTGCATTTATGCCAGAGACTTATGTCAGTCGAACTCTCCCAAAGCCAAGACCAATATGTTTGGAAACTGCAGACCACCGGGTTATTTACTATAAAATCTATGTATCTAGACCTCATGAATAGCCATACTAGATTCTTACAGAAATATTTATGAAAGTTGAAAATTCCCCTGAAGGTCAAAATTTGTATGTGGTTCCTTAAGAATAAAGTACTGCTAACAACAGATAATCTTGCTAAACGCAAATGGAATGGGTGTCAGAAGTGTTGCTTTTGTGACTCTATGGAAACCATTGAACACTTGTTTCTTTCATGTCCTTTTGCACGAATTATTTGGCGAATGGTGTTTTTTACTTATAATATACCACGGCCAACGAATATTACTAATATGTTTGGTAATTGGTTGAATGGGATGGATAAACGTGATAAATCTAGAATGTGTATTGGTGTATCAGCTTTATGTTGGTCAATATGGACTTGTCACAATAACATTATCTTTAACAAACAAATGGGTACTACTTTTTTGCGGGTTATTCTTCTGGTTGTGCACTGGATTCACCTATGGTCAAACCTTCTCTCGGAGGATCAGCGGGAGCATATGGTTATTGGATGCTGTTGGCTGCTCACGGTCGCCCAGGACATCTTTTTCCGGGCTACTGGGTGGCGGCATACTAGTAGACTTGAAAATGGATAGCTTCTTGTTGCTTTTCATTTTTTTGTGGTTGATACTTGTCTCAACCTTACCTGATCCGTGATTGTAATAGTTTGCAATACTAAAACTCTGTAATAAAAAGGTTGCGTGCATTGCTTGATGCAGAGACCGGGGTCAAGCTCCCCATTTCAGAAAAAACATAAGTGAACTAACTAGAAGAAGGGGTTTCACACCTACAAACCCCAACAAGTACCAACCTCAACTCTGGTCTAGTGTCACGTGATAAACTGTTAGTGTCCACTTAGCCTAGTCTGGCACTAGGCCCTTCTTAACGTTTATGCGCTCACAACCAAACATTCAGCATAAGAGCCCGCTGCATCTTATCCCTTATAAGCTGGGTGTGACCTCCTTCCATAAACGAGGTAGGAGTAAACCTAAGCAACCTCCACCGGTCAACAGCCCCTAACATAAATAACATCCTTACATCTAACACTAACACACAAATATATATATATATACATATATATATAGAAAAAATTCTTCTTACTCCCGGGTGTAGTTACACCCATGTCTTATATACTCCCATACGAAAGTATACGTAATACTTTATCGGTTTGAGTATGTTCATATACTACATCTAAGATACTTCAAATCAAGTTACGTGAAAAAATGCAAGCAGAGTCATAGTTTGCACTATATTTTCGAAATACCCTTCACATTTGTACGTAAAATAAGAGTATGTGAAAAATATATACATACTACCTCAAAAGTAGTAGATATACTACTAAATAGTCTTAATACTTCATACTACGCGTACATACTCTTTCGTATGATAGATACTACCTACATAGTGTGAAACGCACGTGGGTGCAGTTACACCCGGGAGTAGTATGAATATGTCCATATATATATATATATATATATATATATATATATATATATATATATATATATATAAAATTACGTCACGTAAATTTACCCCCGGGGATCAAATAGCGCCACACGTGGGTGTAGTTACATATATGAAGGATATATAAAAAAATTAGGTACAAATATATTTTTATATTTTCTACACCCTGGGGGTCAAATAGCGCCACACGTGGGTGTAGTTACACCCGGGACTTTACCACGCCTCCCGGGCTGGTTCGCCCGCCAACGTAGATAATGCCCACCGTGTATTTCGTGGCGGAAACGCTCCTATATATCGCCAGCAGCATTGGCAATTGCCAGCGCGAAAGCCCCACGATGATCATACATATCAATGGTTTCCTTGACATACCCTACCCGATGAATGTTTGCAGCGGGATGATATAGTCTGCAAGGTGGTGAGTGCGTGTACCCGATGGCCGTCATATTGACTACCATCATAAGCTTTGTCGCGACAGCAGCGTTTCCGCCACGTGGCGGGCATTATCCGTGTTGTCATCTCATGGTTAATTGCCTTGCACTCGGGATTGTTCTTCCTGCTAGGCTTGGTGGCGAACCAGCCCGGGAGGCATGGTAAAGCCACGGAGTGCTACCACTATCTTCACGCCAACAACCTTTTCTCTTGCAAGCGGCCAGCCAAGCCTGCGGCCTGATATCATCCCTCTGCAAACATTCATCTCGGGTAGGGTAAGTCGGGGAAACCATTGATATATATATATATATGTATGATCATGATGCATGCATGATCTGATTACCTTGGGCCTTCTTGTAGCCTCGGGGAAGAACCCACAACCGGAACTTGGCACTCCCAGAAACCCTACAAATAGCAGGTCAGCGAGCAAGCAAGCTAGCGTTCCCTCATTTCCTTACTTCCAACACCCCGCCGTTTCCTCGCTGCAAATTAAAAGATGGGAGAGCGTGGGGAGGAGAATAAAAGTGGGAATGCAAGCAATTGTGATCCATCTCTAATTTGCGAGCCGGAGAGAAAATAGGTAGTAGGATAAATTTAGCCAACAATTCAAGGGGCAGCGCAAAAATCGTGAATGTTTTTTTTTTCATTTCATGCGTTGTTGAATTGTGGAGAGAATTGAAGATCCTAAATACAGCATGCATGGTCTTTTTTTTCCTGCATGGTCGTTATTAGACATTCCAGTTCTTTAGAAGCCTTCGACTAAAAAGCCATGTGCGGCTTATGGGAAAAGCTGGGAGGGGTAGCTTATTTTTTAAGCTGTCAAAAGAATTGAGCGGACGCTCTATTCATAGCAACAACTGGTAGGAGACCGCTCCAACTTCGTCCGTAGCGGAGGAGTCACCAAAAATGTGTTCGCCCACCGACACATCACCGTATCCTCCACGCTGAGTGCGACGCGGTACGAGATGTCCACTGTGGTTTTATTCAGCATGGGCTAAACCCGGCTAGGACTTATCCTATACAGCCTCTATTTTGGCTGAAATTCGCCTAGGACCTGTCCTCTGTAATCTTCGTTTTCTTGTTGTAGCAAGAAAAATCACATATGACAGATAGCCTCTAGTTTTCGGTACAGTTTTGCCGTCGGCGTAGGATGGATAGGCCGACGGCGTAGACCGGGCCATCGGCGTAGGTCATTAGGCGTGACGGCGATGCGACGGCGTAGGCCGGGCCATCGGCGTAGGTCATTAGGCGTGACGGCGATGCGACGGCGTTGCCACATTAATCTTAGAAAAATCATAACTAAATTATTTTAATTCAAAAAAATACATATAATATATCAAAAATTGCAGAAAAATAAGATCTATCTATATAAAGTCAAATATTATATATTTTGTTAAAAAAAATGAAACAATACGAATATTTTCGTATAACATGTTTTCCATTTTCCGAGTGCCCAAACGAGGTGTTTAGTGAAGCGACCACCAAATGAAAGTTTAAAAATGGTACCACCCTATTTTTCAAAAATAGACCACCTTGCATGGACAATGTCTTAATCGGGATATCTTAAACCTTTTCGTCCATCCCACGTAAAAAAGACAAATTCCTGTCGAATCGGCAGGAAGTGAGTCATATTTGAACTACAGGTACATGATATGATAAACAATCCTTTTTAGGTTTACTATATGCTATTTCATCAGAGATTCAATGCAATTTTAGCAAGGCTCGGCCCCGAGCTAAAAATCTGCATGCCTGTCGTTTTTAGAAAGTTTGACGATAGTTTGAAACAGTAAAAATTTCAAAAACGATCGAAACAATATAAAACCTTCGTGTGGTGTCATATTATATGACATAGTTGCAAGAAAAAAAATCAAAATTGGTATATTGATTGTGTCTCAAAAAAACCTTCACAAAGTGATTATCTCAATCGAGGTTTCCTCGCTTTCAGGTCAAATGACCAATGTTATGGGCAGAATCACTGCATAGTTTACAATAATGTGTCCATATTGTGTACACATGTGCATCATGGGATGACGAACAATTTTGTAGGAGAAAGTTTTCCTTTTCATCACACTAAAAACCATTTTTTTATTTTACAAGTGCCAAAAAGGGACTGTTTTATGAATCTTGACATTGTTTCAGTTGGTCTAGTGTTAAAAAGATACGATACATAATTAAATAGATGACAGGGATGTTATATTTGGATTTCTCTCATTTTTCTGATCGATTTAGATATATTATTTATCGAATTACAATTTACGGATTTGTAGATATGAATTATTCACAAATAAAAAAAGGCAAAATAAATAAATTTTATTTTATTTTTATTTGAATTCAAGATGATTATTACTTATTTATTGTTGTTTACTTAAATAATTATATGGAATGTAAAAAATGAAGACGTCTAACATCATGGTCCAATGGTTAATAGGATTGATATGATAGTATTCACAACAAGTTCTAATTTCTTTGTGGGAAGCTCATGTGAAAGTAATGGAAAAGTTAAGCGTGACGGTGCTAGTGTTAGGATGGATGACCGATCAACAAGTTTGACTACGTGTGCAATTTGACTTGAGATTAACTATACTTAGAGTTAAATAATGTTCCTATGAGATTGACGAGTTAAACAATACAAAAAATTGGAAATTTTGATTTTTTTTTTTTGAAAAAAGCTACGTCGACGGCAAAGCCAAACGGCCGTTAGTCATCTAGGTGGGACCCATATGGTCTATACCGATGGCAAAACCGTTAGCGTAGCTATATGATCGACGGCTTTTCTACGTCGGCGGGAAGAGGGGCTACGCCTACGGGCTAGTACGCTGATGGCTATACGTCGACGGGGTTCTGGGGCTACGCCGACGGGGTCCGGTCGTCGACGCTTATCGCGTTTCCTGTAGTGGGGGCGGCAATGCGTCTTCCTAGCGAAGCGTCGGCACGGTGCCTCAAGCTGATGATTAATGTCTACAGTCGCCCTTTCCCACTTCACCTCCTCGCGCTTAGTCTCTCTCGCTCCCACGCCTACTGTGCATGTGCGAGAACCATGGCACACAACGGCCAGGCCGATAGTAGAGAAGGAACTCGCTAAGGAGGCCGCTCGGTACGGGATCCTCATCCGTCGGACTGCCGCCTTCCCGCTGGGTGGCACATAAGCGAGAGCATCCTCGCTGTGCCGACCCTCCGACCAACAGGCTGGAGTTTAAGGTCCTGGCGTAGCAAAGGAGTAGTGATGCTATGGACTGAGGGAGTAATATTTAGTGAAATATTTATCACTGCTTCTAAGAAACTTCAATTAGTGGTGTACGCGATTGGAGGATACGCGAGGGATATTTTCTCATGACATGGATGGTGGCGTGATTTGCGGATTGACATGCCATAGCTCGAGAGGCTGTTCATTTCCATAGTGTTATTTGTATTTTTTTAGTCGTGTGGATTGATCGATTGTGTGCTTCTTAGTTATGCAGAGACCGGGTGTAAATATTAGTCTAACTAATAAAAGCGTCAATTTACAAACAAAAAAAACGTCTATTAGGGGGAGGTAGTTTTTTTGTGGAACATGATTGTTTGCTAGTACTCCCTCGGTTTCAAAATATAATATGTGTTAGTTTTGTGCAAAAGTGTATCTATATCTCTTTAATGCGCCGGATACATTCTTTTCATCATCATACAAAGCTAAAACATGAAACGGAGGGAGTAGTATCTTGTGGGCCGTACGCTTTGGGCAATTATGGGCTGTGATTCTCCGGCCTAGGATATTATGGGCTATATATATAGGACATATTCATGTTGGAGATATGCCCAAGAGGCAATAATAGTGGTTATTATTATATCTTTATGTTTATGATAAATGTTTTACATCCCATGCTATAATTGTATTAACCGGAAACATTAATACTTGTGTGTTTTGTAAACATAAAAGAGTCCATAGTAAGCCTCTTGTTGAACTAGCTTGTTGATTAATAGATGATCATGGTTTCCTGATCATGGATATTGGATGTCATTAATAACAAGGTTATATCATTAGGAGAATGATGTGATGGACACACACCCACAGTAAGCGTAGCATAAGATCAAGTCATTAAGTTCGTATTGCTATAAGCTGTCAAATGCATAGTAACCTAATCCTTCGACCATGAGGTTATGTTAATCACCATCACCGGATGGGTACTTTGATGAGATCAAACACCGCTTCATAACTGGGTGGTTATAAAGGTGTCATTGGGTATTCTGAAAGTATGTGTTGAATCGCATGGACCAAGATTGGGATTTGTCCATCCATATGACGGATAGATATGCTCTGGGCCCTCTCGGTGGGATGTCATCTAGTTAGCTTGCAAGCATGTGACTAGGTCACAAGGGATGACATATCACGGAACGAGTAAAGAGTACTTATCAGTAACAAGGTAGAACTAGGTATGGAGATACCGATGATCAAACCTCGGATAAGTAGAATATCGCGTGACAAAGGGATTTGGTTTCATATGTTAATGGTTCTATCGATCACGAAGTCATCATTGAGTATGTGGGAGCCGTTATGGATCTCCAGATCCTGTTGATGGTTATTGATCGGAGAGGTGTCTCCATCATGTCTGCATATTCACGAACCGTAGGGTGACACACTTAAGGTTCAAAGTTGTTTTAAGTAGATATGGAATATGCGTTGGAGACCGAATGTTGTTCGGAGTCTCGGATTGGATCCGGGACATCACGAGGAGATCCGGAATTGTCTGGAGAATAAGATTCATATATTGGGGATCATTTTCTAAGTTAGGAAATGTTCCGGAGTATTTGTATGGAGATTTTAGAAGGTTTCGGAATGTTCTGGAAGGTTCTAGAAGATTTCTTGGAGTTTGCTTGAAAAACGAAGAAAGGATCAAGGAGTCTTTGTGGGGCAAGACACGGATTCATGGGGGAGGAGGATTCCTCCCCCCCCCTCCCAATCTGCCGGCCAAGGAGGGAGGGGAGTCCTACTAGGACTCCCCCTCCCATGGCGCCTCCCTCCTTTAAATAGAGGGGAGGGGGCGCCACCCCCTAGACCTCTCCCATAACAAACCCTAGCCGCCGCCTCTCTCCTCCTCCTTCGCTCTGCTCCGGCTTAGGCGAAGCCCTGCAGAAATCTCTACTCCACCACCACCACCACACCATCGTGCTGCTGGGATTCCGTGGAGAAGATCTACTACCTCCGCTGCTTGCTGGAACGGGGAGAGGAAGGTCTGCTTCGACTCCGCACGTGTGACCGACTGCGGAAGCGCTGCCGGAACGCGGCGCCGGAAGGATCGTCCACACGATCTTGAGATCGGCAAGTGGTCGACTACATCAACCCCGAGATCTAATCTCGTAACGCTTTTGGTTCTACGAGGGTTAGTACAGATCTATCTCGTTGCACATGTCTAATAGATTAGATCTTGGCTTTTATCTAGATTAGATCTGGGTTTTGTTCGTTCTTGCGGTAGAAAATTTTTGTTTTCCATGCTACGAACCCATCAGTGGTATCAGAGCCAGGTCTATGCGTAGATCTGTTGCACGAGTAAACACACTGGTTTTGTGGGCGTTGGTGCTCGTGCCGTCTTTTGCTTTGTGTACTTTGCATCTTGCGGTATGGTGGCATGAAGCGGCTCGGACTAACCTTACATATCATCGCACATGAGACTTGCTCCATGCTTGACGTGTAACTTGCTTTGCACAAGTGGCTTTGCGGGTGTCTGTCTCTCCCATCATAGTATAGATCCAATCTACACTTTGCACTCGATAGCACTTGTATCAACTTGTGGTTCATTTTCGTAGATAAGATCCGTTCCTATTCGAAAGCCCCAAGCCACGTAAAACATGCAAAGAAAATTAGAGGCGTCTAACTTGTTTTTGCAGGGGTTTTGTGATGTGATATGGCCATCATGTGATTGTGATTATATTTGATGTATGCAATGATCCTTATTGTAATATGGCAACCGGCAGGAGCCTAATGGTTGTCTTTAATTCTGTTAAGACCTGCGTGTCTATTCATCTTGTAATAGCTTTATTCCAAGTAGTTGTAATAGTTGCTGGTGATGATGGACAACCATAAAGCGGCACCACTGACCTTGACACAATGTTGGTGATGATGGAGATCATATCTGTGCTTTGGAGATGGAGATCAAAGGCATAAGAAGAAAGGACCATATCATATCACACTAATTATGAATTGCCTGTGATGTTAATCCTTTATGCATCTTGTATTGCTTAGATCGCGACGGTTACATTATAAGATGATCCCTCTCACTAAATATCAAGTAATAAAGTGTTCGTCCTTAGTAGGCACCGTTGCTAAGACTCGTCGTTTCGAAGCATCTCGTGATGATCGGGTGTGATAGATTCTATGTGTGTATACGACGGGTGCAAGCCAGATTTGCACATGCGAATACTAAGGTTAACCTTGACAAGGCTAGCATGTACAGACATGGTCTTGGAACACGGAATACCGAAAGGTAAAGCATGAGTCATATGGATGATATGATGAACATGTTGATTGTTCGCCTTTAAAGCTACATCATCTCACGTGATGATCGGACTTGGTGTAGTGGATTAGGTTCGTGTAATCACTAAAACAACTCGAGGGATGTTGTTTTGAGTGGGAGTTCTTTTGTAATTTGGATTAGTCAAACTCAATTTATCATAAAAACAATCAAAGTGAATTTGCATAGTTTGTTGTAGTCATTGGCATCCGTTCACCACCTTACGCTTAGTTATAGTTGAGATAGTAGAACTATAGAAATTCTGGATATTTTCTTTACGAACTGGTATCGTATTGTTTTGAGTGTCAATCTAAAGTTTAAAAGTCATATTGTAAACTTTCAGCAAACTCCGTTTACTCTGTGAAGTTTAATAAACAGTATTAAATCAAGAGTAACAATTCCAGTGTTAGTATCTAATGTATCATGTTTGCTCCATGATTCTTGATACTCAAAAGATTGTTTTTAATATCAAGTTTATCTAAGAGCTAAAAGCAATGTTTCAGAAACCGTCATATGTGAAAGGTATTGCGATATCTAAAACAATATGTTGGTTACAACATGATAGTATATGTCCTCATATTTGATGAGAATTTGTGAAGGTTGGAGACGCTATTCGTCCTAATCCTCCAAAAGGTTTTGGAAAAGAAACATTATACTCGCAATTCACCTTTATAAGCTATAGCATCTTGAGCATGAAAGTTGTCATGATAAGGATGAATAGAAGATGTAAGTAAAATGTTTACTACACTAAAACATTACTAAAGAATGGATTTTTGAAAGAACGCCAACCATTTGATGAAGGTGATCCACTTCAAAGTGCAAGTTCAAAGGTATTAGTATTTGACTATACACACTTTGTACTATGTGTCATGTGAATGACACCACTATTGATGTTGATAGATTCTTTTAAAAGAAAAGGAATTGTTGAAAGAGAATCTATAAAATATTTGGCAGAAAAGAAAAGATTGGAGATATCCAACTTAGGTATATAGAAGATACATGTTATGGTTGTATTCCTTGGTTGTTAAACAATGTGGTTCTACGGTATTGGATACCGAATTGGTTGATATGAAGTGTCATACAGGACAACACAATTCATGAACTACAATGGCCTAAGTAACTAGCAAGAGAATATGTGATGATGTTCATCAAAAACAAACAAAGAGTTGTTGTGTTGCTCGTTAACATCAAAGCTTACCTTCAAGATTTGTTTCAATAATTGTTATTTTGATCAGGTATTATGACGACAAAAGGTTGTTTAAATAATTACCGTATTCCATAATAGATGGATGATATACAAGTCTGGTTGGAGAAATAACGACCATAAAACTAATGCTAAAATGTCGCAAGACAAATGATTGAAAGATCACTTGCGAAGTGACATCACCGTTTAAATTATATTGAAAGGGATACATGAAGAAACTCCATGTTTATGGATTTTTGGAGTCTTTGATTTTGATCAAATGATGTTTGTGATACTTTCCTGGAGATAATTAAAACTCCGTTAGTAGGCCAAAAGAGGAACGGGCGGCTAACTGATTGAAATTTGTACATATTGATGTATATAGTCCATTATGGGTAGTCGTGGACGATGGATTTCAACTTCATATGCTTTCTCCAAAGATTTGAGTGAGTATATGTATATACTTACTCAATAAGGAAGAAGTATGAAACATTTGAAAATGTTCAAAGGCTTTCAAGATGAAGTGAAAAATCATTGTAACAAGAAAATAAAAAGGTTATGATTGGATCATAAAGATGTTTGGGTTACAAGTTTAGCAAAACACCTAAGATTTGAGGAATCGTTCCATGGATTTGCATTTCCCAAAACACCATAGGAGTATGGAGTGTTCGAGATATGTAATGAAACCCTGTTTGACATGGTAAGATCAAAGGTGTCATTTATAAAACTGCCATTATATTTTAAAGATTAAAGCTTTAGTGACTACCGCTTTTACACTGAAAAGAGCTCCATCGTGATCTGTTGAAATGACACCATATAAGTCATGGTTTGGATAAAACCCAGGTTGTCCTTTCTTAAATTTTTGGTATGCTAGGCATAAGTAAAATGTTTGCAACCAAAGACGGATGAGCATGTCTTTGTAGGTTATTTCGAATAATCATTGGGTATTCCTCCATAACACCGAAGACAAAAATGTTTGTCACTTAGAATGTCGAGTTTCTTGAGAAGGAATTTTGGTGAAAAGTTAAGTGGGAGGACAATAGAACTTTGGCAAGGTTGTTGAACCTTGGCTAATATGTGCTGAGTTACGCAGCGTCGGAAAGTGTCCCGGAGGCAGCAACAATGCTCATGGCTCACGTGCCTCAAAGGTTGTGGTCACGGAGATCTAAGTTACTATTGAACCAAGTAGGTCGGGTAAGTAATCAAATGCCAAGATTTGAGAGTTAAATCATTGTTGTTTGACAATGATGAACCGACTACATGCAAAGAAGCAATGATGGGCCCTGACTTCGTTAAGTGGCTTGAAGCCATAAAATCCGTGATAATTCCATACACGACAAATCAAGCTTTGAATTTGAAAGACCCTCTGGAAAGGTGCAAGACCTTACAGTCGTATATGGATCTATAAAGAAATAGACATGGATGTTTCACATCTATGAAATAGTCGACATGTCGGAAAGAGTTTTGCGACAATGTTCAAGGAATTGACTATGATAAGATTTGATCTTTCATAGCGATATTTAGTCTGGACGGATTAATGTAGCAACCATTACATATATTTTGGTATATGGTAGTTGAACAAACAAAACAAGTTCTTCTAATAGAATGGTTACCTAGGATGTGTCCATGACACGATTCAAAGGGTTTTGTTAATTCAAAGGATGCTAAAAGAGTATGCAAAACTTCAATGGTTGAAGTGAGCATCGCGGAGTTGGAATCTTCACCGTGATGAAACCGTTAAAAGGTTTAATTTCATCAGAGACGATGAAGATATTTGCATTTTGCAAGAAATTAAGTGGGAGTGCTAAGACATATTTCTAATACATTATGTGAAAGACATATTGTTGATTAGAAATGATGTATTTTTTATTGACACGGGTTAAGAATTTCATTTCGATGAAAGACTTGGGCATAACCCAAAAATTAGGCATCAATGTCTATATGGATAGATTGAGGCGCTAATATGGTTTTGCCAAATGTACATAGATAAGATGTTGAATGAGTTCAATATGGAAACAACAAGAAAGGTTCTTGACGCACGGAAAGGACTGAATCAAGATTCAAGTGTATTGACACAAGATTCAAGTGTTTTGACACTTGGTGAAATCACAAGAATATTTTGATCAATCATTCTTTGAGATGTACACATCCAGATATGTCCTATGCTCTAAATGTTATGAGCATATACCAGAATGACTCATAAGATGATCATTGGACAATAGTAGGGATATTCCTATGATCTTTGGAAGAACTAAGAATATATTATTTATATAGTGGTGACAAATAGTTCATTGTAAATTGTTGCATTGATACTAGTTTTGTCACAAATTAAGTTTATCTCATTTTTAAACTAAGGGTGGCACAATGTAATGGAAAGGAAGTTCTATAACGGATTTGGTTGAGTACCAAAGTTAAAGCATTGTGACAGATACTACAACAAAAGGCTAAGTATATGACTGCTATTGTAGCAGCAAATGAGGGCATTTGCGTCAAGTAGTTTGTTATCAAACTAGGTGTGGTTCATAGCGGGATAATACTATGAAGATACATTGTACGAGAATTGTATCAACATAATTTAATCCCAAGGAACTAAAGGTCTCACCAAAGGACCAAATTTATACAATGCCATCTCATTGGAGAATGAGTAATGCGTAGAAACGCAAGGACATGCAAATACACACGGACCTGGAAGTGTCAGATCCGAAGATTATGTTTACCACTAGCAATAGTTTCTATACAACAGCAGAAAGCCATAGGTGTTGAATGCACAAATTTTTAACTAGATTATTGACTCTAGTGCAAGTGGGAGACTATTGGAGATATGCCCAAGAGGCAATAATAAAGTGGTTATTATTATATCTTTATGTTTATGATAAATGTTCTACATCCCATGCTATAATTGTATTAACCGGAAACATTAATACTTGTGTGTTTTGTAAACATAAAAGAGTCCCTAGTAAGCCTCTTGTTGGACTAGCTTGTTGATTAATAGATGATCATGGTTTCCTGATCATGGACATTGGATGTCATTAATAAAAAGGTTATATCATTAGGAGAATGATGTGATGGACACACACCCACCGTAAGCGTAGCATAAGATCAAGTCATTAAGTTCGTATTGCTATAAGCTGTCAAATGCATAGTAACCTAATCCTTCGACCATGAGGTTATGTTAATCACCATCACCGGATGGGTACTTTGATGACATCAAACACCGCTTCATAACTGGGTGGTTATAAAGGTGTCATTGGGTATTCTGAAAGTATGTGTTGAAGCGCATGGACCAAGATTGGGATTTGTCCATCCATATGACGGATAGATATGCTCTGGGCCCTCTCGGTGGGATGTCATCTAGTTAGCTTGCAAGCATGTGACTAGGTCACAAGGGATGACATATCACGGAACGAGTAAAGAGTACTTATCAGTAACGAGGTAGAACTAGGTATGGAGATACCGACGATCAAACCTCGGATAAGTAGAATATCGCGTGACAAAGGGATTTGGTTTCATATGTTAATGGTTCTATCGATCACGAAGTCATCATTGAGTATGTGGGAGCCGTTATGGATCTCCAGATCCCGCTGATGGTTATTGATCGGAGAGGTGTCTCCATCATGTCTGCATATTCACGAACCGTAGGGTGACACACTTAAGGTTCGAAGTTGTTTTAAGTAGATATGGAATATGCGTTGGAGACCGAATGTTGTTCGGAGTCTCGGATTGGATCCGGGACATCACGAGGAGATCCAGAATTGTCCGGAGAATAAGATTCATATATTGGGGATCATTTTCTAAGTTAGGAAATGTTCCGGAGTGTTTGTATGGAGATTCTAGAAGGTTTCGGAATATTCTAGAAGGTTCTAGAAGATTTCTTGGAGTTTGCTTGAAAAACCAAGAAAGGATCAAGGAGTCTTTGTGGGGCAAGACACGGATTCGTGGGGGAGGAGGATTCCTCCCCCCCTCCCAATCCGCCGGCCAAGGAGGGAGGGGAGTCCTACTAGGACTCCCCCTCCCATGGCGCCTCCCTCCTTTAAATAGAGGGGAGGGGCGCTACCTCCTAGACCTCTCCCATAACAAACCCTAGCCGCCGCCTCTCTCCTCCTCCTTCGCTCTGCTCCGGCTTAGACGAAGCCCTGCAGAAATCTCTACTCCACCACCACCACCACACCGTCGTGCTGCTGGGATTCCGTGGAGAAGATCTACTACCTCCGCTGCTCGCTGGAACGGGGAGATGAAGGTCTGCTTCGACTCCGCACGTGTGACCGACTGCGGAAGCGCTGCCGGAACACGGTGCCGGAAGGATCGTCCACACGATCTTGAGATCGGCAAGTGATCGACTACATCAACCCCGAGATCTAATCTCGTAACGCTTTCGGTTCTACGAGGGTTAGTACAGATCTATCTCGTTGCACATGTCTAATAGATTAGATCTTGGCTTTTATCTAGATTAGATCTGGGTTTTGTTCGTTCTTGCGGTAGAAATTTTTTATTTTCCATGCTACGAACCCATCAATTCATACTACACCCGGGTGTAGTTACACCCATACGTGTTTCACACTATATAGGCAGTATCTACCATACCGGAAGGTATGTACGTGTAGTATGAAGTATATAAGAATATTTGGGCAGTATATATACTACTTTTTTGATAGTATGTAATTTTTATTCACATACTTCTTTTATACGTACAAATATGACGGTATTTTATATATAGTGCAAATTATGGGTGCACTTGCAATTTTTTCACCTAACTTGCTTGTAAGTATCTTAGATATAGTATATGAACATATTCAAATAGATAAAGTATTAGAAATACTTCTGTAAGGTAGGATATGAGACGTGGGTGTAGTTACACCAGGAGTAAGAAGTATTTTTCCTATATATATATATATATATATATATAGTCTGCAGGGGTGGCCTTAAGAAACTTGGCGAGGACGCACTACCAGAGCATGCTTTCCACGTGCCACGGCGATTGAGATGAATCTACGCGGTGTCTGCTTCACAACACTCTCAGCAGACGGCATCATGTTCTCGGTGCTCGAGAGGCCGACTTTCCTTGTCGCGGGGTTGCAGCATCGTCGACCTCGGACACCTTCGTCAACCAGCCGCTGCCCACGCTTGCGCGTGCTCAAGGTCACTCTTTTTCCTTTTTTTCTTTCATTTAGTATTTATTTGTCTTTTTTAATTGGCCTGACAGATGGGACCTGGTCTAACTCAGCAAAATGGACCTGACAAGTGGGTCCCACTAGTCAGAAACGGTGTCAATTCACTCTTAATTGGGTTTTAGTGCGAACTGCAAAAAATCTGCTGAAAAGTGGTCACATTTTGCCTTTTTTTATAAAGTGGTGGTTAATCGAATTTTGTGCAGATATGTGATGGTTTTATGCTATTAACTCATAGATGACATGTCCTTGTGGTGGTGTGCTCCCGACACAAGCAGCATGCTCGGGAAATTGTCCCTGCTGTAATAATCCCAAGAACTGGACAAGTCAAAGTATCTCGCTCCTTGCCGCGTACGTCTTGAACAAGTGGAGATTGACAACTTCCATGGTGAGGATCAGCATGAGCGTGATTTTTTGGGTTTTATATATATCCAAGTGCTCGCCTATGCATGCTTACAAGAGTGACTCTGATGAACCAATCACCTGATTTTAGTGGTGAGATTTACAATATTTTCTTGGCATATCCTTGCGTGAAATTAATCTTGTGTCTATTCTACCTCTGGTAAATTGATCCGTCCGGTAAGTCTCTCCTTAGAATATATACTTCGTGACGATGCAACATGATTGTTTCTTGTGAGGGAGATGCATGCAACTATATTTCATGTCCTTAGGTACGGTGGTACTGTCACGAGGGAGATGCAACTATGTAATTGTTGTTATGGTTAAGAGGTGTTATCAGTGTTAGAAGGTTTGTTTAGAACATGAGTTAAGTGAGGTTTAGAAAAGATAAGTTAAACATCAAACTTTACTTGTTCTTTAAGTATGTGAGGTGTGTTGATTTTATTTTATTCACCGGTCTTACTTCTATCCTTTCTAACATAAAAGTTTACCAAAGATTATTTCAAAGCTGAAACACTCAGCACGATGAACTAGATCTAATCATCAGCTCAACACTACTAGAAAACAACTTATCAGTGGCGCACTTTTTTTCACTATCTGTGACACATTTCCTAGTGCACCACTGATACGTCGTCACTGATAGTTATCTTCTGTGGCGCATATTGAAATGCGCCACAGAAATCTCAAACTTCTGTGGCGCATATGGCCAATATGCGCCACAGAAGTTTTTTTCAAATTTCAAAAAAAAAACTGGGCCAGATCTAGATCTGGCCGGAGGTGGTGGTTGTGGTGGTGGCTGGTGGCTGGAGGAGGGCTAGGAGGAGGTCACGGGAGTTGGTGGTGGTGGAGGAGGAGGAGGTGGTCGCCAGAGGTCACCGGAGTTGGTGGTGGAGGAGGAGGAGGTCGCCAGAGTTTGTGGTGGAGGAGGTCGCCGAAGGTTGCCGGAGTTGGTGGTGGAGGAGGAGGAGGAGGTTGCCGGAGTTGGTGGTGAAGGAGGAGGAGGAGGAGGTCGCCGGAGTTGGTGGTGGTGGAGGAGGAGGTCACCGGAGTTGGTGGTGGTGGAGGAGGAGGTCGCCGGAGGAGGAGGAGGTTGCCGGAGAGTGGAGAAGGAGGAGGAAGGGGAGGAGAAGTGGGGAGGGGAGAAGAAGTTAGGGGGAAAAGGAAAAAGAGAGGGAGCAGGGCGCTGGTGGGATTCAAATTTCGAACCCTGCCCAAGACATCTATGGCGCATATGGGAGAAATGTGCCACACAAGTTTCTCCCCCTTTTTTATTTTTTTGCAGTAAAAAATCTTCTTTCGGTCATAACTTTTTACTCTTTTCGAATTTGGGGATTCTGTAAAATCGAGAACGACCATAGGTGTTGAATTGAGTAGGGAATTTCGAGACGATCATTTTGATAGGTTAAAGATTTTATTCCGACATCGTATGCAAAAGTTATGGCCGTTTTACCGTGCCATGACCTATTTTTGCAAAATACATCAAAATTCATATATTTTAATTTTTACTACAACTACACCCTAAAATATAACTACATCTCAAAGGAATTATTATTTTTGAAGTTTTTTCATTTTGTTTATTTTTTACAAAACCAAAAAGGCGATCCACGGGGGGGGTCTGTTGCGCCACAGAATCATCACTTTCTGTGGCGCACACAAAAATATGCGCCACAGAAATGTGGACTTTTGTGGCGCATATTGGTTTCGTGCGCCACTGAACTGCCAACCTTCCGTGGCACATATTTCTTAGTGAGCCACTTCTTAGTGCGCCACTGATACATATTTGTGGCGCATGGTTTTACATATGCGCCACAGAATATCTTATCTGCCTATAAGTTGTTTCCTAGTAGTGCAAATGGAACTTCAATCACTTTGACAAGTTCTATCAAAAAGTTTTAGTTGGCCCGAATTTTCTATGCATGGATGAAATGCACACAGTTATTCTCTACTCATTTTTCGTGTATTATAATCTACGGGATATTACAAAACATTCCTTAGGTCATAGGCAATGTAGGAAGGGCTATTGGGACCCTCCTAGGCTATATAAAGAGATGAGGAGTCAAGGGGAAAAGGCATCCTCTCCATAGACATCCATGGCGGTCGTGCCGCCTCCATAGCCGTCGTCACGCCACCTCCACCCAGATCTCCACCATCACCACCACATACAAGGGGGAGGAACTTGGATCTTGAAGGCTTCAACACCGATCTATATCAACATCATCAACGTCTCCAACACAAATCTCCTTTGTATACCTGGTTGTAATCCAAACTCTAGTGGAGATTCGCACAACCAACCTCTCCACGGAAAGAGTTGTCTAAGGTTGTCAGACTACCCACCACTGGAGCAAGCTGGAGGAGGCACAGGACACGCCACCGTGAGAAGCGCGCGTCGGCCGATAAGCCCTGAATCCGTTGTCGCCCAGTCGAGAAGACGCAACATCGCCGAGATTCACCACCAGGAATAGTCGACGAGGCGTCAAGAGAACTCGCCACACATCCAAGAGCTCACCTCGCTTAGGGGGCGAGCCCCCCACCCCCGCCGCTACCGCGGCGCAAGACTGCGGCAAGAGGAGGCACTGGTGGGAGTTCTACCGACAGTAACCTAGCGAGCGACCCGGGAGTAGGGGATTTCAACACCAAAATGTCTTATATTAGGGAATAAAGGAGTACTCCCTCCGTTTTAAAATATAAGATGTTTTAGTTCAAACCCTAATCTTACAAGTATGAATCTCTCTCTCTCTCTCTCTCTCTCTCTCTCTCTCTCTCTCTCTCTCTCTCTCTCTTAGTACAAGTAGGGATGATGGTGGAGAGTTTAGAGATCGTCGAAGGATGAGGTAGTGTTTTTCTCCTTCTTCAGATCTGATCTTCTCTCTCCTAGGGCCGTTTATGGCGGTTGTGTATCTAATTTTTCTGGCTCCCCTTCACGAAAGTTGCTTGCGTTGATATAACGGAGGCGAAGGAGGGTTGTAGGGGCGGACCGTACGGGCGGTCTCCGGCTGTTCCAGTGGTCGTTACGGCCTCTAGACACCTCGAATGAAAGGGGTTTCAAATGGGGATTTGCTCATTTTGGTGTAAATAGCCCATAAATATTCTCGGATCTTCCATAAGTGCTCAATACCCGAAAACCAATATAAGAAAACAAGGTTTCAGTAACTTGCTATGTTAACATTAGTTGAAAGGTCAAAATCAACGAAATCCAGTGAGAATCAATGGAAAATTCTCGTATCGAAATTTGGAGTTATCATTGTGGCAGTTTGTTGTCATCTCGGGAGCCTCCAATTCAGTTGTGGACGTGTGCCTCAATCTCGTTGTAAAGGCGTCGGCTCCCGCCTCGAAGGGTACCGTATAGTGGAAATATGGATCAGGCCAGTTGTGGGTGGCGAGATCCATCGGAGAATAGGTGAGGCCTATTGTGGCGTGGTGGTCTTAGTACCATCCACCCCTCCAAAACAGATGTACTTCCCTAAAAAGAAAGAAACTGCGGTAAAACAAATCATGTGTCTCCGTATGCTCTACTCTTGGTTACTTCGTTCCTCTTACTGTCTTTATTTGTTTAGTAGCTAGGTTGGCATATAGGTAAATTCACCGTAGTTGCATATCTAGAGAATTTACCTGTGAAGCCTAAATTAAAAAAATATTAAAATCTGGAGTAGCAACTATTCACACCCTCCTCTAGATGTCCATACTATCCTTTTCAACCTTCCACCACCTGGCATGCTGAGGAGAGCCTGCGTCGAAGCCTAAGCAGGCTAGGGCTAGGTGACGCCCCTGGCAACCAGAGTGAGAGGGATGTGGAGGACAACACCACCCCGAAGTCCAGGCCGCCGGCAAATTCTTTTGGAGAGGAACGAACAGGCTCGGGAACGAGTGGAGGGACACCAGGACAGATACGCATCACTAGGGTTTACCTTGCTTCGCGCACGTGACTGAGCTGAAGCTCGTTTGGGCTGGGCTGAATTCAAAAATTGTCAAAAATATTTGCCCAATAAGCCCATTTACCGTGGGTGCTCAAGATTTCAGATTTCCGGTTACCGACCATTTCCGAATTTCCCGGTCGGTAACCAAAACCTTGCTTCATAATGGGCAGAGTTTCTGTTGATTTTCTACCTTGTGCCCCGTTGATGATGGTCAGGTCTGTATTATGCAGCTAAGAACATTTTACAAGGTTGCAGTGCAGACATATGTACACACATAAGCTAATTAATTAAGAAGAGTTAACACCACTACCTAGTAAGCTAACTCTGTTCTGGTGTCAGTTCAGCAGTACCTTACACATGTAACACATATACACAGGGTAACAGACCCTACAACTGCATGGAAAGCCTCGAGTTTCAGGTAGTCGCTGAGAACGTTGTCGACGCCCTTCCGGTTTTAGAGAACACCGACGCGCGCGTGGCTGTAGCCTATCGGTATCGGGAGAGGAAGAACTCGTAGTCTGGGTGCCGGTTTCTGCGCATCTGGCCCTTGCTCGACACGTCAGCCCTGGCCATGGCCGCTGCGGCTTGCTTCAGCGTCGACACCCTTTCTCTCAGAACCTGAGACGTTGCATTGGCCAAGGAGGATTCTGCCGACTCGGCGTCTTCGGGGCCACCGAATCTGCTTGTCTGGAACCACCACTCCCCCTGCAATAAGAGTACGCGAATGAGATGTATAGGGCGGACGTGTGGACAAACACATATATACAAACTTCTAAGACGAAGGGTCAGAGCTCAGGTGCGCGTGGAAGATCTTTCTTTTTCGAGAATAAAGTGCGCTGGAGAAAAACTGAAACCATCCACTTGACTAAACCAGATGTGCTACTAACACACTAACAATTGACTTGGGGCCAAAACAAAATTACAAGATGTTAGATTCTGATCTGTCAGGGAATATGACGTTGCAGGGTCCATTTTTTTATCCAAAAGAAGGGACAGCCGATAAGAAACGTCAAACATCCTCAGGAGTTTAATCAGTTATATTCATCTCAGTAAGCCAAGGTCTGCAACTTGCCTTTTTACCTCTGGGATCATAAAATCAACCTAAGCTGTCTTCAGTTAACATGTAAAGTGCAAGGAGACATATCAGCCATTTTACCTTGTCATTGTAAGATTGCAGACCCATGACCGGCAAAACAGCATGGCTATGACCAGCCTGGTCCGATGAGCTTCTTCGATGGACCCAGTGTCCAAGAGAATGGTACGTCAGGAAAGCAGCCTGGAATTTTCCATCAGGTATACGATATATGGGATACCATGCAACACAGTACCTGAAATTCAAAATAAGGTATTAAGGTTTACATGTCTATATAATACAAGAACACGCAGTTAATAATGGGGCAGATACTGCTGGAGCATACACCGACCAAGAGGTAGGATGAAGATCATGCAGGTTGAGCTCCAGATTCTTTGGGTCTCCCGATATTTGGCAATTTGATTGCTTTGCGCCATCAATCAACTCCTTTACCCTAGTAAAATTGCAATGAGATTTCAAAAAGACCGTTTTAGAAACAAAGTGTTTTTCCTAAAGTGCGGCCTACAAGCATGTGATGCTGGTTAAAAAAATTAAGAAATAGTAAATGGCCAGAGCGCTATTACATGGAAGAAGATAGAAGATTTGCGCAAGGCATCACATTCATCAGTACAATAGAAAATAGCTCTCAGCGCCATATGTAACATGTTTATTATCTCCAGATGCAGGATCAAGTAGTCATATGCATCGAACTATTTAATATTAGCAAAGCTTTTACTTATTTATTTTCTTCTATTTCTGGTACAATCAGAATGTAGTGCAATACAACAATGTGGTATTTATAATACGTAGATATGAAAATATGTACTAAAAATATCAAAACATAAATAGGCTAACAGATAAGCATCCAGAATCCTGGACGCATTTGTTCATGAAAGCAGTCTCATACTCACTTGTCAAACAACTGTCGTCGCCAAAATGGTTGTTCAGATTCAAAAAACTCAAATATGGGCTCTATAGTTTCCGACTGCTGATCATCTTTATTATGCAGAGCCGAAGGGCTATTTTTTTGATTAGATGACTCCTTAGGTAGAAGCTTCGCTAATATTGGGAGAGAGCTCAGACATGGAGATGTTTTAGATCTTGCACCTGTATCGGCTGCATCCTTACCAATGGTTCTCTTAGGTTGACCAAACAATTGAACCGCCGATAGATAAGGAACAAAGTAGGCATTGAACTGGTAATGACTATTCCAGAAACCTTTCGATCTACGGAGATCCTGTGCCTTCACTTCCAAGCCATAGCAGCAAGGTTCTTCATACCACTGCCAAATGCTACTTAGAGAGATATCCACAGTCTGATGAGAACACAAGCGATCTCTAACCCATTTCTGTGAAGAAGAGTTGCACCCAGTAGGGCAGGAGCTACAGTACAAAACTGGAGAAGAGGAGTAAATAAATTGTTCAAAATCTGCCAGAGGCCTGCCAATGAGAAGTTGGATATCTTCCGCTTTCTGTTGAGCCCTATAAGCATCACTGAGTGCCTCTGTTATCTTGCTGAAAATAGTCCCAGTTTCGACATGTCCTTGGCATTTCGAATCAAGCTGTCCAGATGAGTTCAGTTTAGCAGTTACCTCAGTAGCAACTTCGCTGCCTTCACATTTAGTTGACGCGGGGACATCTGAAACATTTCTCTGTACATCTATATTAACATAAACAGAAACATCATTAGTTGGAACTGATGCTTCAACAACAGAAGCCTCTTGGACATCCAAATGGATCACATCTTTCTTTCCAATGGGAACCCATTTATGTGACATGTGTGCAGCAGCAGAATATGACTTCACACCTTTGGGCTCTTCTGTTTCTGCAACGAAGGGATCAACGCACAAGTTCCTGGAGTCCAAATCTGTCCCCGTGGTCTTATTTTCAACGCATAGAGAGTGAGTATCATCTTGAATAATCACCAAATGAGAATCCAGGTTGTGAGATGCTAGTGTTGCTCTCTCAATACCAGATGCAATTGGTCTATCACTGACATCCCTGTCACATACTAGCGGTAACATGGACAATCCTTCTATTGGTTGTGAGTGGTTCTTTGGCATCTGGGAAATACCATTCTTAGGAGCGTAATAGTTCCTCGATGACTGATAACTACCCATTTGACAAGACAAGCTTGTTTGTTCATACAAAAATGGCGTTTGCTTCTTGTGTGTGCATCTGGAATTTTTTTTACAAGAATTCAGTGCACCAATTTCAGTGGTAAGCCCCATTTCAACAGGTACATCTAAAGAACGCTGTTTGCATGATTTTTTACAGCGATGTTTATCCATTGGTCTATTTGGTTCATGCTGTACGCCCTTGTTAGTGTCTTCTACTGCGTTCTTGTCCTCAACAATCACATGCCCTGTTCCAGATGACTTTTCCTTGTTAAGTTTTTCTACCTTCTGCCACACAGAAACTCCACAGTCTTTTCCGCTACGCCTTTGCCTATTAGCACCAACTACTCTATTACTCACAGTCGAATTATTACAGCTAGAGGTTTCTCTAGATCTTCTGCCACGCCTCCCTGAACTAACTGGAAGAAACATCTTGCTGCTACAGGCTTCACTGCTGCACTGAACTCTTTCAGTATGACCACTATTATCAGTATCATCTTCAGCATGACTACTGCTTAAAAGGACATCTGTCAAGTGGCACGCCTTCTTTACACTATCCAGATCCGTGGAGGCCCCATGTTGCAAACCATCTTGTTTATTTCCATCTTCAATGGTTAACTTTCCCCCAAAATCGATAGTGTGATCCCCACAGCTGTCACTGTTCTGCACCTTAGAGAATGAATCCGCGGTCGAACCATTGGAGTTGCAAACACAGGCACACGATAACTTCTGGCAGTTATTGCTTTCTTCACCCGCATAAGAATATTCATGTTCAATGACAGTGGATCCCCCAAATTCTGAAGAATCAACAGTATTTGGTCCATTGTCCAAGTAAGGGGTACCTTTCCAGTTAACTCTTCCTCCTACAGTTATATTAGATGAACCTGTACATCCAGGGCTATACTTCCCATCACTTTCCAGTGTAGATAAAGTCCGAATAGTTCCATGTTCCACATATCCATTCTTGCTCTCAGCATTATATTTGCCCAGATGGGCGTCTTTGACAAACGAGCTGGCAGAGGATGAGGCATCTGATAATTTATCGGCCAGTGAATCAGGCACAAGCACCTCAACAGGAGAAGCGGCATGAATTTGCTCTTCACGCAGGAGTTCTGGTAACAAATTCAGATTTTCACGGGTTGCTTGCTTGTTCTGTTTCCATTTGTTTCGTTTCTTCTTAGAACTCCTTTTAGGAGGCTTATCATCATCGTGCAAGATATCATACTCAGATATCAGAGGAGCAGTAACGAGCCCGGAAGAGGTATTTGCATCCACATGGCAGGTAGGGCATGTTGTCAATGAATTCTTAACTTTTTTCCTATGCCGCTGTTGCCCTAAAGCACTTCCTCCATTGGGAAGTGGTTTAAAAGAAATGTCCTGATCCTGCATGTTCTTTTCATTCGGCTGATCTAACCAGTATACTATTGTTGGTTGTGGGGATAGTAACTCAAAGCCCTCTGTAGCAGCAGCTACTGATGTCAGATAGCTTGTCCCGTTGACCTCCTGTGCGCTAGACGAAAATGGTGCCAATTTCCAATCTGAACTGCGCCCAAGAGAAAGCACCGTATGTTTACTGTCCCTGCCACACCATAAGAAGACAGTAAACAAGCAGCTCCCTAAGAATGAATATTAACAGGGCACTGAGGGCCACAGTGACTGCCCTGAAAAGAAAAAGAGAAGGATTTGTGCGCAGAAACTATTAAGTGCTTGCACATGGTGAACGTGTCATGTATATGTAGAAAAAATAAAAATGAACATTCTAGTATACACAGATTGTTCTAAGCTTGCAAGCGTACAATGTTAAGAAACCAGCAGAAAATAAGCAAAAGTTTCTCTAAAATTAAAAATAAAAGGCAAATCATAAAAAGGCAAGAAAATGGTTCTTCCAGTTATAGTTTCTTCATGTACAAACATTTTCTAGTCATTATAGTTTCCATAAATGGTCCCGTCAAAAATGAAAACTTCATGACCTCTATTGTCATAAAAAAAAATCTGCATATACCCTCGATACCCATATGACGCAATGGATTTACATGGCATGCAGTGGATTACCAAGAACTAGTGAACATGTATACATCAATTAAGGTTAGGATTCACATTTATGGTCCATAATGTACAGATAATTGTACCAATATTACAGAGTTATTGAATTGATATTGGCATATTAGGGAGTAAATTAAGAGGCACATTTATACATAACAGTGTACTCGTCAAGCTTAGTCAAGTACAACCCACTAAAGATGGGTGTTATTACTTATTAGAAGGATGTAATAACAAATAATACCTGTTCCCAGGGAAGACGCAAACCGGTCTGTGTATTAGCTGGCCCTGGTCGATGAAAAGATAAAAGTGGCAAGTCTTTAAATTCCACGAACAAAGACAGGTAAACTTTCTAGCAAACAATAGAGCGCATTAGGCGCAGTAAAATAAAAGCTATTAACCTCCGAAAAGTGTCCGTCGGTATTCCTGAATAATCCGTTACATTGCATATGGGACGTGCTCTTCAGGCTTTTGTCGCTTGCCTGAGGCGCGCACAGCATTTCTTGGAGAACCTGTATCGACGGAAGGAGACTCAATGCAACACATATGCACCGATCACCGGTAACTGCCTTTGATACGAGGAGGAGCACAAACAAATGGTACAGAAAAATCAGAGTTGAAGACTAAATTCCTTTACAAAATGTCACCAACTAAACTAGGACTCGAACAAGAATGGAATTAACTGCTAGTAGGCTACTTGGAGCACCCTGACCTCTCTATCTACATACTGGCACTACCCAGCAACTGACTGCTAGGCTCTACCCAGCAATTGACCAAGCAGTCGTTAAGCAAGCAAGAATAAGGAAACACCAAACATCGGACAGAGGTGCAGACAGAAAACGATGTCAGCACCATTATAAGCACTGATCTTAACATGGCCGCTGTACAATTTCTTGGAGGAAAGGGTTTTATATAGCAAGATTTAACAGAGTACGCAAGCACAGACTATGCTGGTCGCTACTGAATACCCAACCAATTGATGTGCAGCGTCTAATCACATCGGGATAAACAGAGACGAGCACAAAGATAGTCATAATCGCACGATAAAATCTAAAATCTCAAAACCCGCCTCCTAACCGCACCGACCGAATCGACGTGCATCAGTGAGTAAGACTAATCCGATTTCTGCATGGAGAGAAAAGTTTTGAACAAAGGGGAGATGGAGAGGGACGGACCTCACGTGTTCATCGTGGCCGGCACCGGCGCCGGAACCTCGACGGAGCAGGCAGGAGGGGGGGCGATTACCGGTCACCGGTAACTGCTTGCCTGGGCGCGCACAGCACTTCTTGGAGAGCCTGTATTGACAGAAGCAGATTTAATACAGCACACATGCAGACAAACGATAGCAGGAAAATCAAGTCATCAAGCAAGAATGATGGAATTAACTGCTCGACTACTTGGAGTACCTATCTACAAGCACAAGCAAGAATTAGGCTAAGACAGCAAAGATCAGCTGCGCAGAACAGAAAACAACGTTAGCACCGTTATAAGCACTAGCCTTATATATAACTGTAAAATTTGAGAACATCTTGGAGGATATATATATATATATATATAGGGGTATAGTAGCAAGATTTAAGAACAGAAAACGATATTATGCTGGCCGTCACTGAATCCAATTGATGCGCAGGGTCCAACCACATCAGGGTAAAACAGACACGAGCAGACAGATAATCTAATCGGCCGCAAATCCAGCCTCCGAATCGCACCCAACCGAGGCGCATCGGCGAGTAAAAGCAATCGGATTTCTGCATCGGGAAGATGGAGAAGAAGGATTCGGGGGAAAGGGGACGGACCTCACGTGTTCATCGTGGCCGGCGCCGGCGCCGGAATCTGGACGGAGCGGGAGGCGGGGGCAGCGAGGGAGGCGGAATCCAGAGCCCAAAAAAAGAAAGAAAAAAAAAGGAATCTAAAGACACGCGATTTTGTTAGCGGGCAGCGACAGCGAGGGCGCCACACAAAAATTGGAGGGCGCTAAATAAAGAACGGATTCGCAACGGATTGGTCGAGGGAAACGTGGGATTTGCAGGCTGGCTGGCTGATTACTCGGCGCGATCCATGGCGCCGCGAGGGAGTGACGACTGGCGATTGGATTGGTTCGGAAGACGAACGGGGAGCAGTAGCAGCAGGGAGACTGGGAGAGTGAGTTAGGAGGGCGGTGTTCCTCTGCTTCCCGTGTGCCGGGGACGCCTAACATAGTGTAGCAAGTGCCACGTCACCAAAAAAAGATTATTTTGAGAACGATAAAAAAGATTATTTTGAGAACGATATAATCTCACATGTAATTTCGTATTGAATATTTCTTCTTTTTGCTTGCGGGTGAAAAGTAGTTTTGGGGCCCAATTAAAACGCACAAATTGGCGTGTCCGATGCTCTCGATGGAATTTTACAAAAGATAAAACATCTTATATTATGAAACGGAGGGAGTAGTTTCCAAGGTGACCCACTCTCGTCTTTATTGTGTGTGGGTGGCGTTGATCTTCGATTTGGTGAAATTTGCTCTTTCATCAAGACTTTCCAAAAGCCCCTTCATTGATCCTAGAAACTGATTCCTCGATCGAGTCCGATAAGCCGATGACACACCTTAATTATGCAAGCATGTCCTACACAAATACCGGATCTTGGGAATCTCTTGGAGGACTTCGCGCTTGGCACGAGTATGCGTTGATTATTCCAAAACTTGTAGTACGATGTCGTTCAATGTCTCTGATGAGCGAATGTGCATCCTCGCCTCCACGTTTCGAGGCTCTGTTTGTACCGCTCACCATGGCGATTTCAGGGTAAGGTAGGTCTTCACAGTTGCTGTTGTCGCGCCGCCCGTGGTTCCATGCTGCCTTGCTAGGCAACGCTGGTATTAGTCCCCAATAAGGGTTTGTTTCCTCCCCGGAATCCTTCTGACGGTGAGTTTCAAGGTAGCATTTCGATCGTGGTGAAAATTACAAGTTGGTCGTGGAAGGTGTGTTTGCTGGTTCCGATCTGCATGTAAACTTTGATCAAGGTAGAAGATCTTAGGTGAATTGTGGAGTAATTTGGCCGATTGGTTGGGGTTGATCTACGAGTACATATGTTGATAATTTTATGGGATCGATCCCAATGAACTATCGGGGTTGTAGGTGGACCGAGACAGTTAACGAGATTCATGGCATTATTTATCTGCATCGCTCTGCTTTCGTTTTCCTCTTGGAAACCAAATTGTCTGACATAAGAGCTCAGGAGTTGAGGCTGAGGTTGGGTATGCTAGTTCCTTTGGAGTTAAATGTGATGGAAGAAGTGGTGGATTGGTCTTACTTTGAGACAATGATTCAACAATACCTTTGAAGTATTTTAGTAATAATTTGCACATTGTTGTGATGGTTAGTGATGTTTTGATAGGGGAAAATGAGTGGAGGTTCACTAGGTTTTACGGTTAGCCGGTGAGATCTCGACGAAACGCAACCAGGAACTTATGAGATACTTGAGGTGAGAATGTGACAAACCTTGGTTGTGCTCAGGAGGTTTTAATGAAGTGATATGTGCCACGGAACAACTATAAGGAAATGATCGAGATGAATGGATCATGGAGGGTTTTAGGGATGCTGTAGAATATTATAGAATGACATGCCTTGGTTTTGAGGGTCTTTTTGATACTTGGGATAACAGGTAGCAAGGCATCAATAACATCAAAGTTTGTTTGGACAGGTGAAAGGATCGTATGAGCACCTAGAGGGGGTGAATAGGTGTTACTTTAAATTTTACTCTTTTTTAAATTAGGCTTTGACCCAAAAAAGGTAAATTCTTTAGATATGCAACTAAGGTGAATTTAACTATATGTCTCACTAGCACAACTAACTAAGCAAGAGCAAGATATAAGTAAGGTGCGGTAAAGGATAGAAGTAACCAAAATGAAGCACGTGGAGACAATGATTATTTCTCGCAATTCATTCCTTTTGAGGGAAAGTACGTATGCGTTTGGAGATGGGGTGGTATCAAACCACCAACGTCACAAGAGGCCTCCCTTGTTCTCCGGTGAACCTTACCCCAAAGGGATCGATTCACGCTTTCACTATATTGGCAACCTTCAAGGTGGTAGTTCATACGTCGTAAACGTATTTATAATTTTTGATGTTCCATGCTTGTTTTATATCTACTTTCTTATGTTTTGTTCATACTTTGAGGTATTTTTATACATTTTCTGGAACTAACCTATTAACAAGATGCCATGGTGCTAGTTGCCTGTTTTCTGTTGTTTTTGGTTTCAGAAAAGCTAGTAAGGAAATATTCTCGGAATTGGACTAGACAAAAGCCAAAGTCAATATTTTACCCGAAGCAACACGGAGTCCGGAGGGGAGACGAAGTGGCGCACCAGGGCGGCCACACATGGTGGCGGTGCGGCCTAGGGCGCGCCACCAGGGGTGTGGGCCTCGTGGTGCTCCACCGACCTTGCCCTTCCGCCTATAAAAGCCACCCAGGACGAAAACCCTAAGTACCCAATCAAAAACCTACAAAATTCCACGAAAAAAGTCTGTAGCCGCCGTCATCTCCATCCCTAGATCGGGAGGGATCCAAAGCTCTTCCTGGCACCCTGCCAGAGGGGAGATATCACCCTGGAGGCCTTCTTCATCACCATGACTGCCTCCGGTGTGATGCGTGAGTAGTTCATCCTTGGACTACGGGTCCATGTAGTAGCTAGATGGTTGGTTCTCCTCCTTTGTGATGTCATGTCTAGATCTTGTGAGCTCCGTTCATGATTACATGTTGTGTTTGCAAGGATCCGATGGATATTGAGATGCTATTTCAGATTGATTATTGATTCTATCATGTCTATGTTATTTGTGATCTTGCATGCTTCCCGTTGTTAGTAGCTATCTTGGCCAAGTAGATGCTAGCAACTCCAAGAGGGAGTATTTATGCTCAATAGTGGGTTTATGCCTCTAGTAATCTGGTGAAGTGACAGGAATCTCTAAGGTACTAGATGTGATGTTGCTACTAGGGAGAAAACAACAATCCTTTGTCCATGGGACAATCGTATTGTTTGCTTTACACACTTTGCTTAATGCAATTATCTGTTGTTTGCAACTTAATACTGGAGAGAGTTCGGATGATAACCTGAAGGTGGATTATTAGTCATAGATGCAGTTGGATTACGGTCTATGTATAATGTTGTAATGCCCAATCGAATCTCATAGGAGTCAAGATTATTAGTATATGCATGTATGCTTTCTCGAGTTTGTCAATTGCCCCACTGTAATTTGTTTACCCAACACGTCATCTATCTTAAGGAGAATCACCTCTAGTGAACTATGGACCCTAGTCCATTTTTTTACCATCAATCTACTATCCGCTATTTACTGTTTACTATTTACTTTCTGCAAGCAACTACTATTTTCCACACAATACGTTTAATCCTTTGTTTTCAGCAAAACCGGTGAGATTGACAACCTCACTGTAAGTTGGGCAAAGTTCCGTGGTTGTGTTGTGTAGGATTCCAAGTTGGAAACAACACCTTCGGGTTGTTTCCTTGCTCCTACTGGTTCGACAACCTTGGTTTCATACTTGAGGGAAACTTGATGTTGTGCTCATCATACCTTCCTCTTGGGGGTCCCAATGAGCTCAACATATCCTGAGCCATCAGTAGTCGACACCCTTACAACTAGTTCGAGGCACACATGCACAACTTAATTGGAGGCTCCCGAATCCAGGTTGTCACAAGAAACAAAGACAAACTTGTAAGAACCAAATCAAGGCCGAGGGACCCTCAAGTGAATGAGGGGGAAATGAAGATCTCTCTTGGTGAAGCTGTAGATCAAGGCCTCCTCCTTTGATTCTCCAAAGAACAACGACTTTTGATGGTTGGATGGGAAGATCTTGTTGATTTGGTGGCTTTAATGGGGTTGTTCTTATTTTCTGGAATGAGCAGCTGGAGGTAGGGGACGAAGTCCCCTATTTATAGCCCCACAGAGTTCTGCCTGTTTTCTGCCCGTTGGGGAGTCTCGACATCGGAAACTTTGGTCTGTAGACCGCATCGGAGTCTCCGGTCCATCTCCGGACCACCAAATAGAATGTCCAGGGCCTGGTCTTGATGCTCCCTCCGGAGATTTTGTAGGAACTCTAGACCTGAACACACCGGAGACTCTGGATAGTTCACTCCAGAGATTCCAGTCTGACATAATACACCGGAGATTCTGGCCAATATCCAGCCGGTCTCCGGACCTAGTTAGTATGTCCCTAAGCTTCATCTTGGATCCACTCCGGAGGTTTGAGGCAAAACTCTGGACCACACCGGAGACTCCGGTCCTTGCACGCCGGAGACTCCGGTCTAGACTTTCGAGGAAACTTCTGTTTCAGCCAGGGAATTTTCCACTACGACACGGGCTTTTCTCTTTTTAGTAGATTGATCTGCCAATATTAGCACACCATAAAATGATCCTCAAGTTGTTAACGAATACCAAAACTGATTAAGACAATAAATGTCATTTCAATCTCCCCCTTTTTGGTGTTCGATGACAACAAGAGGTTTTGCATGAAATTCTTAAATATAAGAAACTTAGCTATGCTCCCCCTGACGATGTGCATCAAGATATACATGTAGTGCAACATATATTAGATAATACTAGATAAAGGCTCACATAGCCTGGGCATAGCATGTCCATACAAATAGTAGATAGTATCACAAGAACCAACTAAAGCAAATGTTCGATTTTTTTAAGATAATGACATAGGCAAATACGAAACAACCAAATGCCCAACCCATGCAAATCCTGGATGATCCTACTAGTCTTCTCCCCCTTTAGCATCGAGACGCCAAAAAGGGAAAATACCAAGCTATTGCCCCAAAGGAATCACTCTGAGTCATCGTCGTCGTCGCCATCCTCATCCTCATCCTCTTCCTCCTCATTGCTACGTTGCTAACGTATCTATAATTTTTGATGTTCCATGCTTGTTTTATATCTACTTTCTTATGTTTTGTCCACACTTTGGAGTATTTTTATACACTTTCTTGGACTAACCTATTAACAAGATGTCACAGTGCCAGATGCCTGTTTTCTGCTGTTTTGGGTTCCAGGAAAGTCAGAAATGAATATTCTCGGAATTGGATGGGACAAAAGCCAAAGTCAATATTTCATCGAGGGGGACACGGAGCCATAAGACGAGACGGGGAGGGGCCAGAGGCTGGCCACACCACCTGGCCGCGCGGCCAAGCCTGACCCGCGCCAGGGGGTGGTGTGGCCGCCTAGGGAACCCCCTCGGCCTTCCCTTTCGCCTATAAGATGCCCCCGATACAGAAACCCTAAGTACCCGATCAAAATTCCATGAAAGAGTCTGTAGCCGCCATCATCTCCATCCCTAGATCGGGAGGGATCTGAAGCTCTTCTCGGCACCCTGCCGGAGGGGAGAATTCACCCTGAAGGCCTTCTTCATCACCATGATAGCCTTCGGTGTGATGCGTGAGTAGTTCATCCTTGGACTACGGGTCCATGTAGTAGCTAGATGGTTGGTTCTTCTCCTTTGTGCTATCATGTTTAGATCTTGTGAGCTTCGTTCATGATCAAGATCATCTATTTGTAATCATACATGTTGTGTTTATGGGGATCCGATGGATATTGAGATGCTATTTCAGATTGATTATTGATTCTATCATGTCTTTGTTATTTGTAATCTTGCATGCTCTTCGTTGTTAGTAGATATCTTGGCCGAGTAGATGCTAGAAACTCCAAGAGGGAGTATTTATGCTCGATAGTGGGTGCATGCCTCTAGTAATCTAGGGAAGTGACAGAAATCTCTAAGGTACTAGATGTGTTGTTGCTACTAGGGAGGAAACAACAATCCTTTATTCATAGAACAATCATATTGTTTACTTTACATGCAATGCTTAATGCAATTATCTGTTGCTTGCAACTTAATACTGGAGGGGGTTCGGATGATAACCTCAAGGTGGATTATTAGTCATAGATGCAGTTGGATTACGGTACATCTATAATGTTGTAATTGAAGGGTTTCGCAACATAGTAAATCAAAATTTTCTACGGAAGCGAACAGAAGGGAAGCCAAGATCTAGTCTAGGAGATGCAAACAACGAGAGAGATTGGATTAGATCTTCATACCCTTGAAGATTCGCACAGCGGAACGTTCGTCGGAACGTGGGTGATGTAGTCGTACTCGCTTCTCCTCCTCGCGATCCGATCCGATCTAGCACCACAAGTGGCGGTGCCTCCGTGAGATGCACACGTGCAGCACCTCGACGTCTCCTCCTTCCTCGGACCAGCAAGTATGGTGGAGAGACGGATTGGATCTACAACACGACGGCGTGGTGTATATGGTGGAGAATTTCTGCTGCAGGGCTTCGCCTACAAACAGTCGGGAGGGAGAGAGGAAGGTAGCAAGGCAGCTAGGGCTTGGAGGAAGGTGTCTCTGGGAGGGGGCGCCCTAGCCCTCTATATATATAGAGGAGGAGGGGGCGGCCAACCCTAGCCCCTCCTCCAAGCCTTGGGCCGGCGGCCAAGGGAGGGAGGAGTGGGGGGCTAGGTCTCTTATCTCTAGTTTAAACAATTTAAACTCTCCCTTATCTAGAAATTCTATCCCGAGATTTAAACGAGTTAAATCTATCTAGAATCGGCTGGGCCCTATGGGCCTTGTGCCCCTGGCCCAATGTGGCCAGGACACTCCCTCATAGGCCCATGCCCCCTCCCGGAAGGTGGGACCACGTTGGCCCCCTTCCGGAAGGTTCTAGAAGCTTCCGGTACAATACCGATTAACCCGGAACAATTCCGAACTCCAAAAACTGCACTGACTTATATGAATCTTATTCTCCGGACCACTCCGGAACCTCTCGTGATGTCCCGGATCCCATCCGAGACTCCGAACAAAAACTCATAAACCAATTATCCAATCTATCCTAGCGTCGAGACACGTTAAGTGTGTGACCCTGCGGGTTCGAGAATATGCAGACATGATCTTCTATCAATAATCAACAGCGGGGTCTGGGCACCCATATTGACTCCCACACATTCATCGATGATCATATCGGATGAACCACGATGCCAGGATTCAATCAATCCCATATATATATTCCCTTCGTCTCGCGATATTTTACTTGCCCGAGATTCGATCGTCGGTATCGTCATACCTAGTTCAATCTCGTTCACAGCAAGTACTTTACTCGTTCCGTAATCCGATATCACTTTGTGATTAACTCCTTAACCACATGCTTGCAAGCGGCGTTGATATCGATTACCGAGTGGGCCCGAAGTATATCTCTCCGACTTGGGAGGGACAAATTCCATCTCGATACATACAACCCAACAGATACTTTCTGATCACCTGAGAGACACCTTTATGATCACCCTCTCATAGGATGACGTTTGATGACCTCAAAGCTTTCTTCCGATACCAGGGAGTTGCATTATCTCATGGTCTAAGGAATACAATATTTGACATAAGAAAAGCTTCGCAAAGACGAACACGATGACACGATCTAATTGCTTCGCTTAGTTTGGGTCTGTCCACCATATCATTCTCCCAATGATATGATCTCATTATCAATTGACAACTCATGTCTATGGTTAGGAAACCTTAACCATCATTGATCAATGAGCTAGTCCATAGAGGCGTACTAGGGACATGGTGTTGTTCACAAACCACACAAGTATTAATGTTTCCGCTTAATACAATTCTAGCATGGAATATAAACTTTATCATGAACAAGAATTATAATAATAACATCTTTATTATTGCCTCTATGGCATAATTCCAACAGTAATGCCCAATCAAATCTCATAGGAGTCAAGATGATTAGTATATGCATGTATGCTTTCTCAATGTTTGTCAATTGCCCCGCTGTAATTTGTTCACCCAACATGTCATCTATCTTAAGGAGAATCACCACTAGTGAACTATGGACCCATGTCCTTTCTTTACCATCAATCTACAATCTATTTACTGTTTTCTATTTACTTTCTGCAAGCAATTACTATCTTCCACACAATACGTTTAATCCTTTGTTTTCAGCAAAACCGGTGAGATTGACAACCTCACTTTAAGTTGGGGCAAAGTTCTGTGGTTGTGTTGTGCAGGATTCCAAGTTGGAAACAACACCTTCGAGGTGTTTCCTTGCTCCTACTGGTTCGATAACCTTGGTTTCATAACTGAGGGAAAACTTGTTGTTGTGCTCATCATACCTTCCTCTTAGTGTTCCCTAATGAGCTCGATATATTTTGGGCCATCAACCTATTTTTCTGGCGCCGTTGCCGGGGAGTCAAGGACATATTCACAAGGGGAGTCCCTCATAACCAATCTCTTTACTTTATTTTATTTGGTTTGCTTAGTTTATTTTTGCTTTATTTGCTTGTTTCTTTATCGAAAACACAAAAAACTTAGTTGTACTAGTTTGTCTTCTTTATTAAAAACACAAAAAATGACTACTTTTGAAAACACTAAGTTGTGTGACTTCACTAGCACCAACAACAATGATTTCATGTGCACACCTATTGCTCCACATGTTCCTGAAGCTACTTTCTTTGAAATTAAACCTGCTTTACTCAATCTTGTTATGAGAGAACAATTTTCTGAATTGGTATTGAAGATGTTGTTGCTCATCTAAATAACTTTGTTAAACTTTGTGAGATGCAAAAGCATAGGGATATAGATGGAGATATTATTAAGCTTAAATTGTTTCCTTTCTCTTTGAGAGGAAAAGCTAAAGAATGGTTGCAATCCCTAACTATAAATAGTATTGATTCTTGGACTAAATGCAAAGATGCTTCCATTGGAAAATACTATCCTCCTGCTAAGATTATATCTATGAGAAGTGAAATAATGAAATTTAAACAATCTGATAATGAACATGTTGCTCAAGCTTGGGAAAGAATGAAATCTTTGGTAAAGAATTGTCCCACTCATGGACTGACTGCTTAGATGATTATCCAAACCTTTTATGCAGGATTGAATTATTCTTCAAGAAATCTACTGGATTCTGCTGCTAGAGGTACCTTTATGACCATCACTTTGGGTGCTGCAACAAAGCTTCTGGATAATATGATGGTTAACTATTCTGAATGGCATACCGAGAGAGCTCCACAAGGTAAGAAGGTAAATTCTGTTGAATAAACCTCCTCCTTGAGTGATAAAATTGATGTTATTATGGCTATGCTTGTTAATGGGAAAGCTCATATTGATCCAAATCATGTTCCCTTAGCCTCTTTGGTTGCTCAAGAAGAGCAAGTTGATGTGAACTTTATAAGAAATAATAATTTTAGCAACAATGCCTACAGGAATAATTTTGGTAATAATAACTATATGCCATATCCTCCCAATAATGGTAATGCTTATGGAAATTCGTACAACAATAATATGAGTGCACCCTCTGAACTTGAAGTTATGCTTAAAGATTTTATTAGTAAGCAAACTGCTTTCAATAAAACTATTGAGGAAAAACTCTCTAATGCTGAAACAAATATAACATCATTGTCTGAAGCACAATCTTCTTTGAATAAAATGGCTGCTAAAACTAAAACTATTGAAAATCCCTTTGCTGCTACTAATGCCATACAAGTTAGAATTGATGAAAATGTTAGACTATTAGCTGAATTGCATGCTAAGTGGGAAAAAGAAGATGAAATTGCTAGAAAAAATAGTATTTCTACTATCACTACCACTAATGTTGAAGCTAGTAAACCTAATGGAACCTTTTCTAATAAAAATGCTGAAATTCTTCGAAACATGGGAAATAATAGCTCCACTACTTTAGATGATAATTATGATTTTGATATTGATGGTTGCAATATCTCTAAAGTAATTATGTTCCTACAAAAGCTTGCTAAAAGTCCTAATGCTAGTGCTATGAATATGGCCTTTACAAAACACATTACTGATGCTCTCGTAAAAATTAAAGAAGAAAAGATGAAACATAAAGCTTCTATTCCTATGAAATTAGAAGATGGTTGGGAACCCATCATTAATATGAAAGTAAATGATTTTTATCTCAAAGTCTTATGTGATCTTGATAGTAGTGTTTCTATTATGCCTAGAAAGATTTATGAAATGCCTGATTTGCCACCATTAGAAGATTGCTATTTAAATGTCCCACTTGATGATAATGCTAAAAAGAAACTCATGGGGAGTATTAATGATGTTCTTATTATGGTTAAACATGCCTATGTCCCCGTTGATTTCTATGTTTTGGATGTTGAATGCAATGCTTCTTGTCCTATTATTTTGGGAAGACCTTTTCTTAGAACTGCTGGTGCCATTATTGATATGAAATAAGGCACCATTAAATATCAACTCCCACTCCAGAAAGGTATAGAACACTTCCCTAAGAAGAGAGAGAAGACTTATTTTTCCTCTCCTATTAAAACAAAATTTGCTTTTAATGCTTCTTCATTTGAGAATACTTGATTGCTTGCAGAACAAGAAGAAGCTAAAGATAGAAAGTTTAAAGGGAAAACCCTAACCTGTAACCGACTCGACCTACTACCTGAGACTTAGCCTATCTATATAAAGGCTAGGAGGGGGCAGCGAGGAGGACACACGCAACCCTAGTTTCCACAACCCTCGCCAGATTGCATATGTGCACCATTGTAATCTTCGATTCTTCTGTTAATTCCACGAGCAGACAAGCAAGAGTAGGGACCTTTACGAGGCCTGAACCTGGGTAAATCTTCGAGTCCCCTGTGTGCTTGTTTGCTAGCCGATTGATGCTTCCAGCGCTCCCTCCTTCTCCAAAACCCAAGTCCATAACAATGGGCATTCATGAGTTAAACCCTCGTCAATTGGCGCCGTCTGTGGGAACTGGGAGTGCTGATGTCGCAGCTTCTTTGGCCCCATCAATTGCGATCTACAACTCTGCAACGACAGAGATTCGCCAGCTCTTCGGCACGTCCGACTTCACCGTCCACACGCCGGCCACCCGCCCGTCTTTCGAATCCGTAGGCGACAGAATTAGCCTGGTGATCGGGAGCTTCCGCTTTCAAGTTGGACAGATGGGCACGCTTCGCATGCCTGTGTTGGGTCCGCAGCATAGAAAACAAAAAAATTCCTACGATGAGAACTATACGCCAAGATCTATCTACTAGATACAGAGCAACGGGTGGACATACATCCATGGAGAACTTACCCTCGAAGACAACGAGTTTTGTTAACGAGTAGGAACTCGTGGTTGATGTAGTCGTACGCTTGCCGATCTCAAGATAGTGTGGAAGTCCGAGCGCCGCAAATCAGTAGCGCATCCGTCCTCGCACACACGTTCAAGCCACCGGACAATCTCCACCTCCTCGCTCCAGCGATCCAGCGGAAGCAGCAACTCCTTCCAGACGAAATGCCACCGGGAACATGTATCTCGCTAATCCGAGACCATAGGGGAATAATTCTAGAAGGGGAGAGAGATCCTTCACAAGGAGGTGTAAGGATGAAGGAGGGAATGGGTGTCCTTTTATAGGAGGAGGGGGGTGCCCCCTCTCTCCATGGCCGGCGCATGGGGGGTGACCCCTCACCTCCCCCATTCATGTGGTGGTAACCCCTCCACATTAAAATGCCTCTTCACATTCCCTTTTAAAGTCTCCACTTTAAATGCATTAAATTTCTCCAAATTTAATGCTCTCTCATTTAATAAAACTCTTTTTATTAAATTTATTCAGAATTTTGTTAATTACTTTAATTAACAAACATTCACATATAGCCCCTTGCAATATTTCAATATCACATGCAGAACCACCTTCTGCAATTTCACCCGAAACAATTTCCGGTTTCTATCGAAACAATTTCTGCGCTTTGCAATTCTTTCGTCTGAAACATATGTGCTCCAAAATGGTGTCCGGTAACTCTTAAGTGTGCCACCCTACGGTTCACGAATAATGCAGACATGATCGAGACCCTTCTCCGATCAATAATCAGCAGCGGGACCTGGAGATCCGTACTGACTCCTACACATTCAACGATGACTCCTGTGATCGTGAGAACCTTTAACGCTTGTAACTAAATCCCTTTGTCTCTCGATATATTACATGTCCGAGATTCGATCATCGGTATCTCCATACCTAGTTTGATCTCGTAACCGACATGCACTCCGTGATATAACATTCTAGTGATCACATCACTTGCTTGCAAGCTATCCTAATGTGATATCACCGAGAGGGACCAGAGTATATCTATCCGTCATCTGGATTAACAAATTCCACTCTTGATCCATGAGCCTCAACATAACACCTTCGTAGTACTGAACCCATCTTTATAGTCACCCTGTTACGGTGTGACGTTTGATGTTATCAAGATACTCTTCCGGTGTTAGCAATTAACATGATCTCATGGTCTAAGGATAAAGATTACTTCGTATGATGTTATAGCAATATAAACATAATGACTTGATCGTAATGCTATACTTCGGATGAATGTTCATCACATCATTTCACAAATGCTGTGACCTTGTTATTAACAGCATCCAATGTCCATGATCAGGAAACCTTGATCATCTTGTTAATCAACAAGCTAGTCTATAAGAGAGGCATAACTAGGAACCCTTTTTGTTTATTAAACACACATGTATTGATGTTTCCTATCAATACAATTATAGCATGCAAAATAAACATCTACCATATATAAGGAATATATAATAATAACTTTATTATTGCCTCTCAGGGCATATTTCCTTCAGTCTCCCACTTGCACTAGAGACAATAATCGAGTTTATATAGTGATAAATCTAACACCCATGGAGTTCTGGTGTTGATCATGTTTTGCCCTAGGGAGTACTTTAGTCAACGGATCTGCTACATTCAGGTCCGTGTGCACTTTACAAATCTTTATATCTCCATCTTTGACATGCCCGCGGATGGAGTGAAACCGGCGCTTAATATGCTTGGAATTCTTGTGAGACCTTAGTTCCTTGGCGTTGGCTATGGCTCCATTATTGTCACAATAGATCACCATTGGGTCCAACGCACTAGGAACCACACCTAGTTCCGTTATGAACTCCTGCATCCAAACCGCTTCCTGCGCTGCTTCTGAAGCAACAACATATTCCGCCTCCGTCGTTGATCCAGCCACCACAGGTTGTTTGGAGCTCCTCCAACTAACTGCTGCTCCGTTCAAGAGAAATACGTATCCGGATTGAGACTTAGAGTCATCCAGATCAGTGTCAAAACTAGCATCGACATAACACTTAGCGACTAGCTCTTCTTCACCTCCGTATACAAGAAACATATCCTTAGTTCTTCTCAAGTACTTAAGGATATTCTTGACCGCTATCCAGTGTTCCGAACCTAGATCAGATTGGTACCTACTAGTCAAACTAATAGCATGTGCCACATCCGGTCTTGTACGTAGCATGGCATACATTATAGAGCCTATGGCTGGGGCATAGGGGATCTTATCCATTATCTCTCTTTCTTCCGCCGTAGCCGGACTTTGAGTCTTACTCAATGTCTTGCCTTGCAACATAGGTAAGTACCCCTTCTTACTTCCGTCCATATTAAACTTCTTTAATATTTTATCAAGGTATGTACTCTGCGATAGCCCAATTAGGCGTCTTGATCTATCTCTATAGATTTTAATGCCTAATATATATGAAGCTTCACCAAGGTCCTTCATCGAAAATTTGCTGTTTAGATAACTTTTAACACTGTTTAAAAGATCTATATCATTTCCAATCAATAATATGTCATCCACATATAATATCAGAAATGCCACATTGCTCCCACTCACTTTCTTGTAAATACAAGCCTCTCCATAAGTTTGGACAAATCCAAACTCTTTGATCACCTCATCAAAGCGGAGATTCCAACTCCGGGATGCTTGCTTCAGTCCATAGATGGATCGCTGAAGTTTGCACACCTTATCAGCATCCTTAGGATCGACAAAACCCTTAGGTTGTATCATATACAACTCTTCTTCAATATTAGCATTGAGGAACGCAGTTTTGACATCCATCTGCCATATTTCATAATCAAAATATGCAGCAATTGCTAACATAATCCTAACCGACTTAAGCATCGCTACGCGAGAGAATGTCTCATCGTAGTCAACTCCTTGAATTTGTCGAAACCCCTTTGCGACAAGTCGAGCCTTATAGATGGTTACATTACCATCAACATCAGTTTTTCTTTTGAAAATCCATTTATTCTCAACGGCCTTTCGATCGTGAGGTAAGTCCACCAAGGTCCAAACCTGGTTTTCGTACATGGATTCCATCTCGGATTTCATGGCTTCTAGCCATTTGTTGGAATCAGGGCTCATCACCGCTTCTTCATACGTCGCAGGGTCATCTATTTCATCAATCATGAATATCATAACAGGATTGCCGTACAGTTCAGGAGCTGCACGTGTCCTGCTTGACCTGCGAGGTTCGGTAGTGTCCTCTTTCGGAGTTTCATGATCAATATCATTAGCTCTCTCTTCATTAGGTGAAGTCAACTCCGAAACAACTTCTGGAGCTGCGCTACTCGCCATTTCATGAAGAGAAGGTTCAATAACCTCTTCGAGTTCTACCTTCCGACTACTCACACCTTTCGCGAGAAACTCCTTCTCAAGAAAGGATCCATTCTTGGCAACAAAGACCTTGCCCTCGGATCTGTGATAGAAGGTATACCCAATTGTTTCCTTAGGGTATCCTATGAAGACGCATTTTTCCGCTTTGGGTTCGAGTTTATCCGGTTGAAGTTTCTTCACATAAACATCGCATCCCCAAACTTTAAGAAATGACAGCTTAGGTTTGTTTCCAAACCATAATTCATACGGTGTCTTTTCAACGGATTTGGATGGTGCCCTATTTAAAGTGAATGCAGCGGTTTGGAGTGCATAACCCCAAAATGACAGTGGCAAGTCAGTCAGAGACATCATAGATTGAACCATATCCAATAAAGTACGATTACGACGTTTTGACACACCATTACGTTGTGGTGTTCCGGCAGGCGTGAGTTGTGAAACTATTCCACAGTCTTTCATATGTGTGCTAAACTCGTAACTAAGATACTCTCCTCCACGGTCGGACCGTAGAAATTTGATCTTTCTGTTACGATGTTTTTCCATTTCATTCTGAAATTCTTTGAACCTTTCAAAGGTTTCAGACTTATGTTTCATCAAATAGATATACCCGTATCTACTCAAATCATCCGTGAAAGTAACAAAATAACGATATCCACCTCACGCCGACACACTCATTGGTCCACACACATCAGTATGTATGATTTCCAATAAATCTGTCGCCCGTTCCATTGAACCAGAAAACGGCGTTCTAGTCATCTTGCCCATAAGGCATGGCTCACATGTATCAAATGATTCAAAATCAAGTGATTCCAAAAGTCCATCAGAATGGAGTTTCTTTATGCGTTTAACGCCAATATGACCTAGACGGCAGTGCCACATATATGTAGATATATCATTATCAAGTTTAATCCTTTTAGCATCAACATTATGAATATGCGTAATACTACTATCGAGATCCAACAGAAATAAACCATTCAACACAGGTGCATGACCATAAAAGATATTATTCATATAAATCGAACAACCATTGTTTTCAGACTTAAACAAATAACCACTTTGCATCAAACACGATCTGGATACAATGTTCATGCTCAGTGCAGGCACCAAATAACAATTATTCAGGTTTATAACTAATCCCGACGACATATGGAGAGGCAGCATTCCGACGGCGATCACATCAACTCTTGATCCATTGCCGACCCGCATCGTGACCTCATCCCTTGCTAGTTGTCGCTTGTTCCGCAGCCGCTGAACCGAGTTACATATATTAGCAACTGATCCTGTATCAAATACCTAGGTGCTACTGTGAGTACTAGTCAAGTACACATCAATAACATGTATATCACATATACCTTTGTTTGCCTTGCCGGCCTTCTTGTCCGCCAAATACTTGGGGCAGTTGCGCTTCCAATAGCCAGTCCCCTTGCAATAGTAGCACTCGGTGTCAGACTTAGGGCCAGCTCGGGGTTTCTTTTCAGGCACGGCAACAGATTTGCCGCCCTTCTTTCCCTTCTGCTTGCCTTTCTTGTCCTTCTTGAAACCGGTGGTCTTATTGATCATCAACACTTGATGTTCTTTCCTAATCTCCACTTCTGCAGTCTTAAGCATTGACAGAAGCTCGGGAAGAGACTTCTTCATGCCCTGCATATTATAGTTCATCACGAAGCTCTTGTAGCTAGGTGGCAGAGATTGGAGAACACGATGTATGCCTAAGTCAATGGGAATCGTTATTCCCAAGGACACAAGCTTATCGGCGTACCTAGACATTTTGAGTACGTGCTCACTAACGGAGTTGTTCTCTTCCATCATGCAGCTAAAGAACTTTTCAGAAGCATTATAACTCTCTACGGCAGCATGGGTATCGAAAATCATTTTCAATTCTCCCATGGTATCAAAGGCATTGCCATTTTTGAAACGTTTTCGAAGTTCTGTCTCTAGCCCATACAGTATGCCGCAATGAACTAAGTTGTGGTCCTCATGACGAGTTATATAGACGTTCTTTTCCTCGTCAGGGGCATCAGGAGCTGGTGGGGGGGCCTAGCGGCGCCTCTAGCACATATTGCTTTTGTGCAGCAGTGAGGAGAATCCTCAAATTCATAGCCCAGTTGGTGAAGTTGCTACCATTCGCAGCAAGCTTCTCTTTCTCCATGAACACATTGAAATTAAAAGCAGGTGGTGCCATCTATAACAGAATTTGTAAAATATATTTAGACTAAGTTTATGATAGATTGAGTTCAACTAATCCAAATTACTAATGAACTCCTACTCAAAAACGACATCCCTCGTGTCCTTTTGGTGATTACATGAACCAAATCCACTACACCAAGTCCGATCATCACGTGAGTCGGTGTAGCTTCAAAGGCGAGCATCTATATGGGCATCATATCAACTATATGACTCATGCTTAACCTTTCGGTCCATGTTCCGAGGCCATGTTTGTACATGCTAGGCTCGTCAAGTAAGAACCTTAGTATTTGCGTGTGTAAAACTGTCTTACACCCGTTGTATGAAAGCGTAGAGTCGAGAACACCTGATCATCACGTGATGCCTCAAAACACGATCCACAAAATGGTGCATACTTAAGGAAGAACACATTTTATCTTGATATCTAAATGAGGGATCATCTTATAATGCTACCAAAAGCGCCAAACTAGCAATATAAGATGCTAATGTGTGAAGTGAGGTGATATGGTCCATGCATTTGATCTCTATCATTTGCATCGTGGTATGATCTCTATCATTCCTTTGTGTGTAAGGCCAAGGTCTATGGAACTTACACGTTAAGTGAGTTGTAAGAGTATCTATCATACATCTACTTACAACAATACCATATCAATACACTAGCTCAACAACGATCTAAACTAGACGCCTCTAATTTATCAATTGCAAGTTTTACGTGGCTTAGGGCTTTCGGAGATAGAACCGGTCTTACCTACGAACATGAACCACAACGAGGATAACCAAGTTATTAGCAACTCGTTGTAAATCAGATATTGACTATAGTAGGAGAGACAGACACCCGCTAGCCACTTATGCAAAACTAGTTGCATGTCAGTCGTGGAACCGGTCTCATGTACGATGACATGTAAGGTTGGTCCGGGCCGCTTCATCCCACTATGCCACCAATATCCAAAGTACATAGAAGATGCAATAACATGATCATCATCGTCCACATATAAACATATGTGTACTACCCGTGCAAAGCACCTACGCATAGATCAGGCTCTGATACCACTGTTGGGTCCGCAGCATAGAAAACAAAAATTTTCCTACGATGAGAACTATACGCCAAGATCTATCTACTAGATACAGAGCAACGGGTGGACATACATCCATGGAGAACTTACCCTCGAAGACAACAAGTTTTGTTAACGAGTAGGAACTCGTGGTTGATGTAGTCGTACGCTTGCCGATCTCAAGATCGTGTGGAAGTCCGAGCGCCGCAAATTAGCAGCGCATCCGTCCTCGCACACATGTTCAAGCCACCGGACAACCTCCACCTCCTCGCTCCAGCGATCCAGCGGAAGTAGCAACTCCTTCCAGACGAAATGCCACCGGGAACATGTATCTCGCTAATCCGAGACCATAGGGGAATAATTCTAGAGGGGGAGAGAGATCCTTCATAAGGTGGTGTAAGGATGAAGGAGGGAATGGGTGGCCTTTTATAGGAGGAGGGGGGTGCCCCCTCTCTCCATGGCCGGCGCATGGGGGGGTGACTCCTCACCTCCCCCATTCATGTGGTGGTAACCCCTCCACATTAAAATGCCTCTTCACATTCTCTTTTAAAGTCTCCACTTTAAATGCATTAAATTTCTCCAAATTTAATGCTCTCTCATTTAATAAAACTCTTTTTATTAAATTTATTCAGAATTTTGTTAATTACTTTAATTAACAAACATTCACATATAGCCCCTTGCAATATTTCAATATCACATGCAGAACCACCTTCTGCAATTTCACCCGAAACAATTTCCGGTTTCTATCGAAATAATTTTTGCGCTTTGCAATTCTTTCGTCTGAAACATATGTGCTCCAAAATGGTGTCCGGTAACTTTTAAGTGTGCCACCCTACGGTTCACGAATAATGCAGACATGATCGAGACCCTTCTCCGATCAATAATCAGCAGCGGGACCTGGAGATCCGTACTGACTCCTACACATTCAACGATGACTCCTGTGATCGTGAGAACCTTTAACGCTTGTAACTAAATCCCTTTGTCTCTCGATATATTACATGTTCGAGATTCGATCATCGGTATCTCCATACCTAGTTTGATCTCGTAACCGACATGCACTCTGTGATATAACATTCTAGTGATCACATCACTTGCTTGCAAGCTATCCTAATGTGATATCACCGAGAGGGCCCAGAGTATATCTATCCATCATCTGGATTAACAAATTCCACTCTTGATCCATGAGCCTCAACATAACACCTTCGTAGTACTGAACCCATCTTTATAGTCACCCTGTTACGGTGTGACGTTTGATGTTATCAAGATACTCTTCCGGTGTTAGCAATTAACATGATCTCATGGTCTAAGGATAAAGATTACTTCGTATGATGTTATAGCAATATAAACATAATGACTTGATCGTAATGCTATACTTCGGATGGATGTTCATCACATCATTTCACAAATGCTGTGACCTTGTTATTAACAGCATCCAATGTCCATGATCAGGAAACCTTGATCATCTTGTTAATCAACAAGCTAGTCTATAAGAGAGGCATAACTAGGAACCCTTTTTGTTTATTAAACACACATGTATTGATGTTTACTATCAATACAATTATAGCATGCAAAATAAACATCTATCATATATAAGGAATATATAATAACAACTTTATTATTGCCTCTCAGGGCATATTTCCTTCAGCCTGATCAGCCGACAATACCATCGATTGCTCCAGCATCGTGGTTCACTCCATCGATCGGAACCCTCAGTGAGCTCAATGCCTCGACAACAGTCGAGAATACAGACAGCGACAGCAGTCGCGAATCCGATCTGGGTGATCTAGCAACTGAAGATGGAGCCTACGGCTCTGGATCTAAAAGTTGCAGGAGCAGCAGCTTCCCTAACCACTTCATGTGCGCCGTCATCAACGCGGGTGATTCCTCCGCCAATCGCAACAACACGGGAAACAGTGGCAATGGAACCGACCCGCCAAATGGTGACATACCCAACGGTGGACCACCAAACAGCGGCCCCACCAACGGCGCCCCCGTCAACAACGGAGGAGCAATCGAACCTCCAACTATGATAAACGAGCAGACTGGCGAACGTGTCATGATCATGCTCAATGACCTCGAGTGGGCTCGCTGCCGTGAGGCCCTATGGAGCCACCCTCTACCCTCCGACTCCCCGCAAGAACTGTTGATGGGCTACCATTAGCTCCTGAAGGAGGAGTACAAGCGCCAACTACAAAGAATTGCGCAACTCGAGGCACGCAAAAAGGCGGCAGACGAGTCGAGCCTCCGACGAGCTGGGCTCTCCTCCCATGGAGGATCCTCCTCCAAGTGCAATGAGTACATCGCTAACAAGAGGCGATCTCGACTGGCCCACCTCACTGAACAAGAGCGTGTACAAGCCACAAAGATCCTCGACTTTGGCTCCATGACGGTGGATACGCGTGGCAACGTGCTACCAAAAATGCCGCAAGCCGCGGTAACGGCGGCCACCATGTACCTCCTCAACAACCCCTCGAGCCGCCATGCACCAATCTATGTTCACAGGCTTGGGGTTAATCGAGGCCGCCCTCTACAAGGAGCCAACACCAGATCCGAAGAAAGGCAAGGCTCTGGCAAAACGCTATTCCTCGCCCTCATCCAGCGATGATAGCCACGATCTGTCTCGACGCCGATGCTCACGGCGACATGACCACGACTACGACGCGCGTGACGACATCACGCAGCGCAAGATCGACAAGTCAAGGGCGCAACGTGCCCGATCGACTGACTCGGAAGACAAAGATGTGGAGCTTTGTGGCGCTAGATGCTTCAGCAGGGCCATCAGGCAAAAGCGAATGCCCAAGGGGTTTAAGCTCCCATCAGAGAACCCAAAAATCTGGTTGGAGGACCACGACTCCTTCGTCAGGCTCCATGGCGGGAGTCGAAGCACGGCTATGCAATGCCTGCAGCTACAACTACAGGGCGCCGCCCGGGCATTGCTCAACAACCTCCCACGCGGATCCATTCGCAGTTGGAAAGAGCTGGTCTACAGCTTTGGGCGCAACTTCAAGGGCACCTACAAAATGCCCGCATCAATCAAAGAGCTGAGGTGATGCCAGCAAAGGTCGGGCGAATCGCTACGCTCGTACATCCAGAGGTGGTCCATCATCAAGAACTCCGCAGAAAATATCTCGGAGGATCGCGCAATCGACGCATTCAACGGCGGCGTTCGCCGCATAGAGGCTAGCTAGGCCGCTCAAAGCCCAAAACCATTGACCACCTGATGGAAATCACTAATCGGTGGGCAGATGGAGAAGATTCGGTGAAGAATCGCGTTCACTCAGACGAGGAAGCAGAGCTCGAACACAGACGCGATCGCCGAAGCAAACGTCGAATGCGCATCTAAGATGACCACGACGATGTCAACATGGTCGCAGCCGGCTACGCCAACAGACGCGACGACAACCACAATAGCGGCTACCACAATGGTGGATACCGCGACTCCGGGAAAACCACGCAAGTATGGCAGCGCCGCACTCGCGATGAGGCACCCGCAGCATCCATTGAAGACAAGCTGTCCGGGCCATGCACTGTGCACTTCTACATCGACAAGCATGATGGCAAAAAGAAATCCAGCCACCTCCTCAAAGACTACCGTGAGTTCCTCAAACTCCATGAGGGCCTGGCTCGGATGAACCGCGACGTGGTCAACAGGGGATACGGAGCCGCCCCAGGCACAGTGGCACACGGCGCTCCTCCACCACCGCCCGGACCACCGCCAAACGCAGTTGCGCCTGACCAACATCACATAGGCGAGCCGTACCCACGGGCCATGGGCACCATGATGATCCAAAAGGGTCGCCCCTCCAACCGGGTGCAAAAGGCCATCACTCGCCAAGTGAATCTAGCGACAAACTCGCCAACATCTACCACTGAGTACCTCAGTGGAAGCGACTCCTGCATCACCTTCGACAAGCGCGACCATCCGCGCCAAGTACCTCGTCCAGGCCACTATCCCCTCGTACTCGAGGCACAAATTGGAGGTTTCGACATGAGCCGCGTCTTCATGGACGGTGTAAGCGGCATCAACCTTATGTTCGCGAGTACCTTGCGAGCAATGAGGATCCCTCTGACCTGCCTAGAGGCCTCGGATACAACATTCCACGGCATCGTCCCACGCAAGGGTGTATACCCCCTTGGCAAAATCAACCTCGACGTCATCTTTGGCACGCTGAAAAACTTTCGACATGAACGCATCGACTTTTAAGTCATCGACTGGCCCTCATAGTACCACTGTATCCTCGGACGTGTTGCGTTCGCTAGGTTCATGGCAGTGCCGCACTATGCCGACCTACAGATGAAAATGCTAGGTCCTAATGGCATCATCACAATCAACGGGAGCTTCGAGAGGTCTGATAGTTGTGACAGGGAGTTCAACCAAATTCCCGGTCCTTCGGCATGCAGGAAGAGCTCGCGAGACTAAAGGAGTCGACAGACAATAGTCTGCCTCCCCTGAGCCGGCCAAGTTCACCCGGTCTATCCTTCGACTCATCGGTCCACATGAAGAAAGTCTAGGTCCACCCATTGGATCCCGCCAAGACGGCCCTCATCGCCAACAAATTGAGACCCGCATAGGAACTCGCGCTCATCGAATTCCTTCGTGAGCACTGGAAAATCTTTGCCTGGTGTCCAGCGGACATGCCAGGAGTTCCTAGGGCATTCGCCGAGCACGCACTCAACGTCAACCCGGACGCAAGGCCAGTCAAACAAACAATTAGGTGACTGTCTGAGCCAAGAACAAAAGTAGTCGGAATGGAGATCAACAGACTCCTCGACGCCAAATTCATACACGAGATAAAGGAAAGCACTTGGCTCGCCAACACGGTGCTAGTACCAAAAAAGGACACGGATATCCTACGAATGTGCGTGGATTTCACCTCTCTGAATAAGCACTACCCGAAGGATCACTTCCCGCTGCCACGAATCGACCAGATCATCGACTCCACTGCGGGATGTGAGCGCCTCTGCTTCCTCGACGCCTACTCAGGCTACAATCAAATCCGAATGAAGGAGGAGGATTAAGAGAAAACGACGTTTACAACGCCTTTCGGTGTGTTCTACTATAACACAATGCCTTTTGGGCTAAAAACGCCTACCAGCGGTGCATGCAGGCTTGCCTCAAGAACCAACTTGGTCGCAACATCCAAGTCTATGTTGACGACATTGTAATCAAGACCAAAGAGGAAGTTTCACTAATCGACGATTTATGCGAAACCTTCGCCAACCTCGACTGCTACCGGATCAAGCTCAATCCGGACAAGTGCGCCTTCGGCGTACCATCTGGGCAACTACTCGGGTACCTCATCTCCGTGAGGGGGATTGAGGCAAACCCGAAGAAAATAAAGGCCATACTGGCCATGGAGAAGCCGAAAAACATAAGAGCTGTCCAACAACTAGCTGGGCGAATCGCGGCGCTCAGTCGATTCATCAGTCGAATGGGCGAAAAGGCACTGCCCTTCTACCAACTTCTTCACAAAGCTAACAAGTTCGAGTGGACCAATGAGGCACATGAAGCATTCGAAGACCTCAAGCGCCTACTGTCCACCTCACCAGTACTAGTGACCCCACGCGAAAGGGAACCATTGCTGCTATACATCTCCGCCACCAACCAGGTGGTCAGCATAGTGCTCGTGGTAGAACGAGCCGAGGAAAACAAGGTCCACGGGGTACAGCGCCCAGTCTACTACCTCAGCGAGGTACTCACGCCAACAAAGTAGTGGTACACGCACTACAAGAAGTTGGCGTACGGCATCTTCATGATAGCCCGGCGACTGCGCCACTACTTCCAGGAGCACCCAATCGTGGTAGTCAACGACGCCCCGCTTGGGCATATCCTCCACAATCCCGACGCCCCTAGGCGAGTCACGCTTTGGGGAATCAAACTGTCTCTACGAGACATTACATATGAAAAACGCGACGCAATCAAGTCACAAGTCCTCCCCGACTTCCTCGTGTTGGGTTTCGTAGCATGGAAAACAAAAAATTTCTACCGCATACAAACAAACAAGCCAAGATCTATCTACTAGATTGTAGCAACGAGTCGATGGAATAACTCACCCTCGAAGATTCCAAAGTGTTTAACGAGAGCAGATTCTCGTGGGTGATGTAGTCGTACTCTTTCCGATCTCAAGATCGCGTAGACGATCCTTCCGGCGCCGCGTTCCAGCAGCGCTCCCGCAGTCGGTCACACGTTCGGTACTCGACGAAGACCTTCCTCTCCCTTGTTCCAGCAGGCAGCGGAGGTTGTAGCACTCTCCTCGCGATTCCGGCAGCACAACGGCGTGGTACCGGAAGTAGAGGGGAGATCTCGCAGGGCTTCGCCTTAAGCCGGAGCGAGTATGGTGGAGTATGAGAGAGCTCTTGGTGATCTAGGGTTTAGACACACCAATTAGAAGGCTCTAAACCGGAGGCTAGGGCAATTAGAAGCTCTAACTTGACGGCTTGGGAGAAATCCCTAGGCTGTGTCTAGGGTTTAGGTTTAGAGGAGAGGGACTTGTGTACTAGGAGGGGCAGCCCTGCCCCTCCCTTTATAGGTGGGAGGGCCGGCGGCCAAGGGGAGGGAGTGGAGTCCCTCCCCAACTCGGCTTGGGTGGGGCGCCGACTTGGGGAGGAGGACTCCCTCCCCAACTCGGTTTGCACCTCTTCTCCTCTTTCCAAAAACTTGCCGTTTGACTTTCAAACTAGCCGTTTGACTTTTCAATTTAGGATTTAAATAAACCCTTTATTTTGGACAGCAAAGACACCTAGTACATGATGCAATCATTCCAACTTACAATGACACATTCATGTACCCTTCCCCCCCGGAGTGCCGGACATTCCGGAACCTTCTAGAATGTTCCCGATGAAAACACCGGAACCATTCCCCAACTCCGAAACGGAACTTTCCTTATATGAATCTTATTCTCCGGACCATTCCGGATCTCCTCGTGATATCCCGAATCCCATTCAAGACTCCGAACAACATTCGGACTCTTTCTCATCATTCCATAACTGCTCAAACAACATCGAATCCTTAAGTGTGTCTCCCTACGGTTCGTGAACTATGCGGACATGATCGAGACACTTCTCCGAACAATAACCAATAGAGGAATCTGGAAATTCATATGGCTCCCACATATTTCTACGATTACTTTGCGATAGAATGAACCACTTACATACGATATCAATTTCCCTTTGTCTCATGATAGTTTACTTATCCGAGGTTATGATCGTCGGTATCTCTGCATACCTAGTTCAACCTCGTTACTGATAAGTACTCTTTTCTCGTTCCCGTGATATGTGATCCCTTGTGAGCCAGTCACATGCTTGTAAGCTAATTGGATGACATTTCACCGAGAGGGCCCAGAGTATATCTATCCGTCATATGGATGGACAAATCCCACTCTTGATCCATGTGTTTCAACCAATACTTTCTGAACACTCAATGACACCTTTATAGCCACCCAGTTACGGTGTGGTGTTTGATGTCATCAAAGCATCCATCCGGCAAAGGTGATATGCTTGATCTCATGGTCGAAGGAATCAGATTACTATGTATCAGAAAGCATATAGCAATTGAACTATTAAAATGACTTGATCTTTATGCTACGCTTATCTATAGGAGTATGTCCACCATATCATTCTCCTAACGATATGATCTTGTTGTTAATAACATCTCAATGTTCATGATAGGGAAACCACAATCATCTATTAACCAACAAGCTAGTATTATACAGAGGCTTTACTAGGGACTTCAAATTAAGTTTACAAATCACACAAGTATTAATGTTTCCTTGTTAATACTATTATAGCATGAATGTAAACATTTATCATAAACACAAAGATATAATAATAACTACATTTATTATTGCCTCTAGGGCATATCTCCAACAGTCTCCCACTTGCACTAGAGTCATCTAATCTAGATTACATGGTAATATACCGAACACCCATGGCAGTTTGGTGCTGGTCATGTTTTGCCCTCGGGAGAGGTTTAGTCAACGGATCCGCCATATTCAGATCTGTGTGTACTTTGCAAATCTTTATATCCCCATCTTGGATATGTTCTCGAATAGCGTGAAAACGTAGCTTGATGTGCTTCAGCTTCTTGTGTGACCTTGGTTCTTGCGCATTGGCTATGGCGCCCATGTTATCACAGTAGATAGACATTGGGTCCAGCGCACTAGGAACCACACCCAGCTCTGTAATGAACTCTTTCATCCATATCGCTTCTTGTGAAGCCTCCGAAGCAGCCATGTATTCCGATTCAGTTGAAGATCTCGCCACAACGCTTTGTTTTGCACTCCTCCAGCTAACTGCTGCACCATTCAAAATAAATACGTATCCAGATTGTGATTTAGAATCATCCGTATCGGTGTTCCAACTAGCGTCGGTGTAACCATTAACAACGAGTTGTTCATCACCTCCATAAGAAAGAACCATATCCTTAGTTCTTCTCAAGTACTTAAGGATGTTTTTGACCGCTGTCCAATGATCCACTCCTGGGTCACTTTGATATCTGCTAGTCAAACTAACAACATATGCAATGTCGGGTCTAGTACATAGCATGGCATACATTAGAGATCCTATGGCTGAGGCATAGGGAGTCTTACTCATCCTTTCTCTATCTTCTGCCGATGTCGGACTCTGAGTTTTACTCAAGGTCGTATTGGGCAACAAGGGCAAGAACCCTTTCTTGCTATCTTCCATTCCAAACCTCTTTAGAACTTTGTCCAAATATGTACTTTGTGACAATGATATTTGGCGTTTTGATCTATCTCTATAAATCTTTATGCCTAATATGTAAGCTGCTTCGCCAAGATCCTTCATTGAAAAACTATTATTCAAATATTCTTTGACACTATTAAGAAGGTCTACATCATTCCCAATCAACAATATGTCATCCACATATAGTATTAAGAATGCTACAGAGCTCCCACTCACTTTCTTGTAAATACAAGCTTCTCCATAAGTTTGTATAAAACCAAAACTTTTGATTACCTTATCAAAACGTTGATTCCAACTTCGGGATGCTTGCTTCAATCCATAGATGGACCGTTGAAGTTTGCATACCTTGTTAGCATCTTTAGGATCGACAAAACCTTTGGGTTGCATCATATACAACTCTTCATCAATGTCTCCATTGAGGAATGCTGTTTTGACATCCATCTGCCATATCTCATAATCATAATATGCAGCGATTGCTAACATAATCCTCACAGACTTTAGCTTCGCTACTGGTGAGAAAGTCTCATCATAGTCAACTCCTTGAATTTGTCGAAACCCTTTTGCGACAAGTCGAGCTTTATAGACAGTAACATTACCATCAGCATCTGTTTTCTTCTTGAAAATCCATTTGTTCTCGACAGCCTTCCGGCCATCCGGTAAGTCCACCAAAGTCCATACTTGGTTTTCGTACATAGATCCAATCTCGGATTTCATGGCTTCCTGCCATTTATTGGAATCTGGGCTCATCATTGCTTCCTCATATGTCTCAGGGTCATCGGTGTTGTCCACCAACATGACACTCATAATAGGATCATACCAATCTGGAGTGGTACGACTTCTCGTTGACCTGCGAGGCTCTGTAGCAACTTCGACCGAAGTTTCATGATCATCATCATTAGCTTCCTCTCTAATTGGTGCAGGCACCACAGGAACTTCTTCCGGTGCTGCGCTACTCGCAATTTCGAGAGAAGGTTCGATAACCTCGTCAAGTTCTACTTTCCTTCCAGTCACTTCTTTCGAGAGAAATTCCTTCTCTAGAAAGGATCCATTCTTGGCAACGAAGATTTTGCCTTCGGATCTATGATAGAAAGTATACCCAATAGTTTCCTTCGGGTATCCTATGAAGACGCATTTTTCCGCTTTGGGTTCAAGCTTGTCCGGCTGTAACTTTTTTACATAGGCTTCGCATCCCCAAACTTTAAGGAACGACAATTTAGGTTTCTTCCCAAACCATAATTCATACGGTGTCGTTTTAACGGATTTAGACGGTGCCCTATTTAAAGTGAATGCGGCTGTTTCTAATGCATAACCCCAAAATGATAGCGGTAAATCTGTAAGTGACATCATAGAACGAACCATATCTAAGAGAGTTCGATTACGATGTTCAGACACACCATTACGCTGTGGTGTTCCCGGCGGTGTCAATTGTGAAAGTATTCCGCATTTCTTCAAATGCTCGCCAAACTCGTAACTTAGATATTCACCTCCACGATCAGAACGTAGAAATTTAATCTTCTTGTTACGTTGATTCTCTACCTCACTTTGAAATTCCTTAAACTTCTCGAAAGTTTCGGACTTATGTTTCATGAAATAGATATACCCATATCTACTCAAGTCATCCGTGAAGGTAAGAACATAACGATAACCACCGCGCGATGCTACACTCATTGGACCACACACATCGGTATGTATGATTTCCAATAGGTCCGTAGCTCGCTCCATCATACCAGAAAATGGAGTCTTAATCATTTTTCCCATTAGACATGCTTCGCATCTTTCAAGTGATTCAAAATCAAGTGATTCAAGAAGTCCATCGGAATGGAGTTTCTTCATACGCTTCACTCCAATGTGACCAAGACGACAGTGCCACATAAAGGTCGAGTTATCGCTTAATTTCAAACGTTTAGCTTCAATGTTATTAATATGTGTATTTCCACCATCGAGATTCAACAAGAATAGACCATCTATCAAAGGTGCATGTGCATAAAACATATTACTCATATAAATCGAACAACCATTATTCTCGGATTTAAATAAGTAACCGTCTCGCAATAAACAAGATCCCGATATAATGTTCATGCTCAACGCAGGCACCAAATAACAATTATTTAAGTATAAAACTAATCCCGATGGTAGATGAAGGGGTAGCGTGCCGACCGCGATCACATCAACCTTTGATCCGTTTCCCACGCGCATCATCACCTCGTTCTTCACTAGCTTCCGTTTATTCTGCAGCTCCTGTTTCGAGTTACAAATATGAGCAACCGAACCAGTATCAAATACCTAGGCACTACTACGAATGCTAGTGAGATACACATCAATAACATGTATATCAGATATACCTTTCTTCTTGATGTTGCCATTCTTCAAATCCGCCAAGTACTTTGGGCAATTACGCTTCCAGTGACCTTCTGCCTTGCAGTAAAAGCACTCAGTATCAGGCTTGGGTCCAGCCTTGGTCCTCTTCGTCGGTGTGGCAACTTTCTTGCCACCCTTCTTGAAGTGTCCCTTCTGCTTAGACTTGCCTTTCTTGAATTTGGTGGTCTTATTGACCAACAACACTTGGTGCTCTTTCTTGATCTCCACTTCTGTAGACTTTAACATAGCAAACAGTTCTGGCAACTGCTTGTTCATGTTCTGCATATTGTAGTTCATCACAAAGTTCTTGTAACTTGGTGGTAGTGATTGGAGGACACGGTAAATCCCCAAAGCATTAGTAATCACTATACCCAAGCTTTGAAGTTTGTTTGCGTGCCCAGACATCTTAAGCACATGCTCACTGACGGAGCTGCCCTCTTCCATCTTGCAGTTAAAGAACTTTTCAGAAGCCTCATAACTCTCAATCGCCGCGTGAATCTCAAAGATCAATTTGAGATCACGGACAATATCATGTGGGTCTGAATTCTCAAACCTTTTCTGAAGCTCCGATTCTAAACCATACAAGATAGCACACTGAACTATGGAGTACTGATTCTTCCGAGCAAGGTAAACATTCTTTACTTCATCGGTAGCATCAGCTGCAGGTGGGTCGCCCAGCGGTGCATCCAGCACATAGGTCAAATTACCAGCTGTGAGGACAATCCTCAAATTGCGGAACCAATCCGCGAAGTTGCTTCCATTGTTTTTCAACTTTTCTTTCTCTAGGAACGCATTAAAATTGATGGTAGGGGCTGCCATTGATCTACAACATATTTGCAATAGTTTAGACTAAGTTTATGACAAATTGAGTTCAAATTAATAATAAAGTTTAATCTAGGTGAACTCCCACTCAAAACAACATCCCTCACATTGCTTTAGTGATCACACGAACCAAATCCACCATATCAAAACCGATCATCAGGAGAGTTGATATAGTTTCAATGGCGAACAATCGACATGTTCATCATATCTACTATATGATTCATGCTTTACCTTTCGGTGATTCGTGTTCCTGAGACCATGTCTGTACATGCTAGGCTCGTCAAGATCAAACCTTAGTTACCGCATAAGCAAATCTGGCTTGCTTACGTTGTATTCACCCGCGGAATCTAACACACCCGATCATCACGTGGTGCTTCGAAACAACAAGCTTTAGCAACGGTGCATACTAAGGGTGAACACTTTAGAACTTGAAATTTATGTGCATGAGGGATCATCTTATAATGCTACCGTCGTCTACTAAGCAATACAAGATGCATAAAGGATTAACATCACATGCAATTCATAATATGTGATATGATATGGCCTTTCTACTTTGTGCTTCCGATCTCCATCTTCAAGCATGAATATGATCTCCATCATCACCGGCATTGCATCAAGGTCAATGACGCTTCTCCATGGTTGTCGTCCACCGGCTTCAACTATTATAACTACTTTGAATAGACACGCGGGTCTTAACAGAAATTAAAGACAACCATATGGCTCCTGCTGGTTGCCATCTTACAATAAGGAACATTGCATACATCAAATATAATCACAATCATGGCCATATCACATCACTGCACACCCCTGCAAAACAAAGTTAGACGCCTCTACTTTCTTTGCATATTTTACGTGGTTTGGGGCTTTCAATAAGTGTCGTTCTAACTTACGAACAAGAACCACAACATTGATACTAGTATTGTTAATCACCCGTTGTAAATTGGATCTCCACTATCCTGGGAGAAATAGGCACCCGCAAAGCCACTTATGCAATACGAGTTGCATGTCAAGCGTGGAGCAAGTCTCATGAACGATATCATGTAAGGTTAGCCCAGGCCGCTTCATCCCAACATCCCGCAAGATGCAAAGTACACAAGAAGCAATCGACAATAAAAGCATCAATGCCCACAATGACCATTGTGTTCTACTCGTTTAACAGATCTACATATAGACACGGCTCTGATACCACTGTTGGGTTTCGTAGCATGGAAAACAAAAAAATTCTACCGCATACAAACAAACAAGCCAAGATCTATCTACTAGATTGTAGCAACGAGTCGATGGAATAACTCACCCTCGAAGATTCCAAAGTGTTTAACGAGAGCAGATTCTCGTGGGTGATGTAGTCGTACTCTTTCCGATCTCAAGATCGCGTAGACGATCCTTCCGGCGCCGCGTTCCAGCAGCGCTCCCGCAGTCGGTCACACGTTCGGTACTCGACGAAGACCTTCCTCTCCCTTGTTCCAGCAGGCAGCGGAGGTTGTAGCACTCTCCTCGCGATTCCGGCAGCACAACGGCGTGGTACCGGAAGTAGAGGGGAGATCTCGCAGGGCTTCGCCTTAAGCCGGAGCGAGTATGGTGGAGTATGAGAGAGCTCTTGGTGATCTAGGGTTTAGACACACCAATTAGAAGGCTCTAAACCGGAGGCTAGGGCAATTAGAAGCTCTAACTTGACGGCTTGGGAGAAATCCCTAGGCTGTGTCTAGGGTTTAGGTTTAGAGGAGAGGGACTTGTGTACTAGGAGGGGCAGCCCTGCCCCTCCCTTTATAGGTGGGAGGGCCGGCGGCCAAGGGGAGGGAGTGGAGTCCCTCCCCAACTCGGCTTGGGTGGGGCGCCGGCTTGGGGAGGAGGACTCCCTCCCCAACTCGGTTTGCACCTCTTCTCCTCTTTCCAAAAACTTGTCGTTTGACTTTCAAACTAGCCGTTTGACTTTTCAATTTAGGATTTAAATAAACCCTTTATTTTGGACAGCAAAGACACCTAGTACATGATGCAATCATTCCAACTTACAATGACACATTCATGTACCCTTCCCCCCCGGAGTGCCGGACATTCCGGAACCTTCTAGAATGTTCCCGATGAAAACACCGGAACCATTCCCCAACTCCGAAACGGGACTTTCCTTATATGAATCTTATTCTCCGGACCATTCCGGATCTCCTCGTGATATCCCGAATCCCATTCGAGACTCTGAACAACATTCGGACTCTTTATCATCATTCCATAACTACTCAAACAACATCGAATCCTTAAGTGTGTCTCCCTACGGTTCGTGAACTATGCGGACATGATCGAGACACTTCTCCGAACAATAACCAATAGAGGAATCTGGAAATTCATATGGCTCCCACATATTTCTACGATTACTTTGCGATAGAATGAACCACTTACATACGATATCAATTTCCCTTTGTCTCACGATAGTTTACTTATCCGAGGTTATGATCGTCGGTATCTCTGCATACCTAGTTCAACCTCGTTACTGATAAGTACTCTTTTCTCGTTCCCGTGATATGTGATCCCTTGTGAGCCAGTCACATGCTTGCAAGCTAATTGGATGACATTTCACCGAGAGGGCCCAGAGTATATCTATCCGTCATATGGATGGACAAATCCCACTCTTGATCCATGTGTTTCAACCAATACTTTCTGAACACTCAATGACACCTTTATAGCCACCCAGTTACGGTGTGGTGTTTGATGTCATCAAAGCATCCATCTGGCAAAGGTGATATGCATGATCTCATGGTCAAAGGAATCAGATTACTATGTATCAGAAAGCATATAGCAATTGAACTATTAAAATGACTTGATCTTTATGCTACGCTTATCTATAGGAGTATGTCCACCATATCATTCTCCTAACGATATGATCTTGTTGTTAATAACATCTCAATGTTCATGATAGGGAAACCACAATCATCTATTAACCAACAAGCTAGTATTATACAGAGGCTTTACTAGGGACTTCAAATTAAGTTTACAAATCACACAAGTATTAATGTTTCCTTGTTAATACTATTATAGCATGAATGTAAACATTTATCATAAACACAAAGATATAATAATAACTACATTTATTATTGCCTCTAGGGCATATCTCCAACACCTCGTGCACTGGATGGAGAACCAGCTCCCTGAAAAACCAGATATGTCCTACCTTTGTACAATGCACTTCGACGGATCCAAGCGAAAGGATGGAGCTGGCGCAGGTGTCATACTGACATCGCCCTAGAGAGACAAGCTAAAATATACTCTGCGAATGCAGTTCACCGCCTCCAATAATGAAGCTGAATACGAGGCCCTGCTGCACGGGATGAGGATGGCAAAAGCCTACGGCGCCAAGAGGCTCATAATATACGGCGACTCCAAGCTGGTCGTCAACCAGACAATGCACGAGTGCGACGCACTGAACGACAATATGATCGCCTACCGCGACCTCTACGACACACTCGAAGTGGAATTTCGACGGTTGCAAGCTGCGGCACATAGGCCACAAAAGCAATGAAGAGGTGGATGCACTCGCCAACATTGCCTCTACTTACGCCCCCATACCACCTGGGGTATTTCTCGAGCGCATCTGCGAACGCTCCATTAAGCCAAAGGCCACAGAGAAGAAAACAAGCACTAACAGACTCGGGGGTTGCGCCGCCCAATGAGCCAATGACACTCGACGACTTGGAGCTTGACACAAGACTCGAAGGACTGATGAGCATCATGATGATCGAGCCATCCTGGACTCAACCGTACATCACGTACCTTCTTAGCAAAAGGCTACCGGACGACCCGACTGATGCGCGACACATTGTGCGGCGATCCAAGTCATTCGTTGTTATCAACGGCAAATTGTACAAGCCTAACATTACAGGAGTACTCCAACGATGCGTCTCCAACACCGATGGAAGGGATGTTCTCCTCGACATTCATGAGGGGACTTGCGGGTACCATGCTGGCAGTCGAGCCCTTGTCGCCAAAGCTCTACGAGCTGGATTTTACTAGCCTACAGCCATGCGTGACGCCAAGGACATCGTCCAAAAATGCAACGCCTGCCAACAATTCACGGACAAACCACACGCACCTGGCGTGGAGCTCCGGCTAATTCCATTGGCCTGGCCCTTCGTGCAATAGAGACTCGACATGGTCGGCAAGCTCCCAAAGTCCTCACGAGGAGGCTACGTCTATCTCCTGATCGCAGTTGACAAATTCACCAAGTGGATAGAGGCCATGCCAGTGACTAACTAGTCAGGATACAACGCAGTAAAGTTCTTTGAGTCCATCGTCTATCGCTTCGGAGTACCACACGGCATCATCACGGATAATGGGATGAACTTCACATCCAAGGAGTTCCAAGAATTCTGCGAGAATCTGGGAATCAATGTCAGCTATGCCTCCGTGGCACATCCACAAACCAACAGCTAGGTCAAAAAAGCCAACGGGCTCGTCTGCGGCGGCATCAAGAAGCGACTCCTCAGGCCACTCGAACAAGCCACAAGCTGCTGGCCAGACAAGTTGGAATCAGTACTCTGGAGCCTGCGCACAACTCCAAACAGTGCCACAAGGTACACCCCGTTCTTCATGGTGCACGGTGCTAAAGCGGTGCTACCCGTAGAGGTACAATACAAAGCACCGCGAGTAGTCGCTTACACCGAGCAGGAGTCAACTCTTGCACTTGAAGATTCCGTCAACCTCCTTGACGAGGCACGAGAAATTTTCACGGAAAGATCAACGATCTACCAGAAGAACCTACGCAACTACCACAACAGAAGGCTACGCCCCAGATCCTTCGTTGAAGGAGACCTGGTCCTGTGATTGAAACATCAAGGGCATCTTAAGCTCGAGTCCCCCTAGGAGGGACCATACGTGATTACAGAAGTAATCCCAGGTGGTGCCTATCGCCTTAAAGATTTCGAGATAGGAGTGATACATTGAAAATGTATCTATAATTTCTGATGTTACATGCTTGGTTTTATCCACTTTCTTGTGTTTTGTCCACACTTTGGAGTACTTTTCATATGATTTCTTGGACTAACCTATTAACAATAGCCACAGTGCCAGCAGCCTGTTTTCTGTTGTTTTTGGTTCCAGGAAAGTCAGAAAATGAATATTCTCGGAATTGGACAGGACAAAAGCCAAAGTGCCTATTTTTCCGGAAGTCATCAGATGCTAGAATACGAGACGGAGAAGGGCCAGAGGGCGGCCACACCACCTGGCCGCGCGGCCAGGCTTGGCCCGCGCCGGGGGGTGGTGTGGCCAGCCGAGGCACCCCCTTGGCCTCTCCTTCCGCCTATAAGATGCCCTCGGGACGAAAACCCTAAGGGCCCGATCAAAAATCCACGAAAGAGTCTGTAGCCGCCGTCATCTCCATCCCTAGATCGGGAGGGATCTGAAGCTCTTCCCGGCACCCTGCCGGAGAGGGGAATTCACCCTGGAGGCCTTCTTCATCACCATGCAAGCCTCCGGTGTGATGCGTGAGTAGTTCATCCTTGGACTACGGATCCATGTAGTAGCTAGATGGCTGGTTCTCCTCCTTTGTGCTTTCATGTTTAGATCTTGTGAGCTCCGTTCATGATCAAGATCATCTATTTGTAATTCTGCATGTTGTGTTTGCGGGGATCCGATGGATATTGAGATGCTATTTCAGATTGATTATCGATTCTATCATGTCTTTGTTATTTGTGATCTTGCATGCTTTCCATTGTTAGTAGCTATCTTGGCCAAGTAGATGCTAGCAACTCCAAGAGTTAGTATTTATGCTCGATAGTGGGTTCATGCCTCTGGTAATCTTGGGAAGTGACAGAAATCTCTAAGATACTAGGTGTGCTGTTGCTACTAGGGAGAAAACAACAATCCTTTGTTCATAGAACAATCGTATTGTTTACATTACACGCAATTCATAAAGCAATAATCTGTTGCTTGCAACTTAATACTGCAGGGGGTTCGGATGATAACCTGGAGGTGGATTATTAGTCATAGATGAAGTTAGATGGCGGTCTATGTATAATGTTGTAATGCCCAATCAAGTTCCAAAGGAGTCAAGATGATTAGTATATGCATGTATTGCTTTCTCGATGTTTGTCAATTGCCCCGCTGTAATTTGTCCATCCAGAATGTTATCTATCTTAAGGAGAGCCACCTCTAGTGAACTATGGATCCCGGTCCTTTTCTTTACATACAATCTACAAATTGTTTACTACTTTGTGTTTACTTTCTGCAAACTATTACTTCCTTCCATTCGATACGTTTAATCCTTTGTTTTTAGCAAAACACGGTGAGATTGACAACCTCATCACAAGTTGGGGACAAAGTTCTGTAGTTGTGTTGTGCAGGTCTCCACGTTGCTACTAGCACCGGTAGTAGGCCCTGCCAAGGCTCAGCTAGCAACACCTTTGGGGTGTTTCCTTGCTCCTACTGGTTCGATTAAACTTTGGTTTTATAACTGAGAGAAACTTGCTGCTGTGCTCATCATACCTTCCTCTTAGGGTTCCCAACAAGCTCTACATCAACACCGAGCCAGCAAGGAGTCGCATACTCCAACCCTTGGAACGTCGCGCAGCTGCGGCGCTTCTACCCTTAGTCGTCTTTTATTTTTTACATTGCAAATAAGGCTACTCACCCAATGCTACTTAGCCATACATTGTACCACGTACTATCCTGCGAATAAATAAAGCTAAGTGCCCCAAAAACTCTATGTTCCTTTTATTTTTGGAAATTATCCACTCGGGGGCTGTGCCACCCTACACACATATGTTCTACGAACTAACGCGATATCCTGAGTAGCTGACGCATCAGTCGAAACCCTTGACAAACACCAACCCAGTTGCAACGCACCTGACATTTTGGCAAGGTGCTGAGATAAACACAAGTCAGGCTAACGAAAAGGAATCACATAGTGCAACACACTCGCAAAACCTACACGCTAACAAGCTCTTTATATACATCAATGTCAATCAATTATACACGTCATGTATATATGAACTTTACAACACTGGTGCAACTATGTGCAGGATACAAACTAAACTATTGTTGTAACAAAGGAACGTTGGTCTGCCCCTCGAACAAGTCGACAATTTCCTCTGCTGGGCGATCCACCGCCTGGTAGTGAGGAACCATGTTCCAAGTCGAACCTACTGGCGGCGCTGGTGGTCCGGCCGCAATTGCTGCCACATCTACATCAGGCATGTGCAGTCGCACCAGCGACATAGCAGCGTTGGCACCAGCCACTAACTGTTGCCGCACACACTTGTGGATCGCACTCAAGTTTTGGAATTTGGCAAGAAGGGCCAGCAGTCTCGACGGAACGACGTCCAGCGGGAACATCGTCTGGTAAATATTCTTCAAGCACGATTACGACTTCTTCAGGAAGTGAAGCACTCATGACACATGATCCTGCAGGGTTGCAAGTGCGATTGCGCGATCATGATCGACCTAGAAGTATCCACTCGCCTGAAGCTGCTCTTGGGTCATATCATTCATATGAATGGCAATCCTATCCTTATCATCCTGCGGATGGCGTGCACTAACAACTATACCAAGCAAAGGCAAAAGTATGAAGACAATGAACTATTGTGGGTGACTACAAGAAAGAGATAAGGAAGAAGAAAGTTAACACTTGATATGGTCGCCCAGCTGCGTCACCTCCCCTAGCAAATAATTCTCTTGGGCGACGGCCTTCTCCGCCCTTGACTTCCACACATCCGTGCTACCACGGAGCACAGGCAGTTCGCACTCCAACTGCTTCACGCGGTCACGGAGTCGCAAGAGCAGAGACAATTCATCTACCCTTGAGCACGACTACGCCAAAGTATCATCAGCGGATGGCATATTCTGAGATTCACTCGAAGAACCACTCGATGTGCCCTATCACCAGCCAAGCAAGAGACAATAAGAAGACTAAGGCGATGCATAGACAAAAGACTCGAGTGCATTCAAGCATAATAAAGTATCAGCAGATACACTCGCCAAAGGCATGTTCTAAAAAAGAGATAGGCTATTTAACTATTATAGACACGGCTACTGAGGAGCAACTGGTTTCTTCGACTTGGACTTCGGTTTTGGGGGCCTCATCGAGTCTGTGGCGGTATCAGACGCCACAGACTTCCCACCGGCCCCTGACGCTGCAGCCTTCACCGCCTTCTTGGCTCGCTGCAGTTCCTTAGAATACTTCGCAACTGTATTGATCAGTTGTGGCCCGTACTTGCCACAGACAGCTGCGAAAGGAGCAAAGACTACATGTTGGCCATCCGCATTGACAGGCATCGCCTTGGAGACCGCTGCAGGATCAATCTCGACTCCATGGGCTTGAACCATTGCGAGTGACATCGAAGCGCCAGCCACACGAAGTGAGTTCTTGAAGCTTGCAGGAATGCCTCCAGCAAGGGACTCCACCAGATCGTCCATATTCTCGATTAACTCAGCCTTGTGCACCAGCTCTTCACGGAGGCGACTGAGCACGCCCTTAGCCTTGGTGAGCGTCCCCTGAATGACAACACTGGGATCTTCGACTACCGAGACGGCACCTGCCAGGGCATCATCATGACGGAGTGCCTGGGGGTCGAAGCTCAGACCGCTGGCATCTACACAAGAATCAAGCATTGGCACAAAAGTCAGAACATCAACAAATTCGAAAGAAAGGACACGATGAAAATCCAGACAAGGAAATACCTAAGAGAGCCTTGGCAATCGAGAAAAGCTGTTCGTCGAACAACTTCTCCCTAGCTACGATGGAGGCGCGAAGATCCTCTTCGCGTTTCTGCGATTCGTCACGTGTTGTGATTGCCTCATCGCTACTCTTCACAATCGCGGCGAGCGCCTTTTACAGGGAAGCGGCATCGCGAAGAAGTGCATTATGCTCAGGTGCGACACAAACAAAGGCAGACCGTCAGTCGAATATATCACAAATATGACGAAGAAGAAGCAAAAAATACTCACTTTCAACCACGCGATGTCGATTGTCTAGCATTGCATGCTAGCGACCCATCGCAGGCACCTGCTCCGCTAGGCGAGCGGCTTCCTTCACAATGAGCTACGATGGAAGAAACAGTAAAGGATCATCAGATGGTATGGATGATAAAATTCGACTGCAAAAATTAGAAGAAGCAACACTACACATACATGATCCTCCAGTGACTCCAAAGTCGATTGACGCGCAGTCGTCCGGATAACCATCTGGTGCTCCACCTTGTGGGGAGAACTTGATGAATTATGCCCGGAGTGGGCCGCCAATGGAGGAGAAGGGGCGCACTCAGCCACTTTCTTGGCTTTGGAGGTCGCGACTCCAGATTCCTTCAAAAATTGGACGTTGCCAGAAGATGACGACGCCGACTGACTGTAGAAAAAACCAACATCAAGAAAACGCAACTCAAAAGAAGAACCAAAAGGAATATTCGTATACTTACCAATCAAACTTGTCAAAATCGAAGGTTTGATCCCCCGACTCTAACGATGACTCCTTCGGCAGCCGCATCTTCTTGCGGGAAGATGGCGCCACGACGCTGACAGGAACGGCAGGTATCAGCGACTCAGCACCAACAGCCGCACCTTCCGGAGTCGAAGGAGAAGACACATCCGAATCCTTGCTGCGTGAATGCTTGCGAGTGTCCAGACTACTCGACTCGGGGGCTTCCTCCTCCCCCTCAGATGTGATGGTCGACTCCAACTCGTCCTCTTCCAAGGCTTCACGAGGGATAACCCCCTCAGGAAGAGGGGGCATACAGGGTGACACCCTCCAATCCTCCATACTGAAAACAAATTAGCACAAGTCAAGAAAAGAGAGACATTCGACAAATAAAGCTACTTCGTACCACAACCGTACCTCAGGAGGAGGATTAGCAGCATCGAATCGAGGCACGACCGGTTCACTGGGGAGCACATCCTTGGCGGTGTACTTGGTGACCAGTCGAACCCTTTTATCTATCTCACTCGCGGAAATGCCATCAACAGATATGCGAGTGACATCATCCGTGCCAGCCCACTGGAACATAGGGTGGACTCTGGCCTGCAGGGGCTGGACGCGACGGCGCAGCGACGTGCGAATGAGGGCGCAACCTCCCTCTTCTTTACCCATGCGACTCTCGAGGTCGCAGACGCGCTCATACAGCACATATGTCTCCGCGGACTCGTCGGGCATCACTATGTTCTTCCAGGAGCGCCTCCTCTTGCACGGCGTCGCAGGATCAAAGGGCGTGAGTCCAAAGTGGTCTCCTTCGGCCTTCTGGTCGCGGATGTAGAACCACTTGTCCCTCCATCCTTGGATGAACGCCATGAGCTTGATGTCGAAGTACGTGACGGAGGAGTCGACGTGGATACCGTAGCCGCCTACATCGTAGACTACGGAGCCAGACGCCGGCTGACGCTTCAGCTTGAAGAGACGTTTGAAGAGACCGAAGTGTGGCTCGATTCCGAGCCAGCAATCGCAAAGAGTAATGTAGCAAGCTACATGGAGGATGGAGTTGGGGGACAGCTGGTGCAGCTAGAGCCCATAGAAGCAAAGAAGGCCCCTGAAGAAAGGATGTAGGGGCAGCGAGAGACCACAGATGATGAATGCTAGGAACATCACCCGAAAACCGGCAGGAGGAGAAGGGATTACCTCACCGCCGGGGACACGCGTGTCAGTGACTGCAGAAGATAGAACTCCGTCTTGGCGCAGGAGACGGAGCTTAGAAGACTTGATAATGGACGCACGCCACGCGCCATTGGTGATGCGAGTGCCCGTGCCCTTCTTCTTCCCGGTGACGGCGGCGCTGGTGCCCGCAGCGGCGGATCCGCCCTTCTTCTTGGCAGCAATAGTGGCGGCGGCGGATTCAGCCATAGCACCTCCCTTCTTCTTCCCCATCCTACGGTGGCGATGCGACCGGAGGAAGTAACTAGGGAATACGTGGAGCTGGTCCAGTGCCACGAGAAAGATGAACTCTAGGAAGCAGAGGAAATGCAGCAATGGCGACGGAGGCAAAGGGCAGAGAAAAGAGCAGATGGGACAATTACCGACGCAGCACTACTACTTAACCCCCCTGGAAGATGTAATCCAACGGCCAGCAAGAACCCTATCAGACGCGTGGCGTTCATCATGACCGACACGTGGAGGACCCGAAGCGTGAACCATCCCCCACTACACCCATTACGTGCAGAAATCAAGGAGGCGCAGTTAAAACAAAGATTACGCACGCCCGGCCAAGTCAGGGTCAGAAAATGGGACCTACCGCTCGTCACGTCCCGTCAAAACCGCTCACGTAGGCAAATGAGATCATCACATTGTTAGCACTGATGTCATCAAAATTGAGTAGCAGAAGACTTCGACTACTTGAGTCCTTGCTCGAGTCTTCGACTCCACCAAGCACTCGGGGGCTACTCTTAGGGAGCGCTGGTGCGCACCCTACGATTTTTCTTTTTCTCTCTTCTATAGGGACATGGACACTCAAGCATACCCAATCACTCGAATCTGTGATTCGATTATGGACATGGGTTACTCGCATAGGGAGAGCCGGAAATAAATTCGACTAAAACAAGCAAGCAAAAGACGATAGCAGTCGCATTCTTTAGTCCCTGCTTGAGTCTTCGACTCAACAGGGCACTCGGGGGCTACTCCCATAGGGAGCGCTGGTCGTGCACCCTATGATTATTTGTACATCGTACTGTGTGTCGATAACATCTACACTCGAAGTTTATGGCGACACTGCCTCAGGATTTTTCCCTACAAAGAGATTGCGTCTCCTAGGTCACCCGAATCATCTCCGCATGACAAATTTCGGATGCCACGCTTGCAGCGTGAAGATAAGACCTGAATAAGGCCTGACAATGCATCAGCTGCGCACTACCAGAAATGTATCCATGCCTACAGGTACGATGAACATGCCTTGACGGACGCGTCGAGTGTTCACACCCATATACTGGAATTCGACTCCTGTAAGACCTCCACGGCTTAAGTCGAATTACGCTAGCACTTTTCCGAATTCGAGTCCGGGGACTCGAGTTCGAGTAGATTGCGTTGTTTTACCCTAAGGTAGTTAACTGATACTGATACATCGGTTAAATTAGGCATGCACATCAACAATCCATATGACACAAACATATCAGTCGAAAAAAAAACCACTCATGCACTAGAAAGGCTTCATAAAGTCCCCAGTCGAATCTGCGATTCCACTGGACACTCGGGGGCTACTGACATGGGTATACCCGACAGGTACTCGAGCTTGGTATATACGGCATGAATACAGCAGAGGCCCATGACATCGTCAAGGCCCAAATGGAGAACTCGAGTAACCTACGGACTCTCGATTGCTTGCAGAACAAGAAGAAGCTAAAGATAGAAAGTTTAAAGGGAAAACCCTAACCTGTAACCGACTCGACCTGCTACCTGAGACCTAGCCTATCTATATAAAGGCTAGGAGGGGCAGCGAGGAGTACACACGCAACCCTAGTTTCCATAACCCTTGCTAGATTGCATCTGCGCACCATTCCTCTGTTAATTCCATGAGCAGACAAGCAGGAGTAGGGACCTTTATGATGCCTGAACCTGGGTAAATCTTCGAGTCCGTTGTGTGCTTGTTTGCTAGCCGATTGATGCTTCCAGCGCTCCCTCCTTCTCCAAAACCCAAGTCCATAACAATGGGCGTTGATGAGTTAAACCCTCGTCAAGTAATGTTTGGGAAAATTATTGTCCCAAAACAGATTTTTGTGCTTCGCTGTAAAAATTCGGGTAAAATATGTGTACGTCGGTTTGAGATGTACTTTTTTTTGCTTCTGCCCCAGGTTGTTATCCAAATTTAGTTAGTTCAACACTTTTCGATTTGAGCAACAGAAGGTCTTCGAAAAAATTGGTTTTTACCTGCTGGTCTGTTTTGACAGATTTCTGCCATTATTTGCATTTGCTTCTTGTTGATTCCTTTTTGGGTTCTTTTTGTGGAATTGAGCTTTTTGAGGGAATTTCTACAGTAGCTTGTGTTTTAATGGAAGTTTTACTAGTGTTTAAACTAAACCCAAAGACTTATTATCTTGAGTACACTAATGTTGCTAATAAAGATTATGTGAAGTTTTGTATGAAGGAAAAATTTCAGGTGTAAGGAAAGAATGATGTAATGAGATGAATAATGGACTAAAGCTCAAGCTTGGGGATGCCACCCGTGTCACCCCAAGAAATATCCAAGAAGTACAAGCGTCAAAGCTTGGGGATGCCCAAGGCATCCCCTTCTTCATCAATAAAAATAACAGGTTTCTTGCGAACACTTCATTTTTATTGTTTCATGCACAGTTGTGTTGTTCTTGGAGCGTCTTTGTTTTTGTTTTTGGTTTTTGTTTGCTTGGTTTTTTTATTTTACTTAAATAAATTGGTTGGACCCCCTCATTCATACATTAGTTTTCAAATAAGATTGGTTTGGATTGGAAAAGAGTAGGAAAAGTTCATGCTTAAGTGGTAAGAGGAGCTTGTTTTTGACTGTGGCCTATGCTTTGTCATGTCATGTTTGATATTGTTTTGGCTTTATGCTTAGTGATTTTTGCTGTAGGATGACATGTTATCAACAATTGAGATTGCTTAATGTGCCTTGAAAGAATCACGCGTTGTTTTAGCATATTAAAGCATAGTATTGTGGTATTCTCCTTTGATGCTTTATTTGGGTTGACTTGGCGCATGCTCACACCATGTTATGACTATCCCAAGTCACCATAGCCTTGATGATCCTTTAGTTTTCGACTTGTAATATCACTTTATGCTTTAATTAATGATGTTTTGTCGCTTTGCGTGATTATGGCTATTATTGCTCTCTTAGTTGGTCGCTCCCAGTCTTTTGCTAGCCTCCATAACCAAGTATGAGTCCCACTCATGCATCCAACTCCAAATAAAACCAAGTTATTCCAAAGAATCCATCATACCTACCTATTAGCATTTGCTATTCCAAGTATATTCATGTTTTTATCTACCTTCCGAATTAAACTTGTTATGAGAAAACTAGTGATTAAATCTCTAACGAACTTGATGGCACACTTTACTTTCTTGCACTTAATAATCTTGAACCATTGCGTCTATCTTTGTTGCGTATATGCTTGCGCTTTACAAGTTGAAGTTACTAGAACCATGTATCGTGGGGAACGCTTTCAACATGCACTTATTATTCCTTTGATATCATGATTCTTTTGCTTATGGATCCCGACGGTGTGAAATAAAAGGGGAACTTGTAAGATCATGGAGTTTTTATGTGTGTTAGAGAAACGCCTAGGCCGCTAGCCTAACCCATGCCTAATCATGGTGGAAACTTGCATCATAACCATAATGAGCACTCTATGAAGCATCCTCAATAAAAACCTATGCAAATAGCAAATAAAAAGATCGCTGATATGCTCATTGTCTGCTTGCCTTGTCATTTTGATTATGGGATAGCTCTTGTATCATGTGCAAGGGGTACCCTATTGGCGGTTCTCTATGATACATATGTACTTACAATGACAAGAGCTTACTTGTGACTGAAGTTGAGTAGCATGAGGTTCGGTACTCATAAGTAAGGGGCATGAGATTTCAACTTATAACTTGTCAAGCATATCCTCTTAGTTGTGTCACTTTAACCTTAATCATCTAAAGATGCTTATGATAGGGGCAATGAGAGCTGAAAGCTAATAAGTACCATAATTTTTGGAAGCTCTTTATGAGACTTGAATCCCTGCTTCCTTCTACGAAGGACTTTCTTTTACTTTTATGTTGAGTCTCCATCTTCTATCTTTATGCACCTATTGAGAGAGCATAGTGGCCATTCTTAGTTCTATGTGCATTATCCCAAGACTTGTTGATTAATGCATAACTTCGATATTGCTTGTTCTTGAACTATTCGTATCTAGTCACCCTTATGAACTTTGAAGGTGTCCTATGCATTTATGTTTTGCTACTCTATGAGAGACAAGCTGAATACCATTCTGATTATGCTTTCTTTATGTGAAACAAACAAACGTCTTGCAAAGCATTGTTATTCATGAATCTTTTGTTTGTCAATTTTCATGTTACAACATAGTTGCTATGTCTTATTGTTAGAACTATATCTTTCATGCTATGTTAAAGTACTATGATCCCAGCTATCGATGTTTTAGAAATACTTTGATCAAGTTTATGATGGTGCATGTCACCTAAAAAATTATTCTTTCTTTTTATCACTTACCTACTCGAGGACGAGCAGGAGTTAAGCTTGGGGATGTTGATACGTTGCTAACGTATCTATAATTTTTGATGTTCCATGCTTGTTTTATATCTACTTTCTTATGTTTTGTCCACACTTTGGAGTATTTTTATACACTTCCTTGGACTAACCTATTAAAAAGATGCCACAGTGCCAGCTGCCTGTTTTCTGCTGTTTTTGGTTCCAGGAAAGTCAGAAAATGAATATTCTCGGAATTGGACGGGACAAAAGCCAAAGTCAATATTTCACCGAGGGGGACACGGAGCCAGAAGACGAGACGGAGAGGGGCTAGAGGCCGGCCACACCACCTAGTCGCGCGACCAGGCCTGACCCGCGCTAGGGGGTCGTGTGGCCGCCTAGGGCACCCCCTCAGCCTCCCCTTTCGCCTATAAGATGCCTCTAATAGAGAAACCCTAAGTACCTGATCAAAATTCCACGAAAGAGTCTGTAGTCGCTGATGTCTACGCACTTATATTCTTGTAGACAGTTGTTGGGCCTCCAAGTGCAGAGATTTGTAGAACAGCAGCAAGTTTTCCCTTAAGTGGATTACCCAAGGTTTATCAAACTCAGGGAGGAAGTGGTCAAAGGTATTCCCTCTCAAGCAACCCTGCAATCAAGATACAAGAAGTCTCTTGTGTCCCCAACACACCCAATACACTTGTCAGGTGTATAGGTGCACTAGTTCGGCGAAGAGATAGTGAAATACAAGTGGTATGGATAATTATAAGTGGTAACGGTGCCAAAAAATAGCTTGATGGCGTGGAAAAGACTAAAGGCAAACTGAAATAAAGATGGCAACAAGCAAACATGTAACAGATCTAGTAGCAAACGGTGTATCAATGCTTAGAAAGAAGGCCTAGGGATCATACTTTCACTAGTGAACACTCTCATAAATATCTTCTCTTTATGATACTACTCTTAACTACTCTCTGGTTGGACACTCTAATCCATGGTAGGGCTATAACAACACACCTCAAAGTAAGCCTTTCCCATTTAGAAAACCCCACACTATCACCTTGAGCACTAGATGGTTCCAACAAACACCACAATTTCATAGAGACATCCAACTCCAAATATAACCCATACAAGTATTTGTAATCTCTATCCTAAGTGCCACCATGGTGTGCACGCTGTCACTTTCACACACATGGGGAGAGCAGAGATCTATTAAACCACTTGAGTATCAAGGTAGATCTACTTGATTACAAAGCTCATGATCACAATATGATCGTGCATAGAGAGAGAGAGATGCACACATAGCTACCGGTAGAACCCTTAGCCTCAAGAGAGAACTACTCCCTCCTCATCATGGGAATCAACAATGGTGATGGAGATGGTGGTGGAGATCGATGGAGATGGCTCCGGGGGCACTTCCCCATCCTGACAAGGTGCCAGAACAGAGACTTTCTGTCCCCCGAATGTCCCCTTCGGTGGCGGCGGCGCTACAGAGCTTTTCGTGGATTTCTGATTGACGATTTAGGGTTTTTGCATCGGGGGCTTCTTATAGGCGAGAGGGCAAGGTCGGTGGAGGCCGGAGGGGCCCGCACCACCTGGTGGCGCGGCCAGGGTGGACCTGCGCCACCATATGGTGTGGCTGGCCCCTGGCCCCTCTCCGTCTCATCTTCTGGCTCCGTGTTCTCCTCGGTGAAATATTGACTTTGGCTTTTGTCCCGTCCAATTCCGAGAATATTCATTTTCTGACTTTCTGGAACCAAAAACATCAGAAAATAGGCAACTGGCACTGTGGCATCTTGTTAATAGGTTAGTCCAAGAGAGTGTATGAAAAGTACTCCAAAGTGTGGACAAAACAAAAGAAAGTGGATAAAACCAAGCATGGAACATCAAAAATTATAGATACATTTGCAACATATCAACATCCCCAAGCTTAACTCATGCTCGTCCTCGAGTAGGTAAGTGATAAAAAGAAAGAATAATTTTTGAGGTGACATGCACCATCATAAACTTGATCAAAGTATTTGTAAAACAATGATAGCTGGGATCATAGTACTTCAATCATGACATAAAAGAGAAAGTTCTAGCAATAAGACATTGATACATTGCAAATGTATCTATAATTTTTGATGTTCCATGCTTGGTTTTATCCACTTTCTTTTGTTTTGTTACAACTTTAGAGTACTTTTCATATGATTTCTTGGACTAAGCTATTAACAAGAGCCACAGTGCCAGCTGCTTGTTTTCTGCTGTTTTTGGTTCCAGGAAAGTCAGAAAATGAATATTCTCGGAATTGGACGGGACAAAAGCCAAAGTGCCTATTTTTCCGGAAGTGATCAAGTGCCAGAATACGAGACGGAGAAGGGCCAGGGAGCCACCACACCACCTGGCCGTGCGACCAGGCCTGGCCCGCGCCAGGGGGTGGTGTGGCCTCTCCCGGCACCCCCTCGGCCTCTCCTTCCGCCTATATATTGCCCTCAGGACGAAAACCCTAAGTACCGGATCAAAAATCCACGAAAGAGTCTATAGCCTCCGTCATCTCCATCCCTAGATCGGGAGGGATCTGAAGCTCTTCCCGGCACCCTGCCAGAGAGGGGAATTCACCCTGGAGGCCTTCTTCATCACCATACAAGCCTCCGGTGTGATGCGTGAATAGTTCATCCTTGGACTACGGATCCATGTAGTAGCTAGATGGCTGGTTCTCCTCCTTTGTGCTTTCATGTTTAGATCTTGTGAGCTCCGTTCATGATCAAGATCATCTATTTGTAATTCTACATGTTGTGTTTGCGGGGATCTGATGGATATTAAGATGCTATTTCAGATTGATTATTGATTCTATCATGTCTTTGTTATTTGTGATCTTGCATGCTTTCCGTTGTTAGTAGCTATCTTGGCCAGGTAGATGCTAGCAACTCCAAGAGTTAGTATTTATGCTCGATAGTGGGTTCATGCCTCTGGTAATCTGGGGAAGTGACAGAAATCTCTAAGGTACTAGATGTGCTGTTGCTACTAGGGAGAAAACAACAATCCTTTGTTCATAGAACAATCGTATTGTTTACTTTACACGCAGTTCGTAAAGCAATAATCTGTTGCTTGCAACTTAATACTGGAGGGGGTTCGGATGATAACCTGAAGGTGGATTATTAGTCATATATGCAGTTGGATGGCGGTCTATGTATTATGTTGTAATGCACAATCAAGTCTCAGAGGAGTCAAGATTATTAGTATATGTATGTATTGCTTTCTCGGTGTTTGTCAATTGCCCCGCTGTAATTTGTTCACCCAGCATGTTATCTATCTAAGGAGAGCCACCTCTAGTGAACTATGGATCCCGGTCCTTTTCTTTACATACAATCTATAAACTGTTTACTGCTTTGTGTTTACTTTCTGCAAACTTTTACTTCTTTCCATTCGATACGTTTAATCCTTTGTTTTCCACAAAACACGGTGAGATTGACAACCTCATCGCAAGTTGGGGACAAAGTTCTGTGGTTGTGTTGTGCATGTCTCCACGTTGCTACTAGCACCGATAGTGCGCCCTGCCAAAGCTCAGCTAGTAACACCTTTGGGGTGTTTCCTTGCTCCTACTGGTTCGATTAAACCTTGGTTTCATAACTGAGGGAAAACTTGCTGCTGTGCTCATCATACCTTCCTCTTGGGGTTCCCAACGAGCTCTACGTCGAACGACGAGCACATCAAGATCTTTTCCGGTGCCGTTGCCGGGGATTCAAGGACATCTTCACAAGGGGAGTCCCTCATAACCAATCTCTTTACTTTGTTGTTTTTGTTTTGCTTAGTTTTCTTTTTGCTTTGGTTGCTTGTTTTGTTCTTCAAAAAACACAAAAAAATTAGTTTACTTGTTTGCATTCTTATTTCAAAAAACACAAAAAAATTAAGTCTCCTTTAGTAGTCACCTCTCCCTTAGCTCATCATGTTGATCCCTACATTCACCTTGAAAGACCTTTCAATTGGTAGTGGTTCTATAATTGGGAAAGACAATATTGAAGAATTCTTCAATCATGTTAGTAAGCATGAAGATACTGAGGATATATCCCTTGTAGAACTTGCCCCAAACTATGAGATTGCTGCAGCTTCTTTAATTCACATGTTAGAAGCTAGGTTTGTTAACCTCAACCCCTTAATGCAAGTAATGTTTCTTAAGCTTAAAGAAATTGAGGACCCTGAAAAGAGGGATTTTATTCTAGAAACTTTGTTTAAGGAGTTCTATGATGTTGCCAAGGAAGCTAGAAAAGTCTTTGAATGTTTCAATATGCTAGGATCATGTATATATGTTGTTGGTACACGAGAAAAGATGAACAAAACCGAACCTAATGGGGAGGAACCTAAGATACCAATACCCTTTAAACTAGTAGCAATACATGATGCCATAGAAAAGAATCTTGATTGGATTGTTCCTGCAAATCCGTTTGATGAGAATAGTGAACCTAAGAGCATTGAGAGAGTATCCTCTAGAACTTATTTGGATGATATACCTTGCCTTGTTGAAAATATTTCCGGTATTGGTTTTAATGCTTCTTCATTTGAGAACACTTGATTCTTTCTTTGCTTCTTATGCCTAACTTAAAGGCGTTAAAGAAAAGTACTTATTGGGAGATAACCCAGATGTTTTAGATGATTCTTGGAACTTATTACCTCTGTAATAACCTCTCCTTATCCTTTTATTTGCTTTTTGTGCCAAGAGTAACCTCTAATGAGAGAGAAGTAATGATTGGGAAAGTTGCTGTCCGAAACAGATTTTTGTGCTTCACCGAAAAACTTCGTGAGAGAGCTCTGTATGTCGGATTGAGCTGTAATGTTTTGTGCTTCTGACCAAGGTTGTTATCCAACTTTCGTTAGTTCAACACTTTTTGATTTGAGCAACAGAAGGTCTTCGAAAAAAATCGTCTTTACCTGCTGGTCTGTTTTGACAGATTTCTGCCATTTTCTGCATTTGCTTCTTGTGGGTTCCTTTTTGAGTTCTTTTGGGGAATTGAGATTTTTGAAGGAAGTGCTACAGTAGCTAGTGTTCTAATGGAAGTTTATTTGGTGTTAGAACTAAACCTTAATACTTATTTATCTTGAGTGCACTAATGTTGCTAATGAGATTGTGTGAAGTTTTGTATGAATGAAAAATTCCAGGTTTATGGAAGAAATGAGTAATGAGATGAAGGATGGACTAAAGCTCAAGCTTGGGGATGCCACGCGTGTCACCCCAAGAAATATCCAAGAAGTACAAGCGTCAAAGCTGGGGATGCCCAAGGCATCCCCTCCTTCATCAATAAACATCCCAGGTTTCTTCCAAACGCTTCATTTTTATTGTTTCATGCACAGTTGTGTTGTTCTTGGAGCGTCTTCTTTTTCGTTTTCGTTTTGGTTTTTAGTTTGCTTTGGTTTGCTTAGTTTTCTGAATAAATTGGTTGGACCCCCTCTTTCATACATTGGTTTTCAAATAGTTTGGTTTGGTTTGGTTTGGAAAAGAGTAGGAAAGTTCATGCTTATGTGGTAAAAAGAGCTTGTTTTTGACTGTGGCCTATGCTTTGTCATGCCATGCTTGATATTTTTTGGCTTTATGCTTAGTATTATTTGTTGTAGCATGACTTGTTATAAACAATTGAGATTGCTTAATGTGCCTTGGATGAATCATGCGTTGTTTTAGCATATTAAAGCATAGTATAGTGGTATTCTCTTTTGATTCTTTATTTGGGTTGACTTGGCGCATGCTCACACCATGTTATGACTATCTCAAGTCACCATAGCCTTTATGATCCTTTAGTTTTCAACTTGTAGTATCACTTTTTGCTTTGATCAATGATGTTTTGTCTCTCTGCATGATTATGGCCATTATTGCTCTCTTAGTTTGTCGCTCCCAGTCTTTTGCTAGCCTCCACAACAAAGTATGAGTTCCACTCATGCATCCAACTCCCTAAACCAAGTTTTTCCAAAGAGTCCACCATACCTACCTACTAGCTTATGCTATTCCAAGTATATTCATGCTTTTGTTTACCTTCCACTTGTTATGAGAAAACTAGTGATTAAAGCTCTCACAAACTTGATGGCACACTTTACTTTACTTGCCCTTAATAAACTTGAACCATTGTGTCTTCTATGTTGTATATGCTTGCACTTATTTGTTGGGAATTAGCAGAACCATGCTTTCATGGGGAACGCTTTCAACATTGCACTTGGTACTTGTACCTAGTTGATATCATGCTCTTTTATATATGGATGTCATCGGTGTGAAATGAAAGGGGAGCTTGTATGTCCATGGAGTTATGTATATGTGTTAGAGAAATGCCTAGGCCGCTGGTATAATCCATGCTGACATGGTGGAAACCTGTAGCGTAACCATAATGAGCTGTCTATGAAGCATTCTTCTTATAAAAAAAGAGTCCTATATTGAGAAAAAAAGAGAAAAGAGAAAAAAAGAGATACTATGAAAAGAGGAAAGAGAGAAAAAACCACCATATTCCCATGGTAAATAAGAAGAATGCTGAGATGCTCGTTGTCTGCTTGCCTTGTCATTTTGATATGGGGATTCTTCCGTATCATCGGGCAAGGGGTACCCCGTTGGCGGTTCTCAATGATACACATGTACTTACAATGACAAGAACTTACCGGTGACTAAACTTGAGTAGCATGAGGAGCGACCCTCGTATACAAGGGACATGAGATTTCTGACTTATACTTCGTCAAGCATGTACACCATAGTTTGTTCACTTTAACCTTAATCACTTCAAGATGCTTATGATAGGGGCAATGAGAGCTGAAAGCTATAAGTACCATAATTTTTGGAAGCTCTTTATGAGACTTGAATCCCTACTTCCTTTTACAAAGGCCTTTCTTCCACCATTATATTGAGTCTCCACCTTCTATCTTTATGCACCTACTTTGAGAGCATAGTGCCCATTCTTAGTTCTATGTGCATTGTCTCAAGACTAGTTGATTGATGCATAACTTGATATTGCTTGTTTTAAACTATTATATCTAGTCACTCTTATGAACTTTGAAGGTGTCCTATGCATTTATATTTGCTACTCTATTGAGGGACAAGCTGAATACTTTTATGCTATGTTTTCTTTATGTGAAACAAACAAACGTCTTGCAAAGCATTGTTATTCATGAATCTTTTGTTTATGCCTTTTCATGTTGCATCATAGTTTCTTTCCTTATTGCTAGAACTTTGTCTTTCATGTTATGATTGAAGTACTATGATCCTAGCTTTGAATGATTTTGCAAATACTTTGATCAAAGTCTTTGATGGTGCATGTCACCTCAAAAATTATTCTTTCTCTTTATCACTTACCTACTCGAGGACGAGCAGGAGTTAAGCTTGGGGATGTTGATACATTGCAAATGTATCTATAATTTTTGATGTTCCATGCTTGGTTTTATCCACTTTCTTGTGTTTTGTTCCAACTTTGGAGTACTTTTCATCTGATTTCTTGGACTAACCTATTAACAAGAGCCATAGTGCCAGCTGCCTGTTTTCTGCTGTTTTTGGTTCCAGGAAACTCAGAAAATGAATATTCTCGGAATTGGACGGGACAAAAGCCAAAGTGCCTATTTTTCCGGAAGTGATCAAGTGCCAGAATACGAGACGGAGAAGGGCTAGGGAGCCACCACACCACCTGGCCGCGCGGCCAGGCCTGGCCCACGCCAGGGGGTGGTGTGGCCGCTCCCGGCACCCCCTCAGCCTCTCCTTCCGCCTATATATTGCCCTCGGGACGAAAACCCTAAGTACCGGATCAAAAATCCACGAAAGAGACTGTAGCCGCCGTCATCTCCATCCCTAGATCGGGAGGGATCTGAAGCTCTTCCCGGCACCCTGCCGGAGAGGGGATTTCACCCTAGAGGACTTCTTCATCACCATGCAAGCCTCTGGTGTGATGCGTGAGTAGTTCATCCTTGGACTACGGATCCATGTAGTAGCTAGATGGCTGGTTCTCCTCCTTTGTGCTTTCATGTTTAGATCTTGTGAGCTCTGTTCATGATCAAGATCATCTATTTGTAATTCTACATGTTGTGTTTGCGGGGATCCGATGGATATTGAGATGCTATTTCAGATTGATTATTGATTCTATCATGTATTTGTTATTTGTGATCTTACATGATTTCCATTGTTACTAGCTATCTTGGCCAAGTAGATGCTAGCAACTCCAAGAGTTAGTATTTGTGCTCGATAGTGGGTTCATGCCTCTAGTAATCTGGGGAAGTGACAGAAATCTCTAAGATACTAGATGTGATGTTGCTACTTGGGTGAAAACAACAATCCTTTCTTGGTGTTTGTCAATTGTCCCGCTGTAATTTGTTCACCCAACATGTTATTTATCTTAAGGAGAGCCACCTCTATTGAACTATGGATCCCGGTCCTTTTTCTTTACATACAATCTATAAACTGTTTCTGCTTTGTGTTTACTTTCTGCAAACTATTACTTCTTTCCATTCAATACGTTTAATCCTTTGTTTTCCACAAAACACGGTGAGATTGACAACCTCATCGCAAGTTGGGGACAAAATTCTATGGTTGTGTTGTGCAGGTCTCCATGTTGCTACTAGCACCGGTAGTGCGCCCTGCCAAAGCTCAGCTAGCAACACCTTTGGGGTGTTTCCTTGCTCCTACTGGTTCGATTAAACCTTGGTTTCGTAACTGAGGGAAAACTTGTTGCTGTGCTCAGCATACCTTCCTCTTGGGGTTCCCAACGAGCTCTACGTCAAACGACGAGCACATCAGACATGGAAACTATGTTGCAACATGAAAAGGCACAAACAAAAGATTCATGAATAACAATGCTTTGCAAGACGTTTGTTTGTTTCACATAAAGAAAATATAGCATAATAGTATTTAGCTTGTCCCTCATAGAGTAGCAAATATAAATGCATAGGACAGCTTCAAAGTTCATAAGAGTGACTAGATACAAATAGTTTAAAACAAGCAATATCAAGTTATGCATCAATCAAATAGTCTTGGGACAATGCACATAGAACTAAGAATGGCCACTATGCTCTCAAAGTAGGTGCATAAAGATAGAAGGTGGAGACTCAAAATAAAAGTAAAAGAAAGGCCTTCATAGAAGGAAGTAGGGATTCAAGTCTCATAAAGAGCTTCCAAAAATTATGGTACTTGTTAGCTTTCAGCTCTCATTGCCCCTATCATAAGCATCTTGAAGGTGATTAAGGTTAAAGTTACACAACTAAGAGGATATGCTTGACAAGTTATAAACCGAAATCTCATGCCCCTTACTTACGAACACCGAACCTCATGCTAGTCAACTTTAGTCACGAGTAAGCTCTTGTCATTGTAAGTACATGTGTATCATGAAGAACTGCCAACGGGGTACCCCTTCCACATGATACAGGAGCTATCCCATAATCAAATGACAAGGCAAGCAGACAATAAGCATCTCAGCAATCATTTTATTTGCTATTTGCATAGGTTTTTATTGAGGATGCTTCATAGAGTGCTCATTATGGTGATGCTACAAGTTTCCACCATGATTAGGCATGGCTTAGGCTACCGGCCCAGGCATTTATCTAACACACATACAAACTCCATGATCTTACAATTTCCACTTTTATTTCACACCGCTGGGATCCATAAGCAAAAGAACATGATATCAACGGGGTACAAAGTACAAGTGCAATGTTGAAAGCGTTCCCCGGGATACATGGTTCTGCTAATTTCAACTTATAAAGCGCAAGCATATACGCAACAAAGAAGGACCCAATGGTTCAAGTTTATTAGATGCAAGAAAAGTAAAGTGTGCCATCAAGTTCGTGAGAGCTTTAATCACTAGTTTTCTCATAACAAGTTTAATTTGGAAGGTAAATAAAAACATGAATATACTTGGAATAACATATGCTAGTAGGTAGGTATGGTGGACACTTTGGAATAACTTGGTTTAGGGAGTTGGATGCATGAGTGGAACTCATACTTGGTTGTGGAGGCTAGCAAAAGACTGGGAGCGACAAACTAAGAGAGCAATAATGGTCATAATCATGCAGAGCGACAAAACATCATTAATCAAAGCATAAAGTGATACTACAAGTTGAAAACTAAAGAATCATAAAGGCTATGGTGACTTTGGATAGTCATAACATGGTGTGAGCATGTACCAAGTCAACCCAAATAAAGCATCAAAGGAGAATACCACTATATTATGCTCTAATATGCTAAAACAACGCATGATTCATCCAAGGCACATTAAGCAATCTCAATTGTTTATAACAAGTCATGCTACAACAAAGAATACTAATCATAAATCCAAAACAATATCAATCATGGCATGATAAAGCATAGGCCATAGTCAAAAACAAGCTCTCTTTACCACATAAGCATGAACTTTCCTACTCTTTTCCAATCCAAACCAAACTATTTGAAAACCAATGCATGAAAGAGGGGGTCCAACCAATTTATTCAGCAAACTAAGAAAACCAAGCAAACGAAAAACCAAAACAAAAACGAAAAAGAAGACGCTCCAAGCACAACACAACTATGCATGAAACAATAAAAATGAAGTGTTTGGAAGAAACCTGGGATTTTTATTGATGAAGAAGGGGATGCCTTGGGCATCCCCAAGCTTTGACGCTTTTAATTCTTGGATATTTCTTGGGGTGACACGCGTGGCATCCCCAAGCTTGAGATTTAGTCCATCCTTCATCTCATTACTCATTCCTTCCATACACCTGAAATTTTTCCTTCATACAAAACTTCACACAATCTTTATTAGCAACATTAGTGCACTCAAGATAATAGGTCTTTAGGTTCAGTTCCAACACCAATAAAACTTCCATAAAAACACAAGCTACTATAGCACTTCCCTCAAAAAGCTCAATTCCCCAAAGAGAACCCAAAAAGGAAACAATAAGAAGCAAATGCAAATAATGGCAGAAATCTGTCAAAATAGACCAGCAGGTAAAAACCAATTTTTTTGAAGGCATTTTGTTGCTCAAGTCAAAAAGTGTAGAACTAACGAAAGTTAGATAACAACCTGAGGTAGAAGAACAAAAAATCACGCCTCAAAAGGACGTACAGAGATTTTACACGAATTTTTACGGTGAAGCACAAAAATCTGTTTCGGGATAACAACTTTCCCAAGCATTACTTCTCTCTCATTAGAGGTTACTCTTGGCACAAAAAGCAAATAAAAAGGATAAGGAGTGGTTATTACAGAGGTAATAACTTCCAAGACTCATATTAAAATTTTGGGTTATCTCCCAATAAGTACTTTTCTTTAACACCTTTAAGTTAGGCATGATAGTTTGAGAAGATGCTCACATAAGAAATATAAATTGAAGTAAAAGAGAGCATCAAGAAGCAAATTCAAAACACATTTAAGTCTAACCCACTTCCTGTGCATAGGAATCTTGTAAAGAAACAAGTCATGAAAGCACCAAGCAACAAGCATAGGAAAGCAAAACAAGTGCAACTTCAAAAATTTCAACATAAAGAGGGGAAACTTAATATTGTTGAGATACATAAGACCATGTTTCCCTCTCTCATAATAACTTTCAGTAGCATCATGATTAAAATTAACAATATAAATATCACATAAAACATTCTTATCATGAGCCACATGCATATAATCATTATTACTCTCCACACAAGCATGGCCATTCTTATTAATTATGGTGGGAGCAAATTCAACAAAATCGCTATCATTATTGTTCTCATCACCATAATCATCAAATATAGGAGGCATATTGTAATCATTATTTTTCTCATCAATAGTAGGTGGACTGAAAATATCACATTCATCATTGTAATCATCATATATTGGAGGTTTGGTATCATCATAAGCAATAGAATAGCTATCTTCCAAAGCTGGGGAACTAAAAAGATCATTTTCATAAAAACTAGCTTCCCCAAGCTTAGACTTTTCCATAGCATTAGCAATAATGGTGTCCAAAGAATTCATACTAATAACATTGCTATTAGCATGTAAATAAAGTTCCATAGGTTTTTTAATTTTCTCTTCAAACACTTCATGTCCTAACTCAAGATAAACACTATAAAGCTCTCTAATTTAGTTGTTGTTTTCCATTAAGCCTAACTAGTGAAAACAAGAAACAAGAAGACAAAATTGCAGAATCTAAAGGAAATAACTTCGAGCACTCACACCGGAGGATGTGAGTACCTTTTACCTTACCTCCCTGGTAACGGCGCCAGAAAATAGCTTGATGTCTACGCACTTCTATTCTTATAGACAGTTGTTGGGCCTCCAAGTGCAGAGGTTTGTAGAACAGCAGCAAGTTTTCCCTTAAGTGGATTACCCAAGGTTTATCGAACTCAGGGAGGAAGTGGTCAAAGGTATTCCCTCTCAAGCAACCCTGCAATCAAGATACAAGAAGTCTCTTGTGTCCCCAACACACCCAATACACTTGTCAGGTGTATAGGTGCACTAGTTCGGCGAAGAGATAGTGAAATACAAGTGGTATGGATAATTATAAGTGGTAACGGTGCCAGAAAATAGCTTGATGGCGTGGAAAAGACTAAACGCAAACTGAAATAAAGATGGTAGCAAGCAAACATGTAACAGATCTAGTAGCAAACGGTGTATCAATGCTTAGAAACAAGGCCTAGGGATCATACTTTCACTAGTGAACACTCTCATATAAATATCTTCTCTTTATGATACCACTCTTAACTACTCTCTAGTTGGACACTCTAATCCATGGTAGGGATATAACAGCACACCTCAAAGTAAGCCTTTCCCATGTAGAAAACCCCACACTGTCACCTTGAGCACTAGATGGTTCCAACAAACACCACAATTTCATAGAGACATCCAACTCCAAATATAACCCATACAAGTATTTGTAATCTCTAGCCTAAGTGCCACCATGGTGTGCACGCTGTCACTTTCACACACATGGGGAGAGCAGAGATCTATTAAACCACTTGAGTATCAAGGTAGATCTACTTGATTACAAAGCTCATGATCACAATATGATCATGCATAGAGAGAGATGCACACATAGCTACCGGTAGAACCCTTAGCCTCGAGAGAGAACTACTCCCTCCTCATCATGGGAATCAGCAATGGTGATGGAGATGGTGGTGGAGATCGATGGAGATGGCTCCGGGGGCACTTCCCTGTCCCGGCAGGGTGCCGGAACAGAGACTTTCTGTCCCCCGAATGTCCCCTTCGGTGGCGGCGGCGCTACAGAGCTTTTCGTGGATTTCTGATTGACGATTTAGGGTTTTTGTATCGAGGGCTTCTTATAGGCGAAAGGGCAAGTTCGGTGGAGGCCGGAGGGGCCCACACCACCTAGTGGCGCGGCCAGGGTGGACCCGTGCCACCCTATGGTGTGGCTGGCCCCTGGCCCTTCTCTGTCTCGTCTTCTGGCTCTGTGTTCCCCTCGGCGAAATATTGACTTTGGCTTTTATCCCGTCCAATTCCGAGAATATTCATTTTCTAACTTTCTGGAACCAAAAACATCAGAAAACAGGAAACTGACACTGTAGCATCTTATTAATAGGTTAGTCCAAGAAAGTGTATGAAAAATACTCCAAAGTGTGGACAAAACATAAGAAAGTAGATAAAACCAAGCATGGAACACCAAAAATTATAGATACGTTTGCAACATATCAGCCGCCGTCATCTCCATCCCAAGATCGGGAGGGATCTGAAGCTCTTCCTGGCACCTTGCCGGAAGGGAGAATTCACCCTGGAGGCCTTCTTCATCACCATGACAGCCTTCGGTGTGATGCGTGAGTAGTTAATCCTTGGACTACGGGTCCATGTAGTAGCTAGATGGTTGGTTCTTCTCCTTTGTGCTATCATGTTTAGATCTTGTGAGCTCCGTTCATGATCAAGATCATCTATTTGTAATCATACATGTTGTGTTTGTGAGGATCTGATGGATATTGAGATGCTATTTCAGATTGATTATTGATTCTATCATGTCTTTGTTATTTGTGATCTTGCATGCTCTCCGTTGTTAGTAGATATCTTGGCCGAGTAGATGCTAGCAACTCCAAGAGGGGGTATTTATGCTCGACAGTGGGTTCATGCCTCTAGTAATCTGGGGAAGTGACAGAAATCTCTAAGATACTAGATGTGTGGTTGCTACTAGGGAGAAAACAATAATCCTTTGGTCATAGAACAATCGTATTGTTTACTTTACACGCAATGCTTAATGCAATTATCTATTGCTTGCAACTTAATACTGGAGGGGGTTTGGATGATAACCTGAAGGTGGATTATCAGTCATAGATGCAGTTGGATTACGGTCTATCTATAATGTTGTAATGCCCAATCAAATCTCATAGGAGTCAATATGATTAGTATATGTATGTATGCTTTCTCGATGTTTGTCAATTGCCCCGATGTAATTTGTTCACCCAATATGTCATCTATCTTAAGGAGTATCACCACTAGTGAACTATGGACCCCGGTCCTTTCTTTACCATCAATCTACAATCTATTTACTGTCTTCTGTTTACTTTCTGCAAGCACTTACTATCTTCCACACAATACGTTTAATCCTTTGTTTTCATCAAAACCGATGAGATTGACAACCTTAGTGTAAGTTGGGGGAAAAGTTCTGTGGTTGTGTTGTGCAGGATTCCAAGTTGGAAACAACACCTTGGAGGTGTTTCCTTGCTCCTACTGGTTCGATAACCTTGGTTTCATGAGGGAAAACTTGTTGCTATGCTCATCATACCTCCTCTTGGGATTCCCCAATGAGCTCGATATATTTTGGGTCATCACTCATCCTCTTCCTCCTGATCCTCTTCCTCCTCATAGTCATCATCACCAGCTAGAACCTTGGAACCTTTGCCATGAGGGTGAGAGGAGGAAGTACCTTGAGAAGCAATGCCATATGTGACCTCTGAGAAGGTCTTCCAATGAACTAACCTGTCATTTATTGCATTTCAAGCACCAAAAGAGAGCGTGTGATCTAATTCTGCAGACGGTTCAACCCCATGCTCATCGGTGTATTATGTCTCTCCTTCCTCTTCTTCATCTTCACCTTGAGCCTTGATCTCCTTAAGGAGCTTCGCAATCTTGCGGTTGCTCATTGTTGGAGGCATGATGTTCCTTGCGAGTGTCCACATTAATGCAACACAATGTCTTCTCCCAAAATGATGCCTTCTTGACCTTCTCCTGAACATACTCACAGGTGATAGGTGCATTGGAGGCATTCTTCCGTTTAGAGCCCCTTGGAGGAGTGGGACCCCGCTCAGCCTCAGAAATCTCATCATCCTCACTAGCATATGACTGCCTAGGAGCTAGACCCATGCTCCCTTTCTTTTGGAGAGCCACCGAGACATGTGCTTCAAGGTTAGGTGGGAGGGCGAGAGGTGAACCATGAGCTTGAGTATTGATGAGCCTCATCACAAGAGGTGCATATGGAGGAGATTTTATATAGAGAATGGCATAATGCATCTCCTAAAAAATGAAGTCCATGATGTCAATAGTGAAACCATCAGCAGTAGGCCCAACACAAACCACCTTGTGAGCATGATGTAGTAAGTTGACAAGGCCACATCGAATAGCATCATCATTTCCACCACTAGGGGAATGGTGTGGCAAAAGATCCTCAACAGCAGATTGTAGAGAGGCTTGAGTCCCTTGGACTCCCCAATAGTGCCATTTTTCCCATAGAGAGGTGCTAGCTTGTTTTTGCTTTCTCCAAGAGCATGCATGCGGTGGCCAATAGGAACAGACACGCCATGAAAGGCCCGATGAATGACTCTGGCAAATCATAGAAGGTAGCAGTGCATCGAAAGTTATCGATCATCCATGTCATTGTTCTAGCCTCATAATGATCAACAACAAAATGGCATAAAATTGTTGAACAAGAGCAATGGTGTAGTCCTCATGAAGGTCCATAAGATTGTGCAGCCCAAGCTTCTCAGTGACCCAAAGAGCATTTGTGAAGTAGTCATTGGCATGCATATAAGGGAAGTCCATATACTGTTGTGGACAAACTGGGGACTTAGTGAGCTTGCGATAGATATCCGTCATGAACACCTTTTGCTCCTTCCTCCAATAACATGGGTCATCGTTGGTTCTTGGCAAGTCATAAAACCTTGTCTTGCGCAGCTCACGATATTCTTTCTTTGACATATGGGCAAGAGACTGCAAATTGTCATACTTGGCCCTCTTGGCACGGTTTTCTTCCTCAATGTGCGCATGGTCCCTTCTCATATATGTAGCATCTCTGGCCAGCTGCTTCCGGTTAGACAGTGGAATAACATACTGTCCAGCTTCTTCATCCAACTGTGGGTCCCCTCTTTTGGAGTTGGCTTTGGTGCGACCACGACGAGAACCAGAGCCACCTGTGAATATAGAGAAAGGGGGATAGCATGGAGATGAGCATATATATGTTTTAGAGACAAAACAAGACCCTCAAGCCCTTGCAGGATGTGCTAGAAATCAACCACACCGGATTCTCCGGTGTGCAACACCGAAATCTCTGGTCCGAGGGACCGAAATCTCCGGTCCGGAGATATCGGGTTGCACATGGAGGCTGTGGGAGGCATTATTTCTAGTAGATCGGGCAAGGCATCGAAGCTATTGTGATAGTAGTGCACACATACATGAGTTTCCACTGGAAAAACCGGTACATTGCTCAAAATAAACGAAGGGATGAACCCTAGGTCCATGGTGAGAGAGAGGGTACCAAATCTATACATTGGAGAGATTCCACCGGTGGGGAACGACCCAAGGGTGGAGAGGGTGGAGGTGGCCAGTGGCACAACGGATCCGAGCGGCTTCAGGGCCCTCGGGCGGCGGTTTTGGTGGAGGAGGCGACGGTGTGAGGGTGGAGGTCGGGGTGGAAGAAAGAGTTATGTGTGTCTCTTTCACCCCGGCCTCCTTTAGTCACTGCCCGAAACCATCTCAGACCAGAGACTCCGGTCCAATGGACCGGAAACTCCGGTGTAAGCACACTGGAATCTTCGGCCCTCTTCGACCAAAACTGCCAGTTTCAAGTGTATGGGGACATATATGATGGAGAACAAGTTTTGTAGGAAGGGAAAAAGGCTTGGGTTAAGATGCCAAACTGTGAAGAACCAATAATCAGTGAAACTCAAAATAAAATATCCAAGAAAGCTCAAATTCAATCAAAACAAGAACCAACTCTACACAACAAAGAGGGCGGTGGCTGAGGCCACCATGTAAGAGTGTGAGGCATGACACCGCGAAGAATTATCATTGGGTTCATAGCCACTACTCATCAATGAAGCTCACATATCACAAAATGATATTAAGAGAATTTATTTTCTTAATTTTGGCATTATGGGGGAGGGATAGCCTAATAGATTAGGACTGCACTCCCCCTATCTCCATGCAAGATGATTAATTCAAACTCCTTGAATCTACGATATTTAGCTCATTCCTCAAATAACAAAACCTTGTTTCACCAGGAGGCTTCATGAATATATCGGCAAGTTAGTCTTTAGTTGAAACATAAGATAGCTTAATATCTCCTCGAGCAACATGATGTCTAATGAAATGATGACGAATCTCAATATGCTTTGTCCTTGTATGATCCTCCGGATTGTAGGAAATCTTGATAGCACTTTCATTGCCACATAAAAGAGGCACTTTGTCACAATGGACATCTCGTATTCCTTTGAAGTTTGCCTCATCCATAGCAATTGAGTGCATGCACTAGCAGCAACCACATACTTAGCCTCAGCGGTGGAGGGAGATACACAAATTTGCTTCTTAGAAGACCAACAAACCAAGGACCTACCAAGTAATTGGCAAGCCCCGGAGGTTGATTTCCTATCATCCTTATCACCAGCCCAATCCGAATCAGTGTACCCACAAAGAGAGAATGTTGAGCCCCTAGGATACCACACACCATAGTTTGGGGTATGAACCAAATATCGAAAGATTCTTTTGACCGCCATCAAGTGGCTTTCTTTAGGAGCCGCTTGATATCTTGCACACACTCCTACACTTAACACAATATCTGGTCTATATGCACATAGGTAAAGCAAACAACCAATCATGGATCGGTATACCTTTTGATCCACATCTTTACCATTTGGATTTAGCTCAAGATGAGTCTTTGTTGCCATGGGAGTAGGAGAGCCACCTAGTTCTTTCATGTTGAACCTCTTGAGCATGTCTTGAGTATATTTGGCTTGATTGAAGAAGGTTCCTCCCCTTATTTGCTTGATATCAAAGCCAAGGAATACCCTCAACTCTCCCATCATAGACATCCTGAACCTATGCGGTGACCCAGCATACCACTTCATGATGTAGTACACTATAGTCGTTGACATAACACCAATGAAACACCGTTCACTAGCATTACATCCCTCATAGTGGTACAACAGAAACACAACAGGTGCAAGACATGACTATAAGTTACAACTCGACTCATTACAAAAGATCCAGAGAACACTCTAGGTTAAAGAGAGAGAAAGAAACTTCTTACAAAGAAAAACTAGAATAACAACTCATAACTATCTAGTTACTAAGACTAGCATCTAAACTAATTGGCTTGCAATTGCTACTAATGCAATGCTCTATAGAAGTAGGTTTTATGGCTAGTGAATCTAATTTTATCTACTTAAGAACTTTGTCTTCACTTCGGTTGGTGTATATGTTGACTTCATTGACTCTGTTGAGGAACTTGAGCTGTCGATGATGGTTTCTTGAGAAGAAATTGATGTTGACGTCATCTTCGACGGCTTAGAACCTAGCAAGGGTTAAGAAGGTACGGTTGAGTATGAGCGTACTCAGCAAGTTCACTAAAAAGGAGTGTATGATGCACTATCTCTACAACCACAGACCAAAGGTCGTAGGCAATGCAGGTTTTTGTAAACATTTCTTCAAATGTTGCTTTTATTCTACAAACTATGTCCTATAGCCTTCACAGGTTGACCAGAACCTTCATGGGGTTCCTTTCCTACCGCGTTCGTAGATCCTTCCTAGAACATGGAGTAACATGTCACGGTTCTTACACTCTCCAGAGGTCCGTTGCTTTACCCATGAGAGACCTTAGCTTTGTTGCACATCCGAGTTGCATTCTCGTCCACACTTCCTTGGTCTGGGGCCCAGTCTAAGATCCAAGCCAATCACTGCCTCCTTCGCAACCCCATATGTCTACACGATCCTTCGGGCCGAGCTACATCTCCGTTAAGCTCCCTTTCGGTCAAGCTATAACCCTGATGAGTTCCCGAAGACTCTATGAGCTGGTTATGCCCCTGACGAGCTCCATAAAGGTCTGACTATACCTTCGGCAGCCCCTCACGGATAATCTAGATACCAAAATCGTGGGGCCTAAGGGTGCCAACCCATATGCTGGATCCGCACAAGGAATCACAGCGTCACGTTAAGGTCGTCTTGCCTACATAAGAGAGGAAGAAGATACATCTGACTTCTGTTGGAAATATGCCCTAGAGACAAATAGTAGTAAGGACTATTATCATATTTCATATAGTTTATGATTAAGTTTTATATCATGCTATAACTGTATTGAGTGGAAACATCAATACACGTGTGATATACAAACAACCAGGGGTTCCCAGTGAAACTCTAGTCACTGGTTCATTGGTCAACAGATGATCATGTTTCCTGATCATGTGGCATTTATGCCAGTTGGAAATGAGGTCATCTCATTCGAAGAATGAGAAGATGAACCAATACCCAACCTAAACATCGTGACCCGATCATGTCACGAAGGTCAAGTTACGATGATTAGAGATGGATCCTCGTAGACTATTCCTTAGACCGTGAGGCTATATCAATCACTGTCTCCCGAGAGTGCTTAGATAGCATCAAACGCCATCTGGTAAAATGGTGGTTATAAAGGTGTGTTCAGGTATTCGGAGGAAACCATAGAGGCAATATATGTCAAGAGCGGGATTTGTCCGTCCATGTGACGGGAAGATACTCAAGGGCCCACTCGGAGAAGTTATATCCAATAGCTGTACAGCGTGCGATTAGATCACGGGGATATCACTTGTCGGGATGACTTAAGTAGCATTGTTCAGTAACGAGATTGAACCCGACATGGTGATGTCAATGATCAGATCTCGGGCAATGCAAGTATCGAATGACAAAGGGAATAAGACACGACTGTCCCGGTTCAAACGACGAAAGATCTTCTTGGAACGCACAGGGGTCACATGGCCATCTAGGTCCCTTTGTCGATCATTGGTGCGGGAGTGTCCCGACCATGTCTAGAGTGTTCCCGAACCGTAGGGTATCATGCTTAAGGGCTTGATGATTCTTAGAGAGTGTTTATGGGATCGGTAGAATCGCCGAAGAAGAGAAGGGAGAAAACCGGAAGGGTTTCGGTAAGTCCGGAGGATGTCCGGAGTGGAGGTGGAAGGTGTTCCATGACCACGGAGATTGAATAATATGTGAATGAATGTTAAATGTTGATTTAATCATTTATTCATAATTATTTAATAATAAGAAAAATCAATTTAATGGTCAAAGGCTTAATGGGCCAATTCCCGGAGGGGAGGGGGCCCATTAGGGAAAGGCAAGAGGGGAGAAGGGCCAATGGGTGGCCGGTGGCCCTATTGGGCCAGCCCCCCCACGTGGGGCCCATGAAGGGGTGGCCGGCGGCGCCTCCCCCTCCCTCTCCTCTCCTTTAGTCCCACCCCGGGACTTGAGGGGAGGTAGTACCTCCCCTCCCCTATATAAAGTGGGGTATTTGTCCTAGAAAATACACACCCAATAATCAATAAAGGTCTCCCCACTTTTGGGAGGACCTCTAATTGATATTTCCTCTCTCCCCCTCTCTCTCTCTCGTGACTGTGGTCCCAAGTCTGGACTACACGAGTGAGAGACATCTTCACCGTGGAGCGCCGTCGCGCTGCGGGGTTCGGATCCGGGAGCTCTACTTTCACAACTGCTGCTGGATTGGGGAAGCGGGAGTCATCGTCAGGCACCGGACGTGTGTAACTCCCACGAGGTGTCACTCTTGAGGCACTCAAGTCGTTGGAGCCAGAAGGAGCGCAAGGACTTCATCACGACCTTGAGGTCGGCTTCGGCTCGTCTACATCAACCACACTCTCCTGGGCGTTGACAACACTTTTCGGTCTTCAAGGGTAAGTTCGCGAAAAGCCCCTCCCGTTACTGTATTACTAATAGATAGGTCCTGGCAGCTTCAGGGGTTCAGGGGCGTAGGGTAAAATTTTATTGTTTTCATGCGCGGAACCCCTACAACTTCTCCGTCCTATTCCAAATCTCATGGTTAACGCGTAATATACGGCGCTAGAATCACTGGCGACATTGGTTATTAAGTCCTAGATATTATGTTCCTTTACCACTAGAACTGTATCAATAGATTATTACCATTTGGTAAATAATCCATAATCAAATTATTATGAAAATAGTTGTTTCTGACCTTTTTGAAATGCAGGTGATGACAACATTTGAGTTACAAGCATTTGATAGGAAATAACCAAAGGACAAGAGGAAGTTGTAAACTTGCATTTTGTGATTGCAAGATTATGCACTCACGGTCTTCAAGACACTAGAAGATCCAAATTCTGTAAATAACACCATTGGTCTGGTAAGGACTAATGTTTAAAGAAGTAAGATGCAATTATGCATAAGTAATGTAATGAGTTTGATAAACATGAATCCCCGAACTAATCATATTTGATCTAAGGTTTGGAGTTTGTGATGAGTTCTTTGGAATGTGTTGCACTTTTATACCAATTCACACTTGTGCTTCTTATTAAGGCTTGTGTGTGAGTGAAATAATATGTAAATACAATAAGTAGCATACAACATTAAAGCACTAAATGGGGCATGTATCCAAAAGATTACTTAAGCAAGATTGTTAAACAATTAAAGTTCTTATAGAAATTTTTAAGGATTTCTTTAATGTTTCTTAAAAGAGTAACTTTTGAAGAAAAGATTACTTTACAAAGGAAAAGCATTTAAACTTAGATCTAACACTTTAAGGTTTTCCTTCTAATTATAATTCTCAAAGAAGGAAGAATTACTTTATTTGAATAAGGACCATACTAGTAGTTGAGACTTATCTATCTTGGTCATTATATGGTATTATAATTTGTTCACTTCATAATGTTTATTTAAGGTTGAAGGCAAGTCTTATTTCTTTTATAGGATGGTGTTTTCTTCACTTTTAAGTGAATAAAATCACTTATTTATTTTAGAAGTAATGCTTATACCTTTTAAATATGGGACAAAGCATTACTTTAATTAACTAATACTTTATTTAGATTCAATTGGATTTTTAGGCTGGTAAGAGAATTAGTAGATATTATCTTGGTGATTTTATAAATGAGAAAATCCTTTCAAGAAAATTAAGATACACTTAATAGTAATTTTAGGATATACATCTTAAAATGATTAGATCTATTTTTACTTCACTTGAACATCAATTGAACTTATTATTACATTTTTAGACTTTAAACAAATAATGGTAAAGGCAATAGTAAAGATTTATATATTTTTAATGAATTAAAGTAAGAGAAAAGGGTTTAAATAAGATTTAATAGACCTTTACCTTTTATTTTACTTCAATTATGAAAGAGGAAATTTTTAATGTGTAGAATTTATTTTTGTGATCATTTAGGTATATTATAAATATTTTTGTGATTTTTAAATAATAAGATATGATTTTTGTAAGTTTTAGCACTTTATAAATACTTAATAAATAATAAACATTAGTTAAGTGATAGAAAAATGTATAAAACAAATATATAAGTCTTTATTTTGTTTTTCTAAGATATTTTATATATAATACTTATTTTTATGAATTTTAAATAATAGAACATTTTTATTTAAGATTTATCCCTATTAGGTTATTTACTAATAATTATTATTATTTTATTTAAACTGGAAAATAAAATATAATAATAGGTTTAGGTTATAGAATTTATTTTTCTAAACATTTTGATATAATATATATATTTCTGAATTATAAAACAAAAGATATGGATTTAATAAGCTTATTACATTTTCTGGATTTATTTAACTAACTAATAATTGCTTCATTGCATCACCGCTGACATCAGCAAGACATAGTACACACGGTGTAAACTTTTTATACCCAACCTAATCTACCCAAACCACTGACTGGTGGGACATATGCCACATCATATTCAGAAATCATAAAACAAACAAATAAAATGGGATTATGACACCAGCACGATGTCATGTTAACATCACCCGTGGGTGATCTTCCCAGGTCGTTGATTGATCTCTCAATCGAGAGCACGCGAGCAAACGGGAGCGGTCGTGTTGGATAGAGGGCGTCAAGGGGAATCGAACGATGGTGGCTCCGCTTGATTTTGGTCGTCGGAGACACACCGACGACGAGGTTGCGTGGCGGCAGATAGAGGTCGACGTCGACAAGGTGAACCAGGGCGAGAGGGAGAAGACGGGAAGGTCCAAGAGAGCGACGAGCTCACCATAAACATAAAGATGCCGTCAAAGAAGCAAGGCGTGGCTAGGAGCGACAGTATTCGGCGGTGAGGTCCGTCAGAGGAGGAGGTCGTCAGGCTCAATTCTAGCGAAACGGAGGCGCCCCGGCTTGCGTGGCTCGACGAGGGTGAATACAGCGACACGTCACTTCCAACGGTGGCCTCGGTGCAGCTTGGGGTGGCCGAGGACGGCGGGACTCGTCGATGTCTACACGGGCTAGGGTTCTAGCCGAGAGAGGATTTGCGGGAGAGAGAGCACGGGGAAGAGTGACAGGCAGAGGATAAGAAGGCTATAGTGTGAGGCGGCTTATCCTCCATCCAGAGCGGCGGGGCGGGGATCTTGGCGTGCGGCAGCGATCGACGGCGAGGACGCTGCCAGGCAGCTGCTTCTCCGGCGCTCTGGGAAGAAGAAAGGAGAAAGACGGCAGGGGGTACCAGGCTGGCTGGGCCAAGTTGGACCGTCTGCTGGGTTGCTGGCTGCTGCTCGATGTACTTGGCGGTAGATAGGCAGAGAGGAAGCTCTAGGCTAGCCTGCTGGCCCTGGCCAGGTCATTTTTTTTTCTGTTTTCTTTTTCTATTTTATGTTTTAGTAAAATTTCTTCAAATAGGTTTTTCTCAAGTATCAAATTCTTCAAAATGTTTCTGAGATATTTAAAATATTATAGGATATCATTGTGGGTGTTTGGTTCTATATTCTTTCTAGTATTTATATAAATCCTATTTATTTATGAGATGTGGATGAGAAAACTCATTAACAATATAAAGTTTAAGATTCTGTTTCTTATTTAAAAACTTGCTTTAAGCTATGATTTTATTTATCTATTAATATTTGTGGTGGTGTCTAATGGTTATAACTTTCCTTTATACAATATACCATGAACTTATTAGAGGATTTAATAACTCATTTTCAATTAGGGCCATGGATGAATATTGAGACTAATACATATTGTCATCATGTTTGGTGACCAAGGTAATATCTCAACTTAGAGTGAGCTATTGAGATTGCTTTACTAAAGTGATCTTGATGGTATATGAGACTAGGTCTTTATCAGGGTTTAAGACAATAAGGTAGACAAGGCTTTATCAATACACTCTCAACTGAGATTCTACTTATCTCTGCGACATTTCATTTGACTAAGAGATACTAACCATTGGCTGCCTAAAGATAGGAATTGGTTTAACTACCTTCTTCATTCTAGAGTTTAAAACAAAGAGGCAGACATGGTTCTTGTCATGGGTTGATATAATCTTGGTTAATGCTTCTAAAGAATCCTTACCTTAATACCTCCCTAAGATTATCTTTAGATAAGTAATTCCTTTCCTAAATATACTATATTTAAATCTCTCTTATCTTATTTACAAATATCTCATCTTCCTAAATAAGACAATCATCTGGCTCGACCATATCCATCAACATATGATAACATGGTCACGCCACTTCAACATTACTCCTTCATTCTTCTCCTAGTATATATATACAACTTCCATTGTTGAACTACCCTTGATGAATCCATCACAGTAGTTAGTACTAATTTCATTCCATAAACTCCTTCATATTTACCTTGCATCTACTTCTAAGGCTTGCTAGATTACAGTTCTCTCTATCTCACATGTGATATCAATCCTCTAGAATAGGTAGGGTACTACTCCCATAATACAAGTTTGTTCTTGTATTAGCTTGGTTAAACTACTATGCCTTCAACTACTTCATACAACTCATGTTGTATACTTCATCACACTCTAGCTTGACTTTTCAGGATCCAACTAGATGATTCAACTACTAAGGTTTTGCCTAATTTGGTATACTCACAACCTTCTTCAACACCTAGTCATCTATTCTCAAGTGACTTGAGAATAATGACCACCATCATTTGATCAAACTAAGCTTAGGCACCTAATTGTCTGATCAAGATCTATCATCAACTAAGTAGTAGGCTTGTACTGGTGATACATTGCAAATGTATCTATAATTTTTGATGTTCCATGCTTGGTTTTATCCACTTTCTTGTGTTTTGTTCCAACTTTGGAGTACTTTTCATATGATTTCTTGGACTAACCTATTAACAAGAGCCACAGTGCCAGCTGCCTGTTTTCTGCTGTTTTTGGTTCCTGGAAAGTCAGAAAATGAATATTCTCGGAATTGGACGGGACAAAAGCCAAAGTGCCTATTTTTCCGGAAGGGATCAAGTGCCATAATACGAGACGGAGAAGGGCCAGGGAGCCACCACACCACCTGGCCGTGCGGCCAGGCCTGGACCGCGCCAGGGGGTGGTGTGGCCGCTCCCTGCACCCCCTCGGCCTCTCCTTCCGCCTATAAGTTGCCCTTGGGACGAAAACCCTAAGTACCTGATCAAAAATCCACGAAAGAGTCTGTAGCCGCCGTCATCTCCATCCCTAGATCGGGAGGGATCTGAAGCTCTTCCCGGCACCCTGCCGGAGAGGGGAATTCACCCTAGAGGCCTTCTTCATCACCATGCAAGCCTCCGGTGTGATGCGTGAGTAGTTCATCCTTGGACTACGGATCCATGTAGTAGCTAGATGGCTTGTTTCTCCTCCTTTGTGCTTTGATGTTTAGATCTTGTGAGCTCCGTTCATGATCAAGATCATCTATTTGTAATTCATACATGTTGTGTTTGCGGGGATCCGATGGATATTGAGATGCTATTTTAGATTGATTATTGATTCTATCATGTCTTTGTTATTTGAGATCTTGCATGCTTTCCGTTGTTAGTAGATATCTTGGCCAAGTAGATTCTAGCAACTCCAAGAGTTAGTATTTATGCTCGTTAGTGGGTTCATGCCTTTGGTAATCTGGGGAAGTGACAGAAATCTCTAAGGTACTAGATGTGGTGTTGCTACTAGGGAGAAAACAACAATCCTTTGTTCATAGAACAATCGTATTGTTTACTTTACACACAGTTTGTCAAGCAATAATCTGTTGCTTGCAACTTAATACTGGAGGGGGGTCGGATGATAACCTGAAGGTGGATTATTAGTCATAGATGCAGTTGGATGGCGGTCTATGTATTATGTTGTAATGCCCAATCAAGTCTCAAAGGAGTCAAGATGATTAGTATACGCATGTATTGCTTTCTCAGTGTTTGTCAATTGCCCCGCTGTAATTTGTTCACCCAGCATGTTATCTATCTTAAGGAGAGCCACCTATAGTGAACTATGGATCCCGGTCCTTTTTCTTTACATATAATCTACAATCTTTTACTGCTTTGTGTTTACTTTCTACAAACTTTTACTTCTTTCCATTCGATACGTTTAATCCGTTGTTTTTCGCAAAACACGGTGAGATTGAAAACCTCATCGCAAGTTGGGGACAAAGTTCTGTGGTTGTGTTGTGTAGGTCTCCATGTTTCTACTAGCACCGGTAGTGCGCCCTGCCAAAGCTCAGCTAGTAACAGCTTTGAGGTGTTTCCTTGCTCCTACTGGTTCGATTAAACCTTGGTTTCATAATTGAGGGAAACTTGATGCTGTGCTCATCATACCTTCCTCTTGGGGTTCCCAACGAGCTCTACATCAACACCGCCATCAAGCATTTTTCTGGGCGTCGTGCATTGAGCCATCAAGTATTTTTCTGGTGCCGTTGCCTGGGAGTCAAGGACATCTTCACAAGGGGAGTCCCTCATAACCAATCTCTTTACTTTGTTGTTTTTGTTTTTCTTAGTTTCTTTTTGCTTTTGTTTGCTTGTTTTGCTCTTCAAAAAACAAAAAAAAATAGTTTTACTTGTTTTGCTTTCTTATTTCAAAAACACCAAAAAAAAATAAGTCTCCTTTAGTTGTCACTATGTCTAGCCTTGCTCCTGTCACTATGTCACCCGAGAATATGATTTTCACTTTTAAACAAGGAATTGAGGAAAGTTTTAAGGAATCTTGGTCTAGAATCTCTGATCTACATAAAAAAACTGATCCTAAAATGACTCAAAGCTTGTTCCTTAGCAGTTTTTACCTTGGAATTGCTCTTTTCTATAGGTATGCTTTAGATGTTGTTGTGGGAGGAGGTTTCCTCCATTTTAATGAGGATGATGCTATTAATGCTATAAAGAAATTGATCCTCACTTACAACTTGCCTAGCCAAACTGATACTTTTGTCGCAAAAATATTTGCTAGATTGGATACTCTTGAGGCTAGCATTACTAGATTAGAGAGTTGCTATAATATGCTTAGGGAGCATCACGATTATGTTCCAAAGAACTCTGAACCATCAAAGTGGTTCCCTACAGTAAAGATTGAGATGAACAATGAAACTTTTCAAGCTCGCTGTGATATCATGTCTGAATTTTGCCTTATGCCCAAAGATATTTATAAATCTCTGAATACTTGGGGGCTCATTGAAAGAGGAAAAGAAATATCTCTTACTAATAATACTACCATATTACCTCTTGGAATAACTGAAGGAGTGCTTACAAAGATCCTTGGGAAAACAATTTCTATTGATTATCTTGTTATTGAATGTGCAGGAAAAGGACAAATTACACTTAGAAGGTCCCTATTAGACCTCCTTGGAGCAATAATAGATGTGGGAAAGGGGACCATGCACCTTTCTTCTCCACCAAACAATCATATTTTCCCCAAGGTTAAGAGTAAAAGTAAGAGAGGTAAGGGCAAGAAAGTTGGTTTTAATGCTTCATCATTTGAGAACACTTGATTCTTTCTTTGCTTCTTATGCCTAACTTAAAGGCGTTAAAGAAAAGTACTTGTTGGGAGATAACCCAAGAGTTTTAGTTGAGTCTTGGAAGTTATTACCTCTGTAATAACCTCTCCTTATCCTTTTTATTTGCTTTTTGTGCCAAGAGTAACCTCTAATGAGAGTGAAGTAATGATTGGGAAAGTTGTTGTCCCGAAACAGATTTTTGTGCTTCACCGTAAAAATTCCTGAGAGAGCTCTGTACGTCATATTGAGCTGTAATTGTTTGTGCTTCTGCCCCAGGTTGTTATCTAACTTTCGTTAGTTCAACACTTTTTGATTTAAGCAACAGAAGGTCTTCAAAAAAAATCGCCTTTACCTGCTGGTCTGTTTTGACAGATTTCTGCCATTTTTTTGGATTTGCTTCTTGTTAGTTCCTTCTAGAGTTCCTTTGGGTAATTGAGCTCTTTGAGGGAAGTGCTACAGTAGCTAGTGTTCTAATGGAAGTTTATTTGGTGTTAGAACTGAACCTTGAGACTTATTTATCATAAGTGCACTAATGTTGCTAATGAGATTGTGTGAAGTTTTGTATGAAGGAAAATTTCAGGTGTATGCAAGGAATGAGTAATGAGATGAAGGATGGACTAAAGCTCAAGCTTGGGAATGCCACGCGTGTCACCCCAATAAATATCCAAGAAGTGTTGGAGATATGCCCAAGAGGCAATAATAAAGTGGTTATTATTATATCTTTATGTTTATGATAAATGTTTACATCCCATGCTATAATTGTATTAACCGGAAACATTAATACTTGTGTGTTTTGTAAACATAAAAGAGTCCCTAGTAAGCCTCTTGTTAAACTAGCTTGTTGATTAATGGATGATCATGGTTTCCTGATCATGGACATTGGATGTCATTAATAACAAGATTATATCATTAGGAGAATGATGTGATGGACACACACCCATAGTAAGCGTAGCATAAGATCAAGTCATTAAGTTCGTATTGCTATAAGCTTTCAAATGCATAGTAACCTAATCCTTCGACCATGAGGTTATGTTAATCACCATCACCGGATGGGTACTTTGATGACATCAAACACCGCTTCATAACTGGGTGGTTATAAAGGTGTCATTGGGTATTCTGAAAGTATGTGTTGAAGCGCATGGACCAAGATTGGGATTTGTCCATCCATATGACGGATAGATATGCTCTGGGCCCTCTCGGTGGAATGTCATCTAGTTAGCTTGCAAGCATGTGACTAGGTCACAAGGGATGACATATCATGGAACGAGTAAAGAGTACTTATCAGTAATGAGGTAGAACTAGGTATGGAGATACCGACGATCAAACCTCGGATAAGTAGAGTATCGCGTGACAAAGGGAATTGGTTTCGTATGTTAATGGTTCTATCGATCACGAAGTTATCGTTGAGTATGTGGGAGCCGTTATGGATCTCCAGATCCCGCTAATGGTTATTGATCGGAGAAGTGTCTCCATCATGTCTGCAGATTCACGAACCGTAGGGTGACACACTTAAGGTTCGAAGTTGTTTTAAGTAGATATGGAATGTGCGTTGGAGACAGAATGTTGTTCGGAGTCTCGGATTGGATCCGGGACATCACGAGGAGATCCAGAATTGTCCGGAGAATAAGATTCATATATTGGGGATCATTTTCTAAGTTAGGAAATGTAAGATTCATATATTGGGGATCATTTTCTAAGTTAGGAAATGTTCCAGAGTATTTGTATGGGGATTCTAGAAGGTTTCGGAATGTTCCGGAAGGTTCTAGGAGATTTCTTGGAGTTTGCTTGAAAACCAAGAAAGGATCAAGGAGTCCTTGTGGGGCAAGACACGGATTCGTGGGGGAGGAGGATTCCTCCCCCCTTCCCAATCCGCCGACCAAGGAGGGAGGGGAGTCCTACTAGGACCCCCCCCCCTCCCATGGCGCCTCCCTCCTTTAAATAGAGGGGAGGGGGCGCCACCCCCTTGCACCCTCCACTCCATACCCTAGCCGCCGCCTCTTTCCTCCTCCTTCCCTCTGCTATGGCTTAGGCAAAGCCCTACATAATTCTCTCCTCCACCACCACCACCACACTGTTGTGCTGCTGGGATTCCGTGGAGAGGATCTACTACCTCCGCTGCTCGCTGGAACAGGGAGAGGAAGGTCTGCTTCGACTCCGCACGTGTGACCGACTGCGGAAGCGCTGCCGGAACGCGACGCCGGAAGGATCGTCTACTCGATCTTGAGATCGGCAAGTGATCGACTACATCAACCACGAGATCCGATCTCGAACAAGGCTTTGGAAACTACGAGGGTTAGTACAGATCTATCTCGTTGCACATGTCTAATAGATTAGATCTTGGCTTTTATCTAGATTAGATCTGGGTTTTGTTCGATCTTGCGGTAGAATTTTTTTGTTTTACATGCTACGAACCCAACAGTGGTATCAGAGCCGTGTCTATGCGTAGAGTTGTTGCACGAGTAGAACACAATGATGTTGTGGGCGTTGGTGCTCGTGTCGTCTTTTGCTTTGTGTATTTTGCATCTTGCGTTATGGTGGGATGAAGCGGCTCGGGCTAACCTTACATGTCATCGCACATGAGACTTGCTCCACGTTTGACGTGTAACTTGCTTTGCACAAGTGGCTTTGCGGGTGTCTGTCTCTCCCACCATAGTATAGATCCAATTTACACTTTGCACTTGATAGCACTTGTATCAACGTTGTGGTTCAGTTTCATAGGTAAGATCCGTTCTTATTCGAAAGCCCCAAACCACGTAAAACATGCAAAGAAAATTAGAGGCGTCTAACTTGTTTTTGCAGGGTTTTTGTGATGTGATATGGCCATCATGTGATTGTGATTATATTTGATGTATGCAATGATCCTTGTTGTAATATGGCAATCGGCAGGAGCCTAATGGTTGTCTTTAATTCTATTAAGACCTGCGTGTCTATTCATCTTGTAATAGCTTTATTCCAAGTAGTTGTAATAGTTGCTAGTGATGATGGACAACCATGAAGCGGCGCCACTGACCTTGACGCAATGCTGGTGATGATGGAGATCATGTCCGTGCTTTGGAGATGGAGATCAAAGGCATAAGAAGAAAGGGCCATATCATATCACACTAATTATGAATTGCCTGTGATGTTAATCCTTTATGCATCTTGTATTGCTTAGATCGCGACGGTAGCATTATAAGATGATCCCTCTCACTAAATATCAAGTAATAAAGACTTCGTCCTTAGTTGGCACCGTTGCTAAGACTCGTCGTTTTGAAGCATCTCGTGATGATCGGGTGTGATAGATTCTACGTGTGCATACGACGGGTGCAAGCCAGATTTGCACATGCGGAAACTAAGGTTAACCTTGACGAGCCTAGCATGTACAGACATGGTCTCGGAACACGAAATACTGAAAGGTAGAGCATGAGTCATATATATGATATGATGAACATGATGATTGTTCGCCATTGAAACTACATCATCTCACGTGATGATCGGACTTGGTGTAGTGGATTTGGTTCGTGTAATCACTAAAACAAATCGAGGGATGTTGTTTTGAGTGGGAGTTCATTTGTAATTTGGATTAGTCAAACTCAATTTATCATAAACACAATCAAAGTGAATTTGCATAGATTGTTGTAGTCATTGGCATCCGTTTACCACCTTACGCTTAGTTATAGTTGAGATAGTGGAACTATAGAAATTCTGGATATTTGCTTTACGAACTGGTATCGTATTGTTTTGAGTGTCAATCTAAAGTTTAAAAGTCCTGTTGCAAACTTTCAGCAAACTCCGTTTACTCTGTGAAGTTTAATAAACAGTATTAAATCAAGAGTAACAATTCCAGTGTTAGTATCTAATGTATCCTGTTTGCTTTCCTGATTCTTGATACTCAAAAGATTGTTTTTAATATCAAGTTTATCTATGAGCTGAAAGCAATGTTTCAGAAACCATCATATGTGAAAGGTATTGCGATATCTAAAACAATGTGTTGCTTACAACATGATAGAGTATATGTCCTCATATTTGATGAGAATTTGTGAAGGTTGGAGGCGCTAGTCGTCCTAATCCTCCAAAAGGTTTTGGAAAAGAAACATTATACTCGCAATTCACCTTTATAAGCTATAGAAGCTTGATCATGAAAGTTGTCATGATAAGGATGAATACAAGATGTAAGTAAAATGTTTACTACACTAAAGGATTACTAAAGAATGGAACTTTGAAAGAATGCCAAACATTTGATGAAGGTGATCCACTTCAAAGTGCAAGTCCAAAGGTATTAGTATATGACTATACACACTTTGTACTATGTGTCATGTGAATGACACCACTATTGATGTTGATAGATTCTTTTAAAAGAAAAGGAATTGTTGAAAGAGAATCTATAAAATATTTGGCAGAAAAGAAAAGATTGGAGATGTCCAACTTAGGTATATAGAAGATACATGTTATGGCTGTATTCCTTGCTTGTTAAACAATGTAGTTATGCGGTATTGGATACCGAATTGGTTGGTATGAAGTGTCATACAGGACAACACAATTCATGAACTGCAATGGCCTAAGTAACTAGCAAGAGAATATGTGATGATGTTCATCGAAAACAAACAAAGGGTTGTTGTGTTGCTCGTTAACATCAAAGCTTTCCTTCAAGATTTGTTTCAATAATTGTTATTTTGATTAGGTATTATGACAACAAAAGGTTGTTCAAATAATTATCGTATTCCATAATAGATGGATGATATACAAGTCTGGTTGGAGAAATAACGACCATAAAACTAATGCTAAAATGTCGCAAGACAAATGATTACTTGCGAAGTGACATCGCCGTTTAAATTATATTGAAAGAGATACATGAAGAAACTCCATGTTAATGGATTTTTTGGAGTCTTTGATTTTGATCAAATGACGCTTGTGATACTTTCCTGGAGATAATTAAAACTCCGTTCGTAGGCCAAAAGAGGAACGAACGACTAACTGATTGGAATTTGTACATATTGATGTATGTAGTCCATTATGTGTAGTCGTGGGCGATGGATTTCAACTTCATATGCTTTCTCCGAAGATTTGAGTAAGTATATGTATATACTTACTCAATAAGGAAGAAGTATGAAACATTTGAAAATGTTCAAAGACTTTCAAGATGAAGTGGAAAATTATTGTAACAAGAAAATAAAAAGTTTATGATTGGATCATAAAGATATTTGAGTTACAAGTTTAGCAAAACACCTAACATTTGAGGAATCGTTCCTTGGATTTGCATTTCCCAAAAACACCATAGGAGTATGGAGTGTTCGAGATATGTAATGAAACCTTGTTTGACATGGTAAGATCAAAGGTGTCATTTATAAAACTGCCATTATATTTTAAAGATTAAAGCTTTAGTGACTACCGCTTTTACACTGAAAAGAGCTCCATCGTGATCCGTTGAAATGACACCATATAAGTCATGGTTTGGGATAAAACCCAGGTTGTCCTTTCTTAAATTTTTGGTATGCTAGGCATAAGTAAAGTGTTTACAACCAAAGTCGGATGAGCATGTCTTTGTAGGTTATTTCGAATAACCATTGGGTATTCCTCCATAACACCGAAGACAAAATTGTTTGTCGCTTATAGTGTCGAGTTTCTTGAGAAGGAATTTTTGGTAAAAAGTCAAGTGGGAGGACAATAGAACTTTGACAAGGTTGTTGAACCTTGGCTAATATGTGCTGAGTTGCACAGCATCGGTAAGTGTCCCGGAGGCAGCAACAATGCTCATGGCTCACGTGCCTCAAAGGTTGTGGTCACGGAGATCTAAGTTACTATTGAACCAAGTAGGTCGGGTAAGTAATCAAATGCCAATATTTGAGAGTTAAATTATTGTTGTTTGACAATGATGAACCGACTACATGCAAATAATCAATGATGGGCCCTGACTTCGTTAAGTGGCTTGAAGCCATAAAATCCGTGATAATTCCATACACGATAAATCAAGCTTTGAAAGACCCTCTGGAAAGGTGCAAGACCTTACAGTCGTATATGGATCTATAAAGAAATAGACATGAATGTTTCACATCTATGAAATAGTCGACATGTCGGAAAGAGTTTACGACAATGTTCAAGGAATTGACTATGATAAGATTTGATCTTTCATAGCGATATTTAGTCTGGACGGATTAATGTAGCAACCACTACATATATTTTGGTATATGGTAGTTGAATAAACAAAACAAGTTCTTCTAATAGAATGGTTACCTAGGACGTGTACATGACACGATCCAAAGGGTTTTGTTAATTCAAAGGATGCTAAAAGAGTATGCAAAACTTCAATGGTTGAAGTGAGCATCGCGGAGTTGGAATCTTCACCGTGATGAAACCATTAAAAGGTTTAAATTTCATAAGAGACGATGAAGATGTTTGCATTTTTGCAAGAAATTAAGTGGGAGCGCTAAGACATATTTCTAATACATTATGTGAAAGACATATTGTTGATTAGAAATGATGTATCTTTTATTGACACAGGTTAAGAATTTCATTTCGATGAAAGACTTAGGCATAACCCAAAAATTAGGCATCAATGTCTATATGGATAGATTGAGGCGCTAATATGGTTTTGCCAAATGTACATAGATAAGATGTTGAATGAGTTCAATATGGAAACAACAAGAAAGGTTCTTGACGCACGGAAAGGAATGAATCAAGATTCAAGTGTGTTGACACGAGATTCAAGTGTTTTGACACTTGGTGAAATCGCAAGAATATTTTGATCAATCATTCTTTGAGATGTACACATCCAGATATGTCCTATGCTCTAAATGTTATGAGCATATACCAGAATGACTCATAAGATGATCATTGGACAATAGTAGGGATATTCATATGATCTTTGGAAGAACTAAGAATGTATATAGTGGTGACAAATAGTTCATTGTGAATTGTTGCATTGATACTAGTTTTGTCACAAATTAAGTTTATCTCAACTATGGGTGGCACAATGTAATGGAAAGGAAGTTCCATAATGGATTTGGTTGAGTACCAAAGTTAAAAAATTGTGACAGATACTACAACAAAAGGCTAAGTATATGACTGCTATTATAGCAGGAAATGAGGGCATTTGCGTCAAGTAGTTTGTTATCAAACTAGGTGTGGTTCATAGCGGGATAATACTATGAAGATACATTGTATGACAATTGTATCAACATGATTTAATCCCAAGGAACTAAAGGTCTCACCAAAGGACCAAATTTATACAATGCCATCTCATTGGAGAATGAGTAATGCGTAGAGACGCAAGGACATGCAAATACACACGGACCTGGAAGTGTCAGATCCGAAGATTATGTTTACCACTAGCAATAGTGTCTATACAACACCAGAAAGCCATAGGTGTTGAATGCACAAATTTTTAACTAGATTATTGACTCTAGTGCAAGTGGGAGACTGTTGGAGATATGCCCAAGAGGCAATAATAAAGTGGTTATTATTATATCTTTATGTTTATGATAAATGTTTACATCCCATGCTATAATTGTATTAACCGGAAACATTAATACTTGTGTGTTTTGTAAACATAAAAGAGTCCCTAGTAAGCCTCTTGTTAAACTAGCTTGTTGATTAATGGATGATCATGGTTTCCTGATCATGGACATTGGATGTCATTAATAACAAGATTATATCATTAGGAGAATGATGTGATGGACACACACCCATAGTAAGCGTAGCATAAGATCAAGTCATTAAGTTCGTATTGCTATAAGCTTTCAAATGCATAGTAACCTAATCCTTCGACCATGAGGTTATGTTAATCACCATCACCGGATGGGTACTTTGATGACATCAAACACCGCTTCATAACTGGGTGGTTATAAAGGTGTCATTGGGTATTCTGAAAGTATGTGTTGAAGCGCATGGACCAAGATTGGGATTTGTCCATCCATATGACGGATAGATATGCTCTGGGCCCTCTCGGTGGAATGTCATCTAGTTAGCTTGCAAGCATGTGACTAGGTCACAAGGGATGACATATCATGGAACGAGTAAAGAGTACTTATCAGTAACGAGGTAGAACTAGGTATGGAGATACCGACGATCAAACCTTGGATAAGTAGAATATCGCGTGACAAAGGGAATTGGTTTCGTATGTTAATGGTTCTATCGATCACGAAGTTATCGTTGAGTATGTGGGAGCCGTTATGGATCTCCAGATCCCGCTGATGGTTATTGATCGGAGAAGTGTCTCCATCATGTCTGCATATTCACCAACCGTAGGGTGACACACTTAAGATTCGAAGTTGTTTTAAGTAGATATGGAATGTGCGTTGGAGACCGAATGTTGTTCGGAGTCTCGGATTGGATCCGGGAGATCACGAGGAGATCCGGAATTGTCCGGAGAATAAGATTCATATATTGGGGATCATTTTCTAAGTTAGGAAATGTTCCAGAGTATTTGTATGGGGATTCTAGAAGGTTTCGGAATGTTTCGGAAGGTTCTAGGAGATTTCTTGGAGTTTGCTTGAAAACCAAGAAAGGATCAAGGAGTCCTTGTGGGGCAAGACACAGATTCGTGGGGGAGGAGGATTCCTCCCCCCTTCCCAATCCGCCGGCCAAGGAGGGAGGGGAGTCCTACTAGGACTCCCCCTCCCATGGCGCCTCCCTCCTTTAAATAGAGGGGAGGGGGCGCCACCCCCTTGCACCCTCCACTCCATACCCTAGCCGCCGCCTCTCTCCTCCTCCTTCCCTCTGCTCCGGCTTAGGCGAAGCCCTGCAGAATTCTCTCCTCCACCACCACCACCACACCGTCGTGCTGCTGGGATTCCGTGGAGAAGATCTACTACCTCCGCTGCTCGCTGGAACAGGGAGAGGAAGGTCTGCTTCGACTCCGCACGTGTGACCGACTGCGGAAGCGCTGCCGTAACGCGGCGCCGGAAGGATCGTTTACTCGATCTTGAGATCGGCAAGTGATCGACTACATCAACCACGAGATCCGATCTCGAACAAGGCTTTGGAAACTACGAGGGTTAGTACAGATCTATCTCGTTGCACATGTCTAATAGATTAGATCTTGGCTTTTATCTAGATTAGATCTGGGTTTTGTTCGTTCTTGCGGTAGAATATTTTTTGTTTTACATGCTACGAACCCAACATATACGTTGTCAAGCATGTACACCATAGTTTGTTCACTTTAACCTTAATCACTTCAAGATGCTTATGATAGGGCAATGAGAGCTGAAAGCTATGAGTACCATAATTATTGGAAGCTCTTTATGAGACTTGAATCCCTACTTCCTTTTACAAAAGGCCTTTCTTCCACCATTATATTGAGTCTCCACCTTCTAACTTTATGCACCTACTTTGAGATCATAGTGGCCATTCTTAGTTCTATGTGCATTGTCCCAAGACTAGTTGATTGATGCATAACTTATTATTGCTTGTTTGAAACTATTGTATCTAGTCACTCTTATGAACTTTGAAGGTGTCCTATGCATTTATATTTGCTACTCTATTGAGGGACAAGCTGGATACTTTTATGCTATGTTTTCTTTATGTGAAACAAACAAACGTCTTGCAAAGCATTATTATTCATGAATCTTTTGTTTGTGCCTGTTCATGTTGCATCATAGTTTCTTTGCTTATTGCTAGAACTTTGTCTTTCATGTTATGATTGAAGTACTATGATCCCAGCTTTGAATGTTTTACAAGTACTTTGATCAAGTCTTTGATGGTGCATGACACCTCAAAAATTATTCTTTATTTTTATCACTTACCTATTCGAGGACGAGCAGGAGTTAAGCTTGGGGATGTTGATACATTGCAAATGTATCTATAATTTTTGATGTTCCATGCTTGGTTTTATCCACTTTCTTGTGTTTTGTTCCAACTTTGGAGTACTTTTCATATGATTTCTTGGACTAACCTATTAACAAGAGCCACAGTGCTAGCTGCCTGTTTTCTGCTGTTTTTGGTTCCAGGAAAGTCAAAAAATGAATATTCTCGGAATTGGACGGGACAAAAGCCAAAGTGCCTATTTTTCCGGAAGGGATCAAGTGCCAGAATACGAGACGGAGAAGGGCCAGGGAGCCACCACACCACCTGGCCGTGCGGCCAGGCCTGGCCCGCGCCAGGGGGTGGTGTGGCCGCTCCCGGCACCCCCTCGGCCTCTCCTTCCGCCTATAAGTTGCCCTCGGGACGAAAACCCTAAGTACCCAATCAAAAATCCACGAAAGAGTTTGTAGCCGCCGTCATCTCCATCCCTAGATCGGGAGGGATCTGAAGCTCTTCCCGGCACCCTGCCGGAGAGGGGAGTTCACCCTAGAGGCCTTCTTCATCACCACGCAAGCCTCCGGTGTGATGCGTGAGTAGTTCATCCTTCGACTACGGATCCATGTAGTAGCTAGATGGCTGGTTTCTCCTCCTTTGTGCTTTCATGTTTAGATCTTGTGAGCTCCGTTCATGATCAAGATCATCTATTTGTAATTCATACATGTTGTGTTTGTGGGGATCTGATGGATATTGAGAAGTTATTTCAGATTGATTATTGATTCTATCATGTCTTTGTTAGTTGAGATCTTGCATGCTTTTCGTTGTTAGTAGCTATCTTGGCCAAGTAGATGCTAGCAACTCCAAGAGTTGGTGTTTATGCTCGATAGTGGGTTCATGCCTCTGGTAATCTGGGGAAGTGACAGAAATCTCTAAGGTACTAGATGTGTTGTTGCTACTAGGGAGAAAATAACAATCCCATGTTCATAGAACAATCATATTGTTTACTTTACACGCAGTTCGTAAAGAAATAATCTGTTGCTTGCAACTTAATACTGGAGGGGGTTCGGATGATAACCTGAAGGTGGATTATTAGTCATAGATGCAGTTGGATGGCGGTCTATGTATTATGTTGTAATGCCTAATCAAGTCTCAAAGGAGTCAAGATGATTATTATATGCATGTATTGCTTTCTCGGTGTTTATCAATTGCCCCGCTGTAATTTGTTCACCCAGCATGTTATCTATCTTAAGGAGAGCCACCTCTAGTGAACTATGGATCCCGGTCCTTTTTCTTCACATACAATCTACAATCTTTTACTGCTTTGTGTTTACTTTCTGCAAACTTTTACTTCTTTCCATTCGATATGTTTAATCCTTTGTTTTCCGCAAAACACGGTGAGATTGACAACCTCATCGTAAGTTGGGGACAAAGTTCTATGGTTGTGTTGTGCAGGTCTCCACGTTGCTACTAGCACCGGTAGTGCGCCCTGCCAAAGCTCACCTAGTAACACCTTTGAGGTGTTTCCTTGCTCCTACTGGTTCGATTAAACCTTGGTTTCATAACTGAGGGAAACTTGCTGTTGTGCTCATCATACCTTCCTCTTGGGGTTCCCAACGAGCTCTACATCAACACCGCCATCAAGCATTTTTCTGGGCGCCGTGCATTGAGCCATCAACTGGTCTCTCTATAGGCTTATCTTATTAAGCAAGCTTACTCTATGTCTATATCCACTTCTCCTAACAAGATTATTATTTAATGTACTAATACTACTAGCTTTCTCATAGCTCATCAAGCACCAGTTACTTCTTGGGTTTAAATACTTATTCTAGCTAACTCATGAGTGAGTTAACTCCTCCAACATCCAATGGTTTGATCACCACTAAGGGTCTCATTCCATTAACACTCTATCAGAACTAGTTCTTTCTTCTTACTAATTTACTTAAGGTTTTTGGAAGGTCAATATAACAGGTGAAAGCTAAGAGTCAATATGTGCTAGGTCAAGAATTGATCACACACATTGATGATCAATAGACACTAGGACTTGGTTAAATAGGATTGTCATCTATTAACATGACACTAAGGGTATGTGATGAATGGTCTTAGCTTGACTTCCCTTTCTACTCTATTTGTGATAAGAGTTAATTTTTAAGAACTACCATGATGCTCATGGTAGAAATAATTATGGCAACCAAGTGTTTCAAGATTTAATTATGGGGTTTCTTTACTTAATTTATATACTTAACTTGGTATTCAGGGTTTGTGGTAGATAATACCTTGATAACATCTTTAGAATATTAAGTATTCATCCTTGGGTTGTGGTATGGAATACATGTAATGATCTCTAGAAGATCAAGTACTCCTTATTAAGTAGTGTGTTGTGACTTAGTTTTATTACATTTGATTTACCCTTAGATCGAATTATATTACCCAAAAATAAGGTTTTAGCAAAGGTCATATTGAAACTTATCGCAGCCAACTTGATGATCTACTTCAGTTCCACCAAGTTAAGAGAAGCTTCAGTCACTTTGACAAGTTTTATTTAAAAGCACAAATTATCCAGATTTTCTATGCATGAATGCAATGTACACTCCTGTGTTCAACTTATTTCTAAGCTCTATTTCTAGGGTGTTACAGACTCTCCCCCTTAAAATAAACTTCGTCCATGAAGTTCGTACTTTCTTACGTTTCGGAACGAGGTAGTGACTTGTATTGATCACGACATTTCTCAAAATCCACTCTGACCACAGTTGGAATAATTGTGGTATCCCGCATCTAGATCTTTTTCCTTGAATCCTCTTCATACTTGGCAACTTCCAACGGTTGTTTCCTATATGTAGTATAACTCCTTCTACTACAATCCCTTGGGTTATGTCTTCGTAGTCCTACCTAGGATTGGTTTTGGACACATTTGTCCATTCCAATCAGGCTTGCCTATACTCTACACTAGACTATTTTAGAATTCTCTTTTTACTCTAAAGGACAACTTACGAGTGGTTTCCCCTTTATAACTAGTCCTCTAAAGTTAGCCCGGTTTATCTCCTTCCATCATTCATCCGGACATACTCTCGGAAATACTTTATAATGATGGCTTCTTATAACCTCATGAGAGTAAGGCTTAATCTTATCATTGTTTAGTACTTCTTCCCCGACCTTAGTTGGAAAGTTAGACAACAACACTTTAGTGTTTATTGTTTACTCTCCCCCTTGGGGTTTTCTAATAGTCTCTAATCTGTATGTATAATATCCATTAACTTAATAGGAAGGATATTGGTCTCTGTCCAGCTTATACTTTACCTCTATAAGGTCTCATGGAAGAATCTGCGGTATACCCACACAATTGTGGATCTCCGAAATGAATCTTCCAACCTTACTTGTCTTACTTTTAACCTTTTCGGGCATTGTTTCTCACGGATAACCCCGATTTCGTGAAACGTCTCGAAAGTCGTTCGCTTTTAATTTTCATACTTCTTTATAACTCTCTTAAGTTAGGCCAAGTTTTATGCTCTTTAATTTATATAAAGATGACCTAATTAGATAAACCAATAAGGTACCAACTACGGATACCAACTACGGATACCGACTGCAGATCCTCCTTGGTGTATGGATTACCCTATAGGTTTTTCGACTTCTTACTGGCATTCTATCTAAGTTGTTAGAGTTTGAATACCACCCTTATTCCAAGACTTCTTCTTTGCACCTTTCCAAGTTACTTCCATGAACTTGGTACAACTACTTCGTTAGCTTCTAAGCAACGTCACCTATTTTGAGTGAACTTACTTCATTCCTTCATGTTGCTCCACACCTTTTCTGCACTAGTATTCCTTCTTGTTGCCAACTAATAGTAAGTTGGAATTGATCCATCCTTCAAAATAGTGTTGATACTCCTTATATGTAGCTTCGTTCTTCATGCAAGTCTTCATCTTGATCTTCGGAACTCGTCACTCCCTTACACGAATTCCCTTTTCTATCTAGGTCTATAACGTCAAGTAATAACTTGATGATGCAACATGCATTTTCACATCAAGTCAAACTTCATGTACAGATCTAGTCAATCAAGAAAATCCAAGAAATCCAAATGTGGTACATATAACACACATCATTCTAAGCCCGAAATATTGTAGTTGAGTATAATACCTCTAAAAATTCAGGCTTAGTTGTGTAGTATATGACATCCCTAGTATAGGTTTACTTTGTGATACTTAGCACTTAGGAATTAAACTACTCTTTGTCTCATTATTTACCCAAATTGCTCAGTTGCAATAGGATAATCTTGAGCAAAGTGGTCTCACTTTGGTTCTAACTAACCTCTTACCTTTCTCTCGGAACTACTAAAGACTACCAATTTTCCATTCTATCATAACTATCCTCACATGATCTCTCAAAACTACTAACAAATTTGTAATTACTTCCTTAATCCAAAAATTATCATAATGTTATAATACCTATGACTTCTATCATAGACCTACATTGTTCTTTACTTACTGTTATTACAAGATTTGTTACTAAGTACTTGTCCTAATTATAGACTTATCATGGTCCGGGAGCTATTCTCACCACGAACTTGTTAAGATTACCTAGTCATTATGATTGAAGAGTTAATCTCACCATGACGACTCTTCTTCTTAGCTTACCATTAATGATTCTTAACAGAATTCTATTACATCACATGGAATTCTCAAGTGAATGCCACATGATTTACTTCCAGTTGTATCTATACATACCCTAATGGTCTACCCTGTATGGTATGGTGGTATCAACTAGTGGTAAGATTCTGCTACTTCACAAGGACTCTAAATATAGACACCATCACTAATACTACTCCACATGATATCCTAATCTTGGTCGTAATCTTCTTTGATACTTTAACTTACTTAAGATATCTTAGTGGTGTTTTACCTATTTAAAGCTACACTAACATAGCATTTCTCTAGGTAATACATATAATTAATCCTTAGGAAGATGATAAGAACATCCAACTTAAGTGTGGCAAGGTTTATCCTCAAGTGGATACCCATCACAAATCTTGGTTCAGATAAGATGGCTCCTATAGTCACTATCTAACCTATAGATCTTCCTAAAAGGGTTTTAATCCTAAGGTCAAAGCATATGCTCTGATACCAGCTGCGGTGACCTAGCATACCACTGCATGATGTAGTACACTATAGTCGTTGACATAACACCAATGAAACACCGTTCACTAGCATTACATCCCTCATAGTGGTACAACAGAAACACAACAGGTCCAAGACATGACTATAAGTTACAACTCGACTCATTACAAAAGATCCAGAGAACACTCTAGGTTAAAGAGAGAGAAAGAAACTTCTTACAAATAAGAACTAGAATAACAACTCATAACTATCTAGTTACTAAGACTAGCATCTAAACTAATTGGCTTGCAATTGCTACTAATGCAATGCTCTATAGAAGTAGGTTTTATGGCTAGAGAATCTACTTTTATCTACTTAAGAACTTTGTCTTCACTTCGGTTGGTGTATATGTTGACTTCATTGACTCTGTTGACGAACTTGAGCTATCAATGATGGTTTCTTGAGCAGAAATTGATGTTGACGTTGTCTTCAACGGCTTAGAACCTAGCAAGGGTAAAGAAGGTACGGTTGAGTACGAGCATACTCAGCAAGTTCACTAAAAAGGAGTGTATGATGCACTATCTCTACAGCCATAGACCAAAGGTCGTAGGCAATGCAGGTTTTGAAGGGTTTCGCAGCATAGTAAATCAAAATTTTCTACGGAGCGAACAGAGGGAAAGCCAAGATCTAATCTAGGAGATGCAAACAACGAGAGAGATTGGATTAGATCTTCATACCCTTGAAGATTCGCACAGCGGAACGTTCGTCGGAACGTGGGTGATGTAGTCGTACTCGCTTCTCCTCCTCGCGATCCGATCCGATCTAGCACCACAAGTGGCGGTGCCTCCGTGAGATGCACACGTGCAGCACCTCGACGTCTCCTCCTTCCTCGGACCAGCAAGTATGGTGGAGAGATGGATTGGATCTACAACACGACGGCGTGGTGTATATGGTGGAGAATTTCTGCTGCAGGGCTTCGCCTACAAACTGATAGATAGCTTTCTCATCAGCCGGCGCAGTTGCAGCAGGGGGGTTACCTAACGCTTTCTCAAGGACATAGTCCTTTTGTCCGCCAGACAGAATGATTCTTAGATTGCGGAACCAGTTGGTGAAGTTAGACCCATTGTTTCTAAGCTTTTCTTTCTCAGCAAAAACGTTGAAGTTGAAGTTGGACTTGGCCATGTGATCTACAGTATTTGCAAGTACAATTTAGACTATGTTCATGATAAATAGTTCAACTTAATCAAATTACTAGATGAACTCCCACTAAATTCAACATCCCTCAAGTTGTTTAGTGAACACGATCCAGATTCACCACACCTAATCCGATCATCACGAGAAGAGATGTGGTTTCAATGGTGGACAACGAAGTGTCGATCATATCATTCATATGACTCATGCTTAACCTTTCGGTTCTTGCGTTCCGAGGCCATGTCTGTACATGCTAGGCTCGTCAAGTTAGACCCAAGTATTTCCGCGTGTGCAAAACTGGCTTGCACCCGTTGTATGTGAGCGTAGAGTCTATAGCACCCGATCATCACGTGATGCTTGGACACGACGAACTTTCGCAACGGTGCATACTTTGGGGAGAACATAGTTTTTATCTTGATCTTTAAGTGAGGAATCATCTTATAATGCTACCGTCGCGATCTAAGCATAATAAGATACATAAAAGGATAAACATCACATGCATATAACTTTATGTGACATGGTATAGCCAATCTTCGCGCAATGATCTCCATCTTGTGCGTTCCGGCATGATCTCCATCACTTCACCATGATTGCCTCCACCACGAATAGCAACTACAACTATTGCTAACTACTTAGCGATAAAGTAAAGCTATTACATGGCGTATAAGAAGTTGACTCGCAGGTCATACACAATTATAAAGACAACCATATGGCTCCTGCCGGTTGTGTACTCATCGACATGCAAGTCGTGAAACATTACAAAACATGATCATCGCATACAATATACACATCACATCTTGGGCCATACCATATCACAGAAAACACTCCCTGCAAAAACAAGTTAGACGCCTCTACTTTGTTGTTGCATGTTTTACGTGGCTTATGGGAGTAGATGTTAAGAACGATTCTTACCTACGGAAAGCCACAACGGTGATATTATGGTTGCCAAACTCCGGTGTTAATCCCATGACAACTATAGTGAGAGAAACTGACATCCACCAGCCGCATGTATGGTACAAGCCACACGTCAAGTGCGGAGCCGGTCTCGCGAACGACGTCGCGTAAGGTTGGCCTGGACCGCTTCAATCTCACTATCCCGCGCCATAAGAAGAACACAAACAAGAGGCTTGCAACAGAAAACATCAACGCCCGCAACAACCATGTTGCGTTCTACTCGTGAAACACATCTACGCATAGATCTAGCTCTGATACCACTGAAGGGTTTCGCAGCATAGTAAATCAAAATTTTCTACGGAGCGAACAGAGGGAAAGCCAAGATCTAATCTAGGAGATGCAAACAACGAGAGAGATTGGATTAGATCTTCATACCCTTGAAGATTCGCACAGCGGAACGTTCGTCGGAATGTGGGTGATGTAGTCGTACTCGCTTCTCCTCCTCGCGATCCGATCCGATCTAGCACCACAAGTGGCGGTGCCTCCGTGAGATGCACACGTGCAGCACCTCGACGTCTCCTCCTTCCTCGGACCAGAAAGTATGGTGGAGAGATGGATTGGATCTACAACACGACGGCGTGGTGTATATGGTGGAGAATTTCTGCTGCAGGGCTTCGCCTACAAACAGTCGGGAGGGAGAGAGGAAGGCAGCAGGGCTACTAGGGCTTGGAGGGAGATGTAAGGGGGTATGAGAGGGGGCGCACCAGCCCTCTATATATATAGGGGGGGTGCGGCCAGCCCTAGCCTCTCCTCCAAGCCTATCTCTAGTTTAAACAATTTAAACTCTCCCTTATCCAGAAATCCTATCTTATCTTATCTCTAGTTTAAACGATTTAAACTCTCTAGGATCGGCTGGGCCCTATGGGGCCTTGTGCCCCTGGCCCAATGCGGCCAGGACACTCCCTCATAGGCCCATGCCCCCTCCCGGAAGGTGGGACCACGTTGGCCCCTTCCGAAAGGTTCTAGAAGCTTCCGGTACAATACCGATTAATCCGGAACAATTCCGAACTCCAAAAACTGCACTGCCTTATATGAATCTTATTCTCCGGACCATTTCGGAACCTCTCGTGATATCCCAGATCCCATCCGAGACTCCGAACAAAAATTCATAAACCAATTATCCAATCTATCCTAGCGTCGAGACACGTTAAGTGTGTGACCCTACGGGTTCGAGAATATGCAGACATGATCTTCTATCAATAATCAACAGCGGGGTCTGGGCACCCATATTGACTCCCACACATTCATCGATGATCATATCGGATGAACCACGATGCCAGGATTCAATCAATCCCATATATATATTCCCTTCGTCTCGCGATATTTTACTTGCCCGAGATTCGATCGTCGGTACCGTCATACCTAGTTCAATCTCGTTCACAACAAGTACTTTACTCGTTCCATAATCCGATATCACTTTGTGATTAACTCCTTAACCACATGCTTGCAAGCGGTGTTGATATCGATTACCGAGTGGGCCCGAAGTATATCTCTCCGACTTGGGAGGGACAAATTCCATCTCGATACATACAACCCAACAGATACTTTCCGATCACCTGAGAGACACCTTTATGATCACCCTCTCATAGGATGACGTTTGATGGCCTCAAAGCTTTCTTCCGATACCAGGGAGTTGTATTATCTCATGGTCCAAGGAATACAATATTTGACATAGGAAAAGCTTCGCAAAGATGAACACAATGACACGATCTAATTGCTTCGCTTAGTTTGGGTCTGTCCACCATATCATTCTCCCAATGATATGATCTCATTATCAATTGACAACTCATGTCTATGGTTAGGAAACCTTAACCATCATTGATCAATGAGCTAGTCCATAGAGGCGTACTAGGGACACGGTGTTGTTCACAAACCACACAAGTATTAATGTTTCCGCTTAATACAATTCTAGCATGGAATATAAACTTTATCATGAATAAGAATTATAATAATAACATCTTTATTATTGCCTCTAGGGCATAATTCCAACAGGTTTTCATAAACATTTATTCAAAGGTTGCTTTTTTCTAAAAACTATGTCCTATAGCCTTTACAGTTTGACCAGAACCTTCATGCGGTTCCTTTCCTGCCACGTTCGTAGCTCCTTCCCGGAATAGGGAGTAACATGTCACAGTTCTTACACTCTCCAGAGGTGCGTTGCTTTACCCATGAGAGACCTTAGCTTTGTTGCACATCCGAGTTGCATTCTCATCCACACTTCCTTGGTGTGGGGCCCAATCTAAGATCCAAGCCAATCACTGCCCCCTTCGCGACCCCGTATGTCTGCACGATCCTTCGGGCTGAGCTACATCTCCATTAAGCCCCCTTCGGGCAAGCTATAACCCTGATGAGTTCCCGAAGACTATGAGCCGGTTATGCCCCTGGCAAGCTACATAAAGGTTTGACTATACCTCCGGCAGCCACTCACAGATAATCTAGATACCAAAATCGTGGGGTCTAAGGGTGCCCACCCATATGCTGGATCCGCACAAGGAATCACGACGTCACGTTAAGGTCGTCTTACCTACATACGGGAGGAACAAGATATAGCTGACTTCTCCGTCCCATTCCAAATCTCATGGTTAATGCGCAATATACGGTGCTAGAATCACTGGCGACATTGGTTGTTAAGTCCTAGATATTATGTTCGTTTATCACTAGAACTGTATCAATAGATTATTACCATTTGGTAAATAATCCATAATCAAATTATTATGAAAATAGTGTTTTATGACCTTTTTGAAATGCAGGTGATGACAACATTTGAGTGACAATCATTTGATAGGAAATAACCAAAGGACATGAGCAAGTTGTGAACTTGCCTTTTGTGATTGCAAGATTATGCACTCACGGTCTTCAAGACACTAGAAGATCCAAATTCTGTAAATAGCATCATTGGTCCAGTAAGGACTAATGTTTAAAGAAGCAAGATGTAATTATGCATAAGTAATGTAATGCAGTTTGATAAACATGAATCCCCGAACTAATCGTATCTGATCTAGGGTTTGGAGTTTGTGATGAGTTCTTTGGAATTAGTTACACTTTTATACCAATTCACACTTGTGCTTCTTATTAAGGCTTGTGTGTGAGTGAAACAATATGTAAATACAATAAGTAGCATACAACATTAAAGCACTCAATGGGGCATGTATCCAAAAGACTACTTAAGCAAGATTGTTAAACAATTAAAGTTCTTATATAAATGTTTAAGGATTTCTTTAATGTTTCTTAAAAGAATAACATTTGAAGAAAAGATTACTTTACAAAGGGAAAGCATTTAAACTTAAATCTAACACTTTAAGGTTTCCTTCTAATTATAATTCTCAAAGAAGGAAGAATTACTTTGTTTGAATAAGGACTACACTAGTAGTTGAGACTTATCTATCTTGGTCATTATATGGTATTATAATTTGTTCACTTCATAATGTTTCTTTAAGGTTCAAGGCAATTGTTATTTCTTTTATATGATGGTGTTTTCTTCACTTTATAAGTGAATAAAATCACTTATTTATTTAGAAGTAATGCTTATACATTTTAAATATGGGACAAAGCATTACTTTAATTAATTAATACTTTGTTTAGATTCAATTGGATTTTTAGGCTGGTAAGAGAATTGGTAGATATTATCTTGGTGATTTTATAAATGGGAAAATCCTTTCAAGAAAATTAAGATACACTTAATAGTAATTTTAGGATATACATCTTAAAATGATTAGATCTATTTTTATTTCACTCGAACATCAATTGAACTTGTTATTACATTTTTAGACTTTAAACAAATAATGGTAAAGGCAATAGTAAAGATTTATATATTTTTAATGAATTAAAGTAAGAGAAAAGGGTTTAAATAAGATTTATTAGAACTTTACCTTTTATTTTACTTCAATTATGAAATAGGAAATTTTTAATGTGTAGAATTTACTCTTGTGATCATTTAGGTATATTATAAATATTTTTGTGATTTTTAAATAATAAGATATGATTTTTGTAAGTTTTATCACTTTATAAATACTTAATAAATAATAAACATTAGTTAAGTGATAGAAAAATGTATAAAACAAATTTATAAGTCTTTATTTTGTTTTTCTAAGATTTTTGATATATAATACTTATTTTTATGAATTTTAAATATTAGAACATTTTTATTTAAGATTTATCCCTATTAGGTTATTTACTAATAATAGTTATTATTTTATTTAAACTAGAAAATAAAATATAATAATAGGTTTAGGTTATAGAATTTATTTTTATGAACATTTTGATATATAATATATATTTTTCTGAATTATAAAACAAAAGATATGGATTTAATAAGCTTATTACATTTTCTAGATTTATTTAACTAACTAACAATTGCTTTAGTGCATCACCGCTGACATCAGCAGGACATAGTACACAAAGTGTAAACTTTTTATACCCAACCTAATCTACCCAAACCACTGACTGGTGGGACATATGCCACATCATATTTAGAAATCGTAAAACAAAAAAATAAAATGGGATTATGACATCAGCACGATGTCATGCTGACATCACCCGTGGGTGATCTTCCTAGGTCGCTGATCGATCTCTCGATCGAGAGCGCATGAGCGAACAGGAGCGATCGTGTTGGATAGAGCGCATCAAGGGGAATCGAACGATGGTGGCGCCGCTTGATTTTGGTCGCCGGAGACACACCGGCGACGCGGTTGCGCGACGACAGACAGAGGTCGACGATGACAAGGTGAACCAGGGCGAGAGGGAGAAGATGGGAAGGTCCAAGAGGATGGCAAGCTCACCATGAACACAACGATGCGTTCGGAGAAGCAAGGTGTGGCCGATAGCAATGGTATTCGGCGGTGAGGTCCGTCGGAGGAGGAGGTCGTCAGGCTCAATACCGGCAAAACAAAGGCGCCCCGGCTTACGTGGCTCGACGAGGGTGAATATGGTGACATGGTGCTTCCAACGGTGGCCTCGGTGCAGCTTGGGGTGGCCGAGGACGGCAGGACTCGTCGACGTCTGTATGGGCTTGGGTTCCAATCGAGAGAGGATTTGCGAGAGAGAGAGAGCATGGGGAAGAGTGAGAGGCAGAGGAGAAGAAGGCTACGGTGCGAGGCGGTCTTATCCTCCATCCAGAGCGGCGAGGCAGGGATCTTGGCGCGCGGTGGCGATCGACAGCGAGGACGCTGCCAGGCAGCAGCTTCTCTGGCGCTCGGGGAAGAAGAAAGGAGAAAGACGATAGGGGGTACCGGGCTGGCTAGGTCAAGTTGGGCCGTCTGCTGGGTTGCTGGCTACTGCTCGATGCACTTGGCGGTAGATAGGCAGAGAGGAAGCTCTAGGCTAGCCTACTGGCTCGGGCCAGGTCTTTCTTCTTTCTGTTTTTTTTTCTATTTTCTGTTTTAGTAAAATTTCTTCAAATAGGTTTTTCTCAAGTTTCAAATTCTTCAAAACGTTTCTGAGATATTTAAAATATTATAGGATATCATTGTGGGTGTTTGGTTCTATATTCTTTCTAGTATTTATATAAATCCTATTTATTTATGAGATGTGGAAGAGAAAACTCATTAACAATATAAAGTTTAAGATTTTGTTTCTTATTTAAAAACTTTCTTTAAGCTATGATTTTATTTATCTATTAATATTTGTAGTGGTGTCTAATGGTTATAACTTTTCTTTATACAATATACCATGAAATTATTAGAGGATTTAATAACTCATTTTCAATTAGAGACATGGATGAATATTGAGACTGATACATATTGTCATCATGTTTGGTGACCAAGGTGATATCTCAACTTAGAGTGAGCTATTGAGATTGCTTTACCAAAGTGATCTTGATGGTATATGAGACTAGGTCTTTATCAGGGTTTAATAGAATAAGGTAGACAAGGCTTTATCAATACACTCTCAACTGAGATTCTAGTTATATCTGAGACATTTCATTTGACTAAGAGATATTAACCATTGGCTGCCTAAAGATAGGAATTGGTTTAACTACCTTCTTCATTCTAGAGTTTAAAACAAAGAGGCAGACATGGTTCTTGTCATGGGTTGATATAATCTTGGTTAATGCTTCTAAAGAATCCTTACCTTAATACCTCCCTAAGATTATCTTTACATAAGGAATTCCTTTCCTAAATATACTCTATTTAAATCTCTCTTATCTTATTTATAGAGATCTCATCTTCCTAAATAAGACAATCATCTGGCTCCACCATATTCATCAACATATGATAACATGGTCATGCCACTTCAACATTACTCCTTCATTCTTCTCCTAGTATATATATACAACTTCCATTGTTGAACTACCCTTGATGAATCCATCAAAGTAGTTAGTACTAATTTCATCCCATAAACTCCTTCATATTTATCTTGCATCTACTTCTAAGGCTTGCCAGATTACACTTCTCTCTATCTCACATGTGATATCAATCCTCTAGAATAGGTATGGTACCACTCCTATAATACAAGTTTGTTCTTGTAATAGCTTGGTTAAACTACTATGCCTTCAACTACTCCATACAACTCATGTTACATACTTCATGACACTCTAGCTTGAATTTTCAGGATCAAGCTAGATGATTCCGCTTACTAAGGTTTTGCCTAATTTGGTATACTCACAGCCTTCTTCAACACCTAGTCATCTATTCTCAAGTGACTTGAGAATAATGACCACCATCATTTGATCAAACTAAGCTTAGGCTTCTAATTGTCTGATCAAGATCTATCATCAACTAAGTAGTAGGCTTGTACTGGTCTCTCTATAGTCTTATCTTATTAAGCAAGCTTACCCTAAGTCTATATCCACTTGTCCTAACAAGATTATTATTTAATGTACTAATACTACTAGCTTTCTCATAGCTCCTCGAGCACTAGTTACTTCTTGGGTTTAAATACTTATTCTAGCTAACTCATGAGTGAGTTAACTCCTCCAACATCTAATGGTTTGATCACCACTAAGGGTCTCATTCCATTGATGATGGCACACTCTATCATAACTAGTTCCTTCTTCTTACTAATTTACTTAAGGTTTTTGGAAGGTCAATATAACAGGTGAAAGCTAAGAGTCAATATGTGCTAGGTTAAGAATTGATCACACACATTGATGATCAATAGACACTAGGACTTGGTTAAATAGGATTGCCATCTATTAACATGACACTAATGGTATGTGATGAATGGTCTTAGCTTGACTTCCCTTTCTACTCTATTCGTGATAAGAGTTAATGTTTAAGAACTACCATGATGCTCATGGTAGAAATAATTATGGCAAGCAAGTGTTTCAAGATTTAGTTATGGGGTTTCTTTACTTAAGTTATATACTTAACTTGGTATTCAGGGTTTGTGGTAGATAATACCTTTATAACATCTTTAGAATATTAAGTATTCATCCTTGGGTTGTGGTATGGAATACCATGTAATGATCTCTAGAAGATCAAGTACTCCTTATTAAGTAGTGAGTTGTGACTTAGTTTTATTACATTTGATATACCCTTAGATCAAATTATATTACTCAAAGATAAGGTTTTAGCAAAGGTCATATTGAAACTTATCGCAGTCAACTTGATGATCTACTTCAGTTCCACCAATTTAAGAGAAGCTTCAGTCACTTTGACAAGTTTTATTTAAAAGCGCGAAAATTATCCAGATTTTCTATGCATGAATGCAATGCACACTCCTATGTTCAACTTATTTCTAAGCTCTAATGCTAGGGTGTTACAACCTATCAGTCATCAGCTTTGAAAATTCATCATTAAAAGCTTTGTTAGACGAGCCGAAGATAATATCATCAACATATATTTGGCAAACGAAAAGCTCCCCATTAACCTTCTTAGTAAAAAGAGTGGGATCAATTTTCCCAACCTCAAATTCACGGTCTAACAACAACTCTCTAAGGTACTCATACCATGTGCGTGGAGCTTGTTTAAGTCGATAGAGCGCCTTAGCAAGCTTGTAGACATGGTTTGGGAAGTTGGGATCTTCGAATCCCGGGGGTTGTTTAACATAAACCAACTCATGCAATGGACCATTTAGAAAAGCACTTTCCACATCCATATGTTGTAATTTAAAATTATGATGTGTAGCATATGCAAGAAGGATACAGATGGATTCAAGGTGAGCCACGGGAGGATAGGTCTATCCATAATCAATGCCTTCAATTTGAGAGAACCCTTGATCTACCAATCTTGCCTTGTTCTTCAGAACAATTCCATGTTCATCTTGCTTGTTGATGACTGGATTCCTACACCAACAACAGGTTTATTGCAGTCTTGTAGCAGCAAATATTTAAAAGTTTGTCCTGATGGGAGATCGACAAACGGAAACAACACGACCCTGCAACCACGTTGTCAATGCGGCCATGTTTCGCACCCAAACCATGGTTTGGAAATAGCCTATTCTATAAGTTACTAGAACAGCGATAATTGAGAGAGGCTTAAAATATCTAATAACAAAGAACTTTTAACAAGAACAAAATAAAGTAAGACGGAAAGTAAACAGGAATATGAACTGAATTAAAGAGATTGTACTTGTAGGATTTAATGGAATGAGAGAGGGGTTCTAGGCTTCGGTCTGACTAGTACTAGATGGGCAAATATATGTGTGATCTATAAGAGATTTCTCACACAAATAAAACGTTTCCCAATTGATTACCGGACTGTCACACTGTGTGCACTATGCATGGTGCTTGCGTGTCACCGCAAGGCAAAAGGCACTTCCAGACCAAAGGATCACATAAACTCATCTTAGATCATAATAAATTCTAACTTAGCGCACTAGATCATATCTCAACCTAGAATTGAATCAATCACTCACACATGGATGAACAACGAAACATATATAGATATATAATGATATCACAACCATGTTCAATCTTACAATTACTAAACACAAGAGAGAGAGAGAGAGGGAGATAGAGATGATGATGGAGATGGAGATCTATGCGTGGTGGTGGTGATGTCTTCCTTCTCCCCCCTTTTTCTTGCTTGGATGCCTTGATGGTGATGGTGTTGAGGGAGATCTAGATCTCGGAGGTGTGGTTAAGGCAGAGCTCCTCTGCAATGGAGATCGGATGGGTGGCGGCGGCAGCAGGGCTCCGCCCCTGAAGGGCTATGGCTTCATGGCTCTCTCTTGGGTCCTCCCTCCTTTATGTAGGCCTTGGGGGGTACCCTAGGGTTCCCCCAATACCGTTATATGACTTAGGGAAGGTTCTATAGCTTTTCTGGGGTCAAATCCCATCGTTTGCGACCTTTTTGCAACTATAAGGGCGGAGCTATACGACCGGAAAAATAGCTCCGGCCATATAGTTACTCGTCAAACCATCTGTCCTCTTTAGTATTTTGGCCACCATTTCTTCATACGAACTCCGTTTTGGGTGTTCTTGGACTCATTGAGTTTGGATTCTACATGTCATTATCTTTCCAACAAAATTGGTTTCATCTCGTTTGGAGTTCGGATGCAAAAGTTGTGGCATTTCTGGTTCTGAAGTTTCTCTGACCGGAAGTACCGGCCAGACGCCAGAAGTACCGCTCGGGCAGAAATGCCGCCGGTAGTACCGGTGTTAATACCGGCCCAACTTCCGGTGAACCCATTTTTGGTTTAGTATGCTCTCTGCCTGGACTGCGCTATTTGTCAGAACTTGGATCAGATCTTCAGGCGGTAGTACCGCTAGGACATTCTTGCCACCGGTAGTTCCGGCGAAGCGGCGGTAGTACCGGCCAGACTCGCGTTTTTGTTCTCCCTCGCTGTTTTCTGACCGTTGGCTGGGTGCCACCTGTACTATCGGCCGTGCGCGATTCTGTGGGTAACGAGCAGATCGGGGAGCCCTTTAAAAGGAGCTCCCCTTTCCCCTTCACCCCTAACTTGCTCTTTCTTGGTTCTTGCTCTCTCTCTCTCCTCCATTGTTGACCTTGAAGAGCTTGCCCTCTCCCCTTTCCCCTCCTATGATTCTTGCATCTTTTTGAGGGATTTGAGAGAGGAGATCTAGATCTACAAGCCCCACCAAGCAAAATCCCTTCTTTGTGAAGGAATCCTTCGGATCTAGATCTTGGAGATTTTTGTGTTCTCCTCTTGTGTTCTTCCTCCCTTATTCCCCCAATAGCTTTTGTAGCTTTGGTGGAATTTGAGAGTGAAGGACTTGCCTCTTGCATTTGGTGCATAGGTTTGAGTTCTCCTCGGAGATTCGGTGAGTTCAATCCCTTGGGATTGTTTCTCTTGGGTTCTTGGAACCCTAGACGGTTATGTGGTTGGATAGTTGACCTTTTGTGCTCTTGTTGCCTTTTGTGGCTTTGTAGCCTTTGTGGCATTGTTCTTGGGGCTCCAATTGAGTTGTGGAGGTTCCCCAAGCTTGTTGGCCTTTTGTGGCATTGTGGAGCCTTTGTGGCATTTCTTGGGAGCCCTCCAATTGAGTTGTGGAGATTGCCCCAAGCCTTGTACGGGTTCGGTGACCGCCCTCAAGTGTCCCATAGTGGAACGTGAGTGGGCCTTTCTGGCGATCTCACGGGAGAATAGGGTGAGCCTTTTGTGGCGTCGGTGAGTTGCGTGGCTTCGCATCCTTGGTGAGGCCTTGTGTGGCGTTGGGTGAGCATCGAGCCACCACACCTCGAGGTGAGCCATTTGTGGCGTTCGAAGTACATTGCGCCCCCGCACCTCTCCAACAGAGACGTAGCTTCTTTGGAAGTGAACTTCGGGAAACAAATCATCGTCTCCGCGTCCATCGGTTATCTCTCAACCGAGCCCTTTACCTATGCAATTTACATTGTGATAGCCTTCGTGCTTGAAGTACTATATCTTGCTATCACCTTGTTGCTTGTCTTGCTTAGCATAGGTTGTTGGTGCACTTAGTGAAACTAGTGGATATAGGTTTTGGCTTGGTAAATTAAACGTTAAGTTTTATTCCGCATTTATTAGAGCCTAGACCGTAATAATTTTAAAACGCCTATTCACCCCCCTCTAGGCGACGTCCATTTCCCTTTCACCTACGCTCATAAGTTTGCTTTTGTGAGAAATACTTACCAATAAAAGCTTTGGAGATACCTTTCCATGAATTGAAGTGTCCCGTGGGATGCGATTTTAGCCAATCTTTAGCTTTTCCTTTCAGCGAGAACCAGAACAAATATAACTCCATCTTATCATTTGTCCATCCATTTGCCTTCACCATAGAACACAATGAAGTGAATTTGTCAATATGCTCATATGGATCATTGTCCGGATCTCCTGCAAAAGCTATTTCTATGATCATATTTATCCACATAGGATTAATCTCATATCCATCCACATCACTAGCGGGTTGAACAATAAGAGAATGTAAATGATCAACACTCGAAGAAGCATACTCCGCAAGACTTTTACTTTCCATAGTTCCTATGTTTTTGAATTTCCTATAACTAAAATAAATAACAAGACTACTAATACAAGGTACTTTTTTTTGTTATTTTCAAATAATCAAAACTAGTAAGATAAATAGCAACAAATAGAAATAAACTATGTGCGAGTAGGAAGGTAATAACCGGACGCTTATCTCCTCGGCAACGGCGCCAATTTGATGACTGGATTCCTGCATGAACAACAAGGTTATTGTAGTACTTGTAGCAGCAAATATTTAAAAGTTTGTCCCGATGGGAGATTGTCGAACGGAAACAACACGACCCCGCATCCACGTTGTCAATGCGGCCATGTTTTACACCCAAACCGTGGTTTTGAAATAGCCTATTCTATAAGTTACTAGAACATCGATAATTGAGAGAGGTTTAAAATATATAATAACAAAGAACTTTTAACAAGAACAAAATAAACTAAGACGGAAAGTAAACAGGAATATGAACTGAATTAAAGAGATTGTAGTTGTAGGATTGAATGGAATGAGAGAGGGCTTCTAGGCTTCGGTCTCACTAGTACTAGATGGGAAAATATACGTGTGACCTATAAGAGATTTCTCAGACAAATAAACATTCCCCAATTTATTATCGGGCTATCACACTGTGTGCACTATGCATGGTTCTCGTGCATCACTGCAAGGCAAAAGGCACTTCCGGACCAAAGGATCACATAAAGTCATCTTAGACCACAATAAATTCTAACTTAGCGCACTAGATCATGCCTCAACCTAGAATTGAATCAATCATTCACACATGGATGAACATCGAAATATATATAAATATATAATGATATCACAACCGTGTTCAATCTTACAATTACTAAATACAAGAGAGAGGGAAATGGAGATGATGATGGAGATCTATGCGTGGTGGTGGTGATGTCTTCCTTCTCCTCTCCTTCTTCTTGCTTGGATGCCTTGATGGTGATGGTGTTGAGGGATATCTAGATCTCGGAGGTGTGGTTGAGGCAGAGCTCCGCCGCAATGGAGATCGGATGGGTGGTGGCGGTGGCAGGGCTCCGCCCCTGAAGGGTTATGGCTTCATGGCTCTCTCTTGGGTCCTCCCTCCTTTATGTAGGCCCTGGGGTGCCCTAGGGTTCCCACAATACCATCGTATGACTTAGGGAAGGTTCTGGAGCTTTTCTGGGGTCAAATCCCATTGTTTGCGACCTTTTTCGTAACTATACGGGTGGAGCTATACAACCGGAAAAATAGCTCCGGCCGTATAGTTGCTCGTCAAACCATCTGTCCCCTTTAGTATTTTGGCCACCATTTCTTCATACGAACTCTGTTTTGGGTGTTCTTGGGCTCATTGAGTTTGTATCATCGAGGGATACAACCCCATGGTCTTGGATATTAATTTTGAGAAGTTGGAAAATTCACCTTTTCAACCTCTCAAATGGCTAAGTCTGGTCCCTACAACTTCTCCATACTATGCTCTCTTTATCCCTTTTGACTTTGTTTTATCCATAATCATCATCAACACCTAAACACATGTCATAGACAAGGAAAAGTGATAAAATTCTACCTAAACTACTAAATGTGCAAAGTTCGTATGAAAGTAAATGAGAACTAGAAGTCATGCATATAAGGCATAGCTATAGATGAAAGAAACATGATATGCGAGATAAATGGCTCATTTTATATGGCTAAAAGAGGTGGTATTTCACAGCCATCACTTGTTCTTGAATATCCATTTAGTACCAATGACATTGTGGCAATCTTTGGGCTTTTCTACTAACTTCCAAATTTTGTTTCTCTAAAAGTTGTTGAGCTCTTTGTGCATGGATTCTAACCAATCTGAATCTTTAAGAGCTTCCCATACTTTCTTGGGCTCCACCATGGATATATGAGCTTGATGCTTACCAAAATGCTTCAATTGAGCTCGAGTGGACATTCCACTCCTTAGATCACCAAGAACATTCTCAAGAGTGTGTTCTCTTCTTTCCAACATTCTATCCACTATAGCTTTACGACGAGTTTCGATCTCCTTGTTGTTTCTTATTGGGGTCTCTTCATCATTTTGGTCCTCGCCTTGACCTTCATTTTGACATTGATCAACAATGTGTTCATTTTCATCAATATGAGGTACATGTTGATCTTTGATGACCCACAAGTATAGGGGGTGTATCGCAGTATTTTTGATAAGTAAGAGTGTCGAACCCAACGAGGAGCAGAAGGTGCTGGCTAGTGGTATGGATCAGGAATTCTCTGCAAATACTTAGCAAACGGATTTTTAGGGTTTTTTGATAAAGCAAGTAAACAAAGTACGAGTAAACAAAAGACAGTAGGAATAAATGCAGCAAGTGGCCCAATCCTTTATGCAGCAAAGGACAAGCCGGTTGTATTACTTAAGATGACTAAACATTCTCGAGGACACATGGGAAGACTGTCAAGTGCTTTCACTTCATATAGTTGATTAATCTTCTTTAGCTTGCTAAGTGTTGTGTGGGTGAACCTGTGCTAATGTACCGACCTTCCTAGGACTCTAAGAAACCTAACCACAGCTTTAAACTCTAAGACCCTTATGTCCCTTGTACGGGGGTTCAGGTTTCTGTCACTCCGGCAACCCCTACGATTAGTAGCCAAATACACAATGCATTCCCCTAGGCCCATATAGGTGAAGTGTCATGTAGTCGATGTTCACATGACACCACTAGAAGAAGTACACCACAACTTAAATATCAAACCATTGAATCTTTCTCAACACAACTCCACTACTAACAACAAGACTTCTCCCATGTCCTCAAGAACAAAACGAACTACTCACAAGACATCATATGGATCATGATCAGAGATGGAATAATGATGTATAACAATCTGAACATAAACAATAATTCAATGGTTCACTCAATAGCATCAACTACAAAGGGTAATCAACACCGGGAAAGTTTCCCCTATGAACTATGCAAGATTCAACACAATTGTTACAACAATATGGAGATGGTGATGAGGGTGTTGATGATGATGGTGGTGATGATGATCCCGATGAAGTCCAGCTTGATGGTGGTGTTGATGGCGACGATCTCCCCTCTCCGGGAAGGAATTCCCTCGGCAGAAATCTGTCTGCCAGAGAGATCTTTCTCTCTCGGTGTTTTCCACCCCGCAGAGGCAGCGGAATCTTTCTGTGGTTGCTCCCCGAGTCTTAGGGTTTTGGGAGGATATAATACGCCAGAGGGGAGTGCTAGGGGTGGACCAGGGCGACCACACCTAGGCCGCGCCACCAGGTGGTGTGGGCCCCCTATGGCCCATCTCCAGCCCCCCTTCTGGCTTCCTTCGTCTTTTGGAAAAATAGGATTTTCCGTATATTTTCCTGGATTTTCTGATCTTCGCGAATTTTTCCTCCAAACAGCACCTTTTCCATCAGAATCCTGACTGCAGCGGTCCATGCTCCAAAAGTCATCAACCATGCAAAAATAGATGAAATAACATAAGTATCACCTCTTAATATGAAATATATCAATGAATAACAGTGAATTATGACATAGAATAGTGATGCAAAATGGACGTATCAATCTTGGTGTTGATCAGGCATACTATTTGAAAGGCGTTGAGATGATCTTGCGGATGACTAAATAAATCTGCCTTGTGCAATTGACTGTGCAGGACTGGATAGTCCGGTCAATGGAGAGGTCGGATAGTCCTGCCCGGAGCTTCCATCCCGATCAACATGGAGAGGGTTCTCATCTTGTCTTTGACTTCTGTCATCGTTGGCTTCATCAATAGGAACTTGTTGATATGTGAAGATGAGGGCTCCACTTGAGTAGAGCATAGTTCTTCTCGATCCGCCACAAGGGGTTCCTTAGCAAGGCGGATGAATCCCGCACCCATTTTTCTTATGACACCTTGAGGTATTTCATCATCTACATCACAAACATCAATACGCCCCGCTTGGGGGCCATCTTATTCTTCGAAAACCACACTACAAGACTCTATGACAATTTTGAAGAGTTTATCATAGATTCTATAAGTGTGGGAATCGAGACCATAGCCAACAAAAATACCCTCTAAAGCTTTGGAATCAAATTTGGACAAACGAACACCTTTGTTGAGATCATAGAAGAGGGCTCAACCAAACTCGACCAGCGAGAAGAACTCCGCATCCGGCCACCTCCAGATCTCCGGGAATAGACCACTTGGAGAAGAGGCGGTGACGAGCACCAGCGCAGAGGAAGAGCTGCGACGGAGCGGCAACCCTACTACCATAAAGTCCGACGCGGTGGTGGAGCAAAGCCACCAAAACACGTCGGATAAAAGCTCCAGATCAACACAACAACATAGCACCACTTGGGCAACAACCGAAGAAGATAGAAGCCGAAGCAGCACCACAACAAACTCCTTCCTCGCCACCACGACCGGCCAGGGACAGCTGCAACGCAGCCATCAATCACTTCAATCGAATCCAGCGTAGACACCCCCTTCTGCATCCGCACAACAACAACACACCAACCACCTTCCCCTCGCCTCCACGGCCGGCCGGAAAGGACAACACCATGCTAAAAATGCAAAACAGAAGACGGCCAAGAACCAACACTTATTAGATGGACTCCCACTCCAATCCTGCTCCACATCGACCTCCCACCGGAGGAGCTCGCAAGAGAGCAAGCGGAGCAGCCCTCCAAACGTCGCGCAGATACGTCGGAGGGAAGAAGTCTTGCTGGGAGCAGCCATACGACAGTCGCTCCACCCACCTCTCCTCCCTCACCACCATGGCCAACCAAGGAGAGAGGGAGGCCGCCGGCAAAGCCACACCCAAGCAGGGGCCTTATTAGGGGATATGCTATCCGCCGAGACCTCCATTGCCATCGCAGAAGGACGACGACAATGAGGGAGTAGCATCGCCGCCGCCAAGTTCTGCCCACACATAGCAGCAACATTCTCACGGCACAAGGCCGACAATTGGCACCCAACCGAGATCTACCCTAGTATTTACAGGGGCGTCGGCGCCTCTCTTCAGCCACCCACGACCGGCATCGCCGGCGGGAACGGCTTCAGATCGGGCCGACGCCTTGGAGAACCTTCTCGAGAACTGTAGCAAGGGGGTGGGGGAGAGAGACCCGTTTAGATTATATTTTTCGGCGTCTTCTTTAGAACGATGAGGCGACGACTACATCTTGAAGTCGAAATATTGTACTCCTCACCCCTCCTCGCTCCGTTGGTGCATATAATGCCCGCGGAGGACATATGGAGTCATGTGTTCGACGGGTCTCCTGGAATCTAGCCCCTTTTTGTGTTTGTTGGTTCGGTTTCAGGCCGGTCTCTTTCTATCTACAATTGACATAATTGGCATTGACTGTTGCTCCGGTGTGTTGGTCATTTCGGACGTTAGCTCGACGACTTTGCGCCTGCCTTCTTCAAGAAGCTCAGCTACGAAAAGTTTTGCCCAACTCCGTGGTCATTGCTGGGTGGTCCAATGATCAATTTATATTTTTATTATTTTTGGATCTTTTATACTATTGTCAATGATTATTTGGCGAAATTTTCGTTGTAAAAAAAGAGACTAGTGGAGACCGCAGTCAGCTCGGCTAGCTAGTTGGCCTGGTGCAGCTGTGACCGACTGAACTATAAAAACGATATACTCGAGAGAGTAAAGAAAGGGATCACATACATGCAGGTCAGGTGGGATTTATTTAGAACTAGACACAGGAGCACACGGTGATTTTCTTTTTCTTTGCGGGGTTTTCAAGGGATGGATGGATCAGGTCACGGGACGGTACTAGCAGTAGCAGCTAGTCACGTTCTCGAGTGAAAAAACGACGACGGCGGCGGGCCCACGCATCAATACAAAAACCAAAGACACCTAGTACTGTACTAACTAACGACGGTTCCTTCGGTTTTACGTCTGTGTAAGTAAGTAATTTTTGCAGCCACTTTGATTGCACAAACCACAAAGTCCAGACCAAGTCTAACTAGCATGACTGTGCTATCATTGCTTATATCTAACAGTGAGTGCGCTCGGGACGCGTTTGGTAGGATGCACTTCCCCGAACAGGCCCAATCGGTGAAGGATTCGGCCCGTTTGGATGCTCGCGGGACCCCCACGTTGTGGCCGACGACATTCTCAAACTAGCCCAAGGCATGCCCCGTGGCAACGGCCGAACCGACCGTTTTCCTTGAGAAGGCTCGGGCGAGCGAAAAAAGACTCCTCGCTGCATACGTGGGGAACAGGAGGGAGACATCGCGACCCTTAGAGAAACACACTCCATAAATCCCCTCCTCTCTCTCTCTCCACTCCGCCACTCTCCTCCTCGACGGTCCTGTTGTCGATGACGAATCTGCGGCAAACCATCAACGCCGGCGGTCAGAGGCGGAGTAGGAGATCTGGGTGCCCGCATCGTTTGTCTCTTTCCCGGGTGGCCATGGAGGCTGCAACTCTTGGAGCTTCGTTGAGTCGATAGTGGCAATAATCTCTCCCCCTTTTTTCGAGCCATCTGTTGGCGCTTCATCGGTAGATCTTCATGTACATGTTTACGGTTAGGCTTCTTGATGCTATGCGGTGTAGATCTATAGAGCTAACCACCAGTCTAGATTTTCTCTCAATTTGGGGTTTACTGGTGCTGCTCTGCTTTGTTCTTGGAATTTGGGATTTACCGTTACATGCGTGGGGAGGGAGACGCCGCGTCCCTTAGGCCATGTACTATGCAGAGCTGGACCCATGCAACCAATATTTTATACATGCATGCATGCATGTCTATTCTCTCTAATCTCTCTCTCTTTCTTCACTCTATACCATGTGAGGCAGGACACCTTGACCCATGCATACATGCTTACTTTGGCAGGAAAGAAGCGAACCAAATACTTGAATCGCCTTTTGTGTTAGGCTCCATGAGTCGATTCTTTGAAATGTATCGAACCGATTCAAAAAGGAGGAGAGAGACGATTGGAATCGCTTTTAGCTCACATAGTGGATGGTCTAGGTTTTTTTTGACACTACTGGAAAAAGGGCTATATGTAGATCTGGTAGTCGTGGCGCACCAAGGAAGCGGTGCCCCACAGGTAACTACTCGTGGTGCATCATAAACTGGTGCCCCACAGGTAGATAACTTACCTGTGACACATGTGCTCTCAGGTGCGTCACCACTATGTATGGGCCAGGGTGCTAGGGGCGCACACACTTAGCCATGAAGGACACTATGTGGTGCCCCACGGCTAAGTGTGGCCAACACCAACTCCACCCCCGTGGACCACCTTCTTATTTTTGCAAAAAATCAAAGAAAATGATAAACACTTAAAAAAAATAAAAGGCTCATTTATAAATTTTTTACAATCTCAATATTCGAAAAGTAAAAAAAGATATTTCAAAAATAAGATTTTTCCAAAAAAAATGATCCCACTTACCCGTGGCTCACCCCATAACGGTGTGTCATGAGTAAGTTTGGACGAGATTAAAATTTTAAATCCCGCTAGCCACATCTACCCCTTCAGCTTACTTACCTTTCCCATTCTTATTTTCCTTCTCCTCCTCCTCTCCTTCTTCTTCTCCTTTTCCTCTCCTCCTCCTCCTATTCTCCTTCTTATTCTCCTCCTTCTTCCCTTCTCCCTCTTCCTTCCCTTCTCCTTCTCCTCATTCTCCTCTCTTTCGGCCATGCGCTCCTCCGACCTCCACTCGCTCGAGCTTGACACAGACGAGGAACGGCGCGGCAACAGCCTCCTGCACCTTCCTGCGGTGGTAGGTTGTGGTCGCGGCCACGACTCGACCATGAGTCTTGGCTAGGTGTTGCACCAACCTAGAGATGCAAGCTAGACAGGCTGACGGATATAGCGAAGTAAGAATGCGATGTTAATTTGTGGAGTCGTGTGTCCGGCTGATCTCATGGGATCTAGTCGTTTTTCGTGTTAATTGCAGGTCAGTTTCTTTCAATCTACTGATGTCATCATTAGCAATGGTTGTTGCTTTAGTGCGGTGACCCAGCATACCACTGCATGATGTAGTACACTATAGTCGTTGATATAACACCAATGAAACACCGTTCACTAGTATTACATCCCTCGGAGTGGTACAACAGAAACACAGCAGGTCCAAGACATGACTATAGATTACAACTCGACTCTTCACAGAAGATCCAGATAACACTCTAGGTTAAAGAGGAAGAAAACAACTTCGTACAAAGAAGAACCAGAAATAATAACTTGGAGCTATCTGGCTAAAAAGACTAACATCTAAACTATCTGGCTTGCAATTGCTACTAGTGCAATGCTCTACAGAGTATCTACTCCTATCTAATCAGAATTTCGTCTTCACTTCGGTTGATAAACATGTTGACTTCATTGACTTTATTTAAGAACTTGAGTTGTCGATGATGGTTTCTTGAGCATAAGTTGGTATTGACGTCGTCTTCAATGGCTTCAGAGTCTAGCAAGGGTTAGAAGGTATTGTTGAGTACGATCGTACTCAGCAAGTTCACTAAAAAGGAGTGTATGATGCACTATCTCTACAGCTACAGACCAAAGGTCGTAGACAATGCAGGTTTTCGTAAACATTTCTTTAAAGGTTGCTTTTATTTTGAAAACTATGTCCGATAGCCTTCGCAGGTTTACTAGAACTTTCATGGAGTTTCTTTCCTGCCGCGTTCGTAGCTCCTTCCTGGAACAGGGAATAACATGTCATAGTTCTTACACTCTGCAGAGGTGCGTTGCTTTACCCATGAGATTTTCTTATTAGTTATGAATATCAAAGAAGAAAATAATTACCATATTTGAATAGCTATTCCACTTAGAGTGGATACTTATATATTTTGAATATGTATTATATTATATGTGGCTCACTTTTTAATGTTTTATAGTAAGGTGGAGTAAAAGTATTATTGCCTTAATAGAAGTGGTGTCTTCATAATTTTATAAGTGAACATGATCACTTACCTATTTTAGAAATAATGCTTATATTTTATAAACATGGAAAAGGCCTTACTTTAATTGCTTAAAAACTTGGTTTAGAGCTTTAGGTAGATTCCTGAACTTGTAAAAGAATTTGTAGTTATTATTTTGATGATCTAATAATGGGTAAAATCAAGATACACTTAATTTTTTGACAAAAAACAGTAGTGAAGACCCCTACTGTGTCATTTTATAAATTTTATAATGTACAGAGGGTTGAGCCAGGCTCAATATCAGTTACAGATGTTTTACAATCATAGTGTGTCAAGCCACTGCTGCATACCTTCCTTGAGACTAGGTTTAGTTCTATGCATAGTCAAGGTGAATGTTGCTTTAAAAAAAGAGATACACCTAGTGATGGAAGGATTAAGATCCTTAAAAATATAGCTATTTCTTTGGTCCCATATACTCCAGCATCCAGTGATGATAAAAAATACACTTAATTGTTAAATGGTAGCTTTAGTAAATATTTCTAAAAAATGGTTGGACCTATTTTTTACTTCACTTAAACAACAATTGAACTTGTTATTACATTTTTAGATTTTAATCAAATAAAGCCAAAGGTAAAGTAAAGGTTTATGTACTTTTAATCCATTAATATATTAGAAAATAGTTTTAATCAAGACTTATTAAATTTTTACCCTTATTTGACTTCAAATGTGTAAGAGAATATTTTTAATGTGTAGACTTTATTTGTGTGCTCATTTTGGTATATTATAAGTATTTTTGTGAGTTTTAAATAATAAGATATGATTTTTATAAGTTTTATTATTTTATAATGACTTAATAAATCATAATATTTATTTGACTGACACAAAATGTACAAAATAAGTTTGTAAATGTATATTTTATTTTTCTAAGAATTTTGATATATTATAGTTGTTTTTCTGAATTTTAAATAATAAAATATATTTATTTAAGATTAATCCCTAATAGGCTATTTACTACTAATAATAATTATTTTATTTAAGTTGGATAATAAATTATAACAATAGATTTATATTATAGATTCTATTTTTCTAAACATTTTAATATATAATTCATATTTGTCTGAATTATAAAATAAAAGATATTCAATTTATAAGATTTAATCATTTTATTAAATTCCTGGAAAATATTTATATTTGAATTTATAATGTTTTGTCTATTTATTAAAACAGGAAATACTTTTTACACTCAGACTAATCCTAGCCAGGGTCACAGACATGTGGGCCAGGGGCCACGTCACTAGCCATGTTGGCACGGACTGGTCAACATTGACCTCACCCGACGTCCGTATGCCGGAACCTCACCGGAGCATGGCGACGACGCCGATTTATGGCACTAGAGGCCACGCGAAGGGGCTCGTTCGAACGAGTGGAGCAAGGCGAACCTAGCTAATGTGTTTACGCTTGCTAAAGATCACCAAAGCAACGACAACCACGGTGACTGGCGGCGGTGCTCGGTGGTGCACAGTGCGGTGACGATACAGAGCGAGAGAAGAGTGAAGGGCATGTGGAGATGCGCAAGCTCACCGTGAGCATGTCAGGCGTGATGGCAATGCGAGAGGTGGTCGGAATCGATGGAATCGACGGTGGCCGGCCTTGAATGCAGAGCTCGATTCTGGATGATTCGGAGCACGCCTGCTTGCAAGACAAGTTGGAGATGAGTAAAAAGATGATGGCGATCCCGGAGGTGCCCTTGGTTGGCTCAGAGGGGATCTATGGTGGCAAGGACAACGAACTCCAGCGAGCTAGGGTTCGGTGATCTCCCCTGGGGAGAGGATAAGAACAAGAGGAAAGGGAAATAGGGATGAGGATGGACAGGAGCATTGCGGTGGCGGTCTTATCCCCCTCCCTGGCGACGGTGATCCATCGCGGCGGTCGAAACTTGCTAACGGCGGCGGACGACATCGGGTGGCGGCGAGTTGCTCCAGCGAGCTGTCTGTGTGCGTGAGGATGGCGACGGTGAAGCGGTATTTGGGCATGAGCCGCTGTTGGGTTGTGACTAAGTGAGCGAGAGTGCGGCGGCTGGTGCACGTGAGCGGCGGCTGGTGCACGTGAGCGGCGGTTAGAGAATGGGCCGTGGGCCGCTGGTTCTACTACCCCTTTTTCCTTCTCTCTCTCTTCTTTTTCTATTTCTGTTTTCACAATCCAATTTCAAATTCCAACTCTTTAAGCATTAAAACTTTTATACAATATTTTAAACATTTCTAAGGACATGGTATTTGTTGATTGACCTAATCTTGTTAGTGTGTTACAATTTTCACTATTATATAGGAACTTATTTATTAATCAAAATATTTAGGGATTAGGTTTTTTAGGAATTACTTCCTATCCAAAGATCCTTTAAAGATGGTTTTGTTTTCACTTGATAATTGTAATGGTAAGGATTTAAAATGGTGAATGATATATATATGACTCTATTCATACTTAGCCTCATAAAGGAACTATACAATTATATTACAAGGTATTAAACCCTGGGGTTTATAATATGGTGATTTGAATTTCATGGTTCTCCATATTTGGTGATTTCTCCTATTCAAATTCTACTTAGTTTGTGGGGTTTATAACTACATAAAACAATCTTGGTGGAGTCTTTATGCACAAATAGTAATCACTGGTGGAGAAAGTAAGATACTCATTTGACAAGTGGTTATCCTAAGTTTGGAGAATGTTGAATAGACTCACATTCTATTATAAACATGGGTAAAGATTAAGAGCTAAGATAATTTGTCTTCATGTCTTGTGGCCATGGATAATAACTCAACTTAGAGCGAGCTATAAAGATTACTTCTTAATGTGGTCTTGATGATTCCATAAGACTAGGTTCTTATTAGGTCTAAGAGAATAGGGTGGACAAGGCTTCCATCCATAGACTCTCAATTGGTATTCTACTTATCTCTTAGACATTTCATTTGACTAAGAGATACTATCCATTGGCTGCCTAAAAATAGGAATTGGTTTAACTACCCTCTTTATTCAAGAGTTTGACACAAAGAGGTAGACATGGTTCTGTCATGGCTTGGTATACTGTTGGTTAAAGGTTTCTCCAACAGTCCTACCTTAATACCTCACTAAGCTTATCTTTAGATAAGGAATTGCTTTCCTAAATATACTCTATTTAAATCTCTTTTACCTTATTCACAAAGATCACATCTGTCTAAATGAACTAGTCATCTGGCTCCACCATATCCATCATCATATGATGACATGGTCATGCCACTTCAACAATATTCCCCTACATTCATCTCTAGTATAAATTCCATTATTTAACTCTCTGATAGATCCACCAAAGTAGTTATTACTAACTCCATTCCATAAACTCCTTTACTCACCTTTCATCTACTTACAAGGCTTGTAAGATTTCACTTCTCTCCATATCACATGTGATATCAAACCTCTGGAATGGGTAGGGTGTTACTCCCACAATACAAGTTTGTTCTTGTGTTAGCTTGGTTAAGCTACTTTGCCTCCAACTACTCCATACAACTAATATTATATATTTCATCATACTCTAGCTTGACTTCTCATGATCAAGCTAGATGATTCAGCTTACTAGGGCTTTCCTAATTCAGTATACTCACAACTCTTCTTCAATACCTGATCATCTATTCTCAAGTGACTTAAGAATGATGGCTTCCACACTTTGATCATAATAATCTTAGGCTTCTAATTGCTTGATCAAAATCTATCAACACTAAGTACTAGATTTGTACTAGTCTCTCTATAAGGCTTATCTTTTTAAGAAAACTTACTTTAGGTTTATACCTACTTGCCTTAACAAGATTATCATTGGATTCTCTACTACTACTAACTTCCTCACAACTTCTCAAGTATTAGTTAATTCTTAGGTTTAGATACTTCTCCTAGTTAACTCATGAGTGAGTTATCTCCTCTAATATCAAATGGTTTGATCACCACTAAGGATCACATTCTATTGATGATGGCACACTCTACCATAACTTGTTCATTCTTCTTATTAATTTACTTAAGGTCTTTGAAAGGTCAACATAATAGATCAAAGACTATGAGTCAATAAGTTCTAAGTCAGGAATTAATCACACAATATTGATGATCAATTGATACTAGGACCAGATTAAATTAGAATGTCATCTATTAATAAGATAATAAGGATATGAGATGAATGATCTTGGTTTGACTTCTATTCTACTTCATTTGTGATAAAAGTTAATATTTAAGAACTACCATGATACCCATGGTAGGAATATCTATGGCAAACAAGTATTTCAAGATTTAGTTATTAAGTTTCTTTGCTTAAGTTATAAACTTAACTGAGTATTCAAGAGTTGTTATAAGGAATACCCAGATATGATCTCTATAAGATTCTTTATTATTCATTAAATAATGTATTGTGGGTTTAGCTTGATTCCATTTGATCTACCCATAGATCAAATTAGATTACCTAAATATAAGGTTTTAGCAAATGTCATATTGAAACTTATCGCAGTCAACTTAATGATCTATTTCAGTTCCACCAAGTTAAGAGAAGTTTCAATCACTTTGACAAGTTTTATTTAAAAGCGCGGAAATTATCCAGATTTTTCATGCATGAATGCAATGCACACACCTGAGCTCAGCTGATTTCTAAGCTCCAATGCTAGGATGTTACATTTAGTGCGCTAGTTCTTTGGGACCTTAGCTACGACGACTTCCCGTCTGTCTACTACAACAAACTCTACTATGACAAGCTTTGTCTGGCTCCGATGATGGACATGCGAGGATGGCGGCGCGCCTTCGGCTCGTTCTAATGTCTGTATTTTTCGCTAGGTGGTCCATCGACCTATTTGTAATTTTATTACTTTTATGTCTCTTTATACTACTGTTGATGATTATTAATAGATCGGTGGAATTTTGGCAAAAAATATAAAGTGAACTGACACGTTTTACAAGACCAAGCAGGATATGGCTAGACTTTTCGGAGAATTAATGAAATCGCAAGGATTTATCTAGAAAACCCCCTTTCATTTCAAAAAGGTTTTTCTTTTTGGACGAACAAAAAGGTTTATAATAAATAAAAAGGAAAGGAAGTAGAATCCAAAACCAAATCTCTGTTATATTTTACATTTTTTTTACGCTTTTCCCCTCCTCCCTTTCCAGTGAGGAAGCACTCATCCTCCCACCTGCTGCTGCCTCTCTCTCTGGCTTCGCTTCCCCTCCACTCCACTCCACTCCACCACTAACCGAACCATCCTCCGGCCGTGGGAGCGGAGCAGGAGCAGGACATGGCGAGCGCCAGCAATGCGCAATGAGCTGACAACCTGCTCCCAATTCCTCGCCGACCTGCCCTGAAAGCAGCGAAATTTCTCGCCTCCCGGCCAGTATCCGGAGCTGCTTCCGCCGAGCCGCGCCGTACCTTAGCGGGGGCCACCGCCGCCGGACGGCCCGAGATCCCGCCCGGCCTCACGCGCGCCGCTCCCACCGCCTTCTTCCTCGGTCGCGTTCCTGCTGCCGTCTGGGTGTGTGCCCGGCGCACCGTCTAGCTAGATCCAGCCCGCCCCTGGGTGGGTGGCGGCGGCCGAAAGGATGGAAGACTCCGCGGCGGCGGCGCCGGGGGAAGGGCAGCGGTTCAAGCGGGTTCCGAGGCAGCAGCCTTCCTCTGGGCGGAACCTGGAGCTGGATCCACTGGTACGTCTCCTTCCTCCCTTCCTTCCTTCCTTCCTTCCTTCCTTCCTTCAAAGTACAATGTGGCGCCTGCCTGCCTGCCTGCCTGCCTGGGAATCCCCGGCCAGAGCTTCCTTCAAATGCGTTGAATTGCTCAGAGATCTCGGTGCTTAGGGTTCTGTTTCGGGGTTTCTCAATGTACTACTACTCATGCTCCAGTCACCAACCCGATGCTATCACTGTTGCTCAACTGCTGCTAGCTAGCTATGTGCTGTGTTGATGTCAATCCTGAGTTGCAAGACCTTGCGACTACTGTCATATTGGTTTTTGGCTGTTTGGGAAATGACTTCACTGAATTGTTCGTTCGTTTTGGGTATGTATGTGGGCAACCATGTTAGCATACACCAGCACTAAGATGAAACTAGACTGCTACTTTATTCTATTGCTATACGATTTTCAGCTTTCTCATATATGGCACTCCATGATAGACGGATACAGTCATTAATCTTTGGTGACTGATAATTATACTCCTTCCTTTGGGCGAAAATGTTCCAGTTTGGGGCTGCAAACTTAAGAATCAAGGATGAAAAAGCCTTTTATTTTTTTATTTTTTATTTCAGCTCAATGAGAACTTGGAGCAGTGGCCACATCTAAACGAGCTGGTACAGTGTTACAAGGCCGATTTCGTCAAAGATGACGGCAAGTATGGGCGCTACGAGAGCGTCGCGCCGCCGTCCTTCCAGAATCAGATCTTTGAGGGACCCGATACCGACATGGAAACAGGTAGTCCAACATCCCCTTGTCGTTGAACCACCATCTTGTGCACTGTCTACTTAAGAAATTATATATATTTTTTTGCCTTGTCGTAGAATTGCAGCTTTGCAACGCTAGGCATTCCAAGCCCGAGGAAATCAATGAAGACGATATGCCAAGCACCTCGTCAGGGAGGCAGACGTACGAGACTGAACCGTCCGCTTCATCCCCCAAAAAGGTAAGTGCAGGTTCGCTAGGTTTCTGTCCCGTGTGCATGTTCACCATCTAGATGTAATGCATTAATGGCATGTTGCACTGCTTGCGGTTTCAGCATTGTACTCTCTCACCTTTACCGGCATATGAACCTGCATTTGATTGGGACAACGAGAGATCTTTGATATTCGGACAGCGTGTGCCAGAAAGCCCCCCCGCAACACACAGCAGGTTTGCTTTACATTATATCTCCATGCTTTTGTTTGCACTTCTTGCTCTGAGCAATGTTTGTTACTACTTAGTACTACTCACATGTTATCACTTGATCTCTGCTGCTTTCAGTGGATTGAAGATAACTGTCAAGGTATTATCTTTGTCATTCCAAGCTGGATTAGTCGGTGAGCAAAAATAAATATTTTTTCTTGTGTTTTGTTTCGACACTGCTAAACTGCGATATAGTCTCATTTATGCTTCACATCATGATGACTGACCTACCTTTTGATAATGTATCATGCGCAGAGCCTTTTAGCGGTACAATCTGCTTGTACAACAGAGATAGGAGAGAAAAGCTATCGGAAGACTTCTACTTTCACATACTTCCGACAGAGATGCAAGATGTAAGGAGCAATGTGTATTCCTCCCGTTTGGGACGTTCTTTCTATCCTCTAAAATTTTGCTACTGATACCTGCAGACAGAAACAGCTGTAGCTTGCCGATTATACTGACATTCCGTATTAATCTAATTCAAACCACTGACCATTTTCATTCCTTTCGCATTTGATCAGGGTCATATTTCTTTGGACCGTCGAGGTATTTTCTCATTGGATGCCCCTTCACCATCAGTCTGCCTTCTGATCCAGCTAGATAAGTCTGCTACTGAAGAAGGGGGAGTAACTCCTTCCGTTTATTCCCGTAAAGAACCTGTAAGAAATAAATCTCCCTCTTTTAATCGCATGTTCCATTACTCTAATGCTCAGTCTTGTGACAGGTACACTTGACTGAGAAAGAGAAGCAGAAGCTGCAAGTTTGGTCTCGAATCATGCCATATAGAGAGCCATTTGCGTGGGCAATGATTCCTCTGTTTGAAAGCAACCATGCTGCTGGTGCTGGTGATGCTGCCTCTCCTAGCAGTCCTTTAGCACCAAGTATGTCAGCCTCAAGTTCTCAAGATAGCATTCTGGAGCCTGTTTCCAAGCTCACTTTAGACGGAAAACTCAACCATTATTCAAGTGGAAGTTCAGTTATCGTTGAGATATCAAACTTAAACAAAGTGAAGGAAAGCTACATCGAGGACTCCCTCCAAGTAAAGCATTATTAACTGAGCAAAGTTAGTTAATGTTGTTACTTATGTGATTATTAAATGATTAATTATGCCAATTCTTTTGTCCTTTGTAGGATCCGAAAAGGAAAGTACACAAACCAGTGAAAGGTCTGCTGAAGCTAGAGGTGGAAAAACTCCATAATGAACGTAATGACGTGGATAACATTTCTGAAGGTGGGAGCATGACCAATGAATTGCATGATGCTGGTGAGCTCAGCAATGGTAGACACAGCAGGAATAGCGTTGATAGGATCCACAGTTCTCAGAATTCTAGTGCCATTGTCAAGAAAGATACACACCAGAATGGTCAAAGTTCAAATACAGAGAATGTCGACAATGTAAATAGACAAGCTCCTCATCCGCCTCCTTTTGTTTTGAGTTTTCAGTTTTGAAACTTATGGCGTAGGATTACACGTCCATTTCTGTTTATATGAGGTGCATTCTTTCTTGTCACAGTTTCAAGCTTTCGACTTCCGGATGATGGCCCGGAGTGAACCATTTTCACAACTCTTCCATTGCCTCTATGTGTACCCATTGACTGTTAGCTTGAGCCGCAAAAGAAATCTATTTATAAGAGTAGAACTGAGAAAGGATGATTCTGACATCCGTAAACCTCCAGTAGAGGTTTGTTCACAAAATTTTCATACTCTTTTTATACTGTAGTTGGTGTCTGTTCATTATCTTAGCCACAAGATATATGGGGTTTCAGGTTGTTCATCCAAGGGACCAGAATACAACACTACAGAAGTGTGCCCATACCCAAATCTCTGTCGGCACCAGAATGTCTTGCTACCATGATGAAGTTAAGATTAGTCTGCCTGCTCTATTGACACCCCAACACCATCTTCTGTTCACATTTTTCCATGTAGATCTCCAAATGAAGCTTGAAGCCCCTAAACCAGTATGCATTCTGTTCCTTCTCAATTAGAGAACACTACTATGGTCGGTTCATCCCTTCCTGTTTATTTTGCTGGTGTCTAACATGCTTGTGCTCCTTCAGGTGGTTGTGGGATACTCTGCACTTCCACTGTCGACACACATCCAGTATGTATTAATTTGTCATGTTTACTTTTTATATACACGAAATGCTTAAATTGAACTAGTCCGAGTCCGCTTAAATTGAAATGCTTTATGAATCATGCTTTATTAGCATGTTATAACTTATTCTGTTTATGTGACAGAAAGGGAATATATGAACTAAGCTTTATATCTAAAACTTGGGAGGCGATCTTTTGATTTGTTTTGTTTGACTCGTTAAGCTTTGTTGCTACGTATCTTTGGCTAGCAAATTAACTATCTTAGTAATTTTTTTATCAGTATTACTGCCACTTGTGTAATTAAGAAGTAAACACTGTGATACTCATTCACTTGCAAGACTGCATTGATACTGCATAGTGCGTACTGCATACTGCATAGTGAACTGATAAGAATAGAATTGAATTTGATATGTAGCAATCTTCTGTGAATCCAATAGGTTACTTTCGGACGTATCTTTGCCAATTTTACGAGGGCTTGTTCCACATTACCTGCAGGAAAGTGGAAAGGTTTGCTACTTGTCCTTTTTTTTTGCTGTTTGCACCTTGATTGCAGAATTATCTTCAAATACATTTGCTGTAATAGTATTTGAAAGTTTGAATTGTTATACAGGAGAGAATGGACTACCTGGAGGATGGAAAAACTGTTTTCAGGCTGCGGTTAAGACTTTGCTCTTCGTTGTTTCCAGTTAATGAAAGGATAAGAGACTTTTTCGTCGAGTATGACCGTCACACACTACATACAAGTCCACCTTGGGGTTCTGAGCTTCTTGAGGTATCTCTTTGCTGTAGAATGGCTTAGATTTGAGCTTCTGCTGTTAGTTTCCTTCATGATCTCTTCCCTGCTGATGTTCTTGCATTTGTGCAAAACACACAAGCAGGATATCCTCCTTTTGCAGCCAGCAGATGATAGTCTTTTTGGCCTGTTGTTTATTAGTGTTGCTTTACAATGAGCAGAAGTATCACAGACCCATATTCTTGAACTGCTTGCAAATCCTGTTCCGACTGTTATGTGTTGAAACATTTCCTACTCCGAGTTCTTTAGATGTTTTTTGTAATTTCCTGTTGACGTTGCATGCTAATGATCTGAGCCTTGTCCTCTCCTGTTTTGGTCTTTGATAATAAACATGCATTTGGATGCCTGTTCATTGTTATGCCTAGATGATACCCATTGGAATCTGTAAAAAAAGTTGTGAAGTATTTGTTATGTTCTACAACCTGACTAGGTATTTTGCTACATGTCTAATTATATATAGTCTATAGGTTATAGTCAAGTTTATTGAGCATAACGAAAATTATCTTCACTGTGTATTGCAATCTTTGTTTGTGATATTTTGCACAAATTACATTGTATTGGTACTTTGCACTATATACCGACAACATATATCTCTAACCTTGCATTTTTTTTGAACTGCAGGCAATAAATAGTTTAAAGAATGTTGAATCTACTGCATTGTTACAGTTTCTTCAACCAATACTCAATATGCTGCTGCATCTTATTGGTGATGGTGGTGAAACCCTTCAGGTCAATACTTCTCTTATGTTTCCACTGCGGAACTGTTGTGCTCCTTCTCTAAAGAGCAAACCTGGCCTTTTGACTGAACTACATTTGGTGCCGAGTGTTAATCTTGATGATATTGCACACTGGATTTGACCTTACATATTTATTTTTTCTTGCAGGTTGCTGCATTTCGAGCCATGGTTAATATTCTAACCCGGTAAATCCCTGCATTTTTGTTTGGTTCATGCTCATACCCCTGGTATTTGTGTGTGCCAGTTTCTTTCTAGAGCTCTAGCATTCCATGTTCATCCAACTTCTTACAATCCTAATATCATACATTTAGACGACCTATCATTTACTGACAAAAATAAATCAAATATTTCGATGCCATTTTCTTCGCATGTGTCATGAAGTCTGATTCTCTTAGTTTGTGCTCACTAAAGAGGTGCTACATTTTGAGTGAAGCGTAACCTGTTAAGTTTAATCTTGTGTGAAAGCTTGCTGATCCCACCTGCATATGTTGCAGCACAACAAACACGGATGTGGCAAAAGCTGTTAATATTATCTAGCCATATTGCCTTAACTTTTCTTTAGAGGCCCCATCACACAAGATTTTTGAGCTTTTCTCTCATCTTCAGCAAAATCAGAATCTCTCGCTTTAGTTCTTTGAAATATTGTTTTACGTTTTTCCCAGTAAATAATTCATTCAGGAGTCCTGATCATGTATGTATCTCAAATTGAGTTAAAAGTTGATGTATTTCTATTGCAGGGTGCAGCAGGAATCATCTGATGGAGCTGAGAGAAATAGGTTTCTTGTTAATTATGTTGATTTTGCTTTCGATGACTTTGGTGATCGACAGACACCTGTATACCCTGGTTTAGCTACTGTTTGGGGTAGCCTAGCTCGCAGTAAGGTTAGTATGGATTTCTTCCTCTGTTTGAAGTAACCAATTATTGAATTTGTTCTACTCGATTTCTTGTTGTGTTTAAATTTTTATGTAAGGACTTGTTAATGATGGAGCCGCGGGTGTAAACATTCATCTGAGGGAGGTCATATGTTGACGACTTGAGTTAGAATGCCGCCAAGTCTACTGTGGGTAAACATCTGTCTGAAGGAGAGCACTGGTTAGGGGAGGATTAGACCTAGTATAGTCAACCAAGAGAAGTGCATGGCAGGCCTTAGAGACTAGGATATACTTCTTTGTTATTCATGTTCCATGTAAAGAGATGATAATTCCTTTGCATAGCCAATCCACCTAACAAGATATCTAGTGCAACCAATAAACTGGAGACATCATCATATCAAGAGGAGTGCACGGTGTGACTCAGGCTAGGGTAGACTTCTTTGTTTATTCATCTGTGATGTAAAGAGATGATAATGCCCTTACATACCCTTCCACCTAACAAGGATATATAGTGCAATCAATAAGCCGGCGACAACATCATATCCACCGACCAATATGCATCTTAGGAACTATAGGATTTGCATGCTGCCGACTCGCCTGGCTGGCTGCTGTTACCTGTACGCAGACACCCCTACGGTCTTGGTTGTCTGCATGAGTTGAACCATGGTCATGACAGAATTATATACGCCACACTGATGGCATTGCCAACTGAAATATCTTACTGACTGAATTATGCCTTTGTTACCACTTGCCAGTAGCACTGTTTAATGCTGCACTGCTCTCAGGTGTCAAAACATGATATCATGCAATTGTACTTAAACATGGCATTAATTTTATTGTGCAAAAGGAACAAATACCAGATTTTATTGGTATAAATGTTGAACATGCTGATGATGCACTTGCGCTAATAATAATAATTTGCATCACAGACTACTTAATACAAGCTGATTTGGTTATTAACCTTTTCCTGTTACTGTTATTGCATCCCAATATTCACTGTTAAAGGTTCTTTTTCTTACGTTTTTCTGCTTATTTTGAATACTCCAGAGGTGGCTGTTCATTCAATCAGCTTAGTTTTAACAGAGATGCATCTTTCTGCTGCTCTGCTTCACCATTACACTCTTTTGTCGTTTTAGGCTAAAGGTTATAGAGTTGGACCTGTCTATGATGATGTGTTGGCAATGGCTTGGTTTTTTCTGGAGCTTATTGTAAAATCAATGGGATTGGAGCAAAGTCGTCTCTTCTACCACAATCTTCCACTAGGTAGCACCAAACACTGAGCACTTATAACTGCACTTATTAGTATATCAGTTTCAGTACATAAATAATTTAATTATACTACGAAGCATGGTTCTAATTTGTTTGCTCTCATGCACTAGGTGAAGATGTCCCGCCGCTACAGTTGAAAGAAGGAGTCTTCAGATGTATCATGCAGCTATTTGATTGCCTACTAACTGAGGTTCATGAACGCTGTAAAAAGGGTTTAAACCTGGCGAAGCGGTTGAACAGCACTCTTGCTTTCTTCTGTTATGATCTTCTATCAATCATCGAGCCACGCCAAGTTTTTGAGCTGGTAATGTTGGAAGTCACATTTAAGCTTGTTCCTCCCTGTGATCTTTATTGTTTATGCTTTTGAATTCTTGACTTCTCCCTGCAAAAGAAGTCCTGCTTTGCCTCAACATTAAACTGTTTTGTTTCAAGTACGGTCCTTTGATCTCATATCTGTGCTTGTTTTAACTTATTTATGATTTGGTTCACTGGAATGAAGGTTGTTAGGAGCTTTATTCCAAGTATGGTTATGCATAACTAAGTACCCGTGCTCTTCAGGTTTCGTTATACATGGACAAGTTTGCAGGGGTTTGCCAGTCAGTCCTCCATGATTGCAAATTGACATTCCTGCAAATAGTATGTGATCATGATCTTTTTGTTGAGATGCCTGGTCGCGATCCCTCTGATAGGTAGGACTCACTCTACATCTATGGATTACCAAGCTAGGGAAGTATAAATATTCCAGTTTGCCAAAAGTGTTTTAATTGGTCAGCAATGTTGTTCAGAGCCTTCAGTCATTTATTATGTTCTCCAGAAATATTTATGGCATAAATATTTATACTTTTTGTGTCCTCTAATCTTTACAATAATTAGGCCCCGTTTTACTTGTACATTTTAAATCCTGGTTTAGTCTTTGCTTAGATGTTAGAATGCTATTATGTGCCAATATCCTCCTGAAATTCCAATGAAAACACCAGTCGGTATCTCATGCGCTAACATGCTGCAAATCATGGCAACCTTATAATTTTGGATGAGTGTATTTCTTACTTTGATATCTCCTTCGTTACAGGAATTATCTCTCATCGGTTCTTATTCAAGAGATCTTTCTCACCCTTGACCATGATGATTTGTCACAGCGAGCGAAAGTAAGCATCTCAGTTGACATAAAAAACACTTTGGGCTACCTTTCAGTGCATTGCTTGCCATCTCACATGTGATGATTACTTATTCTTGTTTACATGCAAACTTACTGTTTGCGTTTATTGTAGGCGGCTCGTATTTTGGTTGTCCTAATATGCAAGCATGAATTTGACGCACGATATCAAAAAAGTGAAGACAAGCTGTACATTGCTCAGCTGTATTTTCCTCTTATAGGACAGGTTTGTGATAATCACTTCACTAGTAACTTCCTTGAAAGGAACATCAATAATCAGTACTATGTTTCTCTGCAGGGTTTGGCATACACACTGTTCTTCTGACAATTTCCTTCCTGTGAAAACCACATTGCAGATTCTGGATGAGATGCCTGTGTTCTATAACCTAAATGCCATTGAAAAGCGTGAAGTACTAGTGGTCATTTTACAAATCATAAGGAACTTAGATGACGCAACTCTTATAAAAGCATGGCAACAGAGCATTGCTAGAACCAGATTGTTCTTCAAGCTACTTGAAGAATGCATAACCCATTTTGAGGTTTGTACAGCAACCCTTGGTTGTTTAGAATGTTTGAGTTCTGAATCTTCTTTGTTACCATAAAATCATGTTGGCTTGTTAAATTTTATTCAGTACTAATCTCTTGAATGCTGTCTGCAGCATAATAGAACAGGAGACAGCTTGCTACTGGGCTCTAGTTCTCGGAGCCCTGATGCTGAGCGCCCTGCGTCCCCCAAGTATTCTGATCGGTTATCCCCATCGGTTAATGCATATTTGTCTGAGGCTTCACGCCATGAAATAAGGGTATGTTGACACATTATTTATAGGAGCCTAAATTTCCAGCACTAGTATTTGTACCTATAGTTTGAATAAGCTACAACTGACATGCGTGAACTTGAATCATGTTGTTTTTCTTGGGATGTCTTGGTTTAGGGTAGGTTGGATACAGCTTGGGTAGGGTTTGTATAGCATGTACTGGACAAGGTCCATTGTTGCTTTCTGTTTTGTGTGGAAAATAATCTGGTAAGAGTTAAGATGCTATTGGAGAGAATGTGGACACTAGACATCTCTAGAAGAAACTGGTTGAATTTTGCTTGTGTTATTCCAAACAGAATTTAGTACGGTTCATGTGTGTCAGCATCTGACATGCACACTAAGTTTGTGTCATGCTAAATAGTGATTTTATTTACTTGTTCTAAACGCTCATACTTTGGAGCAGATATGACAAAAATATCTCTGTTATCGTGAAAAAATGGTTAGTCATGACTGCTATTTAATGCAGCCTCAGGGAACACCAGAAAATGGATACATGTGGAACAGGATTAGTCCTCAGCTAAGTTCCCCAAATCAACCCTATTCGTTGAGGGAAGCACTTGCCCAAGCGCAATCTTCAAGAATCGGATCAACAGCTAGGGCATTGAGAGAGTCTCTGCATCCAATACTGAGACAAAAGTTGGTAAGTATTGCGTTCCCATGTGAATCTTGTGGTGTTTTGAACTTTCTTCAGTCTGACAGAAAATTCCTGCAGGAACTCTGGGAAGAAAACCTCAGTACTGCTGTGAGCCTTGAAGTCCTGGGAATAGTTGACAAGTTTTCAGTTGCTGCAGCTTCTCGTAGCATCTCGACTGACTATGCTAAGCTAGATTGTGTAACATCCATCTTGATGGGTCTTCTATCTAGGAGCCAGCCCTTAACTTTCTGGAAAGCTTTCCTTCCCGTGGTCTACAATATATTTAGTCTCCATGGTGCAACGCTGATGGCAAGGGAGAATGACCGGTTTTTGAAGCAGATTGCTTTTCATCTTCTGCGGCTTGCCGTATTCCAAAATGACTCGGTTAGAAAAAGGGCTGTTGTTGGGTTGCAGATCCTTGTTAGGGTAAGCTGCTTGCTCAACTTCAGTATATAAAATCATGAAATGAATTACATATCCTGATACATACAGATGTTTTCTTGTGCTTCTAGAACTCATTCAACTATTTCAAGAGCACCACAAGGCTGAGGGTCATGTTGACTATTACTCTGTCAGAATTGCTGTCTGATGTGCAAGTAACTCAGATGAAGTCTGATGGATCTCTTGAAGAAAGTGGTGAAGCTCGGCGTCTTAGGAAATCACTGGAGGAAATGGCTGATGTAAGGAGTAAGGATCAATTGAACGATTGCGGCCTCCCTGTTAATGCACTTGAAGTGGCTGCTGAAGGTTCCACGGACAATAGGTGGTCTTGGGTAGAGGTTAAACATCTATCCAAGTGTCTGGTCCAGGCCCTTGATGCCGGCCTTGAACATGCCCTTTTGGTAAGCAAGTTTGACAAAAGAATCCTACTGTGCTATCCATAAAAGTGATGTATCATATATTGCGCTAAATGGGACTGTCCTTCTGAAAACAAAGTTGCCATCTGTTAATATCATCTGGACACCTGAAACACCAATATGTGATTATATACTTGTAGTGGTGTCATTTTTATTCGTCTGAATTTCTTGAGCAAGTACTGAGCACTGAACCTGTAAACCCCAATGTTCTTTTCAGGGTTCGGTATTGACCGTGGACAGATGTGCAGCTGCTGAGGGTTTCTATAAGCTAGCATTGGCATATGCGCCTGTTCCAGATCTTCACATTATGTGGTTGCTGCACCTATGTGACGCGCACCAGGAGATGCAGTCATGGGCTGAAGCCGCGCAGTGTGCAGTTGCTGTAGCTGGCGTGATCATGCAGGTTTTAATCTTAACTGCTGTTCTTCTATTCCTCTAATTCTCTATGGAGTTTGATGACCTCCGAACCCTTTCTTACAGGCACTTGTTGGAAGGAACGATGCTGTGTGGAGCAAGGATCATGTTGCTTCCCTCTGTAGGATTTGCCCTATCGTGGGCACTGATATTGGTGCAGAAGTAGCCGCAGCGGAAGTTGAGGGATATGGTGCCTCCAAGCTCACGGTGGATTCAGCTGTCAAGTATCTTCAACTTGCGAACAAGCTCTTCGCACAAGCAGAACTGTACCACTTTTGCGCTAGCATTCAGGAGCTCATCATTCCTGTGTACAAAAGCAGAAGGTCTTACGGGCAGCTGGCAAAATGCCACACATCACTCACAAGCATCTATGAGTCGATTCTTGAACAGGAGGCTAGCCCTATCCCGTTCATTGACGCTACGTACTACAGAGTTGGGTTCTATGGGGACCGATTCGGCAAACTCAACAAAAAGGAGTACGTGTTCAGGGAGCCACGGGATGTCCGTCTGGGTGACATCATGGAGAAGCTTAGCCATACCTACGAGGCCAAGATGGATGGCGGTCACACCTTGCACATCATCCCCGACTCGAGGCAAGTCAACGCTGATGAGCTGCAGCCCGGTGTATGCTATCTGCAGATAACCGCTGTCGATCCTGTGATGGAGGACGAGGACTTGGAGAGCAGGAGGGAGAGGATATTCTCCTTGTCGACTGGCAGTGTCCGTGCACGTGTGTTCGACCGTTTCCTCTTCGACACGCCATTCACGAAGAATGGGAAAACGCAAGGTGGCCTAGAAGATCAGTGGAAGAGACGCACTGTGCTCCAGACGGAGGGTTCCTTTCCTGCTCTGGTAAACCGCCTGGTGGTGGTAAAGTCTGAATCTCTAGAGTTTTCGCCTGTCGAGAACGCGATCGGAATGATCGAGACAAGGACGGGTGCGTTGAGAAACGAGCTGGAGGAACCACGGAGCTCTGAAGGTGATCAACTTCCGAGGCTTCAAAGCCTGCAAAGAATACTCCAAGGAAGTGTGGCTGTTCAGGTAGGGGTTGTACTCCTGTAACTCTGCATGCACGATATGAACCAACTAGTTTAACTAACTTTGCTTGCTTCTCTTCTCTTTTGCAACAGGTTAACAGTGGCGTATTGAGTGTGTGCACCGCGTTCCTATCCGGCGAGCCAGCGACGAGGCTCCGGTCGCAGGAGCTGCAGCAGCTGATAGCCGCCCTGCTCGAGTTCATGGCCGTCTGCAAGCGCGCGATCCGCGTGCATTTCAGGCTGATAGGGGAGGAAGACCAGGAGTTCCACACGCAGCTCGTCAACGGGTTCCAGTCCCTCACCGCGGAGCTCTCCCACTATATCCCCGCTATTCTTTCGGAGCTATGACGGTGGCGTCAGTTAATTAGGTACTAGCATGTGAATGGGTTGGCTGTTGTTTTTGTTTGAGCAGATGTCAATATTTCCAGTAGCTTTGTTGTATAGTTTGAAAGACTAACCAGTTCTGCAATTCTACAATTTTGGGGTGTAAAGTGTGTGTGGGTGGGTGATGTATCTGTCTGTAACCACCGTGTTGTTTGTTTGCAGTTTGCTGACAAATTAGCTAGCGACTACTGGAGCCGGCATTTTTTTTTAATTGTTACTATTCAGGTTTGATGATGCAAATTAGCTGCAAAAATGTGTTTCTTCAAAAGTCTTTTCTGAAAATGTGAGCTTCTTAATTTGGCAGTCCATTTTCAGTTACTAGATGGTTGAATGCTTGTGCTATCTATCTGCCCGCTGCTGAACCTCTGTAAGACGACAAGTCATGTAGTCTAGAAACTGATCAGGCATATCCAATTCAATAGCCCAAAAGCAGTGCAATCTCCGCGCATCAAACCTGTCCAACAAAATAAGCAAAAGACACTAAAATTTCCAGTTGTGAAGTAAATCATGGGATGCTCCATTGATGGGATTAATCTCCGGATGGCAACGGGTACCCAAAATCCGCTAACCCCATGATACCCGTTTTAAATGGAGAGGGTTTGGTTTATCAAAAATCCCGTGGGTCTACTTACGGGTAAAAATTCAGACCCACCAGGCCAAGCGCGGCAGGTTTGGAGATAGTAAACTTGTACCCGCATACCCCACTCCCTAACTATGTGTCCACATGCCTCCCACACACGCACGCACGCGGCACACGAAGCCACACACACGCATGCGCCTGGACGCATCCCACTTCCACACCGCGGACCGCGTCCTCGCCCCCTCGCGAGCTACGAGTCTCTCCTCCCTCGCTCCCAGCCCCTTCTTGTGCCATCGCCGGCCCTCGCATCGCGCGCCCACGCCTTCCTCTTGCCTAAGGTCGACGAGTGGAGCGACTCCGACGATGGTCCGCCTCCTGGAGAGGAGATCCAGCCATGGGAAGTGGATTGGCTTCATCCTGTGCGTGCGCCCTTCGCCTTCGACCTCTAGGGAGGCGGCTAGAGCGACGATTTGCCGCCAATTGCGGGTACCTGTTGGGTCACCCTACCCGGCCGGGTCACGGGTTTTGGTCAGAAATTAGACCCGATGGCGGGTATGGGGCCAGGTCGCGAGGGCGTGGAGGAGGGTCAGGTGCGGGCATGGGGGCGCCAAACCCGAACCCGGACCCAGTGGGTGCCACGCAAAGATGCATCTTCAGGAGGAGCATGTACCCCATCTCAAAAGTAGTCAAAGGGGGTGGAATACGTCATGTGGGCGTTAATCCACGATCCATGTCCACGAATACCTCAACGTTCAAGACTCGAATGGCCTGCGCCTAGAAGCTCTCAACCGACATGACCAGTGGGGCTACAAGACAACTCTTTGGAAATTTCCGAATAGCATACGTGCATCCAAGGGAGATCGAAGATCAACTTAACGTGTAAGACAAGATGAAGGCATGCCGTGACTAAGGGAAACTCTGACAACACCGACGACCATATATATACTTGAAGACATTTACCTGAAGAGGACACACCATAATTGCCCAAGTTGTAGCCATTAGCCTTAGTCATAAACCCTAGATCATCTACTCTCGTCGGGTCCTGTTATAAACCTGTCAAGATCATCTTCTATCCACATTTGTCTTTGAGACCTAAACCTGTTGACCCGAGCTGATTGCAAAACAAATAAAGTATTTTTCAATCTTTGAAAGTGAGGCTACCGTGGGATCGTGAAAATAATCCTCCGTCAATTAGCATGCCAGACAGGGGGTGCCCGTGTCATGCAGATCGAATCCACCCCGCCGAGAGGGGAGGTCGTAACTAACCTCCCTACCGTTGAAAACTCAGGAGATGCCGCTGGATTCAGGTCTCTACCATCCCCGAGACCTCCGCTCCATGGGAGGAATACACCCCAAGAACTCCATCAACCTCGCGCAAGAACTACTTCGACAACATTGAAGCAATCTTCGGGCCCACATACCGTCGCCACCTTAAGGCCGGTTACGCGGCACCATGGGCTGGCTACTTCAACCCCAACTCCATGCTGTTGGTGAACCCCTCATACCTTGGGTACACAGTACCCTTTTTTTTTTTGGAAATGGACGCTTTTATTACTTAACAACAATGTTTACACCTGGCCTCTGCATAACTAAGATGCACACAGCCGATCAAACACACAACTAAGGAAGAAATCAAGTAGCCGAACATTACAAGTAACACAATCAAAAAAAGTAAGCTGCCTCAAGCTATGGAAGATCAATCCGCAGATTACGCTTCCATCCATGTCAGAAAAAAATATCCCTCGCCGTGTCCTCCAATCGCGTACACCCCTCCGCAAACAAGTCACGAAACTCTATACGTTGTAGAGTAGTCCATGATCGGAGAATAGCCGTGGCCTGAAAGATAGCCTGAAGAGATTAAGACACAATGTTATTAAAGATCTTGTCATTCCTACATATCCATAGCGATCAAATAATGGCAAGCGCTCCCACCCTAAACAAGGTCCCGTATTTATCATCAATCCCGTGCAACCAACCATGATTGACTCCCGAGACCTAGCCTCTAGTATAAAGGTTGGGAGGGGTCACCAGAGAGGGACACATTCAGAGAGCTCTAGCTTACATGAGATCCAATAGCCAATTTCGGTGACTGTGTACACCCCTTAAATAAAAGATCAGGCGAGTAGTAGTAGGGTTTACCCGCCGGGAGCCTGAAGCTGGGTAAATGATGCCTCTTGTTTGATAAGCCAACGATCTCACCATCGCACCTTGTTTCCCTAAACCCAAGTTCATAACTATGGGCATTGCCGTGTTCAGCCCATGCCGGAGATCTCCTAGCCGCCACTAGTAGAAAACAAGGCTTCCGTTTGGAGCTGGCCCAACGATTAGTCCCGGTTGCGTTATGAACCGGGACTAATGCTCACATTAGTCCCGGTTCAAATGACTAGGACACCGCACGAGGCAGGGCCTCAATCGGTCCTGGTTCAAGTGGGACCTTTAGTCCCGGTTGGAGACATCAACTGGGAATAAAGGGGTTTCAGCAGGCCCCTAGCTCCACATGCTTGTGTGCGAGCTGGTTTGTTTTTCCCTTCTCATGCACAAGTGGTGTATGCTGCTTTGTTTTCCCCTCTATGCACAAGAGGTGCTCGATGAAATGCGTGAGAGAATGATGCCACTTGAGTTCACACAAAACAAACATGATATGAAGTGCCTGAGCCACACTTAAGCTTTCTCCACTTTCTTTCCTCCTCGATTGAGGTTAGCAACTTTATCCTTTCATTTGTCATTGATACAATACATGTGTTAACGTAGAGTGCTCAATTCTCTAGATATTCTGTAATCGTTTTTGATAAACTTAATTATATAATGCGTATGATCCGGCAATGGATGTACGGTGACTGACGCACTACCGAGTTCATTATGGGCCTGCATAATTTTATCGGTGTGGCTGATGCAAATAGTGTGAATGGTTTTATGTGTTGTCCATGTGTTACCTGTCAGAATAAGAAGGATTACTCTTCCTCGAGAACCCTTCACACCCACCTGCTTCGGTCTGGTTTCATGCCCAGCTATAATTGTTGGACAAATCACGGAGAAAGAGGGGTTATGGTGGAAGACAAAGAAGAAGAAGAGGATGATGACAACTATCCTATGTTCCCTGAATACGGTGATGCTTCAACAGGGGAAGCTAAAAATGAAGAGGCACCAGATGAGCTCGTTGATGATCTTCACTGGGCCATTGTTGATGCACAGAGAGAATGCGAAAGTGAAAATGAGAAGTTGAAGTTGAAGCGCATGTTAGAGGATCACAAAAATTGTTGTACCCAAATTGCAAAGATGGCAACACAAAGCTCGGTACCACACTAGAATTGCTGCCATGGAAGGAACAAAATGGTTTATCTAACAAGGTATTTGAGAAGCTACTAAAAATAATGAAGAAGAAGCTTTGAAAGGATAACGAATTGTCTGCCAGTAGGTACGAAGCAAAGAAGGTTATTGATGACTGCAAGTGCACAGATCAATTGTAGCTAGTTTCGAAGTAAAGATATCTAACCCACATAGAGCTATTGGTAAAGGTCTTTATGCCCCTTGTTACTCTCTACCAAACGATACTTATAAGTTGCCTTTGATCTCAAGTAAAGGGTGTTTGAAAGGTTTATGGTTGTTTACAGAAAAGTAATTGAAAGAAGTAAAAGGAAACAAGTAACAAGTTTGTATGAAAGCGTGGTTGAACTCAATATGGCTAAAACATTATCGGGGATGTAGTATACACCACTAGCACAGTATTATTATTATATGTAATCAAGATAGCATACTCCTTGTGTAATGATATGTGTAGAGAGAGCTCCATAATAAGATGTTCACTACAAGGCTCGTAGGAAGCCACTTTGTTGAGCCAAGAGTGAGGTCACCTCTAAATAACCACTGCAATGTCTGAGAGCAGTCATCCATACAAACCACCACAATTAAGGGTTTCCTTGTGGATTAATTAGCTTAGGGAGTCCCTCTTTAATCCTCTTTTGACCGTGTAGGTTACGAGCCGGCACCAATCTGTCACGGGGCCATTCCGGGTATGCTTCCAAGACACGTCCAAAGGATTTCTCCATCCCTTTAGTCCTGAAGGCAAATGATATGCGGCCGACTACACATACCATCTAAAGAGAGAGATCAAACACAAATCATAATTATATCACGGACAAGTAAGTCATATGGACACAAGAATATATCATCTTTATTACGAATTCATAATGGTGCTAGGGTTTCTCCATATCCCCAAGAACAAGGGAACTGCTCACTCATGGAAGCAATCAACAACATCATCATAATCAAATGAATGGATAAAAGTATGGAGGTAGATCTAATGCAAACCACAATTAAATCTGAAATTACAACGATATCTAATAGATGAAAGGTGGGGGTAATGGTGGTAATGGAGATGCATCAATTGATGATGAAGGGGATGATGCGTTGTCCTCCAATGACCCGTGAAGCAGCTGGGGTTTTGCCCCAACCAAGTTCCTCCTTCAGATCCCTTTCAGATGTGTTTTTTCATGGTTTCTTGTGGCTATGAATGTCGGATCTCTATCTCGTCTTCTCCAGGGGAAAGTATTTGACGAGGCGGTCACGATGGCACTTGGTACGGGCAGATGGTACGGGCGGACTCCGCCCGTACCACCGGTCGTTATCGGCTCTGGTTGCTCTTCCTTCTTTGGTATTTTCCCAGGTGCAAGGTAAATCCATAAAATGACTTTTATCACTTAAAAATATCATATAATTGCACAATATGGCAGCTCTAATTGATATGTTCATATATGACTAAATGATTTGAGATCCCGTTGAAACAATAAAAAAATAGCGTGTGCAAGCGCAGTGAAATACAAAGATGCCTACTGTATTTATGCAAAAATAAAAGGTAAAAATGCTTCAATTTTGGACTCATCAACTCCCCCAAGCTAGGCTCTTGCTCGTCCCCGAGCAAGATGGTGGCTTATGGACAAGATCATCATGTTCATGAGACACAAGTTGTTACAATAATTGAGGTAGAAATTGAAACAGGAATACAACATTGGATGTAGAGATACCTCGGGGGTATTACCATACCCTTACACATTACATAACTTAGAGGCTCCCACACCTTTTCTAGTATTAATGAAATCATAAAAAGCTTCTAGTGATTTAACATATCATATAATCACAGAGTTTAGAGATATAGTGTACTAAGTTTAGTAATGAAGATTCATGATCATTCTTTTTATTCTATCTTTTATTCTTTTGATAGCCACTCTCTTCTTTTTCTTTTGATAACCGTATGTCTATATATTTAATTGCTCCCCTTTTTTTCTTTTAATACAGCTATTTGATCATGCTCACTACTTTAATGGCTGTCAAAAACTCTTAATGATAATATGCTACCAGAATTCTTGTTCTTATAACTTAATTAATACTTTCATTGGTGTGGAAGTACCTAAAATCATGACAGCTATGCAAGTATCATAACACTCAACCTAGTTCAATCATCTAATATAATAATCATGAATCAAACACAAATTCAATTATCATAAAGTCTCGCAACTCAATGGATATAAATATTCTCTTGAACAAAGGGAACTCGAAGTTGATGCGACTAATGCAAATTCAGGAATTAAAGTCTAATATACGTATAGAAAAGTAAACATGCTAAAACTATAAGATAGATTACAAGGTTCTCATAGATCCCCCAAGCTTGAAATCAAACCGGGTGGATCAAATAATTCCTTGCGATTATTCAGTACCATGTCGTCTATCAAGGTGAAGTAGTTTTGTTGGAGACCGCTGCGTGGATCTTCTTGTTTGTCTCTTCCAGAGCTGATATGCATCAAAGACACTTCTATTGATCCGAACGCAAGAGAAACATCCCATCAGCGACCGTGCTCATCATGTCATTGATTTCCTTCTTTCCTTCAAGATCCAATAGACGCTTGCGCACGATCTCCCTATGGATGAGCTCTTCTTTCTGGTACTTCTCTATCTTGTGAAGACACTGTTCAGTGTCTGGGACGTGCACGCCGACTGGCACGTCTAGAAGGTTGAACCCCCAATCCTCTTGTGGCTTCACACTCATGCGCGCATTCATGGTGATCTTCTTTGTGTCCGAAGTATGTTCCATGGTCTCCTGATAGGTTCCTGCATCGGATCAGTTAGCTTTTGTATGCTTTGGTGAAGAGTAGTTGACGACGATGAACTTGAGCGACTCCATGCACCCCTTCCCATGAGGTTTCTTGGCTTCTTCCTCATCTTTAGGCTTCACCATAGCCAGGTAGTCCGGCTGCTTCCATCCCCTCTTCGATTACTCCATGAAGATATTGAACTCCTCCTCGTCAGAATCATCATCGGAATCATAGGCATACCGCTTGTTGTTCAGGCTTAGGCCTTGAGCTTCACGATCATCAGCTTCGATGGAGGAGGTATGGAAACTATCCCATGAAGGAGCCATGATGTTTAGAGGCTTGCCTTTGCCTTGAGCTTGGTAGCACATCAAGTAGATTAGATCTGTTGATATAAGAGAGAGAGGGTCCTCTAAAGAGGATTATTAAGGGTCAGGAGTAGGGAGAAACTCGTATTGGAAGAAAAAGGGTCACCCAAGAAAAGAATCCCAACAAGTATGTAAACAAATAAGTGCAAGAGAAGGAAATTGCGATCGTAACGACCAACTGGTATGGGGGGGGTGCCCATACTGCGCGCCCTTACCAGGTCTTTTCCAAAAACATAACAGGACGAAGTTGGTAGAAGTCAACCGATTAAGTGGTATGGGCGGGTTCTGCCCGTACTACCCGTCCGTACTGACTTCGTGGCTTCAGTTTTTTGGACACAAGTGCAAACAAAGAACAAAATAAAGAGCACACAACTGGTAACGACCAATGGTACGGGGGGGGGGGGGGGCTGCGCCTGTACGGAACGGTCATACCAGTTTGCAAAAAACAAAACGAGGGGCATCAGCAGGCTTAACGACCAGCGGTATGGGCGGATCCGACCGTATCTCCCACCCATACCGATCTCGTAAGACCGATAATGAACTTAGAAAAATGAAAGGAATTCAGATATGCAAAAAGAAACAGTATAAAAATATCCAGAACAAAGATAAATTCAGGATTTCATAAGATACGATCATCAAGGGAACATGAACTCATTTGTGTATCTTTTTCTTCCTCTCTTCGAATAAAACTGGTTGTAGAGAATCACCAAAACTATTGCAAGGAGAAATAAAGAACTTCCTTTTTGGTAGTGTGGTCCCCATAGGTATATACACGGATGCCACCTTCTTAGGATGATCAACTTCTTGAGTGTCCATGAATGTTTCCTCCATCTCTTCCTTTCTATGTAGGATCTGTAAATCAAATTCTTGCAGAAGTAAAGTCCAACAGATCATTCTTGGCTTAACATCAGTCCTTTCTAGGATTTCCTTTAAGCCAACACGACCAGTGTGTACACTTACTTTAGAGTCCATGATATAAGATCTAAATTTATCATAGGAGAAAACCACTACGAAGAATTCTTTTTCTGCCGTAGGGTGGTTCTTTTGGGCCCCGTTTAAGGTGCGACTAGCATGATGAATGATATTAAGATCATCACCATCATACTGGCAAATAATTGCTCCTACAACTTCATGACTAGCCTAGCAAAATAGCTCAAAATGTTTCTTCCAATTAGGTGGTTTTATAATGGGAGCTTCAAGAAGATCTTGTTTTAATATGTTGAAAGAAGTAAGCCAATTTTCATCAAAATTAAATGAACATCCTTTTGAAGAAGATTAGTTAAAGGTCTAGCATTTTTTGAAAAGTTCTTAATGAACCTTCTATAAAATTCCACATGACCTAAGAAGCTTCTTATACCTTTTATGTCTCGAGGAGGGGCTAACCTTTCTATTGCTTCAATCTTTGCTTTATTGACTTCTATGCCCTTACCCAAGACTTTGTGACCAAGCACTATGCCTTCTTGAACCATAAAATGGCATTTCTCCTAGTTCAAGACTAAGTTAGTGTCTTCACATCTCTGCAAAACTTTATGAAGATTATGGAGACAATGATTAAAGGAAGTTCCATAAACAGAGAAGTCATCCATGAATACTTCCATAATACTTTCAACATAATCAACAAATATAGCAGTCATACATCTTTGAAAAGTGGCAGGAGCATTGCAAAGACCAAAAGGCATACGACGATAAGCATAAAGGCCATAAGGACAAATAAAAGTAGTTTTAAGTTGATCATCGGGGTGAACAACAATTTGGGAAGAACCAGAATAGCCGTCTAAGTAACAAAAATAAGAATGCATAGCAAGCCTTTCTAAAGTTTGATCTATAAATGGTAAAGGGTAGGGTCCTTCCGTGTTTCCTTATTAAGTTTTCTATAGTCAATGCACATCTTGTGACCAACAATAGTTCTAGTAGGTACCATTTCATTATGTTCATTTTCGACAACCGTAAACCCACCTTTCTTAGGAACACAATGAACAAGACTTACCCATTCACTATCTTCTACATGAAAGATGACGCCTACATCCAACACACGTATTATTTATTTTCTTACCTCCTCTTTCATGTGAGGTTTAAGACGTCACTGAAAGTCTGCGACCGGCTGAGCTCCTTCTTCCATGAATATTCTATGGGTGGCTATCGAGGGACTAATACCCTTCAAGTCACTCATCGAATACCCAAGAGCATTTTGATGCATGCGGAGAACCTTCATTAAATTTTCCTCCTCTTTCTCTGCAAGGTTAGCACTTATAATAATAGGAAATTTATTGGTCTCATCAAGAAACCTATATTTTAGTTCCTTTGGTAGAGTTTTAAGGATTGGAGGAGGAAGAGCCTCATCTCCTTTACTTATGGGTTCTTCATATTTTTGATTAATCTCGATGTCCACCTCAGGTGTGGAGTCAAGGTAATCATCCATTTCGGATTTTTCTATGTCTTGAACACGTTCGTACTCATCATCATCCAATTCTTCAATAGCCAGCTTATGGTCAAATTTAGATAAATGAAATCCATTTTCTCTTCACCAAACTTGAGGGACACAGTTTGCTTCTTGCAATCTATGTTTGCTCCTGCGGTATTTAAAAAAGTTCTTTCAAAAATGATGGGACAATAAATATCAGTAGGCATATCAATAAGCACAAAATCAATGGGATATTTGTAAGGTCCAACACAAATTGGAACATTTCTAATTATTTCCATGGGGACTCTGAATGTTTTATCTGCAAGCATTATAGTCATATCCGTATCTTCCAAATCTGCTGGAGTTAATTTATTTTGAATTTTTAAATAAAAACTAAAAGGGATAACGTTAACAACTGTACTGATGTCACAAAGGCCATAATAGGAAGTTCCCCTAAAAGTGCAAGGAAGAATTGGCTTACCAACTTCTTTACCTTTTACCTTACCTTCGACGAATTGTGAAGCTTCAGTATCTAACTCAATTATGTTGCAATGTGAAAACATGGTTAACATATATTCCTTTATTGATGCCTCTGCCTCTTGTACACCTTTTTCTTCAATTTTTCTTCTTTGTGTCTCCTCTTCCAGCTCCTTGAGAAATAATTCTTCTTCTTTGCATTGATCCTCTAGTTGCTGGGCCATCATATGTTTTCTCGCCGTCTTTGGGAAAGGAAAGGGTTCAACATATGGGGATACCTCCTTTAATGGCTCGACAGGGGCTGTGATTATTGGATCATCTTCTACAACTGGCTCGGGTGGCGGAGTGTAATGAAGCCAGTCTTTCTTTGGAGCTTCAATATGTTCTGTAAAAGGCTGAAGGATTTGAAAAATAATATCATCACCAAGTTGCAGTTCATTAGCAGTTTCTTTTACCTTACCGGAGTCTTCATAAGCATTGAGACAATCATATTCAATTTCTATACCTCCTTCGCCTCCTAAATCAAATCCCCATGTTTCTCCATTACATCGAATCCATTCTAAAAGTTCCCAAGCTTTAATTATAGTTAAATCCATGAAAGATCCTCCTGAATTTGTGTCAAGCTCATGCTTAATTTCTTGATTAAGTCCTCCATAGAAAATATGCAAAATGTACCATTCAGGTAAATCATGATGGGGACATTTATTAAGTAGAGACTTGCACCTTTTGTAGGCCCTTACCAAACCCTCACCTTTTCCCTTCTTACTTTAATAGTTTTTACCTTGGGAAAGAATTGAAATACAAATTCTCCTTTAAGTTTTTCCCAAGTATCAATTTTCTCTGCAGGGCAAATTCTATACCAAGCCAAAGCAGTGTTGGTTAGAGATTGGCTAAACAGTTTAAGTTTCAATTCATCATCGGAGTAGTCTCTCAATTTAAGGGTCCAACAGAGCTCGGTAAAATGCATTAAATGAGTGTAAGGATCCTCATTTGGATCATCTCTTACAAAAGTCTTTTCTTTAATAATAGCGATAAAATGGGGGTTGACCTTGTATTATGGTTCGCTCCCACTCGGGAATTCCTTGACGAGTCCTCTATTGAACTTCCTGAGGTATTTAGTAGCATCGAGCTGATTAATCAGTCCGAGTGTAGTCATGGTGCTTACCTGAAACCAGTAAACAACTTTAGTAAAACAATGAATAAAATAAGTAACTAAGAACAAAGACCAAAATCTCTTAGCTCCCCGACAACAACGCCAACAAATAGCTTGATGAATGCAAGTGTGCAGATCAATTGTAGCTAGTTTTGAAGTAAAGATATTGAACCCACAGAGAGCTATTGGTAAAGGTCTTTATGCCCCTCGTTACTCTCTACCAAAGGATACTTATAAGTTGCCTTTGATCTCAAGTAAATGGTGTTTGAAAGGTTTATGGTTGTTTGCAGAAAAGTAATTGAAACAAGTAAAAGGAAAAAAGTAACAAGTTTGTATGAAAGCGTGGTTGAAATCAATATGGCTAAAACGTTCTCGGGGATGTAGGATACACCACTAGCTTAGTATTATTGTTATATGTAATCAAGATAACATACTCCTTGTGTCATGATATGTGTGGAGAGATCTCCATAATAAGATGTTCACTACAAGTCTCGTAGGAAGCCACTTTGTTGAGCCAAGAGTGAGGTCACCTCTAAATAACCACTACGATGTTTGAGAGCAGTCACCCATAAAAACCACCGCAATTAAGGGTTTCCCCGTGGATATCGTAATTAGCTTAGGGAGTCCCTCTTTAATCCTCCTTTGACCGTGTAGGTTACGAGCCGATGCTAATCTATCATGGGTCCATTCTAGGTATGCTTCCAAGACACGTCCAAAGGATTTCTCCCTCCCTTAGTCCTGAAGGAAAATGATATGCGGCCGACTACACATACCATCTAAAGAGAGAGATCAAACACAAATCATAATTATATCATAGACAAGAAAGTCATATGGACACAAGAATAGATCATCTTTATTATTAATTCATAATGGTGCTAGGGTTTCTCCATCTCCCCAAGAACAAGGGAACTACTCACTTATGGAAGCAATCAACAACATTATCATATTCAAATTAATGGATAAAAGTATGGAGGTAGATCTAATGCAAACCACAATTGAATCTAGAATTACAACAAGATCTAATGGATGAAAGGTGGGGTTAATGGTGGTAATGGAGATGGAGCGATTGATGATGAAGGGGATGATGCGTTGTCCTCCAGTGATCCGTGAAGCAGTTGGGATTTTGCCCCAGCTAAGTTCCTCCTTTAGATCCCTTTTAGATGTGTTTTTTCGTGGTTTCTGATGGTTGTGAATGTTGGATCTCTCTCTCATCTTCTCTAGGGGAAAGTATTTGATGAGGCGGTCACAATGGCACTTGGTACGGGCGGACGGTATGGGTGGCTCTGCCCGTACCACCGGTCGTTATCGGCTCTGGTTGCTCTTCCTTGCTTGGTATTTTCCCAGATGCGAAGGTAAATCCATAAAATGACTTTTATCACTTAGAAATATCATATAATGCACAATATGACAGCTCTAATTGATATATTCATATAGGACTCAATGATTTGAGATCCTGTTGAAAAAAGAACAAAATAGCGCGTGCAAGCGCAGTGAAATACAAAGATCCCTACTCTATTTATGCAAAAACAAAATGTAAAAATGCTTCAATTTTGGACTCATCAGTTGTCTGCCCTCAAATGAAGGGAACATCATGCTCATAGAGGCAGTTAGAGTGGGACATTACTTCCATGAAAATGACGAGATACACATTGACTTTACAGAATTATTTCAGTTATTCAATCAAGACGCCCTTGAAAAATCTCTCGTCAGTTGCTATTGTCTATTAGTGATTTATTTCTGTAATTAAGTCTCTAGCTCAGCTCATTCATTGCACGTATAATTATCCTCACTATATTCTTTTGTACGCTATTGTGGAGAATGAAGATTCTCAAATGCAAAAGAGGACAAATCTATGTCCTTGGGTTCATTCACCTAAATACCATTCATACAGTTACAGTAAAAGAACACGCCAAGGACATAGAGGATTACTTGCTAAGGTTTTTAACAAAACAATAAACCAAAATGGAAATACTATTTCCTTACAACTTCCAGTGAGTGTTACTGTCTTGTACACATTCGATTTCGTTTGCTCGATGTTAAGTGTAATTGATGAGTTATGCGTGCACAAGTTCCACTTTATTCTGCTAGTCATTCAAGTTGACCAAGAAAAATTACTGGTCATGGACTCGAAAAGTAAAAGCCCTGAGATATGGGGGACCTGATTGTAATGCTCTAGAGGTAATTTCAATCATTATCGCACTATATCGGCATCTTTCATTTATTTCCTGATATCAATTAATTAATAACTCCTTTACTCATTTTCTTTGCCAGGCAGGGTTTGGAAACAGTTCATCAAGGCTGTTAGGGGTGAATGGAAAGAGGAGCTGCGATTTCGAGAACTCAATGTAAGTAGTACTATAGCTAGGCCCGCGCATCTCTTTGATTCTTGTTTCAATACCATTACCATGCTTGATTATTATTTTGATTGAACTCTATTCTTGTGAAGTGTTTGAGGCAGGAAGATGGGAATAATTTTTGTGGATACTACGGTTGCGAGTATATTCGCCAGACGACTTGTGAGCTGGGTAGAATTTCACAACAACTTGCAGTACGTAAACAATGTTTACAATCTTATTTTATTACCATCAATTATGTTGAGTTTTATTCATATATATTGATTCCCTTCTTTAAATTAGACTGAACGGATACAGGATGGTCTCCTATCAAAGGATCGTGTATGAACAATTCAAGAGGAATTGGCCGGATTCTTACTTGAAGGTCATAGATCCAGCCGGAGAATACCATCGGGAATTTGTATTTATACAATATGGATCATAAGAGATATTATATTGTATATATGCATTCACATATATACTATATGTGATATGTTCGACCAAGCACAAAGAAAGAGGTCACTTCGATCTCTATATTCATTACGATGTTGTGTAATGGTTCCTTCATTGTTGTATTTAGTAGCGTCGAGTTGTATATATATCGTCACTCGGAACGCCACTTACGCTAAACCTCTCCCTCCTGCCGTGGTAGAAATCGATCCCAAAACTCTGCCGCGATAGAAATCCACCCCAAAACTCTGCCGCGACAGAACCTACTGCCGCACAGCTGTAACATCCTATGATTAGCACCTAGAAATAGAGAGGGAATTTTTGCATAGTTTATGCATTGCATTCATGTATAAAAAAATCTAGGAAATTTTTGTGCAAAATTAAAATGGTGTAGAAGGATCAAGATCTCTCTTGTTCTGATTGGAAACAACAAGACAAGTGCGATAGATTTCGACATGACCTTTACTCATTTTTATTGTTTTGGGCAAAGGAATTCAAAAGAGTATTTGAATTATAAATTTGAAACTTGACTTAGTTATAAGCTTATAATAGAAGTAATGTATTCAAGGCAATTCACATAATTAAGATTAAGTAAGAATAAGTGCAATAAAGTAATATAATTCAATAAAGAAAGGAAATCTTTATACCTTGTTCATACAATGTTTCAAAAATAAAAAGAGTACCATAAAGGAATAAGAAATAATTCTTACATATAATATATATACTACATTGTCCTTTATAATAAAGGAATAAAAAAGAAATGTACAATTTGGAATTGAAGGAAAATAGTAACTTTATTAATAAGATAAATATTAAAATATTTGTTTACAAAATAAGATTGAATAAATAAAAAGAATTCCTTTATTAAAATAATCCAAATATTACACTGTTTTTGCAACTGTTTAAATAAAAATGAAAGATTAGAATGATGATCAATAAAAAAAGTCCTAAACTAATTCCTAACTATTTCCTAATCTAATCTTCTTGTTCTTCCTTGTAGAATTTTGTACCTACAAACAAATAAAGCCAAAAGAACAAAGGAAAGGGTTATATTAGTATTGTTGCTCTCAGAGAAATAGTGTAGTGCATTGTTATTATCATCACTAAGCTAATAAAAGAAGGGGACAATTTCCACCAAGGCAGTATCTGATCTTTAGCAGTTTATAGCCTCAGTCCTACATCATTGGAAAATAAAGGGGCAAGTTTCACCAGATTGCAGTAAAAGGTAAAGCAGTAAAATTTTAGGAAAAGATCCTGAATTACTTGATCTCATCCATTAGCTATAGCAAGCAAGCCAGCAGCTTACACAAAACATGCACATTTATGTGTTGTCAACACCACAACCATCACAAGAAGTGCATAAGGAAGAGCACAACCGTATCCAAGAAGCTTGAGCCACCATACCATCTCCACACTACACCACACCCATCTATCCATACATACATAGACCACAAGAACCAAATATTCCACCAGATAAGAAACACTTCTGTCCTTATCTGTTTATCATTATACTACACTAATTCCAGTAATAAGTATACATCATAATCCCCATGATCCAGTAGTGGATCCAAGAGAAGGAGTAATAAGAACAAGAAGGGGAGCAACAGAAGATCAAGCTCACAAAGGGGAAGATGTAGTTTGGACTAGGAAAGCAAGTTGTAGCAAATCAAGGAGCCCATATTATAGTGAAGTAAGCTACATAGGAGCAACATGTAGGGATCTGGTAGGATTATACCTCAACTCATGTAGCATATATTTCTGTTGTATTGCAATCATAGAATTAAGAGGATCCAGGTTCCATAAGTCAATCTCTATTCAACTAACCTGCATCTAGATTTTCATCTAGGAGGATTAGATGGAGTGGTACTCTCAGTATTGCAAAGAGTTGCTCTACAAAATCATCATAGAGAAATAAGAAGGCTAGATCATATATCATCTATTCTTAATAGCTTGCACCATCAAGATCAATGGTAGATAAAAAAGGAAAAGCATCCAAGATAAATCATTACAACTACCCTTCAACTAGATATGGTCTAGGAGGATGAGAAATAATGCTTTCTCTTAGTATTGCATAGAAGTGCTATGCACAAACATCATAGAGAAATTAAGGATTTACACAAAAAGCATAAAAAATAAATCACATGCTTTTATGTTATTAATAGAAGCATCCAAGAATCCAAATTAAGCATGTAGTGGACCTGACCTTGTTACCAAATTGTGCCTCAGCCTTTGCATCCTAGGCAGGGCTAAGTAATGAAGGGGAACATCTGTTTTAATATGAACCTATTCTTCAGACCAACATCATAAGCATTCATGCTAACATAATTTTGTTTAGCTGTATAAGTAGCAGATCATCCTACCTGAAGGTATATTGTGCACACTCCTATATGGAGGCACCACAAAATTAACCAAGGCAAGAGAAGCCACTAAAACAACTCATCCAGCTAGTAATCATCTTCCTAATTATATAATCAGGAATCGTTTTAACAATCACTGCCATATGGGCAGCCCACATATGATACACCATTATATCTGCAAGCAACAGAAGAGTACCAAATCATCTCTCTAGCAGAATTACTAAAGATCAAACTAGCAGCCAAAGACATCAGTACAAGTAACAACTACATTGTAGTAGTACTGAGAAATCAAGACACATGTACCAGATCTTGGACCAGAGGGTGATAGTAATCACAAAACTCACTGCTAATAATAAATATCAGAAGCAATCCAATATATCTCATCAAGACAATACCCTCTACTTAGAAGATCACTAGAGTGGTAGCTCATGTAGGGTTTCGTAGCATGGAAAACAAAAATTTTCTACCGCATACAAACAAACAAGCCAAGATCTATCTACTAGATTGTAGCAAGGAGTTGATGGAATAACTCACCCTCGAAGATTCCAAAGTGTTTAACGAGAGCGGATTCTCGTGGGTGATGTAGTCGTACTCTTTCCGATCTCAAGATCGCGTAGATGATCCTTCCGGCGCTGCGTTCCGGCAGCGCTCCCGCAGTCGGTCACACGTTCGGTACTCGACGAAGACCTTCCTCTCCCTTGTTCCAGCAGGCAGCGGAGGTTGTAGCACTCTCCTCGCGATTCCGGCAGCACAACGGCGTGGTACCGGAATTAGAGGGGAGATCTCGCAGGGCTTCGCCTTAAGCCGGAGCGAGTATGGTGGAGTATGAGAGGGCTCCTCGGAGATCTAGGTTTTAGACACACCAAGGAGGAGGTGCTAGAGCCGGCGGCTAGGGTTTGGGGCACCCCAAGTCGGCGGCTAGGGCAACCCTGGGAGGTGGCGGCAGCAGCAGGAGGTGGTGGCGCCAATCTAGGGTTTTGGAGGAGAGATACTTGTGTGCTAGGAGGGAGCCCTGCCCCTCCTTATATAGGTGGAGGGGCCGGCGGCCAAGGGGAGGGAGTGGAGTCCCTCCCCAACTCAGCTTGGGTGGTGCGCCGACTTGGGGAGGAGGGACTCCCTCCCCAACTCGGTTTCCACCTCTTCTCCTCTTTCCAAAAAAATGCCGTTTGACTTTCAAACTAGCCGTTTGACTTTTCAAACTAGGATTTGAATAAACCCTTTATTTGGAACAGCGATGACACTTAGTACATGATGCAATCATACCAACTTGATACAACACATTCATGTACCCCCCCTTTTCCGGAGTGCCGGACATTCTGGAATATTCTAGAACATTCCCGATGAAAACACCGGAACCATTCCCCAACTCCGGAACGGGACTTTCCTTATATGAATCTTATTCTCCGGACCATTCCGGATCTCCTCGTGATATCCCGGATCCCATCCGAGACTTCGAACAACATTCGGTCTCTTTCTCATCATTCCATAACTACTCAAACAACGTCGAATCCTTAAGTGTGTCTCCCTACGGTTCGTGAATTATGCAGACATGATCGAGACACTTCTCCGAACAATAACCAATAGAGGAATCTAGAAATTCATATGGCTCCCACATATTTCTACGATTACTTTGCGATCGAATGAACCACTTACATACGATATCAATTTCCCTTTGTCTCACGATAGTTTACTTATCTGAGGTTATGATCGTCGGTATCTCTGCATACCTAGTTCAACCTCGTTACTGATAAGTACTCTTTTCTCGTTCCCGTGATATGTGATCCCTTGTGAGCCAGTCACATGCTTGCAAGCTAATTGGATGACATTTCACTGAGAGGGCCTAGAGTATATCTATCCATCATATGGATGGACAAATCCCACTCTTGATCCATGTGTTTCAACCAATACTTTCCGAACACTCAATGCCACCTTTATAGCCACCCAGTTACGGTGTGGTGTTTGATGTCATCAAAGCATCCATCCGGTAAAGGTGATATGCATGATCTCATGGTCGAAGGAATTAGATAACTATGTATCAGAAAGCATATAGCAATTGAACTATTAAAATGACTTGATCTTTATGCTACACTTATCTATAGGAGTATGTCCACCATATCATTCTCCTAACGATATGATCTTGTTGTTAACAACATCTCAATGTTCATGATAGGGAAACCACAATCATCTATTAACCAACAAGCTAGTATTATACAGAGGCTTTACTAGGGACTTCAAATTAAGTTTACAAATCACACAAGTATTAATGTTTCCTTGTTAATACTATTATAGCATGAATGTAAACATTTATCATAAACACAAAGATATAATAATAACTACATTTATTATTGCCTCTAGGGCATATCTCCAACAGTCTCCCACTTGCACTAGAGTCATCTAATCTAGATTACATGGTAATATACCGAACACCCATGGCAGTTTGGTGCTGGTCATGTTTTGCCCTCGGGAGAGGTTTAGTCAACGGATCCGCCACATTCAGATCTGTGTGTACTTTGCAAATCTTTATATCCCCATCTTGGATATGTTCTCGAATAGCGTGAAAACGTAGCTTGATATGCTTCAGCTTCTTGTGTGACCTTGGTTCTTGCGCATTGGCTATGGCACCCATGTTATCACAGTAGAGAGACATTGGGTCCAGCGCACTAGGAACCACACCCAGCTCTGTAATGAACTCTTTCATCCATATCGCTTCTTGTGAAGCCTCCGAAGCAGCCATGTATTCCGATTCAGTTGAAGATCTCGCCACAACGCTTTGCTTTGCACTCCTCCAGCTAACTGCTGCACCATTCAAAATAAATACGTATCCAGATTGTGATTTAGAATCATCCGGATCGGTGTTCCAACTAGCATCGGTGTAACCATTAACAACGAGCTGTTCATCACCTCCATAAGAAAGAACCATATCCTTAGTTCTTCTCAAGTACTTAAGGATGTTTTTGACCGCTGTCCAATGATCCACTCCTGGATCACTTTGATATCTGCTAGTTAGACTAACAGCATATGCGATGTCGGGTCTAGTACATAGCATGGCATACATTAGAGATCCTATGGCTAAGGCATAGGGAGTCTTACTCATCCTTTCTCTATCTTCTGCCGATGTGGGACTTTGATTTTTACTCAAGGTCGTATTGGGCAACATGGGCAAGAACCCTTTCTTGCTATCTTCCATTCCAAACCTCTTTAGAACTTTGTCCAAATATGTACTCTGTGACAATGATATTTGGAGTTTCGATCTATCTCTATAAATCTTTATGCCTAATATGTAAGCTGCTTCGCTAAGATCCTTCATTGAAAAATTATTATTCAAATATTCCTTGACACTATTAAGAAGGTCTACATCATTCCCAATCAACAATATGTCATCCACATATAGTATTAAGAATGCTACAGAGCTCCCACTCACTTTCTTGTAAATACAAGCTTCTCCATAAGTTTGTATAAAACCAAAACTTTTGATTACCTTATCAAAACGTTGATTCCAACTTCGGGATGCTTGCTTCAATCCATAGATGGACCGTTGAAGTTTGCATACCTTGTTAGCATCTTTAGGATCGACAAAACCTTTGGGTTGCATCATATACAACTCTTCATCAATGTCTCCATTGAGGAATGCTGTTTTGACATCCATCTGCCATATCTCATAATCATAATATGCAGCGATTGCTAACATAATCCTCACAGACTTTAGCTTCGCTACTGGTGAGAAAGTCTCATCGTAGTCAACTCCTTGAATTTGTCGAAACCCTTTTGCGACAAGTCGAGCTTTATAGACAGTAACATTACCATCAGCATCTGTTTTCTTCTTGAAAATCCATTTGTTCTCGACAGCCTTCCGGCCATCCGGTAAGTCCACCAAAGTCCATACTTGGTTTTCGTACATGGATCCAATCTCGGATTTCATGGCTTCTTGCCATTTATTGGAATCTGGGCTCATCATCGCTTCCTCATATGTCTAAGGGTCATCGGTGTTGTCCACCAACATGATACTCATAACGGGATCATACCAATCTGGAGTGGTACGAGTTCTCGTTGACCTGCGAGGCTCTGTAGCAACTTCGACCGAAGTTTCATGATCATCATCATTAGCTTCCTCTCTAATTGGTGCAGGCACCACAGGAAGTTCTTCCGGCGCTGCGCTACTCGCAATTTCGAGAGAAGGTTCGACAACCTCGTCGAGTTCTACTTTCCTTCCAGTCACTTCTTTCGAGAGAAATTCCTTCTCTAGAAAGGATCCATTCTTAGCAACGAAGATTTTGCCTTCAGATCTATGATAGAAGGTATACCCAATAGTTTCCTTCGGGTATCCTATGAAGACGCATTTTTCCGCTTTGGGTTCAAGCTTGTCCGGCTGTAACTTCTTTACATAGGCTTCGCATCCCCAAACTTTAAGGAACGACAATTTAGGTTTCTTCCCAAACCATAATTCATACGGTGTCGTTTCAACGGATTTAGACGGTGCCCTATTTAAAGTGAATGCGGCTGTTTCTAATGCATAACCCCAAAATGATAGCGGTAAATCTGTAAGTGACATCATAGAATGAACCATATCTAAGAGAGTTCGATTACGACGTTTAGACACACCATCACGCTGTGGTGTTCTCGGCGGTGTAAATTGTGAAAGTATTCCGCATTTCTTCAAATGCTCGCCAAACTCGTAACTTAGATATTCACCTCCATGATTAGAACGTAGAAATTTAATCTTCTTGTTACGTTGATTCTCTACCTCACTTTGAAATTCCTTAAACTTCTCGAAAGTTTCGGACTTATGTTTCATGAAATAGATATACCCATATCTACTCAAGTCATCCGTGAAGGTAAGAACATAACGATAACCACCGCGCGATGCTACACTCATTGGACCACACACATCGGTATGTATGATTTCCAATAAGTCCGTAGCTCGCTCCATCATACCAGAAAACAGAGTCTTAGTCATTTTACCCATCAGACATGCTTCACATCTTTCAAGTGATTCAAAATCAAGTGATTCAAGAAGTCCATCGGAATGGAGTTTCTTCATACGCTTCACTCCAATGTGACCAAGACGACAGTGCCACATACAGGTCGAGTTATCGCTCGATTTCAAACGTTTAGCCTCAATGTTATTAATATGTGTATTTCCACTATCGAGATTCAATAAGAATAGACCATCTATCAAAGGTGCATGTGCATAAAACATATTACTCATATAAATCGAACAACCATTATTCTCGGATTTAAACAAGTAACCGTCTTGCAATAAACAAGATCCCGATATAATGTTCATGCTTAACGCATGCACCAAATAACAATTATTTAAGTATAAAACTAATCCCGATGGTAGATGAAGGGGTAGCGTGCCGACCGCGATCACATCAACCTTTGATCCGTTTCCCACGCGCATCGTCACCTCGTTCTTCACTAGCTTCCGTTTATTCTGCAGCACCTATTTCGAGTTACAAATATGAGCAACCGAACCAGTATCAAATACCCAGGCACTACTACGAGTACTAGTGAGATACACATCAATAACATGTATATCAGATATACCTTTCTTCTTGATGTTGCCGTTCTTCAAATCCGCCAAGTACTTTGGGCAATTCCACTTCCAGTGACCTTCTCCCTTGCAGTAAAAAGCACTCAGTATCAGGCTTGGGTCCAGCCTTGGTCTTCTTCGTCGGTGTGGAAACTTTCTTGCCACCCTTCTTGAAGTGTCCCTTCTGCTTAGACTTGCCTTTCTTGAATTTGGTGGTCTTATTGACCAACAACACTTGGTGCTCTTTCTTGATCTCCACTTCTGCAGACTTTAACATAGCAAACAGTTCTGGCAACTGCTTGTTCATGTTCTGCATGTTGTAGTTCATCACAAAGTTCTTGTAACTTGGTGGTAGTGATTGGAGGACACGGTAAATCCCCAAAGCATTAGGAATCACTATACCCAAGCTTTGAAGTTTGTTTGCGTGCCCAGACATCTTAAGCACATGCTCACTGACGGAGCTGCCCTCTTCCATCTTGCAGTTAAAGAACTTTTCAGAAGCCTCATAGCTCTCAATCGCCGCGTGAGTCTCAAAGATCAATTTGAGATCACGGACAATATCATGTGGGTCTGAATTCTCAAACCTTTTCTGAATCTTCGATTCTAAACCATACAAGATAGCACACTGAACTATGGAGTACTGATTCTTCCGAGCAAGGTAAACATTCTTTACTTCATCGGTAGCATCAGCTGCAGGTGGGTCATCCAGCGGTGCATCCAGCACATAGGTCAAATTACCAGCTGTGAGGACAATCCTCAAATTGCGAAACCAATCCGCGAAGTTGCTTCCATTGTTTTTCAACTTTTCTTTCTCTAGGAACGCATTAAAATTGATGGTAGGGGCTGCCATTGATCTACAACATATTTGCAATAGTTTAGACTAAGTTTATGACAAATTGAGTTCTAATAAATAATAAAGTTTAATCTAGGTGAACTCCCACTCAAAACAATATCCCTCACATTGTTTTAGTGATCACACGAACCAGATCCACCACATCAACACCGATCATCACGAGAGTTGATATAGTTTCAATGGCGAACAATCGACATGTTCATCATATCTACTATATGACTCATGCTTTACCTTTCGGTGATCCGTGTTCCGAGACCATGTCTGTACATGCTAGGCTCGTCAAGATCAAACCTTAGTTTCCGCATGAGCAAATCTGGCTTGCTCACGTTGTATACACTTGCGGAATCTAACACACCCGATCATCACGTGGTGCTTCGAAACAACAAGCTTTAACAACGGTGCTAACTAAGGGTGAACACTTTATTGACTTGAAATTCATGTGCATGAGGGATCATCTTATAATGCTACCGTTGTCTACTAAGCAATACAAGATGCATAAAGGATTAACATCACATGCAATTCATAATATGTGATATGATATGGCCTTTCTTCTTTGTGCTTCCGATCTCCATCTTCTAGCACGAACATGATCTCCATCATCACCGGCATTGCATCAAGGTCAATGACGCTTCTCCATGGTTGTCGTCCACCGGCTTCAACTATTACAACTACTTTGAATAGACACGCGGGTCTTAACATAAATTAAATACAACCATATGGCTCCTGCCGGTTGCCAACTTACAATAAGGAACATTCCATACATCAAATATAATCACAATCATGGCCATATCACATCACTGCACACCCCTGCAAAACAAAGTTAGACGCCTCTACTTTCTTTGCATATTTTACGTGGTTTGGGGCTTTCAATAAGTGTCGTTCTAACTTACGAACAAGAACCACAACATTGATACTAGTATTGTTAATCACCCGTTGTAAATTGGATCTCCACTATGCTGGGAGAAACAGGCACCCGCAAAGCCACTTATGCAATACAAGTTGCATGTCAAGCGTGGAGCAAGTCTCATGAACGATGTCATGTAAGGTTAGCCCGGGCCGCTTCATCCCAACATCCCGCAAGATGCAAAGTACACAAGAAGCAATCGACAATAAAAGCATCAACGCCCACAATGACCATTGTGTTCTACTCGTGCAACAGATCTACATATAGACACGGCTCTGATACCACTGTAGGGTTTCGTAGCATGGAAAACAAAAAATTTCTACCGCATACAAACAAACAAGCCAAGAACTATCTACTAGATTGTAGCAACGAGTTGATGGAATAACTCACCCTCGAATATTCCAAAGTGTTTAACGAGAGCGGATTCTCGTGGGTGATGTAGTCGTACTCTTTCCGATCTCAAGATCGCGTAGACGATCCTTCCGGCGCTGCGTTCCGGCAGCGCTCCCGCAATCGGTCACACGTTCGGTACTCGACGAAGACCTTCCTCTCCCTTGTTCCAGCAGGCAGCGGAGGTTGTAGCACTCTCCTCGCGATTCCGGCAGCACAACGGCGTGGTACCAGAAGTAGAGGGGAGATCTCGCAGGGCTTCGCCTTAAGCCGGAGCGAGTATGGTGGAGTATGAGAGGGCTCCTCGGTGATCTAGGTTTTAGACACACCAAGGAGGAGGTGCTAGAGCCGGCGGCTAGGGTTTGGGGCACCCCAAGTCGGCGGCTAGGGCAACCCTGGGAGGTGGCGGCAGCAGCAGGAGGTGGTGGTGCCAATCTAGGGTTTTGGAGGAGAGATACTTGTGTGCTAGGAGGGAGCCCTGCCCCTCCTTATATAGGTGGAGGGGCCGGCGGCCAAGGGGAGGGAGTGGAGTCCCTCCCCAACTCGGCTTGGGTGGTGCGCCGGCTTGGGGAGGAGAACTCGGTTTCCACCTCTTCTCCTCTTTCCAAAAAAATGCCGTTTGACTTTCAAACTAGCCGTTTGACTTTTCAAACTAGGATTTGAATAAACCCTTTATTTGGAACAGCGATGACACTTAGTACATGACGCAATCATACCAACTTGATACAACACATTCATGTACCCCCCCTTTCCGGAGTGCCGGACATTCCGGAACATTCTAGAACATTCCCGATGAAAACACCGGAACCATTCCCCAACTCCGGAACGGGACTTTCCTTATATGAATCTTATTCTCCGGACCATTCCGGATCTCCTCGTGATATCCCGGATCCCATCCGAGACTTCGAACAACATTCGCTCTCTTTCTCATCATTCCATAACTACTCAAACAACGTCGAATCCTTAAGTGTGTCTCCCTACGGTTCGTGAATTATGCAGACATGATCGAGACACTTCTCCGAACAATAACCAATAGAGGAATCTAGAAATTCATATGGCTCCCACATATTTCTACGATTACTTTGCGATCGAATGAACCACTTACATACGATATCAATTTCCCTTTGCCTCACGATAGTTTACTTATCTGAGGTTATGATCGTCGGTATCTCTGCATACCTAGTTCAACCTCGTTACTGATAAGTACTCTTTTCTCGTTCCCGTGATATGTGATCCCTTGTGAGCCAGTCACATGCTTGCAAGCTAATTGGATGACATTTCACCGAGAGGGCCCAGAGTATATCTATCCGTCATATGGATGGACAAATCCCACTCTTGATCCATGTGTTTCAACCAATACTTTCCGAACACTCAATGCCACCTTTATAGCCACCCAGTTACGGTGTGGTGTTTGATGTCATCAAAGCATCCATCCGGTAAAGGTGATATGCATGATCTCATGGTCGAAGGAATTAGATAACTATGTATCAGAAAGCATATAGCAATTGAACTATTAAAATGACTTGATCTTTATGCTACGCTTATCTATAGGAGTATGTCCACCATATCATTCTCCTAACGATATGATCTTGTTGTTAACAACATCTCAATGTTCATGATAGGGAAACCACAATCATCTATTAACCAACAAGCTAGTATTATACAGAGGCTTTACTAGGGACTTCAAATTAAGTTTACAAATCACACAAGTATTAATGTTTCCTTGTTAACACTATTATAGCATGAATGTAAACATTTATCATAAACACAAAGATATAATAATAACTACATTTATTATTGCCTCTAGGGCATATCTCCAATAGCTCACACATCCTTAAATATTTGATTCATCTGCTAATCAGCATAGAGTATTTAAAAGGGGATACGATTCTTATCACATAAACCCTAGCATGATGATAGTAACAGTAAATGGATAAGCTTTATATGCAAAGCTCACCCATACAAGAAAGCAAATTATTCCCTATAATTATTTCTAGGAATCAATTTTATAATCAAATTCACCATCACTTGATAGTTATTTTATTCCGACAACTAAATGTTAAATGCAGTCACAATAGGCCCAAGGAACCCATCACTAAAGCAAGCTTCAGTATCTTATCATCCAAACACCAACTCCTTAAAACACAGTAAGGGCTCACTAAGTTGAATGATTGATAACCTCCAAGTGCAGGGGATCATCGTAGTACCTCTCAATGTGGAAGTAGGGTATCCATCCACATGAGCAAGAAGGAAAAGCTATCTATTCTTTACAACTAAAGTGTCACAAGTTTTAGTTGATTATGCACAAGTTAAGGAACAAGCTGGTTGATTTAATAGATGCAAATTTAATGTAACAAAAGAAGAATGTACAAATGTCCCAATCCTCTTCAATGCAAGAGGACAAGACAAGTGTTTTCTATTATGTGAACAATGGACATGGGTTTATGGGTTCACTTAATCCTCTGTTCTCCATCTATGGTGATTATCATGTTATAGATAGTAAATGTACACACAATTGCAATGTTTTAATGGTACTTTTATGGTGGCTACATGTCGTAAAACACATAGGTGAAAGAAGTACTCCTTTGTGTTGCTAGGTCACCCTTGCAATAAGGCTAGTATTTTGTTTGTGTCGCACCACACATCATACTTCTACCTTTTTACCCCTAGATAAAGGATGTTGGGCTGCATTGCTATCACTAAATACATATGCCGCTGCCACTCGGCCACCCGTTACCTACATACATCATACTGCTTAATGGAAAACATTCTAAACACTAGTTCAATGATTCATGTGTTGTGATATGTGGAGAGTATTATCACATCTCTCTCATCTACCCCCACTTGGTGGTGTCAATCACCTCATGATATGGATAAACAAGGCACTATGTATAGATCTAAACCATTACATGCATCATAGAATATTCCTAAGGTATGAAAAACCATACAAGATCCAACAGAATGGTAAATGAATAACAAGTACTATCTCATAACGCAATATCCTCTATAGGAATTACATAGATAGATCCATACTCATGCAAGGCACATCATATGGACTTCAACAATGATCATACATGGAGAGATTAGATCAAGTTACCACCATAAAACCAAAGTCCAGGGGGTGGACTACTCCCTCTTCATCATGGTGATGATGCTGGAGATGTTGGAGAAGGTGGAGATCCCTACAGAGGTGGCTCTGGCGGAGTTTCCCCCTCCAATCTTTGTTGAATCTGACTCTGTTTGGTGGTGTTTTCGTCTCTATTGTGCCCCTTCTCGAGGACTCCCTGGGGGGTCCTTATATAGGGATTTTAGGTCAAGAGAACTACATGGGCGAAAGAATCAAGGCAATCGGACGACCGAGGAGGAAAAGAGGGCAGGGGCGCGCGCACCTGGGCTAGGCGCGCCCTCTAGGCTCTTCTAGGCCTCCTAGCCCTTCTCCCAAGGCTGTTGCGCTCCAGATGCTTCTTGTGGTAAAATATTGACATCCCCAAAAGCTCAGGTCCATTTGACTCTGTATAGGTCCTAAAACATCAAAAACATAGAAAACAGGGTTTTTCTGCCCTGCAGGGTTATAACCAAAAGTAAAGTGGATCATTGGTAAATCCCCCAAAACCAATGTAAAATATGGATATAACATTATATATGATGCAAATATGTGGGTAATCATGTCAACAAACTACAAAGTTCATGTATGCATTTTACATGCATCAACATCCCCAAGCTTAACCTATGCTCGTCCTCGAGCATAAAGGTGCTAAAAATAAACATGGACTTTGGAGTTTGTTACTTTGCTTCTTTCATTATCATACAAAGTTCATAGGTTCAAATATTTTCAATGAAACTTGATAAGCAAGTGTACTATAAAGTTGTATCTTTTGAACATCTATAAACATGTTAAACAATAAGTAATGGTTTGCTAAAACAAATGAGGAACAAAACAAACCTTCAAGCACACTTTGATGAACCTATAGAATAAGAGACTCTTCCTATCCTCGGCATAGGTGTTTATGCCTCTACTTTTACTTTTGGGCCCACTTCTTAGTTTAATGCCTGACTAGAAGACTCACTTCTTAGTTTCATGTCTTCCCTTGAGATGTTTTTCATCTCGTACCAAAGGTAAGCATTGAATACATATGTTTACCCTCCATAAAGGATGTAAAATAAAGTTTTGAGCTATGTAGTCCATGCCAACAATACTAATAAGGATGGGGTTCCAAGTAACTTTTATTTCAAAAGTTGCATATGGTTCATGTGTTAAACATTTTACAAGTTGAATATGTCTCATGCACCTTTACCAATAAACTGACACTACAACCTGTCATTGTATAACATAGGTTGTCATAAAAATTGCATCACTGAGGTACCTCTTACCCCTGTGTGACTATACGCCCAACATACGTTTGGTAGCTAGGAAGCATGCTTCTTTTGTGTTATTTTCATAAGAGGCATATCTCCACATTTCAGAAGACAGGACAATCAGGCATATGAGTCCTCTCGGCAAATTTCTTTTGAAAAGAGCATCATTGATTGTCATGCTATACGTCTCCACCATGTCATGCATGGGTTTGGCTAGCGGCCTAGGAGCATTTTCTCTTTCCTTATGCTTACTCCAGTGTGTAGTGCAGGAAAAAGCAAGAACATACATGATATTTCAATAACGGATATTGTAAGCTTGTGCCATGACAACATGGTTTGGCCAACAAACAACTTATAAAATGTAAAGCACATAAAGTTCCATAGTGGTATCACCCGAAGCCTTACTTTCTTATGAGCTTTAAATTACACAAAAGAGATGATTTTGAATATTTTGGAGGATCAACATGCATATTATACTTGGAAGTAGATTTTTCCACAAATAGGTAGATATGCCTAATCTAGTTTAAGGGGTTTGGAACAAGTCTTAACTTGCATTGTGAAGGCTTGGCAAAAAGAGATCTAAAGAGTGTGCCATCTAGTTCATAATGCCAAAATTTATTTTTTCACCTTGATCCTTATGGTTGAACATAGATATACATGAGCAAAGGGTACAATAATATCCACAAACAATTCATACTTCATGTAAAGTATTTGAGCTTAGTAACTAGGCATAACATGAATTTTGGCTTTTTTGCTTTTATCCCCCCTTTTCTTTTATTTCAAGGCATACATATTTAGTTTCATTCTTTTATGGCAAAGTTTCTTTTCACTAGCTTAATCATAAACATGCATAATGATTCATGATGGTGGCCCTTTTATTGCAAACAAAAGTAAAGTAAATAAAATAGACGATCCAAGTTTCTATGATAGTCTTATGTTGCTCGAAAAACAAAGTTTATAGGTTTGCAAAGCGAGAGTTTAATAGGTCTATTGGGGTGCCTTAGGAATCCCCAAGCTTATGGTTTTCACTATTCTTGGATTTCTCTTGGTGTGGTGTTCCTCTATTCCCTGTCAAAAAACTGTAACACATAACTTTTCTCCCATCTCTTTTCTGAGTGGTGACATTAGTGGCACAAAAGCATAATAGTTGCTGCATATATATCAAAGACAAAATTCTTTCTAAATGTTTCAGCAAGCATATACTGTTTCTACACATCCATAGCATATAATATGGCTCATATCAATCATTTTAGGACACTTGGGAATGGTTAAAACAAAACATGGCAGAATCTATCTAGATTTTTAGCAGCAGAATAACAAATTTATTTCGCCCACTTAAACATGTCAGGAATTTTAGACAATTTTTGTGCATACATAGGATGAAAAGTTGTAAATTTTTTTCAAATATGAGCGCAAACGGAGTTACAAAACAAATCAGAGATTTTTTCTACTAAAACCTATTCTGCAGGAATTTGCTACTCCATAGGTTTTACAACTTTTTATCATCCAAGATGAGTTCCAATTGGTACTTTATTACTACTCTACAGAAAAGACACTAAAAAAATACTCTTTTAAGAGCAAGAAAACATAAAAATAAATGACCGGGTTGCCTCCTGAAAAGCGCTTTCTTTAGTCATATAACTAGGCTTTACTTACTTGATTTTAAGTGATATGGAATACATGTGGTAGCTTGTGATTATTTGCTACCTCCTTCTTACTTGGAAAGTGTTTCCTTACAAAATACCTGGGTCCCATGGTGTGCTCATACCAATCAAAGTAATAGTCAAGTTGAAACGTGGTAGAAAGCAACACAAGATATAAGAACAATAACAACGAAGTCTCACTTTCTTCCTATGCATTGACATTATATATATCACTAAATCACAGCAAATAGAGGCATGCCATTGCATAATATCAGTAGGTGAACACAAAATATAATAACTAGAAGCATAAATAGGGCACTTATCACCTCCTCTTTCATAGTAGTTGCATTCACTAGAAGCAAATCTATCATTGTAACCCTTCAAAGCATGCAAGTTCATAGAGTTTTTCATGTAAATAGTATCATTATACATATCATGACATTCATTATCATTCTTTCATCTTTCAAAATAGTTTCTAGTAATATTTTAAATATCAAGATCATGGTTGCAAACAACATTTTGCAAACCACATATATATGTTTCCTAGCAAGTTCATATTTCCCCTCTATGGTTAACATAGGAGAGTTCAAGAATGATTTAGGACTCTTACTAATAAGAGCATCATCATGGGAAGCAAGTTCATAATTTATATCTTCATTTGTCAAACATGGATGGTTATCAAGAAGAATAGGACCATAAAATAAAGCATTATCATATAGCATATCTAAGCACCACTCCTCATTATCAATAGTATCACTAGTAGCAAGTGGAGGAGCATTATTAGTTTCATCATAATAGCATGGGTTATCAAAGATGACCATAAATTTTTTAGTTGCACAATTATCATAGCATGGGTTCTCATAAATGACAAATGAGTTTTGAGTTTGAGTGTTACTATCATTTTTGAGAGGTTCCCATACATCCCCAAGCTTAGGTTGGACCATATCTTCTTCTTCTTCTTCTTCTTCTTGTTGTTGTTGTTGTTCTTCTTTGGGGTGCATGGGCATCCCGAAGCTTATGCTTTTTTCATTTTCTCCCTGCAAAACATCAGTGCTTTCTTGGGAAGCAATAAGCCTCTTGTTATAGTCAACAATATATATATTTTTAGAGAATTCATCCATACAAATAATAAGGGTACAATCAATAAAACGACAGTGCTCGAGGATGTGCTCTCGGGAGCTCGCCGGAGAAGCTTCCAGGGGCCGTCCTGAGCAGGGAAACAGAGAGGGTTAGAAGCAGCAAGGATAGGGGATCTCACACGACGACATGCAGAGGAAAAGGAGGGAAGGAGGGGAGGCCTTGCTCGATTTTTGTAAAAGGCCCGAGGCTTCTCCTTCTTCTTCCTACGATCAGCACAGAGCAGGTGGAGCCTGCAAAACATCAGTGCTTTCTTGGGAAGCAATAAGCCTCTTGTTATAGTCAACAATATATATATTTTTAGAGAATTCATCCATACAAATAATAAGGGTACAATCAATAAAACATTCTTGTGATCTAACCACAACACGAGTTTCATAGTTTTCTTCTATAAAAGTTTTTGACTAATGGGCTGCCATAAAAATGACATATTCCTCTACTTGTTCTAATCCTAGCTGAATATAATCCCTTCTATTGTAAGATGCAATTGCATATTCTTCATGGACCATACATTGGAAGCCAAAGTGTCTCTCTTTATGTTGAGAGCAACAAGCTATATCATGATATTTTTCAAGAAACTCCTTAGCAATACGATTTATCACATTCATGACATTTTTTAGACGTTTCCTTTCAATCGATTCTCTATGTTTTTAAACAAATTCAGGAGCATTCTTTAGCATATGCAATGTGTCATCAAAATTCATACGTGTGCTCATAAAATAGGATTTTTGGTATTTTCCATTTTCTAAAAAAACTAGACTAGAACTCTCAACCAAACAAGTTAAAGAAGTAAACCTCCCCAAGCTTAAATGATTGCAAGATATAAAACAAAGTGAAAGTAAAACAAAGCTGAAAGTAAAAAACTTAAGCGCTACACTCCTCGGCAACGGTGTCAGAAAAGTATCTGGATAACCCCCAAGTGTAGGGGATCATTGTAATACCTCTCAATGTGGAAGTAGGGTATCGATTCACATGAGCAAGAAGGAAAAACTATCTATTTTTGCAACTAAAGTGTCACAAGTTTTAGTTGATTATGCACTAAACAAGTTAAGGAACAAGATGGTTGATTTAATAGATTCAAATTTCATATAAAAAAACAAGAATGTAAAAGTGTCCCAATCCTCTTCAATGCAAGAGGACAAGACAAGGGTTTTCTATTATGGGAACAATGGACATGGATTCACTTAATCCTCTCTCCTCCATCTATGATGATTATCATGTTATAGATAGTAAGGGTACACACAATTGCAATGTTTTAATGGTAGTTTTATGGTGGCTACATGTCGTAAAACACATAGGTGAAAGAAGTGTTGGGTTCGCAGCATAGAAAACAAAAAATTCCTACGATGGAAACTATTATACACCAAGATCTATCTACTAGATACAAGAAACAGATGGATATACATCCATAGAGAACATATCCTTGAAGATTTCGTGGTTAATGTAGTCGTACACTTGTCGATCTCAAGATCGTGATGAAGTCCAGCAGGTCCAGCCGGTCCAACACCATCAAGTCCAGCACCACAAAGCAGTGGTGCATCCGTAATCGCACACACGTCCGGTCCACCGAACAACCTCCACCTCCTTGCTCCAGCGATGTAGCAGAAGCAACAACTCCTTCCAGACGAAAAGCCACCGGGAACATGTATCTTGCTAATCCGAGACCATGGGGAATAATACTAGAGGGGGGAGAGAGATCCTTCACAAGGAGGTGTGAGTGAGAAGGAGTGAGAGGGGGGCCTTTTATAGGAGGAAGGGGGTACCCTTCCCCATGGCCGAAGCCCCATGGAGGTGACCCTTCACCTCCTTCATTCATGTGGTGGTAACCCCTCCACATAAATATGCCCCTTCACATTCTCTATTAAAGTCTCCACTTTAAATGCATTAAATTTCTCCAAATTTAATGCTCTCTCATTTAATAAAACTATTTTATTAATTTTATTCAGAATTTTGTTAATTAATTTAATTAACAAACATTCACATAAAACCCCCTGCAACATTTCAATATCACATGCAGAACCAGTTTCTACAATTTCACCCCAAACAATTCCGGTTTTGATCGAAATAATTCTAGCGCTTTGTAATTATTTTCTCTGGAACATATTTGCTTCAAATGGTGTTGGTATCCCTTAAGTGTGTCACCGTACGGTTTGTGAATAATGCACACATGATCGAGATCCCTCTTAGATCAATAATCATAAGCGGGACCTGGAGATCCATACCGACTCGCGCACATTCAACGATGACTTATGTGATCGTGAGAACCTTTAACGCTAGTAACTAAATCACTTTGTCTCACGATATATTACATGTCCGAGATTCGATCATCGGTATCTCCATACCTAGTTTGATCTCGTTGCCGACATGCACTCTTTTCTCGTTCCCGTGATATAACATTCTAGTGATCTCATCACTTGCTTGCAAGCTAACCAATGTGATATCACCGAGAGGGCCCAGAGTATATCTATCCATCATCGGATGGACAAATCCTATTCTTGATCTATGTGCCTCTACATAACACTTTCGTAGCACTGAACCCACCTTTATAATCACCCTTTCACGGTGTGACGTTTGATGTTATCAAGATACTCTTCTAGTGTTAGTGATTGACATGATCTCATGGTCTAAGGACTAGGATTACTTCGTATGATGTTATAGCAATATAAACATAATGACTTTGATCGTAATGCTATACTTCGGATGAATGCTCATCATATCATTCGACTAATGTTGTGACCTTGTTATTAACAACATCCAATGTCCATGATCAGGAAACCTTGATCATCTTGTTAATCAACGAGCTAGTTTATAAGAGAGGCCTAACTAGGAACCTTGTATTTTGTTTATTAAACACACATGTATTAACGTTTCCAATTAATAAAATTATAGCATGTAAAATAATCTTTTATCATAACAAGGAATAAGATAATAACAACTTTATTATTGCCTCTCGGGCATATTCCCTTCAGAGTGCTCACACTTATGCACTGGAATTCGACTCTAGAAGACCTCCACGGCATGAGTCAAATTACACCAGCACTTTTCTGAATTCGAGTCCGAGGACTCGAGTTTGAGTAGATTGCGGTGTTTTGCCGTAAGGCAGTTAATAGTGAAGTAGAGGCAGACAGTGGCGGTCGAAGAAGGCGACTACGGCGGGCGACACGGGGAGCACCGCAACACTCAACCCGCGCCGAGCCACACCGCGGCAACCATGCCCAGACCATCACCAAGGCACCACTAAGTCATCAATGGACAACGGAGCCGCAACATCGGAACCCTAGTACTACAGATATGAAAGGGAGTGGACAGTAGAGGGCTCGATTTACAAATCGAGCTAGATCAGAAGAACTAGCAGAGAACAACGGTCCTTAAACCACAAATGGTAGTAGACGGAGTGGCCTGACTCGCCGGAATCTGGCGTAGGTAGCCACGACACCGAGCGGCAACCATAAGAGAACGAGAGAGGAAGAAGATCGGGTCAAGGGAGAGAGAGGGGTATGATCTGGGTCGGTTCTAGCGAACCACCCGGGCTGGTTTAGCCTCGGCCCAGTGGGCCAGTTTAACCTGTGGGCTAGAACCTCGTATAAAAAGAAAAGAAAATAAGTAAACAAAAAATTGGAATTACCAAAATACCCCTGAATTATTTTAACCCTAGAAGAATGTAGAAAAATCCTAAAAATATATATAATATATCAAAATGATCACAAAAATAATCTCTACCAAAGAAAAATATAACTACACTTGTTTGAGTTAAATAAAATACAACTAAGTATTCAAGCATCTAAAATCCTAAATGAAATTTAATAAAGTAAGGAAAATTCTAAAATTGAATAAAAACCATTTTTGTATATAAAAATAAATCTACTTTTTATTAAAATACTAACATGAACTTTTTACAAATAAATCTTGAAGCAAATATTTAAGGACATTTAATCCTTTGTGGAATTTTATAAATAAATAAACATAATACTTAAAAATAAATAAAAATCATTTTTAAGATCTTAAATAAGTATATTTTACCAGAAAGATACTAAGTATATCTCTTTCTCTTTAACCTAGAGTGTTCTGTGGATCTTTTGTAAAGAGTTGAGTTGTAATCTATAGTCATGTCCTGGACCTGCTATATTTCTGTTGTACCACCCTAAGGGATGTAATACTGGTGGAACGGTGTTTTATTGGTGTTATGTCAACAACTATAGTGTACTACATCATGCAATGGTATGCTGGGTCACCGCAACAGCCATATGCTGCCGCGGTAGCTGAAACCCCCAATTCGCCGCCGCGGCAGAACTCCTTCCAACTTCAGACTCCGCTGTGCCTCGGCCCAAGCCTCCGGCGACGGGCCTCGCTCCGCTCCGTCAGAAGTTGGCCTTTACTTTGTAGAATTTGGATCAACATATAACAAACTCCACACTGAGACAAATTCCTTCTTATAGCATCAACAGTAATCATCTCCCTGAACAAATAAAGAAAACACTTTCGGTGCCAATAGCCACTTGGGCTAAGCAGTTATACCAACTAAGCTTGAGCATAGCTCAAACTTAGTAACAGGAACAGGCTTTGTCAGCATATCAGCAGGATTATCATGAGTGCTTATCTTGCATACCTTCAGTGTACCTTGTGCAACAACATCACGAACATAATGGTACTTGATATCAATGTGCTTTGTTCTCTCATGGAACATCTGATCCTTAGTAAAGTAAATAGCACTTTGACTGTCACAAAACAGGTTAATGCAAGAATCATCCTGACAGAGCTCAGCATACAAACCTTTCAACCAAACAGACTCTTTGCAAGCTTCAGCAACAGCCATATATATATTCTGCTTCGGTTGTAGATAGAGCAACAACTGGTTGCAGCGTTGCCTTCCAACTCACGGCACATCCACCTACCGTGAACACATAACCTATGAGGGACCTCCTCTTATCCAAGTCGGCATCAAAATCTGAATCCACATAGCCTGCGAGTCCCTCATCTGTCTTGCCAAACTTCAAGCAAGCGTTGGATGTGCCACAGAGGTACCTGAAAATCCACTGAACAACTTTCCAATATTCTTTACCAGGATTAGCCATGTAACGACTCACCAAACTCATAGCATATGATAAATCAGGGCGAGAGCACACCATGGCATACATTAAGGAACCAACAACACTAGAATAAGGAACTCGAGACATGTACTCAATATCTTCATCAGAACTAGGACATTGCAATGCTGACAATTTAAAGTGAGGAGCAACAGGAGTACTAACTGACTTTGCATAATGCATATTAAAACGTTGAAGAACTTTCTCAACGTAACTTTGCTGACTAAGAAACAACAACCTAGATTTTCTGTCCCGTTTAATTTCCATACCTAGGATTTTCTTAGCAGCACCAAGATCTTTCATCTCAAATTCACTACTTAGGTGTGCCTTCAAAGTAGTGATTTCTTTCATGCTCTTGGCAGCAATTAACATATCATCAACATATAACAGCAAGTAAATAGGTGATCCATTAACAAACTTTATATAAACACAACTATCAAACTGAGACCTCTTAAAACCTTGTGAGATCATAAAAGAATCAAACCTTTTGTACCACTGTCTTGGAGATTGCTTCAAACCATAAAGCGACCTCTTCAATTTGCACACAAAATCCTCTTTTCTAGGAACTATGAACCCTTCAGGTTGGTCCATGTAAATTTCCTCCTCTAGTTCACCATGTAGAAAAGCAGTCTTTACATCTAGCTGCTCAAGCTCAAGATCATGCATAGCAACAATACCAAATAAAGTACGAATAGAGCTATGCTTCACAACCGGAGAGAAAACATCATTATAGTCAATACCAGGAATCTGACTGAAACCTTTTGCTACTAACCTTGCCTTAAACCTTGGAGGCTCATTAGGAGACAAACCTTCTTTTCTCTTATATATCCACTTACAGCGGACGACCTTCTTCTGTTTAGGCAAGCGCACAACTTCCCATGTGCTATTCTTATCAAGCGATTGCATCTCTTCTTGCATAGCAGAAGTCCACTTCTCGCGATCAACGGATGCAACAACCTCATTGTATGCAGTAGGTTCAGTATCATGCCCCACCTGTTCAGCAGAACTCAAAGCATAATGAGCAAGATTACACTCTTCAATTAAACGACGAGGTGGAACAATGTTACGCCTTGGTCTATCAGCAGCAATAGATTCATGTGGCTGCTGCAAAACAGTAGGTGAGTGCTGAACAACATCATCATCAATATTTTCCTCATGAGTATCATCAACAATAGCATTATTATCAACAATTTTCTGTAGGTGCTCCACCTGCACACGAACTCCCTCCTCTCCAATAGCAACAGGAGAGGGATCTGATGGCAAGCTGTCATGATACATAACGGATTCATTGAAAACAACGTTTCTACTCAACAAAATCCTTTTAGTTTTAGGATTCCATAATTTATATGCCTTAACTCCTGAACCATAACCAAGGAACATGCACTTAACAGCTCTAGGCTCGAACTTTCCATTATCAACATGAGCATAAGTAGTGCAACCAAAAACTCTCAACTGTGAATAATCAGTAGGCGAACCTGACCATACCTCAATGGGAGTTTTCTTCTCAAGTGGAATAGAAGGTGACCTGTTGACGAGGTAACACGCTGTGTTGGCTGCTTCAGCCCAGAAACGTCTATGCATACCTGCATTGGACAACATACAGCGAGCCCTCGAGATGATGGTTCTGTTCATGCGCTCAGCCACGCCATTCTGCTGAGGAGTGTAAGGGATGGTGTGGTGCCTGATCATACCATCATTACTGCAAAACTCCTCAAACTCATTAGAACATAATTCCATACCATTGTCAGTATGTAGTACCTTTAACTTCTTTTCAGTTTGCTTTTCTACCATAAATTTTCACTTCTTAAAAGCATCAAAAACATCAGATTTATGTTTCAAAAAATATGGCCACACTTTTCTTGAGTAGTCATCAATGATAGTAAGCATGTAATTAGCACCACCAATAGATGTCTTACGGGAAGGCCCCCGAACATCAGCATGCACATAATCTAAAATGCCTTTGGTGGTATGAACGGAAGCATTGAATTTAACTCTTTTGTGCTTACCAAAAATGCAGTGCTCACAGAACTCAAACTTACCCAAGTTGCAACCATCAATCAACTCTCTCTTAACCAACTCTGCCATGCCATGTTCACTCATATTCCCAAGACGCATATGCCACAAATTTGTTTTACCACAATCACCAGAATCATTAGAAGTAACAGAAGCAGCAATACTAGGCAAAGTGCTACCTCTAAGAACATATAACTTAGCAGAATTCATATCACCTATCATGTGAACAAGAGAGCCTTTCGATACCTTTAACAACCTACGCCCACAGGCGTACTTGTATCCATCAACGTCCATGGTACTCAGAGAGATCAGATTTCTGGCCATGCTTGGTATGTGCTTCACCTCATTCAACGTACACGTCACGCCATCATGTGTCTTGATCTTAACAGATCCAACTCTGACAATATGGCACAGGTTGTCATTTCCCACACGTACAAAATCTCTAGTCTGCACAGACTCATATGAACTGAACCAATCTTTGTTACAACAAATATGAAACGAACATGCAGTATCAAGTATCCATTCATCATCACGAGAAGCACAAGCAGCAAAAAACGGCTAAACATTCACCGTCAGAACTATCACTAGAAACAACAACAGCCTTACCATTACCCTGATCCTTATCTTTCGGTTGGTAAGTACCGTTCCTTTTCTCCTTATTCTGCAACTTCCAAAAATCATAAATAACATGATTAGATTTCTTACAACACCTGCAGAACTTGTCCTTTCCCTTGGACTTCGAACGACTTCTGCCGTCTTTGCTCTTATCTCGGTTGCCATAGTTGTTAAATCTCTGCTCGGTCCTGCCACGAACCTGTAGAGCTTTAGCCTTGGAAGACGCCCCATCTGCCTGCACCATAGATTTCATCTTTTCCCTCTGTTTGAGGGCATCTTGCACTTCATCAAGGGTTATCTTATCACGGCTCAATAACATTGTATCACGAAAGTGAGTATAAGAACTAGGCAGCGAGCATAAGAGTAATAGAGCTAGATCCTCATCATCATATTTTACTTCCATAGAATGCAAATCAGAAATAATCTCTCTGAAAAGAGATAAGTGATTCATTACCGATCCACCTTCCTGCAATCTATGCGAGAACAACTTCATCTTCACATGCATCTTACTGGTTAGATCCTTTGACATGCAGATCAATTCCAGTTTCCCCCAAAGGGCAGCAGCAGATTTCTCTGTCAGAACTTCCTACAAAATATTATTGGATAGATGAAGTTGAATCATAGACAAAGCCTTACGGTCCTTTCGCTTCCCTTCGTCAGACCAGCTCTTAGCATCCTTTTCCCTGAATCCATCCAGCGCATCATCCAGATCTGAAGTTTGGGCGAGAATCGCCCGCATCTTCACCTGCCACAAGCAGAATCTTGTGGAGTAGTCCAGGTGCGGTAGATCGAACTTCAGTGACGACATGTCGCAAACCCTAGATTAGAACCTGGGGCTCTGATACCACTTGTTAGCTTTGCAACAAGTAAATAACGAAGAACGAAAATAAAATCGCAGCGAGGGGGACACAGATTTAACGTGGAAAACCCTCTCCAACAAAGAGAGGGGGAAAACCACGGGCGCCAGCCAGCGTAACTTCACTATATCGGAGAGTGTTTACACAACGCCGGGGATTTCACAGATGCAACTTGTCCCAACCGGCGGCTTACAAGAGGTATATATAAAGGTGGTAACCTAGGTCATCAACGATATAGCACCTTACAAGAGGTATATATAATGGTGGTAACCTAGGCTTACAAGAGGTATATATAACACCGGGGATTTCCGCATCGGCCCAAGCCTCCGGCGACGGGCCTCGCTCCGCTCCGTCAGAAGTTGGCCTTTACTTTGTAGAATTTGGATCAACATATAATACCTTTAGTCTCGGTTCGTGTTACGAACTGGGACGAAAGGTCCTCCATCCTCCCCTCCACCGCGGCCACGTGGAGCGCCTCTAGTCCCGGTTCACCACACAAACGAGACTAGGGGGGGGGGGGGGGGGGCTCTAGTCCCAATTGCGCAGTCCCGGTTGCGCAAACGAGACTAAAGGCTGTTACGAACCGGGACAAAAGGCCTGTTTTCCACTAGTGCGCCACGAGGGGTTGCCGCCCCGCATAGACGACCCAGGGGCTCGCCCCAACACAGGTGATGGACCGAGAGGCGAAGAAGAAAGGTATCAAGAAGGTCACGGCGACCGGGACCCGACGCCGGGTCACGACGAAGGCCGACATCGAGACAGAAGACACGACCGTCGCGAGAGGCACTGCGAGGGGCTCAACAAATAAATTGTGTTCATTATTCCACGTTATTACAGACCATAATTAAGCATCAAACGGGTCTTCATGTTTCACATTGTTACAAGCCGTATGAATGAAACAAATAAAAAAAAAGACAGGCACGCAGCCATGTCATTTTGCACGGCTCATGATGCGTGAGAGTATCCAGTACAGAAACATGCACTTAATTAATGTGCTGTCTTTTAATGTCTGACATCCAGGCTCTACAGTCTACAGCATATATATATAGTTTTCTCTTTGAGTCAGCCCATTTTTTTGAATATATTTTCATCGTTATCCATAGACACTATTGTCATCGGCTCATCGCTATCTGGTGAAAAAACACCATGCATGGTCATCCGGATACTGCGACTTATCTTGAAGCCTGGTATTTGGCAAGTCAGGAAATGGATTAATTAATAAGAAGTAAAACGTCATGGTAGTCTTCCACGCCACGACTCATCATAATTATAGATAGAAGCCACACGTACGGTAACACTTTTTAGTCAGAAAACAGAAACAATAAATTTTCTTTCGGTTTTATCCGTCTTGTTGTTCCAATTTGGATCATTTTTACAAAATTAATTCCATGAAATCATATGCACACTTATAAATCTCCATATATATAATCCCTGGTTTACATTTGGCCTTCTTGGAGTCGCCCCACTTGAGTACAGTAGCCGAACCAATCTCTTCCGGCCGTCTGTCTTGCATCTGTAGCCTCGCTCTATGAACCCTAATTCTGCCACCCACAACTTGACTAACTCAGCACGTTCAAAACAATGTCTTCTCTGGAAAAAAAAAACTACAGTAAGCAAAGCATCGCCTGGCTTGCTCATCAAGATGCTTGTAGCATAACCACATGGATCATCTTTCAAAAGGTACGGATCATCTTTGACACTTATCCAGTGATCAATTATTGTCATTTCCTTATGGAGGAGTCCTCCAACTAGAGTTGCCGCCCGCAAGAGGCGATCCCTTGAGCCTTTTAGCAATGTCAACTCCAATGCCTTTGAGTTCTTCTTTGACGACAATGCCTCCGAATGCATGATACATGAACAAGTTAAAGAAATCCTTTTCACTCAAGTCTTGTATTTCAATAGCAGTAGCTTGTACTACGTCATAATTAACCTATAGCAGATAATGCCGCATTTTTTATATCACGACTTGTCACCAAGATCTTACTCCGGTTGTAATAACAAACCTGGGTGAGCAGAGAAAATAACTAGTATATATAGCTTATACTTGTCAGAATGATCCTTATCGCACCACATATCATCTAGTACCAACAGGAATGTTCTGCTACCTAACTCATTTTTCAACTCATCTGTTCTCAAGGCCTCGAGGCTTAAATCAGGATTTCTATTTCTGTTGCCTGTAAATTGCTGAAGCATCTCCCTGAAGATGTCAGCCACACCAAAATCCCGAGAAACATGAATCCACATAAATAGCATCAGGGGTATTTTTTCCATTTCGGCTAGCTTTTTTCGCAGACTGGTAAACATGTTGTGCAAGCTAGCGCTGTCTTTCCAGAACCAGCAATGCCATAGATGCCGATTACAAGACTACTTGGGTTGACACCACTTTTTCTATTATGAAGCAAGTCAGTTATCTGCTTAATATGCTCGTCTCGACCAATTACTTGTACCAATGGCTCTCCATAAGTGGTCTTGCGTCTATCTTTGACCTCTAGTCTATGCTGAGTACTTCTATTGCTTGGCAGTTTCTCCAGCTTAATATTATCACGAACTTCCTCAAGGGCTTCTTCTATCATCTTCAAATTTTTGGTCAGACGTTTTTTTTACCGAATCCGTTAAATCCTCACTTGATTTGTTGACAATGCTCTGCATTGGGCAACCAATAATTGGGTTAGATTGAAAAAAAGTTAATTCTGCATTACACTTGTATGTAAAAGTTGAGTATGTATTTTTTTTTGGAAAAGGAGCATATATTAATATCGCAGAGATAATAATTACACCCAACCTCTACAACAATGCATTGCCCTAACGGTCTTACGGATGGACCCAAATCAGAAAAAAAGAAGAACTACAAAAAGAAAACCCCTGCTGCAGCGATCGGATTCCTATAGCAACAACACTGACACCACCAAAACAACACCAGAAGTCCAACATCTCTAATAGCGACGCCTTCAAGAAGGGAACAATGCACAAGCGCTGTAGTCGCCCGATCAATGATCATAGGTTTTCACCCTGCTGAAAGTCCTCGCTCGCAAAATAATGCCTTCAACAGAGCCATATGATAAAGTTAATTGGTCTCTCCTCCAGCAAACACTCCGTATAAAAGGTTTTTCGGAGGAGTGGCGTGCTCTCATATAGTATTTTGTGTCTGGTGGTAGTGTTGCTATAAAAGTAAACGACGACACTAGCAATTACTTCTAGACTAAGAAGGGGCTGAGACAGTGGGATCCATTATTGCCTATACTATTTAATATAGTCACTTATATGTTGGCTATCCTTATCGAGAGAGCCAAGACTGATGGCCAAATTGAAGGATTAGTTCCCCATCTTGTTGATGGTGGACTCTCTATTCTTCAATATGCTGACGATACAATATTATTTATGGAACATGATCTGGAGAAAGCTAAGAATTTGAAATTAATACTATCATCATTCGAGCAACTTCCTGGATTGAAAATTAAATATCATAAGAGTGATTTATATTGCTTTGACAATGCTCAAAACGAGGCCCACCTATATGCTGAACTATTCGGCTGTGGCCAGGGACAATTTCCAATCAACTGTCTGGAAATACCGATTCACCATGACGTCTCACAATTGCTGAATGGAAACTCGTAGAGGAAAGACTCCAAAAACGTCTTAATGATTGGAAAGGTAAATTACTATCCCTTGGGGGAAGACTTGTACTCACCAACATGGTACTGTATATGATCTCGTTTTTCTAGTTACCAAAAGGTGTCTTGAATAAAGTGGATTATTTCTAATCAAGATTCTTTTGACAGGGAAATAGTGAAAAGAAGAAATATCGACTGGCCAGATGGAATATGGTTTGCCGACCGAAAGAATATGGTGGACTTGGCATACATGATTTGCAAGTCAAGAATACCGCGCTTCTAGGTAAATGGATTTCCAAACTACTTATGTTGGCTCCAAAGCTGTGTCTCAAGTGGTTTAGAAACCCGGTGATTCACACTTTTGGGCTGGACTTATGGCGTCCAAAAAGAATTTCTTCTATTTTGGTGTTTTCAATATTAAGGATGGATCGCAGATTAGATTCTGGGAAGATAAGTGGCTTGGCGAAACTTCTCTTCGCGAACAATATACAAATCTATATTCGATTGTTAGGCATAAATGAGATACACTTTCCGCAGTAATGAAATGTAATCCTTCTAATATGTCTTTCAAAAGAAACCTCATAGGCCCTCGACTGGTATCTTGGAACAATCTGTTATTACGATTATCCACGATATAGCTGTCGGATGGTGTGGATGAGTTCAAATGGAAATTACTAGAAAGTGATAATTTTTTAGTTGACTCAATATATAGAGCTTTGATTCAACCTGATATTCCGGTCGATGGCAATAGTAAAATTTGGAAGATGAAAATATCCCTAAAGATGAAGATATTCACGTGGTATCTTCATAAGGGAGTAATTCTTACTAAAGATAATCTTGTAAAGAGGAATTGGCATGGAAGTACACATTGTGTTTTTTGTCATCATGATGAGACAATACGACATTTATTCTTCCATTGTAAATTTGCTCGCTCTATATGGCCAATCATCCAAGTAGCCTCCGGTTTATCCCCCCTCGTTCGGTTGCTAATGTATTTGATAAATGGTTGCATGAGATAGATGATAAATACATGAATTTGTTTAGGGTAGGAGCGCTTGTCCTTATTTGGTCTCTATGGCTATGTAGAAATTACAAGATTTTTAATAACATTATGTATTCTTCCTTACAAGTTATCTATCAGGCCACGACTATTCTCCGATAATGGACCACTCTTCAATATATGGAGCATCACGCCTTGTTTGTGGAGGGGTGTACGCGATTGCAGAACACAACGAGGGATATTTTCTCCTGACATGGATGGCGTGTGATTTAGGATAGATCCCCCTTAGCTCGAGGCCGCTTTATTTTGATAGTATTTTATAATATTGGTCTACTTTCTTTGTTCTATAGTCGTGTGGTTTGATCGGTTGTGTGCATCTTAGTTATGCAGAGGCCGGGTGTAAACACTTATTAAGTAATAAAACCGCCCATTTCCAAAACAAAAAAAAAACAGAGTCATTGCCAGGTGCAACCAATTAATGCCAGACCTTGGATTTTCACCCTGCAAGGAAAGATTATGAACTTCTCCTGTGCTATCACCCCCTCTAACAGTCACCGCTGCGAGTCACAGATCACCAAGCCAGATCCTTATTGCCACAAAGACTCAAACCACCATCGCTAGCCCTCATATACCTGTCTTCATGACATTCTCCATATATGACTTCACCATGGTTCGTCAAAGACATGACACATGATGGGAACAGATAGTAGAGCTTCTCAATGCTCTCTCTGAAACCAAACGGCCATCAAAAAACATGGGAGCATATGACTGAATTCCTTCTGATCCAGCAAGATCCAGGCATGATGCACCCATGAGAGTTTCTCAACGGAGCCTTCCGGAACACGCCACTCCAAGTCAGATCAATGAGGACAGGCAGCCAACAGATCTTCGTCTTCGCGCGGAAGGAACCCTAGGACCGCCATCATTATTTAGGCCGATCTAGTAGTCTCCACGCCGCCAGCCGGCTTTCGGTGAACAGAACAAGCGGGTCAGCCTTCAGCAGTTTCGAACATATGGCTAAACCAATAGATCGGTTAGAGAGAGACCGAGTTGCAATGTCGCCACGTAGGGCAACCACCACCCCGCCTCTAGGTCTGCGCCATCACCCGCATCTTCTCCTCCGTGCCTTCCTTCCAAGCCGCTGACCAACGCAGCTCGAGCGAGCGCCGCCGCCCGCCGCTTGGAACCACCGGCACCGCCCCTTGGTGTCCACCCCTTGGCGCAAAGAGGATCAATGGAGCCACACAGATCGCTCGCCACCTTCGGTAGCCAAGGCGTGGCCGCCACCACTAGCGCGGGCAGCAACAGGGGCCAGTGAGGGAGCGACGACGGCGGCTGGTTAGAATTTGGAGGGGACGCCTCGGGATCACCTAGCGTGAGCGACCAGGGAGCGGTTCCGTGTCGCTATGAATTGTAAAATTACTAATAACCGTTGAGTATGAAATTGTGAATACACATCTTCTATTTCCCAAATTTTATCAAATTTGATAGTAATATTATTGTTTACTTTTTTTTCCGATAAAGGGTGCTTTATCAAACTCAAAAGTTTGCATCAGAACTATAAAAGCTGCAAGAGTTCATAGCTGGACTCTTTTTTTCTTCGAAATGGGGAGCAGAGCCCCGGCCTTTGCATCAAGCGATGCACACAACCTTTATTTATTATTAGAACCACATTGTTTGACAAAGGTCATTACAAAGATCATACAAAATGGAACCGCCAAAACAAAACACTGAGCAAAAACGATAACCGTATCGCCAGCTCCCCAACAAGATCTATCAAACACCTATCTACCTGTTTCGACCCTGCCCCATGGTCACTTACACTGTTGCCACTCGCCAAGATAAGATGGAGTGCCTTGGCGTGGCGGCTCGAACTCAAGCAAAAGGAGCCCTAGAACCGCACAACATATCCACGGAGCGGCGCCCACGCACACGCTCCGGATGTCGCCGCCTTCATAATCTTCCGCCAACCCGTCGTCAGCATGTAGATAGATGCGCAGACTCTCTCCACACCAGCCACCGACACCACCGCTCCACCCCTCATGCCGCTTCCATCCAACGCTGCTCCCCAGGCGATGCTCCCAGGAGAGAACGCGATACCGACACCACGACACCGCCATCGCCCGACCCCAAGATCTTAGGGTTTCCCCCGGAGTAGCACGACTGAGGTCGACACAAGGTGCACGACGATGCCTTTATCAAGGTAACGACGTGGTAATGCCGCCATCGCCTGCCAATCGCCCGATTTTCACCAGCACCTAGGTCTCCCCGCCTTGCTGCTGGGACTGGAAGACAGATCGCGAGATCTGCCAATCCAGCCGCAGGCCGGCCACCTTCGATGGAGAAGATGTCCACCTCCACCAAACCCAGGGCCTCCGCCTCGGGAGTCCTCATGATGCAAAGTAGGCCACAGAAGACCTCCGGACGATACCGGCAGACGTCAAGGAGGCGAAGACGTCACCGATCCAGGAACCCTAGATCTCGCCACCATCCGCCATCACTGCTGGAGATCCGCTGGAGCGCCGGCACTGTTGCCTGGATCTCGAGCCGCCGTAGCCATGGAAGCGACGCGCGCGAGGACTGATGCCCCGCCGCCACCGCGTCACTGGAGCTTTGTCCGGCGACGGATCCGGCGGCGGCGGAGAGGAGGGGGTGTGCGGGAGGGGGTGGCTGGCCGGGGGGGGGGGAGGGTGGCGACCCGGTGCGGCGGCGGCGGCACCGCACGGGGTCGGGAGGGGAGGAGCGGCTAGCACCTTCAGTTAGTTTTATACGTACTGTCATACATACCTAGACTCTACACAGATAGGGTGCACATAGTCGCATAACAAAAAGAAACTAAAAATATGGCACAATACAAGTACACTAAAGAGTCAGTAAAACACTTAAGGCGATGGAGGACCAATCCACAGACTATGTCGCCATCTATGTGGAGTTAAAAATATCCCTCGCCACCTTCTGCAATCCTGTACAGACCTTCCTAAACATGTATATGTTCCAAATGCTATAGAGATGCATACACAGAGCAAATAGGTACATCGGTAAATGAACTACAAACGGGTAGAATTATTATTATAAAAAACAAAATAGTTTCTACATAGCAATACTATCTCCATCCTTAATGAGAATTCTATACTTGACATCTATGCCACACGACCAGCTGCTTAAAATGTTGGGAACGGTATCAGACGGGTATAAGTTAGAAGCCACTTGGATGATTTACCATATAAAACAGAGGAACTTGCATTGCAAGAACATGTGCTTGATGGTCTCCTCACGATGACAAAAGAAACTATGAACTTACATGCCAGTTTCGTTTTGCAAAATTATCCTTGATACGCATGAAACTTCTGTGAATATACCAAACAACTTTTTTATTTAGGGGGGCACATTCATTTTGGTTTTGTTAGCATCAACTGACACTTTTGAATGAACCAGGAGACATGTAGTCCGCCAGCCATCCTAATGTACATTCCAGCAGAATTTTTTCATTCCCTTGGTTTAGTTGGACCATTGACAACCACTCTATTCCATGATGCAAGCCGTGGTTTGACTAAATTCACTTGAACCGCATATTTGGTTGAGAGGTTTCCTTTACCATAGAGATCACATCGCTCTTCTAATGGACAATAATATATAGATTCAGATATTGGTCTAGGAGAGTTTTTTTTTTGAACCGGGAAGGGTCTCGAAGGACCCGGATACCGCGATTAATCAAGCGGTGGGTACAACTTACAGAGAGGGCTAGAAAAGAAAGAGAAATTACAACAGGCCCCCACAACTTTGCACATAGCACCCTGCAGGGACGTGCCAAACACGATCCAATCCCTGCCAACCGCATCCATCTCGCCTCCATACGCGTCCGCCGGCGCCGGGGATGAACCACTTGGGCCGACAACGACGAAGGATGCCGCGGGGAGCGAGAACACAGGCCGCCCATGGCGGTTGAAGAAGCTCAAGCACAGAGGCCTCACCGGCTCGGCGCGGCCATTCACTTGGCCAGAGGTAGCGGGTGGCGCAAGGCTTCCGCTTGGAGAACGCCGGAGAAGACGCAGTATCACCGCCCGAGGAGAGCACCGGGCGTCCCCTTCCAACACCAGCAGCTGTAGCTTCTTGCCCTCCCCCTTCTATCCCTCGCCACCACAGCAGGGCGAGAGAACGACGGAGATCGTGTCGCCGAAGACGCCGCGAAGGAACCCACGAGCTTTATGACTGAGCGCTTCGACAGTTCCTCCCACCGCAAGCTCCATCCACTGGAGCGACAGGAAGGAGGAGGCCTAGCGACCCCCTGGCACCGCCCGACAGCAGCCAGGAGTAACTCGGAGATGCAGCATCCCGCTGCCGCAACCCAGAATCCGGCCATCTCCCCCGCTGCCATGGCCGGCCAGAGAGGGCACCAGATCTAGCAGAAGCAACACCACACCAACATCCAACACAACTTTATGCAAGGAGACGGTGTCCGCCACCGACGCCTCCCGCCCACCATGGACGGCGAGGAGAACGACGAGGAACCCTAGGACGCCCTGGATCTGGCTGCACAGAACCTTGGCTCCACCTCTGACTACAGGCAGACTGCCCACTACCGGCATAAAGCCACTACATCTATCCCTATCTACTCCGGCGCCGCTTCCCGTCCAACTCCAGCCGGCTATTCCGGCGGAGAGGATCCTGGAAGGGCCCGGTTGACGGATGGGCGCTCTCAGCAACTGTAGCACTCGAGGGGGGAAGGAGAGGGGAAAGTGTTTCTTCCGTCTAGGAGAGTGTTATTCCCTATCCACTTAACCTCCTAGAACACCTTATTTCCAAGTTGTCCTTGATAGTAATCCAAATCGAAGAAGTGTTTAATCGTTGTCATCACACAACCTAAAAGTGTGGGTCCCTTGATTTTCACTAAACTATGGATAACACCATTGATCATGTATACTTCCTTTCAGAAAGGTTTTGCGAGACCCCATCCTCCGTAAAAAACTTCAAAAGCCATCTATTAAGGAAGACTAAAATTTTAACCTGGAGGCTATGAATACTAAGATAACTAGTTGAATGCCTGTGCATTCCCACGGGCATCTAATCTTTTTTCATTGTCAGACATGTCATAGTTATAAAAGTATACATATATGTTGCTATGGACCAACATAATTATGTAATCCTTAGACTCAAATAAAACTATTGTAAGCATAACATGTCTCTTAACATAAAATAAAATAATATCGGTACATGTAGCGCCACGAACGTCGAAAAAATGGTAAAGCACACTTCTATCACCTAGTCACTCTCTTGGCATCGCTCACGTTCTCTCATCTGAACGCTTAGAGCAAATCTCCCTCTAGAACTCTTACAGTAGAAAAGCGTCTTGCTCTTCATTTCTGGGACTCATATAGTTTCATCATCTCCTGGTACATCTTTACAGCCAGTCTTGGATTTGTCAAACTCAAGCATTGTCATCGGAGATAGAAGAAGGGGATCCTTGTTGCATATTTCTCTTCTTCCTTTTCCTGCCCCTAGGCTTCTTCCTCTCAGGTGTCCCTTTCTATCCAGTGTTTACTTCAGGAAGACCTTTGGCTCATCCAGACAAAAAGAATAGCATACTAAAAGATCCATTGGCCAACTGCCATGGAAGTCCTCGTTCTGCTGTCCACAAACTGATATTCTCCAATTCCGCCGCATTTCAAGGCGTTGGGATTATCTTGCCTTCGTGTGTTGTAGCATCAAACAACATGCTGCATTTATAGTCAGGAGATGGCACCTAGTATATTTGACTATTAACAAAACAATCACGAAGAACAAAGATGACTTCCTAAGCAATTAGGGTACTATTTGTCGTAGACATTGACATGGCTCAGCTCTAGAATGAATGCCATGAGAGGATGCTATTTAGGTTACTGATACCACAACTCTCTGCATCTTCTGCTACTACAAGCTGTATGAGGGGTGCATCCCAGGAATCATCTTTTAAGAGTATCTCTAGCCGAACACGCATCCTTTAGCGTGCATATCAGCCCCCATCGGTCAGATGAGCATATTTGCTCATCTAACGAACGTCGTTCCTAGCCGAACCCGCAAATCTAAATGAGCAAATCACAAATTTGAACACATACGAATAGAAACATCAAAAAGAAAAATACCCATGCGTTGCCACGGGTTATAAATTTATAATAAATATAAAAGAATAAAATATATCCCTATTTAAATGACATGTACAACCATTCTCCCTTGAAAGAAAAACACACATGCTTGATCCTAATTGTCCTCTCTTTGATGTCGACCTCGACTACTTTGGCTCGCCGCAGCCCAGCCTCCCTGACCGGTCGTGCTACAAAGATGCAAGCACCATCGAGGCGGAGGTATGGCTGCAATGGCTCGGCCAGGTAGCCGTCAAGGTCGTGCTACAATGAAGGAAGAGGAGATCGTGGCCGCCATCCTCGCCTCGCAGCTGGAGGAGGAGAGGAAGTGGGACAACATGGGGCAAGCCCTGCATGACTCTTGGGTGGCCGCATAGGCCTAGATGACCCTCGCTCCGATGCTAGCCGCATTCCTAGCGTCGCACACACTCCCGGCGCCTACTCCTCCCGCAACCACTGGTCTAGCGGCCCGTGGCCACCTACCCCGGTGTACATCATCATCGAGGAGAACTACAACAAGTAGGCAGCACGCAGCAGGACCAACACCAAGGACCAACGCCGGACAGCAACACCACTGCACCCCCAAGATAGGACCACCCATTATATTGGGTGTTTTTATGGATATTTTGGATGGCCTCGGGACTATGTTTTTATAATTTGTCAAGAAAAAAAAATAGGACAAGAAATCAGATCCAACATAGTCTAAATCTGATCGTCTTGGAAAGTAGCCCTCTGAAGTTGCCTGCATCATTCAAGACCATATAGCATACAACAGTCTATCGGGCATAATTTGTAGAATACATGGAGCTCATAATTAGATTTTAGAAGCATTGATAAAAAAAAAATCAGATTTAGATGCAGCTAACGTATGCGATGCAATGTGCAATGCACATTATAAAACAGTGTTGCAAATTAGCATTAGATTAGAGGAAATTATTTCACTATAGGAAATCATTAGTACTGAGATCAAGGATGAAGTGGTTAAGTGTAACCGGAGAATACAAAAAATGAAGAGTTGAAAAACACATCCATCCATCCAATTAACATGAGATTGCAGATCGGGAGAAAAGATAAATAATCAGTTTTGCTCCTCTTCGTTTTCTGCACTGAGGGAAGGGATCTGATTTCTTGTCCTATTTTTTCTGTTTCTAGGGATGGATTGGATATTTGGATTCAAGCTTATGCCAATATGGTACTACTATCCTGGCAGATATTATTAAAGGCAGATTGGAGGATAAGTGCTTGCCCAAGGAGATATGCCAACAAGTGAGAGAGTCTTCACCTATCGGTGCTTCTACATTATATTTTAGTTCGTTGGTACAAGATTCGGCAATTTAAAGTCATAAAATCTATCCAACACTACATTGAATTGTAATACACGCACAAAAATTTCAGTTATACTTGTTTTGGTCTCCCAGCTGAAAGAGGTATATCACATGGACTTTTTTCAGAAAGATTGAGTATGATGTGGTGTACATGCTTTGAGTTTTTTTTAGATAAAAGGCTCAAAGAGCCTGACTTTGAATTAACAAAGCCCACAACCGCCGGCCAGAGTACATATTACACACGCACACATCACTGCTGGGGATACCAGCTTAAGATTAAGCACAGAAACAGTAGAAGAGATAAAAAAAATAGGGCACAAGGAAGTCAAGCTGAGTACAAGACTAAAGCATGCCACTTGAACCACATGATCGTCGGGCACCATCTTCTGCTGAGCGGGAGGCATCACCAAGACTTCAGCCAGGGGCCGGCTTGCTGGACAGGGCCAGCTCCCATCAAACCCACCTTCAACCAACACCAGTGCCCAAGCCTCCGACGTCGAGGAAAGACACGAACCTCACAGGGAAAACCGGATGCAGGAGGGACATCAGGCGACGCCTCCAAGGAGGAAGAATGGCGTCCGCAGACGTCATCGCCACAACAAGGCAATGGCCTTGCACAACTTTTGTTGGTGTCCACTACGCCAACCTGCAGACACCCCAAGACCAGACAGTACTAGCTGCAGACAAACTTGACGGGGAAGAGAACATCGATGGAGCCCAAGGCCAAGCAACACCCCGACAACCCACCCTAGGCTCGAGGTTTGCCGCACAATTCTGGGAAATCCACCGTCTATAAGATGCCAAGACGGCTGCAGAGAAGGACGCCGGCGGCCGGGGAACCCGAGGAGGAGCCGATACCCAAAACGAAGCCGAGCATTCCACACGAGAGCGGACGGGGGGAATGGAGCGGCGAGAGGCGGCGCAGTGGCAAAATCGAGAGGAGGAACTTGGATTCGACGCCCCCAAGGAGGAAAACGGCGCCCACAGGCGTCGTCGTCAACGGCAAAGAAATCTTGCCCAGCTTTCACTGAAATCCGCCTAGACGAGAAGGCCAATAGCACCATGGGGAGATAGGAGGAGGCATGGCAGATGCCTACGGGTAGGAAGGGAAGAGCCGCGGCCGAAACACACGAAAGGCCGGGTTGAGAGTTGGGGAGGAGCCGAGAGCCCCTGCTCTGGCTCCGGCGGTGTTGCCGACCTCACCCTAAGGCCGCGAAAAACAGCTCCCAACGCATCTCTCCACACCGGTTAAAGGAGACAAGCCCTCCCAAACCCACCCACACGGCGACGAGACGCCACACTGCCGGCATCGACCGCCGGAGACATCGCCTCCGTGACAAGAACAGCAGGAGCACACCCGCCCCGGAGCCAAAATCCCCGCCGTCCCCCTCACCGGCGTCGAGCGGCCTTTTCCGCGGCAGCCTCCGGGGGCGACGAGATAGAGATGCAGGAGGGTGGGGGTGGCGGCGGCGGAGGGCTAGGGTTCGCCCCCTCGGTCGCCTGGAGGAGACGACGCGAGGGGGGCGTTTTTTTGTGGTGTGTACATGCATCCATTTTTTATCTCAATATTTTTGTTCTAACTCGTGAGGTTGTAGTTGAAGAAACCCCAGCACAATTGCTATTCTCTCTCGGTGATCGTGTAGGTTTGGCAAACTCCAAGCTTTACTCACCATCGCAGGGAAGTTACAGGATAACTTCATACAGGTCATGGTAATTGTATATAGGGATAGAGAAAATCTTTAGAGCATCATATATCATTTCCCTTCCAAAAGGAGACAAATCTTCCTTTTGAGTTCAGAGATGATGTGCGGCCGAATGACCAGACCACTGTGCATCACACATCAGACTCGATCTTAATGATAAAATCCAGTAACATTTTTTCTCTATAAAAGTATTGTTTACTTCAGTTGAAAATAGCATAAGAGCGTACAAATAATAAATATTTGAACCTGTCCATCTTCTTGTTATATTCTGTGATTTTGATTTTTGAACAGTACGAAAGAAATGTCGGTCAAGGACTCCCTTCGTCCACAATAGCATAAGAGCGTTCCGTGGTTTTTTCCCGTAAGGGTTTCCACGTAAAAATCTATGTTTTTGTTCTTCGTTTGATCTATTTTTTGTTGCGCGATTATGTAACACAAGCAACAGATTATTGCATTACGAATTGAGTGTAAAGTAAATAATACAATTGTTCTATGAACAAAGGATTGTTGTTTTCTCCCTAGTAGCAACATCACATCTAGTACCTTAGAGATTTCTGTCACTTCTCCAGATTACCAGAGGCATGAACCTACTATCGAGCATAAATACTAACTCTTAGAGTTGCTAGCATCTACTTGGCCAAGATAGCTAGTAACAACGGAAAGCATGCAAGATCACAAATAACAAAGACATGATACAATCAATAATCGATCTGAAATAGTATCTCAATATCCATCGGATCCCCGCAAACACAACATGCAGAATTACAAATAGATGATCTTGATCATTAACGGAGCTCATAAGATCTAAACATGATAGCACAAAAGAGGAGAACCAGCCATCTAGCTACTACATGGACCCGTAGTCCAAAGATGAACTACTCATGCATCACACTGGAGGCTTGCATGGTGATAAAGAAGGCCTCCAGGGTGAATTCCCCTCTCCGGCAGGGTGCCGGAAAGAGTTTCAGATCTCTCCCGATCTAGGGATGAAGATGACGGCGGCTACAGACTTTTTCGTGGATTTTTGATCGGGTACTTAGGGTTTCCGTATCAGAGGCAATATATAGGCGGAAGGAGAGGCCGAGAGGGTGCCTGGGCTGGCCACACCACCCCCTGGCGCGGGCCAAGCCTAGCCGCGCGGCCAGGTGGTGTGGCCGCCCTCTGGCCCTTCTCCGTGTCGTATTCTGGCTCCAAATGTCCCCGGTAAAATAACGACTTTGGCTTTTCTCCCGTCCAATTACGAGAATATTCATTTTCTGACTTTCCTGAAACAAAAAACAACAGAAAACAGACAGCTGGCACTGTGGATCTTGTTAATAGGTTAGTCCAAAAAATCATATGAAATCTACTCCAAAGTGTGGACAAAATATAAGAAAGTAGATAAAACCAAGCATGAAACTACAAAAATTATAGATATATTTGCAATGTATCACCCACCTAGCCGCGCCTAGCTACCCGTCACTCGCCCCGCTCCCCCACGTAGCATGCAGCGCCGCAGCCGCAGCAAGCCGGCCCACCTACCTAAGCACCGCCCGCGCGCGAGAATCAGCCCGCCAGCCGCCAGGCAGCCCGCACGCGCACCGCTCGCTGCTAGGTGGGGCCCTCACCGTCCCCTACCTTGGTTGGAGACCGCCACCTCCACGACTCGGACGACCGATGCTGTATCCCAACCACCTGGGCGCTATCCGCCTGCCCCCTCGCCCACGCCTCAGCCTCCATATAAGTCTGCACCTGCCACCGCCTCCCCCTCGCCACGCTCAAAACCCTAGCTGATCAGAGATCGATCTCGCCGGAGTAGCCGCCGCCAACAAGCTTCGGTTCTCGCCGATTCCAAGGCTTCTCTCTATCCTTTTTGCCCCACGACGTTCGCCTCAACCCGCTAACTCACCCCCTACGCTTTTCCCCTTCCGTCTCGCACCAGGACATTGTCAATTCGTCGCCGGAGTTCGTCGTTGCCGCGGAGGAGCAGCGGAGCGCCACCGGAGTTCGAGGACGAGAGGAACGTCGTCGGGAGGACGAACGTGACCGCGAGGAGGAGCCGATCCTCGTCCGCCACGCCGGAACCTCTCCACCGTCGCCACCTGACCGCTCCGTTGTTGTCCATCGCCGCAAAGCCGGCTAGCTTGGAAGGATCTATTCCCAGCCGTCGGATCTGACCCCAACGACCAAGATTAGATCGATCCCGCGAACCGGTACCGTCCAACTATTGCGCACCACATTGCCTCCTTGTCATCCTGCCCGTCAGTGCCTCGTCGCCAGCCAGGTCAGTGCCGCATCAGTACCCGCGTCCCAATCAGCGCACAATCAGCATGTCATATTCCTTAGAATATTCCCTGTATTAATAAAATTGGAATAATTGGCAGAAATTGAATTTATCTTAGAAAATTCATAATAAAAGATTTGTAGATCCAAAAATAGCAAATAATATATCAATGGATTTAGAAAATTGTGTAGAACACTAATATGTGATTAGATCTAATGATTTAAATAGTTTTACGGTATACATTTACAGTAATGATTTAAATAGTTTTAAAGGCCTTATAGAATATTAAATCCATAATAAATTATTTGTAGGTAAAAAAGTATGAATAATATATCAAATTGAAGCTATTTCAATGTAATTTAATAATGACTGGTTAGATCAAAGTTTTGCATGACAGATTACTGGTAATTAATTAATTAATATTTATGTCTTTATATATCATTAAATTCATAGCAAATTATTTATAGATCATAAAAATATAAATAATATGTCCCTGGAATCACAATCTCGTGTAGATTATAGATCTGATTTTTGGTTTTTATTTTAGGCATTTAGAATTATTTAAGTGATTTAAACTCTATTAAACACTAATTAAATCCTAGAAAAAGATCTACAACTCCGATTATGGCGAATCGAATTGGTACTAGTGTGTATTAATGCCCGCTATCCATTACACTGCAGATCCAAATTTAATTAGACAATGGGGACAGAAGTTGCAACATATATGTTAAAACCCCTTTATTGGCAACCAAAGATTAATAACAAATACTATATTGCACTAAAACACTTTTTCATGCATCATGTGATATAATACTGTCCTATGGACTGAACTAAACCTTTATTTAATATTTAAATTATCATGCATGCATTTGTGCACTTGTTTATGATTGTATGATTGTTTATGTTGTATGCAATTGTTTGATCGATAGATTGCGAGGAGTGCAACGTCTATAATTGCAATGAGTGTTTGAATGACTCAACAACTATCAAGGCAAGTAGATGCTATTTTTTCATGAATTTTCCTACTACTTTCTATGCATGTGTACGAATTACTATCGCTATGCTATGTCCTATGTATCTTGGTAGGAGTCCCTTTTTAGTTGAGTTGTCATATGTTAGGTGTGCTTAGCCATGCTAATCTAGATAGGGAAGGGACTACACTATGATATGGTAGTGTTTATGCTTTGCTCAAAACTAAAACAACATAATGTTGATAAACCACCTGGATGGAATTGTTAGATTGTCATCGGAGTGAAGTACAATTGTGGGGAATGCCGCCTAGGGTACCGAGAAAGGATTGGTTTTTTTATTATAGTATCTTACGTGTGCAACCATGTACCAGTAAGAAATGGGTGGCTGGTTGGACTTAGTAGGTCGTGGTGACTTGAACCCAGCGTAGTAGTTTCAAGGTATTATTGTATCCTTACTTAACTCTACTTGCCATATATTCCAAGTATTAACCCTTCGGGGCTGCTACGTTTTATGCTGCAGGTTATTCTGATTCCGAGTGATTGAATAGGTCACGATACTTCACTCGACACTTGTTCCCTTGTGGGAAATTTGAAGATGGAGCCTATTATTATATGTTTATGCTTTCCGTATGCTAATGAAGTATTTGAGCTAGCCTTCGAGCTAAGCACTATTGTAATAATTGACTATTCTGGATCATTTCGTTATTTATGATGCACATATATTTCTTTGTTATTCATCTATGTTCTATGTAATCCAATGAATCGATCCAAGGATTGGCATGTTGCATAGAAGATACAGTCTGTGTTACAACCGGGGTACCCTAAGAGTTCTCCTGAACCGGAGTGCGTGCACGCTTGGCCCATAGTACTGCCGACAATTTTAGTCCATGTTGCTGCCGAGCAGGCTATCCAGTAGTTTTGAGAAGGGCACCGACAGTTCCGGCCTCTCGGGAACTGGTAGGGGGTTGAACGTTCCACCAGGAGACATTGTCGCGATGTCTTGGAGACCCTAGCATATACATATAGGATATGTTTATTTAATTAATATAAGCAATGGTATTGATTGAAATAGGCTATACTTGATACATACATGATTATATGCGTCCCCCCCGAGGGTAAACGTGTGGACTGGCACTTTGGAGATGAAGTTGTCGGTTCCATCAAAGAAGTCCCCCTTGTTTATAAATCCATCGGAGAAGAACAAGATGATGCCATTGTAGTGCCCGCGATTCGTTACCATTTTGTGCGCCTCGGCGAGTCCTGATGCCATGTTTTTGGTGCAGCGCATCCTGCGCCTCGTGAATCCTGTGTATCCTGTTGCCTTTGTCTCTGCAGGGTCAACTAATTTCATGTCCGTTGTGTACGTGTTAGGCGTGGACATGACATATATGTAACCCATGCAGCTGTCAGGGAAGTGTGTGAGCTTCTCCTGGACCAACCAGAAGACCCCATTGTCCACAGTGTGCCAAGCCCTGGTCGAGTTAGTGCAGTCAAAAGCATACACGATCACCACGTCCAGTGGCACTCTTCCTGCAAACCAATAATATATATGGACAACTGGTCATCGATCCACTCATCCTGTTATGCATGTTTGAAATAAACCTAGACACTAAAAGAGGTCTAGATATATTCCTTTCGCAAAGCTAAAACATCTTATATTTTGAAACGGAGGAAGTAGGAAGGATGAGTTGGATGCTGTACTTATATACCTGGAGTGGGATAATTAGGAGGCTTCTCATCGTCCTTGAGGCCGCCGCCAAGGATGTTATCGAGTAGATTCGAGAAGGCTGTTGACAGACTAGGTCTGTCCGGAACAGGGTTGGGGTGGTGGAACTTCCCACCTGGAGATTTGTCTGCAATGGAGTGGAGAACCTAGTATATACAACAACAACACATAGGAAAAACTTATTGAGTAGTATGCATAACATAGCACATATAAGAATAATTTACTGCGGTTATTCATGCATACTTGATTATATGATGCATCCCCGTCAAGGGTAAATGTGTGGACGGGCACTTTGGAGACGAAGTTCTCTGCTCCATCAAAGAAGTCTCCCTTATTTTTCAGGCCATCTGAAAAGAGCAATATGATGCCGTTCTGGTGTGCGCAGTTGCTGATCATCTTATGTGCTTCTGGGAGGCCGCATGCCATGTTCTTGGCACAGGTGATCCACCTGTGCCTGTTGAAGCTCGTGTAGCCAGTTTCCCTTGTCTCGGACGAGTCAACTACTTTCATGTCACACGTGTACGTGTTACTGCTCAACATGACGAAGATGTAACCAAGGCAGCTGCCAGTAAATCTAGTGAGCTTCTCTTGCACCAACCAGAATACTTCATTGTCCATTGCGTACCAGGCCGAGGTCCTTTCGGAGCAGTCAAATGCGTACACCATCACCACGCCCAGTGGCTCCCTCCCTGCATATCAATCAGTATGGACCATATATTCATTTACACACATAATGAGCATACACATAATATGATGTATTGCCATGCATGTTTCACCCCTGATTTTCTTTATACCTGAAGTGGGACCAGGGAGGGAGCTGAACCTCTCGCTCGACGAACTGACGGTGATTATATTGGTTGTCATCGTATCAAAGGCTTTGCTCAACGCACTGCTGATGGTACGCCATGGGGTACACTGCTCCTGTACATACATACATACATACATATGTATATATATATATTTTGTTAGAACGACAGATGTTCTTACTACGGGTCTTCTTCATCTCTGCCACTGTCGCGGTCATTCATTCGAGAGCACATCGTTTAAGCTGACTACAGTTTATGGACTCCAAAGTAGTGGCAACATGTTAATTACGCGGTTTTTCTGGCAGCCAGCCACTTGAAGCGTTGGTGGCTTTCTGCCATTCTTCAAGCGCTGAGCTCCGCGATGCTTACGAATGTGTTCCATGAACGATTAGCATACACCAGCTTTTGGTGGTGGTACTACTACTACTAGTACCCTAAACAGAATTGACAGAAAATACCAAAAGAAAAATCAAAATCATGACCGACCCATATACAGATAGTAGTCAAGAGTAATGTCCAGTAATCCATTAGTTAGCACGCAATTATAGTATCCCATCGGAAGCAGGAATAATGCAGAGCCATATGCGGGACGCAGCTGCCGCTTACATCGTAATGTAATAGTCAAGAGTAATAATAATGTCCACTAAATCATGGCCGACCTATATGTGGGATGCAGCTGCCGTTTGTTGGGCCAGGTCCCTCCACATGGAGGTGTGTTGGCAGCCCAACATCAGCCCGTGAAGTTCAACACGTTTCAACCGTTGATCGAGATTCGTATCCAACGGCTGGGGTGCTCTCTGGGAGAGAAGTAGAAAAGAAAATCCTAGCCACTCTTGGTGGCTGTGTGTGGAAGTGACTCAATCAGTGAGTGCGAGAGCTGAGCAAGCAAGCCATCGTGGCTGCTGTGAGAGGGTGAGAGAACACACAAGAATACCACAACCTAGTGAGAAGAGAGGAAGAAGAAGGAGAGGTGATTTATGTCTAGATTTCTGAGATCTGACCGGCCTGTCTTCAAGCTGGTGTTTGGAGGCTCAAAGGTGTTTGGATTGACTCCAAACTTGGTGAGCTTGTTCCTTACTTTTAATACTTCGATCTGGTTAGCTGGTTTGAGGTATGGGTCAGTGTAGCTTCAGATTTGGAAGCGGTTTATTCAGTTCGGACTGCTGCAGTTTCAGCACAGAGCAGTTTTGGTAGACGAACAGTTTGGGCAGGCAAACGGTGTCCGATTGACCTGGAATTTGGTGTGTATATTGGGTACTCATATGTCAGCTTGTCTACCAAGTTTGGTGCTGACTGGATCTGTGGTTTAAGAGCAGTTTGCTGATTATCAAAGGGGACAGAAACTGAGATACTTTGCTTTGTTGTAATCTTTCTCTTAAGTGGTTGTTGTTATTGTTGTTGCCGGTTGGCAACATGCTGAGTGGACCAGTTGCTCATAGTGAAGCTCGCGTGGACCAGTTGGTCCGCACCCGTGGTCTTTTTCTCCTCATCTTGAGGAGATTTTTCCACGTAAATCCTTGTGCCACCTGTGCATGTGCTCATTGTTTTATTTCCACTGCATATCTGTTGATTGAAACTATCCTCGAAGGTTCACCGCAGGCAGGAGCGTGGGAGGTCGTGTGTCTATCTCCTCCTCCCAGCCCAACACCGTTTACATCGTGATTGACAATGCAGAGCCTTAAAAATTCCTTCTTTCAAGAGCTAGTCACGGGTGTCTGTAAACAAAAATATCACGCCAAATACACAAACCAAAGAAAATGCTAACCTTTGCCAAATTTTCTGATTTCGGCAACACTCTCTTAACCCATGTTGGATAAAGGAGATCGAATTGATATTTGTGTAGAGGCATATTTTTTCCAATAGGACATGCATGGAACTAAGAGCATTTCTAACCCATCCCCAAAAATTTAGAGGAGAAAAAAGCTCCCTGTCCTTTAGAGGAGCAAATATACTCTAAATTTTACGCCGCGGAACTGATCCCAATAACTTAGAGGAGTAAAAAAAAATTTGAACAAAGTTTGCAAACTTGAGCACATAAATAGATGGAAACATATGACATAACGATTCATATATATCGATAAATTAGTCATACGTAGTGATAGCATCATCCTAATTTGCTAAAATCTCACATCGACTCATACTTAACAAGATGAATAAGAGTGCTCGGCCGGGGAGTTGCAAAGGCGGTAGTCATGCCGGAAGGTGCTTGGCCTTGAGGATCCGGCCGTATCCAGGTGAATCCTAGCCACGGTATATCGAGTCAGGCGAAGCTCGGCGGCGGATTTGCGGCCGAGGAAAATGGCTCGTGGCGGCCGATTCCGATGACGTAAGCTACCTGGAGAAGCACAGAGGGTAGATGGCCGTCGGCGGAGGACAGATTCGGCAAAGGGCGGTGGGGAGGGCAGCTGGCAGGCGGCGGACGGGCTGGTGGGGGAGAAAAAATAAAGGAGTCAAGGTCGTGGCCGCCTAAATATAGGAGTCAAAGACGGCGACTCATATATTTATTCTCCTCTAAACGGCGATAGGGGCTCGGTTCGGTGCGGCTTCGGCCGTTAGATGAGTAAATTTACTCCTCTATAGCCATTTTGGGGATGGGTTAGAGATGCTCTAACCAAGCTAATACTATAGATGCTAATAGCTTCAGTTTGGGTTAAACCCAGGAGGGGTATCTTGGATCTACTCTACCAAAACGAAAGAGAAACTACTTGGTAAGTAACGTATTTGGATCGTATGAATGGGCATACTAGGTTTTTGCATACTTACTTATGGAAGCTCAAGATTCCTCTAAAGATAATTTTTTATGTGGTTCCTGAATGCAAAAGTCCTGCTTACAAAAGATAATCTCGCTAAACGAAATTGGCAAGGGAGTCAAAAGTGTTGTTTTTGTGACTCAATGGAGAATATAGAACACCTCTTCCTCTCATGCCCTTTTTCTCAAATTATTTGGTATATGATATACTTCACTTATAACATAACACCACCAACTAATATTGCTAATATGTTTGGTAATTGGTTGAATGAGGAAGACAAGAGGAATAAAGCTAGGATCAGTGTAGGGTTGCAGCTTTATGTTGATGGAGGAATAAAGCTAGGATCCGTTAACATGATCATTAACAAACAAACGGGTATCAATTTTTTTGCAGGTTATTCGACTCGATGTGCATTGGATGGAACAATGGCCCTTCCTAGTCCTGGAGGATCAGCGGGATCCCATGGCTATTGGATGAACTAGCTTCTAACGGTTACACATGACTTTTATTTTCAGGCAAGGCTAATAGGTGGCTGCATAGTAGTAGAGTTCAAAATAGATAGCTTATTGTTGCTTCTCATTTTTTGCTAGTTGATACTTGTCTCAACCTTCGATGATGCATGAATGTAATAAATTATCGAATCTTTGGAACTAGGCAATAAATGAAGGTTGTGTGCATCATTTGATGCAGAGGCCAGGGCCCCACTCCCCATTTCAAAAAAGAACTTGGTAAGTAACATAGTATACATTTACTCAGATGCAATTTGAGGATAATAATAACGAACCTGATTTGATGGGCCAGTGTCATCCTTGGTCTCCTCCAATTCGTTGAAATAAGATTTGAGCTCCCTCACCAATTTCTCTAAGAATACCTTATCTTCACTGCTCTCTGCTGCTTCTACAGTAAGCTTCAGTTGAGGGATAATTTGAGCGGCCAGCTTGCTAACATTGTCGTATAATTCGGCCGGTTCCATGTGGGAGAGGGCTTTGTCAACAAGTCCAGTGAACACGAGCGACATGATTAACCCTATGGTGGCTATTCCCCATCCGACAGCGGCAATAGTTAACGGGTTGATCGAGCCAAATATATGAAAAAATTGATCATGCAAAGATTGGTTTTAACAAATGGTTGGAGGGAATGAACCACCAAATTATATATGAATACCTGGAACTGCTAGACGTGAAGCGGACCCGGTTAGCATAGAAATCCTGGTGACAACAAATATGTAGCTTGATTAGAACTAGCAAGATGACCATCTGAGATATCATTCCTAGCTGATTATTTGCTAGCTCTATTCTATTAATACTATATGTATTTTTTTGCAAAAGTATAACTCTTGATTATCATTCAAATATAGTAAGAAAAATATACGCTTCAAGAAAAGATGATTGTAGTTTCACTGAAATGTTTTCACCAAATATATTAGATTGTTGATAAGAATACTGGTGCGTGAAAATAAAAGATGTGGTCACTGCTTCCTTTTTCTTTTTTCCTTCTCGAAGCATCGTACCCAGATTAAAAGAGAAGATATGTTATCGCCTCAAAGTGAAAAAATAGATTGAAGATACTTATACCTGCTATCTGCATACTTGTTCTCGTCTTTTTCCGTGCCATCATTTTGAGTTTCATTAGTGTCTCCCTCCATGTTCTCACGCTCCCCTAAACCCTTTTCTTCAGTTCTAGTATATTCATGCTCATATTCCTCCATAATTTCATCTTGTTCTTCTAGACTCTCATATTCCTGGTCTTCTCTTGATTCCATCAATTGCACCACAGGAATAGGATTTCTTGCATGGTTGGTAACAGCATCCTCCAGTGTGGAACCAGCATCAGAAACTGTACCCCCAATTTTCACATAGATCTCTTGAAGGGTTGGCAAGTGTCTTATGGTGATAGGCTTCTTACCATCTTGACGTGTTCCGTGGGCATTGAAACATAGCTTAAGCTTCTGGATATTTGGCATTGCATTCTCTTCAATCATTAGAAAAGGAGCATTGCACCAGAACGTGAAGAATTTGAGATCACAGAATCCTCCCTTGCTAACGACGATACATTCAGTGGATGGTGTCTTCATGTACACTGAAAGAGCAGTGAGGGCAACCAATTCTTGTAGAGTACAAATATCTTCACTCGACAACTCAGTAACTGCGAAACTCAAAATGCATAATCTGCTGAGTTCTCCAATATCCCATGGAATAGCAGATAATGTTGCTTCTACTTCCAGTGTCTCCAAGTATTGTTGCCCTTGCATCTCTTCCGGAAGTTTCACAATGATATTACATGCAATCTTTAGATATCTGAGTCGAAGTAATTCACCAATTCCAGCAAGGTCAATACTGCCCTTATCTTGATCAGACGAAATATGAAGAATTAGAACTCTAAGAACACTATACTCGTGAATGGAAGGTAAGCACTGAAACAATCCAAAAAATGCAAGTGATCGAACTTTGGAAACCAGGATACCGTCAGGTATATGTGCGCTCGTCGCAACCCCAAATTGGATAGACAGACGACGAACCTTGTCAGGAAGAGGTATAGCCGATTGAAAATAGTCCATGGTAATGACAAAATTTTCCTCCATGGACTTTTTCACAATAACATCATGTATCATCCGGTGAAGTGTACATGACAACACTTTACCGTTCTTGTTGGTGTTTACAGGTTGTATCATTCCTCTTCTGACAAGCTCATCAAAATAGTTCCCCGCGACTTCCTCCGTTCCTTGCTCTTCAATTCCATCAAGAAAACCTTCTACTACCCATTGCTTCACCAAATCATCCTTCCTGACAATGTAGCCCACTGGATACATACCAAAATATAATAAACATGTCTTCAAATGTGGTCTAAGAGTACTGTACATAAGAGTTACAACTTCTTTTATCCATTCGGAATGAGGGCGTGTACTCCAAGTGGAAGGCAAAGAACCTCGTATGTCTGTCCATTCCTGCATGTTCAGCGTGCTTGGTAACATGCTGACTATATGAATAGTTGCTAATGGTAAACCACCACATTTTCTAATAATTCCATCTGAAAGTTCTAGCAAATCCGTAGGACAACCACTTTCAGATCCAAAGACTGTCCGGAAGAATAAACTCCGTGATTGGTCAAAACTAAGAGGTACCATTGTAAACACCTGTTTTGACTGATGACCACAACATGCCAAGGCTACACCCTTGGTTTGTGTGGTTGTTATTATTCTGCTGCAACAATCACCATGAGGAAAAGCACGGCTAACAGTATCCCATACTTCAGCACTCCATAAATCATCAATTATGATGAAATACCTGAAAAGAGTAAAATACTGGGACAAAATGCACCTACATATTAAATGATGGTTATAATTTACTCCCTCTGTCCCAAAATATAAGGCGCCTAAGCTTTAGTCAAACGTCAACATATTCTAAATTTGACCAAATTTATATGTAAAAATATAAACATCCACAATATCAAATTAATATCAATAGGTTCACCATAAAGTATAGTTTTCTAATATGTTCATTCGATATTGTAGATATTCGTATTTTTTTGTATAAACTTGGTCAAACTTAGAAGATGTTGACTTTTGGCTAAAGCTTAGGCGCCTTATATTTTGGGATGGAGGAAGTACCTATTAGTGTAATCTACCTCTATTTTTGCTATCTTAATTATTTGATGTATACTGGAATACTTATTATTCTAAACCTGTTCACATTATGATGAAGAAAGAATATACATTAGCTGAGGTGCAACGGGGATATAAGTAGCCCAATGACAAAAGAAGTTTGGGAATAGGCTGCATGGTTATCTACCGATGTACTAGTACGTTTTGTTTATGGTCGTCTCTACATCATGTGGAGTTCTGCGACCTATTTACGGAGGTGTGTACGTGACTAGAGGACACGACGAGAGATTTGTTTACCTGTCATGGATGTTAGTCGGATCGGTCCTCCAGCACCTTAGGCGATTTACAATTTATCATTCTGATATGTAATTTGCTCTTTTATTAACTTTTGTTCCGTGCATTTGGACTTGTATCGGTTGTGTGTATAGTAGTTATGCAGAGGCCGGATGTTATTCTTTTAAGTAACAGAACACCCTTTATCGAAAAACACCCCTCCATGAGACACTTCACTAACATTGGATGTCCCAAATGTGAAACCAATGAGACGGATGGGAAACTCAATGGCTGTATAAGGGCAAAACTATGGAGATTGTTGTAGATCGATCTTGGCCTGGAGAATTTGGATCTTCGAGGGATCTTGGGTCCTCATTTTATATTTATATAAATAGGCAGTGCCATCTGCTTACTTCTGAGTTGTCTTCCGGTCGTCCATGAATAGGTCGTCTCTTGGTTGCCTTTCTTGTTCTACACAATATTTCCTTATGAACTTGGGCTATATTCCAACTGGCATTGGAGCAACCCGTCGGGTATCCTTCCCACCCATGTATACATACAAGCCTATATATGATACAGGGTTCTGACCTACAATAGTTAAACCACCCGTCGGCACTATGTGTGAGCACACATAAGTGCATGTATTTGTTTGCAGGGTTGGTTGAACAAGGGAGAATCCCCCACCCTGTCTCATGCAGATGTATAAAGTTAGGTCACCAACTTAATGGAATGCTATTATTTGCAAACTCCCCAATTTGGGTCCAAAAAATCTTACGGAAAGAAGCTTGTTAGTAGGTACTCCATCCGTTCCATAATATAGAGTGAACCTGCTCCCTCTGTTTCAAAATATAAGATGTTTTATCTTTGTGAAAGAAGTGTATCTAGATCCCTTTTAGTGTATAGGTTCACTCTCCATTCATAAAACTAAAATATCTTATATTTTGAAACAAAGGAAGTACACACTAAAAGACGTTTAGATACACTCGTTTCACAAAAGGTAAAACATCTTATATTTTTGGAACAGGGGAGTATCTGTGAAGGGAAACAAATTTGATTCCTCGGAAGCGTACAACGAGGGTGTGCAATATATTTGGCCGTTAATGCACACTCAGACCAGTAGTGGCTAAGTACCATGAATTTTTCCCAAGTTTGAGCTCTCTTCTATGGGTATTATCCCTACTCCTAACTCCAGCTGATATCATATAAGTAATAACGTACATTGAAGGTTTCAAAGGTGAAACCAACGAGTTGGATTCCTTTGGCTAGAAGGCTTCTGCTTCTGTAGATTTAAATGGGATCCTCCTACAATGTCTTGGGCCCTCCTTTTATAGTCATAGTTAAGTAGTTGTCGTCTTCTTATTATCGTATGAGAAAAACTCCCATGCGGTCCATGAGTAGGACTCATGGTCGCATTTTCCTTATAAAGCTAGGGGAAAATTCGAACCAGTCTTGGTGGGATGTGCGGTGGTCAACATTATTTTGAGCAAAATGCTTCATTGGGTGAAACTGCAAGTTGTTACTCCTGCTATAGATGACTCTTTCGAGGAATGGTGACAACTAGCAAGAGGATCTCTCACTAGGAAGAGGAAAAATCTAGACCCACTAGTTATGTTGACCACATTGTCCGTGTGGACATAAATGAATAGGGTATTTGAGAAGTTCATGAGACCGACAAAAAACAGTGGGCACTAGCTAGTGCAGGTAGTTTTATCCTCGATGAAGGGCAATCTTTGCACAATTTTGATTTTCTGTAAAGGTCGTCGCCTGGTGTACTAGGAGGATCATGGACTGTAGTATTAGTAGGTTCTTTCTTGTTACCTCTTTCAGTCTACCTTTGGTCGCTAGAAATTGCCAGTTTCTTGTTACTTTGGCCATCCTCTAGCGTTGCTTTTTCTCTCTATATATATTAATATACATGCAACTAGCAAGGTGACCCACTAAATTGCAAAAATACACGTCATTTTGCAGATCTATATAGGAAAATACATTTGTTCTTGTACACAGGGTACAGAACATATCTGTCCGTTCAGATACCGTGGCGAGGACTAATATGTTTAGACCAGGTTTCACAAGTGTTTTTTATCGTCCAACTAATATTAAATGTACACATAAAGTATTTTTCATGTCACCATCTTGCTCTCTAACTATTTATGTTATTCAGAGTCTTTTATCTTGTGTTAATCACATTGAAAAGTCGCTAGACATTGGTCGAGTCAAATGTTTATTTCTCTTGCTAGAATTGGGAGCACTTTTTGTGTTGTGATAGAAATTTTAGTTTTTTCCATAATAAAACTGGGAGAGATTCTTCTTTCTGAAGAAACCTGTTTAAAGCCATTGATTTTTTTTTGCTTTGTGTTATACAAATTCTAGTGCCTCCGCCCGAAAATAAGTGACTTGGATTTTTCTAAATTTGCATGTATCTATACACATTTTCGTGTATAGATAAATGCAAATCTAGGCAAATGGAAGCCACTTATTTCTGGATGTAGATATTGGAGTACAGAACTATTATTACTAACAATAATGTTCTTCTTCATAAATACTGAAATATACAATCCAATGAAATTTCAACATATTAACTTATACATGTTCCACTATATCATTTGCTTTGAAACATATTAATGGAAAAAACTTTAGGAATTTATCAAAAAACATTTCATATGGGTCAAACTAGAACTTAAAGGATCACAATTGGTTGAATGTTAAATTTCTCATATATAAGGCTATTAATTTCATGTTATCATGCCTAAATATTCTTTCAAGATATTATAATTGCCCATATTAGATGACACTGAACTATCTTTGTTTGTACTTGTAACAATATTCTCATCCCTTGCTTTCACTAATAGTTAACAAAAAATATGTGTGAATTTTTTATCTTCTCTATTTGCACCATAAGCAGAAGAAATATTCTTTCAAGATATTATAATTGCCCATATTACATGAAACTGAACTACGTGTGTTTGTACTTGTAACAATACTCTCATCCCTTGCTTTCACTAATAGTTAACAAAAAAAGTGTGATTTTTTATCTTCTCCATTTGCACCATAAGCGGAAGTGCAATTATTGCTAAATTTGCAGATTTGTTGCTATCTAGAATTGTAGGCTTACTTGCAATTTCTCGATAAATTTAGTCAACCACACTCATCCTCTTCTACCTGTTAGTATGAAAATTGTAGTAATATTTTAATTAATCATTTATATATTTGTATACCTCTTAGTAAGACAATCCTAGAAAACCACAAGACTGACTATTCTTTTTGTGATCTATTCTAGTTTCTACTTCTGGTCTTGGTCAATGTGATCTCTCTATATGTTTGGAACCAATTTCTTAGAGTATGCATGTAGCAGCGGTTGGATATGAGAGTCAATTTCGTTGTTATTTCAAAGATATGTACGCGTGTGCACGCTCAAGTACAGACGCCAGTAAATAATAGCCCACTAAATGACAGCTACTATTTTTTTTAAAAAAATCTACAACTTACATACATGCATATGCCAGCTATGCTTGCAATCGTTTTTCTAAACTGAGCAGCTTGCAACGGTGCCCGGTGAAATAGACATACAAGGACTATTGTTATCATCCATTTTTTTAGATGCGGTGAATTTTTTTTATCCACGGATGCGACACATGTGTATGGGATGGATTCGACCGGTCTCCTTAATTGCAACGTGTCAACTTGGATGAGAAACGTGTGGGAGGTTTGTACCTGACTTTTTTTCTATGGACAATTTCTACGTGGATTCATATATTATAAGCCAGACATGATAACGTAAAAGAGACTTGTCATATATGACAGGTAATTTTTTATTAAATCATAGCCGTTTATTACCCATCTAACTGTTTAAATAATTTTGGTGAGGTGGATCAACACGGTGGTTCGAAAAACACCCGTATATTGCTTTTAGCATATCTCTATACTATTATTATTTAATATTAGCTGAGTGTCCGTACGTTGCTATGGCCTTTTGAAATTTTAAAAATAAAGTACTACCTCCGTTTCATAATATAAGTCTTTTTAGAAAGCTAAATCTAGGAAACATACTCTTTTTTTGAGAGAGAGACAGAGGCCACGCACTCGACACATCCAAAAAACATACCCACCTTTGTCCAAAAAAAAAATGTAGCTACCAACCGCTCGGTCTTCTTCTGGAACCCCCCGATGTGTTTCTTCTAAAAAGCCATCGAGTCATGGCCTCGTCTCCCCCAAATCCGCCCAAATCCGAGCACCTCCTGCTCGTTCCCGAGCACCACCAAGCTCGCCCCCGTGCTGCCCCACCACCAGGAGCTTGTCTCCACCACCCCGACCCGCGTGTCCCCGACATGGTCGTCCTCAATGTTCTTGGACCGCGCTGCTCGTCCCCAACCTCGTTCCGTCACTCTAGTGCTATCTTGGCCCAACGTTGTCTGCCTCCACGCGCGTGTGCCTCCGAGGGAGAGCGATGTCAGGCCACATCTCACAAGCTCGCGAGCCGCTGACGCGTCCTCCGTCGTCATACGTTTTCTACAACCTTGCCCGCACGGCTTTATGGCCAGTGGCCTCCAAGCGACACGACCGCGTGCGTGTCTTCAACATCCACGACGACTCTCCATCTCGAGCCTCCCCTTTCTCCATGGGGCGGCACCGGGCTTGAGGCAGGGTCCAATGCTGGCAAGCTTGACAGGGATGGGGGATGCGGGCGGCACACGTGTGCAGATCGGGCACCGAACGAACCATCCAGATTTTGATCTTGACTTTGCGGTGGCAGGGGCTGTAATATCACCGAAAGGTTAGGGGCAAAACCGTCTTTTTACGGCAGACGGAAAATTCGCTGTGTTGACCAATCGTTCGTCGGCACTAATTTCCGTCTGCCGATTATTTACCCTTTTGCCCTCTAACATAACACTAAATTACCCACCCTGCCACCGGTAAGTGAAAAAAACCTCCTTCGTGCTTCTTCCGAAATTTGCCACCGCAAAGTTAAACCTACCGTTAATCGATCGAGAAATCCCCTCTCATCCAAGTTTGGCTGGGGAAATCCCCTCTCCAAGTAGGTGGGGCGCGTGCGTTACGTGCAGCGTGAGTATGTGCGTGGTTGTTAGGTGTGAGTGCGTGCGTTGCGTCCGTGAGTATGTGTCGTGGTTGTTGGCAGGGTTTAGCCAGATTAGGGTTAGGCTGATCTGGGTGGTAGGTGGCATTTGGGCCTGGCCGGTGGCGGCCGTTTTCCCTGGGTTTTATAAAATATTTCTTTTAGTCCTCAAAAAAATGTTTTTTTGTTTTTCTAGAACAAAAACCATTTTGTAAATACTTTTTTAGTTAGCAAAATAAGCAGGAGAAGAATATCAATATGAGATTAAGAAAATGAATAATTTTAGAAACAAAATAGGGTTTAATAAAATATTTTTAGAGACAAATATCGCTGTCTCTCGCACATCAATTTATTCGCCAACTTGTCTGAGTGGTATGTGGCGGTATAAGATTTTTTTTGCCCGGAACAACCTCGAGAGGTCTAGAATATGCAATTATTAAAAGGTGGGTAGAAATTTGCATTCATGTCCTTTGAGTCTATTGCCCCGGCAAACCTACAATTCAAAAAAAAGGCCTAAATAATTACAAACAAAACCTTGAGACAAAAAAGTAAAACGCAACCAAGTCCATCATCTTCAATGTCTTCTCCACCGCATATGGGTCTAGATCGCCAGCCGCCTCGTCGTTGTTGGCGATGAACCACTTGACAAGGACGAGAAGAAAACTCCAGCAAGTGACATCGGTCAAAGCCTTTGCGCTGGAGGTTGAGAATAAAGGTAGCCTTTTGACCAGCTGATGCAGAGGCCCGGCGGAAATCGTCGTTGTTAGTGAGCCTATGTGGATGAACACCAGGGGATGCATCCAGAGGAACAGAAGGTGTAGGATGACGCAGACACACCACCTCCCTAGAACAACCACCGTGATGACTACGATGAGGCGGTACATACGCCATCCACATGTAACACTTCTCTAGATAAACGACCTCCCACACCGGGGAGGCCAAGAACCACCGGAAATATGAAGAAGCCGACGCGCTGCCGCTCCCCCTACCCTCGCCGCCACGACCAACCAAGGGGGAAGCAACATCAAGCACCAGCTGACTGCCGCGCCGCTCCCCCTAGCCACGCTGGCCGGCCAGGAGCACCGAAACACCACCACCTTAACCTCGCAAGTAGCGGTTAACGACTTTATTATCCAAGAATCCCAACACATCTCTCGCCGCAAAATCTGGCTTCGGCCACCAGAGCACCACCGCTAGGGATAGAAGGAGGAGATAGCCCCAGATCCAGCCGGTGAGATCTGGAAGCTTCTTCTTCATGGCATGACGCTAGACAACGGCCCTTGGCTGAAACCTACACGTACGACTCCTACAGAGACCTAAGCCTACTCCGGCGCCGTCCTCCCTCGTCCACTCACCGGCTATTCTGGTGAAGGCCCATGGAAGAGGCCCGGCCACGAAGAAGCGACTCTCAAGATTGCCTCTTGATTTGTGCGAAGCGATGGGGGACTCTCCTAGGTAGTTTCAGAGAGTATTGTCTTACAATGTAACCGTGTGGTTGTATAAGATGGAGCGATGTGGCTGTTTAAGATGGAAGGTGCGTTGCACTTGCATCATGTGTTCATGTGATGATTTTAGTAGCAACAATAGTACTACAATTGTTACTTACTTCTTGAGGTCGTAGTCATGTCCACACTTAGATTATTTTGTCACATATGGTCAAATTACTACAATTTTATCCACTCAATGCAAATAGCTAAGTGAAAAACAAATTCAACTAATCAGTATATATACACATGTACGTATTCTATTGTGCCGTGGCAACGCACGGACATTCAGCTAGCTAGTATATATGTAATAGATGCTCCTCTCCATGGTTTGACAAAAAAAACTTGAACAAAAAGCTTATATGAAATTAGTATACCGTTTGTCCTGTAGATATTGGGCGGTAAGGTCGATAAGTTGCTGAGTATTCAAATGACGAGAAGGCCGTTTGCGTTGAATCTGTGTGAAGATGCTGGTGAGTAGCCTCTGTATGTCTGGCTTTGCAGACACCCTTACAAAAGCCCAGCAATGGAGTGTCCCAGTCCCAGTACTACTCTCTGTCGCACCAATGTACCGGCGATATATCCTTTTGGCAAGTGTGGTCTTGCCGACACCCTCGGGTCCAAGAATCGATACCACCTTGAGCTTCCCCTCAGTGCCCATCAAGATGTCGACCTTGTCGACCATGACCATGTCCTTGTGGACATGATCAATTAGATCAGCGTGGGGAGCTGGGAGCAGACGACGACGACGACGTTCGGAGGAGGACGGAGCTTTTGACTGAATGTTGTACCTCTCGAATGTTTCACTCGCGTTCTTCGCACGAGCCTCCATTATCCTGAATTCGGCACCGGAACGCATAACATCGTGGAGGTAGTCCCCGGTGTCATAGCACAGTTCCCGCACCTGTCCCAAATTAAATAACAACACAGTACGTAAGTAAGGTGATGTCGTGTTACCAATTTCTCATGGAAATAAAGGAAATTCGAAACAGTAATAAACCGACCAAAAACAATTCCCGCGCGCACCTGTTTCATCCAGCTCTTGGCCGTGATTGTAGGGTCCTCCGTCTCTGACAGATCCACAAGGGGCGTGCATAAACCATCGAGTTCCTGTGTGAGCCTGTCGACCGAGCTGGACAATCCCATGAGATCTCTTTTCAGACGCTGTATCTCACCCTCACTAATCACCATCATCCGACTGGGTTCTGGTTCTGGAACCTCCATCGCCGCCGCTTGAGGCACAGAGACAGAGGTCGAAACATCTGTCGCCGCCGCCGCCGCCGCCGGGAGTGAATCAGAATCCCGGTCCTCTTCCATCGCTGCCTGGCGCGAAGCAGCACACCTTTGGATCTTACAGGGTCGCTGGAAGCATGGAGTATATCCTCCTAAAGGACAGAACAGCACAAAATGATTTGACACAAATTTAGGGCAACACGATATATGACGGCTAGCTGGGTGGGCAAGACTTGTGCGAGGAGAGAAGAGATGATGCGCTGCCTAAGCATTCCTAGACATGTATATTTGGCCGCTAGCTTGTCATGCATCTGAGAGAAATAATTTATTCTGAACGTGCAGGACAGCATAAACAAAGTTTGGGTTGCTTATCTATAACAAAATTATTGCACAGGCCATGATGTACTGGACCTCCAGCAGGTTGTTATCTAGTTTAGTACCTTTTACATGATCATCACTCCATTTTACTAAAATCACAAAATTGCATATATATAATTAGCACCTCAAAGTTCATACAAATACAATTTAGTGCAAAATATAATTTTGAGCCCTATCTTTTTGTGAATTATATGCTCCGGGCTTACTTTCGTCAACTGCAAGACCCTACTTTTGTGCAACTTGCCACTGCACTCTTTTGTGAATTTTTACACCGTCTACTGAAGGTCCTTTGAGAACACAAAATGGCAACTTGAGGTGTATCCTGCCGCCTGCTGGCCGCCTTATTGGAGTCTTGTCGTAATTAGTTGACGGCGAGAGGAACAGTTTTAGAAACTTTGAGTCAGTAGCAAGGTTTGTTATCTTTTGGGGATGACCCATGCGGGGTCACCATATATATACTACAAAAATACATGTTCATGATGTGTGCTTGGCTCTCTACCTGTTCTTTTGACTTGATCTCACATTCCAAGTTGGCTACATTTTCCAATCGGTAGCAATTGAGAAGAAGATTTTTCAATGGGTGAAGAAGATAAGGACTATGTACCAACCGATGCAACCCACTGTACAACTTGTCCGTTTTTAAGGTGCAAATTCTAACATGATACCTACGCTTCATTGAAACTGTAAAACTATCCTCAACTTTGTTGCACTACTGTCCAACCACCACATACACGACAAAGAAGATAATACACACATTTCAGCACTATTCACGAGCATAATACCATCCTATGTTTTTGCCGAATTGAAGTTTTTCCATAGCCCATGCTATGTTTCCAGAAACAATTGTCAATAATTATAATACTATATAGATCTTTTTCGACAAAGAGAATATATTAATATCGAGAAAATATCAATTACACCTAGACTCTGCAACAACGCAGTGTCCTAATAGCAATACGGATGCACACGGCCAAAAAAATAAAGAAGAATTAGCCAAAAAGAATCCTGCTACAGTATCTATTCCTTATAACAGCTGACAAACACCACTAAGACAGCATAAAAAATTCAACATACATACTACAAAAATACATGTTCATGATGTGTGGTTGGCTATCTACCTATTGTTTTGACTTGATCTCACATTCCAAATTGGCTACATTTTTCAATGGGTAGCAGTTGAGAAGAAGATTTTTCAATGGGTGAAGAAGATAAGGACTATGTACCAACCGATGAAGAAGAAAAATTTTCAATGGGTGAAGAAGAAGATTTTTCAATGGATCGACACGGCAACCCACTATACAACTTGTCCGTTTTTAAGGTGCACATTCTAACATGATACCTACACTTCGTTGAAACTATAAAACTATCCTCAATTTTGTTGCACTACTGTCCAACCACCACATACACGACAAAGAAGATAATACACACATTTCAACACTATTCATGAACATAATACCATCTTATGGTTTTGCCGAATTGAAGTTTTTCCATAGCCATGCTATGTTTTTGCCGAATTTGGTTGTCCAGTAAGTGGCTAACACCTTGAATGCGCGGAACCCTATGCTGACGGCATATCGAGACAAAGTAGACAAGATAGCCAAGAGCTTTGATGGCTATGAAGTCAAGTATGTCAAGAGAGAAGATAACGAAGCAGTAGATCTGCTGTCAAAGCTTGGATCAGCTTGCAAACAAATTTCATCTGGCGTATTCCTGGAAAATCTTCGGGCACCATCCGTGAAGGGAGCAGACCCAGAAAATCCGGATAGAGTTGATTCATTTGTCAACACAGTTGTAGTAATCCCTTTGACGTGGACAAAACCGTTAATGGACTACCTCAAAGACGGAACTCTACCAACAGACAAAGTCAAAAGACGGTAGATAGTACACAGATCAAAGGCCTATACCATCATTGACGGCCAGCTATACAAAAGAAGCACCACAGGTATATTCCTATGGTGTGTAACTCAGTAGCAAGGAATTCAGATCCTTAGAGAGATCCACCTCGGTGATTGTGGGCATCACACCGCTCAGATAGTTGGTCTCCAAAGCCTTCCAACAAGGATTTTATTGGCTCACCCCCAAAGCGGACGCCGACAAGCTTGTTGAGACATTTTTTGGGTGTCAATACTACTCCTTTTGAAGTTTCTTGAACGCTTCAAGGTTTCAAGATTTTTTCGCCGCAGCTTCAGTTCTCTCCTTGAGTGTTTCAATCTCCTTCTTGAGCTTGTCGATCTCGGTATTTGTGGATTCTTGAATAGACTTGATGGTTTCTTCATGCATTTGGATGGAGTCTGATAGGTCCTTCTTCAACAAAAAAAATCTCGGCGTCTAGCTCTTGAATATGTTTGGATTGCACCATAATATCCTTGGCTTTGACGACGACATCTGTAAGATGGAAAAGTAAAATAGTTATTAGTACTTGGGAGAAAAAGCTATGGGGATATAATGAAAAAGTGCTAGAATAATGACGGACGTTTGCCCCTGGTAATCCGTTCCTTCAGGAAGGAAATCTTGCCCTTCTCCTTGGTCTAATCCTCCTTCATCTTGGCATACTTCTCACAAGCAGCCCCTCTCTGAGCACGTTCATTCTACCGAAGACACATGCTTTAGTTTCTTTGGAGCATCTAGTCGAAAAATCTATGTTTTTTTAACTACATGATCGTGGCCTACAGTGTGACAATTTGATCTATACAACTACTCTAAAAGTATGTAGTTGGAATTTTTAATTTGAAACTAGAAACTTGGGGGCTACACAATGAACTTTCACTTAGTTACTCTAGGAGCACCTAGGGAAAAAACCTATGGTTTTCCGCATAAGAGTTCGTGGGCTACAGTGGGATATATATCAAGTAAAAAGCAAAGTTTCAAGGACTTCCTATGGCGATGATATGAATATTCTTGGCAGCGCCGACACTGTTATCATGCATAATCTTTACATTCTTGCGCATAATTATGGCCAGCCGAAATAGATCCTCGGCACTCAATGTCGGAGGAGCTACTGTAGAGGAAGGTGCTCTAGCTAGTGGAATTGAAAAAGCCCTAGCTTCTCTCTGGTCTAATGAGGTTGGAGCTAGCTAGGAACCTGCCACTGTGCTGGTTGTCAGATTCCCCTCCGCTATATGACCGCCCGTTCTTTCCCTATTTGTGCAGCATCCTTAGCCAGAGCTTCAGCTGACTCAAAAATAGGAGCACACTCTTACGTCCCTTGAGTGCTAGGAGGAGTCATCTCGATTGTTGGGGGGATACCCCCGGGTAGGATGACGCCGGGGTATAAAGGCCGAGTTAGCCGGGATACGGCGCGGTCAAAGCAAGTGCTGATCAGGTCATCTCAAGGCAGGCCGAACCACGGAGTGACCCGGCCCGTGGAGCATCTCCTTAACCGTAGTTCGGCCGGCATAAAATATATGCCGGTCATGTTTGTCTATCTGTTTTGCAGGTATCTTGGTAGCCGGATTAGCCACATGCTAGCCGGACTATCCTATGGCTTTCAAGAGAAGGAAGGAATCTCCTGCTGGTCAAAAGGTGGCTTTATTAGCTGTAGCGTGAGTAAAGCAAAGCAAAAAGGAGGACCAGCGGGTCAGGGGCGACCAAGGTGACGCGGGCAATGTCGGCTGACGTAGTCCGTGTCTGGTGACGCTTAAAGACAAAGATTACGTTGTGGGTTACGTCCAAAGCCCAGATGAGCCGTTAAAGAGAATAAAGAAGCATCTAACTTTAGGCGAGGAGCATATTCTCTGAATATGCTGCCATGTGTGCCCTAATATTGTAAACCGGGCTCCCCTATATAAGGAGCACCGGGGCCTTCATAGAGGGGGATCGATCATCAAGAGGCCAAAAATTGTATATTTGATTCCGATCTTTATGAATCTCACTAGGAGGATAAAACTTTGAATAAAATAGAGGTACTATTTCCTCCCATTCAAGAGCTTGACCATTCTTCAGCAGCTTATACCATTCTTCAGCTCTTCTTTTCAGTGATAATGAGAATAACTTCTTCTTGACTTGATCTGTTGTAATACCAACACACTTGAACAACCTGCATAATTCGTGTATAAAGAGAAAATGATCACTGGGATGGCCAGTTCCATCCCCAACATAATAGTTATCCATAACACGATCAATAATTCTTGTAGGTATTTTAAAAGTATCATTCTCAGCAGGTGGTGGTTCATCTACTACCTTAGTAGTGGTAGTAGCATTACGAAATAAGAAACTCAGTGAATTATCCATAATGAAAATAAAGCAACTAACAGAAGTAAATAATACTCACAGTAGAAGTTTCCTTTATCAGTTCCACTCCCCAATAGTGCTTCACTCCCCGACAACGACGCCAGAAAATAGTCTTGATGACCCACAAGTATAGGGGGTGTATCGCAGTATTTTCGATAAGTAAGAGTGTCGAACCCAACGAGGAGCAGAAGGTGCTGGCGAGTGGCTAGAAGCACAAATTCTCTGTAAATACTTAGCAAACGGATTTTTAGGGGTTTTTGATAATGCAGGTAAATAAAGTACGAGTAAATAAAAGACAATAAGAATAAATACAGCAAGTGGCTGATATATTGCAAATGTATCTATAATTTTTGGTGTTCCATGCTTGGTTTTATCCACTTTCTTGTGTTTTGTTCCAACTTTGTAGTACTTTTCATATGATTTCTTGGACTAACCTATTAACAAGAGTCACAGTGCCAGCTGCCTGTTTTCTACTGTTTTTGGTTCCAGGAAAGTCAGAAAATGAATATTCTCGGAATTGGACGGGACAAAAGCCAAAGTGCCTATTTTTCCGGATGTCATCAAGTACCAGAATACGAGACGGAGAGGGGCCAGAGGGCGGCCACACCACCTGGCCGCGCGGCCAGGCCTGGCCCGTGCCAGGGGGTGGTGTGGCCAGCTCAGGCACCCCCTCGGCCTCTCCTTCCGCCTATATATTGCTCTCAAGACGAAAACCCTAAGTGTCCGAAAAAAATCCATGAAAGAGTCTGTAGCCGCCGTCATCTCCATCCCTAGATCTGGAGGGATCTGAAGCTCTTCCCGGCACCCTGCCGGAGAGGGGAATTCACCCTGGAGGCCTTCTTCATCATTGTGCAAGCCTCCGGTGTGATGCGTGAGTAGTTCATCCTTGGACTACGGATCCATGTAGTAGCTAGATGGCTGGTTCTCCTCCTTTGTGCTTTCATGTCTAGATCTTGTGAGCTCCATTTGCGGAGATCCGATGGATCTTGAGATGCTATTTCAAATTGATTATTGATTCTATCATGTCTTTGTTATTTGTGATCTTGCATGCTTTCCGTTGTTAGTAGCTATCTTGGCCAAGTAGATGCTAGCAACTCCAAGAGTTAGTATTTATGCTCGATAGTGGGTTCATGCCTCTGGTAATCTGGGGAAGTGACAGAAATCTCTAAGGTACTAGATGTGTTGTTGCTACTAGGGAGAAAACAACAATCCTTTGTTCATAGAACAATCGTATTATTTACTTTACACGCAGTTCGTAAAGCAATAATCTGTTGCTTGCAACTTAATACTGGAGGGGGTTCGGATGATAACCTGAAGGTGGATTATTAGTGATAGATGCAGTTGGATGGCGGTCTATATATAATGTTGTAATGCCCAATCAAGTCTCAGACGAGTCAAGATGATTAGTATATGCATGTATTGCTTTCTCGATGTTTGTCAATTGCCCCACTGTAATTTGTTCACCCAACATGTTATCTATCTAAGGAGAGCCACCTCTAGTGAACTATGGATCCCTGTCCTTTTTCTTTACATACAATCTACAAACTGTTTACTTCTTTGTGTTTACTTTCTGCAAACTTTTACTTCTTTCCATTCGATACGTTTAATCCTTTGTTTTCCACAAAACACGGTGAGATTGACAACCTCATCGCAAGTTGGAGACAAAGTTCTGTGGTTGTGTTGTGCAGGTCTCCACGTTGTGGTGGTGGTGGTGGTGGAGTAGAGATTTCTGCAGGGCTTCGCCTAAGCCGGAGCAGAGCGAAGGAGTAGGAGAGAGGCGGCGGCTAGGGTTTGTTATGGGAGAGGTCTAGGGGGTGGCGCCCCTTCCCTCTATTTAAAGGAGGGAGGCGCCATGGGAGGGGGAGTCCTAGTAGGACTCCCCTCCCTCCTTGGCCGGCGGATTGGGAGGGGGGAGGAGTCCCCCACGAATCCGTGTCTTGCCCCACAAAGACTCCTTGATCCTTTCTTGGTTTTCAAGAAAACTCCAAGAAATCTTCTAGAACCTTCCAGAACATTTCGAAACCTTCTAGAATCTCCATACAAACACTCCAGAACATTTCCTAACTTAGAAAATAATCCCCAATATATGAATCTTATTCTCCGGACAATTCTGGATCTCCTCGTGATGTCCCGGATCCAATCCGAGACTCCGAACAACATTCGGTCTCCAACGCATATTCCATATCTACTTAAAAACAACTTCGAACCTTAAGTGTGTCACCCTACGGTTCATGAATATGCAGACATGATGAAGACACCTCTCCGATCAATAACCATCAGCGGGATCTGGAGATCCATAACGGCTCCCACATACTCAACGATGACTTCGTGATCGATAGAACCATTAACATACGAAACCAATTCCCTTTGTCACGTGATATTCTACTTATCCGAGGTTTGATCGTCGGTATCTCCATACCTAGTTCTACCTCGTTACTGATAAGTACTCTTTACTCATTCCATGTTATGCCATCCCTTGTGACCTAGTCACATGCTTGCAAGCTAACTAGATGACATTCCACCGAGAGGGCCCAGAGCATATCTATCCGTCATATGGATGGACAAATCCCAATCTTGGTCCATGCGTTTCAACACATACTTTCAGAATACCCAATGACACCTTTATAACCACCCAGTTACGAAGCGGTGTTTGATGTTATCAAAGTACCCATCCGGTGATGGTGATTAACATAACCTCATGGTCGAACGATTAGGTTACTATGCATTTGAAAGCTTACAACAATACGAACTTTAATGACTTGATCTTATGCTACGCTTACTATGGGTGTGTGTCCATCACATCATTCTCCTAATGATATAACCTTGTTATTAATGACATCCAATGTCCATGATCAGGAAACCATGATCATCATTTAATCAACAAGCTAGTTCCACAAGAGGCTTACTAGGGACTCTTTTATGTTTACAAAACACACATGTATTAGTGTTTCCTAATAATACAATTATAGCATGGGATGTAAACATTCATCATAAACACAAAGATATAATAATAACCACTTTTATTATTGCCTCTTGGGCATATCTCCAACAAATTAGAGTAAAGAAGTGCTTACACAGTAGCAGGCACCTTGGTCAAAGGAATGTCGGCACTTCTTCTTTTCTTTGCCTCCAAAGAGGCGGTAGACTTTCGCAGCTAAGTCCATCTCGTTCAAAACCATGAGCTGACAAAAGTAATATAAGTGTGCCTAAATGCAAACTAGGTGAGGCAACCTAGACGATGATACAAGGTACTTCAAGCACAAAGGCTATCACAAAGTAAAAAAAACACAAGTAAGAGGTTCGGTTTAGGGATAACTGAAGCACGGTGAGACGAAGATGTATTCCCATGTTCAGCTCCTAGGGAAAAGCTACATCATGTTTGAAGAGGTGTTGGATCCCACCAAGGATTTTCCCAAACCACAAAGGGCACCTTACCTCCGAGCCTATCCCAATAAAGGAATATCTCACTTACTCGTGGTAGACTATAAGTTAGTCTGCAAACCCTCACAAACTTTCTACGGGGAAAATCACAAGTTGAAAGCCTCTTGGTGATCCTAGCCGCCTAGGGTTTTCCACGAATCCAGGAGTAACAAGCAAACTCGATAAACTCAAGGAGAATGAAATATGACTTGGTGGAAATGTAGATCGTGACCCCCTCTTGCTTTCTACGGAAGGGATTTGGATTTGGTTGGATAGAATGGAAGATCCCCAAGCTTTGGTGTTTCAACGATGGAGTGAGAGAGAGAGCTCAAAGAATAAATATAAATGACTGGCCTGCCCTCCTCACGGAGAAAAAATAGCCGTTTAGAGGTTCTACGACCAAACCGGCGACAAGTTCGGCAGCGCTGAATCCTAGACTGGACGAACCGGCCAGCCGGATGTTGGGCCAAAACAAACCAATGATGCACCGGATTGATCGGCGCTCCGCCGAACTACTTTACTGTAAGGCATTTTGGTATTTGAGAGCACAAACCGGGAGCCGCCGGTTTGGCGACACATCCGGCGACACCGGATTGCCTGCCGATTTTGTAGACACCCTCAAAAATGCATATTTCCTCCTTCGTCCTATGCACTTCTCTGGTGGGTGTGATAGCTTTTTGGTGTTAGGATATGTATAGGATATATTGGCTGCCCCAAAGAGCTAATCGAGACCGTCCCTCTTAATAGTGCTCTTAATAGTGCGATGTTTAGGGTTCCTGTATTACTCAAGCATGAATAAGAGAAATGTAATGAAAATAGCGGCTCTTCTCTTGAATAGCAAAATGGGAGTCTCCTACCACCTTCCATCATCACTTGTAAACTAAGACATCCATAACCACTTGTAGGTAAACATTAGTCAACACTCTAGTTTCGATATCAACATTAACCAAAATAATGGATACGTACATGTTGCCCTTACAGTGCGTTATTGATGGGTATCATATTATACTGGAAATGGAGACCGAGCTGCAGGGAGAGACCCTTATTTCCAAAACTTTAAAAAATCGTATCTACTTTGTTTTCTATGCTTTACAAAACAGAGGAAAGTGTGCATGTGAGTATAGTGAACAATGGTTGTTCTCGAAACTCCAATGTGATTCAGATTTTTCATTGCTGTCTAGCCCAGACTATAACAAATTTTTGCAAGCTTGTAGCATACATCATTGACTAAATCCCAGATTTTTTAGGTTTTTTTGAAACTTGTAAATATGATTTAAAAAAAAATTCTTCTATGATGTGAGTGGCCCATAGCAAGGTGAACATTGGAGACGACTACCAATCAGCCATATTAGCTGGCAACAAATACAGGGGCAGAGAGCTCGCCATGGTTAGGTAGGGGTACTGTATGGTCTCTGTAAGGTGAGAGGGAGGGAGAGTAACACGAGAGCACGGCACGACGAATTTGCAGTAGATGGAAAAAAAAACGGAAGGTGAGAGGGGAGTGTGGTCGGGAAAAAGAAGAAGGTGAGGGGGATATGTGCATATCTCGTACCTATTCCACTAGGACGATATATGCTAGTGGACTTTTGCCCATATTTCCTCTCCCTGCCTCCTAGAGTTTCCCCTGAACAGATGAAAAGCTAGTGATCTATCGAATTTTTTATTTTTTTTTGTGAGAGAGTGATCTATCGATTGAAGCCAATATAGAGAGATGGAGGTTTTGGTGATGGGCGCGTTCTTGAACACCTTCGCGCCGAAGCTGTGGGACTTGATAAAAGGAGCCCACGGGCTGAGGGATGAGGTGAAGCAAGATATTCAACTTATCCAAGCAGAGCTTCCCGTCATGTGTGCTCGCATTCGAGAACCCAAACACTTTTGCTTCGGTCCCCCCCCCCCTTCTTTTCAAACTTTAACAAACAAAAACTCATACCAATTGTTTTGAGGACCGTACGAACCCACCCGAAGTCCATATGGTCCTACTCTTAGACGTATACTCCCCGTACACGAATACTCATGTGCCTGCAGAAGCGAAAATCGTAAGTTATATAACAGCAACAAAAAAAATTAAATATGAATGCAAAGACGTAGATCGCGATAATAAGAGGTGGGATCAGCCGTCCGGGACATGGATTATACTCAGTTCGACCGAGTACACATATACGGAGATATACGTGGCCTCATATGGATTTCGACGGGTCAAAGAAATAAAACGGCCCATGAAGCTTAAGTTTAGGGGGGGGGGACCGAAGCACACCTCGAACCCAAATTGATGTGCATAAGTACCAGTGGTGAAGGGGCAGACGTGATCAACAAAGCACGTCGATGGGCTCGAGATACAGAGGAATGCATCTGCCAGTTCTTGTATCAAACTCGCACTACTTCTCGTCACCGCCAGACCCATAAGAAGTTTGCAATCGAGATAAGAAGGCTAAAGGAAGACTTTAAAGAGATTAGTGGAGAGGTCTCCCGTTTAAAGCCAGTGACGAGCAGCTTGAAGATCCTCACTTCGGTGAAGAAGACCTTGTTGGCATGGATGTAGCCCGCAAGGAGATTCAGGAGCTTCTTCAGCGCACCCCCCCGCCAATCGCCAACACCGGGAGTGGATCCAAGGGGGAGCTCAAGGTAATCTCCATCGTTGGTTTTGGTGGCTCAGGCAAGACTCGTCTTGCAAAGCAAGTGTATGAAGACGTTGACCATCAGTTTGATCAACGGGCCTGGGTCTCTGTGGCGAAAAAGAATGTGAATGAGGTTCTGGAGGCTCTTCTCGACGACATGTCGCTCGAGATGGTTAGCGCCAACCAGTCAACCAGCGTCCAGCACATCAACAATGGCGCCAATATCACCCAAAAGCTTAAATCATTCCTAGACAAACGAAGGTGAATAATACTTCTCCAATCCTTCTTCTATATATGTACTTGGCTCATTAATTTTCTCTAGCTATGATGATCCTCTTCTTAGAGTCTTGAATAACTTTCCAGAAAACTAGCTAGTGGCATGCAATCTTCATTCTTTTGATAAAGATAGGTTTGGTTAGCCAACATCTAGTATCGCTTTTAGAGTTTGTTTAGTCTCTTTTTGCCTCTTTTTTTTGGAAATGGGCGCTTTATTAATATCCATAAAGTTTACACCCGGCCTCTGCATAGCTAGGATGCACACAGCCGAATTCTCTTTTTGCCTTAGAAATCATCCGTCCTACATAGGCTGTACCTGTACAAGCTCTACAGTTTATTTATATCATGCTGCGCAAATATCACCAATATACCAATACCTAGGAAGTGCACATACATTTTAACTTTTTTTGATAGGGTACATTTTATTAGACTCAAATGTTTACATCAAGAAGATACAATCCATAGAGTCCACACCCGGGTTGTGCACGACGAAGATGCACACGGCCTCTAAGGAAGGAATCGGGATAGAGGAGGGGGGGGGGGGGGGGGATACAAATGAGTAGAGCTTTATGGTGATGAAATAGTCATGCAATGTCTTTATTTAATTTGATAACAGTTTACTTCTTCAAATGAGTAGAAAACTTTCGGAAAATCTCGTTGGTGATGCAAAAAAAAAATGGTATGTAGTCGTATTAATTGTTCCAGTTCAACTCATCTAATTTTGTAGGTATTTGATTGTAATCGATGATGTGCGGAGCACAGAAGATTGGGAAACTTTAGAGAACGCGTTCCCTGATAGTGATGTGGACAGCCGAATTATCGTGACCACAACCAGTCAGCCAGTAGCGGCACGTTGCAGCTTTCCCAACGGCCACGTATACAAGATGAGTACACTTTGTGGTAAGGATTCAGATAATCTGTTCTTTGGTGCACTGACTGGCCAACATTCAAGTGCGGTGAAGAAAGACTTGTCAACAGCTGTGAAGATATGTGATGGCCTACCAATTGCTTTAATTGGTTCTGCGAAATCTCTGAAGGGAACGACACTGAATCAGGATGAATGTCAAGAGGCCATCCACAAGCTTTCTGCTAAAAAAGAAGGCATCAATGACACCTTGAGAAGATTACATTGGGTGCTTATGAATAAATACAGTGGCGTGACTAGTTATGGTGCTAGGACCTGCTTGCTGTATTTTCATATGTTCCCGTATAATATTCAAACAAAGAGGAAATTTCTGACAAGACGGTGGTTAGCTGAAGAACTTGTGGAAAGAGATGATACAAATTGTAGTGACCTAGATGCTGCATCAAAGTATTTGAAGATCCTCAGCGACAGCAACATCATTCGGTCCATGCAAGCAAGTAACAATGACACCGTCAAGAGCTGCAGACTTCCTGGGACGATGCACGAGTTCATTTCCCGACATAGCAGGTCCCAGAATTTCGTCACCTTCTTATGTCACGGAAACAATAAACCAGCTGACCCAAATAATGTTCGCCGGCTTTCGCTCCATGGAGGTGCAGCCGAGAGTAAGATGTGCATCGAAGGTGTCCATGTATCTCTTCTCCGGACTTTGGCAGTCTCAGGGAGGGCATGCGAAGTTATTATGGATTTTTCCCAGTATGAGCTACTGCGGGTGTTGGATCTGAAAGAGTGTGATTACCAGATCAATAAAGAAAAACTCAAAGGTATATGCAAGCTAGTAATGCTGAAATATCTGGGCCTCCCGGGAAGTATTGTTGAGGTTCCAAGGGATATAGTTGATCTGCTAAATTTAGAGACACTTGATCTGGGGGATACTCAAACAGTGAAGGTGTATGGAGAAGTCATCAACCTGCCCAGATTGAAACACCTTTTGGGGAAATTTCGCCTTTCTACTAGTGACACCCCAGGGAGACACATCCCGAAAGATAGTACATTGGAAACGCTTTCTGGATTCGTCACTAACCAAAGCGCAGCATTTGCAAAACTGATGGTACATATGAAGCAGTTGAGGAAGGTGAAGATGTGGTGTGACTTCAATGCAGATAAAGGTGACGTGAAACATCTTTCCAGTGCGATACAGGGTTTCATTTTGAAGGGAAGCAGTGATCCCATTGACGTTGGTCGTTCCTTATCTATTGATGTAAGAGACTGCAAGGTGCAATTCCTGGAATCTCTACAAGCTCCTGGCAGGCTTACCAAGCTCAAATTATTTGGTGAACTGGATAAAGTGCCAGAGTTTATTACAGGGCTAGCAGGAATCACAGAGCTGTGTCTTTCATCGACTACTCTGAGGTCTGAGCGGGAAATTTCTAGACAGTAGCATGGCGCCTAACACTGACTTGCTCCCTTTACTCAGATATCTAAAGCTGGTGGAAGATGACCTTGGGCCCCTCAAGATACTGCCCAAGCATTTCCCAAGCCTTGAAAGGGTATGTCTTGTGGGTAAGGAAAGCTTAAAAGACATACAATTCGAAGCTGGAGCTCTACAGTATCTTCTCTCGCTTCATATAATGTGCAAAGCTCTAGATGGTCTTGCTGGCATCCAAATCGGAAACCTCCACGGACTAAAGGAAATTGCGCTCCACTCTCAATCTCAAGTCACTCCAGAAACAAAAACTGCCTGGAAAGATGCCGCAACGGGCCATCCTAACAGGCCCAGCATTTTGTTCACTGAAGCCGCCGCCCCCTAAGCTGATGACTTAAGCAGAAGCACGATCAGTTTTTCGTCCATCTCTCCTGCTGCTTTGTTGGTCTTCGCTTGTAGTGGTACACATTTTTCTGAAGCCTACAACTCTTTGGTTGTGTACGCAAGCCTTCCAGTCGAGCGAAAGAAGCTGAGATGGATCCTTTAGCTTGGGTGCACCACGGTCCAAGTCTTGGGCCTTTCTATGCGAGTTTTTATATTTAAGTGCTAGCTGTTATTGTATGTTCTCCTTGGTTTTGTTGTTTCAGAGACAGCCGTTTGTTGTTATTGTATTTTCATTACTGTGTTGGGTCAGAGAGAGATTCTTGTTGTTAATATATGTTCGCCTTGATGTTTGTGTGGAGAGAGAGAGACTTGTTGTTATTGTGTAGTTAGATTGGTGTCTCCCGTCAAAGAGATGTTTTTTATTGCGTTACACAAAGATTCTTGTGATCCTTGTGTATTTTCTTTTATTATTGTTGTCCTTGTGTCTCTGTGTCTGAGCTTAAAGAGAGGATGTTCCGCTGGCTTGGCGCTGAGAAATAGATGTTCGACAGCGGATAGACGGCAACGGCGAGAGCTAGGTCATATAGACAAACTAGATTTAGGGGTGCGCCTTGGCGCACGACTCCGGGATGTTCGTACTAATTTACATTACGTGTTGCGACGATAAAAACCGAGAGAGAAAACATTTATTGTGCAACTGACGAGGGGTTAACTCATCAATGCTCATCGCATATGGACTTAGGTTCGAGGAAGTGGGGAGCGCTGGACGCATCGATCGGCTAGCAAACAAGCACATAGGGGACACTATGTTTACTCAGGTTCATGCCTCGTAGAGGACCCTACTCCTGTTTGTCTGCTTTTGGAATTATCGAGGATTCGAAAGTTACAGGGGTGCGCAGATGCAATCTGGCAATGATATGGAAACTAGGATTGTGGATTGTCCTCCTCACCACCTCCTTCTAGACTTTATATAGATAGGCTAGGTCTTGGAATAGCAGGCCGAGTCGGTTACATATTAGGGTTTTCCCTTTAAACTTCTATCTTGAGTTTGCCGTGTGCTGCAAGCAATCGAAGTCTCCTAGATCACCCGAATCTTGACTGACCCTTAGCAACGTCGTGGCCTTCTTCTAGGCAGGACCGTATATGCTGATCTCGAGTACCTGTAAGGTATGCCCATGTCAGTAGCCCCTGAGTATCCGGTCGAATCGCAAATTCGAGTTGAGACTTATGAAACCTTCGAGTGTTTAGTCGAGCATGTTTTTGAGTGCTCTAATTTCGTGTCATAGAGATTGTTGATATACGTGCCTGATTCATCCGATGTATCAGGATCAGTTAACTGCCTTAGGGCAAAACAACGCAATCTACTCAAATTTGAGTCCCCGGACTCGAATTCGGAAAAGTGCTAGCGTAATTTGACTCATGCCGTGGAGGTCTTACATAATCGAATTCCAGTATATAAGTGTGGGCACTCGACGCGTCCATCAAAGCTTATTTCATCGTACCTGCAGGCACGGATTATTTCTGGTAGAGCACAGCAGATGCGTTGTCAGGTCTTCTTCAGGTCTTACCTTCACGCTACAAGCGTGACATCCGAATTTTGTCATGGCGGAGATGATTCGGGTAGCGTCTCCTTGCAGAGAAAAATGTGAGGCGGTATCGATGATTCTTTCAAGTGTGGATGCAGTCAACACACATTTATTAAAAGAAAAATCCTAGGGTGTGCGGCCAGCGCTCCCTATGGGAGTAGTCCCCGAGTGCCTATTTGAGTCGTAGACTCGAGTGGGGACTATGAGTGATTTCAACTACTGTCGTCCTTTGCTTGTTTCAGTCGAATATGCTTTCCAGCGCTCCCTATGAGAGTAACCCTGAGTCCACAATCGAATCGTTGATTCGAGTGAAGGGTTGAAGTGCAATTATATTTGTCAAAAATGTTTTTATGTCATATGAAGTTTATCGGGTGCGCGGCCTGCGCCGGAGTAGCCCCCAAGTGCTTGGTCGAGTCGAAGACTCAAGTGAGGACTAGATTAGTCAGAAGATGCTCCTGCTGGAGTTGATAACGTCAGTGATGGCGATGAGATGACCTCATTTGCCCGCGTGAGCGGTTTTCATGGGATGGGACGAAAGTGGGGTCCCATTTCTGACTTGGATTTGACCAGGAGTGCGTAATCTTTGATTTTAACTACATCTCCTCGATTCTCACGCGTAATGGGAGGAGTGGAGCGACGGTTCACTGTTTGCACTGCCACGTGACTATTTCGATTTGCGCCACGCGTCTAGCTGGTGCACTTTTGGCCGTTGGATTGTATCTGTGGTGAGGTTAAGTAGGGATTTCTGTGTGGTAATTTTCGCCACAACCCATCTTCTTCCTTGCGCGATGCCTCCATTGCTTCTCCTCGCCATTCCATTGCTCGCACCTCCTTACTGCACAGGACGGCCTTCGAACTTTTCCCAGCTACTTTCTGTGCTCCCACCGCAAGTGCAAGATGGGGAAAAAGAAGGGTGCTTCTGCCGCTGGATATGTGGCTGTTGCCGTCGCGACCAAGAAGAAGGGCACCGCCGCTACGGGCGCCGGCACTGCTGCTGTAGCTGCCAAGAAGAAGGGCGCGGGCACGCGCGTCACGAATGGGTCGTGGCGTCAAACCGCCATCAAGGAGGCCGACCTCTTCACCTAGCGCCAAGATGGCGCTCTCCCAGCCACCGAGGATGACTACCGGATTCTTGGCGACGAGGTAATCCCTAATCCCCCCACCGGATTTCGGGTGATGTTCCTCACGTTTTTCATTCGCGGTCTTTCTCTCCCCCTCCACGAGTTTGTGAGGGGGTTACTCTGCTATTACGGGCTCCATATCCATCAGCTGACCCCCAATTCTATTCTCCACATTGCCTGCTACATCGCCCTTTGCGAGTGCTGGCTTGGTATCGAGCCACACTTTGTTCTTTTCAAAAAAAACTCTTCAAGTTGAAACGCCAGTCGGGGTCTGGGTCGATAGTCTATCACATAGGAGGCTGCGGGATCCATGTAGACCCCAATGTCAAGTACTTCTCCATCAACTTCCATGCATTTGTCCAAGGGTGGCGGGATAAGTGGTTCTATATCCGTGACCAGAAGGTTGGTGAGGAACGCTTTGGACTCGCGCCTTTTGATTCCAAGGCAGAATGCAAGAGGAGGAGGTCGTGGAAGAACACAGTGATGCCCGGCGAGGTCCAAGAAACCAAGGCTCTGTACCAGCGTGTCTGTGACCTTGAACTCAGCATGGGGAAGGAGGTGGGAGGTGCGGACCTCATTCGCACCTGGATGCATCGTCGAGTGCAGCCGCTGCAGGCTAGGGTGCACCCGATGTGCTGCTGGACTGGTGTTGATGACGTCACTCACATCTCTCAAGAGAACATCTCTTCGGGTGAAGTAGACAGAAGGTTTCGACTGCTGAGCAAGTACACGGCCAAGGAGAAACTCCATGGTGATTCAGCCGTGCCTCCCCTTGGTTTGTTCCAAGCTTGGGGGAGTGTCGCGGTATCGCATCACTATCTTCTATCTTTTTACCTTATTAGTAGAGTCATATCATGAATAGAGGAGTTATTATGTAGGATGGTTTGCATTATGGAAGTGTCCCCTCTCTCGTTAGATATGTATCCCTTGGTGTGAGTTGCTGTTATGGATTATTAATGAGAAGTTCTATCATTTACTCTTTTGCATAGCTTATATTAGTTTTCAATTCGTGGTTATATGATTGATCTTGTTGTTAGTATTGGTATCACTTTGGGATCATTGAGTTAATTTAGTTGGTTTTGGCAAACCTGGCTCGGTCAGTAGCAACACCTTTTTGAGAGTTGAATGAAAAAGATAAAGTACTCTAAAGAAAAAATAATTTTATCATCTTTCTTTCTTGTGCTCATAAGTCTAGTATTCTCTAGTTAAGATCTTTTGTGCTTCCAGGTAAAATTGCATGTTTGTCTTTATCGCTTGTATGTTTGTTTGTTTCCTTCAACTCTTATACTTGCTACCCAGCCTTGCTAGCCAAAAACCTGTATTGAGAGGGAATTCTTCTTGTGCATCCACTCCTTTAAACCAAAACCTTTGCCATTTGTGTTCACCATACCTACCTAGTAGCATTATTGCTATTCCAAGTAAATTCTTGTTTTGTCTACCTTCCAAATTAAACTTGTTATGTGAAAAATAGTGATTAAAGCTCTCACGAACTTGATGGCATACTTTACTTTTCTTGCATTTAATAAACTTGAACAATTGTCTCACCTATGTTGCGTATATGCTTGCGTTTTGTAAGTTGTGAATTAGCAGAACCATGCTGTCATGGGGAACGCTTTCAACATTGCACTAGTACTTAGTACCAAGTTGATATCATGTTCTTTTGTCTATAGATGTCGTTAGTGTGAAATAAAAGGGGAGCTTGTAAGTCCATGGAGTTATGCATGTGTGTTAGAGAAACGCCAGGGCCGCTGGTCTAATCCATGCTAACATGGTGGAAACCTGCAGCGTAACCATAACAAGTATCTATGAAGCATTCTTCTTATAAAAAAAGAGATAGAGATTGAGAAAAAGAAAAAAGAAAAAAGATATTATGAAAAGAGGAAAGAGAGAAAAAAAGCACCATATTCCCATGGTAAATAAGAAGATTGCTGAGATACTTGTTGTCTGCTTGCCTTGTCATTTTGATATGGGGATTCTTCCGTATCATCGGACAAGGGGTACCCCGTTGGCGGTTCTCTATGATACACATATGCTTACGATGACAAGAACTTACTGGTGACTAAACTTGAGTAGCATGAGGAGCGGCCCTTGAATAAAGAGACATGAGATTCTCAACATACAACTTGTCAATGCATATCCTCATATTTGATCACTTTAACTGTAATCACCTAAAGATGCCTATGATAGGGGCAATGAGATCTGAAAGCTAGTAAGTATCATAATTTTTGGGAGCTCTTTATGAGACTTGCAATCCCTGCTTCCCTCTTTGAAGGGTCTTTCTTTTACTTTGTAGTTGAGTCAGTAAACCTACTCTCTTCTATCTCATCAAGTATTTTGAGTTGTTGTGTTTCATTCATTCATATGATGATTTATTCAATCATGTTTCTTATGTTCCTTGTTTTGCACATTGCTCTTATCTTAATGTTTACTACTTTGAAAGCTATCATTGAAAACCAGCTATTTGTGAACTCCATCAAATTATCAACTATTCTTCGACCAAGAGCTAAGTTTGCCATTACCAATTATGGTTCACTTTATGTATCTTTATTGTGTTTCCTTTACTCATTGCAAGTTGAGTTATATAATAGTGAGTTGTCTTCTATTATGATCTATGTATTTGATGAATGTGATGCTTCTTGTTCGTATTCTTTTATCGACTCTTCACTCCATAAACCTGAGGCCATGTTTATTGAGCTTAGTTTCACTTGGGGACAAGCGAAGTCTAAGCTTGGGGGGAGTTGATACGTCCATTTTGCATCACTATTCTATGTCCTAATTCACTATTATTCATTGATATATTTCGTATTGCGAGGTGATACTTATGTTATTTCATCTGTTTTTGCATGGTTGATGACTTTTGGAGCATGGACTACTGCAGTCAGGATTCTGATGGAAAAGGTGTTGTTTGGAGGCAAAATTCGTGAAGATTAGAAAATCCGGGAAAATATACGGAAAATCCTATTTTTCAGAAGACTAAGGATGCCAGAAGACGGAGTGGAGATGGGCCACAGGGGGGCCACACCACCCCCTGGCGCGGGCAGCCCTAGGCCACGCCAGCAGGTGGTGTGGCCGCCCTGGCCCACTCCAGGCACTCCCCTCTGGCGTATATCATCCTCCCGAAACCGTAAGACTCGGGGGGCGACCACAGAAAGATTCCACCGCCTCTGCGAGGCGGAAAACACCGAGAGAGAAAGATCTCTCCGGCAGACAGATTCCTGCCGGGGGAATTACTTCCCGGAGAGGGGAGATCGTCGCCATCAACACCACCATCAAGCTAGACTTCATCGGGATCATCATCATCATCACCACCATCATCACCATCAACACCCTCATCATCATCTTCATATTGTTGTAACAATTGGGTTGAATCTTGCATAGTTCGTAGGGGAAACTTTCCAGGTGTTGATTACTCTTTGTAGTTGATGCTATTGAGTGAACCATTGAATTATTGTCTATGTTCAGATTGTTATACATCATTATTTCATCTCTAATCATGATCCATATGATGTCTTGTGAGTAGTTCGTTTTGTTCTTGAGGACATGGGAGAAGTCATGTTGTTAGTAGTGGAATTGTGTTGAGAAAGATTCAATAGTTTGATATTTAAGTTGTGGTGTACTTCTTCTAGTGGTTTCATGTGAACGTCGACTACATGACACTTCACCTATATGGGCCTAGGGGAATGCATTGTATATTTGGCTACTAATCGTAGGAGTTGCCGGAGTGACAGAAACCTGAACCCCCATTAGGAAACCATTGCACAAGTGACGTAAGGGTCTTAGAGTTTAAAGTTGTGGTTAGGTTTCTACCTTAATTACTTTCTTGTACTTACGAATGTTTGCAAGGGGTATAATCACAAGTATGTATTAGTCCTGGATGGGTCGGTACATTAGCTCAGGTTCACTCATACAATACTTAGCAAGCTAAAGAAGATTAATCAACTATATGAAGCGAAAGCACTTGACAGTCTTCCCATGTGTCCTCGAGAATGTTTGGTCATCTTAAATAATACAACCAGTTTGTCCTTTGCTGCATAAAGGATTGGGCCACTTGCTGCATTTATTCCTACTGTCTTTTATTTACTCGTACTTTGTTTACTTGCTTTATCAAAAACCCCTAAAGATCCGTTTGCTAAGTATTTGCAGAAAATTCCTGATCCATACCACTAGCCAGCACCTTCTGCTCCTCGTTGGGTTCGACACTCTTACTTATCGAAAGTACTGCGATACACCCCCTATACTTGTGGGTCATCACCGCCTCGCCTGGAGGATTTCGTCGGCATCTGCGTCCCGCGCCGGGAGGAGGAGGCGCCCAGACACGATCCGCTACTTCCTCGTGGCGGAGTGCGAGCGGTGGTGGAGGCAGGGGAGAGGCATCGCCCACCATGATGTCTCCCTCCCAACGGGCTGGCACCTCAACCGGGAGAGGGTGTCGGTGCCTCCCACGCCGAAGGAGGGGAAGGCGCCGGAGGAGAAGATCACCCATCACATCCGCAAGCTTCCGCCGGCCTTCCGGTGCGACCGCGCCTACTAGAACAAGGCGTTCTGGAAGCGGTTCCTAGAGTGGGAGCACACGGCGCGGCGTCGCAGCACCTACCACAGCGAGTTTGATCCATGCGGATCCCGTGACCTCTCCGCCTTCGAGTCCGATGACGACGGCGCCGTTAACCACTCCGACGCCGACCTCGACGACGACGACCTCAACATCATCGTCAAGGAGGAGGGGTCATCCACCGCATCCGCCATCGCACACCTGCCCCCGGAGTACCGGGAGGTCCTGGCGCGGGGCTACGACGAGGACGCCTTTCTCGAGCAGGCCATCGCGGCCACCTTCTCCTATATAAGCTATATATATTTTGCGAAATGAGTTTAGATAGATATGGAGTATTAGTATTTAGCCTAAACTAAAATAGGCAAATGGGAGTTTAATGATATCCTTTGATGGTAATTAGTATATTTCGTGGGGCACAAAAAAGTAATTACCTAATAATAATCGGACGGTCGAGTTTTTTTACAATATCCGACAATCGTGTTTTTTTTTTACAATAATATTTTGGGGTGTGTGAGCATATGAGCGTGATTATGAAAATGGGTGGACAAGGTTTGTTTCTCAAAAGGAAAACTCATCTTTACAGGCTTCATTCATAGCAAATAACAGATTCAGGTACACAAGTGTGCTCAAGTAGTACTGTCTTTGAATGCTGGAAACAACCATCATCAGTCAAGAACGTAACAGACAGGGAAGATTTACACTCTTCTGCAGAAGAAGGGACGTTGGGACAGTCAGCAGCCTTTGACATGCGTGTATACATATGAATCTCATTACGTACAAAAAATATTTAAGTAGCCGCGGCGGCGGTTCCAGTTACTTCAGCCAACATATCGGAGCAAGACGCCGTCGTTTCCGAGGACAAACCCTTGGTTGTCACCAATGAACCTGCAACAGCACACGCATCGTAATTTTCATTCAGAGCTTCAGATAAGTAACACAACCGAAACCATGAACTGCAGAGTCAATCGAAATGCTCACTTTATGGAGTAGAGGTTCCCGGGGATGTTGTCGGCGGCCTTGTCGCGCACCCAGGATTTCCCGCCATTGGTTGTCTTCAGCAGGACGCCGCTCCCACCGGCGGCCCATGCCTCATCCTGTGATCAGAACCCAACCACAGATCAAGTCTTACTAGTCATGTATGTAGGGCTGACAATGTACAGTCCATTTCAGTCATTGTTACTCCCTCTGGTTCCACAATATAAGCACATTTTTAGTTAGCTGTTTCACCTTTGAGCGGTAGCCCACGTCTAGAATTCCAAAACCCCGGCTCTGCACCGACGCTTCCTCAAAGTCTTCAACTATCTGGAAATGGAACCCAGTTAGAGGGTGTTGATGAGTTCCAAAACGCAGAAAATTAGAACTACATAATGCTGTATTTTGTCAATTTTGCTAGTAGCTAAATTGATTAGCTAGACACTAACCCCGGTTCCTTTGCTGAGGAAGAGTCCACCGCCTCGCACGAGGAGCCAGAGACCACCATCCGCTCTCCATCCCATGTTCTGTATCCGGCGCGCCACAGCCCTGTTGTGTGGCTGCCAGTACAGCTGCAGTTCCAGGTGTAGATAGACATCTCAGAACCAAACTCTGTCAGAACAGAAACTGTTCCCACGGCTATAGCCTCATCACAGCTATAGCTGCAGTTCCAGGTATATATAGCTTATTGGAACAAACCTGCCCAGGCTCCCAAGTCAAGTAGAAGTTCCCACGGCTGGAGACGGCGACGTAGCGTCCGTCAGGCGAACGGTTCACCGTGTTGAAAGTGCCGGTATAGTAACTCGCACCGCTAATGCCGCTCGAAACTGTTCTGCACCACAGACAAAAAAAAACGATGGAGCAAAACAATGTCATGCCTTGGTCACCCCCAAACAACACATGAAAGGATTATTTAGCACCGGCTGAGATGCAACACCATAATGTTCAGTCACATGATAGCAATGTGCATGTAGTTTGATAGCCAAAATGAAGTCCAGTGATTTGTGAAAACTCTCTGTCCATGTAAAATCTGTTCTACAGACATTTTGTTGTGCGAACTCTATCTGCCCACCTACCTGTTGAGAGTGGCGGAGACGGTCTCCTGCACGGCGGCCTTCCAGTTGTAGCCGCAGTTGGAGGTGACGTAGATGGCCCCTTCGTCGGTGACCATCTCCGCGCTCTGATCCCCGGTGGCCTGGATGTAGACCTGCCCCCACAAAAATCACCATGATTTCATAGTTCACTCCCCTCAACTCACTGAATTTGTTTGTTTGGACACAATTAAGCAAGAGAATGCAAAGATTTAATACTAGTAACACAATCAATGAGTGAGTATGTAGGTACCATGTCCCCTGGTAGCTGTGCGCTGAGCGGGATGCGCTCCCAGCTGCCGCCGGCGTCCTTGGTGTGGAGCAGGATGGCGGGCTTGCCGACGATCCATCCCTCCTTGCCGCTGAAGCTGACGGAGTTGAACCTGTAGTTGAAGTCCTCGTCCTCCGCGGACGGGATGGACCGCGGGAACCAGCTGTTGCCGCCGTCCTTGGTCTCCAGGATCGTCTGCCGCGTCCCCAGGAGGAATCCTAATGGCCGCATTCCACAGAGTGAGTTTCAGATTCAGACAAGAATAGATGCTGCATTATTCAACAGACCGTGGGAGGGGTCGTCGGGGACGAAGGCGATGTCTAGCAGCACGACGCCCGGGTCGATGGGGAGGCCCACGCGCTCCCACTCGGACAGGGGCTCAGCGGCCAGCGCCGCGGGGGTGCGGCCGGGGAGGAGCAGCGGGGCGGCGGCCGCGGCGACGGCCGCGGTGGCAATGAGGCCGCGGCGTGTGGGAGACGACGAGGAGCAGGCGCGCGGGACGAGGAGGCGGAGGCGGCGGGTGGGGAGGAGGTGCAGGGCGGGGGAGGCGGAGGCGGAGGCGGTGGTGGCCATTGCTGCTGCTGCTGTCTGTGGCCAAGGCCAACCGTGCTCTTATCCAGCGGCGACGCGGGGGCCCGCCCGTCAGTGACGCAGGTGAGACGGTGTTGGGGATGAGGAGCGGTGTGAAGTTCCTTCAAAGAATATCCTTCTCATTCCAAGTTTCCAATGCGTTCTAAAGTCGATATGCCCCACAAAGTGAAAATATAGCTTGAACCACACTATTAGGTCCTTCTTTTCTCTAAAATTTGAAAAATGATATTTCAGAGTTTCAAAAAAATTATTTCCTACACCACACGTTAATTAGCTACCATTTCTCGACAACGGGGGAGATGGCGAAGGGGAGGCACTAGCTGTAGATTTAGGCTTTCTTTTAGTTCTTGTAGTTTTCTAGGTTTGTTTTGGAGCATAGCCTCAGATCTTCGCGCGCCAGATCTTGTGTGTTCCGTGTTGGTTCTTGCTGCTCGCGCTCCTCTAGTTGGAGAGGAGCATGGTGACCGTTGCCGCTATCTCAGCAAATAAGGTGGATGTGGATCTTCTCGTGGAGCCTCGCATCTGCGCGATGTGTGTCCTCCTGGACGGCTATGCAAGCGGGGGGAGGGGTGCCGCGGTGCAGTGGGGCGTGTGGAGGTTCTGCTTCCGCCTGGCCATGGAGGCGAGGAGGAGGAGTGTTGTTGGGCGGCGTCATCAGCTCCTCGAAGATGGTTCGTTGTCTGGCTCTAGGGGTGATGCATCGACGACGTCCTCTTCCCCCTTCCCTATGGTCATGGTGATGGACAGGAAGTGGGGAAGGGCTCCGGGACCCATCATTTTGGAGCTTGGTGGGCTGTTCGTGGGCGTGTTGTGGGAAGCATGCTGGAAGTTGCTACTGTCGCCGGAGTATCAAAGCGGGGAAAGCAGGATGCCGCGGCTATACATGGCCTATGGAGCCACTCTGAGTCCGGGCGCGTCGTGCACCCGCATATCTTCTTCCTCCCAGCGGTCTTGCCTGCATGCATAATCTTCTATTTTGATCTCGAGCTAGGACTCATCGCCAAGTGAATAAGGAGTGGCTGCCACCGCCGATGTCTTGCCTTTAGGGTCCCCAAGTGGTTGATTTCCTGGTGGCCATGCGGGGGCCTGGCTCTGGAGGTCGAGCCTATATTTGCGGACTTCCATTGTCAGTAACTTCCTGGCATGTTTCCCTTCCCTGCAACACACAAAACGTCTAAGACGAACAACTCCATCATCAAACCGCCTCACTTGGTGCTTCCTAATGCCGAACCCATGATCTTTGGCATATCTGTTGTAGAAAGAATAGGTTGCTGCTTCGCTAACAAATGTCATTTCCATTATCTTGCAGTACAATTCTCGCTTATCGTCAGGATACCTAGTGTCATTGCTACATTTATTTGAACTCTCGGTCTGACTACATGGTGCCTCCTGCAAATTCAAAATCTAGCCATTACAACTATAGTTAAATGCATGTCACTTCGTTGATCGCTAAAAAAGGCCAAGAAATAATACCTCACTCGTGTCAACAAACATATCAGAATTTGGTGCATCTTCACCATCATCAAAATTACCCATCTCCAAGTCGGATTCACCAAAGCAGTCATTCACCAAAGCATTACTTAACCATTGAACTCACACACTCACTAGCTACCTTTAGTCAATGTTCCCTCTTCTCCATCCTAGCTACAAATACTTCTCTTTCTGCGGTGTTCATTCTGTTCGTGAAGAAGAGTTTGCTGCTAGGACATACAAGGTCCACATCTCCAAGGTATTCAAGCAGATGCATCCGGAGTCCATGTCCCCCATCATTCGTCACAGCCAGGTCAACCACCACTTGTAAAGGGAGAAAACATCCATTTTGACACCATTTTAGAAAAATAAATCAAGATAAGCAAGGGTATTAGAGCGAAGATAATCTCTAGACTAGAAATAATAGTGTAACGGGAGAAAATATCATGAAACCCATAGAAAAATTCCACGGCATCTTCATGCTCCAGTCGTCTGAATGAAAAGGAGATAGAAGGCTGGAAAAATGGAGAAAAATGATGATGCCAAGAATTTTCAGAATTTTATTATTAATAAAGCCACACAAAACCCTTATCCCTGGAAGTTCAAGCTCCACATTAACAGAAAAAAATAGGGTAATCATCCAACTTCCTCGTATCAAAGGGACAGACAAGAAAGCCCTTATCCCACAATGTCCACTAGCCATCCAAGCATACTTGGTAACGAAGATAAATTTCTGAAAAATATGTTACCCAAGTCTCTGAATATCCCGACTTCTGATATTACAAAAAGAGTTTATACATCATTTCAACTTGCAAGAACAAAACATGGACGTCCACAGATTGACACACTCAAACCAAACAAGGGCAGGCTGAGCAAAGTTACACGAGCGTCGACAATCCAGAATGTATGACAAGAAAGGGCATAATCATCAGCACTCAGGAACTGAACTGGAGCTTGGCCATCTGGGTAGCAAGCTCCATGGCCTCCTTGAGCTGGGAAGCATCATTTCCCTGCATTGCAAAATTTTCCAGATTTTCTTAAGTAACGATAATCACTTGGCTATGACCAAAGACACAGAGACTGAATGAATAATGTGCTCACCTGGCCCTGGGCAAGGCCATTCTTGCCGCCGCCACCTCTTCCCTTGAGTGGTGCAATCGAAGCTCTAAGCCAACCCAACACCTCCAAGCCATTGGGTGCTTCCGGAGGCACACCGGCATAGACAACGGCCTTGTTTGATGCCACATCTGCGCTGAACAGCATCATCGGCAAATGGTTCATGCATTTGACGACTGCTTCCCGGAGGGCGGTGGCATCTAGACCCACGTCGACATGAGCGACACAGAAGGGTTGTCCTGCAGAACGAGTGGCTTCTGCAGCATCCATCGCAGCCTTGACAGCCTTTTGGATGTTTTCTTCTTCGCCTTCCGAATATGATCCTGATATATATAACGCAACAGATACAATCAGCTTACAATGAAAAAAAAACTACAAAATGGCATCTCTATTTGAGATGTGAAAACACGCATGAAGAGAAACATTTACAGACCTCCAACTCCGAGACCTTTTTTCTTAGGTCAGCTTTTCTTGTAGCTGGGATAGCAGCTGCGTCCAGTAGTGTACTCTTCAGGGATCCAATTTTCTGGTAAACAAACATCATTCATTTAGCTGGGATAGCTCCCACTACACAAGCACAAAAGGGACAAGAGCTTACTACCTTTTCCAGTGCGACTCCATCAAGTTTAGATGCATCAATGATATCAGTATCAATAGACAATGCCAACTTCATAGCCTGGGAGGCACATTCTCCGGTAACAGCTGTTATCCTCCGTACACCTTTAGCAATACCCTCTTCAGATATGATGTAAAATGCCACAGCATATCTGGAGTTTGAAATGTGTGTACCTGATACACATTAACATAAGATGACATAACCGCACAAAAGATAGAATCGTATGCAAACATACTAGTAGATATATACCTCCACAGAGCTCAATTGATATGGACACTTTGCATTCAGGGTCTGCAACAAGATCTTCCACTTTGCAACCGATTGATACAACTATTACAGGATCGGGGTAGATCTACAAGGTCCATATGGAAAATGAATGATACGAAACAACAGGTCAGGCAAACGAGGTACGAGAGGATGGTATGTGAAGCTGAGTAAGAGAACGCACTTCCCCAAACACAGCTCGCAGACCATTTATGCGCTTTGCATCGGCTAATTTTACTTCCTTCGAATATACCTCCAACTTATCATTTATTTGCTGGTTCACTTTTGACTCAATTATTTTCAAATCTTCAAGCGTAACAGGTTTCCTTGTTATGTACTGACAGTTGAGTTGACAGGCTAAGGAAAAACACCATGTGAATATGCAATATAAATAGAATCACAGCATACCATGGGAGAAATCAAATCTCAGCTTCTCTGGAAGAACAATTGAACCTTTCTGGTCAATATGGTCACCAAGTACTTCCTGCTCATAGAAAAGCAAAAAAAAAAAAAAAGAAGTCAAGAGTGCAAAAACGCATCCTGTAAAATTTTGAGAGGCTAAAAACCATACCCTTAGAGCAAAGTTCAGCATATGGGTACAGGTATGGTTTGGAGCAATCAGACTACGCCGTGTGTAATCAACCTACCAAGAGCAAAGTAAGTATCAAAATGTAATTTACCAAGTGCCAAAGGTTAACTGATTCAGAATAATAAATAATTAATCAGCAAAGAATGTTACCTTGCACTTCACTTCATCACCAACAGACAATGCCTTGGACTTGTACCCTTCCATAAATGAACCAATATGCAGAACATAGCCAGCAAACACTTGGACGTTGTTCACAGTAAAAGATCCAGATGACCCCTCAATACTCCCGGTGTCATATATCTAATTTAAAATATATCATATGCCATATCAAAAAGGATTCATATGATGCATGGAGCAACAGTGACTTCAAAAATACGAGCAAGTAAACACCCATTGAATGCCAACTGCAATGCTTATTCAGTGGTATAAAGGAAAAATGCATTGCATGATCGAAACTCAAGGGGTGATTGCACTTGATATGTTTCATTCAACCACATCAACATTACACTATCAAAACTAAAGTTATACCTGACCACCCTGTTCAGCATAGAAGCTTGTACTTCTCAACACAAGACCAAAGTCCTCATCACCAGATGCGGAGGCTATGAACTCTGAGCCAGTATATATTGCCAAAACCACACTGCTATGTTCCTGCACAAAGATTTTAGGTACGCCAAACATAATCAATATATAACTGTTTAACCAAAGTGCAAAATAGAAACTGTGCAAGAACAATGAAAAGCTGGTCGCTAGGTATTGTTTTGGAATTTGTTTGGACTTTGGACCCAAGTATGAAATCCTACGAAATTAGACTCAAAACCCACCAATCCCTAATAAGCACTGGATATTTGGAAGGAACTATACATAATAAAAGTATGATATTGGCAAACCACAACTAAATAGTCTAACCAATCATCTAACCTCATGTTGGAATTTCGGGCTATCATCTGTGCTGGCAAGTCCTTGATTGAGCAGCTGTGATGTAGCATTAGCATCCAGGACAATAGATTTTTCCCTAGCCTGCAAGAATTTTTGTTATAACAAAAAAGAACTAAGTATGATATAAACCTTAACAGACAAATATAGAACGCTGCCCAATCGATTGAAGCATTAGTAAGCATATAACAGATGCTAGGCTTTACAACATTATTAGACAACAAAGAACAGGGCCAATACTTGGATAACATAAAAACCAACCACCAGGGTTGGATTAAGTTTTATATTTAAGGTAAATAAATACAACGTTGAAGCGAGCATTCCTAGCCTTTTGCCTTGCTTCTTCCATGCAGACATTAAAACCCTCCATGTCAACAGCTAGCCCAAAGTCAACTGCCATGACCTGCAAGATTGGAAGCAATAATTATACAAGAAAACAGGCAATAAAAGCTCTACCAAATTTGACAACACGAACATGAAAACTATATTACTGTCAAATTAATTTGATTAAATTTACTGATGAAAACGTGAATTACAAACCTCAGTCAAATCTATTGGATAACCATAGGTGTCCCACAGAACAAATGCATCCTGAAAGGACAAATAACAGTTATAGCCATAAGCTAGAAGCGTTCAGCAGGATGTAAGGGAGCATTGATAAACATGATTGTAGTATGTTCTAAGGCACATCTTTCTATGTAGTAAACTCCTATATTTTTAATTAGGACTAGAGGAAAAGAATTATACCATATTACTGTAGAGAATATGATCAAGTTTTCCAAATAAACCATTTAGATGGCTTAAGTCTACTTCAGTGCAAACACATTCTAGTGAAAACAAAATAAATCAAGTAACGCGGTGATAATTCATAACCAAACAAAAACTTGCCTGGCCACTAAGTACTGCCCCTCCATTCTCCCTGACAGCGTCTGCGGCTTTCTTAAATCTCTCAAATCCCTGAAAATTACACCAAAAGCACAATCATTTAACTGGCAGAACATTTAAAATGAGAAAAAAAATCAATATATATTATTATGGTTCAAAGAATAAATCGGTCACCTAGACATCTGTACGCTTTCTTAGTCTCAGTTTTTATCTAAGAAACAAGACGGGAAGGCCATGTGAATGGTGGTTTCATATAAAGGAGCGATAATTTGTGGATGGTAATTATTGTGATTAAAGTTTGCTAAGTTGTTTTAATCCAATCTAATTTTCCATTCAGTGTGTTGCCTCAAAACGAGACACTACCTGGTTACTCAGCACAACATATTAATCTATATATGAATCCTGTAGTAGTATTGCACGAGCAAAATAGCGGTACATAAAATAAAAGTTATGAAGTGTGCCAGAGCCTCTAGCAACAACAAAAGTTTAGGTCTCATAACAAACTAACTAAATTACTGTGAGACTAGAGGATAAAGTATGATTTTCCAAAACACAAAAAGGATAAAGTATGAAAACACTGCTTAAGAGTGTACAAAGACTCGGATTTGATCATAATGGAATTACTTCAACAAATATCAGTTGGGCCAAACTGATGTCACTGTTATGCAAATCCTCTTGGCAACCAATATTACCTTTGCTAGAGTGTTCTCAAAGCTTGCTTCTTCGTCTTTAATTATATCTTTAATCTTCTTTTCATTTTCCTTCAGCTCGGGAAATACGTTGCCCATCACTCGGACAAAAACATCTACAAGACTGTATAATAATAAGCAAGATAAAAATGCCAAATCAAAGGCCAGAACAAGGGGGTACATTTAAAACATGAATATCCTACAGAATATATTGCAACTTGGACGTCAGAAGAAGGGATGCCAGAAGAAGGGATGTCACTGTGATGCAAATACTGTGATGCGAAAGCACTTGACAGCCTTCCCATATGTCCTCGAGAACGTTTGGTCATCTTAAGTAATACAACCGGCTTGTCCTTTGCTGCATAAAGGATTGGGCCCCTCGTTGCATTTATTCTTATTGTCTTTTATTTACTCGTACTTTATTTACTTGCATTATTAAAAACCCCTAAAAATCTGTTTGCTAAGTATTTGCAGAGAATTCCGGATCCATACCACTAGCCAGCACCTTCTGCTCCTCGTTGGGTTCGACACTCTTACTTATCGAAAATACTGCGATACACCCCCTATACTTGTGGGTCATCAACTGCTTCACCAGAGCCCCACGAACACCTTCGCCTCCAGCATTGCACGTGCAACGCCTCTACTGGTATCCACACGTACAGAAAGAAGCTTTGGACAGAGGATTGCTAGATCATGTCTAGCCCGAAATGGAAGTGGAGAAAGTGACAACTAGGTCAGGGACTATCCCTTGTCACTCCACTTATATACACTCCTAACTGGGTTCAACGCTTGAGGCCCATCTAGACCGTACCCCAATCTCCACATGGATCTAATCCACATGTGCTCCTTACCCTTAAGTGTGTGACCGTGTAGGTTCACGTACACCTGGATAGGACATGAGCTACTCCTCCAAGTATCGCGTCATGGTTTTAAGTCCAACTCACTCCCATGAACACTCGGTCTCAAGTCGATAGATGGTAGCGGCCTCTAGCAAGACGTGCCAACTCCCAAGTGCCGTAAAGTCAGAAGACGAACCTTCAATGTGACTTTCATCCAAGTCCCTTTGCCTCACGATATACCTGTTAAGCTATAGGCGAGTAGTTACTATCCTTTTAATAGCTTAAATCTCTTCTCGTACCATGATATGTGATTCACAGGACTAACACTTAGTCCGACTCCTCAGTTAACACTTAACTGAGTAGCGCATGACCATGCTTCCGAATCATATCACACGAGAGGGCCTAGAGAAAATCTCTCCATTACGGAGGGGCAAATCCCATCTTGGTAATCCACGTCACGCAGCTTGCTTCACAACCAACCCGAACTCTACCTTTATAACTGCCCATTTACGGAATAACGTTTGATAGAATCTAAGTTGGCGATCCACAACTCGTATCATGCAATTACCTTAGGTCAAAGGATTTCATTGATTGAGACTACAAATGACAACACGTTGCATCTCAACTGTGGGTAAGTCCGATTCGCTAAACTATTTAGCCGAATCAGTGTAAGTCGGAATAGCATCACCATGCCCATGACAAGTGAAACCGTGTCATCAGCCGACTTGCACATTGGTCTAAGTTGTGTGTCCAACACAGCCTCAATGACCAAGGACAATTTAGTATGAACAATCATGAATATATAGTTCCACAACCGAATCACGTATTCAGTGATACATATCTGATGTTCATACAAGGACAACTTTACTTTATGAATACTTTGGAAAATATCATCAACCATGATTACCTCTAGGGCATATTCCCAACAACAACCCCATAAGATTTGCATGGAGATAGTAAATGAAGTACATATTTTTAAAAAGTAAGACATACTCTCTCTAGATGTGTGCGTGATATGAAATTTGCTTATGGAATGCAACATTCACACAAAAGGATAGCCCCCCTTACCTTTACAAAAACTAGACTGCAAACATACAAGAGTAAGTGAGTAAGGTATAACAAACATATGGTGAGAGACAATAGAATGGGCAATAATATAGAGAACTCCACCATATACGTCCAACCACAATAATACTACGAGAATACCACATAGATACCAACACATAGTCTCATACATAGATAGCATAGGTGGCACAAATAAAAGGTTCACAAACACACAGAGATAATAAGAATGTTCATGAGCATAGAAAGATAAAAGCAAGAACTAGCTCGTGACATAGCCCATGCAAATCCCATAGCATCCTAATAGACATCTTTCTCCCTCTTTGGCATCAAGACACCAAAAAGTGACAAAGACCAAACTTACACACCCCAACCACCAAGATACGGAGAGGGAGGCTTGGGGTTCCAGGTGGCATGCGCCCAGCTGGAAGGCGGAGGAATGGTGACGACGTCTTTATCTTCATCTTCACTATCGGTCTACTTGCAATTCTCTTCCACCCACTGGGTCTTGGGCATGGTGATAGAGCTCAATTCTGGGGATACATCAATGTCGAGTTTCCTCATGATGGCCTTCTCCCTCTTGACACTATGCCTCCTTTACACATAAGTTTGGTACTCACGGTCTTGCATGAAGCAAAATGACTTCTTAATCTTCCTCATCAAGGTCTTGGCCCAAGAGGGCTGCCTCTCTAGCTTGGGTGGCAGAACATACTCCTCTTGATCATTCTCATCAATAGACACGTCCTCTCTGCGGCGCCACATCATCTTTCCCCTCTTGCACCAAAGCGTTAATGTTGAGCTTTGAGGGGCATCGGAGCTGTCAGCCCCGCTTTAGCACGAAAACGGCTAGACAACATCTTCTTTTACCGAGGCGGGTAGCGCAATTTGTAGAATAGTGAGGCTGCCCGTTGGGTTGTTGTCTTGCCGGATGGAGAGGGGTTACGGTCTTGCCCTTGTGGAGTGTCGCCGAGGGTGATGCAGATGCCTGTCGGAGGGCGTCATCGCCTCACCGAGGGCCCTGGCGTTGGTGCTGATACCCTCGTCGAGGCTCTGGTCTTGAGGGGCATCATAACCGACCCAACCCTTAGTCGGCGCTCTGTACTTCGCTTGGCCTCACGAAAGGAGCCTGCCTCTTGAGACCACTAGCGGATGCACAGTAGGGGATCAACAACCGGCAGGTCGTGGTACCCCATATGCCAGGGACCCGACATTAGACCCTGAGCGCTTGGCCTGTACGTGTCCTCTAGCAGAGATGAAAGGTCAAGGGGCCAATTGGCACTGGGCCCATGTCCGACCGAGTTAGCGTATGATCACCGGGGAGTCCATTGGTGTCGTCCATGTGGGGCCAGAGAGGGGAGGTGACCGTCGGATGCGGGAACCGTCGTCACCACTATTTAGCCTCGAAGTTTCATGTGTTCGTCGTACGTGGCCTACCTTCTTCGTTCCTTGTCCTCCATCTCGCCCCACCAGAGTTCGCGCAACGATTGTTGGAGGTGGATTGAGTGCTTTGGATCAACCCATCGCACCCAACGGCATGAAGCTACATCCCGACGACGTCATGAGAGGAACTTGTGGCCAGTGTGCTCTGCAAAGTTCTTCTCGTAGGCCACGTAACGCCAGGCAATTACATGGTTAGGGCATTGACAGAACACGTTCGTATCATGTTCCCCATGCCATTGCAGGTCATGGATGTGCTCCTGTACTCTAAGAACGTCGAATTTGAAAGAAAACAACAATGCACATTGATGAGGTCGATAAATCGAGAGATTTTGGGGATGAACACAGGAACAAAAAAACCCAAATACGAAATCTAATGGCAATAAAATAAAAAAATAACGATATTTTGACAGATAAGACCAATTGTCTAGTGAATTGTCAAAAAAGACCACCTTTAAACTTTTTTTGTCAAAAAGGACCACCTTGCCGCCACGGCAAGCGTGACCAGGTGACACGTGGCTTGCCGCCACGGGCAGCGACGGCATGTTGCCTCCCTGTCGACCAACGTGCCGCCACTGCCGGTGGCGCCAGGCCACGTGTCGCCTAGCCACGCTTGCTGCCACGGGAAGGTGGTCCTTTTTGACAATAATATTGACCGGCGGTCTTTTTTGACAATTACACTGAGCAAGTGGTCTTATTTATCAAAAATTTAAAAATAACAACTGCATGTACCAGTATCGCGCTTGTCTAATGGAACGATAGCGGTATGGGCTATTCAAATACTTTTTATCCGTAACCCCATGTCAAAGGCTTCCTTCTTCTTGTGCAAAAGAGTGTAATCGTTTCCAGCATTCAAAGACAGTATTACTACTTCAGAACATCTGTGTACCTGAATCTGATATTTACTATGAATGAAGCTTCTAAAGTGCAAACTCATCGCGCAAGTGATTTCACAGATTTTTGTTGGACAAAAAAATATGAGATACACACACCTCACCTTCAACTTTATTTTGACATGGGAATTTTTTTCTCAAACTATATGAAAATTATCTCCACGCGACTAGGACACTTTTCAGATAGTAACCACAAATTATAAAAAAAATAGGTATAATTAAACCAATGTACTGCTGCACACCAGTGATGATAAATTGACACCATTTTTGTTTGTCTGTTAACCGTGCCACGATCTCCAGCATCCCCATCTTCTTTAAAACCCAAGTCCATAACAATGAGCATTGACGAGATTAAACCTCGTCAATTGGCGCCGTCTGTGGGAACTGGGGACGCTGATTGTGCGATCGCGACGGTCCCATCCACTACAATCTACGATCTTCGACTCCAACGACTCGGGGGCTCAGGGGCTCCATCGACATCGGCGACCCAATACGGCTTTCGGCTGCGGTGACCCGATACATCCTTCGGATGCGGCGACCCGGTGCGGTCTTCGATTGCGACAATCTTCGGATGCGGAACTCACTGCCGCCATCGACCCCAAGGAACCCGTCGCTGCTATGACCGTGGTCCATCGCGTCGACTACGTCCGCCGTGTGACCCGCTACCGCGTCGACTTCGCCATGACAACCAACAAAACTAAGTTTCCCTCTACTCAGAGCTGATTTCTTTTTTTAACTCGCACTCGAAACACTCGGGGGCTGCGCCCTCTTCAAGTAACCTAATGTGCCATCGGCTCCACGCACTCGAGCACCTCGAACGCGACAGCCCGAGTAGCTGATTCTGCCTGATCGTCGAATCCTTGAACTCCGAGTGCCTCGGCAAGGTACTGAGACTAACGGTAATCAGGCTAACGAAAAGGCCTAGCATACAGTGCAAAAGTGTCGACTCGATCGGCACCAGAATCTTGATATACAAGCCGAAAGGCAAATATTCTTTACAAGATACAAGTACTTCACAATTCGTCATGTTTTTCTGCAGCTTACAAAGACGCCGACTGTGTCGAGATATTCTATCTAGTCCTCCAACAGGAGTCGATGAAATAACTGGCTACGCCATAAACTCAAGACCCGAGTCGAGTCCCTCCTCGAATGGTTGCATCGCTTGATGCTACAAAGGCGCAGTGCTGGTCGCGCACCTCACAGAAGCAACGGCGTCGACTTCATCCGCAACATCGAGTCCTTCCGGCTAAACGCCGCACGACTCCGCCACGACAACTCTGACTGCATCATCGATTCTTGGCTCCTTATGCATGAGACGCTGACTCGATGCACTTCCGGGTCAGTGGTTTCTCCTCGCATGAGTCTCCACTCGATTCTACGACTCCGCCAGACACTCGGAGGCTACTCCAAACTGGAGCGCTGGTCGCGCACACACAAGATCTTCGAGTCCTACGCCGAGTCTACGACTCCACTACGGACTCGGGGGCTACTCTCATAGGGAGGATTGATTCAAGCATCCGAAAAAAAAAATTGTGTCCTACGGACCTGAAGCAAACAACGGCTGAATTAAAGTCTGCTCGAGTCTACGACTCGAACAGACACTCGGGAGCTACTCCCATAGGGAGCGCTGGTCGCGCACCCTATAGTCTATTGTGTTGACTACGTTCATGATGTCAATTCCTTTATAACAGCCGAACAAATTCAGCTGACCCGATGAACTTCCGGGTGAAGTGCTTCGCACTCGACACAACTTTCGACTCCGACATCCAAATACAAGGTTTAAGACAACTAAGTCTCCACCAGAATCTATGTTTCGGATGGACACTTGGGGGCTACTGACATGGATATGCCCTACGGGTACCCGATGTTAGCATACTTGGTCCAGCCCGACGGAAGGCCCACTCGACGACCTGTCAGGGTCCAGGACGCCCAAGACGTTTCGGCTGCACGAAGCACATATGGACACGGACTCCAAAGCGCACAAGACAAGGATACCTCAAGACTAGAGTTTGAATACAACTTGTAACCTACTCGTATTGGCACCCGAGACCTAGCCTCCCCATATATAAAGGCTAGGAGGGTCCAACGAGGAGGGCACGACTACACACACGACCTAATCTCTCCACCCCCAATAGACTAGACCACAACAGATCTACAGATCTAAAGACTCTTGACTCATACTTTCGCACACGCATCCACGCCAGATCGAATCTGCGCACCCTGTAACCTTCGGTTCCGCCGTAATCAAAGAGCATACAAGCGGGAGTAGGGTTTTCCCTCCAGGGGCTTGAACCTGGGTAAATCTCGTGTCCCCTGGTTGCTTGTCTGTTAACCGTGCCACGATCTCCAGCATCCCCATCTTCTCCAAAACCCAAGTCCATAACAATGGGCATTGACGAGATTAAACCTCGTCAGTTTGATGTCATCAAAGTATCCATCCGGTGATGGTGATTAATATAACCTCATGGTCGAAGGATTAGGTTACTATGTATTTCAAAGCTTACAGCAATACGAACTTAATGACTTGATCTTATGCTACGCTTACTATGGGTGTATGTCCATCACATCATTCTCCTAATGATATAACCTTGTTATTAATCACATCCAATGTCCATGATCAGGAAACAATGATCATCAATCAATCAACAAGCTAGTTTAACAAGAGGCTTACCAGGGACTCTTTTATGTTTACAAAACACACAAGTATTAGTGTTTCCTAATAATACAATTATAGCATGGGATGTAAACATTCATCATAAACACAAAGATATAATAATAATCTCTTTTATTATTGCCTCTTGGACATATCTCCAACACATTTCAGAAAGCTCCTTCAAGTGAGAAGTTTTAATACATCTTTCCTTGATAGACCTCGAAGCTTCTTTCATGTCTTCCTTAGATAATTTATTAATACCTCTCTTGTTATGGATTATTTCAGTTTTCTCTTCCTCTTCAATATGCCAACCGTGATGATTCTGAGTAATAGTATTCAATACTGGTTTAGCTTCCTCAATAGTCGTGTGCCTAAAAATATTACCCGCAACACTATCTAGATAAGATTTATATTTTTAAGTTAGTCCATTGTAGAATATAGCAAGCAACTCATTATCTTTAAAACCATGAGCAGGACATCTCCCTCCTCTCAGGGGCACAATATCTCTCCCAAGATTGGGGAATACTCTCTTCCTTACCTTGCGCAAAATTACTAATTTTGACAATCATGGCATGTATTTTACTAGAAGGGAAATATCTATTATAGAACATGCCTCTTGACTAGTGATTGACTTTGGAGCTAATGAATTTCATGCGATTCTCGTCCTTTGGGGAATACTCTCCTCCTTACTACTAAGTTTGGAAATATTTGGTCTCGCGTAATACCCAAATACATACATGCACGCCCGCCGGCACCAGATGGTTGTGTCCACCAAAAGTACAGCTCGCCTAATAATAATATAAAAAAGACCCATCGGGTCTGCTCCAACAGATGGTACAAACACCATATCTAACGATTCAGATCCATTCCGTGTTCGATGGCTCATCACGCCTGAACGGACACCAATCGATCTGATGAGCTCAGCTGCCCTAGTATGTTGCAACCGCACTGCCCCACGTAGCCGCCGCGCTGCACACCACAACACCAGGCCGCCTCACGAGCCATGCCCGCTCATCTCCTCCATCCGCAAAACCAGGTCCTGGCGAGGTCTTCCGGCGGAGTCTTCGGCGAGTGAGATGTTGGTTCTGCTATATTAACATAATTTTTTTTGCTACATTAGCACCATTTTTTTTTTTGCTATAGAGTCTTCGATGAGACAGTCCTTTTCATTCTTTTTTCTGGATCAAACTGTTTTTTGCTACATGTAGCAAAACCGAAACTATTTGTAACAAAAGCAGGATAAAAGAGCAGAGAGAGATATCTGACTATTGATTCATCCTGATCGGACGGCTAGGACCCGGGGATGGAAGGGAGTAAATTACATTTTAGTATCATAATTGGGGCCAGGGTAACAACTTAGTGTCACTTTTGCAATTTTTCGGATACATACCACTTTTAGGACGAGCTAGGTCACTTTTTTTTTTGGCTAATCATGTTTTAACAAGAAAACTAACACAACAATTAAGCAATGACATGGACCTAGGGCCCACCTGTCATCCCTCTGATGCGGGCAACAAGACGGGGGCCATCAACTTAACGACGAAGCTCCAGAAGGTCGAGAGGGATAGTGAGAGCGGTTGTCAGAGGAAGAAGAAGGATCCGAGAGAAGAGAGAGAAGGGGAAAGTAGATGAGAGGGATGACAGGTGAGCCCTATGTCCATGTCATCGCTTAATTGTGGGCCCATTATGTCTGCTGAGTGCTGACCCGGTCCAGGTACTCGCACGCACGCGAAACCAGCTGACTGACGGGCGGGGCCCGCACGGAAAGCAAGACGCAGGACGATCCGGGCCGGGGGTGTCGTGTCCCAAGCCTTATTTCCTTCCCCCCCTTTTTTTCCCCACATTCCCCCTCCTCCCCCAGACAGCGACGCCGACCGACGACCACCACCACCCGGCGATTTCTAGGGTTCCGGCGACGCCGCGCGAGCTTCTTCGGCTGCCTTCTTGTCCGCAGGTGAGCTCCCCTCTCCCGCGCGCGCCGCCTCTCGCCCCCTACTGAGATGCACAACGCGTTTGATTCCTTCTCGGGGATTGGGATTGGGATTGTACCGACCGGATCTGACGACACCCATTCGCCACGCCTTGTGGGGGCGATGGCCGCCGAATTTACTCTGCTAGCAGTAGCGAATTCGACCTGGGGTTTGCAGGTACGAGCCGTCCGTCGGGGGACGGCGATATCATTCTCGCCCAACCTCTAGCTCGCACCTTTCCCCTCTCGGTTTTCACCTACAAACTCTAGCCTCGGCGATTCGATCGGTGGCCCTTTTTTGGTTTCGCTACCGCTACCGATTGGCCTACACTAGATCTACTAGTATGTATTTATTTATTCAACAAGGAATATGGGCACGCACATGACTAGTATTATGATCCATATACATGCTTCGATTATTGTCTCCCATCTGACAAATCCACAATGCATCTTATACTGATCATCATATTACCGCTGTCCATTTTCAGGGTATTATTATTATATGTAGTAACCCGAATGAGTCCTGCTCAACTGTCGAACCAACCAGTGCCCAACTAGCAGCACAAGTGTGACGGGCAGCAGGATGCTCGAGGATTTCTTCACTCCTGCCGAGATGAAGGACGGCGGCATCTCTACCTTGGCGAGAATCGGGGAGCTCGTCTCTGAAATCCACAAGCTGAGAGATGCTGTTGCGCTCAACAAGGCTGACCTGATGAGGCAGTGTTCGACCGCTGCGGACGCGCTGGCGGTCACCGAGAGCGACGAGTGTCTGCAGCATTTCGTGCAGCTGGACGGTGTTGGTTTTCTCGCCAAGTGGCTCCAGGATGCTCAGAATTGCAGCAAGGATGTCAGCAGCAGTGCAGCACAAGATCTAATACTCGCAACATTGTCTGCTCTAGACAGGCTTCCGGATAGTGCGTCTTGTGGGGTTCTGCCTACTGTCCAGAATCTACTTGTTCACGCCAATACCGACATCAGCCAAAAGGCAACAGTGCTTTGTCAGAAATGGGGCAGCAGCTTACCACAAGGTTGTAAAGATGACCAGGACAGGGACACAGAGGAGGCAAGACAGGCAGATCAGCTTAAGAATTCACAAGAAAAGGAAAATGGTGAACATGATGGAGCAAATGAAGCTGCGATTGCACAAGATGAATCAAATGGAAGTGCCATTTTAGGAGGAGACACCTCACTACCATCTGCTGTATCTCATGGCAGTTCAGAAAAGCTACCCTCCACTGATGAAATTTCTGCTACAAATGATGTAGACCTGGCCACTAATGGCATGCTGCGCTCGGATTCTCTCCAAGCAAAGAGTGGTGCTGGGCAAGTTGCACCACCAGATGTGACTACAGAGGCCAAGTCTCCAGAGCCTAACAAACCAGAACACTCATTTCTTAGTACAAAAATGTATGTGGGGGACCAAAACGATCCAGCTAGCTTGGATGATATCATGAAAGATGAGCCGTCTTCAGCAGATTTGTCTCCTTCTGAGAAGGACACGATGGGCGATTTGAACCATCTTGCAAATGTAAGCCTCGGTATGCAAGATTCATCAGATGAAGAAAGATTTGGCAAAGAAGAGGCACCTACATCATCATCTGATTCGGATGCAGAGGCCGCTGTCAATGAATATAGGTTTAAGAGATGTATGAATAGCTTTGGAGATTCCTCTAAGGCAGTAGACACAAAGTCGACTGCGTTAAATGGAGATAAATCAGCATCGATGACAGAGTATGATGATACTGATGCACTGGAAGTAGCTCGTCTTGTTGCTATTGAGGTTGAGCGGGAAGTCATCGACTACAGAGAGCCATTTTGTGATTCTCCTGATATCAATTCTCATGATGATAGTCCTGACTTGGAAGCAAATCAGCACCCTGAGCCGCCTATTGATGAATCAAATGACAATAAATCCTCCACTACGGGGAACGGTTCAGGGAGTTCCTCATCTCTTAAGGAAGATGGCTCGGGTATCACGGATGACACTGGCCCTTTCACTAGAAAACATACACGGAGCACAGAACTGGAAGACTTTGATCTAAACGAAAACCAGTGCCCTGAGGAAACTGACTGGCATACAAAGTCTATTCTCAGTAATTCCATTAATCTGTCAACACCTATTGCTGTGGCAGCTTCGAGAACGTCATCTGTATTTCCAGCAAGGCTCCATTTTGAAGGTGAACATGGATGGAAAGGTTCTGCTGCCACAAGCGCTTTCCGACCAGCTTCCCCTCGACGAAATCTTGAAGGACACAAGTCAATTCTGGTTTCTTCGCAGAGAGCAGGCAACATGTTTGACTTGAATTTAGCTGATAGTGACAATGCCATCGCTGATGAGCCACTTTCAGCAGCCATCTTCCCAGCTTCTGGCCTAGCATCCAAGGATAAGTCCGCCCCTTTGGCCGTGAGTTGGGGGTTCGAACTTGACCTTAATGGCCCGTGCGACAATGAGGAAGCTGCAATCACTAAAACAGATGTGCCGTCGTTCTGGAATCGGGACCAATTTGCTGGCACGATGAGTCTGCCTCCTTCGTCGTCATCTTCAAGGCAACCTGCAGTCAAGAACTTTGACTTGAATGACAATATGCCGCATGTGTATGGCTCTTCACGGGGCGTAGATGAGTCCTCTGCCAAGGCTTCTGGGAAGGAAATGTCTGGCCATTCTGAAGTTACAATTCTGGGTAAGAGAATAGTTATTGGACAGGAAGAACATCGCCACCAAATCCAGCATAATTTTCTGGGGCCGAGTATGGAATCTAGAGTTCATGCAAGACCGATGCAGTCTTATTATGCAAATGCACCCCCTACGGTTGACAGCTATCCATATATAACTGCTCCCTCATTTCCGGGGCCTATCATGCCATTAGGGGGTCCTTCTTACTATGTTGATGCGAGGGGTGCTCAGGCTATGCCACCATTGCTAGGCTTAGGTGCTGGCATTCCTCATACATCTTTCAGCAGCAGAGCGGTTCCACCATCTTCTACTGAATTGAGCTATTTCCATCCTAGCATGGGTTTCAATTACGTACCCTCATCTGAAGGCGCACGAAGGGAAGAGGGGGGCTACTGGCCTGTGTCTTTCCAAGGTCAGAACATGTTTGTCGATGAACGAATGAGAAACATGTCACAGGGTGGCAGTACCTCCTCTGGGGCGGTACCGAAGCGGAAAGAGCCAGACTCAGGTTGGGATCTGTTCTCGCGTCGCTAGGCATGAGGTTCATTGGAACAGCTGTCCTCGACTTTGCTTTTTCGTTTTTTGGTTCATCCACTGTACCGTTGAGTGCGGCACGTTGGACGTTCCAGGGTATTTTTGGCACCTGAAATTGGGTCCAGTTCTACCAGGTTGGAGGACATACACAGAGAACTGAATAAGGCCAGCTACCTGTAGATTTCAGAGATGTTGACTTGCAATGGATCTGGTTAGCGGCTGAGAACCTTGTGTAGTAGATTTGGTTCTTTATGAGAGTAGCTTTGCTTCTTTTAGTTAACTTAATACAGCCAACTGCTCTCTACGGAAAGCTGAATCTATGTATATCATTCTAGAACTTATAATGAATAGATGATGATTGCTTCAGTTTTGGAAAGGAAAAGAACCACCATATGATTGTTTCATTTTTGCTGTATCATTTCGTTTCTGTATATATATATCCTTTTGCAGATTTGAGAAATCTGGCTGTGTGATGTGATGCTGAGGTGGTGCTGCCTTATTGTGAGAAGATGGGGATTGCGAAGGGGAACTGGGAGTCTGGGACATATCAGGACTTGCAAGGTAATGTTTTTTTTAGTACTGTTCAGTCCTATAAGGAATCTTCCCGCTCTTCATGTTTATCATTTAGCATTTTTCTTTCAATACATGCCAGCTTGCAAGAATAACTAGGTGTTTTTTCCTCTCAACATTTTCATTTTCCCCCATCATTTGAAAAAGTAGTTGGATCATATGTAATACCCATACAATTTGTGCTAACCTTTCACTTGCAAAGAATGTGAAAACGGTGACTACTCCCCCATAATCGATCACTCCAGCACTTGATTTTCTAATTGTTCTCTTGAAGAAGTTGTGCAAGAGCTAAAAAGACTGTTTTGACCCATGGCTTTTCTGGGAATTTTGTAGTCAATATATAAATTTTGTGAAGGTCAGGGAAGTTCCCTCGATTCTAAATGGTGATTTTACTGTATATCTAAAAATATTACCTGGGAGAGCTGTGAAGTGTTCGAACGCATGAACTTGATGCACTATAAAAATATCCTTAATGGGCAGATAATTTGCTTGAATCTGAATGGAGACACAATGGTAGCATGGACTTCCAGATCCATTATAATGTTCCTAATCCTCATCCTGCAATAAGCAAGTTTTATGCTATACTGACATTCATTTTTCATGCCTTAATGGGATGGGAATGTTCTTCATGGCAGTTTGTTTTCTGGCTCAAACATGGGGTATTATGCCTGTTCCTATTATGGCAGTTACCTTCAGTCAATGGCGAGAATGAACCTGAACTTCAAATCTCTCTTTTCTCCCTTCATTGTATTATATCTGATGGTAAAAGCGTGGTCTTGAAGAATTCAGTCAGTTTTCTGAACATCATTAGCAGTTTAACACAGCTGTAGGTGATAACATATAACTAATTTAGTCAACTAAATTCCAATGCTGTTGATCAGGGCAGTTTTTATACTAGTTGGGCCTAGATTTCTAGCTCTCGTGATTAGGTCTTATAGAGTATATGACTTTCGTATCTCCTAGACATCGAAGACCATTCCAGGCTCCAGTCAGGTTGTGTTAATTTTCACAAGTACTTGACACTTTTAACTTACGTGGTACTAATTTATCTTTAGCTGTTCTATACCTGATGCATATGGTGATTACCTTTTTTAAACCATACATGGTATCATTAGGCCACTGTCAATGAATATAGCACGAAAAGACGCAACTCATTCACAGTAAATAATAGGTCAGCTTTGAATAGAAATATATGTTCAAGGGGAATTTTCAGACATCAGGTTCCACCATGACAGTGATACAAGCTGTATGCAATTTATTGTAGAAGTTGTAAAATTCTTACTAATAACACAGTTTGCCACTAGATTTGCGATACCTATTTCTTTCTGTGGCAAAGCAACTCATTCTCCATGTCTGTGATCTAGAGCCATCAAACTTATCTTCAGGGGGCATCAACACAGATCCCTCGTTATAATTTCTAAATTGTGAATCTAATGTATCACTAAAAAATGTTACCTGGGATGGGAGAGCCGTATATAAGCGCTCAAATGCACTGAAAAATATCCTTATTGAGCAGATAATAATAATTTACTTATGTCTGAACTGAGTCACGTTGGTAGCATGGACCTTCCAGATCCATTAGCTAGCTAATGGTCCTGATCCTCATCTTGCATTGCACCAAGCAGTTTTTACACTATTGCTAATGCTCATTTTTCACTGTCTTTTTTCCGATCCTTTTTTTTAATCGTATTTGATATGTGATGACAGTACATGTCTTAGGTGGTGACATGGAAAGTCCATTTCTCTGAACATGTGCATCTCTATACTGAACTCGGTGATAATAAGGTGGTAAAACAAACATGATATGATATGCACCGTACCGATGTTCTTTTGACCTCTCTTAGATACACTCAGTGTGTTTCGCAAAAGCTAAAACATCTTATATTTTGACATCTTGTGCCCATGAGGAGGAGGAATTAATACCGCCCAACCCTTGGACGGTTGAGCGCCGATAACGTGTACCGGCCTAGAAGAGCTGGATCAGAGAGCCTGTGGTGCAGATTCCTGTCCTGCATAAACGGTTTTGCCTGCAAAACCCCAAGGGGAAAAAATAAGCAGCAGCCGCCGCCTTAATAAGAGATTTGTAGATAACCATCCTAATAAGGGCCTGCTTGCATTGGATTGGAAGAGGAGTGTTTCCTGGAAGATTACGGTCTTTCGTTAAAATTTGACTTAAATAAAATAACTTACAGTTAAATACAATTAGCTGCAAATAGCACCTAGCTATATATATATATATATATATATATATATATATATATATATATATATATCGTGTTCGTTGTTGGCATTGATAATACAGTGATTAGAGGGAAAATTTTATGTCAACATCAAATAAATGCACTAGGCAAATAGGAAACATGTCTAGAAATAAATGGAGGGTATTGCACCAGCATAGAGAATGTTACAAAGCAGCATTTGATCAGAGAGAAGAAACAACATTGGAAGCATTAAGTATGACAAAGGGCGGGGTACAAGTGATTGATTACCCATGCCAGTAATTGCCGCTCTGGTCTAGGCCTTGCTTCATCAAAAACCTTTCTCCCGGTGATCAGTTCCAACAGTACAACACCCAAACTGTACATGTCAGATTTCACGGCGCTCACCACAGTATCCATCCCTGGGTACCCATAACCCCTGGTGGAGACATGGGTTTTATTTATCGCCAACCGGTCCAATTTTCGCGAGTCCAAAATCAGAGAGAAATCCTCGTCCAACAGAATGTTGGCAGCTTTCAAATGATCGGTGGATCCGCCACGTTGTACAAATACCAGAGCCCTTCTGCTACTCCAAGAGCTACCTTCACACGCGTATTCCAGTCTAGCGGTCGCTTACCAAAAGGCAAATCTGTTCATCAAAGGTAAAAATTGTATCAGTCAAATAAAGAATAGATAGCATCCTGAATTCTAGTGAAGCAGAAATAAAAGCAACAGAGAAAAAGTAGACCTGCCTGAGTATATGCACTTGATAGTAAAAGAATTTAGTATTTAAGGTTTAAACTTTTCTACTCGGATTTCTTTTAGCATGGGGTTTGATACTGCACTTTATTCTGATATACAATACAAACTAACAATAACTGAGAAGGCCCCGATCAAAATAGAGTATTTTCCATATTGGAAGAATGTACCACCCTAATGCTGAATAATGAAAATCAAAATAAATTCTCCTATGATTGAATGAACTGGAGAAGAAGAGTACAACTATTTTGATCAATTGAATAAAATGCATGTCATTGCAGATCTTCCAGGGATATGTGGGAGATAAAAAAAAGTGTTTGTGGTTGTAGCCTGAAATCAAACAATTGCTAGAAAAATAGTAAGGGATTTAATAGAGAGAAAACTTGGTATACCTAGTGGCTTTTTTATAACTGCATATGCAGCTGATTTGTATGGTAATGATGGAAAGATAAGACAATTAGAAACTTGAGAAGAAATAACCACTGACATGATTGTTTTACACACTGCATTGCATCCGGTACACATGTATGAAAGCCTTTATCTGGATCAAGTTGACATCCAGATTGGGTTCCATGTTGGATGAAGCCAAACCATAATCAACAGATAAAAAGTATATACCGAATTGGGGTGGATGGATCATCTATGGCATCAATATTATATAAAAAAAATAAAAACCTAAAAAGGAAATAATATACCTGAATGTTGCCTAACTGATCCATCTTAACTTCTGCCGGAGGGTACCCGTTTGAGAATATCCACCTGAAGGTAGCCTAACTGAATTTGAATTATATTCATCAGCTCATGCCCAAAATAGCTTCTAAGGATAATATTTTTATTTTTGCTATCTATCTCCAGTTCGTTCTAATGCTGCAACAAATATTAAATGATGCTAGTTTTATACATGAGCAAATAATAAAACAATTATCAGTGCATTCACCTGAAATCTTCAGGTTCCTACTCCCTTATGGCTCCCGACATGATAAACTTCATTAAAAATGGCAGATCATTAGAACGCAAATAGTAGAGGATCAAACAAACAGAGGCGTCGCTGCTCCTTTCGCATAGCTGACCTAAAGGGAAACATAGCGTGCAGATGAAAATAAAATAGAGTGTTAGTGTTGTAGAAATTTTTGGCTGAAGAAAATACTCAGAACTATCATTCTAAACAGACTACATTTACAATGTAACATATCATTTTATCCAAGAGAACGGGACAGAAGAGATCAAACCTAAATTGCAGATGTCATGGAGAAAGTCTTGTGGCCATTCAGCCACAGTTAGGCCTTCGTTTCTTGGAGGTGACGGCTCTAAGCAAAGTGCTGATGAACACTAAACCGGTGATATATCATGGACGTAGAATGGACTGACCACAGACATATATATATATTGATAGAAGGGTGATGCAGTGATGTTAAGTGGACCTGGCACCATCAGTGGATATATCAGAGATCGTGTTGGGACTTGGGACTGCTCGAGGGGGCAGGTGGGAGCTAATCATGGAGAGAGCATCGCTGCTGGTTAATGATGCACATTGCCTCTGAGGTGTAGAATAGGACGGAAATACAATCATGTACGTACATTGTTATCTGGCAATCTGACTTCTTTGTAATCTGGAGGAAACAACTGTATCAACCAATGGGTGGAACTGAATCGAGAAATGACTTCTGGATGCTTCAAGTACTGTTTCTGCAATATATAGAATCATATTCGCTTCAAAGAGAGCAACAATTCAATCATCCAGTTGCTATGAAGACTGCTTCTTCTTGCTCCAATCTGTCTAGCTAGAAAGGAAAATCTCATAGGAATTAGTAATGATCGAGCTATGGGACCTCCTTCAGCTTGGTTTATCCCGTTAGCAACCCTAGGAGAAGCTAATAATGACTTCCACTAACAAAGCAAGATTGCCACACAGAAATGATCGGCCGATTATATCAATATTAATCAGAGTAATGCCAATCCAAGGGAAGGGGCTATTTGAAATCTGCTGAAAAATGTGATATTGAATCTGAACTGAAGGCAATCGCACATGAGGATCGTGCACATGAATTCAGTTATGAAGGATTAAACCCTGTCAAAATTAATCCAGACCTGTAAAAGAGTATGAAATTGAGCTACTACCTCCAATGAATGAAAGCATCATTGATAAAACATATGGAGCAAACCCGATATAACAATAGCACCTCACGGCAGAAACGAAAGAATCTTTTCATCCGGACCGCCAGTGTCCTTCTTTATCCATATCAAACACGTTAAATTACCATCCCGGCGCTTCAATAGATGGAGACGGTCGTATAGTAGATGATTGGCTAACTTGTAGCTGAGGATGAGAGATGACTTGGATGGCATCGGTGAGCGAAGCGGCCGGTGGTGTACAATGGGTGGTAGGCGAGGATGGGAAGGGGAGAGGACATGGCGGCCGGTTGGGGAGGGAAGAGAGTGCGCCCATCAATAGAGAAGAGAAAGCGACGGTGGCTGTTTGTGGTAGTATAAGCCTGAAGAAAGTGGGTTGTGCGTGAGCTGGCTTAATGGGCTGAACTTGGATCGCTAGTCAGTATGAAATAAATTTCTACCTAATAGAAATAGAATGAGGAGGCAAGTTGCTACGTGGATGTAAAACAAACAGAAACAGCTGACGTGGCAGGTTGATGAGGTGGATAGGTTGCATGTTTAGAGAAATAGTTAGTGGGATTGAACTATTTAGTTATTATATATATATATATATTTTAGGGAATTTAAAATTTAAAAATGCTCGCATCATTATTCTAGTCCCCTTGTCAGTAGTTTGTTTTCTTTGTCAGTTGCTTGTGTATGATCAACATCTTTGTGCCTACACATGTCACTGATCTATGTTCATCAAGATCATTATTCTAGTCCCCTTGCCAGTAGTTTGTTTTCTTTGTCAGTTGCTTGTGTATGATCAACATCTTTGTGCCTACACATGTCACTGATCTATGTTCATCAAGATCATTATTCTAGTCCCCTTGCCAGTAGTTTGTTTTCTTTGTCAGTTGCTTGTGTATGATCAACATCTTTGTGCCTACACATGTCACTGATCTATGTTCATCAAGATCATTATTCTAGTCCCCTTGCCAGTAGTTTGTTTTCTTTGTCAGTTGCTTGTGTATGATCAACATCTTTGTGCCTACACATGTCACTGATCTATGTTCATCAAGATCATTATTCTAGTCCCCTTGCCAGTAGTTTGTTTTCTTTGTCAGTTGCTTGTGTATGATCCACATCTTCGTGCCTACACATGTCACTGCTCCATGTTCATTACTAACGCAAGATCATTGTAGTTTCCATGGTACTACTTGCTTTGCTTTGTCAGTTGCGTGTGTACTATCTACATATCTGAATGTTGACAACTTGTTTCGGTTGCCATTGTTTGGCATGCACGTGTCAGTGATCAATGTTGAATACTAGTGCAAAATCGTTGTGAATTTCTGGATCATCGTGGCGCTGTCATTGTTTTGCTCTCGACTCATCGGTTGTCCATGGCAAAGTACCCGACCAGGACTGGGACACTATCTGCAGGAACATGGTCATTCCAATGCCGAGGTATGAGGACTTCATCCCACAGATGGCCGATGCGCAGACGACGAGACCCAACCTGTTTCGGTTGTTCGATGTTGTTGCCAAGGAGAAGGAGTCATTGCATGGCCGTTGTCCCCGGATTGGAAACCACCCTATCAATGACCCCCACTCACCGCTTCTACGTTAAGATCAAAGCTTCGGACATGTTAGCTCTATAGCTCCCCCCACCCCCTGCGCAATGAAGCCGGTGGTGAAGATGCTGCAGATTAAGCGTCAAGTATGCACCGTGCCACTGAAGACTTCCACCTTATATGAGTATGGTGCTCAGCTAGAGATGTACGAGGGATAGGTACACTACCTGAAATGGTGGAGGGAGTTCGTCAAAAAGCTAAAGTTGTGGGTGGGTGACGTCTTGGCCTTAAAGTTCATCAAGAAGTAGAGGGGATTCAAGGTCGCTATCTTCAGGGCTTTCAGTAGCACACAACAGCTGATCACCTGCGACATTTTGGTGTAATAATCTTCCTCTGCTGCCAGGCGAGGATGAACTAGAAGGACTCGCTGTACATGTTACTATCAGTTTTCTCTAGCTGTAATATGTAGACTAGTCCTTTTGGTTCAGGGGTGTGTATGTCAGGCTAGTGGATACTAGGTTACCACGACCCACCTACTGCTAGGCCTAGCTCAACGGGTCATCTTCTTTAGGAGGATGCGCGCAGAAGCCTCGGGAAGAATCCTCCGCGAGGTGCCTCCTTGAGGGGGCACCTCCAGAAGGAGCTTGTCAAGAGGGAACTCGCCCTCGCCAAAGGGCCACGCGAAGCGCACTTGGGTGGCAGTGCCCCTGTGCCACAGACAAGAAGGGACCATCGATCTACCCCTTCTGCAAGGAAAGCATCTTCCTCTCCATCAAGGAAGGAGTGACCGACAATGACTGTACCAAGTGGGGACCACCTCCTTCTCTAGTACAAGAGGAACGTGCAGGAGGCAGAAGACAACATGCCCACGGCATCGTACAATGGACTGGGTCCACGGGAAGAGACAGTTGTAGCCTACCTTCCCCCTCCTTTGTCGCCATGTGGGAACCCTTACCGCCAAAATCAGGGGAAGAGGACAAGGGCGCCTATAAAGGAGGGTGAGGCATCACCGTAGAAGGGGAACCAATCTTATTCCACCTCTGGAAACCCTAGATTTCTCCTAGCTAGGAACCCTAGATCTGATCGCCCGATCAACACCTTGTATGGTAAACCTCGCCAAGAAGTGCAAGCAATCCAAACAAGGAGTAGGGTTTTACACCGCACGGTGGCCTGGACCTGGGTAAACTCTCTATGCCCCTCTGTCATGTTTTTTTGTTGTTTCCTAGCCAAGCTCGCGAAGGGTTTGTGGATATTGTGTTCATCCCCCTATGTTTGATTCCATCCTACTTTGAGAGGTACCATGCAGGGAAAATCTTCGACATTTGGCGTGTCAGGTAGGGGGCTGAGGCGTAACTCCTACGCCTTCATCAGCATGGCCGGTTTGACTCGCGAGGAGCGTGCTCGTCACTGGGGGCTCTCACCGTCAACCCAGCAGAGTCGAACCCCTACGACAATAGTAGCTGCACCAACAACGACCTTTCTCATCAGGAGCAGCAGGCATGAGATGATGAAGTGCACCCTCCCACCCCCACCAAGGAGCAGCACACCCACTCGCGTACCTCGTTCGGCCCCAGAGGCAAAGGTGACAACGAACCTCCGCCGAGGGCCGCGTTGCGCGCAGTGCGAGAGCTATTTCCCAATCAGCCTGACATGACTGAGTATGAAGCATGGCTATAGCGCACCACCGAGCTCGTCAACGCCGCTAGTGTCGCACCGATGAACTCTCGCGTCGCATTGCCTCCCCCGACACCGATCGGGCAAGAATAAAAAATCACGCGCGACATCCTTCGTGCAAAGCAATCATACCCTCAGGAAGGAGTCCCGACCAAGGAGGTGAAGCTGGGCGCTAGCGGCTCGGGGGCTGCCAGTGGCCGCATCCCTATCAAATAGGAAGGCACGCTCGTCGCTTTCCCCAGTCAAACACTGACGTATCCACAAGGATATTGTTGGTAGTACCCGAGAAGGCGATCAAGCACAAATCGGTAGCGCACCCCGCTGTGTGTCCCACGAAGAAGGAGGCACATCGTAAGAAGACAGAAGAATGAATCCACAAAGTCGGGCAGAAAGTCCCCAGAAGTCACCATTGTCCTTAGCCTCAAGTGCGATGCTCTCTACACCAAGAGATGCTACTCAATACACATGCACTGGTGCTTCGTGAAGACCACACCAGTGCACACTCAAACAAGGTCAGAACAGCACTCCGTGTCGTCTACGCTCGCCGACCGATGAAGCCCCGCAACACCACCAAGCGCGCCATCACGAGCGGGACCCTACAACCCGACGCCAAGCAACGCTCCAGCCCACGATCACTCATGTCCCGGGGGATGTGCACCTCAGAAGCACCCCCTCTCATGCTCGGGGGCTATGAAAACCCCCGCATCACCAGAGAAAGTCTCTTCAAGAAGGGCCTGCTTCCCAGCTTCCACCAGGAGACACTTTCGCGCTGCTAGAAGCCTCTGCCTACCTGCGGGCCCACTTGTACTGAACACCTTCGTGCAAGCAAATAAAAGTAAATACTTATCCCCATGGTCGGTGCTCTGTGCACCCTTGCCCACGCTAAGAGGTTCTTCATGTTGTATGCGCTCATGGTTTCTCTTCTGTGCATCGCACGAGCGGGGGCTGGTTACGGTGCCTATGCTTGGGTCCATCCCGTCAGCACAAGACTAAGTGACGCGGGACTGATTACCCCGCATGCGTCAACTTGCCAAGGTCCTTAGCGCTTGAACTCCTGGTGCAACACATGTAGGTGAACCACAACAACGTATACAGACATCCTGTACGCAACCCTCTGGCATGACTATGCCCCATAGCAGAACACGGAAGCGGTTCTACTCCCGTGTCTCTTGGTCTCTCGAGGCGATCGATCTTGGAGTTTGCTTGGACTGGCCCTGCTCAAACTCCCATTGAAGTTGTTCTTCCATCTTCTCAAGGCAAACCCTCTCTAAGCTTTGGTCATTCCTCGTGGGCACCAGCGGCTGTCACCCAGGTGTCCAGGACCTCTTCTTCCGCTGCAAAATCCCTCGATCTCATGTATACTGAGAGACTCCTTGTGGTTGTGGGCATTCGTACGTTGTCGCCTCACGTTCTGCCAATGCTGCTTTGCGAGCTGCCAGGTCCCTCTCTTGGGCGGCCAGCTCCTCGCTCATTGCCATGTTGGCTGCTTTGGCAAGGACATACATGCGGGTATGCTCTAGCTCCCGGCATCGCAGCGATAGCGCTCATATTCCATGACTTTGTGATTCGCCTCAGCAAGGCGACTATGCTCCCCCACCAGCCAAGACTCGTCGCTGGACAGACAGACAAGGACTGGGTCGATCCAGGCCCGTGTGCAAGCTAGGCCAAGATGGCCTTCTCGCGGGTAGCCTCCTTCGCGGGAGCAGGCTTGGGGGTAGCTTAGCTTCTACCTACAGCACCACAACATGCGCAATGGCGGCGTCTCCCTCATGGGGCATAGCTAAACCAACATCGCTGCGGGATCCTCGCGAGGACCCGTGGGGCCTCCCTTCTCTCATGGTGGCCCCGCGAAGCTCCGACTTCTCCAGTGCGCCCAACCACCAACCGACAGTACAAAGGCCTAGCCATCTCAAGTAGATCCGGCACCGATTCCTCGCCGAGATGTATCATTCTCATCATCACAGTGACCTCCTGAGAGAGAGCTAGCCTTAGGGTGAAGTTTCATCCTATCACCAGGGACCGAGTAGGCCCACATGTCGAGGAGCGATGCGTCAGGTGGCGAACTCCTTGAAGAGTATTCCACCTGCCAAGCCCCCGTTGCGGAGGGACTAGAGGAGCCTTGCCACCTCGTGTGCCTTCATGCTAGGGAACCACCGACGCCCCCAAGAGCTGGACTCCACCGCCGACACCATTGGGATCTCAAACCAAGGATTCTCCTCGTGGATGTCCATCCATACCCTATGAGATCGGAATTCATCTGCTAGCTCCCTCTGCCGCGTGGGAATGCACACCGTCTCCATGACCTCGGCAGCATAGAACGAGACGCACCCAGAGCACTGGTTCATCGCGACGAGACACGACCTATAAAAATGCCGAGACAGTGCTACGGAGGTCTTCACGCTAAGAAAGGCCTCACCGCTAGTGGAAAACATGCTTTTTGTCCCGGTTTATAAGGGCCTTTAGTCCCGGTTTGTAAGGGCCTTTAGTGGAAAACATGCTTTTTTTCTTGAACTTTTGAAATATCTAACTCGCCAATCTCTCACATCTCTTATTTTTAACACTAACTATACTTAATCTTAGGTCAAATTACACTTATGGTCAAACTTTCCGGTCGGTCACCCATCCCCAGCACGCTGAACTTCCCCATTCCATCTCTCCCATCTCGCGCGAAGGACCCTTATACCTTGTTGTCAAGACTAGTATATCAATCCTATTAGCTCATATCAATATGCCAACCGTCTTTATTTTTTAAAATTACGAACAACTATTTAAGTAAACAACAATAAACAAGTAATAATAATATTTTATTCCAATAAAAATAAAAAAAACTAATTAAATTAATATTTTATTCCTTTTTGTCATTTATTCATTTAATATGACATAAATAATATCTTCAAATCTGTAAATCAAAATTCGATAAATAATATATCCATTATTATAAGAAAAATGTGAGGAATTCAAATATGACATAAAAAATTATTAAAAAAATTTTAATTTTTGAAATATTTTTTCTTTTCTAATTTTAAGAATCTAAAAGAATCCAAAACGGCCTAATGCGGTTGAAATCGAAGAGAATTTTTTCTGCATGTTTTGATAGGCTGTACGTTTTTTTCTGATATCGTATGCAAAAGTTATGGCCATTTGAATTTTTCATGACATTTTTTTTGCAAATTATGTTGAAATTCATGTTTGTTAATTCTCGTAACAACTAAATCATTTAATATAACTACAGTTCAAAATATTTTATTTTTGGATTTTTTTTATAATTTTTTAGCATAATTTTGAAACTAGAAAAAGCGATCTCCTACCGGGAGGGGGGGGGGGGTGGAGAGCCGTTCTCCTGCCGCGACAGGATTTGTGCCCGTTTTCCTGCCGCGGTAGAACTTGAGAATTTTTTATGCCCGTTTTCTTTAGTCCCGGTTGGTGTCTCCAACCGGGACTAAAGGTCCCATTTGACCCGGGATTAAAGATTGTTCCGTTGGAGCATTAGTCCCGGGTCCAACCACAACCGGGACTAATGCTCCGAACTGGGTGGACGAAAGACCCTTTTTCTATTAGTGCATAGAAAAAGAGAAAATAGCGGCAATGGTGACAAAGCTAGGCTCCAAGTGCGGAGCAAGGATCTGGTAGTGCTCCAAGAGCGCTTGGAAGAAATGGGAGAAGGGCGAAACCAGCCCTGCCTCAATGGAATGGAGGAAGAAGGGATAGGTACTGTAGGGAGGGTGTCTCGCTTCGTCGCCCTGTGCCAGAGGTGGGTGAGCCACCACTCATTGTGCCCTTTGGCCACCAGATGCCGAAACTTGTTGAGGCATTCCTCGTTTATGATCTTGGAGCTCTCTAGAGCAGGAAGTGGGCCAGGTGGTGTGGCTGCACCTTTTGCAGAGGTCCTGCTCCGCTTGGGTGCCATCGCAAAGGGGAAAGCACGGAAGCAAACATATCGAATCAGATAGAGGAAGATGAAGAGTGCGATGGAGCAAGGGTAACGGTGGTGAAGTGACGGAGAAGTGAAAATCCCAACGCTTGGGGCACACCTTTTGAAGCGCCCGCATAGTTTTCGAGGAAGCTTTTATAGGGCAGCAATTCCCAGACCCAACGACGCGGGCTCCTCTCGCTGTTCAGCTTTCACGGTGGGGATCAGCTGTCCTGGTCCCACACTGCCACATGTGTATCCCTTGGCCCAACAGTTGTTTAGGACCCTTATCCCTTCACATCCAAGACATGCACGACCCAGGCTCTAGGGGGCTACTGTCAAGCGAGTGGGCACTATGGTACCATGGGCCATCTACTGCTAGGCCTATCTCAAAGGGTCATCTGCTTCAGGAGGACACGTGTCGAAGCCTCAGCAAGAATCCTCCGCGAGGTGCCTCCTTGGGGGCACCTCCATAAGGAGATCGTCAAGAGGGAACTCGCCCTAACCAAAGGTACATGTGAAGCGCACATGGGAGGCAGTGCCCCAGTGCCGAGGATGAGAAGGGACCAGCGATCTATGTTGGGGTTCGTAGCATGGAAAACAAAAATTTTCTATCGCATACAAACAAACAAGCCAAGATCTATCTACTAGATTGTAGCAACGAGTCGATGGAATAGCTAACCCTCGAAGATTCCAAAGCGGTTAACGAGAGCAGATTCTCGTGGGTGATGTAGTCGTACTCTTTCCGATCTCAAGATCGCGTAGACGATCCTTCCGGCGCCACGTTCCCGCAGCGCTCCCGCAGTCGGTCACACGTTCGGTACTCGACGAAGACCTTCCTCTCCCTTGTTCCAGCAGGCAGCGGAGGTTGTAGCACTCTCCTCGCGATTCCGGCAGCACAACGGCGTGGTACCGGAAGTAGAGGGGAGATCCCGCAGGGCTTCGCCTTAAGCCGGTGCGAGTATGGTGGAGCTTATGAGAGAGGCTATTAGTGGTCTAGTAATTAGACACACCAATTAGAGGGCTCTAAACCAATTAGAAGGCTCTAAACTGAATAGCTCTAAACCGGGGTCTAGATCTAGGGTTTAGTTTAGAGGATAGGAAACTTGTGTGTTCTAGGAGGGAGCCCTGCCCCTCCTTATATAGGTGGGAGGGGCTGGCCGGCCAAGGGGAGGAGTTCCTCCCCAACTCGGCCTTGGGAGGTGCGCCGGCCAAGGGGAGGAACCCTCCTCCAACTCGGCCTCCACCTCTCCTCCTCTTTCTCCTCTTTCCGAAAACTGGCAGTTTGACCGAAAACTGGCAGTTTGACTTTTCCAATTAGGATTTGAATTAACCCTTTATTTCGGACAGCGAGAACACTTAGTACATGATGCAATCATTCCAACATGCAATGACACATTCATGTACCCTTTCCCCCTCCGGAGTGCCGGACATTCCGGGACTTTCTAGAATGTTCCCGATGAAAACACCGGAACCATTCCCCAACTCCGAAACGGTACTTTCCTTATATGAATCTTATTCTCCGGACCATTCCGGATCACCTCGTGATATCCCGGATCCCATCCGAGACTCCGAACAACATTCGGTCTCTTTCTCATAATACCATAACTACTCAAACAACGTCGAATCCTTAAGTGTGTCTCCCTACGGTTCGTGAATTATGCGGACATGATCGAGACACTTCTCCGAACAATAACCAATAGAGGAATCTGGAAATTCATATGGCTCCCACATATTTCTACGATTACATTGCGATCGAATGAACCACTTACATACGATACCAATTTCCCTTTGTCTCACGATATGTTACTTATCCGAGGTTATGATCGTCGGTATCTCTACATACCTAGTTCAACCTCGTTACTGATAAGTACTCTTTTCTCGTTCCCGTGATATGTGATCCCTTGTGACCTAGTCACATGCTTGCAAGCTAATTGGATGACATTTCACCGAGAGGGCCCAGAGAATATCTATCCGTCATATGGATGGACAAATCCCACTCTTGATCCATGTGTCTCAACCAATACTTTCCGAACACTCAATGCCACCTTTATAGCCACCCTGTTACGGTGTGGTGTTTGATGACATCAAAGCATCCATCCGGCAAAGGTGATATGCATGATCTCATGGTCGAAGGAATTAGGTTACTATGTATCAGAAAGCATATAGCAATTGAACTATTGAAATGACTTGATCTTTATGCTACGCTTATCTATAGGAGTATGTCCACCATATCATTCTCCTAACGATATGATCTTGTTGTTAATAACATCTCAATGTTCATGACAGGGAAACCACAATCATCTATTAACCAACAAGCTAGTGAAGTATAGAGGCTATACTAGGGACTTCAATTTAAGTTTACAATTCACACAAGTATTAATGTTTCCTTGTTAATACTATTATAGCATGAATATAAACATTTATCATAAACACAAAGATATAATAATAACTATATTTATTATTGCCTCTAGGGCATATCTCCAACAGTCTCCCACTTGCACTAGAGTCAATAATCTAGTTTCAAACCTTTGTGTATTCAACACCTATGGCTTTCCGGTGTTGCATGTACACGATTGCTAGTGGTCAACTGATCTCCGGATCTGACACTTCCAGGTCCGTGTGTAATTGCATGTCTTTGCGTCTCTACGCATCACTCATTCTCTAATGAGATGGCTTTGTATAATTTGGTCTTTCGGTGTGACCTTTAGTTCTTTGGGGTTAAAACATGTTGATAATATTGTCGCACAATATATCTTCATAGTATTATCCCGCTGTGAACTACACCTAGTTTGATAACAAACTACTTGACACAAATGCCCTCTTTTGCTGCTAACATAGCAGTCATACACTTAGCCTTTTGTTGCAGTATCTGTCACAATGTCTTAACTTTGGAACTCATCCAAATCCATTATGGAACTCACTTTCCATTATATTGTGCCACCCTTAATTTAGATTGAGATAAACTTAATTTGTACTCTGTGACAAAACTAGTATCAATGTAGTACTTTTACAATGAACTAACCATCTATTTGTCACTTCTACAAATAATATACTCTTAGTTCTTCCAAAAAGATCATAAGAATATCCTTACTATCGTCCAATGATCATCTTATGAATCATTCTGGTATATGCTCATAACTTTTAGAGCATAGGACATATCTGGATTTGTACATACCACAGTATGATTGATATAAACACTCTTTGCGATTTCATATATCAAGTATCAATCTATACTTGAATCTTTGTTTCACTTACCAAATGTCAATACACTTGAATATATCATCAACATTGAACTCTTTCAATCCTTTCTGTGCGACAAGAACCTTTTCTTGTAGTTTCTATATTGAACTCATTCAATATCTCGTTTATGTACTTCTGGCACAACCATATTAGCATCTATTGATGCCAAATATTTGGGTTTTGCCTAAGTCTTTCATCAGGATGAAATTCTTAATATGTGTCAATAAAAGATACATCATTTCTAATCAACAATATGTCCTCCACATAATGTATTAGAAATATGTTTTTAGCGCTCCCACTTAATTTTTTTTGCAAATGCAAGCATCTTCATTGTCTCCGATGAAATTAAACTCTTTTAACAGTTTCATCATAGTGAAGATTCCAACTCCGCTATGCTTACTTCAACCATTGAAGTTTGCATATGCATTCAGCATCCTTTGAATTAACAAAACCCTTTGGACCATGTCATGCACACGTCCTAGGTAACAATTCTATTAGAAGAACTTGTTTTGTTTATTCAACTACCACATAACAAAATTATATGTAGTGGTTGCTATATTAATCCGTATAGACTAAATATCGCTATGAAAGATCAAATCTTGTCATAGTCAATCTTTGAACATTGTTGTGAACTCTTTCCCAACATGTCGACTATTTCATAGATGTGAAACATCCATGTCTACTTCTTTATAGATCCAAACACAACTGTAAGGTCTTACACCTTTCTCGAGGGACCTTCAAGTTCAAAACTTGATTTCTCGTGTATGGAATTATCACGGATTTTATGGCTTCAAGCCATTTGACGGAGTCAGGGCCCATCATCGCTTCTTTGCATGTAGTCCGTTCATTATTCTCAAATAATGATTCAACCCTCAAATCTTAGTATTTGATTGTTTACTCGACCTACTTGTTTCAATAGGAACTTAGATCTCAATGACCACATCCTTTTGAGGTACATGAGCCATGAGCATTAGTTGCTGCCTCCGGAACACTTTTCGGTGCTGCGCAACTCTGATCATATAGCTAAGGTTCTTTTAACCCTATCAAAGTTCTATTGTCCTCCCACTTAACTTTTCACGAAAAATTCCTTCTCAAAGAAACTTGACGTTCTAAGCGACAAACACTTTTGTCTCCGGTGTTTATGGAGGAATACTTAACAGTAATACAAAGACAGATTTATCCGACTTTGGTTGCAAACATCTTTAATGCATAGCATACCAATGTTTAAGAAAGGACCACTTGGGTTTTATCCCAAACCATAACTTTATATGGTGTCATTTCAGCGGATTATGATGGAGCTCTTTTCAGTGGAAAACGGTAGTCTCTAAAGCTTTTAATCTTTTAAAATATAATGGCAGTTTTATGAATTACACCTTTTGATCTTACCATGTCAAACAAGGTTTTAATTACATATCTCGAACGCTCCATACTCTTATGGTGTTTCGGGAAATGCAAATCCACGGAACGATTCCTTAAATCTTAGGTATTATGCTAAACTTGTAACTCAAATATCTTCCTTTATGATCTTATCATAAACTATTTATATTCTTGTTACAATGATTTTGCACTTCATCTTGAAATCTTTGAATTTTTCAAATATTTCATACTTCATCCTTATTAAGTAAATATTCATATATTCACTCAAATTTTCGGAGAAAGCATATGAAGTTGAAATCCATCGCTCTTGACTACACATAATGGAGTTCGTACAACAATATGCACAAGTTCCAATAAGCTAGTCTTTCGTTCCCTTTTGGCCTATGAACGAAGTTTTAATTATTCTCTAGGAAAGTTTCACAAACGTCATTTGATCAAAAATCAAAAGACTCCAAAATTCCATCCACATGGAGTTTCTTCATGTTTTCTTTCCAATATAATTTAAACTGCGATGTCACTTCCTAAGTGATCTTTCAATCAATTTGTCTTTCGACATTTTTTTTAGCACTAGTTTTATGGATGTGATTTCTCCAACGAGATTTGTAAATCATCCATCTTTTATGGATTACGGCAATTATTTGAACAACCCTGTTGTTCTCATAATACCTGATGAAACAAATCTTGAAGGCAAGCTTTGATGTTTAACGAGCAACACAATAACCCTTTATTTGTTCTTGATGAACATCATCACATATTCTTTTGCTAGTTACTTAGGCCATTGTAGTTCATGAATTGTGTTGTTTCGTATGACGATTCATACCAACAAATTCAGTATAAAATACTTAAGAACCACATTGTTTAATGAGCAAAGAATATAGCCATAACATGTATATCATCTATATACTTAAACTGAACAATTCTAGTCTTTTCTTTTCTGCCATATATTTCTGAGATTCTCTTTCAGTATTTCCTTTTCTGTTTGAAAGAATCTATCAACATTAATAGTGGAGTCATACATATGACACATAGTCCAAAGCGTGTATAATTAAATACCAATGTCTTTGGATTTGCACTTTGAAGTAGATCACCATCATCAAATGTTTGGTGTTCTTTCAAATTCCTTTCTTTAGTAATCTATTGGTGTAGTAAACATTTTACCTACATCAAATATTCACCTTTATCATGGAATCGTCCATGACCAAGCTACTTTTAGCTTATAACGGTGAATCGCGAGTATAATGTTGCTCTCCAAAACCTTTTGGAGGATTAGGATAACTAGTGTCTCCAACCTTTTGCAAATTCTCATCAAATATGAGAACATGACTTTTGCCATATTATACTCTATCATGTTGCAACCAAAACTTTGTTTCAGATATCACAATATCTTCCACACATCATGGTTTCTGAAACAACTCTTTCAGATCCTAGATAACCTTGATATTAAGACAATCCTTTGAATATCAAGAATCATGGAGACAAACATGATACTTTATATACTAACACTTGGAATTGTTACTCTTGATTTAATACCAATTATTAAACTTCATGGAGTAACCGGAACTTACTGAAAGTTTGCAATAGGACTTTTAAACTTTAGATTAACACTTCAAAACAATACGATACCAGTTCGTAAAGTAACTAACCAGAATTCTATAGTTCTATCATCTCAATTATAACTAAGCGCAAGGTGGTAAACGGATGCCAATGACTACAACAACTATGCAAATTCACTTTGATTTAGTTTATGATAAATTGAGTTCTAATTAATAATTAAATTAATCTAGGTGAACTCCCACTCAAAACAACATCCCTCACATTGTTTTAGTGATCACACGAACCAAATCCACTACATCAACTCCGATCATCACGAGAGTTGATATAGTTTCAATGGCGAACAATCGACATGTTCATCATATCTACTATATGACTCATGCTTTACCTTTCGGTGATCCGTGTTCCTGAGGCCATGTCTGTACATGCTAGGCTCGTCAAGATCAAACCTTAGCTACCGCATAAGCAAATCTGGCTTGCTTACGTTGTATTCACCCGCGGAATCAAAGACACCCGATCATCACGTGGTGCTTCGAAGCAACAAGCTTTGGCAACGGTGCATACTAAGGGTGAACACTTTAGAACTTGAAATTTTGTGCATGAGGGATCATCTTATAATGCTACCGTCGTCTACTAAGCAATACAAGATGCATAAAGGATTAACATCACATGCAATTCATAATATGTGATATGATATGGCCTTTCTTCTTTGTGCTTCCGATCTCCATCTTCAAGCACGAACATGATCTCCATCATCACCGGTATAGCATCAAGGTCAATGACGCTTCTTCATGGTTGTCGTCCACCAGCTTCAACTATTACAACTATTTTGAATAGACACGCAGGTCTTAACAGAAATTAAAGACAACCATATGGCTCCTGCCGGTTGCCAACTTACAATAAGGAACATTGCATACATCAAATATAATCACAATCATGGCCATATCACATCACTGCACACCCCTGCAAAACAAAGTTAGACGCTTCTACTTTCTTTGCATGTTTTACGTGGTTTGGGGCTTTCCATAAGTGTCGTTCTAACCTACGAACAAGAACCACAACATTGATACTAGCATTGTTGATTACCCGTTGTAAATTGGATCTTTACTATGCTAGGAGAAACAGGCACCCGCAAAGCCACTTATGCAATACGAGTTGCATGTCAAGCGTGGAGCAAGTCTCATGAACGATGTCATGTAAGGTTAGCCCGGGCCGCTTCATCCCAACATACCGCAAGATGCAAAGTACACGCAAAGCAATCTACAATAAAAGCATCAACGCCCACAATGACCATTGTGTTCTACTCGTGCAACAGATCTACATATAGACACGGCTCTGATACCACTGTTGGGGTTCGTAGCATGGAAAACAAAAATTTTCTATCGCATACAAACAAACAAGCCAAGATCTATCTACTAGATTGTAGCAACGAGTCGATGGAATAGCTAACCCTCGAAGATTCCAAAGCGGTTAACGAGAGCAGATTCTCGTGGGTGATGTAGTCGTACTCTTTCCGATCTCAAGATCGCGTAGACGATCCTTCCGGCGCCACGTTCCCGCAGCGCTCCCGCAGTCGGTCACACGTTCGGTACTCGACGAAGACCTTCCTCTCCCTTGTTCCAGCAGGCAGCGGAGGTTGTAGCACTCTCCTCGCGATTCCGGCAGCACAACGGCGTGGTACCGGAAGTAGAGGGGAGATCCCGCAGGGCTTCGCCTTAAGCCGGTGCGAGTATGGTGGAGCTTATGAGAGAGGCTATTAGTGGTCTAGTAATTAGACACACCAATTAGAGGGCTCTAAACCAATTAGAAGGCTCTAAACTGAATAGCTCTAAACCGGGGTCTAGATCTAGGGTTTAGTTTAGAGGATAGGAAACTTGTGTGTTCTAGGAGGGAGCCCTGCCCCTCCTTATATAGGTGGGAGGGGCTGGCCGGCCAAGGGGAGGAGTTCCTCCCCAACTCGGCCTTGGGAGGTGCGCCGGCCAAGGGGAGGAACCCTCCTCCAACTCGGCCTCCACCTCTCCTCCTCTTTCTCCTCTTTCCGAAAACTGGCAGTTTGACCGAAAACTGGCAGTTTGACTTTTCCAATTAGGATTTGAATTAACCCTTTATTTCGGACAGCGAGAACACTTAGTACATGATGCAATCATTCCAACATGCAATGACACATTCATGTACCCTTTCCCCCTCCGGAGTGCCGGACATTCCGGGACTTTCTAGAATGTTCCCGATGAAAACACCGGAACCATTCCCCAACTCCGAAACGGTACTTTCCTTATATGAATCTTATTCTCCGGACCATTCCGGATCACCTCGTGATATCCCGGATCCCATCCGAGACTCCGAACAACATTCGGTCTCTTTCTCATAATACCATAACTACTCAAACAACGTCGAATCCTTAAGTGTGTCTCCCTACGGTTCGTGAATTATGCGGACATGATCGAGACACTTCTCCGAACAATAACCAATAGAGGAATCTGGAAATTCATATGGCTCCCACATATTTCTACGATTACATTGCGATCGAATGAACCACTTACATACGATACCAATTTCCCTTTGTCTCACGATATGTTACTTATCCGAGGTTATGATCGTCGGTATCTCTACATACCTAGTTCAACCTCGTTACTGATAAGTACTCTTTTCTCGTTCCCGTGATATGTGATCCCTTGTGACCTAGTCACATGCTTGCAAGCTAATTGGATGACATTTCACCGAGAGGGCCCAGAGAATATCTATCCGTCATATGGATGGACAAATCCCACTCTTGATCCATGTGTCTCAACCAATACTTTCCGAACACTCAATGCCACCTTTATAGCCACCCTGTTACGGTGTGGTGTTTGATGACATCAAAGCATCCATCCGGCAAAGGTGATATGCATGATCTCATGGTCGAAGGAATTAGGTTACTATGTATCAGAAAGCATATAGCAATTGAACTATTGAAATGACTTGATCTTTATGCTACGCTTATCTATAGGAGTATGTCCACCATATCATTCTCCTAACGATATGATCTTGTTGTTAATAACATCTCAATGTTCATGACAGGGAAACCACAATCATCTATTAACCAACAAGCTAGTGAAGTATAGAGGCTATACTAGGGACTTCAATTTAAGTTTACAATTCACACAAGTATTAATGTTTCCTTGTTAATACTATTATAGCATGAATATAAACATTTATCATAAACACAAAGATATAATAATAACTATATTTATTATTGCCTCTAGGGCATATCTCCAACAATCTACCCCTTCTACAAGGAAAGCATCTTCCTCTCCATCAGCATAGGAGTGGCAGACAAGGCCTGTACCAAGAAGGACCACCTCCTTCTTTGGTACATGAGGAAAATGCAGGAGGGAAAAGACAAGAAGCCCATGGCATCCAACGATGGACTGGGTCCACGGGAAGAGACAATTGTATCCTACCTGCCTCCTCCTTTGTCGCCATGTGGGAACCCTTCCCGCCAAAATCAGGGGAAGAGGACCGAGAACCTATAAAGGGGGGCGAGGCATCACCGTCGAATGGGATCGAATCTTCTTCCACCTATGGGAACCCTAGATTTATCCTAGCTAGGAACCCTAGACATGATCGCCCGATCAGCACCTTGTACTATAAACCTCACCAAGAAGTGCAAGCAGTGCAAACAAGCAGGAGTAGGGTTTCACACCGCAAGGTGCCCTAAACCTGGGTAAACTCTCTTTGTACCCCTTTCGTGATTTTTCTGTTGTTTCCTCGCCATGCTCGAAAAGGGTTTGTGGAGATCGTGTCCAGCCTTCTGTGTTCAATTTCATCCTACTTCAAGAGGTACCCTGCAGGGACAATCTCTGACAGTGTACCCATAACATGAAGCACCGATCAAGTTGCATGGGATGCACATGTTTAGAACTAACCCCTCTAACTATGAACTTATTGTCCTAGTTACCTATTCTTTTCATGTGTTTTCATGGTTTTCCTCTGATAAGCTCACCATATTTGGAAGTGTAGAGTGTATCTTGTTTGTGTGTGCAATGGGAGGGCAGAAAATGACAACCAAACAAGCGTGGGTTGCATCCTCTAGAAAAAACAGACAACCAAACGGGCTGCAAATTTGGGACAACTCATGCAACACAAGATACCAAATGGGCTACAAATGCTGGCCCAAGTTGTGTTATCGGCCGACCCTTCTCCCGCTGGCACTACCGGACCAGGCTAAGAATCAGGTGCAAACTACCGAACGCGCCCAATAGATTATACACGTAGTCTCAGAGGTATGTTTCTTGTTTCTCAACTTCCCAGCGCGCCACAGCATGGTGCCGTTTTTTTCTCTAGTATGGATGACGAGGGGTCACCTCGGCAATGCCCATGATGATGGAGTTGGGGTTTCGCGGAAAAGAAAACGCTAGGGATTTCGTCGGATGTCAGGAAAACGATGAAGACAAAGTCGCCTGAATATTGAGTAAAACACGCTATTACAAGTTGTCCTCTAGATTTATGTACCCTCGCTTAGGTCTCTCCCGTCCTATATATAATAGGCCGGGTCTCAAAGTTGTATGCGGATAGGTTTCATACACGCGTAATTACAATACCAACAGAATGTCGGTTCATAGTCTCTTTCCTAATACAGTCAAAACCTTTGGCGGTTGCTTCTTCTAGGCCATCATCTGTAATCTCCTTGGGCCATAAGCCCTTTACCCAATGTAGGGTAGCCAATCATGAGCATCTGAATAACTATAGCCATGTCAGTAGCTCCGAGACTCTACTTGAACTGCAGTTTCAGGTTGAGTCTCAAAGTTTCTTTTTCCTTTTTTATCTTTGTAGGGATTTTGGTACAACGAGTCTGATGCTTCCGACAGATCGGGAATCAGTTAATTGCTCCTGGGCAAAAACAAGGTTGTCCTACATCAAATTCAAGTCCCCAGGCTCGAATCCAGAATTTGCTACTCGCGTAATTCAGTTTGAACCGCTGAGGTCTTATCGAATACCGAATTTTAGTTTTCTATTTTTATCGGGTACCCAACGCGTCCGTCGGGATTTTTCATCGTATCATTGATACGGATATTTTACTGGCAGAGCGCATTCTTGTGCGATTACCAGGCCACACATGACGAATCCCGAGGTCTTACCTTCATGCTTCTGAACATGGCATTCAGATTTTTATCGCGTTGGGTGCGATCCGAGAGTTTTTGTTTTGCAACGGCTGAAGAACATTTTGCTTTTTGCAAATACTCCCGATAGGAGTATTTTGTTAATGAATGTTTTCTTTGTTTTTGTTTATCAGGTGCGCGGCAGCGCTCCTGATAGGAGTAGCCCCGAGGCTATGTTTAGATATATGTATCAAAACATAGGCTCAAAAACTTATGTCTATGGCACCAGTGATTCTGTAATTTTTGTTGGGTGCACGACCAGTGTTCCCGATAGGAGTAGCCGCCGAGGCAACAATCGTAATATTGTATATTCGGTTGTAGTCTCAGATCTTTTCTTGGAGGAATTTACTTTGATTCTGATTTTTGTTTTTTCGAGTCATATTTTCAATGGCGAGCCGCAATTTCTACAACTCTTCTGTGACGTCAGTGATGGCGTATCTTATGCTGTTGATTTTCAGAAGAACATGCCCTGATGGAACGTGTCGAAACGTGGGCCCATGCAATAGTAATGAAGACGCGTGATAGCATATTCAACGGAGATTTTGGACTGCACGCCCCCTCTTCGCACAAAAATCGAGGCGTCACGCGTTGTCCTCCATTTTTACCGCAGCCATAACTTCTTAAATTTTTTCCTTTACAGAATCTTTGTAACACGTGTCACCATCGTGCGACCTTCTGTCGGTTCGATTTTGCATCAAACGGTTCAGACCTCACGTCTTTGCTCTTTATAAGGGGGAGGAGGTGTGTTTTACTATTTTGCCTCACCTTCCCCTACTTCATCTTCTTCCTTGCAGTTTTGCCCCCTTGCAAACTCCTGCTCTTGCTCCCTTGCAAAACTCCGGTTCTTGTGCTCGTATTCCCTTTTTGCCACCATGGGCAAAAGCAAGGCTGCTGGAACTTCTGCTGTCGCCGCGAAGGCCACCAGGAAAAGGGCCGTCGGATGGGATCCCACCAAGTGCACGACGAGAGAACTCCGTGAAGCGCGAAACTCTGGCCATCTGACGGAGGGTTCCTTCAAGCTCCTTGGATATGAGGCTGCGCCCATCCCCGAGCCTGGCTAGAGGGTAATGTTCCTCCCTTTCCTCTTCCGTGGTCTTTCTCTTCCTATCCACAAATTTCTTCATGGCCTTTTGTTTGTTTATGGCATGCACATGTATCAGCTCACGCCCAACTCTATTCTCCACGTCGCTTGTTTCGTCACTCTTTGAGGCGTCACACTTGTTCATTGCTTGTTGTGCCACAAGATTGGAATCTCCGAAGATTTTGAGGCGAGTTGCACCGTAGGCTTTTGCTGTTCGCATGCCATGCAACAAGGCCTCGTATTCTGCTTCGTTATTGGATGCGTTTGCGAAGCTCATCCAAAGTATATAGCGCATTTTATCGCCTTGAGGTGATATTAGTATAACTCCTACTCCTTCAGTTCTTTTGGATCCATAGAAGTACATTGTCCAGGCACTAGAAAGATCCGGTGGGCCTGCACATTGCAACTCTGTCCACTCTGTGATGAAATCCGGCAGGACTTGCGACTTGATTGCTTTGCGCTTCTCATACGTGATATCTCGAGGGGATAATTCGATGCCCCATAGAGAGACACGTCCAGTTGCTTATGGATTGTTGAGGATGCTTAATAAAGGTGCTTCATTGACCACTATGATAGGATGCTCCGAAAAATAATGTCGCAATTTTCGTGCTATCATAACTACCCCATATGCTAATTTTTGGTAATGCGGGTACCTTTATTTGGATGGCGATAAGACCTCACTCAAGAAGTGGACTTGCCTCTGCACACCATGGGGTTTTCCTTCTTCGGGTCACTCCACGACCAAAACCGTCCTGACCACCTAATTTGTTGCAGCAATATAAAGTAGTAAAGGCTCTTTTTCTTTTGGCGACACGACGACAGGGGATGTCAAAAGTGTCCTTTTAAGATCTTCGAAAGCGCGCTGAGATTCTTCTGTCCATTTGATTTTTTCCGATTTCCTCATAAGGGCATAAAATGGCAGTGCTTTTTCTCCTAGCCTTGCAATGAAACAACTGAGTGCTGCTACTCTCCCTGCCAGTTGTTGTACGCCACGCAGATTTGTTGGCTTCTTCATTCTTAGGATTGCTTAATTTTTTTGGGATTAGCCTCGGTTCCTCTAGCTGATACCAAATATCCGAGGAGCTGGCCAACCGGGACTCCAAAGTAACATTTCTTTGGGTTCAGTTTGATTCTAAACTTGTCGAGATTTTTGAATGTTTCTTCGAGGTCCTTGATCAGCTCAGATCCTTGGCCAGTTGTAACTATGACGTCATCAATATACACTTGCACATTTGTGCCTATTTGGCTACCCAGACATTTCTGCATCATCCGCTGATACGTTGCTCCGACGTTCTTGAGGCCAAAAGGCATTGTTGTGTAGCATAATACACCGCAGGGCGTGATAAACGCCGTTTTCTCCAGATCTTCTTCCTTCATCCTAATCTGGTGGTATCCTAAGTAAGCGTCCATGAAAGAAAGACATTCACATCCCGCAGTTGCATCGATTATTTGGTCGATTCGCGGCAATGGGAAGTGATCTTTTGGGAAATGCTTGTTTAGTGCAGTCAAATCGATGCACATCCGAAGTTCTATAGTGTTTTTCTTTGGAACACATACTGGGTTTGCAAGCCACTTTGATTTTGTTACTTCTTTGATAAAATTGGCATCGATGAGGCAATGGAGCTCCTTTCCAATGGCCTTGCACTTCGGTTCTATGAAGCGACGAAGTGGTTGCTTTACTGGCTTCGCTTTACGATCCAAGTTTAATGCATGCTCAGCGAGTTCCCTAGGAATCCTCGGCATGTCAGAAGGTAACCATGCGAAGATCTCCCAGTGCTCACGGGGGAACTCGATGAGCGTGCTTTCCTATGCGGGGTCAAGGTTGGAGGCCACAAATGTTGTTTTTGTCGGGTCGACGGGGTGGGTCTATACTTCTTTTGTGTCCTTTGCTGTGTCAAAAGCCTGATCGGGATTGACACGCGCTAATTACAATGGTTGTGCATTTGCTGAGATTTTGAGTTGTTCAAACTCCGTTGTCATCCCGAAGGATTCAGAAATTTTGTTGAACTCTCGATCACAATTGTCGGCACGGGTGAAGCTTCCTTTTACCGTAATAATTCCTTTTGGTGCTGGCATCTTCATCACTAAGTATGCATAATGCGGCACTGCCATGAATTGTGCAACGACCGGTCATCCCAGAATTGCGTGATATTGTGATGGCCAGTCCATGACTTTAAATTCGAGTTTTTCTCACCTGGAATTTACTTTGGAACCAAAAACAACGTCAAGAAAACTTTGCCTAAAGGGATTTCGGCTTTACCTGGTACTATTCCATGGAAGGATGTTTTTGTTGGCATAAGGTTGTCCATTGGGTAGCCCATTGTTCTTATTGTTTTTGCCTAGATCAGATTTATGCTACTTTCTGCATCCATGAAGACCTTGCTCATATCAAACCTGCCAATTTGTGCTTCGACTATCAAGGTTGAGTGACTCGATCTTGGGACCTAAAGTGGATGATCAGCTTTGCTAAATGTGATTTCTTGTTCTGACCAATGGAGATATTCGGGTGTAGTTGATGCTGCCATTTCCACCATATTGATTTGTCTTGTGATGAGCTTCTGAATTATGTTGGATGGCCGCTGACATGGATATACCCTACAAGTACTCGAGCTTGGTATATACGGTCCAAATACGTACAGGCCCACGGTGTCACCAAGGCCCAAACAAAGGACTCGAGTAAACCTACGGACTCTCGATTGCTTGAAGAACAGAAGAAGTTAAAGATAGAAAGTTTGAAGGGGAAATACCCTAACTTGTAATCGACTCGACCTGCTACCCGAGACCTAGCCTATCTATATAAAGGCTAGGAGGGGGCGGCGAGGAGGACACACGCAACCCTAGTTTCCACAACCCTCTCCAGATTGCATCTGCGCACCATTGTAACTTTCGACTCCTTCGATAATTCCACGAGCAAACAAGCAGGAGTAGGGACCTCCACGAGGCCTGAACCTGGGTAAATCTTTGTCCCATGTGTGCTTGTTTGCTAGCCGATAGATGTCTCCAGCGCTCCCTCCTTCTCCAAAACCCAAGTCCATAACAATGGGCATTGATGAGTTAAACCCTCGTCAATTGGCGTCGTCTGTGGGAAGTGGGAGTACTGATGTTGTGGCTTCTTCGGCTCCACCAACTGCGATCTACAACTCTGCAACAGCGGAGATTCGCCAGCTCTTCGGCGTGTTCGACTTCACCGTCCACATGCCGGCCACCCACCCGGCCTTCGAGTCCGTGGGCGACGGAATCAGCCTGGCGATTGGGAGCTTCCGCTTCCAAGTTGGTCAGATGGGCACGCTTCGCATGCCTGATCAACCGACAGCACCGGAGATTGCCCCAGTATCATGGTTCCCTCCATCGATCGGCACCCTCAGCGAGCTCAACGCCCCGGTGGCAGTCGAAAACACGGTCAGCGACAGCAGTCGCGATTCCGATCTGAGTGATCTGGCCACTGAAGATGGAACCTACGGTTCCGGGTTTGAGAGTTGTGGGAGCAACATCTTCCCCAATCACTTCATGTGCGCCGTCATCAACGCAGGCGACACCTCTACCAATCGCGACAACAGTGGCAACCCTGGTAATGGCACCGATCCACCCAATGCCGGTAACGATGGCAATGGTGGCAACGGCGGTAACGGTGGCAATCGCGCCCTCGTCAACAATGGAGGAGCAGTCGAACCTCCCAGCATAATCAATGAGCAAACCGGCGAACGCGTCGTAATCAAGCTCAACGAGCAACAGTGGGATCGCTGCCGCGAGGCCTTACGAGGCACACCTCTACCCTTCGGGTCCCCGCAAGAACTGCTAATGGGCTATCACTAGCTCCTGAAGGAAGAATTCAAGCGCCAACTGCAAACAATCACGCAACTTGAGGCGCGTAAAAAGGCAGCGGACGAATCGAGCCTTCGTCGTGCTGGGCTCTCCTCCTACGGAGGATCCTCCTCAAGGGGCAACGAGTACCTCGCCAAGAAGAGGCAATCGCAGATGGCTCATCTCACCGAGCAAGAACGCATAGAAGTCGCGAAAGTCCTCGAGTTTAGCTCTATGACAGTCGACACGAGAGGCAACGTGGTCCCCAGAATGCCGCAGGCTGCGGTGACAGCAGCCACCATGTACCTCCTCAATAACCAGCCGCCAGCTGGAGATCCTCGAACTGCCATGCACTGATCTACGATCGCGGGCTTGGGATTAATCGAGGCCGCCCTCGACAAGGAGCCGACACCAGACCCAAAAAAGGGCAAATCGCTAGCAAAGCGCCACTCCTCACCCTCATCCAGCGATGACAGTCACGACTTGTCTCGACGCCGCCACTCACGGCGACACGACCGTGACTACGATGCGCGCGACGACCTCACGCAGCGCAAGATCGACAAATCAAGGGCACGACGTGCTCGGTCGACTAACACGGAAGAAGAAGATGGGGAGCTCTGCGGCGCCAGATGCTTCAGCAGATCCATTAGGCAGAAGCGAATGCCTAAAGGGTTTAAACTCCCGTCGGAGAACCCGAAGTTTGACGGCCTACAGGACCCCAAGATCTGGCTGGAGGACCACATCTCCTTCGTCAGACTCCACGGAGGCAGTCGAAGCACTGCCATGCAATGCTTGCAGCTACAGCTGCAGGGCGCCGCCCGAGCATGGCTCAATAACCTCTCACGCGGGTCCATTCACAGTTGGGATGAGCTGGTTTACAGCTTCGAGCGCAACTTTAAGGGCACGTACAAGCGGCCCGCATCAATCGAAGAGCTGAGATGCTGCCAGCAAAGATCTGGCGAATCGCTGCGCTCCTACATCCAAAGGAGGTCCTGTAGGGGTTCGTAGCATGGAAAACAAAAATTTTCTATCGCATACAAACAAACAAGCCAAGATCTATCTACTAGATTGTAGCAACGAGTCGATAGAGGAACTCACCCTCGAAGATTCCAAAGCGGTTAACGAGAGCAGATTCTCGTGGGTGATGTAGTCGTACTCTTTCCGATCTCAAGATCGCGTAGACGATCCTTCCGGCGCCACGTTCCGGCAGCGCTCCCGCAGTCGGTCACACGTTCGGTACTCGACGAAGACCTTCCTCTCCCTTGTTCCAGCAGGCAGCGGAGGTTGTAGCACTCTCCTCGCGATTCCGGCAGCACAACGGCGTGGTACCGGAAGTAGAGGAGAAATCCCGCAGGGCTTCGCCTTAAGCCGGTGCGAGTATGGTGGAGCTTATGAGAGAGGCTATTAGTGGTCTAGTAATTAGACACACCAATTAGAAGGCTCTAAACCAATTAGAAGGCTCTAAACCGCTGGCTAAAGCAATTAGAAGCTCTAAACCAAAATGGCTCTAAACCGGAGATTTAGAGGTGGAAACTTGTGTATCTAGGAGGGGAGCCCTGCCCCTCCTTATATAGGTGGAGGGGCCGGCCAAGGGGAGGAGAGTCCCTCCCCAAGTCGGCTTGGTGGGGCGCCGGCCAAGGGAGGAACCCTCCTCCAATTCGGCCTCCACCAATCCTCCTCTCTTCCCACTTCCCAAAATTGCCGTTTGACTTTCAAACTAGCCGTTTGACTTTTCAATTTAGGATTTAAATAAATCCTTTATTTGGGACAGCAAGAACACTTAGTACATGATGCAATCATTCCAATATGTAATGAAACATTCATGTACCCCTTCCCCTCCGGAGTGCCGGACAATCCGGAACCTTCTAGAACATTCCCGATGAAAACACCGGAATCATTCCCGAACTCCGAAATGGGACTTTCCTTATATGAATCTTATTCTCCGGACCATTCCGGATCACCTCGTGATATCCCGGATCCCATCCGAGACTCCGAACAACATTCGGTCTCTTTCTCATAATACCATAACTACTCAAACAACGTCGAATCCTTAAGTGTGTCTCCCTACGGTTCGTGAATTATGCGGACATGATCGAGACACTTCTCCGAACAATAACCAATAGAGGAATCTGGAAATTCATATGGCTCCCACATATTTCTACGATTACTTTGCGATCGAATGAACCACTTACATACGATACCAATTTCCCTTTGTCTCACGATATGTTACTTATCCGAGGTTATGATCGTCGGTATCTCCGCATACCTAGTTCAACCTCGTTACTGATAAGTACTCTTTTCTCGTTCCCGTGATATGTGATCCCTTGTGACCAAGTCACATGCTTGCAAGCCAATTGGATGACATTCCACCGAGAGGGCCCAGAGTATATCTATCCGTCATGTGGATGGACAAATCCCACTTTTTGATCCATGTGTTTCAACCAATACTTTCCGAACACTTAATGCCACCTTTATAGCCACCCAGTTACGGTGTGGTGTTTGATGTCATCAAAGCATCCATCCGGTAAAGGTGATATGCATGATCTCATGGTCGAAGGAATTAGGTTACTATGTATCAGAAAGCATATAGCAATTGAACTATTGAAATGACTTGATCTTTATGCTACGCTTATCAATAGGAGTATGTCCACCATATCATTCTCCTAACGATATGATCTTGTTGTTGATAACATCTCAATATTCATGATATGGAAACCACAATCATTTAATCAACCAACAAGCTAGTGAAGTATAGAGGCTATACTAGGGACTTCAAATTAAGTTTACAAATCACACAAGTATTAATGGTTTCCTTGTTAATACTATTATAGCATGAATGTAAACATTTATCATAAACACAAAGATATAATAATAACTACATTTATTATTGCCTCTAGGGCATATCTCCAACAGTCTCCCACTTGCACTAGAGTCATCTAATCTAGATTACATGGTAATACACCGAACACCCATGGCAGTTTGGTGTTGGTCATGTTTTGCCCTCGGGAGAGGTTTAGTCAACGGATCCGCCACATTCAGATCTGTGTGTACTTTGCAAATCTTTATATCCCCATCCTGGATATGTTCTCGAATAGCGTGAAAACGCAGTTTGATATGCTTCAGCTTCTTGTGTGACCTTGGTTCTTGCGCATTGGCTATGGCGCCCATGTTATCACAGTAGATAGACATTGGGTCCAGCGCACTAGGAACCACACCCAGCTCTGTAATGAACTCTTTCATCCATATCGCTTCTTGTGAAGCCTCCGAAGCAGCCATGTATTCCGATTCAGTTGAAGATCTCGCCACAACGCTTTGCTTTGCACTCCTCCAGCTAACTGCTGCACCATTCAAAATAAATACGTACCCAGATTGTGATTTAGTATCATCTGGATCGGTGTTCCAACTAGCATCGGTGTAACCATTAACAACGAGCTGTTCATCACCTCCATAAGAAAGAACCATATCCTTAGTTCTTCTCAAGTACTTAAGGATGTTTTTGACCGCTGTCCAATGATCCACTCCTGGATCACTTTGATATCTGCTAGTTAGACTAACAGCATATGCGATGTCGGGTCTAGTACATAGCATGGCATACATTAGAGATCCTATGGCTGAGGCATAGGGAGTCTTACTCATCCTTTCTCTATCTTCTGCCGATGTCGGACTTTGAGTTTTACTCAAGGTCGTATTGGGCAACATGGGCAAGAACCCTTTCTTGCTTTCTTCCATTCCAAACTTCTTTAGAACTTTGTCCAAATATGTACTCTGTGACAATGATATTTGGCGTTTCGATCTATCTCTATAAATCTTTATGCCTAATATGTAAGCTGTTTCGCCAAGATCCTTCATTGAAAAACTATTATTCAAATATTCCTTGACACTATTAAGAAGGTCTACATCATTCCCAATCAACAATATGTCATCCACATACAGTATTAAGAATGCTACAGAGCTCCCACTCACTTTCTTGTAAATACAAGCTTCTCCATAAGTTTGTATAAAACCAAAACTTTTGATTACCTTATCAAAACGTTGATTCCAACTTCGTGATGCTTGCTTCAATCCATAGATGGACCGTTGAAGTTTGCATACCTTGTTAGCATCTTTAGGATCGACAAAACCTTTGGGTTGCATCATATACAACTCTTCATCAATGTCTCCATTGAGGAATGCTGTTTTGACATCCATCTGCCATATCTCATAATCATAATATGCAGCGATTGCTAACATAATCCTCACAGACTTTAGCTTCGCTACCGGTGAGAAAGTCTCATCGTAGTCAACTCCTTGAATTTGTCGAAAACCTTTTGCGACAAGTCGAGCTTTATAGACAGTAACATTACCATCAGCATCTGTTTTCTTCTTGAAAATCCATTTGTTCTCGACAGCCTTTCGGCCATCCGGTAAGTCCACCAAAGTCCATACTTGGTTTTCGTGCATGGATCCAATCTCGGATTTCATGGCTTCTTGCCATTTATTGGAATCTGGGCTCATCATCGCTTCCTCATATGTCTCGGGGTCATCGGTGTTGTCCACCACCATGACATTCATAACGGAATCATACCAATCTGGAGTGGTACGAGTTCTCGTTGACCTCCGAGGCTCTGTAGTAACTTCAACCGAAGTTTCATGATCACCATCATTAGCTTCCTCTCTTATTGGTGCAGGCACCACAGGAACTTCTTCCGGTGCTGCGCTACTCGCAATTTCGAGAGAGGGTTCGACAACCTCGTCGAGTTCTACTTTCCTTCCAGTCACTTCTTTCGAGAGAAATTCCTTCTCTAAAAGGGATCCATTCTTGGCAACGAAGATTTTGCCTTCGGATCTATGATAGAAGGTATACCCAATAGTTTCCTTCGGGTATCCTATGAAGACGCATTTTTCCGCTTTGGGTTCAAGCTTGTCCGGCTGTAACTTCTTTACATAGGCTTCGCATCCCCAAACTTTAAGGAACGACAATTTAGGTTTCTTCCCAAACCATAATTCATACGGTGTCGTTTCAACGGATTTAGACGGTGCCCTATTTAAAGTGAATGCAGCTGTTTCTAATGCATAACCCCAAAATGATAGCGGTAAATCTGTAAGTGACATCATAGAACGAACCATATCTAAGAGAGTTCGATTACGACGTTCGGACACACCATTACGCTGTGGTGTTCCCGGCGGTGTCAATTGTGAAAGTATTCCGCACTTCTTTAAATGCTCGCCAAACTCGTAAGTTAGATATTCACCTCCACGATCAGAACGTAGAAATTTAATCTTCTTGTTACGTTGATTCTCTACCTCACTTTGAAACTCCTTCTCGAAAGTTTCGGACTTATGTTTCATGAAATAGATATACCCATATCTACTCAAGTCATCCGTGAAGGTAAGAACATAACGATAACCACCGCGCGATGCTACACTCATTGGACCACACACATCGGTATGTATGATTTCCAATAAGTCCGTAGCTCGCTCCATCATACCAGAAAATGGAGTCTTAGTCATTTTACCCATCAGACATGCTTCGCATCTTTCAAGTGATTCAAAATCAAGTGATTCAAGAAGTCCATCGGAATGGAGTTTCTTCATACGTTTCACTCCAATGTGACCAAGACGACAGTGCCACATATAGGTCGAATTATCGCTTGATTTCAAACGTTTAGCTTCAATATTGTTGATATGTGTATTTCCACTATCGAGATTCAATAAGAATAGACCATCTATCAAAGGTGCATGTGCGTAAAACATATTACTCATATAAATCGAACAACCATTATTCTCTGACTTAAACAAGTAACCGTCTCGCAATAAACAAGATCCTGATATAATGTTCATGCTCAACGCAGGCACCAAATAACAATTATTTAAGTATAAAACTAATCCCGATGGTAGATGAAGGGGTAGCGTGCCGACCGCGATCACATCAACCTTTGATCCGTTTCCCACGCGCATCGTCACCTCGTTCTTCGCTAGCTTCCGTTTATTCTGCAGCACCTGTTTCGAGTTACAAATATGAGCAACCGAACCAGTATCAAATACCCAGGCACTACTACGAATACTAGTGAGATACACATCAATAACATGTATATCAGATATACCTTTCTTCTTGATGTTGCCGTTCTTCAAATCCGCCAAGTACTTTGGGCAATTCCGCTTCCAGTGACCTTCTCCCTTGCAGTAAAAGCACTCAGTATCAGGCTTTGGTCCAGCCTTGGTTTTCTTCGTCGGCGTGGTAACTTTCTTACCACCCTTCTTGAAGTGTCCCTTTTGCTTAGACTTGCCCTTCTTGAATTTGGTGGTCTTATTGACCATCAACACTTGGTGCTCTTTCTTGATCTCCACTTCTGCAGATTTTAACATAGCAAATAGTTCTGGCAACTCTTTGTTCATGTTCTGCATGTTGTAGTTCATCACAAAGTTCCTGTAACTTGGTGGTAGTGATTGGAGGACACGGTAAATCCCCAAAGCATTAGGAATCACTATACCCAAGCTTTGAAGTTTGTTTGCGTGCCCAGACATCTTAAGCACATGCTCACTGACGGAGCTGCCTTCTTCCATCTTGCAGTTAAAGAACTTTTCAGAAGCCTCATAGCTTTCAATTGCCGCATGAGTCTCAAAAATTAATTTGAGATCCTCGACAATATCATATGGGTCTGACTCTTCAAACCTTTTCTGAAGCTCCGATTCTAAACCATACAAGATAGCACACTGAACTATGGAGTACTGATTCTTCCGAGCGAGGTAAACATTCTTTACTTCATCGGGAGCATCAGCTGCAGGTGGGTCACCCAGCGGTGCATCCAGCACATAGGTCAAATTACCAGCTGTGAGGACAATCCTCAAATTGCGGAACCAATCCGCGAAGTTGCTTCCATTGTTTTTCAACTTTTCTTTCTCTAGGAACGCATTAAAATTGATGGTAGGGGCTGCCATTGATCTACAACATATTTGCAATAGTTTAGACTAAGTTTATGACAAATTGAGTTCAAATTAATTAATGAAATTGAACTAGGTGAACTCCCACTCAAAACAACATCCCTCACATTGTTTTAGTGATCACACGAACCAAATCCACTACATCAACACCGATCATCACGAGAGTTGATATAGTTTCAATGGCGAACAATCATCATGTTCATCATATCTACTATATGATTCATGCTTTACCTTTCGGTAATCCGTGTTCCTGAGACCATGTCTGTACATGCTAGGCTCGTCAAGATCAAACCTTAGCCACCGCATAAGCAAATCTGGCTTGCTTACGTTGTATACACTTGCGGAATCTAACACACCCGATCATCACGTGGTGCTTCGAAACAACAAGCTTTAGCAACGGTGCTAGCTAAGGGCGAACACTTTATGATTTGAAATTCATGTGCATGAGGGATCATCTTATAATGCTACCGTCGTCTACTAAGCAATACAAGATGCATAAAGGATTAACATCACATGCAATTCATAATATGTGATATGATATGGCCTTTCTTCTTTGTGCTTCCGATCTCCATCTTCAAACACGAACATGATCTCCATCATCACCGGCATTGCATCAAGGTCAATGACGCTGCACCATGGTTGTCGTCCACCGGCTTCAACTATTACAACTACTTTGAATAGACACGCGGGTCTTAACATAAATTAAAGACAACCATATGGCTCCTGCCGGTTGCCAACTTACAATAAGGAACATTGCATACATCAAATATAATCACAATCATGGCCATATCACATCACTGCACACCCCTGCAAAACAAAGTTAGACGCCTCTACTTTCTTTGCATATTTTACATGGTTTGGGGCTTTCAATAAGTGTCGTTCTAACTTACGAACAAGAACCACAACATTGATACTAGCATTGTTGATTACCCGTTGTAAATTGGATCTTAACTATGCTAGGAGAAACAGGCACCCGCAAAGCCACTTATGCAATACAAGTTGCATGTCAAGCGTGGAGCAAGTCTCATGAACGATGTCATGTAAGGTTAGCCCGGGCCGCTTCATCCCAACATACCGCAAGATGCAAAGTACACAAAAAGCAATCTACAATAAAAGCATCAACGCCCACAATGACCATTGTGTTCTACTCGTGCAACAGATCTACATATAGACACGGCTCTGATACCACTGTAGGGGTTCGTAGCATGGAAAACAAAAATTTTCTATCGCATACAAACAAACAAGCCAAGATCTATCTACTAGATTGTAGCAACGAGTCGATAGAGGAACTCACCCTCGAAGATTCCAAAGCAGTTAACGAGAGCAGATTCTCGTGGGTGATGTAGTCGTACTCTTTCCGATCTCAAGATCGCGTAGACGATCCTTCCGGCGCCACGTTCCGGCAGCGCTCCCGCAGTCGGTCACACGTTCGGTACTCGACGAAGACCTTCCTCTCCCTTGTTCCAGCAGGCAGCGGAGGTTGTAGCACTCTCCTCGCGATTCCGGCAGCACAACGGCGTGGTACCGGAAGTAGAGGGGAAATCCCGCAGGGCTTCGCCTTAAGCCGGTGCGAGTATGGTGGAGCTTATGAGAGAGGCTATTAGTGGTCTAGTAATTAGACACACCAATTAGAAGGCTCTAAACCAATTAGAAGGCTCTAAACCGCTGGCTAAAGCAATTAGAAGCTCTAAACCAAAACGGCTCTAAACCGGAGATTTAGAGGTGGAAACTTGTGTATCTAGGAGGGGAGCCCTGCCCCTCCTTATATAGGTGGAGGGGCCGGCCAAGGGGAGGAGAGTCCCTCCCCAAGTCGGCTTGGTGGGGCGCCGGCCAAGGGAGGAACCCTCCTCCAATTCGGCCTCCACCAATCCTCCTCTCTTCCCACTTCCCAAAATTGCCGTTTGACTTTCAAACTAGCCGTTTGACTTTTCAATTTAGGATTTAAATAAATCCTTTATTTGGGACAGCAAGAACACTTAGTACATGATGCAATCATTCCAATATGTAATGAAACATTCATGTACCCCTTCCCCTCCGGAGTGCCGGACAATCCGGAACCTTCTAGAACATTCCCGATGAAAACACCGGAATCATTCCCGAACTCCGAAATGGGACTTTCCTTATATGAATCTTATTCTCCGGACCATTCCGGATCACCTCGTGATATCCCGGATCCCATCCGAGACTCCGAACAACATTCGGTCTCTTTCTCATAATACCATAACTACTCAAACAACGTCGAATCCTTAAGTGTGTCTCCCTACGGTTCGTGAATTATGCGGACATGATCGAGACACTTCTCCGAACAATAACCAATAGAGGAATCTGGAAATTCATATGGCTCCCACATATTTCTACGATTACTTTGCGATCGAATGAACCACTTACATACGATACCAATTTCCCTTTGTCTCACGATATGTTACTTATCCGAGGTTATGATCGTCGGTATCTCCGCATACCTAGTTCAACCTCGTTACTGATAAGTACTCTTTTCTCGTTCCCGTGATATGTGATCCCTTGTGACCAAGTCACATGCTTGCAAGCCAATTGGATGACATTCCACCGAGAGGGCCCAGAGTATATCTATCCGTCATGTGGATGGACAAATCCCACTCTTGATCCATGTGTTTCAACCAATACTTTCCGAACACTTAATGCCACCTTTATAGCCACCCAGTTACGGTGTGGTGTTTGATGTCATCAAAGCATCCATCCGGTAAAGGTGATATGCATGATCTCATGGTCGAAGGAATTAGGTTACTATGTATCAGAAAGCATATAGCAATTGAACTATTGAAATGACTTGATCTTTATGCTACGCTTATCAATAGGAGTATGTCCACCATATCATTCTCCTAACGATATGATCTTGTTGTTGATAACATCTCAATATTCATGATATGGAAACCACAATCATTTAATCAACCAACAAGCTAGTGAAGTATAGAGGCTATACTAGGGACTTCAAATTAAGTTTACAAATCACACAAGTATTAATGGTTTCCTTGTTAATACTATTATAGCATGAATGTAAACATTTATCATAAACACAAAGATATAATAATAACTACATTTATTATTGCCTCTAGGGCATATCTCCAACAGGTCCATCATCAAGAACTCCGCGGAGAACATCTCGGAAGACCGCGCGATTGATGCATTCAATGGTGGTGTCCGCCGTCTAGAACTCAGGGAGGAGCTGGGCCACTCAAAGCCCTAGCCATCGACCACCTGATGGAGATCACGAATGGGTGGGCCGATGGAGAAGACTCGATAAAGAATCGCGCTGACTCCGATGAGGAGGCAGAACTCGAACGCAGACGCGGCCGCCGAGGCAAGCGTCGCATGCGCATCTATGATGATCACGATGACGTCAACATGGTCGCGGCCGGCTACGCCGATAGACGCGACGATAACCACAACAACGGATACCATAGCGGCGGATACCGCGACTCTGGAAAACCACGCAAGTATGGCAACGCCGCACTCGCGATGAGGCACCCACGAGCTCCATCGAGGAAAAACTGTCCGGACCATGCACGGTACACTTATACATCGACAAGCATGATGGCAAGAGAAAGTCCAGCCACCTCCTCAAGGACTGCCGCGAGTTCCTCAAGCTACATGAGGGATTGGTTCAGATGAACCGCAATGCAGTCGAAAGAGGCTACGGAGCCGCTCCAGGCACCGTGGCACATGGCGCACCGCCACCACCACCTGGGCCACCCTTGAACGGAGCCGCACTGAACCAGCACCACGGAGGCGAACCGTACCCACGGGCCATGGGCACCATGATGATCCAAAAGGGACGCCCCTCCAATAGGGTACAAAAGGCAATCACTCGCCAAGTCAACTTGGCCACGCACTCGCCACCATCCACCACTGAGTACCTCATCGAAAGCGAGTCATGCATCACCTTCGACAAGCGCGACTACCCGCCTCAGATACCCCGTCCAGGTCATTGCCCCCTCGTACTCAAGGCGCAAATTGGAGGCTTCGACATTAGCCGCGTCTTCATGGATGGCGGAAGCGGCATCAACCTCATATTCGCGAGTACCTTGCGAGCAATGAGGATCCCTCTAACCTGCCTAGAGGCATCGGACACAACATTCCATGGCATCGTCCCAGGAAAAGGCGTATACCCCCTGGGCAAAATCAACCTCGACGTCATCTTCGGCACTCCGAAGAACTTCCAGCACGAGCGCATCGACTGGCCCTCACAGTACCACTGCATCCTCGGGCGCGTCGCGTTCGCTAGGTTCATGGCAGTTCCCCACTACGCCTACCTATAGATGAAAATGCCAGGTCCCAATGGGGTCATCACGATCAACAGGAGCTTTGAGAGATCTGACAGTTGTGACAGGGAATTCAACAGAATCTCCTAGTCCTTCAGCATGCTGGAGGAACTCGCGAGATTGAAAGAGACGACAGACAACAGTCTGCCTCCCCTGAGCAGGCCAAGCTCACCTGATCTCTCCTTCGACTCATCTGTGCACACAAAGAAAGTGCAGGTCCATCCATCGGATCCCACCAAGACGGCCCTCATCGCCAACAACTTGAGTCCCGCATAGGAACTCGCGCTCGTCAAATTCCTCCGTGAGCACTGGGAAATTTTTGCCTGGTGTCATGCGTACATGCCAGGAGTTCCCAGGGAATTCGCCGAGCACGCACTCAACGTCAACCCCGACCCAAGGCCAGTCAAGCAAACAATTAGGCGACTGTCTGAGCCACGAGCGCAGGCAGTTGGAATGGAGATCAACAGACTCCTTGAGGCCAAGTTCATACGCGAGATCAAGGAAAGCACCTGGCTCGCCAACACGGTGCTGGTACCAAAAAATGACACGGATATCCTACGGATGTGCGTGGACTTCACTTCTCTGAACAAGCACTACCCAAAGGATCACTTCCCGCTGCCACGGATCGACCAGATCATCGACTCCACCGTGGGATGCGAACACCTCTGCTTCCTCGACGCCTACTCAGGCTATAATCAAATTCGAATGTAGGAGGAAGATTAGGAGAAAACAGCGTTTACAACGCCCTTTGGTGTGTTCTGCTACAACACAATGCCCTTCGGGCTAAAAAATGCGGGAGCCACCTACCAGCGGTGCATGGAGGCTTGCCTCAAGGAACAACTGGGTCTCAATATCCAAGTCTATGTCGACGACATAGTAATCAAGACCAAGGAGGAAGCCTCTCTAATCGACGATTTGCGCGAAACCTTCGCCAACCTCGACCGCTACCGGATCAAGCTCAATCTGGACAAATGCGCCTTCGGCGTACCATGTGGGAAGCTACTCGGGTATCTCATCTCCGCGAGAGGAATTGAGGCCAACCCGAAGAACATAAAAGCCATACTGACCATGGAGAGGCCAAAGAACATAAGAGGCGTCCAGCAACTGGCCGGACGAATCGCGGTCCTCAGTCGATTTATCAGTCGGATGGGTGAAAAGGCATTGCCCTTCTACCAGCTCCTCCGCAAAGCTGAGAAATTCGAGTGGACCAGCAAAGCGCAAGAAGCATTCGAAGACCTCAAGCACCTGCTATCCACTTCGCCAGTACTGGTGACCCTACGAGAAAGGGAATCATTGTTGCTATATATCTCTGCCACCAACCAGGTGGTCAAGATAGTGCTCGTCGTCGAGCGAGCTGAGGAAAACAAGGTCCACGACGTACAACGCCCAGTATACTACCTCAGTGAGGTCCTCACGCCAACAAAACAGCGGTACCCGCACTACCAGAAGCTGGCGTACGGCGTCTTTATGACCGCCCGGCGACTGCACCACTACTTCCAGGAACACCCAATCTGGGTAGTCAACGACGCCCCATTGGGACATATCCTCAATAACCCCGACGCCACGGGGCGAGTCGCGCTTTGGGGAATAGAGCTGTCTCCACGAGACATCACATATGAAAAGCGCGACGCAATCAAGTCGCAAGTTCTCCCGGACTTCCTCGTGCACTGAATGGAAAACCAGCTCCCGGACAAGCCAGATATGTCCTACCTCTGGACAATGCACTTCGATGGGTCCAAGCGGAAAGACGGAGCAGGCGTTGGTGTCATACTGACATCACCTCAAGGGGACAAGCTGAAGTATATCCTGCGAATGCAGTTCACAGCGTCAAACAACGAGGCTGAATATGAGGCCTTGTTGCACGGGATGAGGATGACAAAAGCATGTGGCGCTAAGAGGCTTGTCATATACGGTGATTCCAAGTTGGTCGTCAACCAAACAATGCATGAGTGCGACGCACTGAACGACAACATGATCGCGTACCGCGACCTCTACGATACACTCGAAGGAGACTTCGATGGTTGCGAGATGTGACACATAGGTCGCGAAAGCAATGAAGAGGTGGACGCACTCGCCAACATAGGATCTACCTGCGCCCCCATACCACCTGGGGTATTTCTCGAGCGCATATGCGAACGCTCCATCAAGCCAAAGGCCGTAGAGAAGAAAACAAGCGCAGCAACGGACTCGAGGGCTACGCCACCCAATGAGCCAATGGCACTCGATGACTTGGAGCGGGACACAGGACTCGAAGTACCAATGAGCGTCATGATGATCGAGCAATCCTGGACACAGCCGTACATTACGTACCTCCTCAGCAAAAGGCTACCGGACGATCCGACAGATGCACGGCACATCGCGCAGCGATCCAAGGCATTCGCCATTATCAACGGCAAACTATATAAACGCAGCATCACAGGAGTGCTCCAATGATGCGTCTCCTTGGCCGACGGAAGAGCAGTCCTACTCGACATCCATGAAGGGACCTGCAGGAAGCACGCCGGCAGTCGCGCCCTCGTTGCCAAAGCTCTACGAGCTGGATTTTACTGGCCTATGGCTATGCGTGACGCCAAGGACATCGTCCAAAAATGCAATGCTTGCCAGCGATTTGCGGACAAGCCACACGCACCAGGCGCAGATCTACGACCAATCCCATTGGCCTGGCCCTTCGCACAGTGGGGACTCGACATGGTCGGCAAGCTTCCAAGGTCCTCGCGAGGAGGCTACGTCTACCTCTTGGTCGCAGTCGACAAATTCACCAAGTGGATCGAGGCCATGCCAGTGACCAACCAATCAGGGTACAATGCAGTCAAGTTCTTCGAGTCCATCGTCTACCGCTTTGGCGTGCCGCATAGCATCATCACCGACAACGGGACGAACTTCACATCCAAGGAGTTCCAAGAATTCTGCGAGAACCTGGGGATCAACATCAGCTACGCCTCAGTAGCGCATCCACAGACCAACGGTCAGGTGGAAAAAGCAAACGGGCTCGTCTGCAGCGGCATCAAGAAGCGACTCCTACGACCACTCGAACAAGCCGCGGGTTGCTGGCCAGATGAACTGCAATCCGTACTCTGGAGCCTACGTAGGACTCCAAACAGCGCCACGGGCTACACGCCATTCTTTATGGTGCACGGAGCAGAGGCAGTGCTACCCGCCGAAGCACGATACAAGGCGTCGCGCGTGGTCGCTTACAGCGAACAAGAGTCATCCCTTGCACTCGAAGACTCCGTCGACCTCCTTGACGAAGCAAGAGAAATCGCCGCAGAAAGATCCACGATCTACCAGCAGAACCTGCGCAACTACCACAGTAGGAGGCTTCGCCCCAGATCCTTCGTCGAAGGTGATCTGGTCCTGCGACTGAAGCAGCAGGGGCATCTCAAGCTTGAGTCCCCCTGGAAAGGACCGTACGTGATTACAGAAGTAATCCCAGGTGGCGCCTATCGCCTTCAGGATTTAGAGACAGGAGTCGCATACTCCAACCCCTAGAACGTCGCACAACTGCGACGCTTCTACCCTTAGTCACTTTTTTACTTTTACATTGCAAATAAGGCTACTCAGCCAAGGCTACTTAGCCACACATTGTACCTCGCACTGTTCTTCGAATAAATAAAAGTTAAGTGCCCCAAAACTCTGTGTTCTTCTTTACTTTTTCAATTTATATACTCGGGGGCTGGGCCATCCCATACACACCATGTTCTTCGAACCGAGACGCGATATCCTGAGTAGCTGGTACATCAATCAAAACCCTTAAACACAACCTCAATCTAGTTGCAACGCACCTGGCAGGTTGACATGAGACTGAGATAAAACATGGCCAGGCTAACGAAAAGGATCGCATAGTGCAACGCACTTCATGCTAACAAAGCTCTTTATGCACATTCGACAATAAATTATCTACAACATTTATATGAACTTTACAACACAAGTACACTTATGTGCAGGATACAAACTAGGCTACTATTGCAGTAGAAGAACATTGGTTTTTTCCTCAAAGAAGTCGACGATCTCCTCTGTTGGGCGGTCCACCACCTGATAGTGCGGCACTATATTCCAGGCAGAACCTGCTGGCGGTGCAGGCGGCCCAGACGCAATAGCGGCAACATCCACGTCAGGCCTGTGCAATCGCACCATTGAGAGAGCAGCCTTAGCACTGGCCACCAACTGTTGCCTCACGCATTCACGAACCGCGGAAAGATCTTGAAACTTGGCAAGGAGGGCCAACAAGCTTGATGGAGTATCATCCAGCGGGAACATCGCCCGATAAATGTTCTTCAAGCATTATTGCGACTTCTTCAGAAAGAGCAGCACTCGCGATGCACGATCCTGCAGGGCCGCCAGCGCAGTCGCACGATCATGATCTACCAGAAGTATCCACTCTCTTGAAGTTGCTCCTAGGTAAGATCATGCAGGCGAATGGCAATTCTATCCTTCTCCTCCTGCGGATGACGCGCACTAACAACTACATGAAGCAGCACCAGCAGCATGAGTACAACGTACCACTGCGATGACTACAAGGAAAAGATGAGAACAAACAAACTAACACTTGAATTGGTCGCCTAGCTGCTTCACCTCACCAAGAAGATACTGCTCTCGGGCGGCGGCTTTTTCCGCCTTCGATTTCCACACGTCCGCGTTACCGCGGAGCACGGGCAACTCACGCTCCAGATGATCACGCGATCACGCAGTCGCGAAACCAAGGACAACTCATCTACCCTGGAGCGCGACGGTGCCACGGTATCATCAAGAGTTGGCGAGTCCTTGGTTCCCCTCATAGGATCACTTGATGTACCCTACCACAAGTCAAGATAGAAGCAAATAAGACGACCAAATCAATACAAAGACAAAAGGGTCAGATGCATTCAAGACTAGCATAAGTATCAGCAGATACACTCGACACCAGGCATGTTCTTAAACAAAAGGACATATACTAATCAACTATTACAAAGCTAACTAAGGAGTGAAGGAAATATGCCCTGAGAGGCAATAATAAAGTTGTTATTATATATTCCTTATATATATGATAGATGTTTATTTTACATGCTAGAATTGTATTGATTGGAAACATCAATACATGTGTGTTTAATAAACAAAAAGGGTTCCTAGTTATGCCTCTCTTATAGACTAGCTTGTTGATTAACAAGATGATCAAGGTTTCCTGATCATGGACATTGGATGTTGTTAATAACAAGGTAACACCATTGTTGGAATGATGTGATGAACACTCATTCGAAGTATAGCATTACAATCAAGTCATTATGTTTATATTGCTATAACATCATACAAAGTAATCTTTATCCTTAGACCATGAGATCATGTTAACTGCTGATACCGGAAGAGTATCTTGATAACATCAAACATCACACCGTAACAGGGTGACTATAAAGATGGGTTCAGTACTACGAAGGTGTTAAGTTGAGGCTCATGGATCAAGAGTGGAATTTGTCAATCCAGATGACGGATAGATATACTCTGGGCCCTCTCGGTGATATCACATTGAGATAGCTTGCAAGCAAGTGATATGATCACTAGAATGTTATATCACGGGAACGAGAAAAGAGTGCATGTCGATAACGAGATCAAACTAGGTATGGAGATACTGATGATCGAATCTCGGACATGTAATATATCAAGAGACAAAGGGATTTAGTTACAAGCGTTAAAGGTTCTCACGATCATAGAAGTCATCGTTGAATGTGTAGGAGTCAGTACAGATCTCTAGGTCCCGCTGCTGATTATTGATCGGAGAAGGGTCTCGATCATGTCTGCATTATTCGCGAACCGTAGGGTGGCACACCTAAGAGTTACCGGACACCATTTTGGAGCACATATGTTTCAGACGAAAGAATTGCAAAGCGCAGGAATTGTTTCAATAGAAACCGGAAATTGTTTTGGGTGAAATTGCAGAAGGTGGTTCTGCATGTGATATTGAAATATTGCAAGGGGCTATATGTGAATGTTTGTTGATTAAAGTAATTAACAAAATTCTGAATAAATTTAATAAAAAGAGTTTTATTAAATGAGAGAGCATTAAATTTGGAGAAATTTAATGCATGGAGACTTTAAAAGGGAATGTGAAGAGGCATTTTAATGTGGAGGGGTTACCACCACATGAATGGGGGAGGTGAGGGGTCACCCCCCCATGCGCCGGCCATGGAGAGAGGGGGCACCCCCCTCCTCCTATAAAAGGCCACCCATTCCCTCCTTCATCCTGACACCTCCTTGTGAAGGATCTCTCTCCCCCTCTAGAATTATTCCCCCATGGTCTCGGATTAGGGAGATACATGTTCCTGGTGGCATTTCGTCTGGAAGGAGTTGCTGCTTCCGCTGGATCGCTGGAGCGAGGAGGTGGAGGTTGTCCGGTGGCTTGAACGTGTGTGCGAGTGCGGATGCGCTGCCGAGTTGCGGCGCTCGGACTTCCTCACGATCTTGAGATCGGCAAGTGTACGACTACATCAACCACGAGTTCCTACTCGTTAACAAAGCTCGTTGTCTACGAGGGTAAGTTCTCGTTGGATGTATGTCCACCCGTTGCTTTGTACCTAGTAGATGGATCTTAGCGTGTAGTTCACACCATAGGAATTTTTTTGTTTTCTATGCTGCGGACCCAACAAGGAGCAGTTGGCTTCTTCGACTTCGACGGCTTCGGGGGCTTCATCAAGTCCGTGGCAGTATCAGACGCCACTGACTTACCGCTGGCCCCTGAGGCCGAAGCTTTCGCCACCTTCTTGGCACGTTGGAGCTCCTCAGAGTACTTCGCAACAGTATTTATCAAGTGATGCCCATATTTGCCACAGGCAGTCGCGAAAGGAGCAAAGACTACCTGCTGACCGTCCGCGCCAACAGGCATTGCCTTCGACACTGCGGAAGGATCAATCTTGACTCCGTGGGCCTGCACCATGGCGAGTGACATGGACGCGCCAGCCGCACGAAGTGAGTTCTTGTAGCTGGAGGGCACACCCCCGGCGAGTGACTCCACCAGCTCGTCCATATTATCGATCAGCTCCGCCTTAGGCATTAACTCCTCCCGGAGGCGACTGAGGGCGCCCTTGGCTTTGGAAAGTGTATCCTGGATGGCGGTGCTACGGTAATCGACTGCAGACAGCGCACCCGCTAGAGCGTCATCGCGATGAAGGGCCTGCGGGTCAAAGCTCAAATCGCCAGCATCTGCACATAAACCCACACATGGACAAAAACATCAGCAACACCAGCAAAAACATTAGAAGCAAAGAAGGATAACAATATCCACAAGCAAAAGTACCTGAGAGAGCCTTAGCGATTGAGAACAATTGTTCTTCGAACAACTTTTCCCTGGCTGCAAAGGAGGCACGCAGATCCTCTTCACGCTTCTGTGCCTCGTCACGCACTTCGATTGCCTCGTCGCGACCCTTCACAGCCGCGGCAAGCGTCTTCTCCAAGGTTGCGACGTTACGCAATAAGGCATTATGTTTAGCTACACGACAAGCAAAAGTTGATCATAAGTCGACTATATCAAAAGGAGAAGACGAAGAAGAATAAGTGTAGAACACTCACTTTCAACCACGTGGTGATGCGTCTCCAGCATCGCATGCTGGCGGCCCATCGCCATCACTTGTTCTGCCAAGTGCGCGGCTTCCTTCACAAGGAGCTGTGGCACAAATAAGGAATCAACAGATGCAACGGATAACGTCGACTGCAAACACTAAAAACAAAGAAAAGCTATACTTACATGGTCCTCCAGTGACTCCGAAGATGTCTGCTGTACCGTCACCCGGGCAACCATTCGATGTTCTCCTACACAAGGAGAACCGGAAGAGTTGTGCCAGGAGTGGGCCGCCAATGGAGGGTAAGGAGCGTGCTCGACCTCTTTCTTGGCCCTTGAGGTCGTGACTCCTGATTCCTTCAAAAATTCGACGTTGCCAGAAGATGACGACGCCTCTTGACTACAAGACAAAACCCACATTGAGAAAGGGCAAACCCCGAGACAAGCCAAGCGGAAGAAAACAGAGAAGAACAAATGAACTAGAAAACTTACCAGTCAAACTTGTCAAAGTCAAATGTGGCCTCCACCGACTCTGACGAAGACTCCTTGGGCAATCGCATCTTCTTGCAAGAAGATGGTGCCACAACCCTCACAGGAACGGCAGGAATTGGAGACTCCGCACCAACGCCCGTACCTTCCGGAGTCGAAGGAGACGACACGTCGGAGTCCTCGCTGCGCGAACGCTTGCGAGTATCCGGACTATCGGACTCGGGGGCTTCCTCCTCCACATCAGAAGGGACAGTCGACTCAGACTCATCCTCTTCCAAGGCTTCGCGAGGAATAATCCCCTCAGGGAGAGGGGGCATACAAGGCGACACCACCCAATCCTGCATACAGACAACAAAATTCAGCAAAAAGCAAGTAAGCAACAGAAAAACAATTGACAAAATAAGCTACTGCATAGCACAACTATTACCTCCAGAGGAGGATTCGAAGCATCAAAGGGAGGAACAACTGGTTCACTGGGAAGCACATCCTTGCCGGTGTACTTCGTGACCAGTCGAACCCTCTTGTCCACCTCACTCGCGGACATGCCATCGGCAGACACGCGAGTGGCATCATTAGCGCCAACCCATTTGAACATGGGATGGACTCTGGCTTGCAGGGGCTGGACGCGACGGCCCAGCCAAGTGCGGATGAGAGCACAGCCTCCCTCCTCTTTGCCTATGTGACTCTCGAGGTCGCAGACGCGTTGATACAGCACATCTGTCTCCGCGAGCTCGCTAGGCATAACTACGTTCTTCCAGGAGCGCATCCTCCTACATGATGTCGCGGGATCGAAGGGCGCGAGTCCAAAGTGCTCACCATTGGCCTTTTGATCGCGGATGTAGAACCATTTATCCCTCCACCCTTGGACGGACTTCGTGATCTTGATGTCGAAGTAGGTGGCGGATGGGTCGACGTGGATTCCGCAACCACACCTACATCATAAACTAAAGAGCCAGATGCAGACTAACGCTTCAATTTGAATATGCGCTTGAAAAGGCCGAAGTGTGGTTCGATTCCGAACCAGCACTCGCAAAGTGTGATGAAGCAAGAGATGTGGAGGATCGAATTTGGGGACAGATGATGGAGTTGGAGCCCATAGAAACAAAGAAGACCCCTAAAAAAGGGGTGAAGAGGCAAGGAGAGACCGCGAATGATGAATGCTAGAAACATCACTCGAAAACCAGCGGGAGGAGAAGGAATGGTCTCACCGCTGGGGACACGCGCGTCGGCAACTGCAGCGGACAACACTCCGTCTTGGCGAATAAGACGGAGATCAGACGCCTTGATGATGGAAGGGCGCCACGCACCATTCGTGACGCAGGTGCCCGCGACCTTCTTCCCGCCGGCAGTGGTGCTGGTGCCCGTAGCAGCGGAGCCGCCCTTCTTCTTCGCCGCGGCAATAGTGGCCACGGAATCAGCAGTAGCGCCTCCCTTCTTCTTCCCCATTGCACGACAGCGATGCGAGCGAAGAAAGTAGCTCGAAAACGAGCGGAGCTGGTCCAGCGGCGTGGAGGAAACAGGCACAGAGAAAAGCAGAGGAGCAGTAGCAATGGCGATGGCAGCAAGGAAGAATGAGCACAGATGGGAAAAATTACCGCCGTAGCGTCGCTACTTAACCCCTGGAAGATGCAATCCAACGGTTCAGAAAAACCCTATTGGACGCGTGGCACACATCGTGTTGGACACGTGGAGAAGGGGAAGCGCGAACCGTCCCTCCAATCCTCCCATTACGCACGGAAATCGAGGAGGCGCATTTAAAATAAAGATTACGCACGCCCAGTCAAATCAAAGTCAGAAAGTGGGACCCACTGTTCGTCACGTCCCGTCAAACTCGCTTACGCCGGCAACTGAGGTCATACAAGCATCAGCACTGACGTCATCAAAGCTACGCAGTGAAAACTTCGACTACTTTAGTCCTTGCTGGAGTCTTCGACTCCACCAAGCACTCGGGGGCTACTCCCATAGGGAGCGCTGGCCGCGCACGCTACGATTTTTCTTTTTGCGGGAACAAGGACAATAAGAAGCAAACCCAAAACCATTCGAAGTACGATTCGACTATGGACATGGGTTACTCCCATAGGGAGCGCTGGAAAAATTCGACTGAAACAAGCAAAGCAAAAGACGACAGTAGTCGCAAAAGTTCTTTAGTCCCTGCCTGAGTCTTCGACTCAACCAGGCACTCGGGGGCTACTCCCATAGGGAGCGCTGGCCATGCACCCTATGATTATTTATACAGAAAATTGTGTGCTGATAACATCCGCACTCGAAGCTCATGGTGACATTGCCTCATAATTTTCCCTACAAAGAGACTGCGTCTCCTGGGTCACCCGAATCGTCTCTGCGATGATAAAATTCGTATGCCGCGCTTACAGTGTGAAGGTAAGACCTAAATAAGGCCTGGCAACACATTTAACTGCGCACTACCAGAAATATATTTGTGCCTACAGGTGCGATGAACATGCCTTGACGGACGCGTCGAGTGCTCACACCCATATAACTAGACTCCTGTAAGACCTCCGCGGCCTGAGTCGAATTACGCCAGTACTTTTCCGGATTCGAGTCCAGGGACTCGAGTTCGAGTAGATTGTGTTGTTTCACCCTAAGGTGGTTAAATGATACCAATACTTTGGTTATATCAGGCACGTATATCAACAATCCCTATGACACAAATAAAAGCAGTCGAAATGCACCCGTTCAGGCACTCGAAGACTTCAAAAAGTCCCCAGTCGAATTTGTGATTCTATTGGACACTCGGGGGCTACTGACATGGGTATACCCTACAGGTACTCGAGCTTGGTATATACGGTCCAAATACGTACAGGCCGACGGTGTCGCCAATGCCCAAACAAAGGACTCGAGTAACCTACGGACTCTCGATTGCTTGAAGAACAAGAAGAAGTTAAAGATAGAAAGTTTGAAGGCGAAAAACCATAACTTGTAACCGACTCGACCTGCTACCCGAGACCTAGCCTATCTATACAAAGGCTAGGAGGGGGCGGCGAGGAGGACACATGCAACCCTAGTTTCCACAACCCTCTCCAGATTGCATCTGCGCACCATTGTAACTTTTGACTCCTTCGATAATTCCACGAGCAGACAAGCAGGAGTAGGGACCTCCACGAGGCCTGAACCTGGGTAAATCTTTGTCCCATGTGTGCTTGTTTTCTAGCCGGTAGATGTCTCCAGCGCTCCCTCCTTCTCCAAAACCCAAGTCCATAACAATGGGCATTGATGAGTTAAACCCTCGCCAGTCACCCTTTCTGAATCATAGACATTGTTCCTTTTGATCTAGGGTACTCGTTGTTTTGATCGTTTGTGTTTTGTGGTGGTGGTGGCGGTGCACCGATGGCTAGTGTGCCAGGTGTGGATGTGTATCCTCGATTTGCTGCTTCAGTTGCCTTTGCATTGCACAACTCCTGCATCTTCAGGAATGTTTGGCAGTCTTTCATGAGGTGGTTGGATTGTCGTCTACCTACCGAGTCGATGTAAAAATGCATATTACAAGGTCCTTCCAACATTTGCATTGCGGACATAGGTGGTCCCGTGCTCTTGGCTGATACCGCTATGCGGACTGGCTTCCTCTGACGTCGTCCCTGTTTTGGCGGTATCCTGCCGTTGTGGTCGTTGCTTCTGTTGTTACCTGATACGTTGCAAACGTATCCATAATTTTTGATGTTACATGCTTGGTTTTATCTACTTTCTTATGTTTTGTCCACACTTTGGAGTACTTTTCATATGATTTCTTGGACTAACCTATTAACAAGAGCCACAGTGCCAGTTGCCTGTTTTCTGCTATTTTTGGTTCCAGAAAGTCAGAAAATGAATATTCTCGGAATTGGACCGGACAAAAGCCAAAGTCGTTATTTTCCCGGAAGATTCACAGAGCTAGAAGGAGAGACGAAGGGGGGCCATAGGGTGGCCAAACCACCTCTAGGCGCGGGTCCCCCTGGCCATGCCAGGGCATGGTGTGGCCCCCCTGGCTGGCCACCGACCTCGTCCCTTCGCCTATATATTCCTCCCGATACAGAAACCCTAAATCGTCAAGCCTCCAACCACGAAAAGTTTCGTAGCGCCGCCGCCACCAAAGGGGAGATTTGGGGGACATAAAGTCTCTGTTCCGGCACCCTGCCGGGACGGGGAAGTGCCCCCGGAGCCATCTCCATCGATCTGCATCGCCATCGCTGATTCCCATGATGAGGAGGGAGTAGTTCTCTCTCGAGGCTAAGGGTTCTACCGGTAGCTATGTGTTCATCTCTCTCTATGCATAATCATATTGTGATCATGAGCTTGCAATCTATAGATCTACCTTGCTACTCAAGTGCTTTAATAGATCTCTGCTCTCCCCATGTGTGTGAAGTTGACAGCGTGCTCACCATGGTGGCACTTAGGCTAGAGATTACAAATACTTGTTATGAGTTATATTTGGAGTTGGATTTCTCTATGAAATTATGGTGTTTATTGGACCCATCTAGTGCTCAAGGTGACAGTGTGGGGTTTTCTAGATGGGAAAGGCTTACTTTGAGGAGTGCTGTTATAGCCCTACCAACGATTAGAGTGTATAACCGGAGAGTAGTTAAGAGTAGTATCATAAAGAGAAGATATTTATATGAGAGAGTGTTCACTAGTGAAAGTATGATCCCTAGGCCTTGTTTCTAAGCATTGATACTTCGTTTGCTACTAGATTTGTTACATGTTTGCTTGCTTCCTTCGTTATTTCAGTTTGTCTTTAGTCTCTTCCACGCCATCAAAGTATTTTCTAGCACCGTTGTCTTATATCTATACCACTTGTATTTCACTATCTCTTCGCCGAACTAGTGCACCTATACACCTGACAAGTGTATTGGGTGTGTTGGGGACACAAGAGACTTCTTGTATCTTGATTGCAGAGTTGCTTGAGAGGGAATACATTTGACCACTTCCTCCCTGAGTTCGATAAACCTTGGGTGATCCACATAAGGGAAAACTTGCTGCTGTTCTATAAACCTCTGCACTTGGAGGCCCAACAATTGTCTACAAGAATAGAAGTGCGTAGACATCACTAGTTTATATGAGAGGCATAATTAGGAACTCTATATTTTTTTTATTAAACACACATGTATCAACATTTCCATTTAACACAATTTTAGCATGCAAAATAAACATATATCATATACTTGGAATAAGATAATAACAACTTTATTATTGTCTCAAGCATATTCCCTTCAATATTTTCTATCCGGTGCGCGACTAGCACTCTCGAGGGGAGTAGCCCCTGAGGCTATGTCTGGGTGCTTGCACCAGAGCATAGGATCGGAGATCTTCTTCATCCGAGGAGGTACTCGATTCAGGTCTTGTCTTTTTCTTGAATACAAATGTCATTGTCTCTTGAAAAAATATTTTTATCGGGTGTGCTTAGTCCCGAGTGTCTGGTCGAGTCGGCGCAGCAGCGGGGTGGCGTATCCCCGAGTGTAGAGTTTATGTGACGTACGGAGTCGATGGAGCAGTGGGCCAGATTTTTTTGGAGGGAGTCTACGCGGCAGCGGGTGGCGCGGCAACATGTAGTTAAAGCCGATGATGGTAGTGGGTTGTTGTTGCAGGTCGCCAAAGAACGAGGCCTCTCCCTACGGGTGGTGGTTTACATCCCCGACAAGCCACGCTCAAACCTCTTTGCAAGGGCCTTGCCTCCGCGATGTTGCTCGTGGCTTGGCTAATCTGGAAACAACGCAACACCTATGTGTTTGATAGTGATCACCTGTCAGTCACGTAGTTGAACATGAATATCACGGAAGCAGCGGCACTTTAGGCGAGAGCTAGAGTAGCTAGTCTTCTCATCCTCATCCCTACAGACTAGGATGTACACTGATTAGTTGTAATCTTGAAACTTGTCACCACCTACTTGGTGGATATATAACCTAAACTCTTCTTTGCACTAAACTCTTCTTTGCGATGAAAAGAAACGCACAATCTTCACATATAGATGGCAACAATGACTCAACGCATATCCATGGTACATGGAGTAGAGAGGAAGAGGTTTTACCTTGTCCACCGCCGATAACCCGCTTATGTTCCTATTCGTCACATTCTTGAACGAGGCTTGGAACTTGCTACACTTGGCATGGATGACGCCCATCTCTTGGCAAGGGAGAGATCACTTCAATCGCTAAAGAAGGCGGTTGGATTGAACTTCCTATGCTCATGGAAGTACTAGCCCACCTTTTTCCAATATGCATAGCTCTTCATCTCGGCACCGTGTATTGGATCTTATGAAATCTCTATCCAAGCATTGCATAGTAGCTTGTCCTCTTCGCTGGTGTAGTTAGCCGTCCTTTGTCTATGCTTCTTGACCTCGGCAATTGGAGAGCCTAGTGTAGCGGCAAGTGCAGCAGCTGTGGCTTGAGTGATGAAACCATGTGTGGAGGCGCCATAGTTACCAAACATTGGCTGATCGTCGATGTCGTAAGCTTCTTGTTGATTCTCGCGTTGAGACTCTTCTTGGGTGAAGCCAGCCTGGCCACTCACATTGATCATATCCTCCAAGAGGGCATAGCCATAGTCCTCAATAAATTCCTACACATAAATTGGCAATGACAGGCTATGGGCATAGACAAATGGCAAAGGGAAAGAAATCGTGGGACCTTACCGCCTTGGTGGCTGATGATGGATCGTCGGCCATTCTGTCGAACATGTTGGCGGGAGAGATGCGTCGTGCTTTCTTTGACGTCGTGTGCGCTGAGTCTCTGGAGGTGGGAGTGCGGTTGAGGTCGATGGGAAGCCCCGACCACAACATCGATGGCCGAGGTGGGAGAGCGCGCCACTGTTCCTCGCGTGTCTTGCGCGCCTATCAGACTCGACCTTTCGCTCCTCCACCGTCATGTCCTTGGCGGGCCAGCTTCTTGGCCTATGATGCCCAAACCTCTTTGCTAGGGCCTTTGCCTCCGCGATGCTGCTCGTTGGTGGCTTGGCTAATCTGGAAACAACGACGCAGCGTCTATGTGTTGGATAGTGATCACCCGTCAGTCACATAGCTAAATAGGAAGATGAGGGAAGAGGTGGCGCTTTGGGCGAGAGCCACAGCAGCGAGCCTTGCGCATCCTCATCCCTACAGACTGGGAATCTTGAAACTTGTCACCACCTACTTGGTGGATCTGTAACCTAAACTCTTCTCTGCAATTGCAATGTCCAACAAATAAACCAAACGAGCATAAATGTTGTTTAGTGTTAATAATTGTGTTAGGCATCTTTTTTCGAAAAATTCAAGTGTTAGGCATCTTTTTCAAAATAGAAAAAATGCCATCTCCTCAAGAACTAACTTTTCTCCGGATGCTCTCCTGTATAAATTCAAAAGGACCTCCAAATTAAAAAGAGACCATGTGCTGACTTTAGGATACCAGGAATCTTGGTTGGTTCAGTAACACAAGAATTATATATATCAGTAAACTGCTCCTGCTGATAACTGAGCGCTGCCAAACATTGGCCAATCTTCTTACATCTAAGTTATGATGATGATGAGATGCACATACATGTTCGTCCAAGCCTGGGTGACCGACAAAGCCTGTTTTTTTTTCTGTATGTAATAATCACGATCGGTGTAACTGTAACTGCACATACATGTTCGCCAAGTCGCTATACAATCTCAGTGGCTGGCTGGTTGGTCCCTGGTTAGTATGTGTACTTGCTCCTCGTGTATAAACGACGCACCACTCCCACCTCTTCTTTTTAACTCTTGATTGACTGATGAGGCCAAGTATGGGTTTTTCCTAGATTGATATGTTTTCCTATGATATGATATGATATGATGATGCCCACCACATGTTCACCCGTAACATTATCTAATCTATCTCGACGCCCGTAGCTTCCCAAGATGTGGTGGGCCTCTTGTATCTTCATCATGTCACATGTTTCTTCCAGACTGATTAAGCCTCGAAAGGATCCATCCACTCGTCATCTTCCCTCACGGCTTTATCCCACCGTTCTTTGAATGTCTCTAGCTCCGCTGACGATTGTCTTCTGATCTATTCAAATAAAGAGGGATACAATTGATTTGGCATCACAAGGAAACATATTGATTTTAGTGAGAAGAAACATAGCAAACTATACTCACCTGTGTCCGTAAATCCAAAGACCTTCGAGGAATCTGTATGAAAAGAAAATGTAATATGTCAATGGATTCAATGCTCATCAGGAGATAATACTACTAGTGGTTATCTTGCAGGCCTGGACCAAACAAGGCTGAAAGGTGCACTATATTTTGGTGCCAACGAGTTAGATATATGAACTGATGCTCTTCTTCATTACGACGTACTGAAAATATTCATCAATCTGTATGTTGGTTGCATCTTAGATTTTGTAATCTTTTAAAGGTGAAATCGGAAAACCAAATATGAAAAGATTCACTCTGTAATTTCACTCCATACCAAAACGTCACCAAACATATATATACAACACAACGACATCATTTCTCATAAACATGGCCATAAACAGACCTTGCTGGTATGTGATGGTCCTCCTAATGATGGTATTCCTTGATGGACAACATACTCGCTGTCAATTACACCGACCTTCTCCGCTCGATCACCCTGAAATCACATGACACTACATGCATCAGTGTTCAGGTTACTTATTATTATCGCAGCAAACTCATGCTTAAAAGATTCATCAGTGTTCTGGTTGAAAAGTCAGAAATAGTTAAGCTGCAAAGTGACCAAAAAACAGCATTGGGCGATAGAAAATACAGGAACAATGCTAGACAGAATTCAATAGCTAGAAGACTAAAAGCCATCTTGTTTAATTATTAGTCAATCAATCTAATCATTCTGTGAGGCCATCTTTAGGTGAACCATCCGGCTCATGGAATGCAAAAAAAAGTCCACAGGTGCCAAACAATGAGAACAGAGTACTCGTCCTAGAGCATATGAACAAATAGCCAGCTAATAAGAGGAAACAGGAAACACAAGTTTGCATACAAGTTGTCTGCTTCTAAATTACTTTGGCATGTCGGTGAATAACATATGTAAGCATGTAGCACGATGTACTCGAAATGCAACAAAAAGGAAGTGAAATAGATTGTGAAGCTTTATAGAGCAAACCGCCATGGTATTGGATTATTAGCTTAAGTACCTGAGCACAATAACCGAGCTTCATGTCAAGGCCCCATCCATGAATCAAGTCATTCTGCAAGCTCGAGACATTAAAACTGGATGTGCTATTAAGAGTTATGGCCATCCAGTGACACTTAAGAGTAAATCAGATGATACAATGGATTATCGAGCAGGATGTTCAGAACTTATACCTGTATTAAATGCCATACACACTTCCAGGCAGCACGAGAAAAAACAGGTGCCATGCCCTCAACCCACCTATCCAAGAAATGCCAATTGCAATACTATAAATCAATCATGGCAGACTATGGAATGCGACAAGTACAATATTTTCAAGAATCAAGCAGTTGGAGTCATAATTTCTTTGATTGACCATAGGAGTCAAAATATACTACCGACTAAAACGCATTTTGGCTCTAGAGTAGCCATCGACATAAATAGATTCAAAGAATCTGACCATATAGTTACTGTGTTTTTTAATTGTAGAGGAAAAATTAAGATAAGGCAGTGAACACGGTAAACACAAGGCTACAGGGGTAGCTGTAACGGCAAAATTTTATTTAGAATAGCTCCTAAAATTACTGTGTAAGTAGAAATCTTCAGTCTTTACCCTGTGCATGGAGGTCCTTTACTATCATCAGAACAGTTCATGCTTGAACGATTGTCGTATACTCTCCTACAGAAACATTAAAAAGGTTATTGACTGCACAAAAAATAATTGGTTAGGAAATTAATTCGTATTCTAAGATGTGAGGATTTAAAAGACACAAGCACCTATGCACTTTTGTCATCTTGTTGCGGATTGTGATTCGGTGGTGAATATCTGTTGACAGACCAGGGTCCAAAGCAGGTTGTGTGATTTCTAGGCCTTCAGAAACCATTATATCAAGATACCTAGGATGGGCAATACGAAATATGATATGGCATCTTTCAACAGAAAATGTGTCACAGCAAGATATAAAATCAAAAGCAACGATACCAAGAGGTAAGACAATAGCATTCTGCTCAAAGCATATTATGAATTAAAAACCATACCATTTTAAATTTCAAGATGATTCTGTACCCCCAAATATATGCAGAGTAACAATTATTTCTTAAGAACAAGATTAAATAATTAGAACAAAATAATTCACCAATCATCCAATGGTTGTTTCATGATACCGCAGGACATAACAAAAGAGAGTGAGAAACTGGATATTAAACTCTGTAAACCTACAAAAAAAACATGTGAATTAACACCCAGGGCGGCCTAGAAGGGCGGTTTCATTGATAACTATGCGATTTTACAGACATGTAGCTTACGACACCAAACTTCACTACGATAACATCCTAGTCAAGATGAGAAAAAAGAAGAAGAGTATAAACGTAACAAAATCCCATGGCGTGTCCCTTACCTCTTGGGATCAAATTTCTCCACTCCAAGGTCTTCATCCCATAAAAAGATGAAATCGTAGATAGCTACAACACTAGGATGCAAAAACCGCTTGGCAAACCACCTGCAGCAGCAGCAGGAACATACACTTATTCCAGAAGTAACGATACCCAACGTGATAAAAGCGAAAACAAGCTACGCACCATTTCGTTTGGTTCGGTGCTAGGATGTGTATGGCCTTATCGCTCCACTCGAGACCACGCCACCCATCCACGTTCCCATCATAGTGGAACAGCATGACCGTGTAGCTCTCGTTCAGAAACTAAACAAATAGAGCAAGTGGTGAACATGGATGAGAACAGAAGAGATAAACCTCGGCTCGTCAAACGACACAAGTAGTTAAGATCAAGTCGAGAAGAAGACGGACCTTACGGGCCATGGTGTCCACATTCTGCATCTGCTCAATCCCGACCGCCATCGCCAAGAGAGCCTTGTACCTATCGTTCTTATTCTGCAGGTACGAAGGGAGTGGTGTGATGAATCGGTGAGCTGCTAGGAACACTTGCAGCTGGGAGAAGAGGACCTAGAAGTTGATAAATTAAGCTGGGTACTAAAAGGCAGCAACGGACAGGGGTATGAATTGAGGCTTAATTAGATTTTGGAGGCAGCTGTTCCGTGAGCACAAAGACTCGTATATGAAATGAGCCTAATAAACACCATTTCAGGACGCTGGCTGGTACGAAGTAGTATCCACTAATTAACAGGCAGCAAGCAAGCAAACAGTGGTACGGATGCTAACCAACCAAGCAACCAGAGGAGTGAACTGGGTGGTAACGAACGAATGGATGGATTGATTCAGCCTAATTATCCGTGTCTGGAAATAGATACCCAGAGTAGAGTAGAGCAGACCTCGGCGGCGGAGCTGGTTGTGGTTCTTGTGGAGGAGTCCCAGAGCGGTCGGAGGTACATGTCGGAGCTGGTCTGGACGATCCCGCGGGGCAGGCCCTCGGCCCCCGTCTTCCTGCTCCACCGACCCCCCCTGCCATCCCGCCGCTGCTGGGTCTCGGTGGCGGCGTCGAAGTCGGCCCTCCCGAGATCGACCTGACGGACGGACGGACGGACGAGCAGGAACAGCTTTCAGTGTTGGTCAGTGGGTCCGTCAGGGAAAGGTGGTGATGGAACGGAGGGGACCTTGCCTTGAGGTGGTGGTACTGGATCTGGATGGAGGCGACGACCAGGAGCGCTACGACGGCGGCCAGGGAGCCGCAGCCCAAGGAGGCGGCCCGGCGCGGCGGGTACTTCATCTTCATGGCGCCGCCGCCACGTTCCTCTGCACAGAGAGAGAGAGAGAGCTAGCCTCCTCTGCTTGGCCCGTCGGAGGTTCTAGAAGATTCCACGCGTGCGCGGCGCTGCCGCCTAATCTAATCTAATCTAATCTAATCTAATGGAAAGCAACTCCCCTCGGACAAATCAAATTACGTAATTGCTTTTGGGAATTGAGTAGTTAACCACGGGGACCCGATATGTTTAATTGCTTTTGAAAAAAAAAACACCATAAACTTACATCAAATTCAAGTCACTAGGCTCGAACTCCGTATATACTGACGTAATTCAGATCAGATCACAGAGGTCTTATCGAATACTGAATTTCGGGTACCGAATGCGTCCGTCGGAATTTTTTATCATATCGAAGATACAGATAAGATACCGATAGAGCGCATTCGTGTGCGGTTACCAGGCCTCACAGGACGGATCCCGGGTCTTATCTTCATGTCGTGGACACGACATTTAGACATGTATCGCGGCAAACGCGGTCTGAGAATTTTTGTCGACTGTGTTGTTTGGTTGTTGGAATTGCTGAAGTTGTCAACTTCTTTTTATCGGGTGTGATATGATCACTCCCGATGAGAGTAACCGTTTGAGGATACAGTTATATAATGCTCATAGATTTTTTATTTTTTAACTCCATTGGAGGATGTATGCAATCTTTATGGGGTGCGCGTTCAGCTCGAGGATGATCTTCATCCGAGGAGATTCTCTACTCGGGTCTTGTCTGCATGTTGTTTTCGTCGACTCTATTAAAAAATATTTTTCTATCAGGTGCGTGGCCAGTGCTCCCGATAGGAGTATTCTCCGAGGTTATCTTTGAGTGCTTGTACCGGAGCATAGGCTTAGATTAATGTTTTCAACCGAGAAGGTACTCAACTCGGGCCTTGATTAATCCAATCCTTTAAAATTTTATCGGGTGCACGGCCAGCGCTTCTGATGGAACTAGCCCCCGAGGCTATGTTCGGGTGCTTGCGCCGGAGCATAGGCTCATAGTTAAGTCTTGATAAATGTTGGGCAAGGTTCATTTTTATACTCAGTCGAATATTTCTTCACTTTTTGGCCACGCGTGATGTCAGTGTTAATGAAGATGGCATATCACAATTTCTGAAAAACGAGACCCGATGGGACGCTGCGGTAGTGGGCCCTTGTGACAGTAATAATGACGCGTCAGCAACGATTGTTTGACCGCATGACTCCACTTCTTGCGCGAGAATCAAGGCGTTGTGTGGATTTTTTTCCATGTTTGGCGTGGTAATTACTGCCTACGATTTTTATCCTTCAGTGATGCTTGCCACATGTCTCCATCCTCTATGTCTTGACGTTTCGCCGCCCCCGTCTTACGGCTGATCTTTAGCTCCTTTTCTTTATAAGTTGAGGGGAAAATATTACTGCTCACAAATCCCCTTCGTTGCACATTTCTTCTTCCTCCTCGCGCCGCATCTGTGCTCTATTGCTTCATGTTCTTCCTTTCTCCTATGCACGCTTTTGCTTCACCTTCGGGCCACCATGGAAAGATCGAGGGCGGCTCCTCCAATGCCACCACCAAGGCGATGAGGAAGAGGGCCATTATATGGGCTCCCTCCAAGTGCACGATCGAGCGGGAGTTGCGCGAGGCGCACAAGGCTAGCCTCATGGCGGATGGCTCTTTCAAGGCTCCTCGGGATGAAGCCACTCCAACGCCTAAAGCAAGATGGCGGGTAATGTTTCTCTCCTTTCTTCACCGTGGCCTCTTTCTTCCAGCACACGAATTCCTTCGCGGACTCATTTTTGTTTATGGTGTGCAGCTCTACCAGCTCACTCTAAATTCTATTATCCACATTGCTTGTTTCATCACTCTATGCGAGTGTTTTCTCGGCATCCATCCCCATTGGGGCTTATGGAATACTTCTTCTATGTCCGCCAAAATGCCACTGACACCATCATCCATGATGTGGGAGGCGCGATATTTGTTATTCGCACGGAAGTTAATTACTTTGTCTTCAAGTTCGCGGACTCTGTCCAAGGTTGGAAAACGAAGTGGTTTTATATCAAGGACCGACAAGTTGAGGGTCAAAACTTTGGGTTGGCTCCCTGCGACCCAAAGAAAACTTGTTGGAGGCTCAATTCATGGGATCAGCAGCCTAGTGTGGAGGAAATGAAGGAAATCACACCGTTGCTGCACTGGATCGAGAAGCTGCGCACCGAGGCTGGACGCGAACTATCAGGTTTGCAAATTATAGCTTATTTTCTTCGGGTGTGCATCCAACCAATCCAGGCCTGGTTGACTGGTATGTGGGCCTATACCGGCAAGGACTTGATGAGGGTCTCGATAGAGAATTTTCCCATTGTGCTTTTCGAGAAGAGGGTACGGTCTTTCACCACCCTGACGAAGAAAAATCCCATTCCCTCGGATTGTCGAGTGGAGCCCTACGACAAGAAGAACTTGTTGCTCGACGTAAGTTTGCTTGATTTCTTTTGAGTATTCAACTTCCCATGTGATTATGTTGTGATACAAGCTTTTTTTGCCTGACTTTGGTTACGCTGATGCAGGGTCATGATCATCTCTATGCCTTTCCTCCTCCCCCATAAAGTGGCGACCTGCCAGATAGTGGCGCTTCTGTCGTGCCTCCTCTCGCCAAATCGCTAGTCCTATCAACGGATCCGGAGAAACCATAGAAATCACTTGCGGAAAAGCCGAGCCCGGGGGATGCCTAACACTCCGCCGCCCAAGAAGAGAAAAACCGCAGGTAAAGGTCAAATCAAATTAATTCATTTCCAAAGCAAATTAATTCATCTCCGAATCAGGCCCGTGCTTAATCTCCTCGTACATGACGGTGTGGCCCCACCTATCATCGAGACAAGTCAGTAACCAAAATTAATTAATTTAATTATATAATATATCAGTGCAAGATAGTGCGGGACACCTGTCCCGGTCGGTCAGTGGCGGTGAGCCGAGCTAAACTCCTCCTCGTGTGAGTGACTCCTCCGCTCCTGCACGTGTCACTTCCACACATGATCGTTGCTCACTCGATGATACGAATCACATGCTCTTGTTGTTCATTGTTCATTGTACCCACTCCCATCACCGGGCTTGGAGCATCTCTAGACTCTAGTAGACACCGTAAAAAAATGTTAAAAGTTCGACGGCTTTACGGGTTTGGTGTCTTTTCCTGGTCTGGTTAGAAACCGTAAACATTTTGCGGGGCACGGCTAATCGCCCCCTCCCTCGGCCGCTATATGTTCGGTTTGGAGGGGGATACGCATCGAGATTCGTCACTTTTCCGCTACCTCCTCCCCACCTCCGCCTTGCGCCGCCACACAAATCCACGCTCTCCGGCGAGGAATCCGCTGCAGATCTGCCACCACTGTCGCAGCATGAACCACCGGGAGCCTCCAGGGGTGTGGGCGATGTATAGGTTGGCTGTGCCGCCCAAGCATACCGTCAGAGCCTTTTCCTAGCCCGGTTAGAAATCGTATCGCTGAGCTCGAGTGCATCACGGTTCTCATCCAACTTGCCGGCTTGTGATAATCGGAGCAACATCCGCCTAGTCCCACTCTCTTAAGTGTGCGATCCCACAAGCTTACGGTAAGACGGACACAACTTAGTAATTATTCAGTCATAGCCATAGCTCAGTGACTTTTCGACTAGAGCTGATAATCTGTAGCGGCCTCTAGCAAGACTTGTCGATTCCCAGTTTGCGAAAGTGCCCTCAATTTGATGATCTATCTGAGTCCCTTTGCCTCATGATATTGGTGATAAACCACAGGGGAGATTCCGTCATCCCAATGCTGGTTTACTCTCTTCTCATTGCAGTGATAACTGATTCCCTCCGACTTCACTAAGTCGGACTACATCGATCAACACTTGATCGATTAGCGCATGGCCATGCTTCTGAATCATATCACACGAGAGGGTCCAGAGAATATCTCTCCGAGATAGAGGGGCAAATTTCGTCTTGATTAATCCATGTAACGCAACTTGCTTCGAAGTCGGCCCAAGACCACCCTTATGAGTCCCAGTTACGGTGAATGTTGGATAGAGTCAAAGCCGGCTTTTCAACAACTCGGATCGTGTGATCCCCTCGGATCTAAGGATTCCATTGTGTTAGTCGGAGCGTATGACGGTGTGCTCACGCCCTACTAAACTTTGGATCAGTCCGGCTATCGTACCTCTTCCGACTAGCCAATGTAAGGCGGCTAGCATCTCCATGCACATGACACGTCAAACATTGTCATCTTCTGACTTACAAATTAGTCTCGGTGGTGGGTTTCCCTCCTAGCCTCAAACGACTAAGGACAAACTTGCTAGAGATAGATATAAGTATATGGTTCCACACCCCACACCTGCAACAATTGCAGTGACATATACAACTAGCTCTAAGCCGCATAGTAGTTTACAAATACAAGGCAGAATCTGAGCCTCTAGGGCATCATTCCTAACAAAGTCAATCACAAGTTCTCCGAAGACCTATACTTTGGATCAACGAACAAAGGCAACAATAGCCCCACCATATATGGTCATATGATTTCAAAGTATTTCAATTCTTGGCATGGTGCATAAGATTTCAATATGGTCTTTTATCGATAGATAGAGTATCCTATATGTTCTATTGTTCCCTTTGAATCTAATATTAGTTGATCCAATTTTCCTAGCATGACTAGGATTGGCTTGTGAGTGTAGCTAGAGCGTTTATATATGTCCTTCTCAGCCATGCTTAGCTATTAAGTCTGATCCATCCAGTTGATGAATCGGGGATGTAAAAGAGTCTAGTATGACAGGAGGACATGGTATGATTAGCGATGTAGGTTGAACATTATAAGAATTGTATGGAAGACCACATTGGGTTATAGTTTTTCCGGTCCCATTCTTGCCACCACTAGGAACCGAGTTCTTGCCTCTTGAGCCAAGACTGAACGTACAGTCATACGGGGCCTAGAAAAACAAGTACAAATGCGTTACTTAGAGACGGTTATTGCCCATAGACCTCAGCTGGTTTCTTGTTCTGGCTCAAGCGCATAGCCTCTAAGAGCGCACCACCTGAGCCGATTTTCCGTTTCGGCTCTAAGATACAAGACCTCAGGCGGTTTAGAAATGTAAACGCCTCTAAGAAGTACGACCTAGAGATCGCCATTAGTCTTGCCCGTTTGGAAGAACTCACCCTCAGACGACTTCTAGTGGCGGCGGCTGAAGGAGGTGGTTACCCGTGGTCGGAGGAGGCTAGAGAGAGGAGTAGAGGGAGGAAGAGAAGTGGGAGGGAGGAGGAAGAGAAGAAGGAAGGGAGGTAGGAAGAGAAGGAGGGAGGAGGAAGAGGAGAGGGAGGGAGGAGTAAGAGAAGAAGGAGGGAGAAGAGAGGGAGAGAGGGAGGAAGAAGAGAAGAGAGGAAGAAGAGAAGAGAGGAAGAAGAGATGGAGGGAGGAAGAGAAGAAGAGAGGGAAAGGAGAGGGGGTAGTGGCCGTCCGGATTCGAATTTCGAATCCCGCCCAAACCAACCCGCGGAAACATAAGAATAGTCGTTAGAATATAATAGATGATCCGAGCAACATAGAATTACCTAGAATAAGTTGTAAACTCCAGTGGCATTTCATCTAGTGATGCCATTGCTACTCAAATTAGTTAGTTTGAACTTCAACATTCGAAGAAGTCCTCAATGGACCGATGAGGATTTTGAAACCTTTGTATAATTTTATTTGAATATTATGAGCATGTAAAGGTTACGGACCCACAATGTTTCTGTTGTACCTCTGAGGGATGTGATATTTGCGAAATGGTACTTTATAAATATTATATCAACGACTTGTGCACTGCAAACTGTAGTGCTGGGTCACCGCACCAACTATTTTGACCACATGTTGAAACCAACATAGGAAAATATAGAATTGTCAAAAAATGTAATAGTTGAGATTTCACCAACATGAAAGTTATGAATTTGTCCAAGATGAACAAAATTGTTTTTTTTTTTGGATTATCTTGATTCGAGATTGTATGCAAAATGCGCGACCAAATTACCTATTTTATTCATTTCTAAAAAATAAGCAATGCTCTTTTATCCAGACCGTACTCCTCTTTCTCCTCTTCCTTTTTATTACGATTTGCTTCTGTCATTTCATTGTACTCCACCATTTTTTTAAGGAGGAAGAGAGGATAGAGGGGACGGTTTTGAAGAAGAGATCTAGCTGCAATTTTCGAAATAAACTTCACTTGATTTAAAATTGTTTGAAAATACGTTCACAAAATAATAAGATCAAGTGCAATGTTTTATAACACCCATATGAAGGGTTTTGCATAAAAACAAAAAGAGGGTTTTCATAAAAACAGTTTTGATGGTTTCGATCATAACGTGCAAGGTGATATCAGATACTAACTGATATCACGATGATGCATAAACAAATAACAAATATAGGGGATATTTCGGGTCGTTACAACACTGGGAAACCTCTGGTTATAGGAAATCATCCAGCCCAAAACTGGCAGCGGGAGATGCTGGTGCCGACGTAGCAGGCGACGAAGATGTTGCTCGCTCGGCAGGTCCAGCCCACGGTTCCAAAGCATGCCGCCAGCTGGTCGCTGACAGGGATGCCGATGCAGCTCTTCTCTCCTTGCGGAGGTCTGGCCAGGCATACGAGGTCCTCCGGCTGCAGCAGCCCTGCGGCGGGTGGAGGCACAGACTAATTTGCAGAGCAGCAGCAGCAGGACGAGGAGGAAGGCACGGATGTGGACCATAATTGATTTCGTGGATGCGCGCGCTTCTCAGTGTGCCTTTGCATTGGTTAGTTACACCGTCATCATGATTTATAGAGATATCTCTAGTTGGCCGGCCGCAGCCTTTCATACGTGGGACCTAAATGTTGCTTTGTTTTTGTGAACTAAGCTTGCGCCCTTGCCTGGCTCGTTAACTAATCTAGTATATATATTAAATGGGCATTTAATTGTTGGCACCAAATTAATTAATGAAAAAGAGGAGGAATACATACATTAAATTAAATTAAAATTAAGGAAACCATGTGCTACTCCCTCCCTCCCTCCCTCCCTCCCTCCGTGGTCTGCTTTCCTTCATTAAAATTATGGAAGGAGCCCATGTAGTACCTACTACTAGTACTCTCCGTGATAAATTCAGATAATTTACTAATCTTCCTTCTTATGACCAGCTGATAATGATCTAAACTTGATCCATCCTTTAAATTGTGTTAATACTCCTTATACATGGCTTCGCTCTTCATGCGAGTCTTCATCTTGATCTTTGGAACTCGTTACTCCCTTACACGAAAATCCCTTTTCTATCTAGGTCTATAACATCAAGTAATAACTGTGGATGATGTAACATGCATTTGCACATCAAGCCAAATTTCATGTACAAATCTAGTCAATCAAGAAGATACAAGAAAACCAACAAATCCAAATGTGTTACATATAACACACATTATTCTAAGCCCGTAATATAGTAGTTGAGTAAAACATCTCTAGAATTCAGGCTTAGTTGTGTAATATATGACACCTCCTAGTATAGGTTTACATCGTGATACTTAGAACTTAGGTGTTAAACTATTCTTTGTCTCAATATTTACCCAAACTGCGCTTTTGCAAGTCTATACTTTTGAGCAAAGTGGTCTCCAATTGGCTTTAACTATCTCATTTCCTTCCTTTTGGAACTACTAATGACCACTAACCTTCAATTTCATGGTAAACTATCCTCACAAGTTCTCTTCAAATGGTTAACCAAATTCTATTACTACCTTAAATTAAAGATTATCGGAAATTTATGACACATATTACTTCTATCATAGTTCTACCATGTTCTTTTATTTCTTCTACTCCAAGATTATTTACTAAATATTTGTCAAATTATACATTTATCATGGTTTCGGAGCTAATCTCACCATGACGACTCTTCTTCTCATTATGCTATCATTGATTCTTAACAAGTTCCACTCCATCACGTAGAATTCTCAAGTGAATCCCACATGATTTACTACCCATGACATCTACATGCTCTAATGGTCATCATTATGTTACCTATCATTATCCCCTAATGACAAGATTCTACTATCCTACATGGATTTTACTGATAGACTACACCATTTATATTAGTGCAATTGATACCATTAACTTGGTCATAACTAATTCGATACTTTAACTCACTTAAGACATCTTAATGGTTTTATAACTTCTTTGAATAACACTACACTAAGAAAATATGGATAACTACTCCTAAGAAAGATGACGAAAGCATCCAACTTAAGTGTGATAATGTTATCCTCAAGTGGATAATCATCACAAGTCGTAAGAATATTTGGTTTAAACAAGATGGCTTCCTATATTCACTATCCAACCTACTGATCTCCTAAAAGGGTTTTAATCCTAAGGTTAAAGCGTATGCTCTGATACCAGCTGTGGTGACCCAGCATACCACTGCATGATGTAGTACACTATAATCGTTGACACAACATCAATGAAACACCGTTCACTCGTATTACATCCCTCAGAGTGGTACAATAGAAACATAGCAGGTCCAAGACATGACTATAGATTACAACTTGACTCTTTATAAAAGATCCAGAGAACGCTCTAGCTTATAGAGAGAGAAAGCAACTTCTTATAAAGAAGAACAAAAAATAACAACTCATAAACATCCTACTAAATAGACTAGTATCTAAACTATATATTTGGCTTGCAAAATCCTGCTATTGCATTCCTCTACAGAAGTAGGTTCTATGGATATATACTATATTCCTATCTAGTCAACAACTTTGTCTTCTCTTTAATGATGATGATTCCCTTGGGCATAAGTTGATGTAGACGTCGTCTATGTTGGATTCAGAATCCAGCAAGGGTTAATAAGATACGGTTGAGTACGAGCGTACTCAGCAAGTTCACTAAAAAGAAGTGTTTGATGCACTATCTACTGCCACAGACCATAGGTCGTAGGCTATGCATGTTTTTGTAAACATTTCTTCAAAGGTTGCTTTTATTCTGAAAAGCTATGTCCGTCAGCCTTCACAGGCTTACCGGAACTTCATGGAGTTCATTTCCTGCTGCGTTCGTAGCTCCTTCCCAGAACAGGGAGTAACAAGTTATAGTTCTTACACTCTGTAGAGCTGCGTTACTTTACCCATGAGAGATCCTTATCCATGTTGCACATCCGAGCGTCCAACCTGTTCATACTTCCTTGGTATGAGGCTCGGTATAAGGTCCAAGCCGATCACTGCCCTTCTCCGCGACTCCACATGCCCCCTTGGTGTACACCATGCCCGCATATTGAATTACGGCAATGGTTAGTACAAACCATATAGATGCTAGAACTACCGTGGGACGTTGAGTGATCCCACCCATATGCTGCATATCCTCTACGAATTACATACTCAGGCTACAAGGATAACAACCACGACCTGCGCATCCGTTAATATGTGAAAGGAAGATCTAGCTGACTTCTCCGTCCCATTCCAGATCTCATGGTTCACGCATATTATATGGCGCTAGAATCACTGGCGACATTGGTTTTTTAAGTCCTACATAATATGTTTCTTTACCACCGGAACTTCCATAGTAGGTTACTACCACTTAGTAAATAACCCATAATCATATCATTATGAAAATATCATTTTCTGACCTTTTTGAAATGCATGTGATGACAACATTGGATTTGCAAATACTTTATAGAAAATAACCAAAGGACATGAGCAAGTGTGAACTTGGCTTTTGTGATTCCAAGATTATGCACTCACAGTCTTCGAGACAATAGAACATTCAATATCTGAAAACAACATCATTGGTCCGGTAAGGACTAATGTTTAAAGAAGCAAGATGCTATTATGCATAAGTAATGTAATGCAATTTGATAAACTCAAATCCTCTGAATAAATGTCGATGATCTAGGGTTTGGAAACTGAGAATGGTTTTTTTGGAATGTGTTGCACTTTTAGATCAATTTCACACTTGTGCTTATTATAAGTCTTGTGAGAGTGTGTGAAACAACTTGCAAGTGTAATAAAGTAATGTACGTCGATAAAACACTCAAATGTGGAATGTATCCAAAGACTCCTTATATAAAGATTGTTAAACAATTATAGCCTTTATGGAAATGCTTAAGAATTACTTTTGATTAACTTAAAAGAATAACTTTTGAAGCAAAGATTATCTTTCAAAGGAAAGCATTTAAGTTACAAGTTAACACTTTTAAGTTTCTTACTAACTATAATTATTAGGGGAGAAAACAATTACCATATTTGAATAGCTATAATACTTGTAGTGGAGACTTATATATCTTTAATATGGGAGGACACTAGATGTGGTTTATTTCATAACACTTCATGAAGGTGGAATAAAAGTATTATTGATTTTATTTGAGTAGTGTTACTTAACATTTTAAGTGGAGGGAATCATTTAGCTTATTAAGAGGTAGTGGTTATAACGTATAGCATAGAAATGGTGTTACTTAAGGTACTTATAAATCTTCCTTAGATTTTAAGTGAATTACATGCTTGTAAAAGAAGAGATGGTGATAATGTTTAATGATTCAAAAATACTATCTTTGATGATTTTATAACTAATACCCATTTTGGGAAATGGTATATAATTATTTATGAATGATAATTTTAGAAAATACATTTAAAGTTATTTGGATTATTTTTTTATTTCATATCAACATTATTTAAGATTAATACTTTTATTAAACCTTCAATGGATAATATTAGAAGTATTGGTAATTTTAAACATCTTTTTACGAATTATCAATTAAGGAATTAAGTTTAAATCTTTTTTAATAGATCCTTAAGTTTTTATTTTCTTTAAAATTAGTATATCATATTTTTAATATGTAGATATTATTTATGTGATAATTTTGGTACAATATATATTTTTATGATTTTTAAATAATAAGATATGATTTTTATAAGCTTTATTATTTTATAAAATACTTAACCATAATAAATATTTGTTTAAGTGATATAACAATATAACATTATAGTTTTAAGTGGTAGATATTATTTTTCTAAGAATTTTGATATATTATTTATATTTTTCTGATATAAAAATATATTAAAATATGAATTTTCTAAGTTTTATTACTTATAAAATCCTTACTAAATAATAAAAACTTAGTTAAGTAATATAAAAATGTATGATAATAGATTTAAATCATAGATATTCTTTTTTTTGAATATTTTCATATATAATACATATTTTTTGAATTATAGAATTAAAGTTATTAATTTCACAATATTTATTTTTAAAATTCCTGGAAAATAATTATAATTGAATTTATTACATAAGGTGACATAAGCAATGTGATGTGGGTTGTTTTTCACCGGTCCAAAACATAGCCTCGGTCATAGACAAAGTGGGCCAAGGCCACGTCAAATGACACGCGTGCGGAGGACCAAGTCAAACAACGCTGATGTGGCCGAGGTGACGTAGGCGTGACGTCACTATGACGCAAGCGCGGTTGCCACCGCCAGATCGTGGTCTCTAGTGGCGAGCTGGGCCACGCCGGCGAGCGCTGATGACTGGGAACCTACTACTACTAACGTTTCCCGACTTTGGTCACCAGAGGACGAACGACGGCGAGCTTAAGTGGTTGCGCTCTCAGGTATCTATCATGGAGGAGGAGCAGAGTGAGAGAGAGCAAGGGAGCGGCACCCTGATGTAATTGGTGGCGACGACGAGGCTGGGAGTGGCCGGTGGCGATGACACAAACGATGGCGGACCTCGTCGGAGACGATGAAGAAAATGTTGTGGGGCTCGACTTCGAGAACTCCGGCTCAATTCCTCTGGCTGGTTGCCGTAGGGGAGCATGGCGGTGCTTGTGGCATGCTTGGATAGCCGCGGGGAAGGCCGAACGGTGGCAATCAACGACGGTTGTGTGGCTAGGGTTTTGTCCCCTTGCGACATAGAGAGGAAAAGAGCACCGGTGAGAGAGCGAGTGAGAGGATGAGGATGGAGAGACGTAGGGTGCTGGGTTCTTATCCATCCTCCAGAGTAGAGCGACAGAGATCATAGTGGCGAAGATCAACGGTGTCGGCGGCGCCAGGCAGCTGCTTGCTGCCGTGAACGAAGACGACAAATAGGAGCAAAGCCGAAGCGGTACGGGCCACGCTGGTCTGTGGTTGGGCCGATGTGGGCTGTAGAAAAGCGAGCGGAGAGAGGAAAACTGCCGCGGTGCTAGGCGGTGGATAAGCATACGCATAACTCGGCCACGGGCCGTATCCTGTCTATTCCCTTCTCTTTTTCTTTTTCTATTTCTTATTTTTGTAATTCTTTTTCAATTCGAATTTCAACATATTTAAAACACCAAAACTTTTGTACAGTATTTCAAATATTCCAGAGGTCATTATACTAATTGCTTGCCCTAATCTTGTTGGTGTGTTTCAATATTCACAATTATATGGGAAGTTATTTATTAAATAGAGTAAATAAGAATTAGGGTTTTAGGGATTTCCTTCCTATATAAAGATCTTATAAAAATGATCTTATTTTCACTTTGATAATTGTAATTTCAAAGTTTTAAGATGATTAATTATAGTCGTAGAATCTTTTTATGTATATTCATAATAAAACAATTAAGTCATATGGTGGTTTATATTTCATGGTTCTCAAGATTTACTGATTTCTTCTACTCAAAACCCCACTTGGTTTTAGTGTTTAACATTATTCCTTGGAATATTCTTATAGTTCATTAGCATTAGTAAATGGTTATTATTAATGTGGAAAAGTATAAAGTGGACAATGCTTAATATCTAATGTTACCAGAATGTTAGTCATATTCATTCATATTTTTATACTTTCCAATAGACAATAATGGACTCTTTAATTATTTATTCACCATTCTTTTAAGGGTAGAGGATCTATTGATAAAGATTTATCATGTAATGGTTAGTGACAAGTATTACTTAAGTGATAAATATAACTCACATGCCATGCCACAATTGCTATCTTGTGAGGGTTTCTATTCCCATGTATCTCTTATAATTTCTAGGGAATTACCTACACTCATGATCCTTCTTTGATCCGGCTAGGGACTAGGTTTAGGAATCTTGACTTATAATTATGGATGATATTCTAAACTATAGTAACATAATAAGTTAGCTTTCTAATATGATTTATGACTAAATGTGTACTGGATAATTACCTAGTAACTAGCTTTAAGAGTAATGAAATAGACATAGTCTTGTCATGGCTTGATATAATCTTGGTTAAAGGTTTCTGAAAAAATCCTGTCATTCATATTTCATTAAGCTTGGGCTTTAGTTAAGGAATTCTTTTCCTAGATATACTTTATATAAATCTCTCATTTTTTAACAAGAATCACACCTTTCTAATCAAGCTAATCATTTCACTCCACCATATCCATCATCATATGATGACATGGTCATTTCACTTCTTCACTACTCATTCTCCATTGTTCCTCTTGTATCTAACTTCCATTTCTTAACTACCCTTGATGAATCCATCAATGTAGTTATTTCCATCTCCTTGAATCAACACCCTTCACATTCTTCTTTCATCTACTTGCAAGATTAGAATCCTCACTATATAACAATTGATACCAATACTCAAGAAGAGATATACTATTACTTCCCTTAATACAAGATTGTTATTGTATTAGCTTGATTAACATTACAATTTCTCCAACTACTCCACTCCACTCTGGTTCTATACTTCATCATACACTACCTTGATTTCTCATGATCAAGCTAGAATACTTAACTAACCAAGGTTTAGCATGTCTTGGAATCCTAATATCAACACTTCAACACCTAGTCAATTATCCTCAAGTGAATTGAGAATAATGTCCACTAACCATTAAGTACACTGAACTTAGACTTCTAATTGCCTGGTCAGAATCTATCCTCAACTAAGTAACAACTTATACTAAACTTATTCTCTTGATAGAATTTATCTTATTAATAAAGCTTATCTTATGATTGGACCATATTGGCTTAACAAATCATTCTTTAATATTCTATCATTACTATCTTTCTTGATAGTTAGTGATTGAGGAGGATATGGTGGTCTCGCGCAAACGCCCTAGACAGTTCCCTGCCCCTGTACCTACACCCGAGCCTGCACCAAGAAACACCGTTGCTACTCTGCGTCGCAGCACCCGCTCCAAGAGGTTTCAAGGTTTTAAGCAGAATGCAGTCAGTGACAAACCAACACACAAAACACATGTCAAATCTAGACATGTACCTGGCAAGAAAGTCGCAACTTCTAAAAAAGGGAAGGAGATTTCTATTCATGCTACTAATACTGAGGATCCAACTATGAAACCAACCCCTGTTCATTTTCTGCAGCATGTTGGAGCAGGAATATGTGGAATCCCGGCCATTGAACTCACTGATGAGCAGCTGATGGTGCCCTGTGCTGATGTGGATGTAACAGCAAAGGAAGCTCAGTCTCCCGAAGCATAAACATACTCCATGCGTCAAATAAATTCTTACTGGTTAGCTCCATGCCAGTCTTTTATTATATTTTTCATCATAACTTCTTTGCTTTTATTCATGCAATGGTTTGTAAGCCTTCTAGGCAGTGAATCGTGGTTTATCTTTTATCAGTACTATGGACCTTAGATCACGCTCCTTGTCTTGTTTCTATTAAAACCTCCATTCCAAAGAGCAAGCTTTTTCGATTTGAGAATTATTGGCCATTACACCCAGGTTTCAAAGAGACTGTCAAGAAACTATAGGAAAAACCAGTCAGAGCTAGTAACAGTGCCACTACAATCTCTTGAAAGTTGAAAAATGGTAGAAGAGGTTTAAAACATTGGAGCAAATCTATCTCCAAGCTAAAGCTTTTGATTGAAAATAGTAACACTATCCTACTACAGCTTGACAGCCTTGAGGGAAAAAGGTCTCTCTTCTTATAGGAATGGAATTTCAGAGTTATCCTGAAAAAGAATAGACATTGGATTGTGTAGTAAAACTTTATGATGTTATTAGCATAGCATCTCTATGCTACACTGATAGTTCCCCCCTCTTGTTCTACTGATATTGCTGACCAGCCCCTGGAATTCCTTCTTCTAATCTTGTCCTCCTTGCTGGCCTACTCCTCCTAGCTTCTTGATAAATTTCCTATGATCTAGCTAGAATTGTTCTTGTGGTTCTAATGGTGGTTCTAATGGATAATGGTTATAGATGTGTTCGAGATAGTAGATCTTGCAACTAGATGATGGATGAGCTCTTGGTATGATTTGGCTGATGAGAGGAAAATGTGGTACGGATGGTTGGTTGCTTTGCTTTTGTACTGCTATACTTGTTCTATGGTGGTGACAACACCTCTCATGCATGTGGTGATAGTGTTGCTTGCAGGTGTCCCCAACACTAGTGAAGTATCCAATTATCTTTTCTTTTACCTCATGAACAAGCATACGGTTGGTTGCCCTTATCCTTGTCCTTGGCCTTTATTTTTGAGTGCTGCCATGTGTAATTAAACTCATGTTGGGCTATTATCAGTACATGGACTTAATTTGTGGCCTTTCTATTTGATTCTACTGGCCCGAAACTAAACTGTAGTCTTTATTATTGATTACTTAAGGATATTAATTAATGTTGACCATTAATGTCAGCCTTGAACTACTTAAATGAACATGTCAGCTGTTAATATGGAGCTAGTTCTAGTTAGAGGGTCCCTCTAGGTCCGACTGCACGAGCTCCTCCACCGCGCACTCTCAAGGCCCGTACTACGGGTTCAGCCCTGGCGATTTCACCGCCACACCCACGTCGTCTGCTGACCTAGGTTCCTTACGTTTGTCGTCCAACGACGACGACGACGACGCCTGATCTAGCTATACTTTGTCATATATTAATTTAGACTTATCCTGCTAGACTTTGTCATATATATTACTTATCCTGCTAGATGTGGATCAACTACTTGTCATATATTACTTATCCTGCTACTTAATTACTTTATAACTATGTTTACTATGCGTCTTCTTTATAGATAAATAATAGAATGGATCAAGTGTGCAACAACTATGCACAAGCATTGGGGAGGTGCCTGGACAAGAAGTTCCCCATAGTGCTCCCTGTTGGGTTTGAGGCTAGGACGGTATGTGCTCTGTGAGATACACAGTATCATGGATGTCTATATAGAATCAACAATAAACCATGGACTTTGTTGTATTATTATTGTTTTACTCAGTCAATCGCTTGCGCTTGGTGACGGGACTTCATGGACCATTTCCATAGAAACACCATGGACGATGTCGTGTTTGAGGTCACTTTCATGTCAGATGCTGATCTCGACAGGAGTTATGTGGTTACAGTGACCAACATACCGATCAGGACGTCTTTCAGTGCACCATGCTGGATAAACTTCTTGAATGATCATGACTTGCAATACGGAGACAAGATAATGATCTTTCTCATTCATCAAGCAACCGTAATCTACTACATGTACACACCCCCTGACGATGATATCCAACAGTAAGCTAGCTATGTAGTTGAGACCATCGTATTATATATCGTTTACTCTATACATGCATTCTTTTTTATGTGACTTTCTTCTCAATATATGTAGATTGGATTATAGCGAAAAAGCGTGCGACAATTATGGTCAACATAGTTGGCATTGCATGGACAGGAAGATTACCATACCGCTCCCTGCGAACTTTGGTGTTAGGATGGTATGTTCTCTGAAATTCATGTGGAGAATATATATATGTATATGTTCAATAAAAATCAAGACTAATTGTTCTGTCCTATGATTTTACTCAGTCAATCCCTTGCGGTGCACGACATGGCTTCATGGACCATATCCATAGAAGCATGGATGAGGTTGCCATGTTTAGTGTCACTTTGACGCATCATAATCATCCCGATAGGACGTACCAGGTTAGGGTCACCAACAAGGAGACCCGAACATATTTTAGTGGTCCTGGATGGAACAGGCTCCTCATCTCGTACAACGACATGCAAGAGGGACGGGAGTTCAAGTTTTTTGCTCAGTCATACTTATGGCATAATCTATTTCACTTGCTTTCCTCCAGACTCTTCCGACGAGGGCGAAGATGAGTGAACTCTAGATAATGCTATATGAACCAATGTCCTAGCTATATTGAACTGCTACTGTTTCCTGTGTTAATATGTATTTTGGTATCATTATCCTATATACTATGTATTCATGTATTCATCTGTGTATTCTATCTTTTTTTTGCTCTGATACATAATACTATCGGCGAACAAATTGTAGGGGACATTATCCTGTGTATTCATCTATGTATTCCTGTGTTAATATGTATTGTAGTGACTATATCATGAATGACCTTGATGGAACATTCAACTCTCTTGTCGCTGCCATCAATGTCGTTCCAACTACTGCCCTCAATGACATGTGCTCTCAGCTGCTTTCCTGCAAGAATCATGATGCCATGCTACTCTCAACCAGCCAAGCTCCGAGCGGTTTCATTTCCTCCACCAATGTTGCCTCCCTAGGCCCCCTCCTACCTATGGGGTCGCGCCTAAACATCCACCACGACAGCCCTACATGCCACCTCCACCTACATACAATCAACCATACACGCCTCCTACACCCACGTATTTACAGCCGGCCCCGCAGCACTACATGCCTCAAACATAGTCGCCGCAGTTTCATTATTTCATGTCGCCGCCTCGTTCTTACCAGACTCCCCCGATGCCCTACATTCCACCGCCGATGTGCCCAACTCCACCACCTGAGCGGCCCCCCAAAACGTGGTCGGCCTCGACCTAATTAGCGGCGTCGGCCCAAAGAGGGCACGGAAAGAACCGTGATTGTGGTCGTGTCGATACGCCTTGGCAGGACTGACGAATACGACTCTCGATCGCAATCTGGATACGTGTTCATCCTGAACGGAGGTGTAGTGAGCTGGAAAATTTCCAAGCAAGAGGCGGTAGACAAATCTACTATGGAAGCTGAGTACATTGTTGCCTCGGAGGCGGCAAAAGAAGGTGTTTAGATCAGGAACTTCCTGATTGACACTAGTAGAAAATGAGGCTTTCGTCCACCCCAGTTTAAAGTATTAGTCCCGGTTGTGGTTGGACCCGGGACTAATGCTCACATTAGCCCTGGTTCAAACGGAACAATCTTTATTCCTGGGTCAAACGGGACCTTTAGTCTCGGTTAAAGATACGAACCGGGACTAAAGGGGTGACCTTTAGTCCTGGTTCGTATTACCAACCGCGACTAAAGAAAATGGACAAAAAAAATTCCTAAATGGCCATAACTTTTACATACGATGTCAGAAAAAACGTACAACCTATCAAAACGTGCAGAAAACAATTTCCTCTTTGATTTCAACAGCTTTAGGCCGTTTTGGATTCTTTTAGATTCATAAAATTCGAAAAGAAATACAAATTATTTCAAAAATTAAAAAAACTAGTAGTTTTGTATGTCATATTTGAATTTCTCACATTTTTCTGATAATAATGGATATATTATTTGTCAAATTTCGATTTACAGATTTAAAGATATTATTTATGTCATATTAAATGAATAAATGGCAAAAAATGAATAAAATATTAATTTAATTATTTTTTTATTTTCATATGAATAAAATATTATTATTACTTATTTATGATTGTTTACTTAATTAGTTGTTCATAATTGCAAAAAATAAAGACGGTTGACATATTGATATGAGTTAATAGGATTGATACACTAGTCCTAACAACAAGGTATAATTGTCTTTCACTCGAGGTGTGAGAGATGGAATGAGGAAGTTAAGCGTGCTCGGGGTGGAGTAGTGCTAGGATGGGTGATCGACCGGGAAGTTTGACCATAAGTGTAATTTGAACTAATATTAAGTATAGGTAGTATTAAAAATGAGAGATGTGAGAAATTAAAGAGTCAGATAATTCAAAAGTTTAAAAAATATTGAAAAAAATGGATTTTTTTTTTGAAAAAATTACGAACCGGGGCTAAAGGTCCCGCTCCCTCAACGCAGTCTCGTAAGGACCTTTAGTCCCGGTTTGACTAAAGGGGTGACTTTTAGTCCCGCTTTCGTAGTCCCGGTTGGCAAACCGGGACTAAAGGCCCTTACAAACCGGGACTAAAGGCCCGTTTTCCACTATTGTGATCTTGGTGTGCTTCTGGCTATATCGAATCCGTTGAACGTGTACAGTGATAAAATAGGTACCATTGCCCAAATCAAGGAACCAAGAGCACACCAGAAAAACAAACATGTACCCAAAAAGTATCACCTCATTCTAAGGATCAAGTCGCCATGTGCCCAACAAAACTGTATTAATTGGTCAAGAATCTTTATGAATTTTCGAAAGGTTTCAATTTAGAGGAGGGCTATATGAAAGATATATATTGATGAAATCATATGAGTTAGGAGGTGTATTGTAGTACACCAAAGCGAATCCCTCATAGCCTATACTTGCCTTGGGGGGTTTCCTCTATATATATTAAGACTAGTCATAATATATAGTGAGATATATTATATGCTAGTACCATGCATATGATACCAGTACATATTTGATGTCAGTCCTTGTTGATAGCCTCCTTGTCCAAGGCGGAGATGACTGCTTTTGCACGACAACCACTGTCACAGGTGTAGAGACAGGAAGGGTCTTTGTCGCACATCTTGCTGTAGACGCCGATACAAGTGGCAGCAGACGCCTCAACCTTCTCATCACCGCCGGACCTAGCAACAAGCGCCTTCTTCTCCGCGTCCGGGGTGTAGGAGTATGCTGCGGAGGAATAGGTGAGATCCTCCGCGTCGGCCTGGCACAAGGTGTCACACCCCGCCGTAGTCGTCATTTTGCCGCCGCAGTCTTCTTCTTTCTTGCTGCTGCTAGTAGTACATACGTCCTCCTTCTTGATGTTGTTGTTGCACTCACGGAGGCAGCCGGCCTTGAGCTTGGCGAACCCGGGAAATAACGTGGCATCGGAGGAACCACCAGCAGCTACGTCCTCCTTCGCCCGCTTCTTGCAGCTGGCCACCTTCTCGGCGAGGGTCGCTTTATGAAATTCAGTTTCTTTCGAGAATTTGTCACGACACATCGCGTCACAATCCTTGGAGCACGAAGGGACGTCATCCTTCTTCACCATCATGTCACATACTGTGTAGCAGTCCTCGACGCAACCGTGCGACGCCACCGCCACTGCCGCCGCCGCCGGAAGCCCCAACACCACCACCACCAACACGAGGGTCGTCACGAGGAACGACAACCCGCCAATCTTCCTCTCGGAGGCCATTGCTTCTTGATTGCTATATATTTTGGCAAATCAATCAATTCATGTGATCGAAGCTTCTTCTTCGTTGCCGGCCGGCCGGTGCTCTTTTATATACGACGGATGGAGTTAATTTTAAGGATGACGTTTCTTTACATAGAAAATACTACTATATGAGTGGTTCCCTATATATGCTCTTTTATCTATTTTCGGCCTTATTATTATGCATGCCCCTTGCTTCTTTTTCATGCATGCATCTACTTTTAGCAGCATGCATACCCGTCCTTCTCGTGGATGCGCTGCTGACGGGTGGACAAAGGGGGCAATGACCACCCACCTGACCGTGGAATGCATCGTGGATGCGCTTAAGGTGGTTGTTTTCTACCAATTGTTGTTGTGCCTATGCCAACAAGAATATACTAGCGGAATGCCCATGCGTTGCTACGGACGATAAATAAACTATTTCTTATTTCACGATTATGTTTAACTTTTATCCCACCTCATTTTCTCTCTCCCTTGCAACAAGAGAATGTGTTGTTTTCCGTCACATGTCTCCCCCTACCATTTAAGTAAAAGAAATTATATTATAAATATACATGATCGTTTAAATAGTTCCAAAGACGAGCAATGCTATTTTTCAATCAAATTATGTGCTCCAGTTAAGCATATTCCAACAACATACAAGCCTCCAAAATAAATTGGACATCATAAGTGTTAAAAAGCTAACAAATGAACAATTCTCTATTTTAAAATTTTGATAGAAAGCACCACAAATAAGAATTTATCGTCCTTCTAGAACAGTTATAGGAAATGGTAAAGAAAGAAGACTTAAACAGTAAGTTCACAAATCAAGGGAAATTAACTTGAATTTTCCGTAGTGGTAGTTTGGGCTTCACCACCTTGGCCAGGCACCACCCCTACTTTAGTAGTAGTGGATTACATAGCATAAGCATCTTCACTGTAAATTTAGAGATGAACTGTCATATTTCGGATATAAATGAAAGTTTCTAGAGTCCATATTTAACTCACTAAACCGTAAACAAAACTCCTATCTAGGAGCATTGGAATTTCTATTACGAAAAATCAGATTTCAGATATGTGATAGACCTCACAATATGGAGTGGACAAACCGGATGCCAACAAGCTCTGTTCTTCCTTGCCGCAACACGCGTGGTTTGGATAGATGACCCTAGACACATACATGCAAACTATGTTTAAATTCACGGTATGGGACATATAAAAATCACCACCAGCAAACTTCAGTGTAACCAATAACATATCTCATTGCTTTTCTCTATATTATTATCCAACTAATTGTTCCAAACTATGTTTAGACTGCAGTGGCTAACCTATGTGCAAAAGATTCACTCTGCTGCCAGCTCACAAGTACAGAGAAGTAAGCACCAAAGCTATCTCAAAACTAATGACATTTTTCTTGCGGCAAAAAAAAATCATGCAATCCGTGGAGGCAAGAATGTTCAAAAAACCAATAATGGGATTAATAAGTGTATGTAATCCATAGTCAACAGTAGACTACATATGCATCTCAACCAGAAATTAGCAGTGTGGATCTACAGGAAAGAATATGTCCTTCATCAGCTTCAGTGATTATGGGAAGTGGTTGCATGCCTACTTTCTTTCATGTGCCCTTTTGGGCAGGACACTGTACCGGGCCCTATAAAGGCATGCTCGTGGATGTGCTCTTCGTAGTGTAGCGACGTGAGAGCCTCCCGCACAATGGTCGTTGGTACTGTCGTCATCGTCTCCCGCTGATCTCCTTCATGGCCATGTGATCAGTTTGCCGAGTAGTTTCACATCGCATGGATGAGATTGTCCCATTGTTTGATGTCAAAGTGGATGTTTGGTGTCAAAGTAGACGTACGAACACCAATTTATTTTTAGTAGTATAATAAAGATGTAGTGGCATTCATATCCTCGAGACAATGACGAAAACGGGATGACCACTTTCGATTTTGACTTAAAGCTTTTCCTTGAGCTCCACTCCACTCCACTCAAGCTCTGGTTGTAAAGTCCTTTATATCTTGTAATTTGATAAACAATTACTATAATATTTTAATAAAATTTTAGATGATTGCAGTCAATTTAAAAGATAATTGTATCAACTATTTTTCAACCTTTAAGCAATAACCTATTGTGTAGGTTACTATTAAAAAGGTTATGACTTTTCCGAAAAATCGATTTGGAGCATGTCCTCACCGAGGACGTTTTTGAATTTTTCGAAAAGCATAAGAAAAGATAAAAACAATATGTACATGTATCCAACAATACGAAATATCAGTTTGCAATTTTTCATCCAAAAATACTTTGTATTGCGAGAGAAGTAAAAAAGACAAATATGACAATTTCTGGGAAAATGGAGGCCTGTTCAAATTTGTACTGTTCACGACCAGATATAAAAAAAATCTCTTTTTTACCAAGGCCAAAATACAAAGTATTTTCACATGATATTTTGCACGCGTATATAAATCATAATCTACACTCCCTCCCTCCCCCCTCCCCCAGATTTTTTCGCAATTTTTGGAATCTTAAAATTTGATTTTTTTTAAAAAAAGTCCTCCATGGAGGACGAGCTCCAAATTGACTCTCTCATGACTTTTCTTGCAATTGATACCATTAACTTGGTCATAACTAATTCGATACTTTAACTCACTTAAGACATCTTAATGGTTTTATAACTTCTTTGAATAACACTACACTAAGAAAATATGGATAACTACTCCTAAGAAAGATGACGAAAGCATCCAACTTAAGTGTGATAATGTTATCCTCAAGTGGATAATTATCACAAGTCGTAAGAATATTTGGTTTAAACAAGATGGCTTCCTATATTCACTATCCAACCTACTGATCTCCTAAAAGGGTTTTAATCCTAAGGTTAAAGCGTATGCTCTGATACCAGCTGTGGTGACCCAACATACCACTGCATGATGTAGTACACTATAATCGTTGACACAACATCAATGAAACACCGTTCACTCGTATTACATCCCTCAGAGTGGTACAATAGAAACATAGCAGGTCCAAGACATGACTATAGATTACAACTTGACTCTTTATAAAAGATCCAGAGAACGCTCTAGCTTATAGAGAGAGAAAGCAACTTCTTATAAAGAAGAACAAAAAATAACAACTCATAAACATCCTACTAAATAGACTAGTATCTAAACTATATATTTGGCTTGCAAAATCCTGCTATTGCATTCCTCTACAGAAGTAGGTTCTATGGATATATACTATATTCCTATCTAGTCAACAACTTTGTCTTCTCTTTAATGATGATGATTCCCTTGGGCATAAGTTGATGTAGACGTCGTCTATGTTGGATTCAGAATCCAGCAAGGGTTAATAAGATACGGTTGAGTACGAGCGTACTCAGCAAGTTCACTAAAAAGAAGTGTTTGATGCACTATCTACTGCCACAGACCATAGGTCGTAGGCTATGCATGTTTTTGTAAACATTTCTTCAAAGGTTGCTTTTATTCTGAAAAGCTATGTCCGTCAGCCTTCACAGGCTTACCGGAACTTCATGGAGTTCATTTCCTGCTGCGTTCGTAGCTCCTTCCCAGAACAGGGAGTAACAAGTTATAGTTCTTACACTCTGTAGAGCTGCGTTACTTTACCCATGAGAGATCCTTATCCATGTTGCACATCCGAGCATCCAACCTGTTCATACTTCCTTGGTATGAGGCTCGGTATAAGGTCCAAGCCGATCACTGCCCTTCTCCGCGACTCCACATGCCCCCTTGGTGTACACCATGCCCGCATATTGAATTACGGCAATGGTTAGTACAAACCATATAGATGCTAGAACTACCGTGGGACGTTGAGTGATCCCACCCATATGCTGCATATCCTCTACGAATTACATACTCGGGCTACAAGGATAACAGCCACGACCTGCGCATCCGTTAATATGTGAAAGGAAGATCTAGCTGACTTCTCCGTCCCATTCCAGATCTCATGGTTCACGCATATTATATGGCGCTAGAATCACTGGCGACATTGGTTTTTTAAGTCCTACATAATATGTTTCTTTACCACCGGAACTTCCATAGTAGGTTACTACCACTTAGTAAATAACCCATAATCATATCATTATGAAAATATCATTTTCTGACCTTTTTGAAATGCATGTGATGACAACATTGGATTTGCAAATACTTTATAGAAAATAACCAAAGGACATGAGCAAGTGTGAACTTGGCTTTTGTGATTCCAAGATTATGCACTCACAGTCTTCGAGACAATAGAACATTCAATATCTGAAAACAACATCATTGGTCTGGTAAGGACTAATGTTTAAAGAAGCAAGATGCTATTATGCATAAGTAATGTAATGCAATTTGATAAACTCAAATCCTCTGAATAAATGTCGATGATCTAGGGTTTGGAAACTGAGAATGGTTTTTTTGGAATGTGTTGCACTTTTAGATCAATTTCACACTTGTGCTTATTATAAGTCTTGTGAGAGTGTGTGAAACAACTTGCAAGTGTAATAAAGTAATGTACATCGATAAAACACTCAAATGTGGAATGTATCCAAAGACTCCTTATATAAAGATTGTTAAACAATTATAGCCTTTATGGAAATGCTTAAGAATTACTTTTGATTAACTTAAAAGAATAACACTTTTGAAGCAAAGATTATCTTTCAAAGGAAAGCATTTAAGTTACAAGTTAACACTTTTAAGTTTCTTACTAACTATAATTATTAGGGGAGAAAACAATTACCATATTTGAATAGCTATAATACTTGTAGTGGAGACTTATATATATTTAATATGGGAGGACACTAGATGTGGTTTATTTCATAACACTTCATGAAGGTGGAATAAAAGTATTATTGATTTTATTTGAGTAGTGTTACTTAACATTTTAAGTGGAGGGAATCATTTAGCTTATTAAGAGGTAGTGGTTATAACGTATAGCATAGAAATGGTGTTACTTAAGGTACTTATAAATCTTCCTTAGATTTTAAGTGAATTACATGCTTGTAAAAGAAGAGATGGTGATAATGTTTAATGATTCAAAAATACTATCTTTGATGATTTTATAACTAATACCCATTTTGGGAAATGGTATATAATTATTTATGAATGATAATTTTAGAAAATACATTTAAAGTTATTTGGATTATTTTTTTATTTCATATCAACATTATTTAAGATTAATACTTTTATTAAACCTTCAATGGATAATATTAGAAGTATTGGTAATTTTAAACATCTTTTTACGAATTATCAATTAAGGAATTAAGTTTAAATCTTTTTTAATAGATCCTTAAGTTTTTATTTTCTTTAAAATTAGTATATCATATTTTTAATATGTAGATATTATTTATGTGATAATTTTGGTACAATATATATTTTTATGATTTTTAAATAATAAGATATGATTTTTATAAGCTTTATTATTTTATAAAATACTTAACCATAATAAATATTTGTTTAAGTGATATAACAATATAAGATTATAGTTTTAAGTGGTAGATATTATTTTTCTAAGAATTTTGATATATTATTTATATTTTTCTGATATAAAAATATATTAAAATATGAATTTTCTAAGTTTTATTACTTATAAAATCCTTACTAAATAATAAAAACTTAGTTAAGTAATATAAAAATGTATGATAATAGATTTAAATCATAGATATTCTTTTTTTTGAATATTTTCATATATAATACATATTTTTTGAATTATAGAATTAAAGTTATTAATTTCACAATATTTATTTTTAAAATTCCTGGAAAATAATTATAATTGAATTTATTACATAAGGTGACATAAGCAATGTGATGTGGGTTGTTTTTCACCGGTCCAAAACATAGCCTCGGTCATAGACAAAGTGGGCCAAGGCCACGTCAAATGACACGCGTGCGGAGGACCAAGTCAAACAACGCTGATGTGGCCGAGGTGACGTAGGCGTGACGTCACTATGACGCAAGCGCGGTTGCCACCGCCAGATCGTGGTCTCTAGTGGCGAGCTGGGCCACGCCGGCGAGCGCTGATGACTGGGAACCTACTACTACTAACGTTTCCCGACTTTGGTCACCAGAGGACGAACGACGGCGAGCTTAAGTGGTTGCGCTCTCAGGTATCTATCATGGAGGAGGAGCTGAGTGAGAGAGAGCAAGGGAGCGGCACCCTGATGTAATTGGTGGCGACGACGAGGCTGGGAGTGGCCGGTGGCGATGACACAAACGATGGCGGACCTCGTCGGAGACGATGAAGAAAATGTTGTGGGGCTCGACTTCGAGAACTCCGGCTCAATTCCTCTGGCTGGTTGCCGTAGGGGAGCATGGCGGTGCTTGTGGCATGCTTGGATAGCCGCGGGGAAGGCCGAACGGTGGCAATCAAGGACGGTTGTGTGGCTAGGGTTTTGTCCCCTTGCGACATAGAGAGGAAAAGAGCACCGGTGAGAGAGCGAGTGAGAGGATGAGGATGGAGAGACGTAGGGTGCTGGGTTCTTATCCATCCTCCAGAGTAGAGCGACAGAGATCATAGTGGCGAAGATCAACGGTGTCGGCGGCGCCAGGCAGCTGCTTGCTGCCGTGAACGAAGACGACAAATAGGAGCAAAGCCGAAGTGGTACGGGCCACGCTGGTCTGTGGTTGGGCCGATGTGGGCTGTAGAAAAGCGAGCGGAGAGAGGAAAACTGCCGCGGTGCTAGGCGGTGGATAAGCATACGCATAACTCGGCCACGGGCCGTATCCTGTCTATTCCCTTCTCTTTTTCTTTTTCTATTTCTTATTTTTGTAATTCTTTTTCAATTCGAATTTCAACATATTTAAAACACCAAAACTTTTGTACAGTATTTCAAATATTCCAGAGGTCATTATACTAATTGCTTGCCCTAATCTTGTTGGTGTGTTTCAATATTCACAATTATATGGGAAGTTATTTATTAAATAGAGTAAATAAGAATTAGGGTTTTAGGGATTTCCTTCCTATATAAAGATCTTATAAAAATGATCTTATTTTCACTTTGATAATTGTAATTTCAAAGTTTTAAGATGATTAATTATAGTCGTAGAATCTTTTTATGTATATTCATAATAAAACAATTAAGTCATATGGTGGTTTATATTTCATGGTTCTCAAGATTTACTGATTTCTTCTACTCAAAACCCCACTTGGTTTTAGTGTTTAACATTATTCCTTGGAATATTCTTATAGTTCATTAGCATTAGTAAATGGTTATTATTAATGTGGAAAAGTATAAAGTGGACAATGCTTAATATCTAATGTTACCAGAATGTTAGTCATATTCATTCATATTTTTATACTTTCCAATAGACAATAATGGACTCTTTAATTATTTATTCACCATTCTTTTAAGGGTAGTGGATCTATTGATAAAGATTTATCATGTAATGGTTAGTGACAAGTATTACTTAAGTGATAAATATAACTCACATGCCATGCCACAATTGCTATCTTGTGAGGGTTTCTATTCCCATGTATCTCTTATAATTTCTAGGGAATTACCTACACTCATGATCCTTCTTTGATCCGGCTAGGGACTAGGTTTAGGAATCTTGACTTATAATTATGGATGATATTCTAAACTATAGTAACATAATAAGTTAGCTTTCTAATATGATTTATGACTAAATGTGTACTGGATAATTACCTAGTAACTAGCTTTAAGAGTAATGAAATAGACATAGTCTTGTCATGGCTTGATATAATCTTGGTTAAAGGTTTCTGAAAAAATCCTGTCATTCATATTTCATTAAGCTTGGGCTTTAGTTAAGGAATTCTTTTCCTAGATATACTTTATATAAATCTCTCATTTTTTAACAAGAATCACACCTTTCTAATCAAGCTAATCATTTCACTCCACCATATCCATCATCATATGATGACATGGTCATTTCACTTCTTCACTACTCATTCTCCATTGTTCCTCTTGTATCTAACTTCCATTTCTTAACTACCCTTGATGAATCCATCAATGTAGTTATTTCCATCTCCTTGAATCAACACCCTTCACATTCTTCTTTCATCTACTTGCAAGATTAGAATCCTCACTATATAACAATTGATACCAATACTCAAGAAGAGATATACTATTACTTCCCTTAATACAAGATTGTTATTGTATTAGCTTGATTAACATTACAATTTCTCCAACTACTCCACTCCACTCTGGTTCTATACTTCATCATACACTACCTTGATTTCTCATGATCAAGCTAGAATACTTAACTAACCAAGGTTTAGCATGTCTTGGAATCCTAATATCAACACTTCAACACCTAGTCAATTATCCTCAAGTGAATTGAGAATAATGTCCACTAACCATTAAGTACACTGAACTTAGACTTCTAATTGCCTGGTCAGAATCTATCCTCAACTAAGTAACAACTTATACTAAACTTATTCTCTTGATAGAATTTATCTTATTAATAAAGCTTATCTTATGATTGGACCATATTGGCTTAACAAATCATTCTTTAATATTCTATCATTACTATCTTTCTTGATAGTGATTGAGGAGGATATGGTGGTCTCGCGCAAACGCCCTAGACAGTTCCCTGCCCCTGTACCTACACCCGAGCCTGCACCAAGAAACACCGTTGCTACTCTGCGTCGCAGCACCCACTCCAAGAGGTTTCAAGGTTTTAAGCAGAATGCAGTCAGTGACAAACCAACACACAAAACACATGTCAAATCTAGACATGTACCTGGCAAGAAAGTCGCAACTTCTAAAAAAGGGAAGGAGATTTCTATTCATGCTACTAATACTGAGGATCCAACTATGAAACCAACCCCTGTTCATTTTCTGCAGCATGTTGGAGCAGGAATATGTGGAATCCCGGCCATTGAACTCACTGATGAGCAGCTGATGGTGCCCTGTGCTGATGTGGATGTAACAGCAAAGGAAGCTCAGTCTCCCGAAGCATAAACATACTCCATGCGTCAAATAAATTCTTACTGGTTAGCTCCATGCCAGTCTTTTATTATATTTTTCATCATAACTTCTTTGCTTTTATTCATGCAATGGTTTGTAAGCCTTCTAGGCAGTGAATCGTGGTTTATCTTTTATCAGTACTATGGACCTTAGATCACGCTCCTTGTCTTGTTTCTATTAAAACCTCCATTCCAAAGAGCAAGCTTTTTCGATTTGAGAATTATTGGCCATTACACCCAGGTTTCAAAGAGACTGTCAAGAAACTATAGGAAAAACCAGTCAGAGCTAGTAACAGTGCCACTACAATCTCTTGAAAGTTGAAAAATGGTAGAAGAGGTTTAAAACATTGGAGCAAATCTATCTCCAAGCTAAAGCTTTTGATTGAAAATAGTAACACTATCCTACTACAGCTTGACAGCCTTGAGGGAAAAAGGTCTCTCTTCTTATAGGAATGGAATTTCAGAGTTATCCTGAAAAAGAATAGACATTGGATTGTGTAGTAAAACTTTATGATGTTATTAGCATAGCATCTCTATGCTACACTGATAGTTCCCCCCTCTTGTTCTACTGATATTGCTGACCAGCCCCTGGAATTCCTTCTTCTAATCTTGTCCTCCTTGCTGGCCTACTCCTCCTAGCTTCTTGATAAATTTCCTATGATCTAGCTAGAATTGTTCTTGTGGTTCTAATGGTGGTTCTAATGGATAATGGTTATAGATGTGTTCGAGATAGTAGATCTTGCAACTAGATGATGGATGAGCTCTTGGTATGATTTGGCTGATGAGAGGAAAATGTGGTACGGATGGTTGGTTGCTTTGCTTTTGTACTGCTATACTTGTTCTATGGTGGTGACAACACCTCTCATGCATGTGGTGATAGTGTTGCTTGCAGGTGTCCCCAACACTAGTGAAGTATCCAATTATCTTTTCTTTTACCTCATGAACAAGCATACGGTTGGTTGCCCTTATCCTTGTCCTTGGCCTTTATTTTTGAGTGCTGCCATGTGTAATTAAACTCATGTTGGGCTATTATCAGTACATGGACTTAATTTGTGGCCTTTCTATTTGATTCTACTGGCCCGAAACTAAACTGTAGTCTTTATTATTGATTACTTAAGGATATTAATTAATGTTGACCATTAATGTCAGCCTTGAACTACTTAAATGAACATGTCAGCTGTTAATATGGAGCTAGTTCTAGTTAGAGGGTCCCTCTAGGTCCGACTGCACGAGCTCCTCCACCGCGCACTCTCAAGGCCCGTACTACGGGTTCAGCCCTGGCGATTTCACCGCCACACCCACGTCGTCTGCTGACCTAGGTTCCTTACGTTTGTCGTCCAACGACGACGACGACGACGCCTGATCTAGCTATACTTTGTCATATATTAATTTAGACTTATCCTGCTAGACTTTGTCATATATATTACTTATCCTGCTAGATGTGGATCAACTACTTGTCATATATTACTTATCCTGCTACTTAATTACTTTATAACTATGTTTACTATGCGTCTTCTTTATAGATAAATAATAGAATGGATCAAGTGTGCAACAACTATGCACAAGCATTGGGGAGGTGCCTGGACAAGAAGTTCCCCATAGTGCTCCCTGTTGGGTTTGAGGCTAGGACGGTATGTGCTCTGTGAGATACACAGTATCATGGATGTCTATATAGAATCAACAATAAACCATGGACTTTGTTGTATTATTATTGTTTTACTCAGTCAATCGCTTGCGCTTGGTGACGGGACTTCATGGACCATTTCCATAGAAACACCATGGACGATGTCGTGTTTGAGGTCACTTTCATGTCAGATGCTGATCTCGACAGGAGTTATGTGGTTACAGTGACCAACATACCGATCAGGACGTCTTTCAGTGCACCATGCTGGATAAACTTCTTGAATGATCATGACTTGCAATACGGAGACAAGATAATGATCTTTCTCATTCATCAAGCAACCGTAATCTACTACATGTACACACCCCCTGACGATGATATCCAACAGTAAGCTAGCTATGTAGTTGAGACCATCGTATTATATATCGTTTACTCTATACATGCATTCTTTTTTATGTGACTTTCTTCTCAATATATGTAGATTGGATTATAGCGAAAAAGCGTGCGACAATTATGGTCAACATAGTTGGCATTGCATGGACAGGAAGATTACCATACCGCTCCCTGCGAACTTTGGTGTTAGGATGGTATGTTCTCTGAAATTCATGTGGAGAATATATATATGTATATGTTCAATAAAAATCAAGACTAATTGTTCTGTCCTATGATTTTACTCAGTCAATCCCTTGCGGTGCACGACATGGCTTCATGGACCATATCCATAGAAGCATGGATGAGGTTGCCATGTTTAGTGTCACTTTGACGCATCATAATCATCCCGATAGGACGTACCAGGTTAGGGTCACCAACAAGGAGACCCGAACATATTTTAGTGGTCCTGGATGGAACAGACTCCTCATCTCGTACAACGACATGCAAGAGGGACGGGAGTTCAAGTTTTTTGCTCAGTCATACTTATGGCATAATCTATTTCACTTGCTTTCCTCCAGACTCTTCCGACGAGGGCGAAGATGAGTGAACTCTAGATAATGCTATATGAACCAATGTCCTAGCTATATTGAACTGCTACTGTTTCCTGTGTTAATATGTATTTTGGTATCATTATCCTATATACTATGTATTCATGTATTCATCTGTGTATTCTATCTTTTTTTTGCTCTGATACATAATACTATCGGCGAACAAATTGTAGGGGACATTATCCTGTGTATTCATCTATGTATTCCTGTGTTAATATGTATTGTAGTGACTATATCATGAATGACCTTGATGGCACATTCAACTCTCTTGTCGCTGCCATCAATGTCGTTCCAACTACTGCCCTCAATGACATGTGCTCTCAGCTGCTTTCCTGCAAGAATCATGATGCCATGCTACTCTCAACCAGCCAAGCTCCGAGCGGTTTCATTTCCTCCACCAATGTTGCCTCCCTAGGCCCCCTCCTACCTATGGGGTCGCGCCTAAACATCCACCACGACAGCCCTACATGCCACCTCCACCTACATACAATCAACCATACACGCCTCCTACACCCACGTATTTACAGCCGGCCCCGCAGCACTACATGCCTCAAACATAGTCGCCGCAGTTTCATTATTTCATGTCGCCGCCTCGTTCTTACCAGACTCCCCCGATGCCCTACATTCCACCGCCGATGTGCCCAACTCCACCACCTGAGCGGCCCCCCAAAACGTGGTCGGCCTCGACCTAATTAGCGGCGTCGGCCCAAAGAGGGCACGGAAAGAACCGTGATTGTGGTCGTGTCGATACGCCTTGGCAGGACTGACGAATACGACTCTCGATCGCAATCTGGATACGTGTTCATCCTGAACGGAGGTGTAGTGAGCTGGAAAATTTCCAAGCAAGAGGCGGTAGACAAATCTACTATGGAAGCTGAGTACATTGTTGCCTCGGAGGCGGCAAAAGAAGGTGTTTAGATCAGGAACTTCCTGATTGACACTAGTAGAAAATGAGGCTTTCGTCCACCCCAGTTTAAAGCATTAGTCCCGGTTGTGGTTGGACCCGGGACTAATGCTCACATTAGCCCCGGTTCAAACGGAACAATCTTTATTCCCGGGTCAAACGGGACCTTTAGTCTCGGTTAAAGATACGAACCGGGACTAAAGGGGTGACCTTTAGTCCTGGTTCGTATTACCAACCGCGACTAAAGAAAATGGACAAAAAAAATTCCTAAATGGCCATAACTTTTACATACGATGTCAGAAAAAACGTACAACCTATAAAAACGTGCAGAAAACAATTTCCTCTTTGATTTCAACAGCTTTAGGCCGTTTTGGATTCTTTTAGATTCATAAAATTCGAAAAGAAATACAAATTATTTCAAAAATTAAAAAAAACTAGTAGTTTTGTATGTCATATTTGAATTTCTCACATTTTTCTGATAATAATGGATATATTATTTGTCAAATTTCGATTTACAGATTTAAAGATATTATTTATGTCATATTAAATGAATAAATGGCAAAAAATGAATAAAATATTAATTTAATTAGTTTTTTATTTTCATATGAATAAAATATTATTATTACTTATTTATGATTGTTTACTTAATTAGTTGTTCATAATTTCAAAAAATAAAGACGGTTGACATATTGATATGAGTTAATAGGATTGATACACTAGTCCTAACAACAAGGTATAATTGTCCTTCACTCGAGGTGTGAGAGATGGAATGAGGAAGTTAAGCGTGCTCGGGGTGGAGTAGTGCTAGGATGGGTGATCGACCGGGAAGTTTGACCGTAAGTGTAATTTGAACTAATATTAAGTATAGGTAGTATTAAAAATGAGAGATGTGAGAAATTAAAGAGTCAGATAATTCAAAAGTTTAAAAAAAATTGAAAAAAAATGGATTTTTTTTTTGAAAAAATTACGAACCGGGGCTAAAGGTCCCGCTCCCTCAACGCAGTCTCGTAAGGACCTTTAGTCCCGGTTTGACTAAAGGGGTGACTTTTAGTCCCGCTTTCGTAGTCCCGGTTGGCAAACCGGGACTAAAGGCCCTTACAAACCGGGACTAAAGGCCCGTTTTCCACTAGTGTGATCTTGGTGTGCTTTTGGCTATATCGAATCCGTTGAACGTGTACAGTGATAAAATAGGTACCATTGCCCAAATCAAGGAACCAAGAGCACACCAGAAAAACAAACATGTACCCAAAAAGTATCACCTCATTCTAAGGATCAAGTCGCCATGTGCCCAACAAAACTGTATTAATTGGTCAAGAATCTTTATGAATTTTCGAAAGGTTTCAATTTAGAGGAGGGCTATATGAAAGATATATATTGATGAAATCATATGAGTTAGGAGGTGTATTGTAGTACACCAAAGCGAATCCCTCATAGCCTATACTTGCCTTGGGGGGTTTCCTCTATATATATTAAGACTAGTCATAATATATAGTGAGATATATTATATGCTAGTACCATGCATATGATACCAGTACATATTTGATGTCAGTCCTTGTTGATAGCCTCCTTGTCCAAGGCGGAGATGACTGCTTTTGCACGACAACCACTGTCACAGGTGTAGAGACAGGAAGGGTCTTTGTCGCACATCTTGCTGTAGACGCCGATACAAGTGGCAGCAGACGCCTCAACCTTCTCATCACCGCCGGACCTAGCAACAAGCGCCTTCTTCTCCGCGTCCGGGGTGTAGGAGTATGCTGCGGAGGAATAGGTGAGATCCTCCGCGTCGGCCTGGCACAAGGTGTCACACCCCGCCGTAGTCGTCATTTTGCCGCCGCAGTCTTCTTCTTTCTTGCTGCTGCTAGTAGTACATACGTCCTCCTTCTTGATGTTGTTGTTGCACTCACGGAGGCAGCCGGCCTTGAGCTTGGCGAACCCGGGAAATAACGTGGCATCGGAGGAACCACCAGCAGCTACGTCCTCCTTCGCCCGCTTCTTGCAGCTGGCCACCTTCTCGGCGAGGGTCGCTTTATGAAATTCAGTTTCTTTCGAGAATTTGTCACGACACATCGCGTCACAATCCTTGGAGCACGAAGGGACGTCATCCTTCTTCACCATCATGTCACATACTGTGTAGCAGTCCTCGACGCAACCGTGCGACGCCACCGCCACTGCCGCCGCCGCCGGAAGCCCCAACACCACCACCACCAACACGAGGGTCGTCACGAGGAACGACAACCCGCCAATCTTCCTCTCGGAGGCCATTGCTTCTTGATTGCTATATATTTTGGCAAATCAATCAATTCATGTGATCGAAGCTTCTTCTTCGTTGCCGGCCGGCCGGTGCTCTTTTATATACGACGGATGGAGTTAATTTTAAGGATGACGTTTCTTTACATAGAAAATACTACTATATGAGTGGTTCCCTATATATGCTCTTTTATCTATTTTCGGCCTTATTATTATGCATGCCCCTTGCTTCTTTTTCATGCATGCATCTACTTTTAGCAGCATGCATACCCGTCCTTCTCGTGGATGCGCTGCTGACGGGTGGACAAAGGGGGCAATGACCACCCACCTGACCGTGGAATGCATCGTGGATGCGCTTAAGGTGGTTGTTTTCTACCAATTGTTGTTGTGCCTATGCCAACAAGAATATACTAGCGGAATGCCCATGCGTTGCTACGGACGATAAATAAACTATTTCTTATTTCACGATTATGTTTAACTTTTATCCCACCTCATTTTCTCTCTCCCTTGCAACAAGAGAATGTGTTGTTTTCCGTCACATGTCTCCCCCTACCATTTAAGTAAAAGAAATTATATTATAAATATACATGATCGTTTAAATAGTTCCAAAGACGAGCAATGCTATTTTTCAATCAAATTATGTGCTCCAGTTAAGCATATTCCAACAACATACAAGCCTCCAAAATAAATTGGACATCATAAGTGTTAAAAAGCTAACAAATGAACAATTCTCTATTTTAAAATTTTGATAGAAAGCACCACAAATAAGAATTTATCGTCCTTCTAGAACAGTTATAGGAAATGGTAAAGAAAGAAGACTTAAACAGTAAGTTCACAAATCAAGGGAAATTAACTTGAATTTTCCGTAGTGGTAGTTTGGGCTTCACCACCTTGGCCAGGCACCACCCCTACTTTAGTAGTAGTGGATTACATAGCATAAGCATCTTCACTGTAAATTTAGAGATGAACTGTCATATTTCGGATATAAATGAAAGTTTCTAGAGTCCATATTTAACTCACTAAACCGTAAACAAAACTCCTATCTAGGAGCATTGGAATTTCTATTACGAAAAATCAGATTTCAGATATGTGATAGACCTCACAATATGGAGTGGACAAACCGGATGCCAACAAGCTCTGTTCTTCCTTGCCGCAACACGCGCGGTTTGGATAGATGACCCTAGACACATACATGCAAACTATGTTTAAATTCACGGTATGGGACATATAAAAATCACCACCAGCAAACTTCAGTGTAACCAATAACATATCTCATTGCTTTTCTCTATATTATTATCCAACTAATTGTTCCAAACTATGTTTAGACTGCAGTGGCTAACCTATGTGCAAAAGATTCACTCTGCTGCCAGCTCACAAGTACAGAGAAGTAAGCACCAAAGCTATCTCAAAACTAATGACATTTTTCTTGCGGCAAAAAAAAATCATGCAATCCGTGGAGGCAAGAATGTTCAAAAAACCAATAATGGGATTAATAAGTGTATGTAATCCATAGTCAACAGTAGACTACATATGCATCTCAACCAGAAATTAGCAGTGTGGATCTACAGGAAAGAATATGTCCTTCATCAGCTTCAGTGATTATGGGAAGTGGTTGCATGCCTACTTTCTTTCATGTGCCCTTTTGGGCAGGACACTGTACCGGGTCCTATAAAGGCATGCTCGTGGATGTGCTCTTCGTAGTGTAGCGACGTGAGAGCCTCCCGCACAATGGTCGTTGGTACTGTCGTCATCGTCTCCCGCTGATCTCCTTCATGGCCATGTGATCAGTTTGCCGAGTAGTTTCACATCGCATGGATGAGATTGTCCCATTGTTTGATGTCAAAGTGGATGTTTGGTGTCAAAGTAGACGTACGAACACCAATTTATTTTTAGTAGTATAATAAAGATGTAGTGGCATTCATATCCTCGAGACAATGACGAAAACGGGATGACCACTTTCGATTTTGACTTAAAGCTTTTCCTTGAGCTCCACTCCACTCCACTCAAGCTCTGGTTGTAAAGTCCTTTATATCTTGTAATTTGATAAACAATTACTATAATATTTTAGTAAAATTTTAGATGATTGCAGTCAATTTAAAAGATAATTGTATCAACTATTTTTCAACCTTTAAGCAATAACCTATTGTGTAGGTTACTATTAAAAAGGTTATGACTTTTCCGAAAAATCGATTTGGAGCATGTCCTCACTGAGGACGTTTTTGAATTTTTCGAAAAGCATAAGAAAAGATAAAAACAATATGTACATGTATCCTACAATACGAAATATCAGTTTGCAATTTTTCATCCAAAAATACTTTGTATTGCGAGAGAAGTAAAAAAGACAAATATGACAATTTCTGGGAAAATGGAGGCATGTTCAAATTTGTACTGTTCACGACCAGATATAAAAAAAATCTCTTTTTTACCAAGGCCAAAATACAAAGTATTTTCACATGATATTTTGCACGCGTATATAAATCATAATCTACACTCCCTCCCTCCCCCCTCCCCCAGATTTTTTCGCAATTTTTGGAATCTTAAAATTCGATTTTTTTTTAAAAAAAGTCCTCCATGGAGGACGAGCTCCAAATTGACTCTCTCATGACTTTTCTTGCTCCCATCCGGCTACTATATAGAAATCAGGGGATTCACTTTGTCTCCTAGGTGTAGATGCATCCACTGCCGAAAAGTTCCATAAAAAATCCGGGTGTACATGCAAACATTCTATGTTTGTACACAAAGTCTCACAACAAAACATTTTATGTGGCTTGTGTAACAAAGTAATTTTTTGTCTTGTAAAATAGCTTTCCACAAGACTTTTTTTTATCATTTTTGCACATACCACAAAACATATATTTTCACCATAAAACTTTTGTGTTAGAACATAGGATGTCTGGATGTACACGGATTTTGTTTTCAGATTTTTTCAACATTTTGAAATTCATATAAAGTATATTTTTCATAATAGGTTCATCTAGACTTGGGAGCCAAAACGCTTTATATTATTAAATATTTTTTAGGAGTTTTCTTGCTTACCTCCGGCTTAGATAGAAATCTAATACTTGTGACAGGCTATGCAATCATCATTGGAAGTTCATCGTAGAACAAGAAAAGCTATGCTATAACAGTGGCTAAATAAAAATACTCCCTCCGTCCTGAAATAATTGACTTGAGTTTGTCTATATTCGCATGTACTACACACTAAAATACATCTAGATACGTGCAAATCTAAACAAATTCAAGTCACTTATTTCAGGACAGAGGGAGTAAAAATTATAAAAATCAGTAACATCAAATTACTCCATTAAACACATATTAAAAAAATCATATCAAACCGACATTCTTTCATGGCAGACCAAGTGGGTTTGTCCGTATTGACCATGAACTTTCTGTGATGTATATCTTGAGGTAGAAAGATCAAATGTAAAACAGACTGCAACATGCATTACCATGCTAGCATCCCTGCAATGAAAGCACATGTGCAATTTCTGCAAATTAAACCACCTGTGATGTCCCATTAATCTTTATTTACTTTTTTGATAAAAGCTTGCCATATTTATCTAGCAACATGGATGACATCAATGGCATGCCCTGTATCGCATGCATATTGAAGTACTCCATCTTTGCCAATCTAAAATAGAGCTCCTCTTTAAGATGCCATGTTAGGGTATTGATGGAGAAAATCTATAAATAAGGTACGGTTCTACCTTTTCGATCCAATACTAAAAATGAACTCTGATATGGTTTTTGCCAATTTAAAATCAGATCTCTGGAATTAAAGGGAAAGTAGTTCCCAGCTCCTGGATTACAGAGAACTCGCTAAAATGCAGATTATGAGACTGATTGAAGAATTTTAGTGTCGCGGAAATAATGAAGCCACTTAAATTGGTGAAATACCATAGCAGGTTTCAAATACACACAATTTTTTTTGCGAAAAAGATACACAAAATAATTAATCTGAAGAAATAATCCGCAAAAGCTTAGTTGGTTAAATAGCATGTTTCTCACCACAGTTTGGATCAAGCTTTCACAATCAGCAAAAAGAAAGCTCTTACAGTGGCAGGATCGAAGTGAGAATATACCGACTTTGTTAGGTAGATCACTCCATATATATATTGCAGTACCTACGAGGACAATCTTCGATGATAGTCAGTGAACTGAATGAAAGAGATGGCCAGGCTAGTTACCAACAACACTGTGGAGAAGAGTGGCGAATAAAATGATTACCTGTTGCATGTATGTTTGCCGTTCACCTCACTATATATCCAGGTGATTCACCTGATCACTATTGTTGCTGGCTCGTCCAATAGCATCGCCGCACCTCTGCTCATCCTCGCCCGGCTAATTCACTGCAACAAGTTCCCTAGTTGTCTACCTGCTCAACGTACAAACAATTCAGCTTCTTCCGTGCCACACTTTAACCGATGGATAAAAGAAGGAGCAGATCACACTTACTGAGCTCACCTGCGGGTGAGATGGGGACGAGGCCAACAAAAAAATGGTACCAGGCATGTGGAGTGGATAAGGGAAGAGGGGATGTGGAGTGGCATTTCATTTATAATTTTTGCATGTGTGACACTACGCTTTTGAAATTAATAGTAAAGATATAATTTGTGCGTCTACAAGATATAGATTTTTCTCTCCTGCTAGTAATTTACAATTCCAAAAAAATGATATAAAATGAGTTAAAATTGGGAAAATCATAACTAATTCATTTTAACTCATAAAAATATAAATAATATATCAAAATATTCAGAAAAAATTAGTTCTATGCTTTAGCATAAAAATCATGTATTAATAAGCAACATCAATGACAAGTTATTCTATAAGAACAAAACAACCCTCATAGGTGCATCTAGGGTTTTACGGGAATGCCATTTTAAGGTATCCAGACCTTACTTAAATTGTCGGTCATGTACTAGGGCTAAGTTTAGAAACCTTTTAACTTTCATCATTCTTGATTGAGCATTGCATCGACGCCATGTGTTGATTGTTGTTTTTCCTCTCTGGTGTTTGCTTCTTCCCGGTAGAGTTCGAGATCGAGATCAAGATCAACACTTTTCCATCGAAGAAGAAGTCTGTTAGGCAACGCGCAGAGCTAGGACGAAAACAAAAACTTTTTGCTCCGGCCAGCCACCCCAAGATCTAGCCAAGGTCACAGGCAATAGTTCGTACCTCTCGACGCGCAGGTGCGGAAGATGAGGAAGTGCGTCGCGGTGGTGCCATACGTTCCCCTTGTCTTGTCCGGCTCGGCGAAATTTTTGATCCTGGGACCACCTTGTCACCGACTTTGTGCTCCTCCTAGCCTCCGACTTTGCCAACCAACGCCGCCGACGAGCACCGCAGATGTGGTGCTTCTGCTCTCACACACGTACAAGGTGGAACAGCAGCACGCGAGATGCTAGTCTCGTTCTTGTCGACGCGGGATTAGAAAACAGAACGTGTGGTCTAATATAAGACTAATTAATTGGACATAACAAAATATGTGTTGTATTGGTCTAATTAAAAAGTGGCATAGCTGTCTGATTGGACAGAAGATATATATACGGATTATAACAAACTAGGTGGGCGAGGCGAGCGCCGCCTATATCGCCCGTTAGATATCACGAGCGAGCACACGAGTTTTTGGTCACGCTCTTATTTCTTTTTTATGTCCAGTTCTTTCAATACACTAACAGTACATACACGATTAATTGGTGGTGTGTTGTTAGCACTTGGGCACAATCTTATTATTAGGATATAAATAAATATTTCTAGGTTAAAAATAAATAAGTGTTTATTTCCTTTCTCTAAGCACATGATTTCTCTAACCAATAAATTAACACATGAAGGATCAGTGATACAAATTCAGAAAGAATTATGCCCATCTGTAGTAAATTTTGCAAATTGAGAAGAAGAAGAAAAAAAGTTGGGGAGAAGGAAATGATAGCTCAAGCCGGGGGTGGATTCTGCACTCACCATATTCACAACAACGCCTACTCATGACGTTTGCTTGTTGCTCACAAGTTGAAGGAGAAGAGAGAGCTAAGAGTGGAGGAGAGGAGCAGATGAGAGGGGTGGATAGCCTGAGGAGGAAGAGCATTTCCTCGTCTCTAGGCAAGGCCGGGCGTGAAGGTTTAGGCGGAGTGACGCGCCCAGGCGCCTCCCTATCCCACGTAGTGCTGCCCCAGAATCGATGTCCCCATGCCTCCTCTGCAGGCTCAACTCCACGCCAAATACCATGCCTCGAGATGCGTCTCCAAGCCCCCCGCCTCTAGTGTCTCTTATAGGGCATCATCACCGCCGTCTCGTCCTCCTGCGTGACACCTCCGCCCGAAGCAACGATTCCGTGCACCCCTCCTTGCACATGGCCGCACAGTGGTCGAGATGAGGCCGAGGGAGGCAGCCTAAAGGAGTTGCAATAAGCGGGCTTAGTGTGGTAGCAGTCGAAGAATCGTAGGCGACAGCTGGAAACCCTAGCCCGAAGCTCTCGAGGAAGACGACTAGAGACGGTCAATCCCACGAAAAATCGCTTTAGAGCACGGGCTCCATGGAGCCTATTTTTGAATTTTTTAAATTCATCAAATTTTTTTTAAATACCTACATGTAGCCAACAGTATGAAATACACGTCCGCAAAAATTTAAGGAAAAATACCTTATATTTGGGCGCAACAAAAGAGACAAATATGGCAAATTTTGAAAAAAGGGAGGTCCATTCAAATTGCACCGATTTGAATTTATTTCTTTTTTAGGAGAGCAAAATATAAAATATTTTCACATAAGATTTTAGACGCATGTATTATAAATCATTATTTGTATCCTGATATTTTTACTAAAACTTTTTAAATATTTAAATTTAATTTTTTTTAAACAAATCCTCCATGGAGCATGTCCGGACCCACACTCCATAGACATATGATGTGCAAATGCCCTCATTGCTCATGCATATTATCAAGATTAAGCTATAGTATAAAATATTTTCACATAATATTTTAGACGCGTGTATTATAAATCATTATTTCTATCCTGATATTTTTACTAAAACTTTTTAAATATTTAAATTTGTTTTTTTTTAAACAAATCCTCCATGGAGCATGTCCGGACCCACACTCCATAGACATATGATGTGCAAATACCCTATTGCTCATGCATGTTATCAAGATTAAGCTATAGTATAATATACCGAGATGGTCAAGTACCATTTAAAAAATATGAGGACTGCACCGCTGATGGGTGGACAAAGGGGGCAATGATGACCCACCTGATCGTGGAATCGTATCGTGGTTGGGTTGTTTTCTACGAATTGTTGTGCCTATGCCAACTAGAATATAATTTGTACATCTACAAGATATAGATTTTCTCTCCCACTAGTAATTTACAATTCCAAAAAATGATATAAAATGATTTGAAAATGAATTAAAACTGGGAAAATCATAACTAATTCATTTTATAAATAATACATCAAAATATTCAGAAAAATAAGCTCTATGCTTTAGCACCAAAATCATGCATTAATAAGCAACATCAATGACAAGTTATTTTATAAGAACAAAACAACCCTCCTAGGTGCATGGGGTTTTACGGGAATGCCATTTTAGGGTATCCAACCCTTACTTAAATTGTCGGTCATGTACTAGGGCTAAGTTTAGCAACCTTTTAACTTGTCATTTCATCATTCTTGATTGAGCATTGCATCGACACCATGTGTTGATTGTTGTTTTCCCTCTCCGGTGTTTGCTAAAGGAAATATACCCTGAGAGGCAATAATAAAGTTGTTATTATGTATTCCTTATATATGATAGATGTTTATTTTGCATGCTAGAATTGTATTGATCGGAAACATCAATACATGTGTGTTTAATAAACAAAAAGGGTTCCTAGTTATGCCTCTCTTATAGACTAGCTTGTTGATTAACAAGATGATCAAGGTTTCCTGATCGTGGATATTGGATGTTGTTAATAACAAGGACACAACATTTGTGAAATGATGTGATGAACATTCATCCGAAGTATAGTATTACGATCAAGTCATTATGTTTATATTGTTATAACATCATACGAAGTAATCTTTTTCCTTAGACCATGAGATCATGTTAATTGCTAACACCTAAAGAGTATCTTGATAACATCAAACGTCACACCGTAACAGGGTGAATATAAATATGGGTTCAGTGCTACGAAGTTGTTATGTTGAGGCTCATGGATCAAGAGTGGAATTTGTCAATCCCGATGACGGATAGATATACTCTGGTCCCTCTCGGTGATATCACATTAAGATAGCTTGCAAGCAAGTGATGTGATCACTAGAATATTATATCACGGGAACGAGAAAAGAGTGCATGTTGATAACGAGATCAAACTAGGTATTTGGATACCGATGATCGAATCTCGGACATGTATTATATCACGAGACAAAGGAATTAAATTACTAGCGTTAAAGGTTCTCACGATCACAGAAGTCATCGTTGAATATGCAGGAGTCAGTATGGTTCTCCAGGTCCCGCTTCTGATTATTGATCTGAGAGGAGTCTCAATCATGTCTGCATTATTCACGAACCGTAGGGTGACACACTTAAGAGTTACCGGACACCATTTTGGAGCACATATGTTTCAGACGAAAGAATTGCAAAGCGCAGGAATTGTTTCGATAGAAACCGGAAATTGTTTCGGGCGAAATTGCAGAAAGAGGTTCTGCATGTGATATTGAAATATTGCAAGGGGTTATATGTGAATGTTTGTTAATTAAAGTAATTAACAAAATTCTGAATAAATTTAATAAAAGAGTTTTATCAAATGAGAGAGCATTAAACTTAGAGAATTTTAATGCATTTAAAGTGGAGACTTTAAAAGGGAATGTGAAGAGGCATCTTAATGTGGAGGGAGTTACCACCACATGAATGGAGGAGGTGAGGGGTCACCTCCATGAGGCGCCGGCCATGGAGGGGGTACCCCCTCCTCCTATAAAAGGCCCCCCTCTTCCTCCTTCTTCCACACACCTCCTCATGAAGGATCTCTGTCCCCCTTTAGAATTATTTTTTCATGGTCTCGGATTAGCGAGATACATGTTCCCGGTGGCATTTCGTCTGGAAGGAGTTGTTGCTTCCGCTGGATCGCTGGAGCGAGGAGGTGGAGGTTGTCCGGTGGCTTGAACGTGTGTGCGAGTGCGGATGCGCTGCTGATTTGCGGCGCTCGGACTTCCACACGATCTTGAGATCGGCAAGTGTACGACTACATCAACCACGAGTTCCTACTCGTTAACAAAACTCGTTGTCTTCGAGGGTAAGTTCTCGATGGATGTATGTCCACCCGTTGCTCTGTACCTAGTAGATAGATCTTGGCGTGTAGTTCTCATCGTAGGAATTTTTTTGTTTTCTATGCTGCGGACCCAACATTTGCTTCTTCCCGGTAGAGTTTGAGATCGAATCCGAGATCGAGATCAAGATCAACACCGTCGAAGATCAACACTTTTCCATCGAAGAAGAAGTCTGTTGGGCAACGTGCAGAGCCAGTCCGAAAACAAAAACGTTTTGCTCCGCCTAGAACTCCGGCCAGCCACCCCAAGATCCGGCCAAGGACAAAGGCAATATTACGTACCTCACGACGCGTAGGTGCGAATGATGAGGAAGCGCGTCGCGGTGGTGCCGTACGTTCCCCTCGTTCCTTCTAGCTTCGGCGAACTTTTTGATCCTAGGACCACCTCATCACCGACTTCGTGCTCCTCCTCCTCGCCTCCGACTTCATCGACGAACGCCGTTGATGAGCACCACAGATGTGGTGCCTCTACTCTCACACATGTACAAGATGAAATAGCAGCAAGTGAAATGTTAGTCTCGTTCTTGCCACCGTGGGACAGGAAGGTAGAATTGCCAAGTCTATGGAAACCCTAGGAAGCAGCACTGGATTGTCATCTATCTGCCGCCACCCACCTTCCTTTATATACGCAAGTAGGTGAGGGCACACAACACTTGTGTCCCTTGGTCCTAAACCCTAACCCTAGTCAAAGGGGGTCCAACCCATTGACACGTGTCCCTGTCTGAACAAGTCCAACTTTCCGGCTTGTGATAGTCGGATCAACATCCGCCTAGTCCAACTCTCTTAAGCGTGCGATCCCGCAGTCTTACGGTATGCCCGACACAACTCAGTAATCATTCAGTCAGAGTCATAGCTCTGTGACTTTCTGACTAGAGCTGATAATCGGTACCGGCCTCTAGCAAGACTTGCTGATTCCCGATTTGCGCAAGTTCCCTCAATGTGATGATCTGTCCGGGTCCCTTTGCCTCACGATATTGGTGATAAACCGCAGGGGAGATTCCGTCATCCCGGTATCGGTTTACTCTCTTCTTGTTGTAGTGATAACTTATTCCCTCCGGCTTCACTAAGTCGGACTATCTCGATCAACACTTGATCGATTAGCGTATGGCCATGCTTCTGAATCATATCATAGGAGAGGGCCCAGAGAATATCTCTCTGAGATGGAGGGGCAAATTCCGTCTTAGCTGATCCACGTCACACATCTTCCTTCGAAGTCGGCCTAAGACCACTCTTATGACTCCCAGTTATGGTGAGTGTTAGATGGAGTCAAAGCCGACTTTTCCACAACTCGGATTGTGTGATCCCCTCAGGTCTAAGGATTGCATTGTGTAATTGCAGTGACATATACAACTTGCTCTAAGCCGCATACTAGTTTACAAATACAAGGCGGAATGTGAGCCTCAATCTCCCACTTGCACTAGAGTCAAACACTCAGGCATCTCCAGGCCTTAGGCATCTCATGCCCATGGCTCTAACATGCGTCTCAAACTTAGGTTGTGGAAGAGGCTTGGTCAATGGGTCTACTAAATTTGTATCCATGTGTACCTTGGATATCTTAATTTCTTTGTTATCGACGAACTGTTGAATCAGGTGAAGTTTCCTGAGTATGTGCTTGTTCTTCTGGTGTGCCCGGGGCTCCTTAGCTTGTGCAATAGCACAAGTATTGTCACAGTACATGTCTAACGGACTGGAAGAGCCTGGAACAACGCCGAGCTCAATCAGGAAATTTCTGATCCAAACCCCTTCTTTTGCCGCCCTCTAAGGAAGCAACATACTCAGCTTCCATAGTAGAGTCAGCCACCATCTCTTTCTTGGAACTCTTCCAGATCACTACACCTCCATTCACTATGAACACATAGCCAGATTGCGAGCATGAGTCATCTAGGTCGGTCTGAAAGCTAGCATCTGTGTAACCCTTTACACCTAGCTCTTCCTCACCACCATAGACTAGGAACACATATTTAGTATGTCTCAAGTATTTAAAGATATTCTTTACTGCTATCCAGTGGCCTTCAACGGGATCCGACTAATATTTGCTCGTTACACTTAGAGCATAGGAAATATCCAGCCTAGTACATATAATCGCATACATGATCGATCGTACTGCCGAAGCATAAGAGATCCTCTCCATCTGACTTCTCTCATCAGTCGACGATGGGAATTGAGCCTTACTAAGTCGGATTCCATGTGCCATCAGCAATAACCCTTTCTTAGTTGAATCCATATTTAACTTCTTCAATATCTTATCTAGATATGTACTCTGACTCAACCTATGAGTCTTCGGGATCTCTCTCTGTAGATATTAATTCCTAGTATAAATGCCACCTCACCCAAGTCCTTCATTTGGAAACACCTTTCCAAAGAATTCTTGGTTTCTTGCAACATTGGAACATTATTTCTGACTAACAATATGTCATCCACATACAGTAGTAGGAAAACAACTGAGCTTTCACTAAACTTCCTGTATACACAGGAATCTTGTTCACTTTTGATGAAGCCAAACGATTTGACCACTTCATCAAAGCGAATGTTCCAACTCCGACTTACTTGCTTCAATCCGTAGATGGATTTCCGAAGCTTGCAAACTTTGTTAGGACTAGTCAGATCGACAAAACCCTAGGGCTATATCATATACATGTTCTTAGTTAAGTTTACGTTAAGAAAAGTTGTTTTGACATCCATCTGCAATATTTCCCAATTGAAATATGCAGTTAGTGCTAACATGATCCTCACCGACTTGAGCATCGGTACTAGCGAGAAGGTCTCGTCGTAGTCAACTCCTTGAACTTGTCGGAACCCTTTCACGACAAGCCGTGCTTTATAGATAGAAATATTTCCGTCTTGGTTAGTTTTACTTTTAAAGACCCATTTGCAATCGATGGATCTTGCACCATCAGTCAAATCAACCAAGTTCCAAACTTTATTGTCATCCATGGACTTTAACTCGGATCTCGTGGCTACAAGCCATGACTCGGAATCAGCAGTTCCCATCGCACCCTGATAAGTAGTCGGCTCATTGTCGTACAACATAAGAACGTATCCACGTAATCTTGTTGATCTTCATGGTTCAGGTGGATTTGCTGGCTTAGGTACAACATCCGGCTCAACCTCCAAGGTTGCCGACTTGTCCTGAGTCGGTGAATCCTGAATTTCTTTGAGGTGCACCCTATTCCCACTATCTTTCCGACATAGAACCTCTTTCTCTAGAAAGACATCGTTTTGAGAGAAAACACTTTGCCCTCTTCTCGGTTGTAGAAATAGTAACCCAAAGTTCCCTTAGGGTAGCCTACGAAAACTAATTTATCCGACTTGTGGTTGAGCTTGTCGGATTGTAACCTCTTGAAAAAAGCTTCACAACCCCAAATCTTGAGAAAAGCCAAGGCTGGCTTCTTGCCCGTCCACATCTCATGTGGTGTCTTTTCTACTGATTTAGATGGTACTTTGTTTAGTGTTATCGCTGCTATCTCTAGACAAAAACTCTAGAATGATAAAGATAGATTCGTATTACTCATCATTGACCTCACCATGTCTAACAAGATTCGGTTCCACCTTTCCGACACACCATTTCTCTGAGGCGTTCCTAGAGGACTGAGTTGTGGAACTATTCCACTCCACAACTCTTGAGATGGTCATCAAAATCATGGATCATATATTTGCCTCCATTATCTGATCACAAAAACTTAATATTCTTACCGATTTCATTGTGCACATCACTCTAAAACCCTTTGACCTTTTCAAAGGTTTCTGACTTGGATTTCATCAAGTAGAGATAGCCATATCTACTAAAATCATTCGTGAACGTAACAAAATACTCATAACCACCTCTGGATGTCGTGCTCATTGGTCCGCATACATCACTATATGTCAGCTCCAGTAAGCCATACGCCCTCTCGCAACTCTTTGTGAAAGGTTTCTTGGTCATCTTTCCCACCAAAAAAGATTCACATATTTCGAATGGCTCCAAACCGGATGAATCCAGGAGTCCATCACCATGGAGATTCCTGCATGCGTTTCCAGCTGATATGACCAATGCGACAATTCCATAGATAAGTAGAACTAAGATCATTCGGCTTTAACCTTTTAACATTCAAGTTATAGACTGATTTACATTCAAGATCAAGCACAAAAAGTCCGTCTTGGACAGATGCATAGCCATGAAACATATTATTCAAATAAAGGGAACAACCTTGCTCCATCAAACATTTGATTTAAACAAGATGGCTTCCTATAGTCACTATCCAGCCTACAGGTCTCCTAAAATGGTTTTAATCGTAAGGTCAGAGCGTATGCTCTGATACCAACTGTGGTGACCCAGTATAGCACTTCATGATGTAGTACACTATAGTCGTTAACACAACACCAATGAAACACCGTTCACTAGTATTACATTCCTCAGAGTGGTACAACAGAAATATAGCAGGTCCAAGACATGACTATAGATTACAACTCGACTCTTTACAAAATATCCAGAGAACTCTCTAGGTTATAGCGAGAGAAAGCAACTTCTTACAAAGGAGAACCAAAAATAACAACTCATAAACATCCTACTAAATAGACTAGTATCTAAATTATTTAGCTTGCAAATACTGCTATTGCATTGCTCTACAGAAGTAGGTTCTATGGCTAGATACTATATTCCTATCAAGTCAACAACTTTATCTTCTCTTTAATTTATGTATATGTTGTATCCATTGACTTCATTGAAGAGTTTGAACTTTTGATGATGATTCCCTTGAGCATAAGTTGATGTAGACATTGTCTTTGTTGGCTTCAGAATCTAGCAAGGGTTAAGAAGATACGGGTGAGTACGAGTGTACTCAGCAAGTTCACTAAAAAGAAGTGTTTGATACACTATCTACTGCCACAGACCATAGGTCATTGGCTATGCATGTTTTCGTAAACATTTCTTCAAAGGTTGCTTTTATTATGAAAAGCTATGCCCGTCAGCCTTCACAGATTTACCAGAACATCATAGAGTTCCTTTTCTACCGCATTCGTAGCACCTTCCTGGAACATGAAGTAACAAATTACAGTTCTTACACTCTACAGAGATGCGTTACTTTACTCATGAGAGATCCTTATCCATGTTGCACATCAGAGCAGCCAACCCGTTCATATTTCCTTGGTATGAAGCCTGGTATAAGGTCCAAGACGATCACAGCCCTTCTCCGCGACCCCACATGCCCCCTTGGTGTACACCATGCCCACATATCGAATTACGTCAATGGTTAGTACAGACCTTATAGATGCCAGAACAACCGTGAGACGTTGAGGGATCCCACCCATATGTTGCATATCCTCTACGAATTACATACTCACGCTACAAGGATAAAAGCCATGGCCTGCACATCTGTTGACATGCGAAAGGAAGTAGATCCAGCTGACTTCTCCGTCCCATTTCAGATCTCATGGTTCGCGCGTATTATACGGCGCTAGAATCATTGGCGACATTGGTTGTTTAATCCTAGATAATATGTTTCTTTACCACAAGAACTTCCATAGTAGCTTATTACCACTTGGTAAATAACCCATAATCATATCACTATGAAAATAGCATTTTCTGACCTTTTATAAATGCAGGTGATCACAACTTTCGATTTGCAAATACTTTATAGAAAATAACCAAAGGACATGAGCAAGTATGAACTTGCCTTTTGTGATTGCAAGATTATGCACTCACGGTCTTCGAGAAAATAGAAGATTCAATATCTGAAAACAACATCATTGGTCTGGTAAGGAATAATGTTTAAGGAAGCAAGATGCTATTATGCATAAGTATTGTACTGCAATTTGATAAACTATAATCCACGGAATAAACATTGATGATCTAGGGTTTGGAAACTGGGAATGGTTTCTTTGGAATGTGTTGCACTTTTAGATCAATTTTACACTTGTGCTTCTTATAAGGCTTGTGAGAGTGTGTGAAATAGCTTGCAAGTGTAATAAAGTAATGTACATCGATAAAACACTCAAATGTGGAATGTATCCAAGGACTCCTCATATAAAGATTGTTAATCAATTATGGCCTTTATGGAAATGCTTAAGTATTACTTTTGATGTAACTTAAAAGAATAACTTTGAAAGAAAAGGTTATCTTTCAAAGGAAAGCATTTAAATTATAAGTCATCACTTTTAAGTTTCTTCTTAACTATAATTATTAGGGGAGAAAACAATTACCATATTTGAATAGCTATAATACTTGTAGTGGAGACTTATGTATCTTTAATATGGGAAGACACTATATGTGGTTTATTTCATAACACTTCATGAAGGTGGAATAAAAGTATTATTGATTTTATTTGAGTAGTGTTACTTAACATTTTAAGTGGAGGGAATCATTTATCTTATTAAGAGGTAGTGGTTATAATGTATAACATAGAAATGGTGTTACTTAAGGTACTTATAAATCTTGCTTAGAATTTAAGTGAATTACTTTCTTGTAAAAGAAGAGATGGTGAGAATGTTTAATAAGTCAAAAAATACTATCTTTGATGATTTTATAACTAATACCCATTTTGGAAAATGGTATATAATTATTTCTGAATGATAATTTTAGAAAATACATTTAAAGGTATTTGGATTATTTTTATTTCATACCAACATTATTTAAGACTAATTCTATTATTAAACCTTCAATGAATTATCATTCCTAACAGTCTCCCATTGGCACTAGAGTCGAACACTCAGGCATCTCTAGGATTATGCGTCTCAAACTTAGGTTGTAGAAGCGGCTTGGTCAACAGGTCTGCAACATTCCGTGTGTATCTTGTATAGATTTATTTCTCCATTATCGACGAACTGTCTAATCAGGTAAAATTTCCTGAGTATGTGCTTGTTATTATGGTGTGTCCCGAGCTCCTTGGCTTATGCAATAGCACCAGTATTGTCAAAGTACATGTCTAACAGACTGGACGAGCCCAGAACAATGCCGAGTTCAATCAGAAAATTTCTGATCCAAACCCATTCTTTTGCCGCCTCTGAGGCAGCAATATACTCAGCTTCCGTAGTAGAGTTGGCTACCTTCTCTTGCTTGGAACTCTTCCAGATCACTGCACTTCCATTCACTATGAACACATAGCTTGATTGCGAGCGTGTAACCCTTTACACCTAGCTCTTCCTCACCACCATAGACTAGGAAGACATCTTTAGTACATCTCAAGTACTTGAAGATATTCTTTACTGCTGTCCAGTGGCCTTCGCTAGAATCTGATTGATATCTGCTCGTTACACTTAGAGTATAGGAAATATCCGGCTTAGTACATATCATCGCATACATGCTCGATCCTACTGCCTAAGCATAAGAGATCCTCTCCATCCGACTTGGCTCATCAGCCGACGCTGGGCATTGAGTCTTACTAAGTCGGATTCCATGCGCCATCGGCAAGAACACTTTCTTAGCCGAATCCATATTGAATTTCTTCAATATCTTATCTAGATATGTACTCTGACTCAAACGTACAAGGTTGCCATGTTTAGTGTCACTTTGACGCATCATAATCATCCCGATAGGACGTACCAGGTTAGGGTCACCAACGAGGAGACCCGAACATATTTTAGTGGTCCTGGATGGAACAGACTCCTCATCTCGTACAACGACATGCAAGAGGGACGGGAGTTCAAGTTTTTTGCTCAGTCATACTTATGGCATAATCTATTTCACTTGCTTTCCTCCCGACTCTTCCGACGAGGGTGAAGATGAGTGAACTCTAGATAATGCTATATGAACCAATGTCCTAGCTATATTGAACTGCTATTGTTTCCTGCGTTAATATGTATTTTGCTATCATTATCCTATATACTATGTATTCATGTATTCATCTGTGTATTCTGTCTTTTTTTTGCTCTGATACATAATACTATCGGCGAACAAATTGTAGGGGACATTATCCTGTGTATTCATCTGTGTATTCCTGTGTTAATATGTATTGTAGTGACTATATCATGAATGACCTTGATGGCACATTCAACTCTCTTGTCGCTGCCATCAATGTCGTTCCAACTACTGCCCTCAATGACATGTGCTCTCAGCTGCTTTCCTGCGAGAATCATGATGCCATGCTACTCTTAACCAGCCAAGCTCCGAGCGGTTTCATTTCCTCCATCAATGCTGCCTCCCTAGGCCCCCTCCTACCTATGGGGTCGCGCCTCAACATCCACCACGACAGCCCTACATGCCACCTCCACCTACATACAATCAACCATACATGCCTCCTACACCCACATATTTACAGCCGGCCCCGCAGCACTACATGCCTCAAACATAGTCGCCGTAGTTTCATTATTTCATGTCGCCGCCTCGTTCTTACCAGACTCCCCCGATGCCCTACATTCCACCCCCGATGTGACCAACTCCACCACCTGAGCGGCCCCCCAAAACGTGGTCGGCCTCGACCTAATTAGCGGCGTCGGCCCAAAGAGGGCACGGAAAGAACCGTGATCATGGTCGTGTCGATACGCCTTGGCAGGACTGACGAATACGACTCTCGATCGCAATCTGGATACGTGTTCATCCTGAACGGAGGTGTAGTGAGCTGGAAAATTTCCAAGCAAGAGGCGGTAGACAAATCTACTATGGAAGCTGAGTACATTGTTGCCTCGGAGGCGGCAAAAGAAGGTGTTTAGATCAGGAACTTCCTGATTGACACTAGTAGAAAATGAGGCTTTCGTCCACCCCAGTTTAAAGCATTAGTCCCGGTTGTGGTTGGACCCGGGACTAATGCTCACATTAGCCCCGGTTCAAACGGAACAATCTTTATTCCTGGGTCAAACGGGACCTCTAGTCCCGGTTGAAGATACGAACCGGGACTAAAGGGGTGACCTTTAGTCCTGGTTCGTATTACCAACCGCGACTAAAGAAAATGGACAAAAAAATTCCTAAATGGCCATAACTTTTACATACGATGTCAGAAAAAACGTACAACCTATCAAAACGTGCAGAAAACAATTTCCTCTTTGATTTCAACAACTTTAGGCCGTTTTGGATTCTTTTAGATTCATAAAATTTGAAAAGAAATACAAATTATTTCAAAAATTAAAAAAAATTAGTAGTTTTGTATGTCATATTTGAATTTCTCACATTTTTATGATAATAATGGATATATTATTTGTCAAATTTCGATTTACAGATTTAAAGATATTATTTATGTCATATTAAATGAATAAATGGCAAAAAATGAATAAAATATTAATTTAATTAGTTTTTATTTTCATATGAATAAAATATTATTATTACTTATTTATTATTGTTTACTTAATTAGTTGTTCATAATTTCAAAAAATAAAGACGGTTGACATATTGATATGAGTTAATAGGATTGATACACTAGTCCAAACAACAAGGTATAATTGTCCTTCACTCGAGGTGTGAGAGATGGAATGAGGAAGTTAAGCGTGCTCGGGGTGGAGTAGTGCTAGGATGGGTGACCGACCGGGAAGTTTGACCATAAGTATAATTTGAACTAATATTAAGTATAGGTAGTATTAAAAATGAGAGATGTGAGAGATTAAAGAGTCAGATAATTCAAAAGTTTAAAAAAAAATTGAAAAAAAATTGAAAAAAAATGGATTTTTTTTTTTGAAAAAATTACGAACCGGGGCTAAAGGTCCCGCTCCCTCAACGCAGTCTCGTAAGGACCTTTAGTCCCGGTTTGACTAAAGGGGTGACTTTTAGTCCCGCTTTCGTAGTCCCGGTTGGCAAACCGGGACTAAAGGCCCTTACAAACCGGGACTAAAAGCCCGTTTTCCACTAGTGTGATCTTGGTGTGCTTCTGGCTATATCGAATCCGTTGAACGTGTACAGTGATAAAATAGGTACCATTGCCCAAATCAAGGAACCAAGAGCACACGAGAAAAACAAACATGTACCCAAAAAGTATCACCTCATTCTAAGGATCAAGTCGCCATGTGCCCAACAAAACTGTATTAATTGGTCAAGAATCTTTATGAATTTTCGAAAGGTTTCAATTTAGAGGAGGGCTATATGAAAGATATATATTGATGAAATCATATGAGTTAGGAGGTGTATTGTAGTACACCAAAGCGAATCCCTCATAGCCTATACTTGCCTTGGGGGGTTTCCTCTATATATATTAAGACTAGTCATAATATATAGTGAGATATATTATATGCTAGTACCATGCATATGATACCAGTACATATTTGATGTCAGTCCTTGTTGATAGCCTCCTTGTCCAAGGCGGAGATGACTGCTTTTGCACGACAACCACTGTCACAGGTGTAGAGACAGGAAGGGTCTTTGTCGCACATCTTGCTGTAGACGCCGATACAAGTGGCAGCAGACGCCTCAACCTTCTCATCACCGCCGGACCTAGCAACAAGCGCCTTCTTCTCCGCGTCCGGGGTGTAGGAGTATGCTGCGGAGGAATAGGTGAGATCCTCCGCGTCGGCCTGGCACAAGGTGTCACACCCCGCCGTAGTCGTCATTTTGCCGCCGCAGTCTTCTTCTTTCTTGCTGCTGCTAGTAGTACATACGTCCTCCTTCTTGATGTTGTTGTTGCACTCACGGAGGCAGCCGGCCTTGAGCTTGGCGAACCCGGGAAATAACGTGGCATCGGAGGAACCACCAGCAGCTACGTCCTCCTTCGCCCGCTTCTTGCAGCTGGCCACCTTCTCGGCGAGGGTCGCTTTATGAAATTCAGTTTCTTTCGAGAATTTGTCACGACACATCGCGTCACAATCCTTGGAGCACGAAGGGACGTCATCCTTCTTCACCATCATGTCACATACTGTGTAGCAGTCCTCGACGCAACCGTGCGACGCCACCGCCACTGCCGCCGCCGCCGGAAGCCCCAACACCACCACCACCAACACGAGGGTCGTCACGAGGAACGACAACCCGCCAATCTTCCTCTCGGAGGCCATTGCTTCTTGATTGCTATATATTTTGGCAAATCAATCAATTCATGTGATCGAAGCTTCTTCTTCGTTGCCGGCCGGCCGGTGCTCTTTTATATACGACGGATGGAGTTAATTTTAAGGATGACGTTTCTTTACATAGAAAATACTACTATATGAGTGGTTCCCTATATATGCTCTTTTATCTATTTTCGGCCTTATTATTATGCATGCCCCTTGCTTCTTTTTCATGCATGCATCTACTTTTAGCAGCATGCATACCCGTCCTTCTCGTGGATGCGCTGCTGACGGGTGGACAAAGGGGGCAATGACCACCCACCTGACCGTGGAATGCATCGTGGATGCGCTTAAGGTGGTTGTTTTCTACCAATTGTTGTTGTGCCTATGCCAACAAGAATATACTAGCGGAATGCCCATGCGTTGCTACGGACGATAAATAAACTATTTCTTATTTCACGATTATGTTTAACTTTTATCCCACCTCATTTTCTCTCTCCCTTGCAACAAGAGAATGTGTTGTTTTCCGTCACATGTCTCCCCCTACCATTTAAGTAAAAGAAATTATATTATAAATATACATGATCGTTTAAATAGTTCCAAAGACGAGCAATGCTATTTTTCAATCAAATTATGTGCTCCAGTTAAGCATATTCCAACAACATACAAGCCTCCAAAATAAATTGGACATCATAAGTGTTAAAAAGCTAACAAATGAACAATTCTCTATTTTAAAATTTTGATAGAAAGCACCACAAATAAGAATTTATCGTCCTTCTAGAACAGTTATAGGAAATGGTAAAGAAAGAAGACTTAAACAGTAAGTTCACAAATCAAGGGAAATTAACTTGAATTTTCCGTAGTGGTAGTTTGGGCTTCACCACCTTGGCCAGGCACCACCCCTACTTTAGTAGTAGTGGATTACATAGCATAAGCATCTTCACTGTAAATTTAGAGATGAACTGTCATATTTCGGATATAAATGAAAGTTTCTAGAGTCCATATTTAACTCACTAAACCGTAAACAAAACTCCTATCTAGGAGCATTGGAATTTCTATTACGAAAAATCAGATTTCAGATATGTGATAGACCTCACAATATGGAGTGGACAAACCGGATGCCAACAAGCTCTGTTCTTCCTTGCCGCAACACGCGCGGTTTGGATAGATGACCCTAGACACATACATGCAAACTATGTTTAAATTCACGGTATGGGACATATAAAAATCACCACCAGCAAACTTCAGTGTAACCAATAACATATCTCATTGCTTTTCTCTATATTATTATCCAACTAATTGTTCCAAACTATGTTTAGACTGCAGTGGCTAACCTATGTGCAAAAGATTCACTCTGCTGCCAGCTCACAAGTACAGAGAAGTAAGCACCAAAGCTATCTCAAAACTAATGACATTTTTCTTGCGGCAAAAAAAAATCATGCAATCCGTGGAGGCAAGAATGTTCAAAAAACCAATAATGGGATTAATAAGTGTATGTAATCCATAGTCAACAGTAGACTACATATGCATCTCAACCAGAAATTAGCAGTGTGGATCTACAGGAAAGAATATGTCCTTCATCAGCTTCAGTGATTATGGGAAGTGGTTGCATGCCTACTTTCTTTCATGTGCCCTTTTGGGCAGGACACTGTACCGGGCCCTATAAAGGCATGCTCGTGGATGTGCTCTTCGTAGTGTAGCGACGTGAGAGCCTCCCGCACAATGGTTGTTGGTACTGTCGTCATCGTCTCCCGCTGATCTCCTTCATGGCCATGTGATCAGTTTGCCGAGTAGTTTCACATCGCATGGATGAGATTGTCCCATTGTTTGATGTCAAAGTGGATGTTTGGTGTCAAAGTAGACGTACGAACACCAATTTATTTTTAGTAGTATAACAAAGATGTAGTGGCATTCATATCCTCGAGACAATGACGAAAACGGGATGACCACTTTCGATTTTGACTTAAAGCTTTTCCTTGAGCTCCACTCCACTCCACTCAAGCTCTGGTTGTAAAGTCCTTTATATCTTGTAATTTGATAAACAATTACTATAATATTTTAGTAAAATTTTAGATGATTGCAGTCAATTTAAAAGATAATTGTATCAACTATTTTTCAACCTTTAAGCAATAACCTATTGTGTAGGTTACTATTAAAAAGGTTATGACTTTTCCGAAAAATCGATTTGGAGCATGTCCTCACTGAGGACGTTTTTGAATTTTTCGAAAAGCATAAGAAAAGATAAAAACAATATGTACATGTATCCAACAATACGAAATATCAGTTTGCAATTTTTCATCCAAAAATACTTTGTATTGCGAGAGAAGTAAAAAAGACAAATATGACAATTTCTGGGAAAATGGAGGCATGTTCAAATTTGTACTGTTCACGACAGATATAAAAAAAATCTCTTTTTTACCAAGGCCAAAATACAAAGTATTTTCACATGATATTTTGCACGCGTATATAAATCATAATCTACACTCCCTCCCTCCTCCCTCCCCCCTCCCCCCAGATTTTTTCGCAATTTTCGGAATCTTAAAATTTGATTTTTTTAAAAAAAAAGTCCTCCATGAAGGACGAGCTCCAAATTGACTCTCTCATGACTTTTCTTGCTCCCATCCGGCTACTATATAGAAATCAGGGGATTCACTTTGTCTCCTAGGTGTAAATGCATCCACTGCCGAAAAGTTCCATAAAAAATCCGGGTGTACATGCAAACATTCTATGTTTGTACACAAAGTCTCACAACAAAACATTTTATGTGGCTTGTGTAACAAAGTAATTTTTTGTCTTGTAAAATAGCTTTCCACAAGACTTTTTTTATCATTTTTGCACATACCACAAAACATATATTTTCACCATAAAACTTTTGTGTTAGAACATAGGATGTCTGGATGTACACCGGATTTTGTTTTCAGATTTTTTCAACATTTTGAAATTCATATAAAGTATAGTTTTCATAATAGGTTCATCTAGACTTGGGAGCCAAAACGCTTTATATTATTAAATATTTTTTAGGAGTTTTCTTGCTTCCCTCCGGCTTAGATAGAAATCTAATACTTGTGACATGCTATGCAATCATCATTGGAAGTTCATCGTAGAACAAGAAAAGCTATGCTATAACAGTGGCTAAATAAAAATACTCCCTCCGTCCTGAAATAATTGACTTGAGTTTGTCTATATTCGCATGTACTACACACTAAAATACATCTAGATACGTGCAAATCTAAACAAATTCAAGTCACTTATTTCAGGACAGAGGGAGTTAAAATTATAAAAATCAGTAACACCAAATTACTCCATTAAACACATATTAAAAAAATCATATCAAACCGACATTCTTTCATGGCAGACCAAGTGGGTTTGTCCGTATTGACCATGAACTTTCTGTGATGTATATCTTGAGGTAGAAAGATCAAATGTAAAACAGACTGCAACATGCATTACCATGCTAGCATCCCTGCAATGAAAGCACATGTGCAATTTCTGCAAATTAAACCACCTGTGATGTCCCATTAATCTTTATTTACTTTTTTGATAAAAGCTTGCCATATTTATCTAGCAACATGGATGACATCAATGGCATGCCCTGTATCGCATGCATATTGAAGTACTCCATCTTTGCCAATCTAAAATAGAGCTCCTCTTTAAGATGCCATGTTAGGGTATTGATGGAGAAAATCTATAAATAAGGTACGGTTCTACCTTTTCGATCCAATACTAAAAATGAACTCTGATATGGTTTTTGCCAATTTAAAATCAGATCTCTGGAATTAAAGGGAAAGTAGTTCCCAGCTCCTGGATTACAGAGAACTCGCTAAAATGCAGATTATGAGACTGATTGAAGAATTTTAGTGTCGCGGAAATAATGAAGCCACTTAAATTGGTGAAATACCATAGCAGGTTTCAAATACACACAATTTTTTTTGCGAAAAAGATACACAAAATAATTAATCTGAAGAAATAATCCGCAAAAGCTTAGTTGGTTAAATAGCATGTTTCTCACCACAGTTTGGATCAAGCTTTCACAATCAGCAAAAAGAAAGCTCTTACAGTGGCAGGATCGAAGTGAGAATATACCGACTTTGTTAGGTAGATCACTCCATATATATATTGCAGTACCTACGAGGACAATCTTCGATGATAGTCAGTGAACTGAATGAAAGAGATGGCCAGGCTAGTTACCAACAACATTGTGGAGAAGAGTGGCGAATAAAATGATTACCTATTGCATGTATGTTTGCCGTTCACCTCACTATATATCCAGGTGATTCACCTGATCACTATTGTTGCTGGCTCGTCCAATAGCATCGCCGCACCTCTGCTCATCCTCGCCCGGCTGATTCACTGCAACAAGTTCCCTAGTTGTCTACCTGCTCAACGTACAAACAATTCAGCTTCTTCCGTGCCACACTTTAACCGATGGATAAAAGAAGGAGCAGATCACACTTACTGAGCTCACCTGCGGGTGAGATGGGGACGAGGCCAACAAAAAAATGGTACCAGGCATGTGGAGTGGATAAGGGAAGAGGGGATGTGGAGTGGCATTTCATTTATAATTTTTGCATGTGTGACACTACGCTTTTGAAATTAATAGTAAAGATATAATTTGTGCGTCTACAAGATATAGATTTTTCTCTCCTGCTAGTAATTTACAATTCCAAAAAAATGATATAAAATGAGTTAAAATTGGGAAAATCATAACTAATTCATTTTAACTCATAAAAATATAAATAATATATCAAAATATTTAGAAAAAATTAGTTCTATGCTTTAGCATAAAAATCATGTATTAATAAGCAACATCAATGACAAGTTATTCTATAAGAACAAAACAACCCTCATAGGTGCATCTAGGGTTTTACGGGAATGCCATTTTAAGGTATCCAGACCTTACTTAAATTGTCGGTCATGTACTAGGGCTAAGTTTAGAAACCTTTTAACTTGTAATTTCATCATTCTTGATTGAGCATTGCATCGACACCATGTGTTGATTGTTGTTTTTCCTCTCCGGTGTTTGCTTCTTCCCGGTAGAGTTCGAGATCGAGATCAAGATCAACACTTTTCCATCGAAGAAGAAGTCTGTTAGGCAACGCGCAGAGCTAGGCCGAAAACAAATTTTTTTTGCTCCGGCCAGCCACCCCAAGATCTAGCCAAGGTCACAGGCAATAGTTCGTACCTCTCGACGCGCAGGTGCGGAAGATGAGGAAGTGCGTCGCGGTGGTGCCATACGTTCCCCTCGTCTTGTCCGGCTCGGCGAAATTTTTGATCCTGGGACCACCTTGTCACCGACTTTGTGCTCCTCCTAGCCTCCGACTTTGCCAACCAACGCCGCCGACGAGCACCGCAGATGTGGTGCTTCTGCTCTCACACACGTACAAGGTGGAACAGCAGCACGCGAGATGCTAGTCTCGTTCTTGTCGACGCGGGACTAGAAAACAGAACGTGTGGTCTAATATAAGACTAATTAATTGGACATAACAAAATATGTGTTGTATTGGCCTAATTAAAAAGTGGCATAGCTGTCTGATTGGACAGAAGATATATATACGGATTATAACAAACTAGGTGGGCGAGGCGAGCGCCGCCTATATCGCCCGTTAGATATCACGAGCGAGCACACGAGTTTTTGGTCACGCTCTTATTTCTTTTTTATGTCCAGTTCTTTCAATACACTAACAGTACATACACGATTAATTGGTGGTGTGTTGTTAGCACTTGGGCACAATCTTATTATTAGAATATAAATAAATATTTCTAGGTTAAAAATAAATAAGTGTTTATTTCCTTTCTCTAAGCACATGATTTCTCTAACCAATAAATTAACACATGAAGGATCAGTGATACAAATTCAGAAAGAATTATGCCCATCTGTAGTAAATTTTGCAAATTGAGAAGAAGAAGAAAAAAAGTTGGGGAGAAGGAAATGATAGCTCAAGCCGGGGGTGGATTCTGCACTCACCATATTCACAACAACGCCTACTCATGACGTTTGCTTGTTGCTCACAAGTTGAAGGAGAAGAGAGAGCTAAGAGTGGAGGAGAGGAGCAGATGAGAGGGGTGGATAGCCTGAGGAGGAAGAGCATTTCCTCGTCTCTAGGCAAGGCCGGGCGTGAAGGTTTAGGCGGAGTGACGCGCCCAGGCGCCTCCCTATCCCACGTAGTGCTGCCCCAGAATCGATGTCCCCATGCCTCCTCTGCAGGCTCAACTCCACGCCAAATACCATGCCTCGAGATGCGTCTCCAAGTCCCCCGCCTCTAGTGTCTCTTATAGGGCATCATCACCGCCGTCTCGTCCTCCTGCGTGACACCTCCGCCTGAAGCAACGATTCCGTGCACCCCTCCTTGCACATGGCCGCACAGTGGTCGAGATGAGGCCGAGGGAGGCAGCCTAAAGGAGTTGCAATAAGCGGGCTTAGTGTGGTAGCAGTCGAAGAATCGTAGGCGACAGCCGGAAACCCTAGCCCGAAGCTCTCGAGGAAGACGACTAGAGACGGTCAATCCCACGGAAAATCGCTTTAGAGCACGGGCTCCATGGAGCCTATTTTTGAATTTTTTAAATTCATCAATTTTTTTTTAAATACCTACATGTAGCCAACAGTATGAAATACACGTCCGCAAAAATTTAAGGAAAAATACCTTATATTTGGGCGCAACAAAAGAGACAAATATGGCAAATTTTGAAAAAAGGGAGGTCCATTCAAATTGCACCGATTTGAATTTATTTCTTTTTTAGGAGAGCAAAATATAAAATATTTTCACATAAGATTTTAGACGCATGTATTATAAATCATTATTTGTATCCTGATATGTTTACTAAAACTTTTTAAATATTTAAATTTAATTTTTTAAACAAATCCTCCATGGAGCATGTCCGGACCCACACTCCATAGACATATGATGTGCAAATGCCCTCATTGCTCATGCATATTATCAAGATTAAGCTATAGTATAAAATATTTTCACATAATATTTTAGACGCGTGTATTATAAATCATTATTTGTATCCTGATATTTTTACTAAAACTTTTTAAATATTTAAATTTGATTTTTTTTAAACAAATCCTCCATGGAGCATGTCCGGACCCACACTCCATAGACATATGATGTGCAAATGCCCTCATTGCTCATGCATGTTATCAAGATTAAGCTATAGTATAATATACCGAGATGGTCAAGTACCATTTAAAAAATATGAGGACTGCACCGCTGATGGGTGGACAAAGGGGGCAATGACGACCCACCTGATCGTGGAATCGTATCGTGGTTGGGTTGTTTTCTACGAATTGTTGTGCCTATGCCAACTAGAATATAATTTGTACATCTACAAGATATAGATTTTCTCTCCCGCTAGTAATTTACAATTCCAAAAAATGATATAAAATGATTTGAAAATGAATTAAAACTGGGAAAATCATAACTAATTCATTTTATAAATAATACATCAAAATATTCAGAAAAATAAGCTCTATGCTTTAGCACCAAAATCATGCATTAATAAGCAACATCAATGACAAGTTATTTTATAAGAACAAAACAACCCTCCTAGGTGCATGGGGTTTTACGGGAATGCCATTTTAGGGTATCCAACCCTTACTTAAATTGTCGGTCATGTACTAGGGCTAAGTTTAGCAACCTTTTAACTTGTCATTTCATCATTCTTGATTGAGCATTGCATCGACACCATGTGTTGATTGTTGTTTTCCCTCTCCGGTGTTTGCTGAAGGAAATATACCCTGAGAGGCAATAATAAAGTTGTTATTATGTATTCCTTATATATGATAGATGTTTATTTTGCATGCTAGAATTGTATTGATCGGAAACATCAATACATGTGTGTTTAATAAACAAAAAGGGTTCCTAGTTATGCCTCTCTTATAGACTAGCTTGTTGATTAACAAGATGATCAAGGTTTCCTGATCATGGATATTGGATGTTGTTAATAACAAGGTCACAGCATTTGTGAAATGATGTGATGAACATTCATCCGAAGTATAGTATTACGATCAAGTCATTATGTTTATATTGTTATAACATCATACGAAGTAATCTTTTTCCTTAGACTATGAGATCATTTTAATTGCTAACACCTAAAGAGTATCTTGATAACATCAAACGTCACACCGTAACAGGGTGAATATAAAGATGGGTTCAGTGCTACGAAGTTGTTATGTTGAGGCTCATGGATCAAGAGTGGAATTTGTCAATCCCAATGACAGATAGATATACTCTGGTCCCTCTCGGTGATATCACATTAAGATAGCTTGCAAGCAAGTGATGTGATCACTAGAATATTATATCACGGGAACGAGAAAAGAGTGCATGTTGATAACGAGATCAAACTAGGTATTTGGATACGGATGATCGAATCTCGGACATGTATTATATCACGAGACAAAGGAATTAAATTACTAGCGTTAAAGGTTCTCACGATCACAGAAGTCATCGTTGAATATGCAGGAGTCAGTATGGATCTCTAGGTCCCGCTTCTGATTATTGATCTGAGAGGAGTCTCAATCATGTCTGCATTATTCACGAACCGTAGGGTGACACACTTAAGAGTTACCGGACACCATTTTGGAGCACATATGTTTCAGACAAAAGAATTGCAAAGCGCAGGAATTGTTTCGATAGAAACCGGAAATTGTTTCGGGCGAAATTGCAGAAAGAGGTTCTGCATGTGATATTGTAATATTGCAAGGGGTTATATGTGAATGTTTGTTAATTAAAGTAATTAACAAAATTCTGAATAAATTTAATAAAAGAGTTTTATTAAATGATAGAGCATTAAACTTAGAGAATTTTAATGCATTTAAAGTGGAGACTTTAAAAGGGAATGTGAAGAGGCATCTTAATGTGGAGGGAGTTACCACCACATGAATGGAGGAGGTGAGGGGTCACCTCCATGAGGCGCCGGCCATGGAGGGGGTACCCCCTCCTCCTATAAAAGGCCCCCCTCTTCCTCCTTCTTCCACACACCTCCTCATGAAGGATCTCTCTCCCCCTATAGAATTATTTTCCCATGGTCTCGGATTAGCGAGATACATGTTCCCGGTGGCATTTCGTCTGGAAGGAGTTGTTGCTTCCGCTGGATCGCTGGAGCGAGGAGGTGGAGGTTGTCCGGTGGCTTGAACGTGTGTGCGAGTGCGGATGCGCTGCTGATTTGCGGCGCTCGGACTTCCACACGATCTTGAGATCGGCAAGTGTACGACTACATCAACCACGAGTTCCTACTCGTTAACAAAACTCGTTGTATTCGAGGGTAAGTTCTCGATGGATGTATGTCCACCCGTTGCTCTGTACCTAGTAGATAGATCTTGGCGTGTAGTTCTCATCGTAGGAATTTTTTTGTTTTCTATGCTGCGGACCCAACATTTGCTTCTTCCCGGTAGAGTTTGAGATCGAATCCGAGATCGAGATCAAGATCAACACCGTCGAAGATCAACACTTCTCCATCGAAGAAGAAGTCTGTTGGGCAACGTGCAGAGCCAGTCCGAAAACAAAAACATTTTGCTCCGGCTAGAACTCCGGCCAGCCACCCCAAGATCCGGCCAAGGACAAAGGCAATATTACGTACCTCACGACGCGTAGGTGCGAATGATGAGGAAGCGCGTCGCGGTGGTGTCGTACGTTCCCCTCGTTCCTTCTAGCTTCGGCGAACTGTTTGATCCTAGGACCACCTCATCACCGACTTCGTGCTCCTCCTCCTCGCCTCCGACTTCACCGACGAACGCCGTTGATGAGCACCACAGATGTGGTGCCTCTACTCTCACACATGTACAAGGTGAAATAGCAGCAAGTGAAATGTTAGTCTCGTTCTTGCCACCGTGGGACAGGAAGGTAGAATTGCCAAGTCTATGGAAACCCTAGGAAGCAGCACTGGATTGTCATCTATCTGCCGCCACCCACCTTCCTTTATATACGCAAGTAGGTGAGGGCACACAACACTTGTGTCCCTTGGTCCTAAACCCTAACCCTAGTCAAAGGGGGTCCAACCCATTGACACGTGTCCCTGTCTGAACAAGTCCAACTTTCCGGCTTGTGATAGTCGGATCAACATCCGCCTAGTCCAACTCTCTTAAGCGTGCGATCCCGCAGTCTTACGGTATGCCCGACACAACTCAGTAATCATTCAGTCAGAGTCATAGCTCCGTGACTTTCTGACTAGAGCTGATAATCGGTACCGGCCTCTAGCAAGACTTGCTGATTCCCGATTTGCGCAAGTTCCCTCAATGTGATGATCTGTCCGGGTCCCTTTGCCTCACGATATTGGTGATAAACCGCAGGGGAGATTCCGTCATCCCGGTATCGGTTTACTCTCTTCTCGTTGCAGTGATAACTTATTCCCTCCGGCTTCACTAAGTCGGACTATCTCGATCAACACTTGATCGATTAGCGTATGGCCATGCTTCTGAATCTTATCATAGGAGAGGGCCCAGAGAATATCTCTCTGAGATGGAGGGGCAAATTCCGTCTTAGTTGATCCACGTCACACATCTTCCTTCGAAGTCGGCCTAAGACCACTCTTATGACTCCCAGTTATGGTGAGTGTTAGATGGAGTCAAAACCGACTTTTCCACAACTCGGATTGTGTGATCCCCTCAGGTCTAAGGATTGCATTGTGTAATTGAAGTGACATATACAACTTGCTCTAAGCCGCATACTAGTTTACAAATACAAGGCGGAATGTGAGCCTCAATCTCCCACTTGCACTAGAGTCAAACACTCAGGCATCTCCAGGCCTTAGGCATCTCATGCCCATGGCTCTAACATGCGTCTCAAACTTAGGTTGTGGAAGAGGCTTGGTCAATGGGTCTACTAAATTTGTATCCATGTGTACCTTGGATATCTTAATTTCTTTGTTATCGACGAACTGTTGAATCAGGTGAAATTTCCTGAGTATGTGCTTGTTCTTCTGGTGTGCCCGGGGCTCCTTAGCTTGTGCAATAGCACAAGTATTGTCACAGTACATGTCTAACGGACTGGAAGAGCCTGGAACAACGCCGAGCTCAATCAGGAAATTTCTGATCCAAACCCCTTCTTTTGCTGCCCTCTAAGGAAGCAACATACTCAGCTTCCATAGTAGAGTCGGCCACCATCTCTTTCTTGGAACTCTTCCAGATCACTACACCTCCATTCACTATGAACACATAGCTAGATTGCGAGCATGAGTCATCTAGGTCGGTCTGAAAGCTAGCATCTGTGTAACCCTTTACACCTAGCTCTTCCTCACCACCATAGACTAGGAACACATATTTAGTATGTCTCAAGTATTTAAAGATATTCTTTACTGCTATCCAGTGGCCTTCAATGGGATCCGACTAATATTTGCTCGTTACACTTAGAGCATAGGAAATATCCAGCCTAGTACATATAATCGCATACATGATCGATCGTACTGCCGAAGCATAAGAGATCCTCTCCATCTGACTTCTCTCATCAGTCGACGATGGGAATTGAGCCTTACTAAGTCGGATTCCATGTGCCATCAGCAATAACCCTTTCTTAGTTGAATCCATATTTAACTTCTTCAATATCTTATCTAGATATGTACTCTGACTCAACCTATGAGTCTTCGGGATCTCTCTCTGTAGATATTAATTCCTAGTATAAATGCCACCTCACTCAAGTCCTTCATTTGGAAACACCTTTCCAAAGAATTCTTGGTTTCTTGCAACATTGGAACATTATTTCTGACTAACAATATGTCATCCACATACAGTAGTAGGAAAACAACTGAGCTTTCACTAAACTTCCTGTATACACAGGAATCTTGTTCACTTTTGATGAAGCCAAACGATTTGACCACTTCATCAAAGCGAATGTTCCAACTCCGACTTACTTGCTTCAATCCGTAGATGGATTTCCGAAGCTTGCAAACTTTGTTAGGACTAGTCAGATCGACAAAACCCTAGGGCTATATCATATACATGTTCTTAGTTAAGTTTCCGTTAAGAAAAGTCGTTTTGACATCCATCTGCAATATTTCCCAATTGAAATATGCAGTTAGTGCTAACATGATCCTCACCGACTTGAGCATCGGTACTAGCGAGAAGGTCTCGTCGTAGTCAACTCCTTGAACTTGTCGGAACCCTTTCACGACAAGCCGTGCTTTATAGATAGAAATATTTCCGTCTTGGTTAGTTTTACTTTTAAAGACCCATTTGCAATCGATGGATCTTGCACCATCAGTCAAATCAACCAAGTTCCAAACTTTATTGTCATCCATGGACTTTAACTCGGATCTCGTGGCTACAAGCCATGACTCGGAATCAGCAGTTCCCATCGCACCCTGATAAGTAGTCGGCTCATTGTCGTACAACATAAGAACGTATCCACGTAATCTTGATGATCTTCATGGTTCAGGTGGATTTGCTGGCTTAGGTACAACATCCGGCTCAACCTCCAAGGTTGCCGACTTGTCCTGAGTCGGTGAATCCTGAATTTCTTTGAGGTGCACCCTATTCCCACTATCTTTCCGACATAGAACCTCTTTCTCTAGAAAGACACCGTTTTGAGAGAAAACACTTTGCCCTCTTCTCGGTTGTAGAAATAGTAACCGAAAGTTCCCTTAGGGTAGCCTACGAAAACTAATTTATCCGACTTGTGGTTGAGCTTGTCGGATTGTAACCTCTTGAAAAAAGCTTCACAACCCCAAATCTTGAGAAAAGCCAAGGCTGGCTTCTTGCCCGTCCACATCTCATGTGGTGTCTTTTCTACTGATTTAGATGGTACTTTGTTTAGTGTTATCGCTGCTATCTCTAGACAAAAACTCTAGAATGATAAAGATAGATTCGTATTACTCATCATTGACCTCACCATGTCTAACAAGATTCGGTTCCACCTTTGCGACACACCATTTCTCTGAGGCGTTCCTAGAGGACTGAGTTGTGGAACTATTCCACAACTCTTGAGATGGTCATCAAAATCATGGATCATATATTTGCCTCCATTATCTGATCACAAAAACTTAATATTCTTACCGATTTCATTGTGCACATCACTCTAAAACCCTTTGAACTTTTCAAAGGTTTCTGACTTGGATTTCATCAATTAGAGATAGCCATATCTACTAAAATCATTCGTGAACGTAACAAAATACTCATAACCACCTCTGGATGTCGTGCTCATTGGTCCGCATACATCACTATATGTCAGCTCCAGTAAGCCATACGCCCTCTCGCAACTCTTTGTGAAAGGTTTCTTGGTCATCTTTCCCACCAAAAAAGATTCACATATTTCGAATGGCTCCAAACCGGATGAATCCAGGAGTCCATCACCATGGAGATTCCTGCATGCATTTCCAGCTGATATGACCAAGGCGACAATTCCATAGATAAGTAGAACTAAGATCATTCGGCTTTAACCTTTTAACATTCAAGTTATAGACTGATTTACATTCAAGATCAAGCACAAAAAGTCCGTCTTGGACAGATGCATAGCCATGAAACATATTATTCAAATAAAGGGAACAACCTTGCTCCATCAAACATTTGATTTAAACAAGATGGCTTCCTATAGTCACTATCCAGCCTACAGATCTCCTAAAATGGTTTTAATCGTAAGGTCAGAGCGTATGCTCTGATACCAACTGTGGTGACCCAGCATAGCACTTCATTATGTAGTACACTATAGTCGTTAACACAACACCAATGAAACACCATTCACTAGTATTACATTCCTCAGAGTGGTACAACAGAAATATAGCAGGTCCAAGACATGACTGTAGATTACAACTCGACTCTTTACAAAATATCCAGAGAACTCTCTAGGTTATAGCGAGAGAAAGCAACTTCTTACAAAGGAGAACCAAAAATAACAACTCATAAACATCCTACTAAATAGACTAGTATCTAAATTATTTAGCTTGCAAATACTGCTATTGCATTGCTCTACAGAAGTAGGTTCTATGGCTAGATACTATATTCCTATCAAGTCAACAACTTTATCTTCTCTTTAATTTATGTATATGTTGTATCCATTGACTTCATTGAAGAGTTTGAACTTTTGATGATGATTCCCTTGAGCATAAGTTGATGTAGACATTGTCTTTGTTGGCTTCAGAATCTAGCAAGGTTAAGAAGATACGGGTGAGTACGAGTGTACTCAGCAAGTTCACTAAAAAGAAGTGTTTGATACACTATCTACTGCCACAGACCATAGGTCATTGGCTATGCATGTTTTCGTAAACATTTCTTCAAAGGTTGCTTTTATTATGAAAAGCTATGCCCGTCAGCCTTCACAGATTTACCAGAACATCATAGAGTTCCTTTCCTACCGCATTCGTAGCACCTTCCTGGAACATGAAGTAACAAATTACAGTTCTTACACTCTACAGAGATGCGTTACTTTACCCATGAGAGATCCTTATCCATGTTGCACATCAGAGCAGCCAACCCGTTCATATTTCCTTGGTATGAAGCCTGGTATAAGGTCCAAGCCGATCAAAGCCCTTCTCCGCGACCCCACATGCCCCCTTGGTGTACACCATGCCCACATATCGAATTACGTCAATGGTTAGTACAGACCTTATAGATGCCAGAACAACCGTGAGACGTTGAGGGATCCCACCCATATGTTGCATATCCTCTACGAATTACATACTCACGCTACAAGGATAAAAGCCATGGCCTGCGCATCTGTTGACATGCGAAAGGAAGTAGATCCAGCTGACTTCTTCGTCCCATTTTAGATCTCATGGTTCGCGCGTATTATACGGCGCTAGAATCATTGGCGACATTGGTTGTTTAATCCTAGATAATATGTTTCTTTACCACAAGAACTTCCATAGTAGCTTATTACCACTTGGTAAATAACCCATAATCATATCACTATGAAAATAGCATTTTCTGACCTTTTATAAATGCAGGTGATCACAACTTTCGATTTGCAAATACTTTATAGAAAATAACCAAAGGACATGAGCAAGTATGAACTTGCCTTTTATGATTGCAAGATTATGCACTCACGGTCTTCGAGAAAATAGAAGATTCAATATCTGAAAACAACATCATTGGTCTGGTAAGGAATAATGTTTAAGGAAGCAAGATGCTATTATGCATAAGTATTGTACTGCAATTTGATAAACTATAATCCACGGAATAAACATTGATGATCTAGGGTTTGGAAACTGGGAATGGTTTCTTTGGAATGTGTTGCATTTTTAGATCAATTTTACACTTGTGCTTCTTATAAGGCTTGTGAGAGTGTGTGAAATAGCTTGCAAGTGTAATAAAGTAATGTACATCGATAAAACACTCAAATGTGGAATGTATCCAAGGACTCCTCATATAAAGATTGTTAATCAATTATGGCCTTTATGGAAATGCTTAAGTATTACTTTTGATGTAACTTAAAAGAATAACTTTGAAAGAAAAGGTTATCTTTCAAAGGAAAGCATTTAAATTATAAGTCATCACTTTTAAGTTTCTTACTAACTATAATTATTAGGGGAGAAAACAATTACCATATTTGAATAGCTATAATACTTGTAGTGGAGACTTATGTATCTTTAATATGGGAAGACACTATATGTGGTTTATTTCATAACACTTCATGAAGGTGGAATAAAAGTATTATTGATTTTATTTGAGTAGTGTTACTTAACATTTTAAGTGGAGGGAATCATTTATCTTATTAAGAGGTAGTGGTTATAATGTATAACATAGAAATGGTGTTACTTAAGGTACTTATAAATCTTGCTTAGAATTTAAGTGAATTACTTTCTTGTAAAAGAAGAGATGGTGAGAATGTTTAATAAGTCAAAAAATACTATCTTTGATGATTTTATAACTAATACCCATTTTGGAAAATGGTATATAATTATTTCTGAATGATAATTTTAGAAAATACATTTAAAGGTATTTGGATTATTTTTATTTCATACCAACATTATTTAAGACTAATTCTATTATTAAACCTTCAATGAATTATCATTCCTAACAGTCTCCCATTGGCACTAGAGTCGAACACTCAGGCATCTCTAGGATTATGCGTCTCAAACTTAGGTTGTAGAAGCGGCTTGGTCAACAGGCCTGCAACATTCCGTGTGTATCTTGTATAGATTAATTTCTCCATTATCGACGAACTGTCTAATCAGGTAAAATTTCCTGAGTATGTGCTTGTTATTATGGTGTGCCCCGAGCTCCTTGGCTTATGCAATAGCACCAGTATTGTCACAGTACATGTCTAACGGACTGGACGAGCCCAGAACAATGCCGAGTTCAATCAGAAAATTTCTGATCCAAACCCATTCTTTTGCCGCCTCTGAGGCAGCAATATACTCAGCTTCCGTAGTAGAGTTGGCCACCTTCTCTTGCTTGGAACTCTTCTAGATCACTGCACTTCCATTCACTATGAACACATAGCTTGATTGCGAGCGTGTAACCCTTTACACCTAGCTCTTCCTCACCACCATAGACTAGGAACACATCTTTAGTACATCTCAAGTACTTGAAGATATTCTTTACTGCTGTCCAGTGGCCTTCGCTAGAATCTGATTGATATCTGCTCGTTACACTTAGAGGATAGGAAATATCCGGCTTAGTACATATCATCGCATACATGCTCGATCCTACTGCCTAAGCATAAGAGATCCTCTCCATCCGACTTGGCTCATCAGCCGACGCTGGGCATTGAGTCTTACTAAGTCGGATTCCATGCGCCATCGGCAAGAACACTTTCTTAGCCGAATCCATATTGAATTTCTTCAATATCTTATCTAGATATGTACTCTGACTCAAACGTATGAGGTTGCCATGTTTAGTGTCACTTTGACGCATCATAATCATCCCGATAGGACGTACCAGGTTAGGGTCACCAACGAGGAGACCCGAACATATTTTAGTGGTCCTGGATGGAACAGACTCCTCATCTCGTACAACGACATGCAAGAGGGACGGGAGTTCAAGTTTTTTGCTCAGTCATACTTATGGCATAATCTATTTCACTTGCTTTCCTCCCGACTCTTCCGACGAGGGTGAAGATGAGTGAACTCTAGATAATGCTATATGAACCAATGTCCTAGCTATATTGAACTGCTATTGTTTCCTGCGTTAATATGTATTTTGCTATCATTATCCTATATACTATGTATTCATGTATTCATCTGTGTATTCTGTCTTTTTTTTGCTCTGATACATAATACTATCGGCGAACAAATTGTAGGGGACATTATCCTGTGTATTCATCTGTGTATTCCTGTGTTAATATGTATTGTAGTGACTATATCATGAATGACCTTGATGGCACATTCAACTCTCTTGTCGCTGCCATCAATGTCGTTCCAACTACTGCCCTCAATGACATGTGCTCTCAGCTGCTTTCCTGCGAGAATCATGATGCCATGCTACTCTTAACCAGCCAAGATCCGAGCGGTTTCATTTCCTCCATCAATGCTGCCTCCCTAGGCCCCCTCCTACCTATGGGGTCGCGCCTCAACATCCACCACGACAGCCCTACATGCCACCTCCACCTACATACAATCAACCATACATGCCTCCTACACCCACATATTTACAGCCGGCCCCGCAGCACTACATGCCTCAAACATAGTCGCCGCAGTTTCATTATTTCATGTCGCCGCCTCGTTCTTACCAGACTCCCCCGATGCCCTACATTCCACCCCCGATGTGCCCAACTCCACCACCTGAGCGGCCCCCCAAAACGTGGTCGGCCTCGACCTAATTAGCGGCGTCGGCCCAAAGAGGGCACGGAAAGAACCGTGATCATGGTCGTGTCGATACGCCTTGGCAGGACTGACGAATACGACTCTCGATCGCAATCTGGATACGTGTTCATCCTGAACGAAGGTGTAGTGAGCTGGAAAATTTCCAAGCAAGAGGCGGTAGACAAATCTACTACGGAAGCTGAGTACATTGTTGCCTCGGAGGCGGCAAAAGAAGGTGTTTAGATCAGGAACTTCCTGATTGACACTAGTAGAAAATGAGGCTTTCGTCCACCCCAGTTTAAAGCATTAGTCCCGGTTGTGGTTGGACCCGGGACTAATGCTCACATTAGCCCCGATCAAACGGAACAATCTTTATTCCTGGGTCAAACGGGACCTCTAGTCCCGGTTGAAGATACGAACCGGGACTAAAGGGGTGACCTTTAGTCCTGGTTCGTATTACCAACCGCGACTAAAGAAAATGGACAAAAAAATTCCTAAATGGCCATAACTTTTACATACGATGTCAGAAAAAACGTACAACCTATCCAAACGTGCAGAAAACAATTTCCTCTTTGATTTCAACAGCTTTAGGCTGTTTTGGATTCTTTTAGATTCATAAAATTCGAAAAGAAATACAAATTATTTCAAAAACTAAAAAAATTTAGTAGTTTTGTATGTCATATTTGAATTTCTCACATTTTTCTGATAATAATGGATATATTATTTGTCAAATTTCGATTTACAGATTTAAAGATATTATTTATGTCATATTAAATGAATAAAAGGCAAAAAATGAATAAAATATTAATTTAATTAGTTTTTTATTTTCATATGAATAAAATATTATTATTACTTATTTATTATTGTTTACTTAATTAGTTGTTCATAATTTCAAAAAATAAAGACGGTTGACATATTGATATGAGTTAATAGGATTGATACACTAGTCCTAACAACAAGGTATAATTGTCCTTCACTCGAGGTGTGAGAGATGGAATGAGGAAGTTAAGCGTGCTCGGGGTGGAGTAGTGCTAGGATGGTGACCGACCGGGAAGTTTGACCATAAGTGTAATTTGAACTAATATTAAGTACAGATAGTATTCAAAATGAGAGATGTGAGAGATTAAAGAGTCAGATAATTCAAAAGTTTAAAAAAAATTGAAAAAAAATGGATTTTTTTTTTGAAAAAATTACGAACCGGGGCTAAAGGTCCCGCTCCCTCAACGCAGTCTCGTAAGGACCTTTAGTCCCGGTTTGACTAAAGGGGTGACTTTTAGTCCCGCTTTCGTAGTCCCGGTTGGCAAACCGGGACTAAAGGCCCTTACAAACCGGGACTAAAGGCCCGTTTTCCACTAGTGTGATCTTGGTGTGCTTCTGGCTATATCGAATCCGTTGAACGTGTACAGTGATAAAATAGGTACCATTGCCCAAATCAAGGAACCAAGAGCACACCAGAAAAACAAACATGTACCCAAAAAGTATCACCTCATTCTAAGGATCAAGTCGCCATGTGCCCAACAAAACTGTATTAATTGGTCAAGAATCTTTATGAATTTTCGAAAGGTTTCAATTTAGAGGAGGGCTATATGAAAGATATATATTGATGAAATCATATGAGTTAGGAGGTGTATTGTAGTACACCAAAGCGAATCCCTCATAGCCTATACTTGCCTTGGGGGGTTTCCTCTATATATATTAAGACTAGTCATAATATATAGTGAGATATATTATATGCTAGTACCATGCATATGATACCAGTACATATTTGATGTCAGTCCTTGTTGATAGCCTCCTTGTCCAAGGCGGAGATGACTGCTTTTGCACGACAACCACTGTCACAGGTGTAGAGACAGGAAGGGTCTTTGTCGCACATCTTGCTGTAGACGCCGATACAAGTGGCAGCAGACGCCTCAACCTTCTCATCACCGCCGGACCTAGCAACAAGCGCCTTCTTCTCCGCGTCCGGGGTGTAGGAGTATGCTGCGGAGGAATAGGTGAGATCCTCCGCGTCGGCCTGGCACAAGGTGTCACACCCCGCCGTAGTCGTCATTTTGCCGCCGCAGTCTTCTTCTTTCTTGCTGCTGCTAGTAGTACATACGTCCTCCTTCTTGATGTTGTTGTTGCACTCACGGAGGCAGCCGGCCTTGAGCTTGGCGAACCCGGGAAATAACGTGGCATCGGAGGAACCACCAGCAGCTACGTCCTCCTTCGCCCGCTTCTTGCAGCTGGCCACCTTCTCGGCGAGGGTCGCTTTATGAAATTCAGTTTCTTTCGAGAATTTGTCACGACACATCGCGTCACAATCCTTGGAGCACGAAGGGACGTCATCCTTCTTCACCATCATGTCACATACTGTGTAGCAGTCCTCGACGCAACCGTGCGACGCCACCGCCACTGCCGCCGCCGCCGGAAGCCCCAACACCACCACCACCAACACGAGGGTCGTCACGAGGAACGACAACCCGCCAATCTTCCTCTCGGAGGCCATTGCTTCTTGATTGCTATATATTTTGGCAAATCAATCAATTCATGTGATCGAAGCTTCTTCTTCGTTGCCGGCCGGCCGGTGCTCTTTTATATACGACGGATGGAGTTAATTTTAAGGATGACGTTTCTTTACATAGAAAATACTACTATATGAGTGGTTCCCTATATATGCTCTTTTATCTATTTTCGGCCTTATTATTATGCATGCCCCTTGCTTCTTTTTCATGCATGCATCTACTTTTAGCAGCATGCATACCCGTCCTTCTCGTGGATGCGCTGCTGACGGGTGGACAAAGGGGGCAATGACCACCCACCTGACCGTGGAATGCATCGTGGATGCGCTTAAGGTGGTTGTTTTCTACCAATTGTTGTTGTGCCTATGCCAACAAGAATATACTAGCGGAATGCCCATGCGTTGCTACGGACGATAAATAAACTATTTCTTATTTCACGATTATGTTTAACTTTTATCCCACCTCATTTTCTCTCTCCCTTGCAACAAGAGAATGTGTTGTTTTCCGTCACATGTCTCCCCCTACCATTTAAGTAAAAGAAATTATATTATAAATATACATGATCGTTTAAATAGTTCCAAAGACGAGCAATGCTATTTTTCAATCAAATTATGTGCTCCAGTTAAGCATATTCCAACAACATACAAGCCTCCAAAATAAATTGGACATCATAAGTGTTAAAAAGCTAACAAATGAACAATTCTCTATTTTAAAATTTTGATAGAAAGCACCACAAATAAGAATTTATCGTCCTTCTAGAACAGTTATAGGAAATGGTAAAGAAAGAAGACTTAAACAGTAAGTTCACAAATCAAGGGAAATTAACTTGAATTTTCCGTAGTGGTAGTTTGGGCTTCACCACCTTGGCCAGGCACCACCCCTACTTTAGTAGTAGTGGATTACATAGCATAAGCATCTTCACTGTAAATTTAGAGATGAACTGTCATATTTCGGATATAAATGAAAGTTTCTAGAGTCCATATTTAACTCACTAAACCGTAAACAAAACTCCTATCTAGGAGCATTGGAATTTCTATTACGAAAAATCAGATTTCAGATATGTGATAGACCTCACAATATGGAGTGGACAAACCGGATGCCAACAAGCTCTGTTCTTCCTTGCCGCAACACGCGCGGTTTGGATAGATGACCCTAGACACATACATGCAAACTATGTTTAAATTCACGGTATGGGACATATAAAAATCACCACCAGCAAACTTCAGTGTAACCAATAACATATCTCATTGCTTTTCTCTATATTATTATCCAACTAATTGTTCCAAACTATGTTTAGACTGCAGTGGCTAACCTATGTGCAAAAGATTCACTCTGCTGCCAGCTCACAAGTACAGAGAAGTAAGCACCAAAGCTATCTCAAAACTAATGACATTTTTCTTGCGGCAAAAAAAAATCATGCAATCCGTGGAGGCAAGAATGTTCAAAAAACCAATAATGGGATTAATAAGTGTATGTAATCCATAGTCAACAGTAGACTACATATGCATCTCAACCAGAAATTAGCAGTGTGGATCTACAGGAAAGAATATGTCCTTCATCAGCTTCAGTGATTATGGGAAGTGGTTGCATGCCTACTTTCTTTCATGTGCCCTTTTGGGCAGGACACTGTACCGGGCCCTATAAAGGCATGCTTGTGGATGTGCTCTTCGTAGTGTAGCGACGTGAGAGCCTCCCGCACAATGGTCGTTGGTACTGTCGTCATCGTCTCCCGCTGATCTCCTTCATGGCCATGTGATCAGTTTGCCGAGTAGTTTCACATCGCATGGATGAGATTGTCCCATTGTTTGATGTCAAAGTGGATGTTTGGTGTCAAAGTAGACGTACGAACACCAATTTATTTTTAGTAGTATAATAAAGATGTAGTGGCATTCATATCCTCGAGACAATGACGAAAACGGGATGACCACTTTCGATTTTGACTTAAAGCTTTTCCTTGAGCTCCACTCCACTCCACTCAAGCTCTGGTTGTAAAGTCCTTTATATCTTGTAATTTGATAAACAATTACTATAATATTTTAGTAAAATTTTAGATGATTGCAGTCAATTTAAAAGATAATTGTATCAACTATTTTTCAACCTTTAAGCAATAACCTATTGTGTAGGTTACTATTAAAAAGGTTATGACTTTTCCGAAAAATCGATTTGGAGCATGTCCTCACTGAGGACGTTTTTGAATTTTTCGAAAAGCATAAGAAAAGATAAAAACAATATGTACATGTATCCAACAATACGAAATATCAGTTTGCAATTTTTCATCCAAAAATACTTTGTATTGCGAGAGAAGTAAAAAAGACAAATATGACAATTTCTGGGAAAATGGAGGCCTGTTCAAATTTGTACTGTTCACGACAGATATAAAAAAATCTCTTTTTTACCAAGGCCAAAATACAAAGTATTTTCACATGATATTTTGCACGCGTATATAAATCATAATCTACACTCCCTCCCTCCTCCCTCCCCCCTCCCCCCAGATTTTTTCGCAATTTTTGGAATCTTAAAATTTGATTTTTTTTTTTAAAAAGTCCTCCATGAAGGACGAGCTCCAAATTGACTCTCTCATGACTTTTCTTGCTCCCATCCGGCTACTATATAGAAATCAGGGGATTCACTTTGTCTCCTAGGTGTAAATGCATCCACTGCCGAAAAGTTCCATAAAAAATCCGGGTGTACATGCAAACATTCTATGTTTGTACACAAAGTCTCACAACAAAACATTTTATGTGGCTTGTGTAACAAAGTAATTTTTTGTCTTGTAAAATAGCTTTCCACAAGACTTTTTTTATCATTTTTGCACATACCACAAAACATATATTTTCACCATAAAACTTTTGTGTTAGAACATAGGATGTCTGGATGTACAACGGATTTTGTTTTCAGATTTTTTCAACATTTTGAAATTCATATAAAGTATATTTTTCATAATAGGTTCATCTAGACTTGGGAGCCAAAACGCTTTATATTATTAAATATTTTTTAGGAGTTTTCTTGCTTCCCTCCGGCTTAGATAGAAATCTAATACTTGTGACAGGCTATGCAATCATCATTGGAAGTTCATCATAGAACAAGAAAAGCTATGCTATAACAGTGGCTAAATAAAAATACTCCCTCCGTCCTGAAATAATTGACTTGAGTTTGTCTATATTCGCATGTACTACACACTAAAATACATCTAGATACATGCAAATCTAAACAAATTCAAGTCACTTATTTCAGGACAGAGGGAGTAAAAATTATAAAAATCAGTAACATCAAATTACTCCATTAAACACATATTAAAAAAATCAAATCGAACCGACATTCTTTCATGGCAGACCAAGTGGGTTTGTCCGTATTGACCATGTATATCTTGAGGTAGAAAGATCAAATGTAAAACAGACTGCAACATGCATTACCATGCTAGCATCCCTGCAATGAAAGCACATGTGCAATTTCTGCAAATTAAACCACCTGTGATGTCCCATTAATCTTTATTTACTTTTTTGATAAAAGCTTGCCATATTTATCTAGCAACATGGATGACATCAATGGCATGCCCTGTATCGCATGCATATTGAAGTACTCCATCTTTGCCAATCTAAAATAGAGCTCCTCTTTAAGATGCCATGTTAGGGTATTGATGGAGAAAATCTATAAATAAGGTACGGTTCTACCTTTTCGATCCAATACTAAAAATGAACTCTGATATGGTTTTTGCCAATTTAAAATCAGATCTCTGGAATTAAAGGGAAAGTAGTTCCCAGCTCCTGGATTACAGAGAACTCGCTAAAATGCAGATTATGAGACTGATTGAAGAATTTTAGTGTCGCGGAAATAATGAAGCCACTTAAATTGGTGAAATACCATAGCAGGTTTCAAATACACACAATTTTTTTTGCGAAAAAGATACACAAAATAATTAATCTGAAGAAATAATCCGCAAAAGCTTAGTTGGTTAAATAGCATGTTTCTCACCACAGTTTGGATCAAGCTTTCACAATCAGCAAAAAGAAAGCTCTTACAGTGGCAGGATCGAAGTGAGAATATACCGACTTTGTTAGGTAGATCACTCCATATATATATTGCAGTACCTACGAGGACAATCTTCGATGATAGTCAGTGAACTGAATGAAAGAGATGGCCAGGCTAGTTACCAACAACACTGTGGAGAAGAGTGGCGAATAAAATGATTACCTGTTGCATGTATGTTTGCCGTTCACCTCACTATATATCCAGGTGATTCACCTGATCACTATTGTTGCTGGCTCGTCCAATAGCATCGCCGCACCTCTGCTCATCCTCGCCCGGCTGATTCACTGCAACAAGTTCCCTAGTTGTCTACCTGCTCAACGTACAAACAATTCAGCTTCTTCCGTGCCACACTTTAACCGATGGATAAAAGAAGGAGCAGATCACACTTACTGAGCTCACCTGCGGGTGAGATGGGGACGAGGCCAACAAAAAAATGGTACCAGGCATGTGGAGTGGATAAGGGAAGAGGGGATGTGGAGTGGCATTTCATTTATAATTTTTGCATGTGTGACACTACGCTTTTAAAATTAATAGTAAAGATATAATTTGTGCGTCTACAAGATATAGATTTTTCTCTCCTGCTAGTAATTTACAATTCCAAAAAAATGATATAAAATGAGTTAAAATTGGGAAAATCATAACTAATTCATTTTAACTCATAAAAATATAAATAATATATCAAAATATTCAGAAAAAATTAGTTCTATGCTTTAGCATAAAAATCATGTATTAATAAGCAACATCAATGACAAGTTATTCTATAAGAACAAAACAACCCTCATAGGTGCATCTAGGGTTTTACGGGAATGCCATTTTAAGGTATCCAGACCTTACTTAAATTGTCGGTCATGTACTAGGGCTAAGTTTAGAAACCTTTTAACTTGTAATTTCATCATTCTTGATTGAGCATTGCATCGACACCATGTGTTGATTGTTGTTTTTCCTCTCCGGTGTTTGCTTCTTCCCGGTAGAGTTCGAGATCGAGATCAAGATCAACACTTTTCCATCGAAGAAGAAGTCTGTTAGGCAACGCGCAGAGCTAGGCCGAAAACAAATTTTTTTTGCTCCGGCCAGCCACCCCAAGATCTAGCCAAGGTCACAGGCAATAGTTCGTACCTCTCGACGCGCAGGTGCGGAAGATGAGGAAGTGCGTCGCGGTGGTGCCATACGTTCCCCTCGTCTTGTCCGGCTCGGCGAAATTTTTGATCCTGGGACCACCTTGTCACCGACTTTGTGCTCCTCCTAGCCTCCGACTTTGCCAACCAACGCCGCCGACGAGCACCGCAGATGTGGTGCTTCTGCTCTCACACACGTACAAGGTGGAACAGCAGCACGCGAGATGCTAGTCTCGTTCTTGTCGACGCGGGACTAGAAAACAGAACGTGTGGTCTAATATAAGACTAATTAATTGGACATAACAAAATATGTGTTGTATTGGCCTAATTAAAAGTGGCATAGCTGTCTGATTGGACAGAAGATATATATACGGATTATAACAAACTAGGTGGGCGAGGCGAGCACAGCCTATATCGCCCGTTAGATATCACGAGCGAGCACACGAGTTTTTGGTCACGCTCTTATTTCTTTTTTATGTCCAGTTCTTTCAATACACTAACAGTACATACACGATTAATTGGTGGTGTGTTGTTAGCACTTGGGCACAATCTTATTATTAGAATATAAATAAATATTTCTAGGTTAAAAATAAATAAGTGTTTATTTCCTTTCTCTAAGCACATGATTTCTCTAACCAATAAATTAACACATGAAGGATCAGTGATACAAATTCAGAAAGAATTATGCCCATCTGTAGTAAATTTTGCAAATTGAGAAGAAGAAGAAAAAAAGTTGGGGAGAAGGAAATGATAGCTCAAGCCGGGGGTGGATTCTGCACTCACCATATTCACAACAACGCCTACTCATGACGTTTGCTTGTTGCTCACAAGTTGAAGGAGAAGAGAGAGCTAAGAGTGGAGGAGAGGAGCAGATGAGAGGGGTGGATAGCCTGAGGAGGAAGAGCATTTCCTCGTCTCTAGGCAAGGCCGGGCGTGAAGGTTTAGGCGGAGTGACGCGCCCAGGCGCCTCCCTATCCCACGTAGTGCTGCCCCAGAATCGATGTCCCCATGCCTCCTCTGCAGGCTCAACTCCACGCCAAATACCATGCCTCGAGATGCGTCTCCAAGCCCCCCGCCTCTAGTGTTTCTTATAGGGCATCATCACCGCCGTCTCGTCCTCCTGCGTGACACCTCCGCCTGAAGCAACGATTTCGTGCACCCCTCCTTGCACATGGCCGCACAGTGGTCGAGATGAGGCCGAGGGAGGCAGCCTAAAGGAGTTGCAATAAGCGGGCTTAGTGTGGTAGCAGTCGAAGAATCGTAGGCGACAGCCGGAAACCCTAGCCCGAAGCTCTCGAGGAAGACGACTAGAGACGGTCAATCCCACGGAAAATCGCTTTAGAGCACGGGCTCCATGGAGCCTATTTTTGAATTTTTTAAATTCATCAAAAAAAATTTAAATACCTACATGTAGCCAACAGTATGAAATACACGTCCGCAAAAATTTAAGGGAAAATACCTTATATTTGGGCGCAACAAAAGAGACAAATATGGCAAATTTTGAAAAAAGGGAGGTCCATTCAAATTGCACCGATTTGAATTTATTTCTTTTTTAGGAGAGCAAAATATAAAATATTTTCACATAAGATTTTAGACGCATGTATTATAAATCATTATTTGTATCCTGATATTTTTACTAAAACTTTTTAAATATTAAAAAAAAATTTTAAACAAATCCTCCATGGAGCATGTCCAGACCCACACTCCATAGACATATGATGTGCAAATGCCCTCGTTGCTCATGCATATTATCAAGATTAAGCTATAGTATAAAATATTTTCACATAATATTTTAGACGCGTGTATTATAAATCATTATTTGTATCCTGATATTTTTACTAAAACTTTTTAAATATTTAAATTTGATTTTTTTTAAACAAATCCTCCATGGAGCATGTCCGGACCCACACTCCATAGACATATGATGTGCAAATGCCCTCATTGCTCATGCATGTTATCAAGATTAAGCTATAGTATAATATACCGAGATGGTCAAGTACCATTTAAAAAATATGAGGACTGCACCGCTGATGGGTGGACAAAGGGGGCAATGACGACCCACCTGATCGTGGAATCGTATCGTGGTTGGGTTGTTTTCTACGAATTGTTGTGCCTATGCCAACTAGAATATAATTTGTACATCTACAAGATATAGATTTTCTCTCCCGCTAGTAATTTACAATTCCAAAAAATGATATAAAATGATTTGAAAATGAATTAAAACTGGGAAAATCATAACTAATTCATTTTATAAATAATACATCAAAATATTCAGAAAAATAAGCTATATGCTTTAGCACCAAAATCATGCATTAATAAGCAACATCAATGACAAATTATTTTATAAGAACAAAACAACCCTCCTAGGTGCATGGGGTTTTACGGGAATGCCATTTTAGGGTATCCAACCCTTACTTAAATTGTCGGTCATGTACTAGGGCTAAGTTTAGCAACCTTTTAACTTGTCATTTCATCATTCTTGATTGAGCATTGCATCGACACCATGTGATGATTGTTGTTTTCCCTCTCCGGTGTTTGCTGAAGGAAATATACCCTGAGAGGCAATAGTAAAGTTGTTATTATGTATTCCTTATATATGATAGATGTTTATTTTGTATGCTAGAATTGTATTGATCAGAAACATCAATACATGTGTGTTTAATAAACAAAAAGGGTTCCTAGTTATGCCTCTCTTATAGACTAGCTTGTTGATTAACAAGATGATCAAGGTTTCCTGATCATGGATATTGGATGTTGTTAATAACAAGGTCACAGCATTTGTGAAATGATGTGATGAACATTCATCCGAAGTATAGTATTACGATCAAGTCATTATGTTTATATTGTTATAATATCATACGGAGTAATCTTTTTCCTTAGACCATGAGATCATGTTAATTGCTAACACCTAAAGAGTATCTTGATAACATCAAACGTCACACCGTAACAGGGTGAATATAAAGATGGGTTCAGTGCTACGAAGTTGTTATGTTGAGGCTCATGGATCAAGAGTGAAATTTGTCAATCCCGATGACGGATAGATATACTCTGGTCCCTCTCGGTGATATCACATTAAGATAGCTTGCAAGCAAGTGATGTGATCACTAGAATATTATATCACGGAAACGAGAAAAGAGTGCATGTTGATAACGAGATCAAACTAGGTATTTGGATACGGATGATCGAATCTCGGACATGTATTATATCACGAGACAAAGGAATTAAATTACTAGCGTTAAAGGTTCTCACGATCACAGAAGTCATCGTTGAATATGCAGGAGTCAGTATGGATCTTCAGGTCCCGCTTCTGATTATTGATCTGAGAGGAGTCTCAATCATGTCTGCATTATTCACGAACCGTAGGGTGACACACTTAAGAGTTACCGGACACCATTTTGGAGCACATATGTTTCAGACGAAAGAATTGCAAAGCGCAGGAATTGTTTCGATAGAAACCGGAAATTGTTTCGGGCGAAATTGCAGAAAGAGGTTCTGCATGTGATATTGAAATATTGCAAGGGGTTATATGTGAATGTTTGTTAATTAAAGTAATTAACAGAATTCTGAATAAATTTAATAAAAGAGTTTTATTAAATGATAGAGCATTAAACTTAGAGAATTTTAATGCATTTAAAGTGGAGACTTTAAAAGGGAATGTGAAGAGGCATCTTAATGTGGAGGGAGTTACCACCACATGAATGGAGGAGGTGAGGGGTCACCTCCATGAGGCGCCGGCCATGGAGGGGGTACCCCCCTCCTCCTATAAAAGGCCCCCCTCTTCCTCCTTCTTCCACACACCTCCTCATGAAGGATCTCTCTCCCCCTTTAGAATTATTTTCCCATGGTCTCGGATCAGCGAGATACATGTTCCCGGTGGCATTTCGTCTGGAAGGAGTTGTTGCTTCCGCTGGATCGCTGGAGCGACGAGGTGGAGGTTGTCCGGTGGCTTGAACGTGTGTGCGAGTGCGGATGCGCTGCTGATTTGCGGCGCTCGGACTTCCACACGATCTTGAGATCGGCAAGTGTACGACTACATCAACCACGAGTTCCTACTCGTTAACAAAACTCGTTGTATTCGAGGGTAAGTTCTCGATGGATGTATGTCCACCCGTTGCTCTGTACCTAGTAGATAGATCTTGGCGTGTAGTTCTCATCGTAGGAATTTTTTTGTTTTCTATGCTGCGGACCCAACATTTGCTTCTTCCCGGTAGAGTTTGAGATCGAATCCGAGATCGAGATCAAGATCAACACCGTCGAAGATCAACACTTTTCCATCGAAGAAGAAGTCTGTTGGGCAACGTGCAGAGCCAGTCCGAAAACAAAAACGTTTTGCTCCGGCTAGAACTCCGGCCAGCCACCCCAAGATCCGGCCAAGGACAAAGGCAATATTACGTACCTCACGACGCGTAGGTGCGAATGATGAGGAAGCGCGTCGCGGTGGTGTCGTACGTTCCCCTCGTTCCTTCTAGCTTCGGCGAACTTTTTGATCCTAGGACCACCTCATCACCGACTTCGTGCTCCTCCTCCTCGCCTCCGACTTCACCGACGAACGCCGTTGATGAGCACCACAGATGTGGTGCCTCTACTCTCACACATGTACAAGGTGAAATAGCAGCAAGTGAAATGTTAGTCTCGTTCTTGCCACCGTGGGACAGGAAGGTAGAATTGCCAAGTCTATGGAAACCCTAGGAAGCAGCACTGGATTGTCATCTATCTGCCGCCACCCACCTTCCTTTATATACGCAAGTAGGTGAGGGCACACAACACTTGTGTCCCTTGGTCCTAAACCCTAACCCTAGTCAAAGGGGGTCCAACCCATTGACACGTGTCCCTGTCTGAACAAGTCCAACTTTCCGGCTTGTGATAGTCGGATCAACATCCGCCTAGTCCAACTCTCTTAAGCGTGCGATCCCGCAGTCTTACGGTATGCACGACACAACTCAGTAATCATTCAGTCAGAGTCATAGCTCCGTGACTTTCTGACTAGAGCTGATAATCGGTACCGGCCTCTAGCAAGACTTGCTGATTCCCGATTTGCGCAAGTTCCCTCAATGTGATGATCTGTCCGGGTCCCTTTGCCTCACGATATTGGTGATAAACCGCAGGGGAGATTCCGTCATCCCGGTATCGGTTTACTCTCTTCTCGTTGCAGTGATAACTTATTCCCTCCGTCTTCACTAAGTCGGACTATCTCGATCAACACTTGATCGATTAGCGTATGGCCATGCTTCTGAATCTTATCATAGGAGAGGGCCCAGAGAATATCTCTCTAAGATGGAGGGGCAAATTCCGTCTTAGCTGATCCACGTCACACATCTTCCTTCGAAGTCGGCCTAAGACCACTCTTATGACTCCCAGTTATGGTGAGTCTTAGATGGAGTCAAAGCCGACTTTTCCACAACTCGGATTGTGTGATCCCCTCAGGTCTAAGGATTGCATTGTGTAATTGCAGTGACATATACAACTTGCTCTAAGCCGCATACTAGTTTACAAATACAAGGCGGAATGTGAGCCTCAATCTCCCACTTGCACTAGAGTCAAACACTCAGGCATCTCCAGGCCTTAGGCATCTCATGCCCATGGCTCTAAGGAAGCAACATACTCAGCTTCCATAGTAGAGTCGGCCACCATCTCTTTCTTGGAACTCTTCCAGATCACTACACCTCCATTCACTATGAACACATAGCCAGATTGCGAGCATGAGTCATCTAGGTCGGTCTGAAAGCTAGCATCTGTGTAACCCTTTACACCTAGCTCTTCCTCACCACCATAGACTAGGAACACATATTTAGTATGTCTCAAGTATTTAAAGATATTCTTTACTGCTATCCAGTGGCCTTCAACGGGATCCGACTAATATTTGCTCGTTACACTTAGAGCATAGGAAATATCTAGCCTAGTACATATAATCGCATACATGATCGATCATACTGCCGAAGCATAAGAGATCCTCTCCATCTGACTTCTCTCATCAGTCGACGATGGGAATTGAGCCTTACTAAGTCGGATTCCATGTGCCATCAGCAATAACCCTTTCTTAGTTGAATCCATATTTAACTTCTTCAATATCTTATCTAGATATGTACTCTGACTCAACCTATGAGTCTTCAGGATCTCTCTCTGTAGATATTAATTCCTAGTATAAATGCCACCTCACCCAAGTCCTTCATTTGGAAACACCTTTCCAAAGAATTCTTGGTTTCTTGCAACATTGGAACATTATTTCTGACTAACAATATGTCATCCACATACAGTAGTAGGAAAACAACTGAGCTTTCACTAAACTTCCTGTATACACAGGAATCTTGTTCACTTTTGATGAAGCCAAACGATTTGACCACTTCATCAAAGCGAATGTTCCAACTCCGACTTACTTGCTTCAATCCGTAGATGGATTTCCGAAGCTTGCAAACTTTGTTAGGACTAGTCAGATCGACAAAACCCTAGGGCTATATCATATACATGTTCTTAGTTAAGTTTACGTTAAGAAAAGTTGTTTTGACATCCATCTGCAATATTTCCCAATTGAAATATGCAGTTAGTGCTAACATGATCCTCACCGACTTGAGCATCGGTACTAGCGAGAAGGTCTCGTCGTAGTCAACTCCTTGAACTTGTCGGAACCCTTTCACGACAAGCCGTGCTTTATAGATAGAAATATTTCCGTCTTGGTTAGTTTTACTTTTAAAGACCCATTTGCAATCGATGGATCTTGCACCATCAGTCAAATCAACCAAGTTCCAAACTTTATTGTCATCCATGGACTTTAACTCGGATCTCGTGGCTACAAGCCATGACTCGGAATCAGCAGTTCCCATCGCACCCTGATAAGTAGTCGGCTCATTGTCGTACAACATAAGAACGTATCCACGTAATCTTGTTGATCTTCATGGTTCAGGTGGATTTGCTGGCTTAGGTACAACATCCGGCTCAACCTCCAAGGTTGCCGACTTGTCCTGAGTCGGTGAATCCTGAATTTCTTTGAGGTGCACCCTATTCCCACTATCTTTCCGACATAGAACCTCTTTCTCTAGAAAGACATCGTTTTGAGAGAAAACACTTTGCCCTCTTCTCGGTTGTAGAAATAGTAACCCAAAGTTCCCTTAGGGTAGCCTACGAAAACTAATTTATCCGACTTGTGGTTGAGCTTGTCGGATTGTAACCTCTTGAAAAAAGCTTCACAACCCCAAATCTTGAGAAAAGCCAAGGCTGGCTTCTTGCCCGTCCACATCTCATGTGGTGTCTTTTCTACTGATTTAGATGGTACTTTGTTTAGTGTTATCGCTGCTATCTCTAGACAAAAACTCTAGAATGATAAAGATAGATTCGTATTACTCATCATTGACCTCACCATGTCTAACAAGATTCGGTTCCACCTTTCCGACACACCATTTCTCTGAGGCGTTCCTAGAGGACTGAGTTGTGGAACTATTCCACTCCACAACTCTTGAGATGGTCATCAAAATCATGGATCATATATTTGCCTCCATTATCTGATCACAAAAACTTAATATTCTTACCGATTTCATTGTGCACATCACTCTAAAACCCTTTGACCTTTTCAAAGGTTTCTGACTTGGATTTCATCAAGTAGAGATAGCCATATCTACTAAAATCATTCGTGAACGTAACAAAATACTCATAACCACCTCTGGATGTCGTGCTCATTGGTCCGCATACATCACTATATGTCAGCTCCAGTAAGCCATACGCCCTCTCGCAACTCTTTGTGAAAGGTTTCTTGGTCATCTTTCCCACCAAAAAAGATTCACATATTTCGAATGGCTCCAAACCGGATGAATCCAGGAGTCCATCACCATGGAGATTCCTGCATGCGTTTCCAGCTGATATGACCAAGGCGACAATTCTATAGATAAGTAGAACTAAGATCATTCGGCTTTAACCTTTTAACATTCAAGTTATAGACTGATTTACATTCAAGATCAAGCACAAAAAGTCCGTCTTGGACAGATGCATAGCCATGAAACATATTATTCAAATAAAGGGAACAACCTTGCTCCATCAAACATTTGATTTAAACAAGATGGATTCCTATAGTCACTATCCAGCCTACAGGTCTCCAAAAATGGTTTTAATCGTAAGGTCAGAGCGTATGCTCTGATACCAACTGTGGTGACCCAGCATAGCACTTCATGATGTAGTACACTATAGTCGTTAACACAACACCAATAAAACACCGTTCACTAGTATTACATTCCTCAGAGTGGTACAACAGAAATATAGCAGGTCCAAGACATGACTGTAGATTACAACTCGACTCTTTACAAAATATCTAGAGAACTCTCTAGGTTATAGCGAGAGAAAGCAACTTCTTACAAAGGAGAACCAAAAATAACAACTCATAAACATCATACTAAATAGACTAGTATCTAAATTATTTAGCTTGCAAATACTGCTATTGCATTGCTCTACAGAAGTAGGTTCTATGGCTAGATACTATATTCCTATCAAGTCAACAACTTTATCTTCTCTTTAATTTATGTATATGTTGTATCCATTGACTTCATTGAAGAGTTTGAACTTTTGATGATGATTCCCTTGAGCATAAGTTGATGTAGACATTGTCTTTGTTGGCTTCAGAATCTAGCAAGGTTAAGAAGATACGGGTGAGTACGAGTGTACTCAGCAAGTTCACTAAAAAGAAGTGTTTGATACACTATCTACTACCACAGACCATAGGTCATTGGCTATGCATGTTTTCGTAAACATTTCTTCAAAGGTTGCTTTTATTATGAAAAGCTATGCCCGTCAGCCTTCACAGATTTACCAGAACATCATAGAGTTCCTTTCCTACCGCATTCGTAGCACCTTCCTGGAACATGAAGTAACAAATTACAGTTCTTACACTCTACAGAGATGCGTTACTTTACCCATGAGAGATCCTTATCCATGTTGCACATCAGAGCAGCCAACCCGTTCATATTTCCTTGGTATGAAGCCTGGTATAAGGTCCAAGCCGATCACAGCCCTTCTCCGCGACCCCACATGCCCCCTTGGTGTACACCATGCCCACATATCGAATTACGTCAATGGTTAGTACAGACCTTATAGATGCCAGAACAACCGTGAGACGTTGAGGGATCCCACCCATATGTTGCATATCCTCTACGAATTACATACTCACGCTACAAGGATAAAAGCCATGGCCTGCACATCTGTTGACATGCGAAAGGAAGTAGATCCAGCTGACTTCTCCGTCCCATTTCAGATCTCATGGTTCGCGCGTATTATACGGTGCTAGAATCATTGGCGACATTGGTTGTTTAATCCTAGATAATATGTTTCTTTACCACAAGAACTTCCATAGTAGCTTATTACCACTTGGTAAATAACCCATAATCATATCACTATGAAAATAACATTTTCTGACCTTTTATAAATGCAGGTGATCACAACTTTCGATTTGCAAATACTTTATAGAAAATAACCAAAGGACATGAGCAAGTATGAACTTGCCTTTTGTGATTGCAAGATTATGCACTTACGGTCTTCGAGAAAATAGAAGATTCAATATCTGAAAACAACATCATTGGTCTGGTAAGGAATAATGTTTAAGGAAGCAAGATGCTATTATGCATAAGTATTGTACTGCAATTTGATAAACTATAATCCACGGAATAAACATTGATGATCTAGGGTTTGGAAACTGGGAATGGTTTCTTTGGAATGTGTTGCACTTTTAGATCAATTTTACACTTGTGCTTCTTATAAGGCTTGTGAGAGTGTGTGAAATAGCTTGCAAGTGTAATAAAGTAATGTACATCGATAAAACACTCAAATGTGGAATGTATCCAAGGACTCCTCATATAAAGATTGTTAATCAATTATGGCCTTTATGGAAATGCTTAAGTATTACTTTTGATGTAACTTAAAAGAATAACTTTGAAAGAAAAGGTTATCTTTCAAAGGAAAGCATTTAAATTATAAGTCATCACTTTTAAGTTTCTTACTAACTATAATTATTAGGGGAGAAAACAATTACCATATTTGAATAGCTATAATACTTGTAGTGGAGACTTATGTATCTTTAATATGGGAAGACACTATATGTGGTTTATTTCATAACACTTCATGAAGGTGGAATAAAAGTATTATTGATTTTATTTGAGTAGTGTTACTTAACATTTTAAGTGGAGGGAATCATTTATCTTATTAAGAGGTAGTGGTTATAATGTATAACATAGAAATGGTGTTACTTAAGGTACTTATAAATCTTGCTTAGAATTTAAGTGAATTACTTTCTTGTAAAAGAAGAGATGGTGAGAATGTTTAATAAGTCAAAAAATACTATCTTTGATGATTTTATAACTAATACCCATTTTGGAAAATGGTATATAATTATTTCTGAATGATAATTTTAGAAAATACATTTAAAGGTATTTGGATTATTTTTATTTCATACCAACATTATTTAAGACTAATTCTATTATTAAACCTTCAATGAATTATCATTCCTAATAGTCTCCCATCGGCACTAGAGTCGAACACTCAGGCATCTCTAGGATTATGCGTCTCAAACTTAGGTTGTAGAAGCGGCTTGGTCAACAGGTCTGCAACATTCCGTGTGTATCTTGTATAGATTAATTTCTCCATTATCGACGAACTGTCTAATCAGGTAAAATTTCCTGAGTATGTGCTTGTTATTATGGTGTGCCCCGAGCTCCTTGGCTTATGCAATAGCACCAGTATTGTCACAGTACATGTCTAACGGACTAGACGAGCCCAGAACAATGCCGAGTTCAATCAGAAAATTTCTGATCCAAACCCATTATTTTGCCGCCTCTGAGGCAGCAATATACTCAGCTTCCGTAGTAGAGTTGGCCACCTTCTCTTGCTTGGAACTCTTCCAGATCACTGCAATTCCATTCACTATGAACACATAGCTTGATTGCGAGCGTGTAACCCTTTACACCTAGCTCTTCCTCACCACCATAGACTAGGAACACATCTTTAGTACATCTCAAGTACTTGAAGATATTCTTTACTGCTGTCCAGTGGCCTTCGCTAGAATCTGATTGATATCTGCTCGTTACACTTAGAGCATAGGAAATATCCGGCTTAGTACATATCATCGCATACATGCTCGATCCTACTGCCTAAGCATAAGAGATCCTCTCCATCCGACTTGGCTCATCAGCCGACGCTGGGCATTGAGTCTTACTAAGTTGGATTCCATGCGCCATCGGCAAGAACACTTTCTTAGCCGAATCCATATTGAATTTCTTCAATATCTTATCTAGATATGTACTCTGACTCAAACGTATGAGGTTGCCATGTTTAGTGTCACTTTGACGCATCATAATCATCCCGATAGGACGTACCAGGTTAGGGTCACCAACGAGGAGACCCGAACATATTTTAGTGGTCCTGGATGGAACAGACTCCTCATCTCGTACAACGACATGCAAGAGGGACGGGAGTTCAAGTTTTTTGCTCAGTCATACTTATGGCATAATCTATTTCACTTGCTTTCCTCCCGACTCTTCCGACGAGGGTGAAGATGAGTGAACTCTAGATAATGCTATATGAACCAATGTCCTAGCTATATTGAACTGCTATTGTTTCCTGCGTTAATATGTATTTTGCTATCATTATCCTATATACTATGTATTCATGTATTCATCTGTGTATTCTGTCTTTTTTTTGCTCTGATACATAATACTATCGGCGAACAAATTGTAGGGGATATTATCCTGTGTATTCATCTGTGTATTCCTGTGTTAATATGTATTGTAGTGACTATATCATGAATGACCTTGATGGCACATTCAACTCTCTTGTCGCTGCCATCAATGTCGTTCCAACTACTGCCCTCAATGACATGTGCTCTCAGCTGCTTTCCTGCGAGAATCATGATGCCATGCTACTCTTAACCAGCCAAGCTCCGAGCGGTTTCATTTCCTCCATCAATTTTGCCTCCCTAGGCCCCCTCCTACCTATGGGGTCGCGCCTCAACATCCACCACGACAGCCCTACATGCCACCTCCACCTACATACAATCAACCATACATGCCTCCTACACCCACATATTTACAGCCGGCCCCGCAGCACTACATGCCTCAAACATAGTCGCCGCAGTTTCATTATTTCATGTCGCCGCCTCGTTCTTACCAGACTCCCCCGATGCCCTACATTCCACCGCCGATGTGCCCAACTCCACCACCTGAGCGGCCCCCCAAAACGTGGTCGGCCTCGACCTAATTAGCGGCGTCGGCCCAAAGAGGGCACGGAAAGAACCGTGATCATGGTCGTGTCGATACGCCTTGGCAGGACTGACGAATACGACTCTCGATCGCAATCTGGATACGTGTTCATCCTGAACGGAGGTGTAGTGAGCTGGAAAATTTCCAAGCAAGAGGCGGTAGACAAATCTACTACGGAAGCTGAGTACATTGTTGCCTCGGAGGCGGCAAAAGAAGGTGTTTAGATCAGGAACTTCCTGATTGACACTAGTAGAAAATGAGGCTTTCGTCCACCCCAGTTTAAAGCATTAGTCCCGGTTGTGGTTGGACCTGGGACTAATGCTCACATTAGCCCCGGTTCAAACGGAACAATCTTTATTCCTGGGTCAAACGGGACCTCTAGTCCCGGTTGAAGATACGAACCGGGACAAAAGGGGTGACCTTTAGTCCTAGTTCGTATTACCAACCGCGACTAAAGAAAATGGACAAAAAAATTACTAAATGGCCATAACTTTTACATACGATGTCAGAAAAAACGTACAACCTATCCAAACGTGAAGAAAACAATTTCCTCTTTGATTTCAACAGCTTTAGGAAGTTTTGGATTCTTTTAGATTCATAAAATTCGAAAAGAAATACAAATTATTTCAAAAATTAAAAAAAATTAGTAGTTTTGTATGTCATATTTGAATTTCTCACATTTTTCTGATAATAATGGATATATTATTTGTCAAATTTCGATTTACAGATTTAAAGATATTATTTATGTCATATTAAATGAATAAATGGCAAAAAATGAATAAAATATTAATATAATTAGTTTTTTATTTTCATATGAATAAAATATTATTATTTATTATTTATTATTGTTTACTTAATTAGTTGTTCATAATTTCAAAAAATAAAGACGGTTGACATATTGATATGAGTTAATAGGATTGATACACTAGTCCTAACAACAAGGTATAATTGTCCTTCACTCGAGGTGTGAGAGATGGAATGAGGAAGTTAAGCGTGCTCGGGGTGGAGTAGTGCTAGGATGGGTGATCGACCGGGAAGTTTGACCGTAAGTGTAATTTGAACTAATATTAAGTATAGGTAGTATTAAAAATGAGAGATGTGAGAAATTAAAGAGTCAGATAATTCAAAAGTTTAAAAAAAATTGAAAAAAAATGGATTTTTTTTTGAAAAAATTACGAACCGGGGCTAAAGGTCCCGCTCCCTCAACGCAGTCTCGTAAGGACCTTTAGTCCCGGTTTGACTAAAGGGGTGACTTTTAGTCCCGCTTTCGTAGTCCCGGTTGGCAAACCGGGACTAAAGGCCCTTACAAACCGGGACTAAAGGCCCGTTTTCCACTAGTGTGATCTTGGTGTGCTTCTGGCTATATCGAATCCGTTGAACGTGTACAGTGATAAAATAGGTACCATTGCCCAAATCAAGGAACCAAGAGCACACGAGAAAAACAAACATGTACCCAAAAAGTATCACCTCATTCTAAGGATCAAGTCGCCATGTGCCCAACAAAACTGTATTAATTGGTCAAGAATCTTTATGAATTTTCGAAAGGTTTCAATTTAGAGGAGGGCTATATGAAAGATATATATTGATGAAATCATATGAGTTAGGAGGTGTATTGTAGTACACCAAAGCGAATCCCTCATAGCCTATACTTGCCTTGGGGGGTTTCCTCTATATATATTAAGACTAGTCATAATATATAGTGAGATATATTATATGCTAGTACCATGCATATGATACCAGTACATATTTGATGTCAGTCCTTGTTGATAGCCTCCTTGTCCAAGGCGGAGATGACTGCTTTTGCACGACAACCACTGTCACAGGTGTAGAGACAGGAAGGGTCTTTGTCGCACATCTTGCTGTAGACGCCGATACAAGTGGCAGCAGACGCCTCAACCTTCTCATCACCGCCGGACCTAGCAACAAGCGCCTTCTTCTCCGCGTCCGGGGTGTAGGAGTATGCTGCGGAGGAATAGGTGAGATCCTCCGCGTCGGCCTGGCACAAGGTGTCACACCCCGCCGTAGTCGTCATTTTGCCGCCGCAGTCTTCTTCTTTCTTGCTGCTGCTAGTAGTACATACGTCCTCCTTCTTGATGTTGTTGTTGCACTCACGGAGGCAGCCGGCCTTGAGCTTGGCGAACCCGGGAAATAACGTGGCATCGGAGGAACCACCAGCAGCTACGTCCTCCTTCGCCCGCTTCTTGCAGCTGGCCACCTTCTCGGCGAGGGTCGCTTTATGAAATTCAGTTTCTTTCGAGAATTTGTCACGACACATCGCGTCACAATCCTTGGAGCACGAAGGGACGTCATCCTTCTTCACCATCATGTCACATACTGTGTAGCAGTCCTCGACGCAACCGTGCGACGCCACCGCCACTGCCGCCGCCGCCGGAAGCCCCAACACCACCACCACCAACACGAGGGTCGTCACGAGGAACGACAACCCGCCAATCTTCCTCTCGGAGGCCATTGCTTCTTGATTGCTATATATTTTGGCAAATCAATCAATTCATGTGATCGAAGCTTCTTCTTCGTTGCCGGCCGGCCGGTGCTCTTTTATATACGACGGATGGAGTTAATTTTAAGGATGACGTTTCTTTACATAGAAAATACTACTATATGAGTGGTTCCCTATATATGCTCTTTTATCTATTTTCGGCCTTATTATTATGCATGCCCCTTGCTTCTTTTTCATGCATGCATCTACTTTTAGCAGCATGCATACCCGTCCTTCTCGTGGATGCGCTGCTGACGGGTGGACAAAGGGGGCAATGACCACCCACCTGACCGTGGAATGCATCGTGGATGCGCTTAAGGTGGTTGTTTTCTACCAATTGTTGTTGTGCCTATGCCAACAAGAATATACTAGCGGAATGCCCATGCGTTGCTACGGACGATAAATAAACTATTTCTTATTTCACGATTATGTTTAACTTTTATCCCACCTCATTTTCTCTCTCCCTTGCAACAAGAGAATGTGTTGTTTTCCGTCACATGTCTCCCCCTACCATTTAAGTAAAAGAAATTATATTATAAATATACATGATCGTTTAAATAGTTCCAAAGACGAGCAATGCTATTTTTCAATCAAATTATGTGCTCCAGTTAAGCATATTCCAACAACATACAAGCCTCCAAAATAAATTGGACATCATAAGTGTTAAAAAGCTAACAAATGAACAATTCTCTATTTTAAAATTTTGATAGAAAGCACCACAAATAAGAATTTATCGTCCTTCTAGAACAGTTATAGGAAATGGTAAAGAAAGAAGACTTAAACAGTAAGTTCACAAATCAAGGGAAATTAACTTGAATTTTCCGTAGTGGTAGTTTGGGCTTCACCACCTTGGCCAGGCACCACCCCTACTTTAGTAGTAGTGGATTACATAGCATAAGCATCTTCACTGTAAATTTAGAGATGAACTGTCATATTTCGGATATAAATGAAAGTTTCTAGAGTCCATATTTAACTCACTAAACCGTAAACAAAACTCCTATCTAGGAGCATTGGAATTTCTATTACGAAAAATCAGATTTCAGATATGTGATAGACCTCACAATATGGAGTGGACAAACCGGATGCCAACAAGCTCTGTTCTTCCTTGCCGCAACACGCGCGGTTTGGATAGATGACCCTAGACACATACATGCAAACTATGTTTAAATTCACGGTATGGGACATATAAAAATCACCACCAGCAAACTTCAGTGTAACCAATAACATATCTCATTGCTTTTCTCTATATTATTATCCAACTAATTGTTCCAAACTATGTTTAGACTGCAGTGGCTAACCTATGTGCAAAAGATTCACTCTGCTGCCAGCTCACAAGTACAGAGAAGTAAGCACCAAAGCTATCTCAAAACTAATGACATTTTTCTTGCGGCAAAAAAAAATCATGCAATCCGTGGAGGCAAGAATGTTCAAAAAACCAATAATGGGATTAATAAGTGTATGTAATCCATAGTCAACAGTAGACTACATATGCATCTCAACCAGAAATTAGCAGTGTGGATCTACAGGAAAGAATATGTCCTTCATCAGCTTCAGTGATTATGGGAAGTGGTTGCATGCCTACTTTCTTTCATGTGCCCTTTTGGGCAGGACACTGTACCGGGCCCTATAAAGGCATGCTCGTGGATGTGCTCTTCGTAGTGTAGCGACGTGAGAGCCTCCCGCACAATGGTTGTTGGTACTGTCGTCATCGTCTCCCGCTGATCTCCTTCATGGCCATGTGATCAGTTTGCCGAGTAGTTTCACATCGCATGGATGAGATTGTCCCATTGTTTGATGTCAAAGTGGATGTTTGGTGTCAAAGTAGACGTACGAACACCAATTTATTTTTAGTAGTATAATAAAGATGTAGTGGCATTCATATCCTCGAGACAATGACGAAAACGGGATGACCACTTTCGATTTTGACTTAAAGCTTTTCCTTGAGCTCCACTCCACTCCACTCAAGCTCTGGTTGTAAAGTCCTTTATATCTTGTAATTTGATAAACAATTACTATAATATTTTAGTAAAATTTTAGATGATTGCAGTCAATTTAAAAGATAATTGTATCAACTATTTTTCAACCTTTAAGCAATAACCTATTGTGTAGGTTACTATTAAAAAGGTTATGACTTTTCCGAAAAATCGATTTGGAGCATGTCCTCACCGAGGACGTTTTTGAATTTTTCGAAAAGCATAAGAAAAGATAAAAACAATATGTACATGTATCCAACAATACGAAATATCAGTTTGCAATTTTTCATCCAAAAATACTTTGTATTGCGAGAGAAGTAAAAAAGACAAATATGACAATTTCTGGGAAAATGGAGGCCTGTTCAAATTTGTACTGTTCACGACAGATATAAAAAAAATCTCTTTTTTACCAAGGCCAAAATACAAAGTATTTTCACATGATATTTTGCACGCGTATATAAATCATAATCTACACTCCCTCCCTCCTCCCTCCCCCCTCCCCCCAGATTTTTTCGCAATTTTTGGAATCTTAAAATTTGATTTTTTTTTTAAAAAAGTCCTCCATGAAGGACGAGCTCCAAATTGACTCTCTCATGACTTTTCTTGCTCCCATCCGGCTACTATATTGAAATCAGGGGATTCACTTTGTCTCCTAGGTGTAAATGCATCCACTGCCGAAAAGTTCCATAAAAAATCCGGGTGTACATGCAAACATTCTATGTTTGTACACAAAGTCTCACAACAAAACATTTTATGTGGCTTGTGTAACAAAGTAATTTTTTGTCTTGTAAAATAGCTTTCCACAAGACTTTTTTTTTATCATTTTTGCACATACCACAAAACATATATTTTCACCATAAAACTTTTGTGTTAGAACATAGGATGTCTGGATGTACACCGGATTTTGTTTTCAGATTTTTTCAACATTTTGAAATTCATATAAAGTATATTTTTCATAATAGGTTCATCTAGACTTGGGAGCCAAAACGCTTTATATTATTAAATATTTTTTAGGAGTTTTCTTGCTTCCCTCCGGCTTAGATAGAAATCTAATACTTGTGACAGGCTATGCAATCATCATTGGAAGTTCATCGTAGAACAAGAAAAGCTATGCTATAACAGTGGCTAAATAAAAATACTCCCTCCGTCCTGAAATAATTGACTTGAGTTTGTCTATATTCGCATGTACTACACACTAAAATACATCTAGATACGTGCAAATCTAAACAAATTCAAGTCACTTATTTCAGGACAGAGGGAGTAAAAATTATAAAAATCAGTAACATCAAATTACTCCATTAAACACATATTAAAAAATCATATCAAACCGACATTCTTTCATGGCAGACCAAGTGGGTTTGTCCGTATTGACCATGAACTTTCTGTGATGTATATCTTGAGGTAGAAAGATCAAATGTAAAACAGACTGCAACATGCATTACCATGCTAGCATCCCTGCAATGAAAGCACATGTGCAATTTCTGCAAATTAAACCACCTGTGATGTCCCATTAATCTTTATTTACTTTTTTGATAAAAGCTTGCCATATTTATCTAGCAACATGGATGACATCAATGGCATGCCCTGTATCGCATGCATATTGAAGTACTCCATCTTTGCCAATCTAAAATAGAGCTCCTCTTTAAGATGCCATGTTAGGGTATTGATGGAGAAAATCTATAAATAAGGTACGGTTCTACCTTTTCGATCCAATACTAAAAATGAACTCTGATATGGTTTTTGCCAATTTAAAATCAGATCTCTGGAATTAAAGGGAAAGTAGTTCCCAGCTCCTGGATTACAGAGAACTCGCTAAAATGCAGATTATGAGACTGATTGAAGAATTTTAGTGTCGCGGAAATAATGAAGCCACTTAAATTGGTGAAATACCATAGCAGGTTTCAAATACACACAATTTTTTTTGCGAAAAAGATACACAAAATAATTAATCTGAAGAAATAATCCGCAAAAGCTTAGTTGGTTAAATAGCATGTTTCTCACCACAGTTTGGATCAAGCTTTCACAATCAGCAAAAAGAAAGCTCTTACAGTGGCAGGATCGAAGTGAGAATATACCGACTTTGTTAGGTAGATCACTCCATATATATATTGCAGTACCTACGAGGACAATCTTCGATGATAGTCAGTGAACTGAATGAAAGAGATGGCCAGGCTAGTTACCAACAACACTGTGGAGAAGAGTGGCGAATAAAATGATTACCTGTTGCATGTATGTTTGCCGTTCACCTCACTATATATCCAGGTGATTCACCTGATCACTATTGTTGCTGGCTCGTCCAATAGCATCGCCGCACCTCTGCTCATCCTCGCCCGGCTGATTCACTGCAACAAGTTCCCTAGTTGTCTACCTGCTCAACGTACAAACAATTCAGCTTCTTCCGTGCCACACTTTAACCGATGGATAAAAGAAGGAGCAGATCACACTTACTGAGCTCACCTGCGGGTGAGATGGGGACGAGGCCAACAAAAAAATGGTACCAGGCATGTGGAGTGGATAAGGGAAGAGGGGATGTGGAGTGGCATTTCATTTATAATTTTTGCATGTGTGACACTACGCTTTTGAAATTAATAGTAAAGATATAATTTGTGCGTCTACAAGATATAGATTTTTCTCTCCTGCTAGTAATTTACAATTCCAAAAAAATGATATAAAATGAGTTAAAATTGGGAAAATCATAACTAATTCATTTTAACTCATAAAAATATAAATAATATATCAAAATATTCAGAAAAAATTAGTTCTATGCTTTAGCATAAAAATCATGTATTAATAAGCAACATCAATGACAAGTTATTCTATAAGAACAAAACAACCCTCATAGGTGCATCTAGGGTTTTACGGGAATGCCATTTTAAGGTATCCAGACCTTACTTAAATTGTCGGTCATGTACTAGGGCTAAGTTTAGAAACCTTTTAACTTGTAATTTCATCATTCTTGATTGAGCATTGCATCGACACCATGTGTTGATTGTTGTTTTTCCTCTCCGGTGTTTGCTTCTTCCCGGTAGAGTTCGAGATCGAGATCAAGATCAACACTTTTCCATCGAAGAAGAAGTCTGTTAGGCAACGCGCAGAGCTAGGCCGAAAACAATTTTTTTTTGCTCCGGCCAGCCACCCCAAGATCTAGCCAAGGTCACAGGCAATAGTTCGTACCTCTCGACGCGCAGGTGCGGAAGATGAGGAAGTGCGTCGCGGTGGTGCCATACGTTCCCCTCGTCTTGTCCGGCTCGGCGAAATTTTTGATCCTGGGACCACCTTGTCACCGACTTTGTGCTCCTCCTAGCCTCCGACTTTGCCAACCAACGCCGCCGACGAGCACCGCAGATGTGGTGCTTCTGCTCTCACACACGTACAAGGTGGAACAGCAGCACGCGAGATGCTAGTCTCGTTCTTGTCGACGCGGGACTAGAAAACAGAACGTGTGGTCTAATATAAGACTAATTAATTGGACATAACAAAATATGTGTTGTATTGGCCTAATTAAGAAGTGGCATGCTGTCTGATTGGACAGAAGATATATATACGGATTATAACAAACTAGGTGGGCGAGGCGAGCGCCGCCTATATCGCCCGTTAGATATCACGAGCGAGCACACGAGTTTTTGGTCACGCTCTTATTTCTTTTTTATGTCCAGTTCTTTCAATACACTAACAGTACATACACGATTAATTGGTGGTGTGTTGTTAGCACTTGGGCACAATCTTATTATTAGAATATAAATAAATATTTCTAGGTTAAAAATAAATAAGTGTTTATTTCCTTTCTCTAAGCACATGATTTCTCTAACCAATAAATTAACACATGAAGGATCAGTGATACAAATTCAGAAAGAATTATGCCCATCTGTAGTAAATTTTGCAAATTGAGAAGAAGAAGAAAAAAAGTTGGGGAGAAGGAAATGATAGCTCAAGCCGGGGGTGGATTCTGCACTCACCATATTCACAACAACGCCTACTCATGACGTTTGCTTGTTGCTCACAAGTTGAAGGAGAAGAGAGAGCTAAGAGTGGAGGAGAGGAGCAGATGAGAGGGGTGGATAGCCTGAGGAGGAAGAGCATTTCCTCGTCTCTAGGCAAGGCCGGGCGTGAAGGTTTAGGCGGAGTGACGCGCCCAGGCGCCTCCCTATCCCACGTAGTGCTGCCCCAGAATCGATGTCCCCATGCCTCCTCTGCAGGCTCAACTCCACGCCAAATACCATGCCTCGAGATGCGTCTCCAAGTCCCCCGCCTCTAGTGTCTCTTATAGGGCATCATCACCGCCGTCTCGTCCTCCTGCGTGACACCTCCGCCTGAAGCAACGATTCCGTGCACCCCTCCTTGCACATGGCCGCACAGTGGTCGAGATGAGGCCGAGGGAGGCAGCCTAAAGGAGTTGCAATAAGCGGGCTTAGTGTGGTAGCAGTCGAAGAATCGTAGGCGACAGCCGGAAACCCTAGCCCGAAGCTCTCGAGGAAGACGACTAGAGACGGTCAATCCCACGGAAAATCGCTTTAGAGCACGGGCTCCATGGAGCCTATTTTTGAATTTTTTAAATTCATCAATTTTTTTTTAAATACCTACATGTAGCCAACAGTATGAAATACACGTCCGCAAAAATTTAAGGAAAAATACCTTATATTTGGGCGCAACAAAAGAGACAAATATGGCAAATTTTGAAAAAAGGGAGGTCCATTCAAATTGCACCGATTTGAATTTATTTCTTTTTTAGGAGAGCAAAATATAAAATATTTTCACATAAGATTTTAGACGCATGTATTATAAATCATTATTTGTATCCTGATATGTTTACTAAAACTTTTTAAATATTTAAATTTAATTTTTTAAACAAATCCTCCATGGAGCATGTCCGGACCCACACTCCATAGACATATGATGTGCAAATGCCCTCATTGCTCATGCATATTATCAAGATTAAGCTATAGTATAAAATATTTTCACATAATATTTTAGACGCGTGTATTATAAATCATTATTTGTATCCTGATATTTTTACTAAAACTTTTTAAATATTTAAATTTGATTTTTTTTAAACAAATCCTCCATGGAGCATGTCCGGACCCACACTCCATAGACATATGATGTGCAAATGCCCTCATTGCTCATGCATGTTATCAAGATTAAGCTATAGTATAATATACCGAGATGGTCAAGTACCATTTAAAAAATATGAGGACTGCACCGCTGATGGGTGGACAAAGGGGGCAATGACGACCCACCTGATCGTGGAATCGTATCGTGGTTGGGTTGTTTTCTACGAATTGTTGTGCCTATGCCAACTAGAATATAATTTGTACATCTACAAGATATAGATTTTCTCTCCCGCTAGTAATTTACAATTCCAAAAAATGATATAAAATGATTTGAAAATGAATTAAAACTGGGAAAATCATAACTAATTCATTTTATAAATAATACATCAAAATATTCAGAAAAATAAGCTCTATGCTTTAGCACCAAAATCATGCATTAATAAGCAACATCAATGACAAGTTATTTTATAAGAACAAAACAACCCTCCTAGGTGCATGGGGTTTTACGGGAATGCCATTTTAGGGTATCCAACCCTTACTTAAATTGTCGGTCATGTACTAGGGCTAAGTTTAGCAACCTTTTAACTTGTCATTTCATCATTCTTGATTGAGCATTGCATCGACACCATGTGTTGATTGTTGTTTTCCCTTTCCGGTGTTTGCTGAAGGAAATATACCCTGAGAGGCAATAATAAAGTTGTTATTATGTATTCCTTATATATGATAGATGTTTATTTTGCATGCTAGAATTGTATTGATCGGAAACATCAATACATGTGTGTTTAATAAACAAAAAGGGTTCCTAGTTATGCCTCTCTTATAGACTAGCTTGTTGATTAACAAGATGATCAAGGTTTCCTGATCATGGATATTGGATGTTGTTAATAACAAGGTCACAGCATTTGTGAAATGATGTGATGAACATTCATCCGAAGTATAGTATTACGATCAAGTCATTATGTTTATATTGTTATAACATCATACGAAGTAATCTTTTTCCTTAGACTATGAGATCATTTTAATTGCTAACACCTAAAGAGTATCTTGATAACATCAAACGTCACACCGTAACAGGGTGAATATAAAGATGGGTTCAGTGCTACGAAGTTGTTATGTTGAGGCTCATGGATCAAGAGTGGAATTTGTCAATCCCAATGACAGATAGATATACTCTGGTCCCTCTCGGTGATATCACATTAAGATAGCTTGCAAGCAAGTGATGTGATCACTAGAATATTATATCACGGGAACGAGAAAAGAGTGCATGTTGATAACGAGATCAAACTAGGTATTTGGATACGGATGATCGAATCTCGGACATGTATTATATCACGAGACAAAGGAATTAAATTACTAGCGTTAAAGGTTCTCACGATCACAGAAGTCATCGTTGAATATGCAGGAGTCAGTATGGATCTCTAGGTCCCGCTTCTGATTATTGATCTGAGAGGAGTCTCAATCATGTCTGCATTATTCACGAACCGTAGGGTGACACACTTAAGAGTTACCGGACACCATTTTGGAGCACATATGTTTCAGACAAAAGAATTGCAAAGCGCAGGAATTGTTTCGATAGAAACCGGAAATTGTTTCGGGCGAAATTGCAGAAAGAGGTTCTGCATGTGATATTGTAATATTGCAAGGGGTTATATGTGAATGTTTGTTAATTAAAGTAATTAACAAAATTCTGAATAAATTTAATAAAAGAGTTTTATTAAATGATAGAGCATTAAACTTAGAGAATTTTAATGCATTTAAAGTGGAGACTTTAAAAGGGAATGTGAAGAGGCATCTTAATGTGGAGGGAGTTACCACCACATGAATGGAGGAGGTGAGGGGTCACCTCCATGAGGCGCCGGCCATGGAGGGGGTACCCCCTCCTCCTATAAAAGGCCCCCCTCTTCCTCCTTCTTCCACACACCTCCTCATGAAGGATCTCTCTCCCCCTTTAGAATTATTTTCCCATGGTCTCGGATTAGCGAGATACATGTTCCCGGTGGCATTTCGTCTGGAAGGAGTTGTTGCTTCCGCTGGATCGCTGGAGCGAGGAGGTGGAGGTTGTCCGGTGGCTTGAACGTGTGTGCGAGTGCGGATGCGCTGCTGATTTGCGGCGCTCGGACTTCCACACGATCTTGAGATCGGCAAGTGTACGACTACATCAACCACGAGTTCCTACTCGTTAACAAAACTCGTTGTATTCGAGGGTAAGTTCTCGATGGATGTATGTCCACCCGTTGCTCTGTACCTAGTAGATAGATCTTGGCGTGTAGTTCTCATCGTAGGAATTTTTTTGTTTTCTATGCTGCGGACCCAACATTTGCTTCTTCCCGGTAGAGTTTGAGATCGAATCCGAGATCGAGATCAAGATCAACACCGTCGAAGATCAACACTTCTCCATCGAAGAAGAAGTCTGTTGGGCAACGTGCAGAGCCAGTCCGAAAACAAAAACGTTTTGCTCCGGCTAGAACTCCGGCCAGCCACCCCAAGATCCGGCCAAGGACAAAGGCAATATTACGTACCTCACGACGCGTAGGTGCGAATGATGAGGAAGCGCGTCGCGGTGGTGTCGTACGTTCCCCTCGTTCCTTCTAGCTTCGGCGAACTTTTTGATCCTAGGACCACCTCATCACCGACTTCGTGCTCCTCCTCCTCGCCTCCGACTTCACCGACGAACGCCATTGATGAGCACCACAGATGTGGTGCCTCTACTCTCACACATGTACAAGGTGAAATAGCAGCAAGTGAAATGTTAGTCTCGTTCTTGCCACCGTGGGACAGGAAGGTAGAATTGCCAAGTCTATGGAAACCCTAGGAAGCAGCACTGGATTGTCATCTATCTACCGCCACCCACCTTCCTTTATATACGCAAGTAGGTGAGGGCACACAACACTTGTGTCCCTTGGTCCTAAACCCTAACCCTAGTCAAAGGGGGTCCAACCCATTGACACGTGTCCCTGTCTGAACAAGTCCAACTTTCCGGCTTGTGATAGTCGGATCAACATCCGCCTAGTCCAACTCTCTTAAGCATGCGATCCCGCAGTCTTACGGTATGCCCGACACAACTCAGTAATCATTCAGTCAGAGTCATAGCTCCGTGACTTCCTGACTAGAGCTGATAATCGGTACCGGCCTCTAGCAAGACTTGCTGATTCCCGATTTGCGCAAGTTCCCTCAATGTGATGATCTGTCCGGGTCCCTTTGCCTCACGATATTGGTGATAAACCGCAGGGGAGATTCCGTCATCCCGGTATCGGTTTACTCTCTTCTCGTTGCAGTGATAACTTATTCCCTCCGGCTTCACTAAGTAGGACTATCTCGATCAACACTTGATCGATTAGCGTATGGCCATGCTTCTGAATCTTATCATAGGAGAGGGCCCAGAGAATATCTCTCTGAGATGGAGGGGCAAATTCCGTCTTAGTTGATCCACGTCACACATCTTCCTTCGAAGTCGGCCTAAGACCACTCTTATGACTCCCAGTTATGGTGAGTGTTAGATGGAGTCAAAGCCGACTTTTCCACAACTCGGATTGTGTGATCCCCTTAGGTCTAAGGATTGCATTGTGTAATTGCAGTGACATATACAACTTGCTCTAAGCCGCATACTAGTTTACAAATACAAGGCAGAATGTGAGCCTCAATCTCCCACTTGCACTAGAGTCAAACACTCAGGCATCTCCAGGCCTTAGGCATCTCATGCCCATGGCTCTAACATGCGTCTCAAACTTAGGTTGTGGAAGAGGCTTGGTCAATGGGTCTACTAAATTTGTATCCATGTGTACCTTGGATATCTTAATTTCTTTGTTATCGACGAACTGTTGAATCAGGTGAAATTTCCTGAGTATGTGCTTGTTCTTCTGGTGTGCCCGGGGCTCCTTAGCTTGTGCAATAGCACAAGTATTGTCACAGTACATGTCTAACGGACTGGAAGAGCCTGGAACAACGCCGAGCTCAATCAGGAAATTTCTGATCCAAACCCCTTCTTTTGCCACCCTCTAAGGAAGCAACATACTCAGCTTCCATAGTAGAGTCGGCCACCATCTCTTTCTTGGAACTCTTCCAGATCACTACACCTCCATTCACTATGAACACATAGCTAGATTGCGAGCATGAGTCATCTAGGTCGGTCTGAAAGCTAGCATCTGTGTAACCCTTTACACCTAGCTCTTCCTCACCACCATAGACTAGGAACACATATTTAGTATGTCTCAAGTATTTAAAGATATTCTTTACTGCTATCCAGTGGCCTTCAATGGGATCCGACTAATATTTGCTCGTTACACTTAGAGCATAGGAAATATCCAGCCTAGTACATATAATCGCATACATGATCGATCGTACTGCCGAAGCATAAGAGATCCTCTCCATCTGACTTCTCTCATCAGTCGACGATGGGAATTGAGCCTTACTAAGTCGGATTCCATGTGCCATCAGCAATAACCCTTTCTTAGTTGAATCCATATTTAACTTCTTCAATATCTTATCTAGATATGTACTCTGACTCAACCTATGAGTCTTCGGGATCTCTCTCTGTAGATATTAATTCCTAGTATAAATGCCACCTCACCCAAGTCCTTCATTTGGAAACACCTTTCCAAAGAATTCTTGGTTTCTTGCAACATTGGAACATTATTTCTGACTAACAATATGTCATCCACATACAGTAGTAGGAAAACAACTGAGCTTTCACTAAACTTCCTGTATACACAGGAATCTTGTTCACTTTTGATGAAGCCAAACGATTTGACCACTTCATCAAAGCGAATGTTCCAACTCCGACTTACTTGCTTCAATCCGTAGATGGATTTCCGAAGCTTGCAAACTTTGTTAGGACTAGTCAGATCGACAAAACCCTAGGGCTATATCATATACATGTTCTTAGTTAAGTTTTCGTTAAGAAAAGTCGTTTTGACATCCATCTGCAATATTTCCCAATTGAAATATGCAGTTAGTGCTAACATGATCCTCACCGACTTGAGCATCGGTACTAGCGAGAAGGTCTCGTCGTAGTCAACTCCTTGAACTTGTCGGAACCCTTTCACGACAAGCCGTGCTTTATAGATAGAAATATTTCCGTCTTGGTTAGTTTTACTTTTAAAGACCCATTTGCAATCGATGGATCTTGCACCATCAGTCAAATCAACCAAGTTCCAAACTTTATTGTCATCCATGGACTCGGATCTCGTGGCTACAAGCCATGACTCGGAATCAGCAGTTCCCATCGCACCCTGATAAGTAGTCGGCTCATTGTCGTACAACATAAGAACGTATCCACGTAATCTTGCTGATCTTCATGGTTCAGGTGGATTTGCTGGCTTAGGTACAACATCCGGCTCAACCTCCAAGGTTGCCGACTTGTCCTGAGTCGGTGAATCCTGAATTTCTTTGAGGTGCACCCTATTCCCACTATCTTTCCGACATAGAACCTCTTTCTCTAGAAAGACATCGTTTTGAGAGAAAACACTTTGCCCTCTTCTCGGTTGTAGAAATAGTAACCCAAAGTTCCCTTAGGGTAGCCTACGAAAACTAATTTATCCGACTTGTGGTTGAGCTTGTCGGATCGTAACCTCTTGAAAAAAGCTTCACAACCCCAAATCTTGAGAAAAGCCAAGGCTGGCTTCTTGCCCGTCCACATCTCATGTGGTGTCTTTTCTACTGATTTAGATGGTACTTTGTTTAGTGTTATCGCTGCTATCTCTAGACAAAAACTCTAGAATGATAAAGATAGATTCGTATTACTCATCATTGACCTCACCATGTCTAACAAGATTCGGTTCCACCTTTCCGACACACCATTTCTCTGAGGCGTTCCTAGAGGACTGAGTTGTGGAACTATTCCGCAACTCTTGAGATGGTCATCAAAATCATGGATCATATATTTGCCTCCATTATCTGATCACAAAAACTTAATATTCTTACCGATTTCATTGTGCACATCACTCTAAAACCCTTTGAACTTTTCAAAGGTTTCTGACTTGGATTTCATCAAGTAGAGATAGCCATATCTACTAAAATCATTCGTGAACGTAACAAAATACTCATAACCACCTCTGGATGTCGTGCTCATTGGTCCGCATACATCACTATATGTCAGCTCCAGTAAGCCATACGCCCTCTCGCAACTCTTTGTGAAAGGTTTCTTGGTCATCTTTCCCACCAAAAAAGATTCACATATTTCGAATGGCTCCAAACCGGATGAATCCAGGAGTCCATCACCATGGAGATTCCTGCATGCGTTTCCAGCTAATATGACCAAGGCGACAATTCCATAGATAAGTAGAACTAAGATCATTCGGCTTTAACCTTTTAACATTCAAGTTATAGACTGATTTACATTCAAGATCAAGCACAAAAAGTCCGTCTTGGACAGATGCATAGCCATGAAACATATTATTCAAATAAAGGGAACAACCTTGCTCCATCAAACATTTGATTTAAACAAGATGGCTTCCTATAGTCACTATCCAGCCTACAGATCTCCTAAAATGGTTTTAATCGTAAGGTCAGAGCGTATGCTCTGATACCAACTGTGGTGACCCAGCATAGCACTTCATTATGTAGTACACTATAGTCGTTAACACAACACCAATGAAACACCGTTCACTAGTATTACATTCCTCAGAGTGGTACAACAGAAATATAGCAGGTCCAAGACATGACTGTAGATTACAACTCGACTCTTTACAAAATATCCAGAGAACTCTCTAGGTTATAGCGAGAGAAAGCAACTTCTTACAAAGGAGAACCAAAAATAACAACTCATAAACATCCTACTAAATAGACTAGTATCTAAATTATTTAGCTTGCAAATACTGCTATTGCATTGCTCTACAGAAGTAGGTTCTATGGCTAGATACTATATTCCTATCAAGTCAACAACTTTATCTTCTCTTTAATTTATGTATATGTTGTATCCATTGACTTCATTGAAGAGTTTGAACTTTTGATGATGATTCCCTTGAGCATAAGTTGATGTAGACATTGTCTTTGTTGGCTTCAGAATCTAGCAAGGTTAAGAAGATACGGGTGAGTATGAGTGTACTCAGCAAGTTCACTAAAAAGAAGTGTTTGATACACTATCTACTGCCACAGACCATAGGTCATTGGCTATGCATGTTTTCGTAAACATTTCTTCAAAGGTTGCTTTTATTATGAAAAGCTATGCCCGTCAGCCTTCACAGATTTACCAGAACATCATAGAGTTCCTTTCCTACCGCATTCGTAGCACCTTCCTGGAACATGAAGTAACAAATTACAGTTCTTACACTCTACAGAGATGCGTTACCTTACCCATGAGAGATCCTTATCCATGTTACACATCAGAGCAGCCAACCCGTTCATATTTCCTTGGTATGAAGCCTGGTATAAGGTCCAAGCCGATCAAAGCCCTTCTCCGCGACCCCACATGCCCCCTTGGTGTACACCATGCCCACATATCTTATTACGTCAATGGTTAGTACAGACCTTATAGATGCCAGAACAACCGTGAGACGTTGAGGGATCCCACCCATATGTTGCATATCCTCTACGAATTACATACTCACGCTACAAGGATAAAAGCCATGGCCTGCGCATCTGTTGACATGCGAAAGGAAGTAGATCCAGCTGACTTCTCCGTCCCATTTCAGATCTCATGGTTCGCGCGTATTATACGGCGCTAGAATCATTGGCGACATTGGTTGTTTAATCCTAGATAATATGTTTCTTTACCACAAGAACTTCCATAGTAGCTTATTACCACTTGGTAAATAACCCATAATCATATCACTATGAAAATAGCATTTTCTGACCTTTTATAAATGCAGGTGATCACAACTTTCGATTTGCAAATACTTTATAGAAAATAACCAAAGGACATGAGCAAGTGTGAATTTGCCTTTTGTGATTGCAAGATTATGCACTCACGGTCTTCGAGAAAATAGAAGATTCAATATCTGAAAACAACATCATTGGTCTGGTAAGGAATAATGTTTAAGGAAGCAAGATGCTATTATGCATAAGTATTGTACTGCAATTTGATAAACTATAATCCACGGAATAAACATTGATGATCTAGGGTTTGGAAACTGGGAATGGTTTCTTTGGAATGTGTTGCACTTTTAGATCAATTTTACACTTGTGCTTCTTATAAGGCTTGTGAGAGTGTGTGAAATAGCTTGCAAGTGTAATAAAGTAATGTACATCGATAAAACACTCAAATGTGGAATGTATCCAAGGACTCCTCATATAAAGATTGTTAATCAATTATGGCCTTTATGGAAATGCTTAAGTATTACTTTTGATGTAACTTAAAAGAATAACTTTGAAAGAAAAGGTTATATTTCAAAGGAAAGCATTTAAATTATAAGTCATCACTTTTAAGTTTCTTACTAACTATAATTATTAGGGGAGAAAACAATTACCATATTTGAATAGCTATAATACTTGTAGTGGAGACTTATGTATCTTTAATATGGGAAGACATTATATGTGGTTTATTTCATAACACTTCATGAAGGTGGAATAAAAGTATTATTGATTTTATTTGAGTAGTGTTACTTAACATTTTAAGTGGAGGGAATCATTTATCTTATTAAGAGGTAGTGGTTATAATGTATAACATAGAAATGGTGTTACTTAAGGTACTTATAAATCTTGCTTAGAATTTAAGTGAATTACTTTCTTGTAAAAGAAGAGATGGTGAGAATGTTTAATAAGTCAAAAAATACTATCTTTGATGATTTTATAACTAATACCCATTTTGGAAAATGGTATATAATTATTTCTGAATGATAATTTTAGAAAATACATTTAAAGGTATTTGGATTATTTTTATTTCATACCAACATTATTTAAGACTAATTCTATTATTAAACCTTCAATGAATTATCATTCCTAACAGTCTCCCATTGGCACTAGAGTCGAACACTCAGGCATCTCTAGGATTATGCGTCTCAAACTTAGGTTGTAGAAGCGGCTTGGTCAACAGGTCTGCAACATTCCGTGTGTATCTTGTATAGATTAATTTCTCCATTATCGACGAACTGTCTAATCAGGTAAAATTTCCTGAGTATGTGCTTGTTATTATGGTGTGCCCCGAGCTCCTTGGCTTATGCAATAGCACCAGTATTGTCACAGTACATGTCTAACGGACTGGACGAGCCCAGAACAATGCCGAGTTCAATCAGAAAATTTCTGATCCAAACCCATTCTTTTGCCGCCTCTGAGGCAGCAATATACTCAGCTTCCGTAGTAGAGTTGGCCACCTTCTCTTGCTTGGAACTCTTCCAGATCACTGCACTTCCATTCACTATGAACACATAGCTTGATTGCGAGCGTGTAACCCTTTACACCTAGCTCTTCCTCACCACCATAGACTAGGAAAACATCTTTAGTACATCTCAAGTACTTGAAGATATTCTTTACTGCTGTCCAGTGGCCTTCGCTAGAATCTGATTGATATCTGCTCGTTACACTTAGAGCATAGGAAATATCCGGCTTAGTACATATCATCGCATACATGCTCGATCCTACTGCCTAAGCATAAGAGATCATCTCCATCCGACTTGGCTCATCAGCCGACGCTGGGCATTGAGTCTTACTAAGTCGGATTCCATGCGCCATCGGCAAGAACACTTTCTTAGCCGAATCCATATTGAATTTCTTCAATATCTTATCTAGATATGTACTCTGACTCAAACGTATGGGGTTGCCATGTTTAGTGTCACTTTGACGCATCATAATCATCCCGATAGGACGTACCAGGTTAGGGTCACCAACGAGGAGACCCGAACATATTTTAGTGGTCCTGGATGGAACAGACTCCTCATCTCGTACAACGACATGCAAGAGGGACGGGAGTTCAAGTTTTTTGCTCAGTCATACTTATGGCATAATCTATTTCACTTGCTTTCCTCCCGACTCTTCCGACGAGGGTGAAGATGAGTGAACTCTAGATAATGCTATATGAACCAATGTCCTAGCTATATTGAACTGCTATTGTTTCCTGCGTTAATATGTATTTTGCTATCATTATCCTATATACTATGTATTCATGTATTCATCTGTGTATTCTGTCTTTTTTTTGCTCTGATACATAATACTATCGGCGAACAAATTGTAGGGGATATTATCCTGTGTATTCATCTGTGTATTCCTGTGTTAATATGTATTGTAGTGACTATATCATGAATGACCTTGATGGCACATTCAACTCTCTTGTCGCTGCCATCAATGTCGTTCCAACTACTGCCCTCAATGACATGTGCTCTCAGCTGCTTTCCTGCGAGAATCATGATGCCATGCTACTCTTAACCAGCCAAGATCCGAGCGGTTTCATTTCCTCCATCAATGCTGCCTCCCTAGGCCCCCTCCTACCTATGGGGTCGCGCCTCAACATCCACCACGACAGCCCTACATGCCACCTCCACCTACATACAATCAACCATACATGCCTCCTACACCCACATATTTACAGCCGGCCCCGCAGCACTACATGCCTCAAACATAGTCGCCGTAGTTTCATTATTTCATGTCGCCGCCTCGTTCTTACCAGACTCCCCCGATGCCCTACATTCCACCCCCGATGTGCCCAACTCCACCACCTGAGCGGCCCCCCAAAACGTGGTCGGCCTCGACCTAATTAGCGGCGTCGGCCCAAAGAGGGCACGGAAAGAACCGTGATCATGGTCGTGTCGATACGCCTTGGCAGGACTGACGAATACGACTCTCGATCGCAATCTGGATACGTGTTCATCCTGAACGAAGGTGTAGTGAGCTGGAAAATTTCCAAGCAAGAGGCGGTAGACAAATCTACTACGGAAGCTGAGTACATTGTTGCCTCGGAGGCGGCAAAAGAAGGTGTTTAGATCAGGAACTTCCTGATTGACACTAGTAGAAAATGAGGCTTTCGTCCACCCCAGTTTAAAGCATTAGTCCCGGTTGTGGTTGGACCCGGGACTAATGCTCACATTAGCCCCGATCAAACGGAACAATCTTTATTCCTGGGTCAAACGGGACCTGTAGTCCCGGTTGAAGATACGAACCGGGACTAAAGGGGTGACCTTTAGTCCTGGTTCGTATTACCAACCGCGACTAAAGAAAATGGACAAAAAAATTCCTAAATGGCCATAACTTTTACATACGATGTCAGAAAAAACGTACAACCTATCCAAACGTGCAGAAAACAATTTCCTCTTTGATTTCAACAGCTTTAGGCCGTTTTGGATTCTTTTAGATTCATAAAATTCGAAAAGAAATACAAATTATTTCAAAAATTAAAAAAAACTAGTAGTTTTGTATGTCATATTTGAATTTCTCACATTTTTCTGATAATAATGGATATATTATTTGTCAAATTTCGATTTACAGATTTAAAGATATTATTTATGTCATATTAAATGAATAAATGGCAAAAAATGAATAAAATATTAATTTAATTAGTTTTTTATTTTCATATGAATAAAATATTATTATTACTTATTTATGATTGTTTACTTAATTAGTTGTTCATAATTTCAAAAAATAAAGACGGTTGACATATTGATATGAGTTAATAGGATTGATACACTAGTCCTAACAACAAGGTATAATTGTCCTTCACTCGAGGTGTGAGAGATGGAATGAGGAAGTTAAGCGTGCTCGGGGTGGAGTAGTGCTAGGATGGGTGATCGATCGGGAAGTTTGACCGTAAGTGTAATTTGAACTAATATTAAGTATAGGTAGTATTAAAAATGAGAGATGTGAGAAATTAAAGAGTCAGATAATTCAAAAGTTTAAAAAAAATTGAAAAAAAATGGATTTTTTTTTTGAAAAAATTACGAACCAGGGCTAAAGGTCCCGCTCCCTCAACGCAGTCTCGTAAGGACCTTTAGTCCCGGTTTGACTAAAGGGGTGACTTTTAGTCCCGCTTTCGTAGTCCCGGTTGGCAAACCGGGACTAAAGGCCCTTACAAACCGGGACTAAAGGCCCGTTTTCCACTAGTGTGATCTTGGTGTGCTTTTGGCTATATCGAATCCGTTGAACGTGTACAGTGATAAAATAGGTACCATTGCCCAAATCAAGGAACCAAGAGCACACGAGAAAAACAAACATGTACCCAAAAAGTATCACCTCATTCTAAGGATCAAGTCGCCATGTGCCCAACAAAACTGTATTAATTGGTCAAGAATCTTTATGAATTTTCGAAAGGTTTCAATTTAGAGGAGGGCTATATGAAAGATATATATTGATGAAATCATATGAGTTAGGAGGTGTATTGTAGTACACCAAAGCGAATCCCTCATAGCCTATACTTGCCTTTGGGGGTTTCCTCTATATATATTAAGACTAGTCATAATATATAGTGAGATATATTATATGCTAGTACCATGCATATGATACCAGTACATATTTGATGTCAGTCCTTGTTGATAGCCTCCTTGTCCAAGGCGGAGATGACTGCTTTTGCACGACAACCACTGTCACAGGTGTAGAGACAGGAAGGGTCTTTGTCGCACATCTTGCTGTAGACGCCGATACAAGTGGCAGCAGACGCCTCAACCTTCTCATCACCGCCGGACCTAGCAACAAGCGCCTTCTTCTCCGCGTCCGGGGTGTAGGAGTATGCTGCGGAGGAATAGGTGAGATCCTCCGCGTCGGCCTGGCACAAGGTGTCACACCCCGCCGTAGTCGTCATTTTGCCGCCGCAGTCTTCTTCTTTCTTGCTGCTGCTAGTAGTACATACGTCCTCCTTCTTGATGTTGTTGTTGCACTCACGGAGGCAGCCGGCCTTGAGCTTGGCGAACCCGGGAAATAACGTGGCATCGGAGGAACCACCAGCAGCTACGTCCTCCTTCGCCCGCTTCTTGCAGCTGGCCACCTTCTCGGCGAGGGTCGCTTTATGAAATTCAGTTTCTTTCGAGAATTTGTCACGACACATCGCGTCACAATCCTTGGAGCACGAAGGGACGTCATCCTTCTTCACCATCATGTCACATACTGTGTAGCAGTCCTCGACGCAACCGTGCGACGCCACCGCCACTGCCGCCGCCGCCGGAAGCCCCAACACCACCACCACCAACACGAGGGTCGTCACGAGGAACGACAACCCGCCAATCTTCCTCTCGGAGGCCATTGCTTCTTGATTGCTATATATTTTGGCAAATCAATCAATTCATGTGATCGAAGCTTCTTCTTCGTTGCCGGCCGGCCGGTGCTCTTTTATATACGACGGATGGAGTTAATTTTAAGGATGACGTTTCTTTACATAGAAAATACTACTATATGAGTGGTTCCCTATATATGCTCTTTTATCTATTTTCGGCCTTATTATTATGCATGCCCCTTGCTTCTTTTTCATGCATGCATCTACTTTTAGCAGCATGCATACCCGTCCTTCTCGTGGATGCGCTGCTGACGGGTGGACAAAGGGGGCAATGACCACCCACCTGACCGTGGAATGCATCGTGGATGCGCTTAAGGTGGTTGTTTTCTACCAATTGTTGTTGTGCCTATGCCAACAAGAATATACTAGCGGAATGCCCATGCGTTGCTACGGACGATAAATAAACTATTTCTTATTTCACGATTATGTTTAACTTTTATCCCACCTCATTTTCTCTCTCCCTTGCAACAAGAGAATGTGTTGTTTTCCGTCACATGTCTCCCCCTACCATTTAAGTAAAAGAAATTATATTATAAATATACATGATCGTTTAAATAGTTCCAAAGACGAGCAATGCTATTTTTCAATCAAATTATGTGCTCCAGTTAAGCATATTCCAACAACATACAAGCCTCCAAAATAAATTGGACATCATAAGTGTTAAAAAGCTAACAAATGAACAATTCTCTATTTTAAAATTTTGATAGAAAGCACCACAAATAAGAATTTATCGTCCTTCTAGAACAGTTATAGGAAATGGTAAAGAAAGAAGACTTAAACAGTAAGTTCACAAATCAAGGGAAATTAACTTGAATTTTCCGTAGTGGTAGTTTGGGCTTCACCACCTTGGCCAGGCACCACCCCTACTTTAGTAGTAGTGGATTACATAGCATAAGCATCTTCACTGTAAATTTAGAGATGAACTGTCATATTTCGGATATAAATGAAAGTTTCTAGAGTCCATATTTAACTCACTAAACCGTAAACAAAACTCCTATCTAGGAGCATTGGAATTTCTATTACGAAAAATCAGATTTCAGATATGTGATAGACCTCACAATATGGAGTGGACAAACCGGATGCCAACAAGCTCTGTTCTTCCTTGCCGCAACACGCGCGGTTTGGATAGATGACCCTAGACACATACATGCAAACTATGTTTAAATTCACGGTATGGGACATATAAAAATCACCACCAGCAAACTTCAGTGTAACCAATAACATATCTCATTGCTTTTCTCTATATTATTATCCAACTAATTGTTCCAAACTATGTTTAGACTGCAGTGGCTAACCTATGTGCAAAAGATTCACTCTGCTGCCAGCTCACAAGTACAGAGAAGTAAGCACCAAAGCTATCTCAAAACTAATGACATTTTTCTTGCGGCAAAAAAAAATCATGCAATCCGTGGAGGCAAGAATGTTCAAAAAACCAATAATGGGATTAATAAGTGTATGTAATCCATAGTCAACAGTAGACTACATATGCATCTCAACCAGAAATTAGCAGTGTGGATCTACAGGAAAGAATATGTCCTTCATCAGCTTCAGTGATTATGGGAAGTGGTTGCATGCCTACTTTCTTTCATGTGCCCTTTTGGGCAGGACACTGTACCGGGCCCTATAAAGGCATGCTCGTGGATGTGCTCTTCGTAGTGTAGCGACGTGAGAGCCTCCCGCACAATGGTCGTTGGTACTGTCGTCATCGTCTCCCGCTGATCTCCTTCATGGCCATGTGATCAGTTTGCCGAGTAGTTTCACATCGCATGGATGAGATTGTCCCATTGTTTGATGTCAAAGTGGATGTTTGGTGTCAAAGTAGACGTACGAACACCAATTTATTTTTAGTAGTATAATAAAGATGTAGTGGCATTCATATCCTCGAGACAATGACGAAAACGGGATGACCACTTTCGATTTTGACTTAAAGCTTTTCCTTGAGCTCCACTCCACTCCACTCAAGCTCTGGTTGTAAAGTCCTTTATATCTTGTAATTTGATAAACAATTACTATAATATTTTAGTAAAATTTTAGATGATTGCAGTCAATTTAAAAGATAATTGTATCAACTATTTTTCAACCTTTAAGCAATAACCTATTGTGTAGGTTACTATTAAAAAGGTTATGACTTTTCCGAAAAATCGATTTGGAGCATGTCCTCACTGAGGACGTTTTTGAATTTTTCGAAAAGCATAAGAAAAGATAAAAACAATATGTACATGTATCCAACAATACGAAATATCAGTTTGCAATTTTTCATCCAAAAATACTTTGTATTGCGAGAGAAGTAAAAAAGACAAATATGACAATTTCTGGGAAAATGGAGGCCTGTTCAAATTTGTACTGTTCACGACAGATATAAAAAAAATCTCTTTTTTACCAAGGCCAAAATACAAAGTATTTTCACATGATATTTTGCACGCGTATATAAATCATAATCTACACTCCCTCCCTCCTCCCTCCCCCCTCCCCCCAGATTTTTTCGCAATTTTTGGAATCTTAAAATTTGATTTTTTTTAAAAAAAAGTCCTCCATGAAGGACGAGCTCCAAATTGACTCTCTCATGACTTTTCTTGCTCCCATCCGGCTACTATATAGAAATCAGGGGATTCACTTTGTCTCCTAGGTGTAAATGCATCCACTGCCGAAAAGTTCCATAAAAAATCCGGGTGTACATGCAAACATTCTATGTTTGTACACAAAGTCTCACAACAAAACATTTTATGTGGCTTGTGTAACAAAGTAATTTTTTGTCTTGTAAAATAGCTTTCCACAAGACTTTTTTTTTATCATTTTTGCACATACCACAAAACATATATTTTCACCATAAAACTTTTGTGTTAGAACATAGGATGTCTGGATGTACACCGGATTTTGTTTTCAGATTTTTTCAACATTTTGAAATTCATATAAAGTATATTTTTCATAATAGGTTCATCTAGACTTGGGAGCCAAAACGCTTTATATTATTAAATATTTTTTAGGAGTTTTCTTGCTTCCCTCCGGCTTAGATAGAAATCTAATACTTGTGACAGGCTATGCAATCATCATTGGAAGTTCATCGTAGAACAAGAAAAGCTATGCTATAACAGTGGCTAAATAAAAATACTCCCTCCGTCCTGAAATAATTGACTTGAGTTTGTCTATATTCGCATGTACTACACACTAAAATACATCTAGATACGTGCAAATCTAAACAAATTCAAGTCACTTATTTCAGGACAGAGGGAGTAAAAATTATAAAAATCAGTAACATCAAATTACTCCATTAAACACATATTAAAAAATCATATCAAACCGACATTCTTTCATGGCAGACCAAGTGGGTTTGTCCGTATTGACCATGAACTTTCTGTGATGTATATCTTGAGGTAGAAAGATCAAATGTAAAACATACTGCAACATGCATTACCATGCTAGCATCCCTGCAATGAAAGCACATGTGCAATTTCTGCAAATTAAACCACCTGTGATGTCCCATTAATCTTTATTTACTTTTTTGATAAAAGCTTGCCATATTTATCTAGCAACATGGATGACATCAATGGCATGCCATGTATCGCATGCATATTGAAGTACTCCATCTTTGCCAATCTAAAATAGAGCTCCTCTTTAAGATGCCATGTTAGGGTATTGATGGAGAAAATCTATAAATAAGGTACGGTTCTACCTTTTCGATCCAATACTAAAAATGAACTCTGATATGGTTTTTGCCAATTTAAAATCAGATCTCTGGAATTAAAGGGAAAGTAGTTCCCAGCTCCTGGATTACAGAGAACTCGCTAAAATGCAGATTATGAGACTGATTGAAGAATTTTAGTGTCGCGGAAATAATGAAGCCACTTAAATTGGTGAAATACCATAGCAGGTTTCAAATACACACAATTTTTTTTGCGAAAAAGATACACAAAATAATTAATCTGAAGAAATAATCCGCAAAAGCTTAGTTGGTTAAATAGCATGTTTCTCACCACAGTTTGGATCAAGCTTTCACAATCAGCAAAAAGAAAGCTCTTACAGTGGCAGGATCGAAGTGAGAATATACCGACTTTGTTAGGTAGATCACTCCATATATATATTGCAGTACCTACGAGGACAATCTTCGATGATAGTCAGTGAACTGAATGAAAGAGATGGCCAGGCTAGTTACCAACAACACTGTGGAGAAGAGTGGCGAATAAAATGATTACCTGTTGCATGTATGTTTGCCGTTCACCTCACTATATATCCAGGTGATTCACCTGATCACTATTGTTGCTGGCTCGTCCAATAGCATCGCCGCACCTCTGCTCATCCTCGCCCGGCTGATTCACTGCAACAAGTTCCCTAGTTGTCTACCTGCTCAACGTACAAACAATTCAGCTTCTTCCGTGCCACACTTTAACCGATGGATAAAAGAAGGAGCAGATCACACTTACTGAGCTCACCTGCGGGTGAGATGGGGACGAGGCCAACAAAAAAATGGTACCAGGCATGTGGAGTGGATAAGGGAAGAGGGGATGTGGAGTGGCATTTCATTTATAATTTTTGCATGTGTGACACTACGCTTTTGAAATTAATAGTAAAGATATAATTTGTGCGTCTACAAGATATAGATTTTTCTCTCCTGCTAGTAATTTACAATTCCAAAAAAATGATATAAAATGAGTTAAAATTGGGAAAATCATAACTAATTCATTTTAACTCATAAAAATATAAATAATATATCAAAATATTCAGAAAAAATTAGTTCTATGCTTTAGCATAAAAATCATGTATTAATAAGCAACATCAATGACAAGTTATTCTATAAGAACAAAACAACCCTCATAGGTGCATCTAGGGTTTTACGGGAATGCCATTTTAAGGTATCCAGACCTTACTTAAATTGTCGGTCATGTACTAGGGCTAAGTTTAGAAACCTTTTAACTTGTAATTTCATCATTCTTGATTGAGCATTGCATCGACACCATGTGTTGATTGTTGTTTTTCCTCTCCGGTGTTTGCTTCTTCCCGGTAGAGTTCGAGATCGAGATCAAGATCAACACTTTTCCATCGAAGAAGAAGTCTGTTAGGCAACGCGCAGAGCTAGGCCGAAAACAAATTTTTTTTGCTCCGGCCAGCCACCCCAAGATCTAGCCAAGGTCACAGGCAATAGTTCGTACCTCTCGACGCGCAGGTGCGGAAGATGAGGAAGTGCGTCGCGGTGGTGCCATACGTTCCCCTCGTCTTGTCCGGCTCGGCGAAATTTTTGATCCTGGGACCACCTTGTCACCGACTTTGTGCTCCTCCTAGCCTCCGACTTTGCCAACCAACGCCGCCGACGAGCACCGCAGATGTGGTGCTTCTGCTCTCACACACGTATAAGGTGGAACAGCAGCACGCGAGATGCTAGTCTCGTTCTTGTCGACGCGGGACTAGAAAACAGAACGTATGGTCTAATATAAGACTAATTAATTGGACATAACAAAATATGTGTTGTATTGGCCTAATTAAAAAGTGGCATAGCTGTCTGATTGGACAGAAGATATATATACGGATTATAACAAACTAGGTGGGCGAGGCGAGCGCCGCCTATATCGCCCGCTAGATATCACGAGCGAGCACACGAGTTTTTGGTCACGCTCTTATTTCTTTTTTATGTCCAGTTCTTTCAATACACTAACAGTACATACACGATTAATTGGTGGTGTGTTGTTAGCACTTGGGCACAATCTTATTATTAGAATATAAATAAATATTTCTAGGTTAAAAATAAATAAGTGTTTATTTCCTTTCTCTAAGCACATGATTTCTCTAACCAATAAATTAACACATGAAGGATCAGTGATACAAATTCAGAAAGAATTATGCCCATCTGTAGTAAATTTTGCAAATTGAGAAGAAGAAGAAAAAAAGTTGGGGAGAAGGAAATGATAGCTCAAGCCGGGGGTGGATTCTGCACTCACCATATTCACAACAACGCCTACTCATGACGTTTGCTTGTTGCTCACAAGTTGAAGGAGAAGAGAGAGCTAAGAGTGGAGGAGAGGAGCAGATGAGAGGGGTGGATAGCCTGAGGAGGAAGAGCATTTCCTCGTCTCTAGGCAAGGCCGGGCGTGAAGGTTTAGGCGGAGTGACGCGCCCAGGCGCCTCCCTATCCCACGTAGTGCTGCCCCAGAATCGATGTCCCCATGCCTCCTCTGCAGGCTCAACTCCACGCCAAATACCATGCCTCGAGATGTGTCTCCAAGTCCCCCGCCTCTAGTGTCTCTTATAGGGCATCATCACCGCCGTCTCGTCCTCCTGCGTGACACCTCCGCCTGAAGCAACGATTCCGTGCACCCCTCCTTGCACATGGCCGCACAGTGGTCGAGATGAGGCCGAGGGAGGCAGCCTAAAGGAGTTGCAATAAGCGGGCTTAGTGTGGTAGCAGTCGAAGAATCGTAGGCGACAGCCGGAAACCCTAGCCCGAAGCTCTCGAGGAAGACGACTAGAGACGGTCAATCCCACGGAAAATCGCTTTAGAGCACGGGCTCCATGGAGCCTATTTTTGAATTTTTTAAATTCATCAATTTTTTTTTAAATACCTACATGTAGCCAACAGTATGAAATACACGTCCGCAAAAATTTAAGGAAAAATACCTTATATTTGGGCGCAACAAAAGAGACAAATATGGCAAATTTTGAAAAAAGGGAGGTCCATTCAAATTGCACCGATTTGAATTTATTTCTTTTTTAGGAGAGCAAAATATAAAATATTTTCACATAAGATTTTAGACGCATGTATTATAAATCATTATTTGTATCCTGATATGTTTACTAAAACTTTTTAAATATTTAAATTTAATTTTTTAAACAAATCCTCCATGGAGCATGTCCGGACCCACACTCCATAGACATATGATGTGCAAATGCCCTCATTGCTCATGCATATTATCAAGATTAAGCTATAGTATAAAATATTTTCACATAATATTTTAGACGCGTGTATTATAAATCATTATTTGTATCCTGATATTTTTACTAAAACTTTTTAAATATTTAAATTTGATTTTTTTTAAACAAATCCTCCATGGAGCATGTCCGGACCCACACTCCATAGACATATGATGTGCAAATGCCCTCATTGCTCATGCATGTTATCAAGATTAAGCTATAGTATAATATACCGAGATGGTCAAGTACCATTTAAAAAATATGAGGACTGCACCGCTGATGGGTGGACAAAGGGGGCAATGACGACCCACCTGATCGTGGAATCGTATCGTGGTTGGGTTGTTTTCTACGAATTGTTGTGCCTATGCCAACTAGAATATAATTTGTACATCTACAAGATATAGATTTTCTCTCCCGCTAGTAATTTACAATTCCAAAAAATGATATAAAATGATTTGAAAATGAATTAAAACTGGGAAAATCATAACTAATTCATTTTATAAATAATACATCAAAATATTCAGAAAAATAAGCTCTATGCTTTAGCACCAAAATCATGCATTAATAAGCAACATCAATGACAAGTTATTTTATAAGAACAAAACAACCCTCCTAGGTGCATGGGGTTTTACGGGAATGCCATTTTAGGGTATCCAACCCTTACTTAAATTGTCGGTCATGTACTAGGGCTAAGTTTAGCAACCTTTTAACTTGTCATTTCATCATTCTTGATTGAGCATTGCATCGACACCATGTGTTGATTGTTGTTTTCCCTCTCCGGTGTTTGCTGAAGGAAATATACCCTGAGAGGCAATAATAAAGTTGTTATTATGTATTCCTTATATATGATAGATGTTTATTTTGCATGCTAGAATTGTATTGATCGGAAACATCAATACATGTGTGTTTAATAAACAAAAAGGGTTCCTAGTTATGCCTCTCTTATAGACTAGCTTGTTGATTAACAAGATGATCAAGGTTTCCTGATCATGGATATTGGATGTTGTTAATAACAAGGTCACAGCATTTGTGAAATGATGTGATGAACATTCATCCGAAGTATAGTATTACGATCAAGTCATTATGTTTATATTGTATAACATCATACGAAGTAATCTTTTTCCTTAGACTATGAGATCATTTTAATTGCTAACACCTAAAGAGTATCTTGATAACATCAAACGTCACACCGTAACAGGGTGAATATAAAGATGGGTTCAGTGCTACGAAGTTGTTATGTTGAGGCTCATGGATCAAGAGTGGAATTTGTCAATCCCAATGACAGATAGATATACTCTGGTCCCTCTCGGTGATATCACATTAAGATAGCTTGCAAGCAAGTGATGTGATCACTAGAATATTATATCACGGGAACGAGAAAAGAGTGCATGTTGATAACGAGATCAAACTAGGTATTTGGATACGGATGATCGAATCTCGGACATGTATTATATCACGAGACAAAGGAATTAAATTACTAGCGTTAAAGGTTCTCACGATCACAGAAGTCATCGTTGAATATGCAGGAGTCAGTATGGATCTCTAGGTCCCGCTTCTGATTATTGATCTGAGAGGAGTCTCAATCATGTCTGCATTATTCACGAACCGTAGGGTGACACACTTAAGAGTTACCGGACACCATTTTGGAGCACATATGTTTCAGACAAAAGAATTGCAAAGCGCAGGAATTGTTTCGATAGAAACCGGAAATTGTTTCGGGCGAAATTGCAGAAAGAGGTTCTGCATGTGATATTGTAATATTGCAAGGGGTTATATGTGAATGTTTGTTAATTAAAGTAATTAACAAAATTCTGAATAAATTTAATAAAAGAGTTTTATTAAATGATAGAGCATTAAACTTAGAGAATTTTAATGCATTTAAAGTGGAGACTTTAAAAGGGAATGTGAAGAGGCATCTTAATGTGGAGGGAGTTACCACCACATGAATGGAGGAGGTGAGGGGTCACCTCCATGAGGCGCCGGCCATGGAGGGGGTACCCCCTCCTCCTATAAAAGGCCCCCCTCTTCCTCCTTCTTCCACACACCTCCTCATGAAGGATCTCTCTCCCCCTTTAGAATTATTTTCCCATGGTCTCGGATTAGCGAGATACATGTTCCCGGTGGCATTTCGTCTGGAAGGAGTTGTTGCTTCCGCTGGATCGCTGGAGCGAGGAGGTGGAGGTTGTCCGGTGGCTTGAACGTGTGTGCGAGTGCGGATGCGCTGCTGATTTGCGGCGCTCGGACTTCCACACGATCTTGAGATCGGCAAGTGTACGACTACATCAACCACGAGTTCCTACTCGTTAACAAAACTCGTTGTATTCGAGGGTAAGTTCTCGATGGATGTATGTCCACCCGTTGCTCTGTACCTAGTAGATAGATCTTGGCGTGTAGTTCTCATCGTAGGAATTTTTTTGTTTTCTATGCTGCGGACCCAACATTTGCTTCTTCCCGGTAGAGTTTGAGATCGAATCCGAGATCGAGATCAAGATCAACACCGTCGAAGATCAACACTTCTCCATCGAAGAAGAAGTCTGTTGGGCAACGTGCAGAGCCAGTCCGAAAACAAAAACGTTTTGCTCCGGCTAGAACTCCGGCCAGCCACCCCAAGATCCGGCCAAGGACAAAGGCAATATTACGTACCTCACGACGCGTAGGTGCGAATGATGAGGAAGCGCGTCGCGGTGGTGTCGTACGTTCCCCTCGTTCCTTCTAGCTTCGGCGAACTTTTTGATCCTAGGACCACCTCATCACCGACTTCGTGCTCCTCCTCCTCGCCTCCGACTTCACCGACGAACGCCATTGATGAGCACCACAGATGTGGTGCCTCTACTCTCACACATGTACAAGGTGAAATAGCAGCAAGTGAAATGTTAGTCTCGTTCTTGCCACCGTGGGACAGGAAGGTAGAATTGCCAAGTCTATGGAAACCCTAGGAAGCAGCACTGGATTGTCATCTATCTACCGCCACCCACCTTCCTTTATATACGCAAGTAGGTGAGGGCACACAACACTTGTGTCCCTTGGTCCTAAACCCTAACCCTAGTCAAAGGGGGTCCAACCCATTGACACGTGTCCCTGTCTGAACAAGTCCAACTTTCCGGCTTGTGATAGTCGGATCAACATCCGCCTAGTCCAACTCTCTTAAGCATGCGATCCCGCAGTCTTACGGTATGCCCGACACAACTCAGTAATCATTCAGTCAGAGTCATAGCTCCGTGACTTTCTGACTAGAGCTGATAATCGGTACCGGCCTCTAGCAAGACTTGCTGATTCCCGATTTGCGCAAGTTCCCTCAATGTGATGATCTGTCCGGGTCCCTTTGCCTCACGATATTGGTGATAAACCGCAGGGGAGATTCTGTCATCCCGGTATCGGTTTACTCTCTTCTCGTTGCAGTGATAACTTATTCCCTCCGGCTTCACTAAGTAGGACTATCTCGATCAACACTTGATCGATTAGCGTATGGCCATGCTTCTGAATCTTATCATAGGAGAGGGCCCAGAGAATATCTCTCTGAGATGGAGGGGCAAATTCCGTCTTAGTTGATCCACGTCACACATCTTCCTTCGAAGTCGGCCTAAGACCACTCTTATGACTCCCAGTTATGGTGAGTGTTAGATGGAGTCAAAGCCGACTTTTCCACAACTCGGATTGTGTGATCCCCTTAGGTCTAAGGATTGCATTGTGTAATTGCAGTGACATATACAACTTGCTCTAAGCCGCATACTAGTTTACAAATACAAGGCAGAATGTGAGCCTCAATCTCCCACTTGCACTAGAGTCAAACACTCAGGCATCTCCAGGCCTTAGGCATCTCATGCCCATGGCTCTAACATGCGTCTCAAACTTAGGTTGTGGAAGAGGCTTGGTCAATGGGTCTACTAAATTTGTATCCATGTGTACCTTGGATATCTTAATTTCTTTGTTATCGACGAACTGTTGAATCAGGTGAAATTTCCTGAGTATGTGCTTGTTCTTCTGGTGTGCCCGGGGCTCCTTAGCTTGTGCAATAGCACAAGTATTGTCACAGTACATGTCTAACGGACTGGAAGAGCCTGGAACAACGCCGAGCTCAATCAGGAAATTTCTGATCCAAACCCCTTCTTTTGCCACCCTCTAAGGAAGCAACATACTCAGCTTCCATAGTAGAGTCGGCCACCATCTCTTTCTTGGAACTCTTCCAGATCACTACACCTCCATTCACTATGAACACATAGCTAGATTGCGAGCATGAGTAATCTAGGTCGGTCTGAAAGCTAGCATCTGTGTAACCCTTTACACCTAGCTCTTCCTCACCACCATAGACTAGGAACACATATTTAGTATGTCTCAAGTATTTAAAGATATTCTTTACTGCTATCCAGTGGCCTTCAATGGGATCCGACTAATATTTGCTCGTTACACTTAGAGCATAGGAAATATCCAGCCTAGTACATATAATCGCATACATGATCGATCGTACTGCCGAAGCATAAGAGATCCTCTCCATCTGACTTCTCTCATCAGTCGACGATGGGAATTGAGCCTTACTAAGTCGGATTCCATGTGCCATCAGCAATAACCGTTTCTTAGTTGAATCCATATTTAACTTCTTCAATATCTTATCTAGATATGTACTCTGACTCAACCTATGAGTCTTCGGGATCTCTCTCTGTAGATATTAATTCCTAGTATAAATGCCACCTCACCCAAGTCCTTCATTTGGAAACACCTTTCCAAAGAATTCTTGGTTTCTTGCAACATTGGAACATTATTTCTGACTAACAATATGTCATCCACATACAGTAGTAGGAAAACAACTGAGCTTTCACTAAACTTCCTGTATACACAGGAATCTTGTTCACTTTTGATGAAGCCAAACGATTTGACCACTTCATCAAAGCGAATGTTCCAACTCCGACTTACTTGCTTCAATCCGTAGATGGATTTCCGAAGCTTGCAAACTTTGTTAGGACTAGTCAGATCGACAAAACCCTAGGGCTATATCATATACATGTTCTTAGTTAAGTTTTCGTTAAGAAAAGTCGTTTTGACATCCATCTGCAATATTTCCCAATTGAAATATGCAGTTAGTGATAACATGATCCTCACCGACTTGAGCATCGGTACTAGCGAGAAGGTCTCGTCGTAGTCAACTCCTTGAACTTGTCGGAACCCTTTCACGACAAGCCGTGCTTTATAGATAGAAATATTTCCGTCTTGGTTAGTTTTACTTTTAAAGACCCATTTGCAATCGATGGATCTTGCACCATCAGTCAAATCAACCAAGTTCCAAACTTTATTGTCATCCATGGACTCGGATCTCGTGGCTACAAGCCATGACTCGGAATCAGCAGTTCCCATCGCACCCTGATAAGTAGTCGGCTCATTGTCGTACAACATAAGAACGTATCCACGTAATCTTGCTGATCTTCATGGTTCAGGTGGATTTGCTGGCTTAGGTACAACATCCGGCTCAACCTCCAAGGTTGCCGACTTGTCCTGAGTCGGTGAATCCTGAATTTCTTTGAGGTGCACCCTATTCCCACTATCTTTCCGACATAGAACCTCTTTCTCTAGAAAGACATCGTTTTGAGAGAAAACACTTTGCCCTCTTCTCGGTTGTAGAAATAGTAACCCAAAGTTCCCTTAGGGTAGCCTACGAAAACTAATTTATCCGACTTGTGGTTGAGCTTGTCGGATCGTAACCTCTTGAAAAAAGCTTCACAACCCCAAATCTTGAGAAAAGCCAAGGCTGGCTTCTTGCCCGTCCACATCTCATGTGGTGTCTTTTCTACTGATTTAGATGGTACTTTGTTTAGTGTTATCGCTGCTATCTCTAGACAAAAACTCTAGAATGATAAAGATAGATTCGTATTACTCATCATTGACCTCACCATGTCTAACAAGATTCGGTTCCACCTTTCCGACACACCATTTCTCTGAGGCGTTCCTAGAGGACTGAGTTGTGGAACTATTCCGCAACTCTTGAGATGGTCATCAAAATCATGGATCATATATTTGCCTCCATTATCTGATCACAAAAACTTAATATTCTTACCGATTTCATTGTGCACATCACTCTAAAACCCTTTGAACTTTTCAAAGGTTTCTGACTTGGATTTCATCAAGTAGAGATAGCCATATCTACTAAAATCATTCGTGAACGTAACAAAATACTCATAACCACCTCTGGATGTCGTGCTCATTGGTCCGCATACATCACTATATGTCAGCTCCAGTAAGCCATACGCCCTCTCGCAACTCTTTGTGAAAGGTTTCTTGGTCATCTTTCCCACCAAAAAAGATTCACATATTTCGAATGGCTCCAAACCGGATGAATCCAGGAGTCCATCACCATGGAGATTCCTGCATGCGTTTCCAGCTAATATGACCAAGGCGACAATTCCATAGATAAGTAGAACTAAGATCATTCGGCTTTAACCTTTTAACATTCAAGTTATAGACTGATTTACATTCAAGATCAAGCACAAAAAGTCCGTCTTGGACAGATGCATAGCCATGAAACATATTATTCAAATAAAGGGAACAACCTTGCTCCATCAAACATTTGATTTAAACAAGATGGCTTCCTATAGTCACTATCCAGCCTACAGATCTCCTAAAATGGTTTTAATCGTAAGGTCAGAGCGTATGCTCTGATACCAACTGTGGTGACCCAGCATAGCACTTCATTATGTAGTACACTATAGTCGTTAACACAACACCAATGAAACACCGTTCACTAGTATTACATTCCTCAGAGTGGTACAACAGAAATATAGCTGGTCCAAGACATGACTGTAGATTACAACTCGACTCTTTACAAAATATCCAGAGAACTCTCTAGGTTATAGCGAGAGAAAGCAACTTCTTACAAAGGAGAACCAAAAATAACAACTCATAAACATCCTACTAAATAGACTAGTATCTAAATTATTTAGCTTGCAAATACTGCTATTGCATTGCTCTACAGAAGTAGGTTCTATGGCTAGATACTATATTCCTATCAAGTCAACAACTTTATCTTCTCTTTAATTTATGTATATGTTGTATCCATTGACTTCATTGAAGAGTTTGAACTTTTGATGATGATTCCCTTGAGCATAAGTTGATGTAGACATTGTCTTTGTTGGCTTCAGAATCTAGCAAGGTTAAGAAGATACGGGTGAGTACGAGTGTACTCAGCAAGTTCACTAAAAAGAAGTGTTTGATACACTATCTACTGCCACAGACCATAGGTCATTGGCTATGCATGTTTTCGTAAACATTTCTTCAAAGGTTGCTTTTATTATGAAAAGCTATGCCCGTCAGCCTTCACAGATTTACCAGAACATCATAGAGTTCCTTTCCTACTGCATTCGTAGCACCTTCCTGGAACATGAAGTAACAAATTACAGTTCTTACACTCTACAGAGATGCGTTACTTTACCCATGAGAGATCCTTATCCATGTTGCACATCAGAGCAGCCAACCCGTTCATATTTCCTTGGTATGAAGCCTGGTATAAGGTCCAAGCCGATCAAAGCCCTTCTCCGCGACCCCACATGCCCCCTTGGTGTACACCATGCCCACATATCGAATTACGTCAATGGTTAGTACAGACCTTATAGATGCCAGAACAACCGTGAGATGTTGAGGGATCCCACCCATATGTTGCATATCCTCTACGAATTACATACTCACGCTACAAGGATAAAAGCCATGGCCTGCGCATCTGTTGACATGCGAAAGGAAGTAGATCCAGCTGACTTCTCCGTCCCATTTTAGATCTCATGGTTCGCGCGTATTATACGGCGCTAGAATCATTGGCGACATTGGTTGTTTAATCCTAGATAATATGTTTCTTTACCACAAGAACTTCCATAGTAGCTTATTACCACTTGGTAAATAACCCATAATCATATCACTATGAAAATAGCATTTTCTGACCTTTTATAAATGCAGGTGATCACAACTTTCGATTTGCAAATACTTTATAGAAAATAACCAAAGGACATGAGCAAGTATGAACTTGCCTTTTATGATTGCAAGATTATGCACTCACGGTCTTCGAGAAAATAGAAGATTCAATATCTGAAAACAACATCATTGGTCTGGTAAGGAATAATGTTTAAGGAAGCAAGATGCTATTATGCATAAGTATTGTACTGCAATTTGATAAACTATAATCCACGGAATAAACATTGATGATCTAGGGTTTGGAAACTGGGAATGGTTTCTTTGGAATGTGTTGCACTTTTAGATCAATTTTACACTTGTGCTTCTTATAAGGCTTGTGAGAGTGTGTGAAATAGCTTGCAAGTGTAATAAAGTAATGTACATCGATAAAACACTCAAATGTGGAATGTATCCAAGGACTCCTCATATAAAGATTGTTAATCAATTATGGCCTTTATGGAAATGCTTAAGTATTACTTTTGATGTAACTTAAAAGAATAACTTTGAAAGAAAAGGTTATCTTTCAAAGGAAAGCATTTAAATTATAAGTCATCACTTTTAAGTTTCTTACTAACTATAATTATTAGGGGAGAAAACAATTACCATATTTGAATAGCTATAATACTTGTAGTGGAGACTTATGTATCTTTAATATGGGAAGACACTATATGTGGTTTATTTCATAACACTTCATGAAGGTGGAATAAAAGTATTATTGATTTTATTTGAGTAGTGTTACTTAACATTTTAAGTGGAGGGAATCATTTATCTTATTAAGAGGTAGTGGTTATAATGTATAACATAGAAATGGTGTTACTTAAGGTACTTATAAATCTTGCTTAGAATTTAAGTGAATTACTTTCTTGTAAAAGAAGAGATGGTGAGAATGTTTAATAAGTCAAAAAATACTATCTTTGATGATTTTATAACTAATACCCATTTTGGAAAATGGTATATAATTATTTCTGAATGATAATTTTAGAAAATACATTTAAAGGTATTTGGATTATTTTTATTTCATACCAACATTATTTAAGACTAATTCTATTATTAAACCTTCAATGAATTATCATTCCTAACAGTCTCCCATTGGCACTAGAGTCAAACACTCAGGCATCTCTAGGATTATGCGTCTCAAACTTAGGTTGTAGAAGCGGCTTGGTCAACAGGTCTGCAACATTCCGTGTGTATCTTGTATAGATTAATTTCTCCAGTATCGACGAACTGTCTAATCAGGTAAAATTTCCTGAGTATGTGCTTGTTATTATGGTGTGCCCCGAGCTCCTTGGCTTATGCAATAGCACCAGTATTGTCACAGTACATGTCTAACGGACTGGACGAGCCCAGAACAATGCCGAGTTCAATCAGAAAATTTCTGATCCAAACCCATTCTTTTGCCGCCTCTGAGGCAGCAATATACTCAGCTTCCGTAGTAGAGTTGGCCACCTTCTCTTGCTTGGAACTCTTCTAGATCACTGCACTTCCATTCACTATGAACACATAGCTTGATTGCGAGCGTGTAACCCTTTACACCTAGCTCTTCCTCACCACCATAGACTAGGAACACATCTTTAGTACATCTCAAGTACTTGAAGATATTCTTTACTGCTGTCCAGTGGCCTTCGCTAGAATCTGATTGATATCTGCTCGTTACACTTAGAGCATAGGAAATATCCGGCTTAGTACATATCATCGCATACATGCTCGATCCTACTGCCTAAGCATAAGAGATCCTCTCCATCCGACTTGGCTCATCAGCCGACGCTGGGCATTGAGTCTTACTAAGTCGGATTCCATGCGCCATCGGCAAGAACACTTTCTTAGCCGAATCCATATTGAATTTCTTCAATATCTTATCTAGATATGTACTCTGACTCAAACGTATGAGGTTGCCATGTTTAGTGTCACTTTGACGCATCATAATCATCCCGATAGGACGTACCAGGTTAGGGTCACCAACGAGGAGACCCGAACATATTTTAGTGGTCCTGGATGGAACAGACTCCTCATCTCGTACAACGACATGCAAGAGGGACGGGAGTTCAAGTTTTTTGCTCAGTCATACTTATGGCATAATCTATTTCACTTGCTTTCCTCCCGACTCTTCCGACGAGGGTGAAGATGAGTGAACTCTAGATAATGCTATATGAACCAATGTCCTAGCTATATTGAACTGCTATTGTTTCCTGCGTTAATATGTATTTTGCTATCATTATCCTATATACTATGTATTCATGTATTCATCTGTGTATTCTGTCTTTTTTTTGCTCTGATACATAATACTATCGGCGAACAAATTGTAGGGGACATTATCCTGTGTATTCATCTGTGTATTCCTGTGTTAATATGTATTGTAGTGACTATATCATGAATGACCTTGATGGCACATTCAACTCTCTTGTCGCTGCCATCAATGTCGTTCCAACTACTGCCCTCAATGGCATGTGCTCTCAGCTGCTTTCCTGCGAGAATCATGATGCCATGCTACTCTTAACCAGCCAAGATCCGAGCAGTTTCATTTCCTCCATCAATGCTGCCTCCCTAGGCCCCCTCCTACCTATGGGGTCGCGCCTCAACATCCACCACGACAGCCCTACATGCCACCTCCACCTACATACAATCAACCATACATGCCTCCTACACCCACATATTTACAGCCGGCCCCGCAGCACTACATGCCTCAAACATAGTCGCCGCAGTTTCATTATTTCATGTCGCCGCCTCGTTCTTACCAGACTCCCCCGATGCCCTACATTCCACCCCCGATGTGCCCAACTCCACCACCTGAGCGGCCCCCCAAAACGTGGTCGGCCTCGACCTAATTAGCGGCGTCGGCCCAAAGAGGGCACGGAAAGAACCGTGATCATGGTCGTGTCGATACGCCTTGGCAGGACTGACGAATACGACTCTCGATCGCAATCTGGATACGTGTTCATCCTGAACGAAGGTGTAGTGAGCTGGAAAATTTCCAAGCAAGAGGCGGTAGACAAATCTACTACGGAAGCTGAGTACATTGTTGCCTCGGAGGCGGCAAAAGAAGGTGTTTAGATCAGGAACTTCCTGATTGACACTAGTAGAAAATGAGGCTTTCGTCCACCCCAGTTTAAAGCATTAGTCCCGGTTGTGGTTGGACCCGGGACTAATGCTCACATTAGCCCCGATCAAACGGAACAATCTTTATTCCTGGGTCAAACGGGACCTCTAGTCCCGGTTGAAGATACGAACCGGGACTAAAGGGGTGACCTTTAGTCCTGGTTCGTATTACCAACCGCGACTAAAGAAAATGGACAAAAAAATTCCTAAATGGCCATAACTTTTACATACGATGTCAGAAAAAACGTACAACCTATCCAAACGTGCAGAAAACAATTTCCTCTTTGATTTCAACAGCTTTAGGCTGTTTTGGATTCTTTTAGATTCATAAAATTCGAAAAGAAATACAAATTATTTCAAAAACTAAAAAAAATTAGTAGTTTTGTATGTCATATTTGAATTTCTCACATTTTTCTGATAATAATGGATATATTATTTGTCAAATTTCGATTTACAGATTTAAAGATATTATTTATGTCATATTAAATGAATAAAAGGCAAAAAATGAATAAAATATTAATTTAATTAGTTTTTTATTTTCATATGAATAAAATATTATTATTACTTATTTATTATTGTTTACTTAATTAGTTGTTCATAATTTCAAAAAATAAAGACGGTTGACATATTGATATGAGTTAATAGGATTGATACACTAGTCCTAACAACAAGGTATAATTGTCCTTCACTCGAGGTGTGAGAGATGGAATGAGGAAGTTAAGCGTGCTCGGGGTGGAGTAGTGCTAGGATGGTGACCGACCGGGAAGTTTGACCATAAGTGTAATTTGAACTAATATTAAGTATAGATAGTATTCAAAATGAGAGATGTGAGAGATTAAAGAGTCAGATAATTCAAAAGTTTAAAAAAAATTGAAAAAAAATGGATTTTTTTTTGAAAAAATTACGAACCGGGGCTAAAGGTCCCGCTCCCTCAACGCAGTCTCGTAAGGACCTTTAGTCCCGGTTTGACTAAAGGGGTGACTTTTAGTCCCGCTTTCGTAGTCCCGGTTGGCAAACCGGGACTAAAGGCCCTTACAAACCGGGACTAAAGGCCCGTTTTCCACTAGTGTGATCTTGGTGTGCTTCTGGCTATATCGAATCCGTTGAACGTGTACAGTGATAAAATAGGTACCATTGCCCAAATCAAGGAACCAAGAGCACACCAGAAAAACAAACATGTACCCAAAAAGTATCACCTCATTCTAAGGATCAAGTCGCCATGTGCCCAACAAAACTGTATTAATTGGTCAAGAATCTTTATGAATTTTCGAAAGGTTTCAATTTAGAGGAGGGCTATATGAAAGATATATATTGATGAAATCATATGAGTTAGGAGGTGTATTGTAGTACACCAAAGCGAATCCCTCATAGCCTATACTTGCCTTGGGGGGTTTCCTCTATATATATTAAGACTAGTCATAATATATAGTGAGATATATTATATGCTAGTACCATGCATATGATACCAGTACATATTTGATGTCAGTCCTTGTTGATAGCCTCCTTGTCCAAGGCGGAGATGACTGCTTTTGCACGACAACCACTGTCACAGGTGTAGAGACAGGAAGGGTCTTTGTCGCACATCTTGCTGTAGACGCCGATACAAGTGGCAGCAGACGCCTCAACCTTCTCATCACCGCCGGACCTAGCAACAAGCGCCTTCTTCTCCGCGTCCGGGGTGTAGGAGTATGCTGCGGAGGAATAGGTGAGATCCTCCGCGTCGGCCTGGCACAAGGTGTCACACCCCGCCGTAGTCGTCATTTTGCCGCCGCAGTCTTCTTCTTTCTTGCTGCTGCTAGTAGTACATACGTCCTCCTTCTTGATGTTGTTGTTGCACTCACGGAGGCAGCCGGCCTTGAGCTTGGCGAACCCGGGAAATAACGTGGCATCGGAGGAACCACCAGCAGCTACGTCCTCCTTCGCCCGCTTCTTGCAGCTGGCCACCTTCTCGGCGAGGGTCGCTTTATGAAATTCAGTTTCTTTCGAGAATTTGTCACGACACATCGCGTCACAATCCTTGGAGCACGAAGGGACGTCATCCTTCTTCACCATCATGTCACATATTGTGTAGCAGTCCTCGACGCAACCGTGCGACGCCACCGCCACTGCCGCCGCCGCCGGAAGCCCCAACACCACCACCACCAACACGAGGGTCGTCACGAGGAACGACAACCCGCCAATCTTCCTCTCGGAGGCCATTGCTTCTTGATTGCTATATATTTTGGCAAATCAATCAATTCATGTGATCGAAGCTTCTTCTTCGTTGCCGGCCGGCCGGTGCTCTTTTATATACGACGGATGGAGTTAATTTTAAGGATGACGTTTCTTTACATAGAAAATACTACTATATGAGTGGTTCCCTATATATGCTCTTTTATCTATTTTCGGCCTTATTATTATGCATGCCCCTTGCTTCTTTTTCATGCATGCATCTACTTTTAGCAGCATGCATACCCGTCCTTCTCGTGGATGCGCTGCTGACGGGTGGACAAAGGGGGCAATGACCACCCACCTGACCGTGGAATGCATCGTGGATGCGCTTAAGGTGGTTGTTTTCTACCAATTGTTGTTGTGCCTATGCCAACAAGAATATACTAGCGGAATGCCCATGCGTTGCTACGGACGATAAATAAACTATTTCTTATTTCACGATTATGTTTAACTTTTATCCCACCTCATTTTCTCTCTCCCTTGCAACAAGAGAATGTGTTGTTTTCCGTCACATGTCTCCCCCTACCATTTAAGTAAAAGAAATTATATTATAAATATACATGATCGTTTAAATAGTTCCAAAGACGAGCAATGCTATTTTTCAATCAAATTATGTGCTCCAGTTAAGCATATTCCAACAACATACAAGCCTCCAAAATAAATTGGACATCATAAGTGTTAAAAAGCTAACAAATGAACAATTCTCTATTTTAAAATTTTGATAGAAAGCACCACAAATAAGAATTTATCGTCCTTCTAGAACAGTTATAGGAAATGGTAAAGAAAGAAGACTTAAACAGTAAGTTCACAAATCAAGGGAAATTAACTTGAATTTTCCGTAGTGGTAGTTTGGCACTACCGGAAATCAAGATGCTGCTGGGTGTATTCTTGTTTGCCGAGTGCTTAGATACCGGATACTCGGCAAACAAAACTTTGCTGTGTATCATACTTGTTACACTCGGCAAACAACTAATTCACGGCAAAGTTGGCATTTTGCCGAGTGTATTGGCGAAAAACACTCGGCAAACAAAGACATACACAGTAAAATAGAAAAATACACACGGTAAAAGTTTGATACACGGCAAACCACCGTACCACGTGTCCTTCCAAGCCGCACCGGACGGTGCAACTGACGGTGTTAGCATTTGCTGAGTGTCATTTAACGTACACACGGAAAAATTTTGGCAAGAAACTTTCTCCTCCCACGTGGGCCAAAAAATTAGAGTTTGGATCTAAACTTTGCCGTGTGTTAGACAAAAATACTCGGCAAAGATGCCTTTTGCCGTGTGTCAATTTTTTTTACCGTGTGTTTTATTCTGATACACGGCAAAAATATGAGAAAACCTATTTTTAACTTTTTTGAATTATTTAACTCGCTAATCTTACAGGAATTTTTTAGTTCTAAGTACACTTAATCTTAAGTCAAATTGCACTCGTAGTCAAACTTTCTAAATCGACGGACATGAAGATTCTTAGCACGGGGCTGAGTCATGCTAAACTTGCATTGAATATCTGAAGAAATAGCATATTGTGAATCTAAAAATGATTTTTCCAAAAAATCACGAGCATCAGATCATGTACCCGTAGTTCAAATCGAACCACTTCCTACTGATTCGGCATGAATTTGTCTTTTTCACCGGGATGGACGGAAAGGTTTGAGATACCCCACTTGGGACTTTGTCTATGTAAGGTGGTCTAGTATTTTTGAAAAATGGGATGGTAGCATTTTGAAACTTTCATTCGGTGGTTGCTTCACAAAACACTCCGGTTTTTGCACTCGGAAAATGAAAAATGGCTTTTTGGTGTGAAGAAAAGGAAAACTTCCTCCTGCAATATTGTTCAAGACGACGGGAATTGTCGGGGGGATCACCCCCGGGTAGGCTAACTGAACAAGATACAAGAGCACCAACCTGCCAGCCGTCTAAAGGCAGTCGGGTGCAGAAACTCAAAGACAGACCAGAAGGAACGCTAGATGAAGACCAGGCCGATAAACCAGTCAGCCTGATAAGAATCATCACCCAAGGCAGTTAGCCGCCTGGACCATGCCAGCCGGGTAAAGCAAGTTAGACCAAGAGCGAGCCGGCAGAGCCATCTGCCGGATGATACGAGCAAAGGCAGAAGACTAGCCGGATGGAACCGACCACCCGACCCAGGCAGACCATCCGGCTAGCTACCCTAGCCGGACATTCAAGACAAGTTAGGCCACTGGGAGGAGCCGTGGGTGGTCGGAGTGGCCGAAAGATAAGGTTTCTTCCCTTGTAGTTCGGACTAGGGCGCCACCCCGGAGGTGGCTGCACCGGTGACGGAGGAGGCGGCGCAGAGGCAGCAGGAGCAGGAGGTTTCTGGATCGCGGCAAAGACTTGATGGCGCGCCTCTTTATTTGCGAGGGCACGGTCAGCCCATTGCAGCATAGATCGGACCTCGGCGAAGGTAGGACGGGGCCACATCATGGGAATGAAGGAGGCCTGCTTTTCGAAGCGGTCACCGAGCCCGACTAGGAGGATGTTGATCAGTTGATGGTCATCGACGGGGTCACCGAGATCTTGGAGTTCATCGGCGATCGTTTTGAGCTTTTGACAGTAGACGCTGATGGGAGAGTCACCTTGGACAGTGTTGCGGAGCTCGGTGTGGAGGGTGTTGACGCGGGCGTCGACATTGTCTTGGAAGAGCTGTTGGAGGGCCACCCATAGGGCGGTTGCGCTGGTGGCATCGCGAAACACGAGTTTGAAGATCTCAGTGGACACCCGCTGGTAGATCCATTGGATGATGGCGAGATCATCCTTGACCCAGCGAGGATCGGTAAGCCGGGGAACGGTGTTGTCGGCGACATGGTCGAGAAGATTGCACCGACCGAGATGAACCTCGAAGAGATGACGCCAATGGTAGTAATTATGCTTTGGTAGATCTAAAGTGATTGGAATAAAGGGGCTAACATCTGAGATTGTATCAGCATAGTGGATAGTTGGGAGGGTAGGAGAGGGTAGAGCAAGGGAGGTGTTGGAGGCTTGGCCGGCGTCACCCAGGGAAGCAGCGGCGGCGGCGGCCTTTTTGGTGAAGTAGTCGGGAGGGGGAGGAGGGAGCGGCGTCGGTGGCGGCGCCATGTGTAGGGGTTCGTAGCATGGAAAACAAAAAATTTCTATCGCATACAAACAAACAAGCCAAGATCTATCTACTAGATTGTAGCAACGAGTCGATAGAGGAACTCACCCTCGAAGATTCCAAAGCGGTTAACGAGAGCAGATTCTCGTGGGTGATGTAGTCGTACTCTTTCCGATCTCAAGATCGCGTAGACGATCCTTCCGGCGCCACGTTCCGGCAGCGCTCCCGCAGTCGGTCACACGTTCGGTACTCGACGAAGACCTTCCTCTCCCTTGTTCCAGCAGGCAGCGGAGGTTGTAGCACTCTCCTCGCGATTCCGGCAGCACAACGGCGTGGTACCGGAAGTAGAGGGGAAATCCCGCAGGGCTTCGCCTTAAGCCGGTGCGAGTATGGTGGAGCTTATGAGAGAGGCTATTAGTGGTCTAGTAATTAGACACACCAATTAGAAGGCTCTAAACCAATTAGAAGGCTCTAAACCGCTGGCTAAAGCAATTAGAAGCTCTAAACCAAAACGGCTCTAAACCGGAGATTTAGAGGTGGAAACTTGTGTGTCTAGGAGGGGAGCCCTGCCCCTCCTTATATAGGTGGAGGGGCCGGCCAAGGGGAGGAGAGTCCCTCCCCAAGTCGGCTTGGTGGGGCGCCGGCCAAGGGAGGAACCCTCCTCCAATTCGGCCTCCACCAATCCTCCTCTCTTCCCACTTCCCAAAATTGCCGTTTGACTTTCAAACTAGCCGTTTGACTTTTCAATTTAGGATTTAAATAAATCCTTTATTTGGGACAGCAAGAACACTTAGTACATGATGCAATCATTCCAATATGTAATGACACATTCATGTACCCCTTCCCCTCCGGAGTGCCGGACAATCCGGAACCTTCTAGAACATTCCCGATGAAAACACCGGAATCATTCCCGAACTCCGAAATGGGACTTTCCTTATATGAATCTTATTCTCCGGACCATTCCGGATCACCTCGTGATATCCCGGATCCCATCCGAGACTCCGAACAACATTCGGTCTCTTTCTCATAATACCATAACTACTCAAACAACGTCGAATCCTTAAGTGTGTCTCCCTACGGTTCGTGAATTATGCGGACATGATCGAGACACTTCTCCGAACAATAACCAATAGAGGAATCTGGAAATTCATATGGCTCCCACATATTTCTACGATTACTTTGCGATCGAATGAACCACTTACATACGATACCAATTTCCCTTTGTCTCACGATATGTTACTTATCCGAGGTTATGATCGTCGGTATCTCCGCATACCTAGTTCAACCTCGTTACCGATAAGTACTCTTTTCTCGTTCCCGTGATATGTGATCCCTTGTGACCAAGTCACATGCTTGCAAGCAAATTGGATGACATTCCACCGAGAGGGCCCAGAGTATATCTATCCGTCATGTGGATGGACAAATCCCACTCTTGATCCATGTGTTTCAACCAATACTTTCCGAACACTTAATGCCACCTTTATAGCCACCCAGTTATGGTGTGGTGTTTGATGTCATCAAAGCATCCATCCGGTAAAGGTGATATGCATGATCTCATGGTCGAAGGAATTAGGTTACTATGTATCAGAAAGCATATAGCAATTGAACTATTGAAATGACTTGATCTTTATGCTACGCTTATCAATAGGAGTATGTCCACCATATCATTCTCCTAACGATATGATCTTGTTGTTGATAACATCTCAATGTTCATGATATGGAAACCACAATCATTTAATCAACCAACAAGCTAGTGAAGTATAGAGGCTATACTAGGGACTTCAATTTAAGTTTACAATTCACACAAGTATTAATGGTTTCCTTGTTAATACTATTATAGCATGAATGTAAACATTTATCATAAACACAAAGATATAATAATAACTACATTTATTATTGCCTCTAGGGCATATCTCCAACAGTCTCCCACTTGCACTAGAGTCATCTAATCTAGATTACATGGTAATACACCGAACACCCATGGCAGTTTGGTGTTGGTCATGTTTTGCCCTCGGGAGAGGTTTAGTCAACGGATACGCCACATTCAGATCTGTGTGTACTTTGCAAATCTTTATATCCCCATCCTGGATATGTTCTCGAATAGCGTGAAAACGCAGTTTGATATGCTTCAGCTTCTTGTGTGACCTTGGTTCTTGCGCATTGGCTATGGCGCCCATGTTATCACAGTAGATAGACATTGGGTCCAGCGCACTAGGAACCACACCCAGCTCTGTAATGAACTCTTTCATCCATATCGCTTCTTGTGAAGCCTCCGAAGCAGCCATGTATTCCGATTCAGTTGAAGATCTCGCCACAACGCTTTGCTTTGCACTCCTCCAGCTAACTGCTGCACCATTCAAAATAAATACGTACCCAGATTGTGATTTAGAATCATCTGGATCGGTGTTCCAACTAGCATCGGTGTAACCATTAACAACGAGCTGTTCATCACCTCCATAAGAAAGAACCATATCCTTAGTTCTTCTCAAGTACTTAAGGATGTTTTTGACCGCTGTCCAATGATCCACTCCTGGATCACTTTGATATCTGCTAGTTAGACTAACAGCATATGCGATGTCGGGTCTAGTACATAGCATGGCATACATTAGAGATCCTATGGCTGAGGCATAGGGAGTCTTACTCATCCTTTCTCTATCTTCTGCCGATGTCGGACTTTGAGTTTTACTCAAGGTCGTATTGGGCAACATGGGCAAGAACCCTTTCTTGCTTTCTTCCATTCCAAACTTCTTTAGAACTTTGTCCAAATATGTACTCTGTGACAATGATATTTGGCGTTTCGATCTATCTCTATAAATCTTTATGCCTAATATGTAAGCTGCTTCGCCAAGATCCTTCATTGAAAAACTATTATTCAAATATTCCTTGACACTATTAAGAAGGTCTACATCATTCCCAATCAACAATATGTCATCCACATACAGTATTAAGAATGCTACAGAGCTCCCACTCACTTTCTTGTAAATACAAGCTTCTCCATAAGTTTGTATAAAACCAAAACTTTTGATTATCTTATCAAAACGTAGATTCCAACTTCGTGATGCTTGCTTCAATCCATAGATGGACCGTTGAAGTTTGCATACCTTGTTAGCATCTTTAGGATCGACAAAACCTTTGGGTTGCATCATATACAACTCTTCATCAATGTCTCCATTGAGGAATGTTGTTTTGACATCCATCTGCCATATCTCATAATCATAATATGCAGCGATTGCTAACATAATCCTCACAGACTTTAGCTTCGCTACCGGTGAGAAAGTCTCATCGTAGTCAACTCCTTGAATTTGTCGAAAACCTTTTGCGACAAGTCGAGCTTTATAGACAGTAACATTACCATCAGCATCTGTTTTCTTCTTGAAAATCCATTTGTTCTCGACAGCCTTTCGGCCATCCGGTAAGTCCACCAAAGTCCATACTTGGTTTTCGTACATGGATCCAATCTCGGATTTCATGGCTTCTTGCCATTTATTGGAATCTGGGCTCATCATCGCTTCCTCATATGTCTCGGGGTCATCGGTGTTGTCCACCACCATGACATTCATAACGGAATCATACCAATCTGGAGTGATACGAGTTCTCGTTGACCTCCGAGGCTCTGTAGTAACTTCAACCGAAGTTTCATGATCACCATCATTAGCTTCCTCTCTTATTGGTGCAGGCACCACAGGAACTTCTTCCGGTGCTGCGCTACTCGCAATTTCGAGAGAAGGTTCGACAACCTCGTCGAGTTCTACTTTCCTTCCAGTCACTTCTTTCGAGAGAAATTCCTTCTCTAAAAAGGATCCATTCTTGGCAACGAAGATTTTGCCTTCGGATCTATGATAGAAGGTATACCCAATAGTTTCCTTCGGGTATCCTATGAAGACGCATTTTTCCGCTTTGGGTTCAAGTTTGTCCGGCTGTAACTTTTTTACATAGGCTTCGCATCCCCAAACTTTAAGGAACGACAATTTAGGTTTCTTCCCAAACCATAATTCATACGGTGTCGTTTCAACGGATTTAGACGGTGCCCTATTTAAAGTGAATGCGGCTGTTTCTAATGCATAACCCCAAAATGATAGCGGTAAATCTGTAAGTGACATCATAGAACGAACCATATCTAATCTAAGAGAGTTCGATTACGACGTTCGGACACACCATTACGCTGTGGTGTTCCCGGCGGTGTCAATTGTGAAAGTATTCCGCACTTCTTTAAATGCTCGCCAAACTCGTAACTTAGATATTCACCTCCACGATCAGAACGTAGAAATTTAATCTTCTTGTTACGTTGATTCTCTACCTCACTTTGAAACTCCTTAAACTTCTCGAAAGTTTTGGACTTATGTTTCATGAAATAGATATACCCATATCTACTCAAGTCATCCGTGAAGGTAAGAACATAACGATAACCACCGCGCGATGCTACACTCATTGGACCACACACATCGGTATGTATGATTTCCAATAAGTCCGTAGCTCGCTCCATCATACCAGAAAATGGAGTCTTAGTCATTTTACCCATCAGACATGCTTCGCATCTTTCAAGTGATTCAAAATCAAGTGATTCAAGAAGTCCATCGGAATGGAGTTTCTTCATACGTTTCACTCCAATGTGACCAAGACGACAGTGCCACATATAGGTCGAATTATCGCTTGATTTCAAACGTTTAGCTTCAATATTGTTGATATGTGTATTTCCACTATCGAGATTCAATAAGAATAGACCATCTATCAAAGGTGCATGTGCGTAAAACATATTACTCATATAAATCGAACAACCATTATTCTCTGACTTAAACAAGTAACCGTCTCGCAATAAACAAGATCCTGATATAATGTTCATGCTCAACGCAGGCACCAAATAACAATTATTTAAGTATAAAACTAATCCCGATGGTAGATGAAGGGGTAGCGTGCCGACCGCGATCACATCAACCTTTGATCCGTTTCCCACGCGCATCGTCACCTCGTTCTTCGCTAGCTTCCGTTTATTCTGCAGCACCTGTTTCGAGTTACAAATATGAGCAACCGAACCAGTATCAAATACCCAGGCACTACTACGAATACTAGTGAGATACACATCAATAACATGTATATCAGATATACCTTTCTTCTTGATGTTGCCGTTCTTCAAATCCGCCAAGTACTTTGGGCAATTCCGCTTCCAGTGACCTTCTCCCTTGCAGTAAAAGCACTCAGTATCAGGCTTTGGTCCAGCCTTGGTTTTCTTCGTCGGCGTGGTAACTTTCTTACCACCCTTCTTGAAGTGTCCCTTTTGCTTAGACTTGCCCTTCTTGAATTTGGTGGTCTTATTGACCATCAACACTTGGTGCTCTTTCTTGATCTCCACTTCTGCAGATTTTAACATAGCAAATAGTTCTGGCAACTCTTTGTTCATGTTCTGCATGTTGTAGTTCATCACAAAGTTCCTGTAACTTGGTGGTAGTGATTGGAGGACACGGTAAATCCCCAAAGCATTAGGAATCACTATACCCAAGCTTTGAAGTTTGTTTGCGTGCCCAGACATCTTAAGCACATGCTCACTGACGGAGCTGCCTTCTTCCATCTTGCAGTTAAAGAACTTTTCAGAAGCCTCATAGCTTTCAATTGCCGCATGAGTCTCAAAAATTAATTTGAGATCCTCGACAATATCATATGGGTATGACTCTTCAAACCTTTTCTGAAGCTCCGATTCTAAACCATACAAGATAGCACACTGAACTATGGAGTACTGATTCTTCCGAGCGAGGTAAACATTCTTTACTTCATCGGGAGCATCAGCTGCAGGTGGGTCACCCAGCGGTGCATCCAGCACATAGGTCAAATTACCAGCTGTGAGGACAATCCTCAAATTGCGGAACCAATCCGCGAAGTTGCTTCCATTGTTTTTCAACTTTTCTTTCTCTAGGAACGCATTAAAATTGATGGTAGGGGCTGCCATTGATCTACAACATATTTGCAATAGTTTAGACTAAGTTTATGACAAATTGAGTTCAAATTAATTAATGAAATTAAACTAGGTGAACTCCCACTCAAAACAACATCCCTCACATTGTTTTAGTGATCACACGAACCAAATCCACTACATCAACACCGATCATCACGAGAGTTGATATAGTTTCAATGGCGAACAATCATCATGTTCATCATATCTACTATATGATTCATGCTTTACCTTTCGGTAATCCGTGTTCCTGAGACCATGTCTGTACATGCTAGGCTCGTCAAGATCAAACCTTAGCCACCGCATAAGCAAATCTGGCTTGCTTACGTTGTATACACTTGCGGAATCTAACACACCCGATCATCACGTGGTGCTTCGAAACAACAAGCTTTAGCAACGGTGCTAGCTAAGGGCGAACACTTTATGATTTGAAATTCATGTGCATGAGGGATCATCTTATAATGCTACCGTCGTCTACTAAGCAATACAAGATGCATAAAGGATTAACATCACATGCAATTCATAATATGTGATATGATATGGCCTTTCTTCTTTGTGCTTCCGATCTCCATCTTCAAACACGAACATGATCTCCATCATCACCGGCATTGCATCAAGGTCAATGACGCTGCACCATGGTTGTCGTCCACCGGCTTCAACTATTACAACTACTTTGAATAGACACGCGGGTCTTAACATAAATTAAAGACAACCATATGGCTCCTGCCGGTTGCCAACTTACAATAAGGAACATTGCATACATCAAATATAATCACAATCATGGCCATATCACATCACTGCACACCCCTGCAAAACAAAGTTAGACGCCTCTACTTTCTTTGCATATTTTACGTGGTTTGGGGCTTTCAATAAGTGTCGTTCTAACTTACGAACAAGAACCACAACATTGATACTAGCATTGTTGATTACCCGTTGTAAATTGGATCTTAACTATGCTAGGAGAAACAGGCACCCGCAAAGCCACTTATGCAATACAAGTTGCATGTCAAGCGTGGAGCAAGTCTCATGAATGATGTCATGTAAGGTTAGCCCGGGCCGCTTCATCCCAACATACCGCAAGATGCAAAGTACACAAAAAGCAATCTACAATAAAAGCATCAATGCCCACAATGACCATTGTGTTCTACTCGTGCAACAGATCTACATATAGACACGGCTCTGACACCACTGTAGGGGTTCGTAGCATGGAAAACAAAAATTTTCTATCGCATACAAACAAACAAGCCAAGATCTATCTACTAGATTGTAGCAACGAGTCGATAGAGGAACTCACCCTCGAAGATTCCAAAGCGGTTAACGAGAGCAGATTCTCGTGGGTGATGTAGTCGTACTCTTTCCGATCTCAAGATCGCGTAGACGATCCTTCCGGCGCCACGTTCCGGCAGCGCTCCCGCAGTCGGTCACACGTTCGGTACTCGACGAAGACCTTCCTCTCCCTTGTTCCAGCAGGCAGCGGAGGTTGTAGCACTCTCCTCGCGATTCCGGCAGCACAACGGCGTGGTACCGGAAGTAGAGGGGAAATCCCGCAGGGCTTCGCCTTAAGCCGGTGCGAGTATGGTGGAGCTTATGAGAGAGGCTATTAGTGGTCTAGTAATTAGACACACCAATTAGAAGGCTCTAAACCAATTAGAAGGCTCTAAACCGCTGGCTAAAGCAATTAGAAGCTCTAAACCAAAACGGCTCTAAACCGGAGATTTAGAGGTGGAAACTTGTGTGTCTAGGAGGGGAGCCCTGCCCCTCCTTATATAGGTGGAGGGGCCGGCCAAGGGGAGGAGAGTCCCTCCCCAAGTCGGCTTGGTGGGGCGCCGGCCAAGGGAGGAACCCTCCTCCAATTCGGCCTCCACCAATCCTCCTCTCTTCCCACTTCCCAAAATTGCCGTTTGACTTTCAAACTAGCCGTTTGACTTTTCAATTTAGGATTTAAATAAATCCTTTATTTGGGACAGCAAGAACACTTAGTACATGATGCAATCATTCCAATATGTAATGACACATTCATGTACCCCTTCCCCTCCGGAGTGCCGGACAATCCGGAACCTTCTAGAACATTCCCGATGAAAACACCGGAATCATTCCCGAACTCCGAAATGGAACTTTCCTTATATGAATCTTATTCTCCGGACCATTCCGGATCACCTCGTGATATCCCGGATCCCATCCGAGACTCCGAACAACATTCGGTCTCTTTCTCATAATACCATAACTACTCAAACAACGTCGAATCCTTAAGTGTGTCTCCCTACGGTTCGTGAATTATGCGGACATGATCGAGACACTTCTCCGAACAATAACCAATAGAGGAATCTGGAAATTCATATGGCTCCCACATATTTCTACGATTACTTTGCGATCGAATGAACCACTTACATACGATACCAATTTCCCTTTGTCTCACGATATGTTACTTATCCGAGGTTATGATCGTCGGTATCTCCGCATACCTAGTTCAACCTCGTTACCGATAAGTACTCTTTTCTCGTTCCCGTGATATGTGATCCCTTGTGACCAAGTCACATGCTTGCAAGCCAATTGGATGACATTCCACCGAGAGGGCCCAGAGTATATCTATCCGTCATGTGGATGGACAAATCCCACTCTTGATCCATGTGTTTCAACCAATACTTTCCGAACACTTAATGCCACCTTTATAGCCACCCAGTTACGGTGTGGTGTTTGATGTCATCAAAGCATCCATCCGGTAAAGGTGATATGCATGATCTCATGGTCGAAGGAATTAGGTTACTATGTATCAGAAAGCATATAGCAATTGAACTATTGAAATGACTTGATCTTTATGCTACGCTTATCAATAGGAGTATGTCCACCATATCATTCTCCTAACGATATGATCTTGTTGTTGATAACATCTCAATGTTCATGATATGGAAACCACAATCATTTAATCAACCAACAAGCTAGTGAAGTATAGAGGCTATACTAGGGACTTCAATTTAAGTTTACAATTCACACAAGTATTAATGGTTTCCTTGTTAATACTATTATAGCATGAATGTAAACATTTATCATAAACACAAAGATATAATAATAACTACATTTATTATTGCCTCTAGGGCATATCTCCAACACCATGCCCTAGGATCTAATTGTCTGATACCATGTAAATTTGATTGACTTGCATAATAATATTGCTTGAGGGGTACAGAGTATATATGGGGTCACAAAACTTGTCGGCCAAGATTTCTTAAATCGACTCTAAAACAAACTCTTACAAATCAAAACCGACTCAACATTGTCTAGTCTAACACAAAATATCATGGGCATTGGATAATGTATTCGTAGTTTCAATCGGACCCACTTCCTACTGATTTGGCAGAACTTTGTCTTTTACCACGGATGGACGAAAAGATTTGAGATATTTCGGTTGCGAAATTGTCCATATTGCGACATCACGGTTGAGATATTACATTTTTCTCATTTCTTTGAAAATATTTTCTGCTACTTCTAAAATGAAGTCCAAAGTTTGCCGAGTGTGCTTTTGTTAAGTACTAGGCAAAGCCTCTATGTTTTTATTGGTGGAAAAGTGAGTCACGCGGATCATACACGTCTGCCGTTAGATTATGTACTATCCAACGTCTCTTATCTCTCCTGACCCATATCTCTCCTTTTTTTTTGGTGTAATCTCTATCCTTATCTGCTCAGCCCACCCACGATCGACCCCATCGACCCAATCGAACTCTCTGCCCATCGCGACCAACACGGAGACAAGCATCTCCCACTCCGGCCAGGCTTCTCCCGCCGCCTCCCCGCCGCCAGGCTTCTTCCACTCCGGCCACAAGGTCCCTCCCGCCTCCAGCCGCGCCTCCTCCCTCCACCAGGCTCCTCACCACGAGACGGCGCGCGGCCGATCCCAGGTCAAGGTGGCGGCGACTGGGACCGTGACGGCCGCCGCCTCCCCTCTGCCGCGTTGGTCGCCTTCTCCCCTCTACCGGCCGGCCGCCGCCTCCCCTCTTCCGCTCCGACCGCCTCGTCCCCTCTGCCGCGCCGGCCGCCGCCTCCCCTCTGCTGCTCTCGTTCTTCAGGTCGCCACACCCAACATCTCCGCTGCCCTGCTCCGGCTCGCCGTGTAGCGGAGAAACTCCGACGACGTCCACACACGAAGCCCGCCTGGATTTCAGCGCCTCCCTGTTATCCTGCACGAGGCCGCTGTAGCCTGCCATCCCGCACGAGCACCGCGCACAGGGAGCACGTCAGGATCCACAAGAGCGCTGCATCGTCCTGCCTTTCTTGCAGCAGCACCTCATTTTTTTTTTAATTTTGGAAACTAATTTTGCCGTGTATATTCTCCAACACTCGGCAAACACGATGTGACATGGCACATAAGCTGGGCATACAAATTTTCTGATTTGCTGTGTGGTCTAGGCAGACACTCGGCAAAGCCTCGCCGCCGTTAGCGGTCGCCGGCCGTCTATCACATAAATTTGCCGTGTGTCTTCCTTTTATACACGGCAAAAACTTTGCCGTGTATCCGGGTTTTATGCACTCGGCAAACTCGTCTTTACCGGCGGGTTATTTGCTGTGTGTTGTTTACCGAGTGTATATACACGGCAAAATTTTGCCGAGTGTTTTTTAGCTTTTACTGTGTATTTTTAATACACAGCAAAATTTCGTTTTCCCGTAGTGTGGGCTTCACCACCTTGGCCAGGCACCACCCCTACTTTAGTAGTAGTGGATTACATAGCATAAGCATCTTCACTGTAAATTTAGAGATGAACTGTCATATTTCGGATATAAATGAAAGTTTCTAGAGTCCATATTTAACTCACTAAACCGTAAACAAAACTCCTATCTAGGAGCATTGGAATTTCTATTACGAAAAATCAGATTTCAGATATGTGATAGACCTCACAATATGGAGTGGACAAACCGGATGCCAACAAGCTCTGTTCTTCCTTGCCGCAACACGCGCGGTTTGGATAGATGACCCTAGACACATACATGCAAACTATGTTTAAATTCACGGTATGGGACATATAGAAATCACCACCAGCAAACTTCAGTGTAACCAATAACATATCTCATTGCTTTTCTCTATATTATTATCCAACTAATTGTTCCAAACTATGTTTAGACTGCAGTGGCTAACCTATGTGCAAAAGATTCACTCTGCTGCCAGCTCACAAGTACAGAGAAGTAAGCACCAAAGCTATCTCAAAACTAATGACATTTTTCTTGCGGCAAAAAAAAATCATGCAATCCGTGGAGGCAAGAATGTTCAAAAAACCAATAATGGGATTAATAAGTGTATGTAATCCATAGTCAACAGTAGACTACATATGCATCTCAACCAGAAATTAGCAGTGTGGATCTACAGGAAAGAATATGTCCTTCATCAGCTTCAGTGATTATGGGAAGTGGTTGCATGCCTACTTTATTTCATGTGCCCTTTTGGGCAGGACACTGTACCGGGCCCTATAAAGGCATGCTCGTGGATGTGCTCTTCGTAGTGTAGCGACGTGAGAGCCTCCCGCACAATGGTCGTTGGTACTGTCGTCATCGTCTCCCGCTGATCTCCTTCATGGCCATGTGATCAGTTTGCCGAGTAGTTTCACATCGCATGGATGAGATTGTCCCATTGTTTGATTTCAAAGTGGATGTTTGGTGTCAAAGTAGACGTACGAACACCAATTTATTTTTAGTAGTATAATAAAGATGTAGTGGCATTCATATCCTCGAGACAATGACGAAAACGGGATGACCACTTTCGATTTTGACTTAAAGCTTTTCCTTGAGCTCCACTCCACTCCACTCAAGCTCTGGTTGTAAAGTCCTTTATATCTTGTAATTTGATAAACAATTACTATAATATTTTAGTAAAATTTTAGATGATTGCAGTCAATTTAAAAGCTAATTGTATCAACTATTTTTCAACCTTTAAGCAATAACCTATTGTGTAGGTTACTATTAAAAAGGTTATGACTTTTCCGAAAAATCGATTTGGAGCATGTCCTCACTGAGGACGTTTTTGAATTTTTCGAAAAGCATAAGAAAAGATAAAAACAATATGTACATGTATCCAACAATACGAAATATAAGTTTGCAATTTTTCATCCAAAAATACTTTGTATTGCGAGAGAAGTAAAAAAGACAAATATGACAATTTCTGGGAAAATGGAGGCCTGTTCAAATTTGTACTGTTCACGACCAGATATAAAAAAAATCTCTTTTTTACCAAGGCCAAAATACAAAGTATTTTCACATGATATTTTGCACGCGTATATAAATCATAATCTACACTCCCTCCCTCCCCCCTCCCCCCAGATTTTTTCGCAATTTTTGGAATCTTAAAATTTGATTTTTTTTTTTAAAAAGTCCTCCATGGAGGACGAGCTCCAAATTGACTCTCTCATGACTTTTCTTGCTCCCATCCGGCTACTATATAGAAATCAGGGGATTCACTTTGTCTCCTAGGTGTAAATGCATCCACTGCCGAAAAGTTCCATAAAAAATCCGGGTGTACATGCAAACATTCTATGTTTGTACACAAAGTCTCACAACAAAACATTTTATGTGGCTTGTGTAACAAAGTAATTTTTTGTCTTGTAAAATAGCTTTCCACAAGACTTTTTTTATCATTTTTGCACATACCACAAAACATATATTTTCACCATAAAACTTTTGTGTTAGAACATAGGATGTCTGGATGTACACCGGATTTTGTTTTCAGATTTTTTCAACATTTTGAAATTCATATAAAGTATATTTTTCATAATAGGTTCATCTAGACTTGGGAGCCAAAACGCTTTATATTATTAAATATTTTTTAGGAGTTTTCTTGCTTCCCTCCGGCTTAGATAGAAATCTAATACTTGTGACAGGCTATGCAATCATCATTGGAAGTTCATCGTAGAACAAGAAAAGCTATGCTATAACAGTGGCTAAATAAAAATACTCCCTCCGTCCTGAAATAATTGACTTGAGTTTGTCTATATTCGCATGTACTACACACTAAAATACATCTAGATACATGCAAATCTAAACAAATTCAAGTCACTTATTTCAGGACAGAGGGAGTAAAAATTATAAAAATCAGTAACATCAAATTACTCCATTAAACACATATTAAAAAAATCAAATCGAACCGACATTCTTTCATGGCAGACCAAGTGGGTTTGTCCGTATTGACCATGTATATCTTGAGGTAGAAAGATCAAATGTAAAACAGACTGCAACATGCATTACCATGCTAGCATCCCTGCAATGAAAGCACATGTGCAATTTCTGCAAATTAAACCACCTGTGATGTCCCATTAATCTTTATTTACTTTTTTGATAAAAGCTTGCCATATTTATCTAGCAACATGGATGACATCAATGGCATGCCCTGTATCGCATGCATATTGAAGTACTCCATCTTTGCCAATCTAAAATAGAGCTCCTCTTTAAGATGCCATGTTAGGGTATTGATGGAGAAAATCTATAAATAAGGTACGGTTCTACCTTTTCGATCCAATACTAAAAATGAACTCTGATATGGTTTTTGCCAATTTAAAATCAGATCTCTGGAATTAAAGGGAAAGTAGTTCCCAGCTCCTGGATTACAGAGAACTCGCTAAAATGCAGATTATGAGACTGATTGAAGAATTTTAGTGTCGCGGAAATAATGAAGCCACTTAAATTGGTGAAATACCATAGCAGGTTTCAAATACACACAATTTTTTTTGCGAAAAAGATACACAAAATAATTAATCTGAAGAAATAATCCGCAAAAGCTTAGTTGGTTAAATAGCATGTTTCTCACCACAGTTTGGATCAAGCTTTCACAATCAGCAAAAAGAAAGCTCTTACAGTGGCAGGATCGAAGTGAGAATATACCGACTTTGTTAGGTAGATCACTCCATATATATATTGCAGTACCTACGAGGACAATCTTCGATGATAGTCAGTGAACTGAATGAAAGAGATGGCCAGGCTAGTTACCAACAACACTGTGGAGAAGAGTGGCGAATAAAATGATTACCTGTTGCATGTATGTTTGCCGTTCACCTCACTATATATCCAGGTGATTCACCTGATCACTATTGTTGCTGGCTCGTCCAATAGCATCGCCGCACCTCTGCTCATCCTCGCCCGGCTGATTCACTGCAACAAGTTCCCTAGTTGTCTACCTGCTCAACGTACAAACAATTCAGCTTCTTCCGTGCCACACTTTAACCGATGGATAAAAGAAGGAGCAGATCACACTTACTGAGCTCACCTGCGGGTGAGATGGGGACGAGGCCAACAAAAAAATGGTACCAGGCATGTGGAGTGGATAAGGGAAGAGGGGATGTGGAGTGGCATTTCATTTATAATTTTTGCATGTGTGACACTACGCTTTTGAAATTAATAGTAAAGATATAATTTGTGCGTCTACAAGATATAGATTTTTCTCTCCTGCTAGTAATTTACAATTCCAAAAAAATGATATAAAATGAGTTAAAATTGGGAAAATCATAACTAATTCATTTTAACTCATAAAAATATAAATAATATATCAAAATATTCAGAAAAAATTAGTTCTATGCTTTAGCATAAAAATCATGTATTAATAAGCAACATCAATGACAAGTTATTCTATAAGAACAAAACAACCCTCATAGGTGCATCTAGGGTTTTACGGGAATGCCATTTTAAGGTATCCAGACCTTACTTAAATTGTCGGTCATGTACTAGGGCTAAGTTTAGAAACCTTTTAACTTGTAATTTCATCATTCTTGATTGAGCATTGCATCGACACCATGTGTTGATTGTTGTTTTTCCTCTCCGGTGTTTGCTTCTTCCCGGTAGAGTTCGAGATCGAGATCAAGATCAACACTTTTCCATCGAAGAAGAAGTCTGTTAGGCAACGCGCAGAGCTAGGCCGAAAACAAATTTTTTTTGCTCCGGCCAGCCACCCCAAGATCTAGCCAAGGTCACAGGCAATAGTTCGTACCTCTCGACGCGCAGGTGCGGAAGATGAGGAAGTGCGTCGCGGTGGTGCCATACGTTCCCCTCGTCTTGTCCGGCTCGGCGAAATTTTTGATCCTGGGACCACCTTGTCACCGACTTTGTGCTCCTCCTAGCCTCCGACTTTGCCAACCAACGCCGCCGACGAGCACCGCAGATGTGGTGCTTCTGCTCTCACACACGTACAAGGTGGAACAGCAGCACGCGAGATGCTAGTCTCGTTCTTGTCGACGCGGGACTAGAAAACAGAACGTGTGGTCTAATATAAGACTAATTAATTGGACATAACAAAATATGTGTTGTATTGGCCTAATTAAAAAGTGGCATGCTGTCTGATTGGACAGAAGATATATATACGGATTATAACAAACTAGGTGGGCGAGGCGAGCGCCGCCTATATCGCCCGTTAGATATCACGAGCGAGCACACGAGTTTTTGGTCACGCTCTTATTTCTTTTTTATGTCCAGTTCTTTCAATACACTAACAGTACATACACGATTAATTGGTGGTGTGTTGTTAGCACTTGGGCACAACTTATTATTAGAATATAAATAAATATTTCTAGGTTAAAAATAAATAAGTGTTTATTTCCTTTCTCTAAGCACATGATTTCTCTAACCAATAAATTAACACATGAAGGATCAGTGATACAAATTCAGAAAGAATTATGCCCATCTGTAGTAAATTTTGCAAATTGAGAAGAAGAAGAAAAAAAGTTGGGGAGAAGGAAATGATAGCTCAAGCCGGGGGTGGATTCTGCACTCACCATATTCACAACAACGCCTACTCATGACGTTTGCTTGTTGCTCACAAGTTGAAGGAGAAGAGAGAGCTAAGAGTGGAGGAGAGGAGCAGATGAGAGGGGTGGATAGCCTGAGGAGGAAGACCATTTCCTCGTCTCTAGGCAAGGCCGGGCGTGAAGGTTTAGGCGGAGTGACGCGCCCAGGCGCCTCCCTATCCCACGTAGTGCTGCCCCAGAATCGATGTCCCCATGCCTCCTCTGCAGGCTCAACTCCACGCCAAATACCATGCCTCGAGATGCGTCTCCAAGCCCCCCGCCTCTAGTGTCTATTATAGGGTATCATCACCGCCGTCTCGTCCTCCTGCGTGACACCTCCGCCTGAAGCAACGATTCCGTGCACCCCTCCTTGCACATGGCCGCACAGTGGTCGAGATGAGGCCGAGGGAGGCAGCCTAAAGGAGTTGCAATAAGCGGGCTTAGTGTGGTAGCAGTCGAAGAATCGTAGGCGACAGCCGGAAACCCTAGCCCGAAGCTCTCGAGGAAGACGACTAGAGACGGTCAATCCCACGGAAAATCGCTTTAGAGCACGGGCTCCATGGAGCCTATTTTTGAATTTTTTAAATTCATCAAAAAAAAATTTAAATACCTACATGTAGCCAACAGTATGAAATACACGTCCGCAAAAATTTAAGGGAAAATACCTTATATTTGGGCGCAACAAAAGAGACAAATATGGCAAATTTTGAAAAAAGGGAGGTCCATTCAAATTGCACCGATTTGAATTTATTTCTTTTTTAGGAGAGCAAAATATAAAATATTTTCACATAAGATTTTAGACGCATGTATTATAAATCATTATTTGTATCCTGATATTTTTACTAAAACTTTTTAAATATTTAAATTTTTTTTTAAACAAATCCTCCATGGAGCATGTCCGGACCCACACTCCATAGACATATGATGTGCAAATGCCCTCATTGCTCATGCATATTATCAAGATTAAGCTATAGTATAAAATATTTTCACATAATATTTTAGACGCGTGTATTATAAATCATTATTTGTATCCTGATATTTTTACTAAAACTTTTTAAATATTTAAATTTGATTTTTTTAAACAAATCCTCCATGGAGCATGTCCGGACCCACACTCCATAGACATATGATGTGCAAATGCCCTCATTGCTCATGCATGTTATCAAGATTAAGCTATAGTATAATATACCGAGATGGTCAAGTACCATTTAAAAAATATGAGGACTGCACCGCTGATGGGTGGACAAAGGGGGCAATGACGACCCACCTGATCGTGGAATCGTATCATGGTTGGGTTGTTTTCTACGAATTGTTGTGCCTATGCCAACTAGAATATAATTTGTACATCTACAAGATATAGATTTTCTCTCCCGCTAGTAATTTACAATTCCAAAAAATGATATAAAATGATTTGAAAATGAATTAAAACTGGGAAAATCATAACTAATTCATTTTATAAATAATACATCAAAATATTCAGAAAAATAAGCTCTATGCTTTAGCACCAAAATCATGCATTAATAAGCAACATCAATGACAAGTTATTTTATAAGAACAAAACAACCCTCCTAGGTGCATGGGGTTTTACGGGAATGCCATTTTAGGGTATCCAACCCTTACTTAAATTGTCGGTCATGTACTAGGGCTAAGTTTAGCAACCTTTTAACTTGTCATTTCATCATTCTTGATTGAGCATTGCATCGACACCATGTGTTGATTGTTGTTTTCCCTCTCCGGTGTTTGCTGAAGGAAATATACCCTGAGAGGCAATAATAAAGTTGTTATTATGTATTCCTTATATATGATAGATGTTTATTTTGCATGCTAGAATTGTATTGATCGGAAACATCAATACATGTGTGTTTAATAAACAAAAAGGGTTCCTAGTTATGCCTCTCTTATAGACTAGCTTGTTGATTAACAAGATGATCAAGGTTTCCTGATCATGGATATTGGATGTTGTTAATAACAAGGTCACAGCATTTGTGAAATGATGTGATGAACATTCATCCGAAGTATAGTATTACGATCAAGTCATTATGTTTATATTGTTATAACATCATACGAAGTAATCTTTTTCCTTAGACCATGAGATCATGTTAATTGCTAACACCTAAAGAGTATCTTGATAACATCAAACGTCACACCGTAACAGGGTGAATATAAAGATGGGTTCAGTGCTACGAAGTTGTTATGTTGAGGCTCATGGATCAAGAGTGGAATTTGTCAATCCCGATGACGGATAGATATACTCTGGTCCCTCTTGGTGATATCACATTAAGATAGCTTGCAAGCAAGTGATGTGATCACTAGAATATTATATCACGGGAACGAGAAAAGAGTGCATGTTGATAACGAGATCAAACTAGGTATTTGGATACGGATGATCGAATCTCGGACATGTATTATATCACGAGACAAAGGAATTAAATTACTAGCGTTAAAGGTTCTCACGATCACAGAAGTCATCGTTGAATATGCAGGAGTCAGTATGGATCTCCAGGTCCCGCTTCTGATTATTGATCTGAGAGGAGTCTCAATCATGTCTGCATTATTCACGAACCGTAGGGTGACACACTTAAGAGTTACCGGACACCATTTTGGAGCACATATGTTTCAGACGAAAGAATTGCAAAGCGCAGGAATTGTTTCGATAGAAACCGGAAAATGTTTCGGGCGAAATTGCAGAAAGAGGTTCTGCATGTGATATTGAAATATTGCAAGGGGTTATATGTGAATGTTTGTTAATTAAAGTAATTAACAAAATTCTGAATAAATTTAATAAAAGAGTTTTATTAAATGATAGAGCATTAAACTTAGAGAATTTTAATGCATTTAAAGTGGAGACTTTAAAAGGGAATGTGAAGAGGCATCTTAATGTGGAGGGAGTTACCACCACATGAATGGAGGAGGTGAGGGGTCACCTCCATGAGGCGCCGGCCATGGAGGGGGTACCCCCTCCTCCTATAAAAGGCCCCCCTCTTCCTCCTTCTTCCACACACCTCCTCATGAAGGATCTCTCTCCCCCTTTAGAATTATTTTCCCATGGTCTCGGATTAGCGAGATACATGTTCCCGGTGGCATTTCGTCTTGAAGGAGTTGTTGCTTCCGCTGGATCGCTGGAGCGAGGAGGTGGAGGTTGTCCGGTGGCTTGAACGTGTGTGCGAGTGCGGATGCGCTGCTGATTTGCGGCGCTCGGACTTCCACACGATCTTGAGATCGGCAAGTGTACGACTACATCAACCACGAGTTCCTACTCGTTAACAAAACTCGTTGTATTCGAGGGTAAGTTCTCGATGGATGTATGTCCACCCGTTGCTCTGTACCTAGTAGATAGATCTTGGCGTGTAGTTCTCATCGTAGGAATTTTTTTGTTTTCTATGCTGCGGACCCAACATTTGCTTCTTCCCGGTAGAGTTTGAGATCGAATCCGAGATCGAGATCAAGATCAACACCGTCGAAGATCAACACTTTTCCATCGAAGAAGAAGTCTGTTGGGCAACGTGCAGAGCCAGTCCGAAAACAAAAACGTTTTGCTCCGGCTAGAACTCCGGCCAGCCACCCCAAGATCCAGCCAAGGACAAAGGCAATATTACGTACCTCACGACGCGTAGGTGCGAATGATGAGGAAGCGCGTCGCGGTGGTGTCGTACGTTCCCCTCGTTCCTTCTAGCTTCGGCGAACTTTTTGATCCTAGGACCACCTCATCACCGACTTCGTGCTCCTCCTCCTCGCCTCCGACTTCACCGACGAACGCCGTTGATGAGCACCACAGATGTGGTGCCTCTACTCTCACACATGTACAAGGTGAAATAGCAGCAAGTGAAATGTTAGTCTCGTTCTTGCCACCGTGGGACGGGAAGGTAGAATTGCCAAGTCTATGGAAACCCTAGGAAGCAGCACTGGATTGTCATCTATCTGCCGCCACCCACCTTCCTTTATATACGCAAGTAGGTGAGGGCACACAACACTTGTGTCCCTTGGTCCTAAACCCTAACCCTAGTCAAAGGGGGTCCAACCCATTGACACGTGTCCCTGTCTGAACAAGTTCAACTTTCCGGCTTGTGATAGTCGGATCAACATCCGCCTAGTCCAACTCTCTTAAGCGTGCGATCCCGCAGTCTTACGGTATGCCCGACACAACTCAGTAATCATTCAGTCAGAGTCATAGCTCCGTGACTTTCTGACTAGAGCTGATAATCGGTACCGGCCTCTAGCAAGACTTGCTGATTCCCGATTTGCGCAAGTTCCCTCAATGTGATGATCTGTCCGGGTCCCTTTGCCTCACGATATTGGTGATAAACCGCAGGGGAGATTCCGTCATCCCGGTATCGGTTTACTCTCTTCTCGTTGCAGTGATAACTTATTCCCTCCGGCTTCACTAAGTCGGACTATCTCGATCAACACTTGATCGATTAGCGTATGGCCATGCTTCTGAATCTTATCATAGGAGAGGGCCCAGAGAATATCTCTCTGAGATGGAGGGGCAAATTCCGTCTTAGCTGATCCACGTCACACATCTTCCTTCGAAGTCGGCCTAAGACCACTCTTATGACTCCCAGTTATGGTGAGTGTTAGATGGAGTCAAAGCCGACTTTTCCACAACTCGGATTGTGTGATCCCCTCAGGTCTAAGGATTGCATTGTGTAATTGCAGTGACATATACAACTTGCTTTAAGCCGCATACTAGTTTACAAATACAAGGTGGAATGTGAGCCTCAATCTCCCACTTGCACTAGCGTCAAACACTCAGGCATCTCTAGGCCTTAGGCATCTCATGCCCATGGCTCTAACATGCGTCTCAAACTTAGGTTGTGGAAGAGGCTTGGTCAATGGGTCTACTAAATTTGTATCCATGTGTACCTTGGATATCTTAATTTCTTTGTTATCGACGAACTGTTGAATCAGGTGAAATTTCCTGAGTATGTGCTTGTTCTTCTGGTGTGCCCGGGGCTCCTTAGCTTGTGCAATAGCACAAGTATTGTCACAGTACATGTCTAACGGACTGGAAGAGCCTGGAACAACGCCGAGCTCAATCAGGAAATTTCTGATCCAAACCCCTTCTTTTGCCGCCCTCTAAGGAAGCAACATACTCAGCTTCCATAGTAGAATCGGCCACCATCTCTTTCTTGGAACTCTTCCAGATCACTACACCTCCATTCACTATGAACACATAGCCAGATTGCGAGCATGAGTCATCTAGGTCGGTCTGAAAGCTAGCATCTGTGTAACCCTTTACACCTAGCTCTTCCTCACCACCATAGACTAGGAACACATATTTAGTATGTCTCAAGTATTTAAAGATATTCTTTACTGCTATCCAGTGGCCTTCAACGGGATCCGACTAATATTTGCTCGTTACACTTAGAGCATAGGAAATATCCAGCCTAGTACATATAATCGCATACATGATCGATCGTATTGCCGAAGCATAAGAGATCCTCTCCATCTGACTTCTCTCATCAGTCGACGATGGGAATTGAGCCTTACTAAGTCGGATTCCATGTGCCATCAGCAATAACCCTTTCTTAGTTGAATCCATATTTAACTTCTTCAATATCTTATCTAGATATGTACTCTGACTCAACCTATGAGTCTTCGGGATCTCTCTCTGTAGATATTAATTCCTAGTATAAATGCCACCTCACCCAAGTCCTTCATTTGGAAACACCTTTCCAAAGAATTCTTGGTTTCTTGCAACATTGGAACATTATTTCTGACTAACAATATGTCATCCACATACAGTAGTAGGAAAACAACTAAGCTTTCACTAAACTTCCTGTATACACAGGAATCTTGTTCACTTTTGATGAAGCCAAACGATTTGACCACTTCATCAAAGCGAATGTTCCAACTCCGACTTACTTGCTTCAATCCGTAGATGGATTTCCGAAGCTTGCAAACTTTGTTAGGACTAGTCAGATCGACAAAACCCTAGGGCTATATCATATACATGTTCTTAGTTAAATTTCCGTTAAGAAAAGTCGTTTTGACATCCATCTGCAATATTTCCCAATTGAAATATGCAGTTAGTGCTAACATGATCCTCACCGACTTGAGCATCGGTACTAGCGAGAAGGTCTCGTCGTAGTCAACTCCTTGAACTTGTCGGAACCCTTTCACGACAAGCCGTGCTTTATAGATAGAAATATTTCCGTCTTGGTTAGTTTTACTTTTAAAGACCCATTTGCAATCGATGGATCTTGCACCATCAGTCAAATCAACCAAGTTCCAAACTTTATTGTCATCCATGGACTTTAACTCGGATCTCGTGGCTACAAGCCATGACTCGGAATCAGCAGTTCCCATCGCACCCTGATAAGTAGTCGGCTCATTGCCGTACAACATAAGAACGTCTCCACGTAATCTTGCTGATCTTCATGGTTCAGGTGGATTTGCTGGCTTAGGTACAACATCCGGCTCAACCTCCAAGGTTGCCGACTTGTCCTGAGTCGGTGAATCCTGAATTTCTTTGAGGTGCACCCTATTCCCACTATATTTCCGACATAGAACCTCTTTCTCTAGAAAGACACCGTTTTGAGAGAAAACACTTTGCCCTCTTCTCGGTTGTAGAAATAGTAATCCAAAGTTCCCTTAGGGTAGCCTACGAAAACTAATTTATCCGACTTGTGGTTGAGCTTGTCGGATCGTAACCTCTTGAAAAAAGCTTCACAACCCCAAATCTTGAGAAAATCCAAGGCTGGCTTCTTGCCCGTCCACATCTCATGTGGTGTCTTTTCTACTGATTTAGATGGTACTTTGTTTAGTGTTATCGCTGCTATCTCTAGACAAAAACTCTAGAATGATAAAGATAGATTCGTATTACTCATCATTGACCTCACCATGTCTAACAAGATTCGGTTCCACCTTTCCGACACACCATTTCTCTGAGGCGTTCCTAGAGGACTGAGTTGTGGAACTATTCCACAACTCTTGAGATGGTCATCAAAATCATGGATCATATATTTGCCTCCATTATCTGATCACAAAAACTTAATATTCTTACCGATTTCATTGTGCACATCACTCTAAAACCCTTTGACCTTTTCAAAGGTTTCTGACTTGGATTTCATCAAGTAGAGATAGCCATATCTACTAAAATCATTCATGAACGTAACAAAATACTCATAACCACCTCTGGATGTCGTGCTCATTGGTCCGCATACATCACTATATGTCAGCTCCAGTAAGCCATACGCCCTCTCGCAACTCTTTGTGAAAGGTTTCTTGGTCATCTTTCCCACCAAAAAAGATTCACATATTTCGAATGGCTCCAAACCGGATGAATCCAGGAGTCCATCACCATGGAGATTCCTGCATGCGTTTCCAGCTGATATGACCAAGGCGACAATTCCATAGATAAGTAGAACTAAGATCATTCGGCTTTAACCTTTTAACATTCAAGTTATAGACTGATTTACATTCAAGATCAAGCACAAAAAGTCCATTTTGGACAGATGCATAGCCATGAAACATATTATTCAAATAAAGGGAACAACCTTGCTCCATCAAACATTTGATTTAAACAAGATGGCTTCCTATAGTCACTATCCAGCCTACAGGTCTCCTAAAATGGTTTTAATCGTAAGGTCGGAGCGTATGCTCTGATACCAACTGTGGTGATCCAGCATAGCACTTCATGATGTAGTACACTATAGTCATTAACACAACACCAATGAAACACCGTTCACTAGTATTACATTCCTCAGAGTGGTACAACAAAAATATAGCAGGTCCAAGACATGACTGTAGATTACAACTCGACTCTTTACAAAATATCCAGAGAACTCTCTAGGTTATAGCGAGAGAAAGCAACTTCTTACAAAGGAGAACCAAAAATAACAACTCATAAACATCCTACTAAATAGACTAGTATCTAAATTATTTAGCTTGCAAATACTACTATTGCATTGCTCTACAGAAGTAGGTTCTATGGCTAGATACTATATTCCTATCAAGTCAACAACTTTATCTTCTCTTTAATTTATGTATATGTTGTATCCATTGACTTCATTGAAGAGTTTGAACTTTTGATGATGATTCCCTTGAGCATAAGTTGATGTAGACATTGTCTTTGTTGGCTTCAGAATCTAGCAAGGTTAAGAAGATACGGGTGAGTATGAGTGTACTCAGCAAGTTCACTAAAAAGAAGTGTTTGATACACTATCTACTGCCACAGACCATAGGTCATTGGCTATGCATGTTTTCGTAAACATTTCTTCAAAGGTTGCTTTTATTATGAAAAGCTATGCCCGTCAGCCTTCACAGATTTACCAGAACATCATAGAGTTCCTTTCCTACCGCATTCGTAGCACCTTCCTGGAACATGAAGTAACAAATTACAGTTCTTACACTCTACAGAGATGCGTTACCTTACCCATGAGAGATCCTTATCCATGTTGCACATCAGAGCAGCCAACCCGTTCATATTTCCTTGGTATGAAGCCTGGTATAAGGTCCAAGCCGATCAAAGCCCTTCTCCGCGACCCCACATGCCCCCTTGGTGTACACCATGCCCACATATCTTATTACGTCAATGGTTAGTACAGACCTTATAGATGCCAGAACAACCGTGAGACGTTGAGGGATCCCACCCATATGTTGCATATCCTCTACGAATTACATACTCACGCTACAAGGATAAAAGCCATGGCCTGTGCATCTGTTGACATGCGAAAGGAAGTAGATCCAGCTGACTTCTCCGTCCCATTTCAGATCTCATGGTTCGCGCGTATTATACGGCGCTAGAATCATTGGCGACATTGGTTGTTTAATCCTAGATAATATGTTTCTTTACCACAAGAACTTCCATAGTAGCTTATTACCACTTGGTAAATAACCCATAATCATATCACTATGAAAATAGCATTTTCTGACCTTTTATAAATGCAGGTGATCACAACTTTCGATTTGCAAATACTTTATAGAAAATAACCAAAGTACATGAGCAAGTGTGAACTTGCCTTTTGTGATTGCAAGATTATGCACTCACGGTCTTCGAGAAAATAGAAGATTCAATATCTGAAAACAACATCATTGGTCTGGTAAGGAATAATGTTTAAGGAAGCAAGATGCTATTATGCATAAGTATTGTACTGCAATTTGATAAACTATAATCCACGGAATAAACATTGATGATCTAGGGTTTGGAAACTGGGAATGGTTTCTTTGGAATGTGTTGCACTTTTAGATCAATTTTACACTTGTGCTTCTTATAAGGCTTGTGAGAGTGTGTGAAATAGCTTGCAAGTGTAATAAAGTAATGTACATCGATAAAACACTCAAATGTGGAATGTATCCAAGGACTCCTCATATAAAGATTGTTAATCAATTATGGCCTTTATGGAAATGCTTAAGTATTACTTTTGATGTAACTTAAAAGAATAACTTTGAAAGAAAAGGTTATCTTTCAAAGGAAAGCATTTAAATTATAAGTCATCACTTTTAAGTTTCTTACTAACTATAATTATTAGGGGAGAAAACAATTACCATATTTGAATAGCTATAATACTTGTAGTGGAGACTTATGTATCTTTAATATGGGAAGACATTATATGTGGTTTATTTCATAACACTTCATGAAGGTGCAATAAAAGTATTATTGATTTTATTTGAGTAGTGTTACTTAACATTTTAAGTGGAGGGAATCATTTATCTTATTAAGAGGTAGTGGTTATAATGTATAACATAGAAATGGTGTTACTTAAGGTACTTATAAATCTTGCTTAGAATTTAAGTGAATTACTTTCTTGTAAAAGAAGAGATGGTGAGAATGTTTAATAAGTCAAAAAATACTATCTTTGATGATTTTATAACTAATACCCATTTTGGAAAATGGTATATAATTATTTCTGAATGATAATTTTAGAAAATACATTTAAAGGTATTTGGATTATTTTTATTTCATACCAACATTATTTAAGACTAATTCTATTATTAAACCTTCAATGAATTATCATTCCTAACAGTCTCCCATTGGCACTAGAGTCGAACACTCAGGCATCTCTAGGATTATGCGTCTCAAACTTAGGTTGTAGAAGCGGCTTGGTCAACAGGTCTGCAACATTCCGTGTGTATCTTGTATAGATTAATTTCTCCATTATCGACGAACTGTCTAATCAGGTAAAATTTCCTGAGTATGTGCTTGTTATTATGGTGTGCCCCGAGCTCCTTGGCTTATGCAATAGCACCAGTATTGTCACAGTACATGTCTAACGGACTGGACGAGCCCAGAACAATGCCGAGTTCAATCAGAAAATTTCTGATCCAAACCCATTCTTTTGCCGCCTCTGAGGCAGCAATATACTCAGCTTCCGTAGTAGAGTTGGCCACCTTCTCTTGCTTGGAACTCTTCCAGATCACTGCACTTCCATTCACTATGAACACATAGCTTGATTGCGAGCGTGTAACCCTTTACACCTAGCTCTTCCTCACCACCATAGACTAGGAAAACATCTTTAGTACATCTCAAGTACTTGAAGATATTCTTTACTGCTGTCCAGTGGCCTTCGCTAGAATCTGATTGATATCTGCTCGTTACACTTAGAGCATAGGAAATATCCGGCTTAGTACATATCATCGCATACATGCTCGATCCTACTGCCTAAGCATAAGAGATCATCTCCATCCGACTTGGCTCATCAGCCGACGCTGGGCATTGAGTCTTACTAAGTCGGATTCCATGCGCCATCGGCAAGAACACTTTCTTAGCCGAATCCATATTGAATTTCTTCAATATCTTATCTAGATATGTACTCTGACTCAAACGTATGGGGTTGCCATGTTTAGTGTCACTTTGACGCATCATAATCATCCCGATAGGACGTACCAGGTTAGGGTCACCAACGAGGAGACCCGAACATATTTTAGTGGTCCTGGATGGAACAGACTCCTCATCTCGTACAACGACATGCAAGAGGGACGGGAGTTCAAGTTTTTTGCTCAGTCATACTTATGGCATAATCTATTTCACTTGCTTTCCTCCCGACTCTTCCGACGAGGGTGAAGATGAGTGAACTCTAGATAATGCTATATGAACCAATGTCCTAGCTACATTGAACTGCTATTGTTTCCTGCGTTAATATGTATTTTGCTATCATTATCCTATATACTATGTATTCATGTATTCATCTGTGTATTCTGTCTTTTTTTTGCTCTGATACAGAATACTATCGGCGAACAAATTGTAGGGGATATTATCCTGTGTATTCATCTGTGTATTCCTGTGTTAATATGTATTGTAGTGACTATATCATGAATGACCTTGATGGCACATTCAACTCTCTTGTCGCTGCCATCAATGTCGTTCCAACTACTGCCCTCAATGACATGTGCTCTCAGCTGCTTTCCTGCGAGAATCATGATGCCATGCTACTCTTAACCAGCCAAGATCCGAGCGGTTTCATTTCCTCCATCAATGCTGCCTCCCTAGGCCCCCTCCTACCTATGGGGTCGCGCCTCAACATCCACCACGACAGCCCTACATGCCACCTCCACCTACATACAATCAACCATACATGCCTCCTACACCCACATATTTACAGCCGGCCCCGCAGCACTACATGCCTCAAACATAGTCGCCGCAGTTTCATTATTTCATGTCGCCGCCTCGTTCTTACCAGACTCCCCCGATGCCCTACATTCCACCCCCGATGTGCCCAACTCCACCACCTGAGCGGCCCCCCAAAACGTGGTCGGCCTCGACCTAATTAGCGGCGTCGGCCCAAAGAGGGCACGGAAAGAACCGTGATCATGGTCGTGTCGATACGCCTTGGCAGGACTGACGAATACGACTCTCGATCGCAATCTGGATACGTGTTCATCCTGAACGAAGGTGTAGTGAGCTGGAAAATTTCCAAGCAAGAGGCGGTAGACAAATCTACTACGGAAGCTGAGTACATTGTTGCCTCGGAGGCGGCAAAAGAAGGTGTTTAGATCAGGAACTTCCTGATTGACACTAGTAGAAAATGAGGCTTTCGTCCACCCCAGTTTAAAGCATTAGTCCCGGTTGTGGTTGGACCCGGGACTAATGCTCACATTAGCCCCGATCAAACGGAACAATCTTTATTCCTGGGTCAAACGGGACCTGTAGTCCCGGTTGAAGATACGAACCGGGACTAAAGGGGTGACCTTTAGTCCTGGTTCGTATTACCAACCGCGACTAAAGAAAATGGACAAAAAAATTCCTAAATGGCCATAACTTTTACATACGATGTCAGAAAAAACGTACAACCTATCCAAACGTGCAGAAAACAATTTCCTCTTTGATTTCAACAGCTTTAGGCCGTTTTGGATTCTTTTAGATTCATAAAATTCGAAAAGAAATACAAATTATTTCAAAAATTAAAAAAAACTAGTAGTTTTGTATGTCATATTTGAATTTCTCACATTTTTCTGATAATAATGGATATATTATTTGTCAAATTTTGATTTACAGATTTAAAGATATTATTTATGTCATATTAAATGAATAAATGGCAAAAAATGAATAAAATATTAATTTAATTAGTTTTTTATTTTCATATGAATAAAATATTATTATTACTTATTTATGATTGTTTACTTAATTAGTTGTTCATAATTTCAAAAAATAAAGACGGTTGACATATTGATATGAGTTAATAGGATTGATACACTAGTCCTAACAAAAGGTATAATTGTCCTTCACTCGAGGTGTGAGAGATGGAATGAGGAAGTTAAGCGTGCTCGGGGTGGAGTAGTGCTAGGATGGGTGATCGACCGGGAAGTTTGACCGTAAGTGTAATTTGAACTAATATTAAGTATAGGTAGTATTAAAAATGAGAGATGTGAGAAATTAAAGAGTCAGATAATTCAAAAGTTTAAAAAAAATTGAAAAAAAATGGATTTTTTTTTTGAAAAAATTACGAACCGGGGCTAAAGGTCCCGCTCCCTCAACGCAGTCTCGTAAGGACCTTTAGTCCCGGTTTGACTAAAGGGGTGACTTTTAGTCCCGCTTTCGTAGTCCCGGTTGGCAAACCGGGACTAAAGGCCCTTACAAACCGGGACTAAAGGCCCGTTTTCCACTAGTGTGATCTTGGTGTGCTTTTGGCTATATCGAATCCGTTGAACGTGTACAGTGATAAAATAGGTACCATTGCCCAAATCAAGGAACCAAGAGCACACCAGAAAAACAAACATGTACCCAAAAAGTATCACCTCATTCTAAGGATCAAGTCGCCATGTGCCCAACAAAACTGTATTAATTGGTCAAGAATCTTTATGAATTTTCGAAAGGTTTCAATTTAGAGGAGGGCTATATGAAAGATATATATTGATGAAATCATATGAGTTAGGAGGTGTATTGTAGTACACCAAAGCGAATCCCTCATAGCCTATACTTGCCTTGGGGGGTTTCCTCTATATATATTAAGACTAGTCATAATATATAGTGAGATATATTATATGCTAGTACCATGCATATGATACCAGTACATATTTGATGTCAGTCCTTGTTGATAGCCTCCTTGTCCAAGGCGGAGATGACTGCTTTTGCACGACAACCACTGTCACAGGTGTAGAGACAGGAAGGGTCTTTGTCGCACATCTTGCTGTAGACGCCGATACAAGTGGCAGCAGACGCCTCAACCTTCTCATCACCGCCGGACCTAGCAACAAGCGCCTTCTTCTCCGCGTCCGGGGTGTAGGAGTATGCTGCGGAGGAATAGGTGAGATCCTCCGCGTCGGCCTGGCACAAGGTGTCACACCCCGCCGTAGTCGTCATTTTGCCGCCGCAGTCTTCTTCTTTCTTGCTGCTGCTAGTAGTACATATGTCCTCCTTCTTGATGTTGTTGTTGCACTCACGGAGGCAGCCGGCCTTGAGCTTGGCGAACCCGGGAAATAACGTGGCATCGGAGGAACCACCAGCAGCTACGTCCTCCTTCGCCCGCTTCTTGCAGCTGGCCACCTTCTCGGCGAGGGTCGCTTTATGAAATTCAGTTTCTTTCGAGAATTTGTCACGACACATCGCGTCACAATCCTTGGAGCACGAAGGGACGTCATCCTTCTTCACCATCATGTCACATACTGTGTAGCAGTCCTCGACGCAACCGTGCGACGCCACCGCCACTGCCGCCGCCGCCGGAAGCCCCAACACCACCACCACCAACACGAGGGTCGTCACGAGGAACGACAACCCGCCAATCTTCCTCTCGGAGGCCATTGCTTCTTGATTGCTATATATTTTGGCAAATCAATCAATTCATGTGATCGAAGCTTCTTCTTCGTTGCCGGCCGGCCGGTGCTCTTTTATATACGACGGATGGAGTTAATTTTAAGGATGACGTTTCTTTACATAGAAAATACTACTATATGAGTGGTTCCCTATATATGCTCTTTTATCTATTTTCGGCCTTATTATTATGCATGCCCCTTGCTTCTTTTTCATGCATGCATCTACTTTTAGCAGCATGCATACCCGTCCTTCTCGTGGATGCGCTGCTGACGGGTGGACAAAGGGGGCAATGACCACCCACCTGACCGTGGAATGCATCGTGGATGCGCTTAAGGTGGTTGTTTTCTACCAATTGTTGTTGTGCCTATGCCAACAAGAATATACTAGCGGAATGCCCATGCGTTGCTACGGACGATAAATAAACTATTTCTTATTTCACGATTATGTTTAACTTTTATCCCACCTCATTTTCTCTCTCCCTTGCAACAAGAGAATGTGTTGTTTTCCGTCACATGTCTCCCCCTACCATTTAAGTAAAAGAAATTATATTATAAATATACATGATCGTTTAAATAGTTCCAAAGACGAGCAATGCTATTTTTCAATCAAATTATGTGCTCCAGTTAAGCATATTCCAACAACATACAAGCCTCCAAAATAAATTGGACATCATAAGTGTTAAAAAGCTAACAAATGAACAATTCTCTATTTTAAAATTTTGATAGAAAGCACCACAAATAAGAATTTATCGTCCTTCTAGAACAGTTATAGGAAATGGTAAAGAAAGAAGACTTAAACAGTAAGTTCACAAATCAAGGGAAATTAACTTGAATTTTCCGTAGTGGTAGTTTGGGCTTCACCACCTTGGCCAGGCACCACCCCTACTTTAGTAGTAGTGGATTACATAGCATAAGCATCTTCACTGTAAATTTAGAGATGAACTGTCATATTTCGGATATAAATGAAAGTTTCTAGAGTCCATATTTAACTCACTAAACCGTAAACAAAACTCCTATCTAGGAGCATTGGAATTTCTATTACGAAAAATCAGATTTCAGATATGTGATAGACCTCACAATATGGAGTGGACAAACCGGATGCCAACAAGCTCTGTTCTTCCTTGCCGCAACACGCGCGGTTTGGATAGATGACCCTAGACACATACATGCAAACTATGTTTAAATTCACGGTATGGGACATATAAAAATCACCACCAGCAAACTTCAGTGTAACCAATAACATATCTCATTGCTTTTCTCTATATTATTATCCAACTAATTGTTCCAAACTATGTTTAGACTGCAGTGGCTAACCTATGTGCAAAAGATTCACTCTGCTGCCAGCTCACAAGTACAGAGAAGTAAGCACCAAAGCTATCTCAAAACTAATGACATTTTTCTTGCGGCAAAAAAAAATCATGCAATCCGTGGAGGCAAGAATGTTCAAAAAACCAATAATGGGATTAATAAGTGTATGTAATCCATAGTCAACAGTAGACTACATATGCATCTCAACCAGAAATTAGCAGTGTGGATCTACAGGAAAGAATATGTCCTTCATCAGCTTCAGTGATTATGGGAAGTGGTTGCATGCCTACTTTCTTTCATGTGCCCTTTTGGGCAGGACACTGTACCGGGCCCTATAAAGGCATGCTCATGGATGTGCTCTTCGTAGTGTAGCGACGTGAGAGCCTCCCGCACAATGGTCGTTGGTACTGTCGTCATCGTCTCCCGCTGATCTCCTTCATGGCCATGTGATCAGTTTGCCGAGTAGTTTCACATCGCATGGATGAGATTGTCCCATTGTTTGATGTCAAAGTGGATGTTTGGTGTCAAAGTAGACGTACGAACACCAATTTATTTTTAGTAGTATAATAAAGATGTAGTGGCATTCATATCCTCGAGACAATGACGAAAACGGGATGACCACTTTCGATTTTGACTTAAAGCTTTTCCTTGAGCTCCACTCCACTCCACTCAAGCTCTGGTTGTAAAGTCCTTTATATCTTGTAATTTGATAAACAATTACTATAATATTTTAGTAAAATTTTAGATGATTGCAGTCAATTTAAAAGCTAATTGTATCAACTATTTTTCAACCTTTAAGCAATAACCTATTGTGTAGGTTACTATTAAAAAGGTTATGACTTTTCCGAAAAATCGATTTGGAGCATGTCCTCACTGAGGACGTTTTTGAATTTTTCGAAAAGCATAAGAAAAGATAAAAACAATATGTACATGTATCCAACAATACGAAATATCAGTTTGCAATTTTTCATCCAAAAATACTTTGTATTGCGAGAGAAGTAAAAAAGACAAATATGACAATTTCTGGGAAAATGGAGGCCTGTTCAAATTTGTACTGTTCACGACAGATATAAAAAAAATCTCTTTTTTACCAAGGCCAAAATACAAAGTATTTTCACATGATATTTTGCACGCGTATATAAATCATAATCTACACTCCCTCCCTCCCCCCTCCCCCCAGATTTTTTCGCAATTTTTGGAATCTTAAAATTTGATTTTTTTTTTTAAAAAGTCCTCCATGGAGGACGAGCTCCAAATTGACTCTCTCATGACTTTTCTTGCTCCCATCCGGCTACTATATAGAAATCAGGGGATTCACTTTGTCTCCTAGGTGTAAATGCATCCACTGCCGAAAAGTTCCATAAAAAATCCGGGTGTACATGCAAACATTCTATGTTTGTACACAAAGTCTCACAACAAAACATTTTATGTGGCTTGTGTAACAAAGTAACTTTTGTCTTGTAAAATAGCTTTCCACAAGACTTTTTTTATCATTTTTGCACATACCACAAAACATATATTTTCACCATAAAACTTTTGTGTTAGAACATAGGATGTCTGGATGTACACCGGATTTTGTTTTCAGATTTTTTCAACATTTTGAAATTCATATAAAGTATATTTTTCATAATAGGTTCATCTAGACTTGGGAGCCAAAACGCTTTATATTATTAAATATTTTTTAGGAGTTTTCTTGCTTCCCTCCGGCTTAGATAGAAATCTAATACTTGTGACAGGCTATGCAATCATCATTGGAAGTTCATCGTAGAACAAGAAAAGCTATGCTATAACAGTGGCTAAATAAAAATACTCCCTCCGTCCTGAAATAATTGACTTGAGTTTGTCTATATTCGCATGTACTACACACTAAAATACATCTAGATACGTGCAAATCTAAACAAATTCAAGTCACTTATTTCAGGACAGAGGGAGTAAAAATTATAAAAATCAGTAACATCAAATTACTCCATTAAACACATATTAAAAAAATCAAATCAAACCGACATTCTTTCATGGCAGACCAAGTGGGTTTGTCCGTATTGACCATGAACTTTCTGTGATGTATATCTTGAGGTAGAAAGATCAAATGTAAAACAGACTGCAACATGCATTACCATGCTAGCATCCCTGCAATGAAAGCACATGTGCAATTTCTGCAAATTAAACCACCTGTGATGTCCCATTAATCTTTATTTACTTTTTTGATAAAAGCTTGCCATATTTATCTAGCAACATGGATGACCAATGGCATGCCCTGTATCGCATGCATATTGAAGTACTCCATCTTTGCCAATCTAAAATAGAGCTCCTCTTTAAGATGCCATGTTAGGGTATTGATGGAGAAAATCTATAAATAAGGTACGGTTCTACCTTTTCGATCCAATACTAAAAATGAACTCTGATATGGTTTTTGCCAATTTAAAATCAGATCTCTGGAATTAAAGGGAAAGTAGTTCCCAGCTCCTGGATTACAGAGAACTCGCTAAAATGCAGATTATGAGACTGATTGAAGAATTTTAGTGTCGCGGAAATAATGAAGCCACTTAAATTGGTGAAATACCATAGCAGGTTTCAAATACACACAATTTTTTTTGCGAAAAAGATACACAAAATAATTAATCTGAAGAAATAATCCGCAAAAGCTTAGTTGGTTAAATAGCATGTTTCTCACCACAGTTTGGATCAAGCTTTCACAATCAGCAAAAAGAAAGCTCTTACAGTGGCAGGATCGAAGTGAGAATATACCGACTTTGTTAGGTAGATCACTCCATATATATATTGCAGTACCTACGAGGACAATCTTCGATGATAGTCAGTGAACTGAATGAAAGAGATGGCCAGGCTAGTTACCAACAACACTGTGGAGAAGAGTGGCGAATAAAATGATTACCTGTTGCATGTATGTTTGCCGTTCACCTCACTATATATCCAGGTGATTCACCTGATCACTATTGTTGCTGGCTCGTCCAATAGCATCGCCGCACCTCTGCTCATCCTCGCCCGGCTGATTCACTGCAACAAGTTCCCTAGTTGTCTACCTGCTCAACGTACAAACAATTCAGCTTCTTCCGTGCCACACTTTAACCGATGGATAAAAGAAGGAGCAGATCACACTTACTGAGCTCACCTGCGGGTGAGATGGGGACGAGGCCAACAAAAAAATGGTACCAGGCATGTGGAGTGGATAAGGGAAGAGGGGATGTGGAGTGGCATTTCATTTATAATTTTTGCATGTGTGACACTACGCTTTTGAAATTAATAGTAAAGATATAATTTGTGCGTCTACAAGATATAGATTTTTCTCTCCTGCTAGTAATTTACAATTCCAAAAAAATGATATAAAATGAGTTAAAATTGGGAAAATCATAACTAATTCATTTTAACTCATAAAAATATAAATAATATATCAAAATATTCAGAAAAAATTAGTTCTATGCTTTAGCATAAAAATCATGTATTAATAAGCAACATCAATGACAAGTTATTCTATAAGAACAAAACAACCCTCATAGGTGCATCTAGGGTTTTACGGGAATGCCATTTTAAGGTATCCAGACCTTACTTAAATTGTCGGTCATGTACTAGGGCTAAGTTTAGAAACCTTTTAACTTGTAATTTCATCATTCTTGATTGAGCATTGCATCGACACCATGTGTTGATTGTTGTTTTTCCTCTCCGGTGTTTGCTTCTTCCCGGTAGAGTTCGAGATCGAGATCAAGATCAACACTTTTCCATCGAAGAAGAAGTCTGTTAGGCAACGCGCAGAGCTAGGCCGAAAACAAATTTTTTTTGCTCCGGCCAGCCACCCCAAGATCTAGCCAAGGTCACAGGCAATAGTTCGTACCTCTCGACGCGCAGGTGCGGAAGATGAGGAAGTGCGTCGCGGTGGTGCCATACGTTCCCCTCGTCTTGTCCGGCTCGGCGAAATTTTTGATCCTGGGACCACCTTGTCACCGACTTTGTGCTCCTCCTAGCCTCCGACTTTGCCAACCAACGCCGCCGACGAGCACCGCAGATGTGGTGCTTCTGCTCTCACACACGTATAAGGTGGAACAGCAGCACGCGAGATGCTAGTCTCGTTCTTGTCGACGCGGGACTAGAAAACAGAACGTATGGTCTAATATAAGACTAATTAATTGGACATAACAAAATATGTGTTGTATTGGCCTAATTAAAAAGTGGCATAGCTGTCTGATTGGACAGAAGATATATATACGGATTATAACAAACTAGGTGGGCGAGGCGAGCGCCGCCTATATCGCCCGCTAGATATCACGAGCGAGCACACGAGTTTTTGGTCACGCTCTTATTTCTTTTTTATGTCCAGTTCTTTCAATACACTAACAGTACATACACGATTAATTGGTGGTGTGTTGTTAGCACTTGGGCACAATCTTATTATTAGAATATAAATAAATATTTCTAGGTTAAAAATAAATAAGTGTTTATTTCCTTTCTCTAAGCACATGATTTCTCTAACCAATAAATTAACACATGAAGGATCAGTGATACAAATTCAGAAAGAATTATGCCCATCTGTAGTAAATTTTGCAAATTGAGAAGAAGAAGAAAAAAAGTTGGGGAGAAGGAAATGATAGCTCAAGCCGGGGGTGGATTCTGCACTCACCATATTCACAACAACGCCTACTCATGACGTTTGCTTGTTGCTCACAAGTTGAAGGAGAAGAGAGAGCTAAGAGTGGAGGAGAGGAGCAGATGAGAGGGGTGGATAGCCTGAGGAGGAAGACCATTTCCTCGTCTCTAGGCAAGGCCGGGCGTGAAGGTTTAGGCGGAGTGACGCGCCCAGGCGCCTCCCTATCCCACGTAGTGCTGCCCCAGAATCGATGTCCCCATGCCTCCTCTGCAGGCTCAACTCCACGCCAAATACCATGCCTCGAGATGCGTCTCCAAGCCCCCCGCCTCTAGTGTCTCTTATAGGGTATCATCACCGCCGTCTCGTCCTCCTGCGTGACACCTCCGCCTGAAGCAACGATTCCGTGCACCCCTCCTTGCACATGGCCGCACAGTGGTCGAGATGAGGCCGAGGGAGGCAGCCTAAAGGAGTTGCAATAAGCGGGCTTAGTGTGGTAGCAGTCGAAGAATCGTAGGCGACAGCCGGAAACCCTAGCCCGAAGCTCTCGAGGAAGACGACTAGAGACGGTCAATCCCACGGAAAATCGCTTTAGAGCACGGGCTCCATGGAGCCTATTTTTGAATTTTTTAAATTCATCAAAAAAAAATTTAAATACCTACATGTAGCCAACAGTATGAAATACACGTCCGCAAAAATTTAAGGGAAAATACCTTATATTTGGGCGCAACAAAAGAGACAAATATGGCAAATTTTGAAAAAAGGGAGGTCCATTCAAATTGCACCGATTTGAATTTATTTCTTTTTTAGGAGAGCAAAATATAAAATATTTTCACATAAGATTTTAGACGCATGTATTATAAATCATTATTTGTATCCTGATATTTTTACTAAAACTTTTTAAATATTTAAATTTTTTTTTAAACAAATCCTCCATGGAGCATGTCCGGACCCACACTCCATAGACATATGATGTGCAAATGCCCTCATTGCTCATGCATATTATCAAGATTAAGCTATAGTATAAAATATTTTCACATAATATTTTAGACGCGTGTATTATAAATCATTATTTGTATCCTGATATTTTTACTAAAACTTTTTAAATATTTAAATTTGATTTTTTTAAACAAATCCTCCATGGAGCATGTCCGGACCCACACTCCATAGACATATGATGTGCAAATGCCCTCATTGCTCATGCATGTTATCAAGATTAAGCTATAGTATAATATACCGAGATGGTCAAGTACCATTTAAAAAATATGAGGACTGCACCGCTGATGGGTGGACAAAGGGGGCAATGACGACCCACCTGATCGTGGAATCGTATCATGGTTGTGTTGTTTTCTACGAATTGTTGTGCCTATGCCAACTAGAATATAATTTGTACATCTACAAGATATAGATTTTCTCTCCCGCTAGTAATTTACAATTCCAAAAAATGATATAAAATGATTTGAAAATGAATTAAAACTGGGAAAATCATAACTAATTCATTTTATAAATAATACATCAAAATATTCAGAAAAATAAGCTCTATGCTTTAGCACCAAAATCATGCATTAATAAGCAACATCAATGACAAGTTATTTTATAAGAACAAAACAACCCTCCTAGGTGCATGGGGTTTTACTGGAATGCCATTTTAGGGTATCCAACCCTTACTTAAATTGTCGGTCATGTACTAGGGCTAAGTTTAGCAACCTTTTAACTTGTCATTTCATCATTCTTGATTGAGCATTGCATCGACACCATGTGTTGATTGTTGTTTTCCCTCTCCGGTGTTTGCTGAAGGAAATATACCCTGAGAGGCAATAATAAAGTTGTTATTATGTATTCCTTATATATGATAGATGTTTATTTTGTATGCTAGAATTGTATTGATCGGAAACATCAATACATGTGTGTTTAATAAACAAAAAGGGTTCCTAGTTATGCCTCTCTTATAGACTAGCTTGTTGATTAACAAGATGATCAAGGTTTCCTGATCATGGATATTGGATGTTGTTAATAACAAGGTCACAGCATTTGTGAAATGATGTGATGAACATTCATCCGAAGTATAGTATTACGATCAAGTCATTATGTTTATATTGTTATAACATCATACGAAGTAATCTTTTTCCTTAGACCATGAGATCATGTTAATTGCTAACACCTAAAGAGTATCTTGATAACATCAAACGTCACACCGTAACAGGGTGAATATAAAGATGGGTTCAGTGCTACGAAGTTGTTATGTTGAGGCTCATGGATCAAGAGTGGAATTTGTCAATCCCGATGACGGATAGATATACTCTGGTCCCTCTTGGTGATATCACATTAAGATAGCTTGCAAGCAAGTGATGTGATCACTAGAATATTATATCACGGGAACGAGAAAAGAGTGCATGTTGATAACGAGATCAAACTAGGTATTTGGATACGGATGATCGAATCTCGGACATGTATTATATCACGAGACAAAGGAATTAAATTACTAGCGTTAAAGGTTCTCACGATCACAGAAGTCATCGTTGAATATGCAGGAGTCAGTATGGATCTCCAGGTCCCGCTTCTGATTATTGATCTGAGAGGAGTCTCAATCATGTCTGCATTATTCACGAACCGTAGGGTGACACACTTAAGAGTTACCGGACACCATTTTGGAGCACATATGTTTCAGACGAAAGAATTGCAAAGCGCAGGAATTGTTTCGATAGAAACCGGAAAATGTTTCGGGCGAAATTGCAGAAAGAGGTTCTGCATGTGATATTGAAATATTGCAAGGGGTTATATGTGAATGTTTGTTAATTAAAGTAATTAACAAAATTCTGAATAAATTTAATAAAAGAGTTTTATTAAATGATAGAGCATTAAACTTAGAGAATTTTAATGCATTTAAAGTGGAGACTTTAAAAGGGAATGTGAAGAGGCATCTTAATGTGGAGGGAGTTACCACCACATGAATGGAGGAGGTGAGGGGTCACCTCCATGAGGCGCCGGCCATGGAGGGGGTACCCCCTCCTCCTATAAAAGGCCCCCCTCTTCCTCCTTCTTCCACACACCTCCTCATGAAGGATCTCTCTCCCCCTTTAGAATTATTTTCCCATGGTCTCGGATTAGCGAGATACATGTTCCCGGTGGCATTTCGTCTTGAAGGAGTTGTTGCTTCCGCTGGATCGCTGGAGCGAGGAGGTGGAGGTTGTCCGGTGGCTTGAACGTGTGTGCGAGTGCGGATGCGCTGCTGATTTGCGGCGCTCGGACTTCCACACGATCTTGAGATCGGCAAGTGTACGACTACATCAACCACGAGTTCCTACTCGTTAACAAAACTCGTTGTATTCGAGGGTAAGTTCTCGATGGATGTATGTCCACCCGTTGCTCTGTACCTAGTAGATAGATCTTGGCGTGTAGTTCTCATCGTAGGAATTTTTTTGTTTTCTATGCTGCGGACCCAACATTTGCTTCTTCCCGGTAGAGTTTGAGATCGAATCCGAGATCGAGATCAAGATCAACACCGTCGAAGATCAACACTTTTCCATCGAAGAAGAAGTCTGTTGGGCAACGTGCAGAGCCAGTCCGAAAACAAAAACATTTTGCTCCGGCTAGAACTCCGGCCAGCCACCCCAAGATCCAGCCAAGGACAAAGGCAATATTACGTACCTCACGACGCGTAGGTGCGAATGATGAGGAAGCGCGTCGCGGTGGTGTCGTACGTTCCCCTCGTTCCTTCTAGCTTCGGCGAACTTTTTGATCCTAGGACCACCTCATCACCGACTTCGTGCTCCTCCTCCTCGCCTCCGACTTCACCGACGAACGCCGTTGATGAGCACCACAGATGTGGTGCCTCTACTCTCACACATGTACAAGGTGAAATAGCAGCAAGTGAAATGTTAGTCTCGTTCTTGCCACCGTGGGACGGGAAGGTAGAATTGCCAAGTCTATGGAAACCCTAGGAAGCAGCACTGGATTGTCATCTATCTGCCGCCACCCACCTTCCTTTATATACGCAAGTAGGTGAGGGCACACAACACTTGTGTCCCTTGGTCCTAAACCCTAACCCTAGTCAAAGGGGGTCCAACCCATTGACACGTGTCCATGTCTGAACAAGTTCAACTTTCCGGCTTGTGATAGTCGGATCAACATCCGCCTAGTCCAACTCTCTTAAGCGTGCGATCCCGCAGTCTTACGGTATGCCCGACACAACTCAGTAATCATTCAGTCAGAGTCATAGCTCCGTGACTTTCTGACTAGAGCTGATAATCGGTACCGGCCTCTAGCAAGACTTGCTGATTCCCGATTTGCGCAAGTTCCCTCAATGTGATGATCTGTCCGGGTCCCTTTGCCTCACGATATTGGTGATAAACCGCAGGGGAGATTCCGTCATCCCGGTATCGGTTTACTCTCTTCTCGTTGCAGTGATAACTTATTCCCTCCGGCTTCACTAAGTCGGACTATCTCGATCAACACTTGATCGATTAGCGTATGGCCATGCTTCTGAATCTTATCATAGGAGAGGGCCCAGAGAATATCTCTCTGAGATGGAGGGGCAAATTCCGTCTTAGCTGATCCACGTCACACATCTTCCTTCGAAGTCGGCCTAAGACCACTCTTATGACTCCCAGTTATGGTGAGTGTTAGATGGAGTCAAAGCCGACTTTTCCACAACTCGGATTGTGTGATCCCCTCAGGTCTAAGGATTGCATTGTGTAATTGCAGTGACATATACAACTTGCTTTAAGCCGCATACTAGTTTACAAATACAAGGTGGAATGTGAGCCTCAATCTCCCACTTGCACTAGCGTCAAACACTCAGGCATCTCTAGGCCTTAGGCATCTCATGCCCATGGCTCTAACATGCGTCTCAAACTTAGGTTGTGGAAGAGGCTTGGTCAATGGGTCTACTAAATTTGTATCCATGTGTACCTTGGATATCTTAATTTCTTTGTTATCGACGAACTGTTGAATCAGGTGAAATTTCCTGAGTATGTGCTTGTTCTTCTGGTGTGCCCGGGGCTCCTTAGCTTGTGCAATAGCACAAGTATTGTCACAGTACATGTCTAACGGACTGGAAGAGCCTGGAACAACGCCGAGCTCAATCAGGAAATTTCTGATCCAAACCCCTTCTTTTGCCGCCCTCTAAGGAAGCAACATACTCAGCTTCCATAGTAGAGTCGGCCACCATCTCTTTCTTGGAACTCTTCCAGATCACTACACCTCCATTCACTATGAACACATAGCCAGATTGCGAGCATGAGTCATCTAGGTCGGTCTGAAAGCTAGCATCTGTGTAACCCTTTACACCTAGCTCTTCCTCACCACCATAGACTAGGAACACATATTTAGTATGTCTCAAGTATTTAAAGATATTCTTTACTGCTATCCAGTGGCCTTCAACGGGATCCGACTAATATTTGCTCGTTACACTTAGAGCATAGGAAATATCCAGCCTAGTACATATAATCGCATACATGATCGATCGTACTGCCGAAGCATAAGAGATCCTCTCCATCTGACTTCTCTCATCAGTCGACGATGGGAATTAAGCCTTACTAAGTCGGATTCCATGTGCCATCAGCAATAACCCTTTCTTAGTTGAATCCATATTTAACTTCTTCAATATCTTATCTAGATATGTACTCTAACTCAACCTATGAGTCTTCGGGATCTCTCTCTGTAGATATTAATTCCTAGTATAAATGCCACCTCACCCAAGTCCTTCATTTGGAAACACCTTTCCAAAGAATTCTTGGTTTCTTGCAACATTGGAACATTATTTCTGACTAACAATATGTCATCCACATACAGTAGTAGGAAAACAACTAAGCTTTCACTAAACTTCCTGTATACACAGGAATCTTGTTCACTTTTGATGAAGCCAAACGATTTGACCACTTCATCAAAGCGAATGTTCCAACTCCGACTTACTTGCTTCAATCCGTATATGGATTTCCGAAGCTTGCAAACTTTGTTAGGACTAGTCAGATCGACAAAACCCTAGGGCTATATCATATACATGTTCTTAGTTAAATTTCCGTTAAGAAAAGTCGTTTTGACATCCATCTGCAATATTTCCCAATTGAAATATGCAGTTAGTGCTAACATGATCCTCACCGACTTGAGCATCGGTACTAGCGAGAAGGTCTCGTCGTAGTCAACTCCTTGAACTTGTCGGAACCCTTTCACGACAAGCCGTGCTTTATAGATAGAAATATTTCCGTCTTGGTTAGTTTTACTTTTAAAGACCCATTTGCAATCGATGGATCTTGCACCATCAGTCAAATCAACCAAGTTCCAAACTTTATTGTCATCCATGGACTTTAACTCGGATCTCGTGGCTACAAGCCATGACTCGGAATCAGCAGTTCCCATCGCACCCTGATAAGTAGTCGGCTCATTGCCGTACAACATAAGAACGTCTCCACGTAATCTTGTTGATCTTCATGGTTCAGGTGGATTTGCTGGCTTAGGTACAACATCCGGCTCAACCTCCAAGGTTGCCGACTTGTCCTGAGTTGGTGAATCCTGAATTTCTTTGAGGTGCACCCTATTCCCACTATATTTCCGACATAGAACCTCTTTCTCTAGAAAGACACCGTTTTGAGAGAAAACACTTTGCCCTCTTCTCGGTTGTAGAAATAGTAATCCAAAGTTCCCTTAGGGTAGCCTACGAAAACTAATTTATCCGACTTGTGGTTGAGCTTGTCGGATTGTAACCTCTTGAAAAAAGCTTCACAACCCCAAATCTTGAGAAAAGCCAAGGCTGGCTTCTTGCCCGTCCACATCTCATGTGGTGTCTTTTCTATTGATTTAGATGGTACTTTGTTTAGTGTTATCGCTGCTATCTCTAGACAAAAACTCTAGAATGATAAAGATAGATTCGTATTACTCATCATTGACCTCACCATGTCTAACAAGATTCGGTTCCGCCTTTCCGACACACCATTTCTCTGAGGCGTTCCTAGAGGACTGAGTTGTGGAACTATTCCACAACTCTTGAGATGGTCATCAAAATCATGGATCATATATTTGCCTCCATTATCTGATCACAAAAACTTAATATTCTTACCGATTTCATTGTGCACATCACTCTAAAACCCTTTGAACTTTTCAAAGGTTTCTGACTTGGATTTCATCAAGTAGAGATAGCCATACCTACTAAAATCATTCGTGAACGTAACAAAATACTCATAACCACCTCTGGATGTCGTGCTCATTGGTCCGCATACATCACTATATGTCAGCTCCAGTAAGCCATACGCCCTCTCGCAACTCTTTGTGAAAGGTTTCTTGGTCATCTTTCCCACCAAAAAAGATTCACATATTTCGAATGGCTCCAAACCGGATGAATCCAGGAGTCCATCACCATGGAGATTCCTGCATGCGTTTCCAGCTGATATGACCAAGGCGACAATTCCATAGATAAGTAGAACTAAGATCATTCGGCTTTAACCTTTTAACATTCAAGTTATAGACTGATTTACATTCAAGATCAAGCACAAAAAGTCCGTCTTGGACAGATGCATAGCCATGAAACATATTATTCAAATAAAGGGAACAACCTTGCTCCATCAAACATTTGATTTAAACAAGATGGCTTCCTATAGTCACTATCCAGCCTACAGGTCTCCTAAAATGGTTTTAATCGTAAGGTCGGAGCGTATGCTCTGATACCAACTGTGGTGACCCAGCATAGCACTTCATGATGTAGTACACTATAGTCATTAACACAACACCAATGAAACACCGTTCACTAGTATTACATTCCTCAGAGTGGTACAACAAAAATATAGCAGGTCCAAGACATGACTGTAGATTACAACTCGACTCTTTACAAAATATCCAGAGAACTCTCTAGGTTATAGCGAGAGAAAGCAACTTCTTACAAAGGAGAACCAAAAATAACAACTCATAAACATCCTACTAAATAGACTAGTATCTAAATTATTTAGCTTGCAAATACTGCTATTGCATTGCTCTACAGAAGTAGGTTCTATGGCTAGATACTATATTCCTATCAAGTCAACAACTTTATCTTCTCTTTAATTTATGTATATGTTGTATCCATTGACTTCATTGAAGAGTTTGAACTTTTGATGATGATTCCCTTGAGCATAAGTTGATGTAGACATTGTCTTTGTTGGCTTCAGAATCTAGCAAGGTTAAGAAGATACGGGTGAGTATGAGTACTCAGCAAGTTCACTAAAAAGAAGTGTTTGATACACTATCTACTGCCATAGACCATAGGTCATTGGCTATGCATGTTTTCGTAAACATTTCTTCAAAGGTTGCTTTTATTATGAAAAGCTATGCCCGTTAGCCTTCACAGATTTACCACATCATAGAGTTCCTTTCCTACCGCATTCGTAGCACCTTCCTGGAACATGAAGTAACAAATTACAGTTCTTACACTCTACAGAGATGCGTTACTTTACCCATGAGAGATCCTTATCCATGTTGCACATCAGAGCAGCCAACCCGTTCATATTTCCTTGGTATGAAGCCTGGTATAAGGTCCAAGCCGATCAAAGCCCTTCTCCGCGACCCCACATGCCCCCTTGGTGTACACCATGCCCACATATCGAATTACGTCAATGGTTAGTACAGACCTTATAGATGCCAGAACAACCGTGAGACGTTGAGGGATCCCACCCATATGTTGCATATCCTCTACGAATTACATACTCACGCTACAAGGATAAAAGCCATGGCCTGCGCATCTGTTGACATGCGAAAGGAAGTAGATACAGCTGACTTCTCCGTCCCATTTCAGATCTCATGGTTCGCGCGTATTATACGGCGCTAGAATCATTGGCGACATTGGTTGTTTAATCCTAGATAATATGTTTCTTTACCACAAGAACTTCCATAGTAGCTTATTACCACTTGGTAAATAACCCATAATCATATCACTATGAAAATAGCATTTTCTGACCTTTTATAAATGCAGGTGATCACAACTTTCGATTTGCAAATACTTTATAGAAAATAACCAAAGGACATGAGCAAGTGTGAACTTGCCTTTTGTGATTGCAAGATTATGCACTCACGGTCTTCAAGAAAATAGAAGATTCAATATCTGAAAACAACATCATTGGTCTGGTAAGGAATAATGTTTAAGGAAGCAAGATGCTATTATGCATAAGTATTGTACTGCAATTTGATAAACTATAATCCACGGAATAAACATTGATGATCTAGGGTTTGGAAACTGGGAATGGTTTCTTTGGAATGTGTTGCACTTTTAGATCAATTTTACACTTGTGCTTCTTATAAGGCTTGTGAGAGTGTGTGAAATAGCTTGCAAGTGTAATAAAGTAATGTACATCGATAAAACACTCAAATGTGGAATGTATCCAAGGACTCCTCATATAAAGATTGTTAATCAATTATGGCCTTTATGGAAATGCTTAAGTATTACTTTTGATGTAATTTAAAAGAATAACTTTGAAAGAAAAGGTTATCTTTCAAAGGAAAGCATTTAAATTATAAGTCATCACTTTTAAGTTTCTTACTAACTATAATTATTAGGGGAGAAAACAATTACCATATTTGAATAGCTATAATACTTGTAGTGGAGACTTATGTATCTTTAATATGGGAAGACATTATATGTGGTTTATTTCATAACACTTCATGAAGGTGGAATAAAAGTATTATTGATTTTATTTGAGTAGTGTTACTTAACATTTTAAGTGGAGGGAATCATTTATCTTATTAAGAGGTAGTGGTTATAATGTATAACATAGAAATGGTGTTACTTAAGGTACTTATAAATCTTGCTTAGAATTTAAGTGAATTACTTTCTTGTAAAAGAAGAGATGGTGAGAATGTTTAATAAGTCAAAAAATACTATCTTTGATGATTTTATAACTAATACCCATTTTGGAAAATGGTATATAATTATTTCTGAATGATAATTTTAGAAAATACATTTAAAGGTATTTGGATTATTTTTATTTCATACCAACATTATTTAAGACTAATTCTATTATTAAACCTTCAATGAATTATCATTCCTAACAGTCTCCCATTGGCACTAGAGTCGAACACTCAGGCATCTCTAGGATTATGCGTCTCAAACTTAGGTTGTAGAAGCGGCTTGGTCAACAGGTCTGCAACATTCCGTGTGTATCTTATATAGATTAATTTCTCCATTATCGACGAACTGTCTAATCAGGTAAAATTTCCTGAGTATGTGCTTGTTATTATGGTGTGCCCCGAGCTCCTTGGCTTATGCAATAGCACCAGTATTGTCACAGTACATGTCTAACGGACTGGACGAGCCCAGAACAATGCCGAGTTCAATCAGAAAATTTCTGATCCAAACCCATTCTTTTGCCGCCTCTGAGGCAGCAATATACTCAGCTTCCGTAGTAGAGTTGGCCACCTTCTCTTGCTTGGAACTCTTCCAGATCACTGCACTTCCATTCACTATGAACACATAGCTTGATTGCGAGCGTGTAACCCTTTACACCTAGCTCTTCCTCACCACCATAGACTAGGAACACATCTTTAGTACATCTCAAGTACTTGAAGATATTCTTTACTGCTGTCCAGTGGCCTTCGCTAGAATCTGATTGATATCTGCTCGTTACACTTAGAGCATAGGAAATATCCGGCTTAGTACATATCATCGCATACATGCTCGATCCTACTGCCTAAGCATAAGAGATCATCTCCATCCGACTTGGCTCATCAGCCGACGCTGGGCATTGAGTCTTACTAAGTCGGATTCCATGCGCCATCGGCAAGAACACTTTCTTAGCCGAATCCATATTGAATTTCTTCAATATCTTATCTAGATATGTACTCTGACTCAAACGTATGAGGTTGCCATGTTTAGTGTCACTTTGACGCATCATAATCATCCCGATAGGACGTACCAGGTTAGGGTCACCAACGAGGAGACCCGAACATATTTTAGTGGTCCTGGATGGAACAGACTCCTCATCTCGTACAACGACATGCAAGAGGGACGGGAGTTCAAGTTTTTTGCTCAGTCATACTTATGGCATAATCTATTTCACTTGCTTTCCTCCCGACTCTTCCGACGAGGGTGAAGATGAGTGAACTCTAGATAATGCTATATGAACCAATGTCCTAGCTATATTGAACTGCTATTGTTTCCTGCGTTAATATGTATTTTGCTATCATTATCCTATATACTATGTATTCATGTATTCATCTGTGTATTCTGTCTTTTTTTTGCTCTGATACATAATACTATCGGCGAACAAATTGTAGGGGACATTATCCTGTGTATTCATCTGTGTATTCCTGTGTTAATATGTATTGTAGTGACTATATCATGAATGACCTTGATGGCACATTCAACTCTCTTGTTGCTGCCATCAATGTCGTTCCAACTACTGCCCTCAATGACATGTGCTCTCAGCTGCTTTCCTGCGAGAATCATGATGCCATGCTACTCTTAACCAGCCAAGATCCGAGCGGTTTCATTTCCTCCATCAATGCTGCCTCCCTAGGCCCCCTCCTACCTATGGGGTCGCGCCTCAACATCCACCACGACAGCCCTACATGCCACCTCCACCTACATACAATCAACCATACATGCCTCCTACACCCACATATTTACAGCCGGCCCCGCAGCACTACATGCCTCAAACATAGTCGCCGCAGTTTCATTATTTCATGTCGCCGCCTCGTTCTTACCAGACTCCCCCGATGCCCTACATTCCACCGCCGATGTGCCCAACTCCACCACCTGAGCGGCCCCCCAAAACGTGGTCGGCCTCGACCTAATTAGCGGCGTCGGCCCAAAGAGGGCACGGAAAGAACCGTGATCATGGTCGTGTCGATACGCCTTGGCAGGACTGACGAATACGACTCTCGATCGCAATCTGGATACGTGTTCATCCTGAACGGAGGTGTAGTGAGCTGGAAAATTTCCAAGCAAGAGGCGGTAGACAAATCTACTACGGAAGTTGAGTACATTGTTGCCTCGGAGGCGGCAAAAGAAGGTGTTTAGATCAGGAACTTCCTGATTGACACTAGTAGAAAATGAGGCTTTCGTCCACCCCAGTTTAAAGCATTAGTCCCGGTTGTGGTTGGACCCGGGACTAATGCTCACATTAGCCCCGATCAAACGGAACAATCTTTATTCCTGGGTCAAACGGGACCTCTAGTCCCGGTTGAAGATACGAACCGGGACTAAAGGGGTGACCTTTAGTCCTGGTTCGTATTACCAACCGCGACTAAAGAAAATGGACAAAAAAATTCCTAAATGGCCATAACTTTTACATACGATGTCAGAAAAAACGTACAACCTATCCAAACGTGCAGAAAACAATTTCCTCTTTGATTTCAACAGCTTTAGGCTGTTTTGGATTCTTTTAGATTCATAAAATTCGAAAAGAAATACAAATTATTTCAAAAACTAAAAAAATTTAGTAGTTTTGTATGTCATATTTGAATTTCTCACATTTTTCTGATAATAATGGATATATTATTTGTCAAATTTCGATTTACAGATTTAAAGATATTATTTATGTCATATTAAATGAATAAAAGGCAAAAAATGAATAAAATATTAATTTAATTAGTTTTTTATTTTCATATGAATAAAATATTATTATTACTTATTTATTATTGTTTACTTAATTAGTTGTTCATAATTTCAAAAAATAAAGACGGTTGACATATTGATATGAGTTAATAGGATTGATACACTAGTCCTAACAACAAGGTATAATTGTCCTTCACTCGAGGTGTGAGAGATGGAATGAGGAAGTTAAGCGTGCTCGGGGTGGAGTAGTGCTAGGATGGTGACCGACCGGGAAGTTTGACCATAAGTGTAATTTGAACTAATATTAAGTACAAATAGTATTCAAAATGAGAGATGTGAGAGATTAAAGAGTCAGATAATTCAAAAGTTTAAAAAAAATTGAAAAAAAATGGATTTTTTTTTGAAAAAATTACGAACCGGGGCTAAAGGTCCCGCTCCCTCAACGCAGTCTCGTAAGGACCTTTAGTCCCGGTTTGACTAAAGGGGTGACTTTTAGTCCCGCTTTCGTAGTCCCGGTTGGCAAACCGGGACTAAAGGCCCTTACAAACCGGGACTAAAGGCCCGTTTTCCACTAGTGTGATCTTGGTGTGCTTCTGGCTATATCGAATCCGTTGAACGTGTACAGTGATAAAATAGGTACCATTGCCCAAATCAAGGAACCAAGAGCACACCAGAAAAACAAACATGTACCCAAAAAGTATCACCTCATTCTAAGGATCAAGTCGCCATGTGCCCAACAAAACTGTATTAATTGGTCAAGAATCTTTATGAATTTTCGAAAGGTTTCAATTTAGAGGAGGGCTATATGAAAGATATATATTGATGAAATCATATGAGTTAGGAGGTGTATTGTAGTACACCAAAGCGAATCCCTCATAGCCTATACTTGCCTTGGGGGGTTTCCTCTATATATATTAAGACTAGTCATAATATATAGTGAGATATATTATATGCTAGTACCATGCATATGATACCAGTACATATTTGATGTCAGTCCTTGTTGATAGCCTCCTTGTCCAAGGCGGAGATGACTGCTTTTGCACGACAACCACTGTCACAGGTGTAGAGACAGGAAGGGTCTTTGTCGCACATCTTGCTGTAGACGCCGATACAAGTGGCAGCAGACGCCTCAACCTTCTCATCACCGCCGGACCTAGCAACAAGCGCCTTCTTCTCCGCGTCCGGGGTGTAGGAGTATGCTGCGGAGGAATAGGTGAGATCCTCCGCGTCGGCCTGGCACAAGGTGTCACACCCCGCCGTAGTCGTCATTTTGCCGCCGCAGTCTTCTTCTTTCTTGCTGCTGCTAGTAGTACATACGTCCTCCTTCTTGATGTTGTTGTTGCACTCACGGAGGCAGCCGGCCTTGAGCTTGGCGAACCCGGGAAATAACGTGGCATCGGAGGAACCACCAGCAGCTACGTCCTCCTTCGCCCGCTTCTTGCAGCTGGCCACCTTCTCGGCGAGGGTCGCTTTATGAAATTCAGTTTCTTTCGAGAATTTGTCACGACACATCGCGTCACAATCCTTGGAGCACGAAGGGACGTCATCCTTCTTCACCATCATGTCACATACTGTGTAGCAGTCCTCGACGCAACCGTGCGACGCCACCGCCACTGCCGCCGCCGCCGGAAGCCCCAACACCACCACCACCAACACGAGGGTCGTCACGAGGAACAACAACCCGCCAATCTTCCTCTCGGAGGCCATTGCTTCTTGATTGCTATATATTTTGGCAAATCAATCAATTCATGTGATCGAAGCTTCTTCTTCGTTGCCGGCCGGCCGGTGCTCTTTTATATACGACGGATGGAGTTAATTTTAAGGATGACGTTTCTTTACATAGAAAATACTACTATATGAGTGGTTCCCTATATATGCTCTTTTATCTATTTTCGGCCTTATTATTATGCATGCCCCTTGCTTCTTTTTCATGCATGCATCTACTTTTAGCAGCATGCATACCCGTCCTTCTCGTGGATGCGCTGCTGACGGGTGGACAAAGGGGGCAATGACCACCCACCTGACCGTGGAATGCATCGTGGATGCGCTTAAGGTGGTTGTTTTCTACCAATTGTTGTTGTGCCTATGCCAACAAGAATATACTAGCGGAATGCCCATGCGTTGCTACGGACGATAAATAAACTATTTCTTATTTCACGATTATGTTTAACTTTTATCCCACCTCATTTTCTCTCTCCCTTGCAACAAGAGAATGTGTTGTTTTCCGTCACATGTCTCCCCCTACCATTTAAGTAAAAGAAATTATATTATAAATATACATGATCGTTTAAATAGTTCCAAAGACGAGCAATGCTATTTTTCAATCAAATTATGTGCTCCAGTTAAGCATATTCCAACAACATACAAGCCTCCAAAATAAATTGGACATCATAAGTGTTAAAAAGCTAACAAATGAACAATTCTCTATTTTAAAATTTTGATAGAAAGCACCACAAATAAGAATTTATCGTCCTTCTAGAACAGTTATAGGAAATGGTAAAGAAAGAAGACTTAAACAGTAAGTTCACAAATCAAGGGAAATTAACTTGAATTTTCCGTAGTGGTAGTTTGGGCTTCACCACCTTGGCCAGGCACCACCCCTACTTTAGTAGTAGTGGATTACATAGCATAAGCATCTTCACTGTAAATTTAGAGATGAACTGTCATATTTCGGATATAAATGAAAGTTTCTAGAGTCCATATTTAACTCACTAAACCGTAAACAAAACTCCTATCTAGGAGCATTGGAATTTCTATTACGAAAAATCAGATTTCAGATATGTGATAGACCTCACAATATGGAGTGGACAAACCGGATGCCAACAAGCTCTGTTCTTCCTTGCCGCAACACGCGTGGTTTGGATAGATGACCCTAGACACATACATGCAAACTATGTTTAAATTCACGGTATGGGACATATAAAAATCACCACCAGCAAACTTCAGTGTAACCAATAACATATCTCATTGCTTTTCTCTATATTATTATCCAACTAATTGTTCCAAACTATGTTTAGACTGCAGTGGCTAACCTATGTGCAAAAGATTCACTCTGCTGCCAGCTCACAAGTACAGAGAAGTAAGCACCAAAGCTATCTCAAAACTAATGACATTTTTCTTGCGGCAAAAAAAATCATGCAATCCGTGGAGGCAAGAATGTTCAAAAAACCAATAATGGGATTAATAAGTGTATGTAATCCATAGTCAACAGTAGACTACATATGCATCTCAACCAGAAATTAGCAGTGTGGATCTACAGGAAAGAATATGTCCTTCATCAGCTTCAGTGATTATGGGAAGTGGTTGCATGCCTACTTTCTTTCATGTGCCCTTTTGGGCAGGACACTGTACCAGGCCCTATAAAGGCATGCTCGTGGATGTGCTCTTCGTAGTGTAGCGACGTGAGAGCCTCCCGCACAATGGTCGTTGGTACTGTCGTCATCGTCTCCCGCTGATCTCCTTCATGGCCATGTGATCAGTTTGCCGATTAGTTTCACATCGCATGGATGAGATTGTCCCATTGTTTGATGTCAAAGTGGATGTTTGGTGTCAAAGTAGACGTACGAACACCAATTTATTTTTAGTAGTATAATAAAGATGTAGTGGCATTCATATCCTCGAGACAATGACGAAAACGGGATGACCACTTTCGATTTTGACTTAAAGCTTTTCCTTGAGCTCCACTCCACTCCACTCAAGCTCTGGTTGTAAAGTCCTTTATATCTTGTAATTTGATAAACAATTACTATAATATTTTAGTAAAATTTTAGATGATTGCAGTCAATTTAAAAGCTAATTGTATCAACTATTTTTCAACCTTTAAGCAATAACCTATTGTGTAGGTTACTATTAAAAAGGTTATGACTTTTCCGAAAAATCGATTTGGAGCATGTCCTCACTGAGGACGTTTTTGAATTTTTCGAAAAGCATAAGAAAAGATAAAAACAATATGTACATGTATCCAACAATACGAAATATAAGTTTGCAATTTTTCATCCAAAAATACTTTGTATTGCGAGAGAAGTAAAAAAGACAAATATGACAATTTCTGGGAAAATGGAGGCCTGTTCAAATTTGTACTGTTCACGACCAGATATAAAAAAAATCTCTTTTTTACCAAGGCCAAAATACAAAGTATTTTCACATGATATTTTGCACGCGTATATAAATCATAATCTACACTCCCTCCCTCCCCCCTCCCCCCAGATTTTTTCGCAATTTTTGGAATCTTAAAATTTGATTTTTTTTTTAAAAAAGTCCTCCATGGCTTCTCTTGCTCCAAATTGACTCTCTCATGACTTCTCTTGCTCCCATCCGGCTACTATATAGAAATCAGGGGATTCACTTTGTCTCCTAGGTGTAGATGCATCCACTGCCGAAAAGTTCCATAAAAAATCCGGGTGTACATGCAAACATTCTATGTTTGTACACAAAGTCTCACAACAAAACATTTTATGTGGCTTGTGTAACAAAGTAATTTTTTGTCTTGTAAAATAGCTTTCCACAAGACTTTTTTTATCATTTTTGCACATACCACAAAACATATATTTTCACCATAAAACTTTTGTGTTAGAACATAGGATGTCTGGATGTACACCGGATTTTGTTTTCAGATTTTTTCAACATTTTGAAATTCATATAAAGTATATTTTTCATAATAGGTTCATCTAGACTTGGGAGCCAAAACGCTTTATATTATTAAATATTTTTTAGGAGTTTTCTTGCTTCCCTCCGGCTTAGATAGAAATCTAATACTTGTGACAGGCTATGCAATCATCATTGGAAGTTCATCATAGAACAAGAAAAGCTATGCTATAACAGTGGCTAAATAAAAATACTCCCTCCGTCCTGAAATAATTGACTTGAGTTTGTCTATATTCGCATGTACTACACACTAAAATACATCTAGATACATGCAAATCTAAACAAATTCAAGTCACTTATTTCAGGACAGAGGGAGTAAAAATTATAAAAATCAGTAACATCAAATTACTCCATTAAACACATATTAAAAAAATCAAATCGAACCGACATTCTTTCATGGCAGACCAAGTGGGTTTGTCCGTATTGACCATGTATATCTTGAGGTAGAAAGATCAAATGTAAAACAGACTGCAACATGCATTACCATGCTAGCATCCCTGCAATGAAAGCACATGTGCAATTTCTGCAAATTAAACCACCTGTGATGTCCCATTAATCTTTATTTACTTTTTTGATAAAAGCTTGCCATATTTATCTAGCAACATGGATGACATCAATGGCATGCCCTGTATCGCATGCATATTGAAGTACTCCATCTTTGCCAATCTAAAATAGAGCTCCTCTTTAAGATGCCATGTTAGGGTATTGATGGAGAAAATCTATAAATAAGGTACGGTTCTACCTTTTCGATCCAATACTAAAAATGAACTCTGATATGGTTTTTGCCAATTTAAAATCAGATCTCTGGAATTAAAGGGAAAGTAGTTCCCAGCTCCTGGATTACAGAGAACTCGCTAAAATGCAGATTATGAGACTGATTGAAGAATTTTAGTGTCGCGGAAATAATGAAGCCACTTAAATTGGTGAAATACCATAGCAGGTTTCAAATACACACAATTTTTTTTGCGAAAAAGATACACAAAATAATTAATCTGAAGAAATAATCCGCAAAAGCTTAGTTGGTTAAATAGCATGTTTCTCACCACAGTTTGGATCAAGCTTTCACAATCAGCAAAAAGAAAGCTCTTACAGTGGCAGGATCGAAGTGAGAATATACCGACTTTGTTAGGTAGATCACTCCATATATATATTGCAGTACCTACGAGGACAATCTTCGATGATAGTCAGTGAACTGAATGAAAGAGATGGCCAGGCTAGTTACCAACAACACTGTGGAGAAGAGTGGCGAATAAAATGATTACCTGTTGCATGTATGTTTGCCGTTCACCTCACTATATATCCAGGTGATTCACCTGATCACTATTGTTGCTGGCTCGTCCAATAGCATCGCCGCACCTCTGCTCATCCTCGCCCGGCTGATTCACTGCAACAAGTTCCCTAGTTGTCTACCTGCTCAACGTACAAACAATTCAGCTTCTTCCGTGCCACACTTTAACCGATGGATAAAAGAAGGAGCAGATCACACTTACTGAGCTCACCTGCGGGTGAGATGGGGACGAGGCCAACAAAAAAATGGTACCAGGCATGTGGAGTGGATAAGGGAAGAGGGGATGTGGAGTGGCATTTCATTTATAATTTTTGCATGTGTGACACTACGCTTTTGAAATTAATAGTAAAGATATAATTTGTGCGTCTACAAGATATAGATTTTTCTCTCCTGCTAGTAATTTACAATTCCAAAAAAATGATATAAAATGAGTTAAAATTGGGAAAATCATAACTAATTCATTTTAACTCATAAAAATATAAATAATATATCAAAATATTCAGAAAAAATTAGTTCTATGCTTTAGCATAAAAATCATGTATTAATAAGCAACATCAATGACAAGTTATTCTATAAGAACAAAACAACCCTCATAGGTGCATCTAGGGTTTTACGGGAATGCCATTTTAAGGTATCCAGACCTTACTTAAATTGTCGGTCATGTACTAGGGCTAAGTTTAGAAACCTTTTAACTTGTAATTTCATCATTCTTGATTGAGCATTGCATCGACACCATGTGTTGATTGTTGTTTTTCCTCTCCGGTGTTTGCTTCTTCCCGGTAGAGTTCGAGATCGAGATCAAGATCAACACTTTTCCATCGAAGAAGAAGTCTGTTAGGCAACGCGCAGAGCTAGGCCGAAAACAAAAACTTTTTGCTCCGGCCAGCCACCCCAAGATCTAGCCAAGGTCACAGGCAATAGTTCGTACCTCTCGACGCGCAGGTGCGGAAGATGAGGAAGTGTGTTGCGGTGGTGCCATACGTTCCCCTCGTCTTGTCCGGCTCGGCGAAATTTTTGATCCTGGGACCACCTTGTCACCGACTTTGTGCTCCTCCTAGCCTCCGACTTTGCCAACCAACGCCGCCGACGAGCACCGCAGATGTGGTGCCTCTGCTCTCACACAAGTACAAGGTGGAACAGCAGCACGCGAGATGCTAGTCTCGTTCTTGTCGACGCGGGACTAGAAAACAGAACGTGTGGTCTAATATAAGACTAATTAATTGGACATAACAAAATATGTGTTGTATTGGCCTAATTAAAAAGTGGCATAGCTGTCTGATTGGACATAAGATATATATACAGATTATAACAAACTAGGTGAGCGAGGCGAGCACAGCCTATATCGCCCGTTAGATATCACGAGTGAGCACACGAGTTTTTGGTCACGCCCTTATTTCTTTTTTATGTCCAGTTCTTTCAATACACTAACAGTACATACACGATTAATTGGTGGTGTGTTGTTAGCACTTGGGCACAATCTTATTATTAGAATATAAATAAATATTTCTAGGTTAAAAATAAATAAGTGTTTATTTCCTTTCTCTAAGCACATGATTTCTCTAACCAATAAATTAACACATGAAGGATCAGTGATACAAATTCAGAAAGAATTATGCCCATCTGTAGTAAATTTTGCAAATTGAGAAGAAGAAGAAAAAAAGTTGGGGAGAAGGAAATGATAGCTCAACCCGGGGGTGGATTGTGCACTCACCATATTCACAACAACGCCTACTCATGACGTCTGCTTGTTGCTCACAAGTTGAAGGAGAAGAGAGAGCTAAGAGTGGAGGAGAGGAGCAGATGAGAGGGGTGGACAGCCTGAGGAGGAAGAGCATTTCCTCGTCTCTAGGCAAGGCCGGGCGTGAAGGTTTAGGCGGAGTGACGCGCCCAGGCGCCTCTCTATCCCACGTAGTGCTGCCCCAGAATCGATGTCCCCATGCCTCCTCTGCAGGCTCAACTCCACGCCAAATACCATGCCTCGAGATGCGTCTCCAAGCCCCCCGCCTCTAGTGTCTCTTATAGGGCATCATCACCGCCGTCTCGTCCTCCTGCGTGACACCTCCGCCTGAAGCAACGATTCCGTGCACACCTCCTTGCACATGGCCGCACAGTGGTCGATATGAGGCCGAGGGAGGCAGCCTAAAGGAGTTGCGATAAGCGGGCTTAGTGTGGTAGCAGTCGAAGAATCATAGGCGACAGCCGGAAACCCTAGCCCGAAGCTCTCGAGGAAGACGAATAGAGAGGTTCAATCCCACGGAAAATCACTTTAGAGCACGGGCTCCATGGAGCCTATTTTTGAATTTTTTTAATTCATCAAATTTTTTTTAAATACCTACATGTAGCCAACAGTATGAAATACACGTCCGCAAAAATTTAAGGGAAAATACCTTATATTTGGGCGCAACAAAAGAGACAAATATGGCAAATTTTGAAAAAAGGGAGGTCCATTCAAATTGCACCGATTTGAATTTATTTCTTTTTTAGGAGAGCAGAATATAAAATATTTTCACATAAGATTTTAGACGCATGTATTATAAATCATTATTTGTATCCTGATATTTTTACTAAAACTTTTTAAATATTTAAATTTAATTTTTTTAAACAAATCCTCCATGGAGCATGTCCGGACCCACACTCCATAGACATATGATGTGCAAATGCCCTCATTGCTCATGCATGTTATCAAGATTAAGCTATAGTATAAAATATTTTCACATAATATTTTAGACGCGTGTATTATAAATCATTATTTGTATCCTGATATTTTTACTAAAACTTTTTAAATATTTAAATTTGATTTTTTTAAAACAAATCCTCCATGGAGCATGTCCGGACCCACACTCCATAGACATATGATGTACAAATGCCCTCATTGCTCATGCATGTTATCAAGATTAAGCTATAATATAATATACCGAGATGGTCAAGTACCATTTAAAAAATACGAGGACTGCACCGCTGATGGGTGGACAAAGGGGGCAATGACGACCCACCTGATCGTGGAATCGTATCGTGGTTGGGTTGTTTTCTACGAGTTGTTGTGCCTATGCCAACTAGAATATAATTTGTACGTCTACAAGATATAGATTTTCTCTCCCGCTAGTAATTTACAATTCCAAAAAATGATATAAAATGATTTGAAAATGAATTAAAACTGGGAAAATCATAACTAATTCATTTTAACTCATAAAAATATAAATAATACATCAAAATATTCAGAAAAATGAGCTCTATGCTTTAGCACCAAAATCATGCATTAATAAGCAACATCAATGACAAGTTATTTTATAAGAACAAAGCAACCCTCCTAGGTGCATGGGGTTTTACGGGAATGCCATTTTAGGGTATCCAACCCTTACTTAAATTGTCGGTCATCTACTAGGGCTAAGTTTAGCAACCTTTTAACTTGTCATTTCATCATTCTTGATTGAGCATTGCATCGACACCATGTGTTGATTGTTGTTTTCCCTCTCCGGTGTTTGCTGAAGGAAATATACCCTGAGAGGCAATAATAAAGTTGTTATTATGTATTTCTTATATATGATAGATGTTTATTTTGCATGCTAGAATTGTATTGATCGGAAACATCAATACATGTGTGTTTAATAAACAAAAAGGGTTCCTAGTTATGCATCTCTTATAGACTAGCTTGTTGATTAACAAGTGATCAAGGTTTCCTGATCATGGATATTGGATGTTGTTAATAACAAGGTCACAGCATTTGTAAAATGATGTGATGAACATTCATCCGAAGTATAGTATTACGATCAAGTCATTATGTTTATATTGTTATAACATCATACGAAGTAATCTTTATCCTTAGACCATGAGATCATGTTAATTGCTAACACCTAAAGAGTATCTTGATAACATCAAACGTCACACCATAACAGGGTGAATATAAAGATGGGTTCAGTGCTACGAAGGTGTTATGTTGAGGCTCATGGATCAAGAGTGGAATTTGTCAATCCCAATGACAGATAGATATACTCTGGTCCCTCTCGGTGATATCACATTAAGATAGCTTGCAAGCAAGTGATGTGATCACTAGAATGTTATATCACGGGAACGAGAAAAAAGTGCATGTTGATAACGAGATCAAACTAGGTATTTGGATACCGATGATCGAATCTCGGACATGTATTATATCACGAGACAAAGGAATTAAATTACTAGCGTTAAAAGTTCTCACGATCACAGAAGTCATCGTTGAATATGCAGGAGTCAGTATGGATCTCCAGGTCCCGCTTCTGATTATTGATCTGAGAGGAGTCTCAATCATGTCTGCATTATTCACGAACCGTAGGGTGACACACTTAAGAGTTACCGGACACCTTTTTGGAGCACATATGTTTCAGACGAAAGAATTGCAAAGCGCAGGAATTGTTTCGATAGAAACCGGAAATTGTTTCGGGTGAAATTGCAGAAAGAGGTTCTGCATGTGATATTGAAATATTGCAAGCGGTTATATGTGAATGTTTGTTAATTAAAGTAATTAACAAAATTCTGAATAATTTTAATAAAAGAGTTTTATTAAATGAGAGAGCATTAAACTTAGAGAATTTTAATGCATTTAAAGTGGAGACTTTAAAAGGGAATGTGAAGAGGGATTTTAATGTGGAGGGAGTTACCACCACATGAATGGAGGAGGTGAGGGGTCACCTCCATGAGGCGCCGGCCATGGAGGGGGTACCCCCCTCCTCCTATAAAAGGCCCCCCTCTTCGTCCTTCTTCCACACACCTCCTCGTGAAGGATCTCTCTCCCCCTTTAGAATTATTTTCCCATGGTCTCAGATTAGCGAGATACATGTTCCCGGTGGCATTTCGTCTGGAAGGAGTTGTTGCTTCCGCTAGATCACTGGAGCGAGGAGGTGGAGGTTATCCGGTGGCTTGAACGTGTGTGCAAGTACGGATGCGCTGCTGATTTGCGACGCTCGGACTTCCACACGATCTTGAGATCGGCAAGTGTACGACTACATCAACCACGAGTTCCTACTCGTTAACAAAACTCGTTGTCTTCGAGGGTAAGTTCTCGATGGATGTATCTCCACCCGTTGCTCTGTACCTAGTAGATAGATCTTGGCGTGTAGTTCTCATCGTAGGAAATTTTTTGTTTTCTATGCTGCGGACCCAACATTTGCTTCTTCCCGGTAGAGTTTGAGATCGAATCCGAGATCGAGATCAAGATCAACACCGTCGAAGATCAACACTTTTCCATCGAAGAAGAAGTCTGTTGGGCAACGTGCAGAGCCAGTCCGAAAACAAAAACGTTTTGCTCCGGCTAGAACTCCGGCCAGCCACCCCAAGATCCGGCCAAGGACAAAGGCAATAGTTCGTACCTCACGACGCGTAGGTGCGAATGATGAGGAAGCGCGTCGCGGTGGTGCCGTACGTTCCCCTCGTTCCTTCTAGCTTCGGCGAACCTTTTGATCCTAGGACCACCTCATCACCGACTTCGTGCTCCTCCTCCTCGCCTCCGACTTCACCGACGAACGCCGTTGGTGACCACCACAGATGTGGTGCCTCTGCTCTCACACACGTACAAGGTGAAATAGCAGCAAGTGAAATGTTAGTCTCGTTCTTGCCACCGTGGGACGGGAAGGTAGAATTGCCAAGTCTATGGAAACCCTAGGAAGCAGCACTGGATTGTCATCTATCTGCCGCCACCCACCTTCCTTTATATACGCAAGTAGGTGAGGGCACACAACACTTGTGTCCCTTGGTCCTAAACCCTAACCCTAGTCAAAGTGGGTCCAACCCATTGACACGTGTCCCTGTCTGAACAAGTCCAACTTTCCGGCTTGTGATAGTCGGATCAACATCCGCCTAGTCCAACTCTCTTAAGCGTGCGATCCCGCAGTCTTACGGTATGCCCGACACAACTCAGTAATCATTCAGTCAGAGTCATTGCTCCGTGACTTTCTGACTACAGCTGATAATCGGTACCGGCCTCTAGCAAGACTTGCTGATTCCCGATTTGCGCAAGTTCCCTCAATGTGATGATCTGTCCGGGTCCCTTTGCCTCACAATATTGGTGATAAACCGCAGGGGAGATTCCGTCATCCCGGTGTCGGTTTACTCTCTTCGCGTTGCAGTGATAACTTATTCCCTCCGGCTTCACTAAGTCGGACTATCTCGATCAACACTTGATCGATTAGCGTATGGCCATGCTTCTGAATCATATCATAGGAGAGGGCCCAGAGAATATCTCTCTGAGATGGAGGGGCACATTCCGTCTTAGCTGATCCACGTCACACATCTTCCTTCGAAGTCGGCCTAAGACCACTCTTATGACTCCCAATTATGGTGAGTGTTAGATGGAGTCAAAGCCGACTTTTCCACAACTCGGATTGTGTGATCCCCTTAGGTCTAAGGATTGCATTGTGTAATTGCAGTGACATATACAACTTGCTCTAAGCCGCATACTAGTTTACAAATACAAGGCGGAATGTGAGCTTCAATATCCCACTTGCACTAGAGTCAAACACTCAGGCATCTCCAGGCCTTAGGCATCTCATGCCCATCGCTCTAACATGCGTCTCAAACTTAGGTTGTGGAATAGGCTTGGTCAACGGGTCTACTAAATTTCTATCCATGTGTACCTTGGATATCTTAATTTCTTTGTTATCGAGAACTGTTGAATCAGGTGAAATTTCCTGAGTATGTGCTTGTTCTTCTGGTGTGCCCGGGGCTCCTTAGCTTGTGCAATAGCACAAGTATTGTCACAGTACATGTCTAACGGACTGGAAGAGCCTGGAACAACACCGAGCTCAATCAGGAAATTTCTGATCCAAACCCCTTCTTTTGCCGCCCTCTGAGGAAGCAACATACTCAGCTTCCATAGTAGAGTCGGCCACCATCTCTTTCTTGGAACTCTTCCAGATCACTACACCTCCATTCACTATGAACACATAGCCAGATTGCGAGCATGAGTCATCTAGGTCGGTCTGAAAGCTAGCATCTGTGTAACCCTTTACACCTAGGTCTTCCTCACCACCATAGACTAGGAACACATATTTAGTATGTCTCAAGTATTTAAAGATATTCTTTACTGCTATCCAGTGGCCTTCAACGGGATCCGACTAATATTTGCTCGTTACACTTAGAGCATAGGAAATATCCAGCCTAGTACATATAATCGCATACATGATCGATCGTACTGCCGAAGCATAAGAGATCCTCTCCATCTGACTTCTCTCATCAGTCGACGATGGGAATTGAGCCTTACTAAGTCGGATTCCATGCGCCATCAGCAATAACCCTTTCTTAGTTGAATCCATATTTAAATTCTTCAATATCTTATCTAGATATGTACTCTGACTCAACCTATGAGTCTTCGGGATCTCTCTCTGTAGATATTAATTCCTAGTATAAATGCCACCTCACCCAAATCCTTCATTTGGAAACACCTTTCCAAAGAATTCTTGGTTTCTTGCAACATTGGAACATTATTTCTGACTAACAATATGTCATCCACATACAGTAGTAGGAAAACAACTGAGCTTTCACTAAACTTCATGTATACACAGGAATCTTGTTCACTTTTGATGAAGCCAAACGATTTGACCACTTCATCAAAGCGAATGTTCCAACTCCGACTTACTTGCTTCAATCCGTAGATGGATTTCCGAAGCTTGCAAACTTTGTTAGGACTAGTCAGATCGACAAAACCCTAGGGCTATATCATATACATGTTCTTAGTTAAATTTCCGTTAAGAAAAGTTGTTTTGACATCCATCTACAATATTTCCCAATCGAAATATGCAGTTAGTGCTAACATGATCCTCACCGACTTGAGCATCGGTACTAGCGAGAAGGTCTCGTCGTAGTCAACTCCTTGAACTTGTCGGAACCCTTTCACGACAAGCCGTGCTTTATAGATAGAAATATTTCCGTCTTGGTTAGTTTTACTTTTAAAGACCCATTTGCAATCGATGGATCTTGCACCATCAGTCAAATCAACCAAGTTCCAAACTTTATTGTCATCCATGGACTTTAACTCGGATCTCGTGGCTACAAGCCATGACTCGGAATCAGCAGTTCCCATCGCACCCTGATAAGTAGTCGGCTCATTGCCGTACAACATAAGAACGTCTCCACGTAATCTTACTGATCTTCATGGTTCAGGTGGATTTGCTGGCTTACAACATCCGGCTCAACCTCCAAGGTTGCCGACTTGTCCTGAGTCGGTGAATCCTGAATTTCTTTGAGGTGCACCCTATTCCCACTATCTTTCCGACATAGAACCTCATTCTCTAGAAAGACACCGTTTTGAGAGAAAACACTTTGCCCTCTTCTCGGTTGTAGAAATAGTAACCCAAAGTTCCCTTAGGGTAGCCTACGAAAACTAATTTATCCGACTTGCGGTTGAGCTTGTCGGATTGTAACCTCTTGAAAAAAGCTTCACAACCCCAAATCTTGAGAAAAGCCAAGGCTGGCTTCTTGCCCGTCCACATCTCATGTGGTGTCTTTTCTATTGATTTAGATGGTACTTTGTTTAGTGTTATCGCTGCTATCTCTAGACAAAAACTCTAGAATGATAAAGATAGATTCGTATTACTCATCATTGACCTCACCATGTCTAACAAGATTCGGTTCCGCCTTTCCGACACACCATTTCTCTGAGGCGTTCCTAGAGGACTGAGTTGTGGAACTATTCCACAACTCTTGAGATGGTCATCAAAATCATGGATCATATATTTGCCTCCATTATCTGATCACAAAAACTTAATATTCTTACCGATTTCATTGTGCACATCACTCTAAAACCCTTTGAACTTTTCAAAGGTTTCTGACTTGGATTTCATCAAGTAGAGATAGCCATACCTACTAAAATCATTCGTGAACGTAACAAAATACTCATAACCACCTCTGGATGTCGTGCTCATTGGTCCGCATACATCACTATATGTCAGCTCCAGTAAGCCATACGCCCTCTCGCAACTCTTTGTGAAAGGTTTCTTGGTCATCTTTCCCACCAAAAAAGATTCACATATTTCGAATGGCTCCAAACCGGATGAATCCAGGAGTCCATCACCATGGAGATTCCTGCATGCGTTTCCAGTTGATATGACCAAGGCGACAATTCCATAGATAAGTAGAACTAAGATCATTCGGCTTTAACCTTTTAACATTCAAGTTATAGACTGATTTACATTCAAGATCAAGCACAAAAAGTCCGTCTTGGACAATGCATAGCCATGAAACACATTATTCAAATAAAGGGAACAACCTTGCTCCATCAAACATTTGATTTAAACAAGATGGCTTCCTATAGTCACTATCCAGCCTACAGGTCTCCTAAAATGGTTTTAATCGTAAGGTCGGAGCGTATGCTCTGATACCAACTGTGGTGACCCAGCATAGCACTTCATAATGTAGTACACTATAGTGGTTAACACAACACCAATGAAACACCGTTCACTAGTATTACATTCCTCAGAGTGGTACAACAGAAATATAGCAGGTCCAAGACATGACTGTAGATTACAACTCGACTCTTTACAAAATATCCAGAGAACTCTCTAGGTTATAGCGAGAGAAAGCAACTTCTCACAAAGGAGAACCAAAAATAACAAATCATAAACATCCTACTAAATAGACTAGTATCTAAATTATTTAGCTTGCAAATACTGCTATTGCATTGCTCTACAGAAGTAGGTTCTATGGCTAGATACTATATTCCTATCAAGTCAACAACTTTATCTTCTCTTTAATTTATGTATATGTTGTCTCCATTGACTTCATTGAAGAGTTTGAACTTTTGATGATGATTCCCTTGAGCATAAGTTGATGTAGACATTGTCTTTGTTGGCTTCAGAATCTAGCAAGGGTTAAGAAGATACGGGTGAGTACGAGTGTACTCAGCAAGTTCACTAAAAAGAAGTGTTTGATACACTATCTACTGCCACAGACCATAGGTCATTGGCTATGCATGTTTTCGTAAACATTTCTTCAAAGGTTGCTTTTGTTATGAAAAGCTATGCCCGTCAGCCTTCACAGATTTACCAGAACATCATAGAGTTCCTTTCCTGCCGCATTCGTAGCACCTTCCTGGAACATGAAGTAACAAATTACAGTTCTTACACTCTACAGCGATGCGTTACTTTACCCATGAGAGATCCTTATCCACGTTGCACATCAGAGCAGCCAACCCGTTCATATTTCCTTGGTATGAAGCCTGGTATAAGGTCCAAGCCGATCACAGCCCTTCTCCGCGCCCCCACATGCCCCCTTGGTGTACACCATGCCCACATATCGAATTACGTCAATGGTTAGTACAGACCTTATAGATGCCAGAACAACCGTGAGACGTTGAGGGATCCCACCCATATGTTGCATATCCTCTACGAATTACATACTCACGCTACAAGGATAAAAGCCATGGCCTGCGCATCTGTTGACATGCGAAAGGAAGTAGATCCAGCTGACTTCTCCGTCCCATTTCAGATCTCATGGTTCGCGCGTATTATACGACGCTAGAATCATTGGCGACATTGGTTGTTTAATCCTAGATAATCTGTTTCTTTACCACAAGAACTTCCATAGTAGCTTATTACCACTTGGTAAATAACCCATAATCATATCACTATGAAAATAGCATTTTCTGGCCTTTTATAAATGCAGGTGATCACAACTTTCGATTTGCAAATACTTTATAGAAAATAACTAAAGGACATGAGCAAGTGTGAACTTGCCTTTTGTGATTGCAAGATTATGCACTCACGGTCTTCGAGAAAATAGAAGATTCAATATCTGAAAACAACATCATTGGTCTGGTAAGGAATAATGTTTAAGGAAGCAAGATGCTATTATGCATAAGTATTGTACTGCAATTTGATAAACTATAATCCACGGAATAAACATTGATGATCTAGGGTTTGGAAACTGGGAATGGTTTCTTTGGAATGTGTTGCACTTTTAGATCAATTTTACACTTGTGCTTCTTATAAGGCTTGTGAGAGTGTGTGAAATAGCTTGCAAGTGTAATAAAGTAATGTACATCGATAAAACACTCAAATGTGGAATGTATCCAAGGACTCCTCATATAAAGATTGTTAATCAATTATGGCCTTTATGGAAATGCTTAAGTATTACTTTTGATGTAACTTAAAAGAATAACTTTGAAATAAAAGGTTATCTTTCAAAGGAAAGCATTTAAATTATAAGTCATCACTTTTAAGTTTCTTACTAACTGTAATTATTAGGGGAGAAAACAATTACCATATTTGAATAGCTATAATACTTGTAGTGGAGACTTATGTATCTTTAATATGGGAAGACACTATATGTGGTTTATTTCATAACACTTCATGAAGGTGGAATAAAAGTATTATTGATTTTATTTGAGTAGTGTTACTTAACATTTTAAGTGGAGGGAATCATTTATCTTATTAAGAGGTAGTGGTTATAATGTATAACATAGAAATGGTGTTACTTAAGGTACTTATAAATCTTGCTTAGAATTTAAGTGAATTACTTTCTTGTAAAAGAAGAGATGGTGAGAATGTTTAATAAGTCAAAAAATACTATCTTTGATGATTTTATAACTAATACCCATTTTGGAAAATGGTATATAATTATTTCTGAATGATAATTTTAGAAAATACATTTAAAGGTATTTGGATTATTTTTATTTCATACCAACATTATTTAAGACTAATTCTATTATTAAACCTTCAATGAATTATCATTCCTAACAGTCTCCCATTGGCACTAGAGTCGAACACTCGGGCATCTCTAGGATTATGCGTCTCAAACTTAGGTTGTAGAAGCGGCTTGGTCAACAGGTCTGCAACATTCCGTGTGTATCTTGTATAGATTAATTTCTCCATTATCGACGAACTGTCTAATCAGGTAAAATTTCCTGAGTATGTGCTTGTTATTATGGTGTGCCCCGAGCTCCTTGGCTTATGCAATAGCACCAGTATTATCACAGTACATGTCTAACGGACTGGACGAGCCCAGAACAATGCCGAGTTCAATCAGAAAATTTCTGATCCAAACCCATTCTTTTGCCGCCTCTGAGGCAGCAATATACTCAGCTTCCGTAGTAGAGTCGGCCACCTTCTCTTACTTGGAACTCTTCCAGATCACTGCACTTCCATTCACTATGAACACATAGCCAGATTGTGAGCGTGAGTGATTTAGGCCGGTCTGAAAGCTAGCATCCGTGTAACCCTTTACACCTAGCTCTTTCTCACCACCATAGACTAGGAACACATCTTTAGTACATCTCAAGTACTTGAAGATATTCTTTACTGCTGTCCAGTGGCCTTCGCCAGAATCCGATTGATATCTGCTCGTTACACTTAGAGCATAGGAAATATCCGGCTTAGTACATATCATCGCATACATGCTCGATCCTACTGCCTAAGCATAAGACATCCTCTCCATCCGACTTGGCTCATCAGTCGACGCTGGGCATTGAGTCTTACTAAGTCGGATTCCATGCGCCATCGGCAAGAACCCTTTCTTAGCCGAATCCATATTGAACTTCTTCAATGTCTTATCTAGATATGTACTCTGACTCAAACCGTACGAGTCTCCGGGTTCTCTCTATGTAGATATTAATTCCCAGTAAGTATAAATGCCGCCTCACCCAAGTCCTTCATTTGGAAAAGAAAAAAGCCCATTATGAAGCCCACCCAGATCCAATCCAACCCTCGTGTCCTGCTCTTCCCTTCACCACCACCACCACCACCGAGTACGGGACCATTCCGCTTCTCTTCCACGCCAGCCAGATCACCACCACCACCACCACCACCACCTGCCGAGCTCGCCAGATCTTGCCGCCCATGGCCACCGCCTTCGACTCCCCGGCCTCCTCCCCGGCCGCCGCGCCCTTCCACTCCTCCCCCTTCCTCAGCTTCGACCCCGCCGACGTCCACGTCTCCTCCGCCGCCGACGCCTTCCCGGCCTCCCCAGACCCCTACGCCGCCGCGCACCCCTTCGGCATGCCCGACTCCAACGGCAACGGCCACTACGGCGCCGCCGCCGCCGACGACGAGGAGGGCCTCTTCACCGGCGCCCACGACGCCGGGCCCGTCCTCCCGCCCCCAGCCCAGATGGGCCACGAGGAGGGATTCCTCCTCCGCGAGTGGCGTCGGTACGTCCCTCCCTCCCTCCCTCCGTCCTTCTCGCGCCAGATCTGGCCCGCGATCGTGGCCCGGTTGGTTGGTTGGTTGGTTGGGGACGCAGATCTGGCTAACACTCGACGTTAAATATCTAGCTTCCCGTTGCCATTGCCTAGCTGCCGAGCGTCCCCTGTTGCCTTAGATTCGTTTAAGCTATGATAATGATCTTGCATCCAGCTTGCTACTATCAAGTACATCAAGTATGGCTACGATGATTAGCTCATCTTAGGACGACGACGACAAGTAGTAGATTTACGTATAGTATTCTTACTGACGCACTGAAGAAAGCACTACGGTCATTGCTTACGTTACGTGTAAATGTGGCTTTGTAAGTAATAATATTTTCTGCATTAGCTTCTGTCAAGATACGATGATTCAGATCTGGCCAGGTTGGATCTGCTAGATCTAGCTCATGATTGGGTTTGTTGGATCTGACACGGGGCAGTGAGGCAGAGTGTCGAGCGCGATAGTATGCTACCAGTAATAAGTGTTCAAGTTATGTTATTGTTTTTCTACATACTAGTACATCAACGGTACAACTACGATCAGCTCATCTTAAGATGGCATTGCGGCTTTTCAAGTACAAATGATGTGTAGTATTATTCTTAATGAAGCAGTCAAAAAAACTATGACAGTCATCGTTTATATGCAAATGGGGCATTGGAAGCAACGTTTGCATTAGGCCTTGCCGATTTGATGAATGGTTTCGCTTGCAGTTAGCGATTTTGTTAGCAAACAGATAAAGGTCAAATAAGACTATCTTTAGCAATATGGAAACGAAATTGACACCGCCTTGGTTCATCTCGGAGCAAGGCAGGCCTAGTAGCAAATAGAGAATCTTAACAGTCAGCGTTTAACCTCATTTTACGTATGGTTTTACACCAAGCATGCCTACCATTAGCTAAATTTACACCAAGCATGCCTACCATTAGCTCATTCAGAATCTTATGTTGCTGTATACTGGTCGGTGTTCAACCCATGTTCTTGTTTTTTCAATTGCTAGCGCACCAAGTATGCATCATCTAGCTCATCTTATGACAGCGTTGCATAGTATTCTTGCAGAAGCAGTGACGAAAGTATTATGTTCACTGCTTGTACGTAAACAGGGCATTGGTAGCCAGCAATTTGCATTTGGAATTGCATGGCGTGTCATTTCTGTATTATTCGAGCATTGGGATCGTTGCTGTAGCGTAGCTTCGGTCTGTCTTCTCAAAATTCAGTGCGTGATCATGTGATCCAATGCCTTGGCAGCTTCAGTACACTAGGATTTTAGCTTCATATGAGCAAATTGTCACCCAAGGCCACGAAAAATATACTTGTAATTCAGTACCTTATTTTGCTGTATGCTACCAGTCAGTGTTTAAGTTATGTTCTTGTTTTTCTACATACTAGTACACCAACGGTACCCACGATCAGCTCATCTTAAGATGGCATTGCAATTTGTCAAGTACAAATGGTGTGTAGTATTCTTAATGAAGCAGTGAAGAAACTATGACATTCATCGCTTGTATGTAAATGGGGCAATTGAAGCAACGTTTGCATTAGGCCTTTCCGATTCGATGAATGATTTCGCTTGCAATTAGCGATTTTGTTAGCAAACAGATTAAGGTCAAATAAGACTATCTTTAGCAATATGGAAACGAAATTGACACCGCTTGTTCATGTCGGAGCAAGGCGTTTAAGCTATGTTCTTGGTTTTTTAGTTAACTAGTACACCAAGGATGCCTACATTTGCGTATAGTTTTCTTACAGAACAAGTAAAGGAAGTATTACTCTCATTGCTTAGATGTAAATGATGTATTAAAGTTAACTGGGACAGCATTTTGCATTAGGACATGTCATTGTGATAAAACGACCCTGCTTGCTATTGGCATTTCTGTCTTCAAACAAATCAAGGTCAAATCAATTTATGTGAAACTCTATTGTTATGAGCGCTGGTATGGAAATGAAATCGACACCGCTTATTCATGTCAGAGCAAGGCTATCCTATTACGAATAGGATTTCATGTTCAAGCCTTTTCTGTAGCAAAGATTCAGTCTGCTCCTTCGAATTTAGTGCATGATCATGTGATCCTATGCCTTCACAACTTCTATACACTATAGCTGAATGTGAGCAAGATCACCTAAAGCCACACAAAAAGTACTTGTAATTCAGAACTTATGTTGTCTTGTACTGCTAGTCAGCTATTAAGCTATGCATGTCTCGTTTCCTGTTCTGTTAATTATTTATCTAGAACTGTAGGTAGGTTCCTTGCGCCAGGAGTGGCAGTTTGATCTATCCTGCCTCTAAGAAGCAAATTATTGCTCTGAGATAGAAATATGTGTTGCTGGTACATTAAAGATCCTGCACAGACGTGTCTGTTAGAAAATAAATACTGTTGTTTTTACTGCTTGATTTCATCTGTCCTGTGCAAAGTAGATAGATGCTAACTCCAAAAACTGTCAACAGTCAAAATGCAATCCTTCTGGAGGAGAAAGAGAAGAACGAGAAGGAGCTGAGGAGCCAGATCATCCTCGAAGCTGAAGAGTTCAAGAAGGCTTTCGTTGAGAAGCGCAAGCTGAACCTTGCGACGAGCAAGGATCAGAACCGTGAGAGGGAGAAGGTATGCTATCTCTCAAGACCATGACCCACCGTACTATTATGCCTATTCATCGACAACATACATACCTGAGATCTGCTATTTCTCTTTCCCCTGCAACATCGCTTGCTGTCAGCTCTTCCTATCCAACCAAGAGAAGTTCCACAAGGGCGCGGACCAGCAGTACTGGAAGGCGATCTCAGAGCTGATCCCACACGAGATCTCCCACATCGAGAAGAGGACAGGCAAGAAGGACAAGGACAAGAAACCTGGCATCGTCGTGGTGCAGGGCCCCAAGCCCGGGAAGGCAACCGACATGGCACGGATGCGCCAGATACTGAGTAAGCTGAAGCAGACGCCCCCACCGCACATGAAGCCACCCACCCCACCTGCTGCCGCGGCAGCTGCTGGGAAGGACGGGGCCAAGGCTCCTGTTGCGCCTGGCAAGGATGCCCCTGCCAATGGCGTCTCCACAGAGACGGAGAAGGCCGCCGCCACTGCAGCTGCCACCCCTGCGGCTCCAGCAGCACCGGCACCGGCACCAGCACCAGCGGCCGAGCCCATCATTGCTGCTTGAGCGGGGATGGTTAGCTCGGTTGGATGACGATACTTGGCTGTAGGATTGCATTTGGGTGTCTGTAGATTTGTTCTGGAAGAGGGGAGGGAAGGGGGATGAAGGCTACTTACGATGATGCTTGGAGGGTTCATCAGGTGGGCATGGTGGGAAGATTACACGCAGTGTATTATTATTACTGTTAATTTGAGCTTGTTATGGACCAACAACAAGCTTTATTATTGGTTATTATTGTTATTGCATTTTGTAGAGAGAGTGAGGGTGTTGGTAACAATAAAGTGGGTGTAAGGCTGATGTATTAGAAGATGATGTGTTCTGTATTTTGGTAAAACCTCATATTTTGCAAATATTATATTATTTGGTTATTGGTATCAAATCAAGCTGTACCATTTGTCTAGCTGCTGGCTATTATCTGGATATTGATATAAAATGATCCTGTTGAAGTTTCAGAGCTGAATCTTGTTTGCTGCAGCGCAAATGCTCCTGTTGGAGTTTGAAAAACTTAAATCTTGTTGTTCTCAAGCAAAGCTAGCTTCCTTCTGATCCTCCTTTCCGTGTGCTTTATACTATGCAAAACTGAAGATCTGAATTATTTATCTCATGGGAGTACATGAAATTTCAGCTGAACCAGTTCATTTTCTTCTTGCAGGGAAACACCTCTGGTTGTCTGGGTGTGGTTCTGTATGGTGCTGTCAAAAATATGCATTAGATTGTTACTCGGTATGTGAAATATTTATTACGGTAAATTACTGCTACTGCCAACTGTCCCCTATCGTTTTCTGCACACATGGATGATATATATATACTTTGCTAACGACAGTCCGACAGAATGCTGATTTGCTTGGAGCGACAAGTTCATGTTTAATGGATTGACAATGTGATTTCTCTAATATTTGGAATTCTATACAAGCCACATGATAATGCTTACATTACATTTTTCTGACACTCCCGCAGATGAAAATGGCTCCTATAACAGACTCAAAACTGAAGCGTCATACATACACAACCTCGATTATTGCAGGGCCATATCGTTCCAGCTCGAATGTCTTGAGCTGAGGCTCCTCTTTCGCTCCATGTTCCCCAACATGATCACCCGCAAACAGGAGGTACGAATCTCTGATACCGCCGCATCTCTTATCGATGCCTGCTCTTGAGGCTGTGTCTTTGAGCAGGATATGCCAAGCCTGAAGACAGAAACCAAACATTTTTCTTGGATTCTACTGTTTATAATGCTATATATATCCTTTGTTCCTGTGTTGGGTCAGCTATCTCTAAGTTTGTAAGTATCTGGAACTGGAAGAGCACCCTCCACAAATATATGCAGATCCAATGAATCCCTGAACATTCTGTCGGTTGGGCTCCTTCCGGCAAACATCTGGAGCAGCAATATACCAAGACAAACAGTGGCAGGAGGTACAAATCTCTGATCTCATGCATCTCTACCGCCGCATCTCTTATCGAAGCCCGCCCTCGAGGCTGGGCAGGATATGCCAAGCCCGAAGACAGAAACCAAACATTCCTGGATTCTATTGCTCATAATGCTATCCTTTGTTTCCGTGTGTGCAGGTAGATTGTTGGGTCGGCCATCTCCAAGGTTCTATCTGGAACTGGAAGAGGACCCTCCACAAATCTATGCAGATCCCTGAACATTTCGTCTGTTGGGCTCCTTCCGGTAAACATCTCGAGCAGCAATATGCCAAGACTATAAATGTCACCGCTGTAAACTTCTCCGCACTCTGCAATTATGCGAAGTTTTGTGCTTAGCATGACATATTTGAGGTAAAAGTAAAAGGTAATATTAGAAGAAATTTAAATCACCTAGAGCAACATGGCCTATGGAACCTCTAATTCCAGTTGATCTACATGAATATTCCATCCCCTCGCTTGTATTCCCTTGAAGGATCCTTGATATGCCAAAGTCTCCAACCCGGGCGCTCATGTCATCAGCAAGAAAAATGTTGGTTGGCTTAAGATCACAATGGATTACTGATGGTTAAGCCTGTTCACAGTCTGGTTCGAACCCGGTCAAACCGCCAACCCAATCCGGACCGCGCCAGGCAAGCAGTTCAGCACCGGTTCTATGGTTTGTGGGTTCGAAACCGTGAGGATTGAAGGTGGTGTGGTTCTATCTGATTCGGAACCTGCAAAACTGTAGCGAAATCGCTGAAATGAAAATCCCAGCGTGGCTCCGGTTCTCATGGGAGAAGGCAAAGGAGGTGAGAGTGCGGATGCGGCATCGTCTCCTCCAGAGCGCGCCCACCGCGAGTTCACGTCCGGCCTCGTGCCATGAACGCCGCAGACATCCCTGTACGCAAAACCACCGCGAGTTCACGTCCCGTGGCAGCTGCTCCGCTTGCAGCCCACAAGGGAGGAGTGACTGCCACCGCTGCACGGGCATGTCCGTGCCGAGCGGTGTAGATGGACGTTGCATGATCGTCCATGGCATGGGCGGAATCAAGCCGTGTGTGTCCTGTGTCGTCACTCCATCGCTCTGCGGTGCAAAACGGTACAAACCATGAAACCAGCCCGAACCAACCCGCCTATATATCTTACTTCAACCCGCTGAAACCAAACCAATCCATTCAAAACCGGAGAATACTTTACCGGTTTGGAAAAACCAGCCAAGACCGCTCAACCCGTCCATGCACAGGCTTACTGATGGTTGACAGTAGTTGTGGAGATATTCTACTGCATCCGTAATATCGACAGCAATATCAAGCCTCTGGACAAAGCTGAGTGTGTTATTTGTAGTTGACTCTTGACATTTTGGGTGAAGCCAACCATCCAAGTTACCATTAGGTATAAACTCAAAAACCAATGCCTTGAACTCTCGACATTTGTCGTCAATTCTTGAGCAACAACTAATGATATTCATGAGGCAGCGGTGTCGTATCCTTCTCATGGCCTCACATTCAGCCTGGAAACTCTTGCAATACCTAGATTGACCAAGCTTAAACACCTTGACAGCCAATGTTCTTTCTCAGGGGACAAAATGCACTTAAATACCTCACCATAACTTCCTTTCCTGATCAAGTTAACTTCTGAAAACTCATCAGTTCCTCTCAGTAATACATGATAGGGGATTCTCTCGTAATGGTCATCAACAATTGAATATTTCACTATTGTCTCCTGGCTTTGTTAACCAGAAGAATAACTGAAAACGACAATAACATTGCTCCAGCTGTTGCTAGAGAAATTACAAGAGACTTCGGCATCTTTATGTTGGCAAAGCTAAATCAAGAACTTTTTTTTTTGAGAGAAATCAAGAACATTTGAGTATGTGAAAGAGAGGGTGTGGAGGAAGATCCAAGGTTGGAAGGAAAAACTGCCCTCTAAAGCGGGAAAGGAAATATTAATAAAGGCAGCAGCACAAGCAATTCCGATGTACTCAATGGCATGTTTTGACATCACTAAGTCGTTGTGTGATGAGTTGAGAACTATAATCAATAAATATTGGTGGAGCCAAATGGACATGGAGAATAAAGTACACTATGTCAGTTGGGAGAAATTGACAAAAACAAAGAGAAATAGAGGGCTTGGATTTAAAGATCTTCATTCATTTAATCTGGCCATGCTTGTTTGTAAGACAAGCATAGAGGCTTCTTCAAAACCCCTCCTCGTTTTGTGCACAAGTTCTTTCAGCAAGGTATCATCCAGCCTATTCAATATTGGAGACTGAAGCAAAGAATGGCATTTTGTGCACATGGCGAAGTATACTAAAAGGAGTGCAACTTCTAAGGAAAGGGATTGTATGGAGGGTTGGCACTGGCAACAATCAGGGCCGGCTCTATACTTTGCGGGACCCTAGGGCAAAGTTGGTGACATGGGCCCTAAGGGTAATATATATGTCGTCAGCGGCAGAACCTGTTAGATTTATATGGGCTGCGGCCCATGAAGGCAGCCCATCTAGTCTAATAAATTATGAAATCTCAAGATCCATCTACTATGGCAGTTTGGGAGCTCTGTGGGAGATAAATTTTAGTCACACATTGCTAGTTGGGGAGAGTTAGACCAGCTTATAAGGTGAGCTGTTTCACTCCCACTAAGTGAGTGAGAAGAGAAGGAGTCCACGGGCACTCCTCCTCCTCCGCCGCCCGCCTCGCCTCGTCCGCACGCGCGTCGCATTTCGTGAATCGAGTTCGAGTTAGAAACTAGTTTATGGAAGACTAAATTTTTGCTTGGTGCACCAGCCGTTGGGTACGTGTCAACATTCGTGTTCATGTTTGACGCGTGTCCTTGTCTTCCACCGCGTGGCGACTCGGTCAACTCACCTCCAAGGCTATAGAGCGAGAGACAGACAGATCTAGAGGTATCCAGTTCTTTTCTCAGTCTCTCTTGCTGTGTGTTCCTCTTGCTGCGCTGCTCTCTAGGCTTCCCCATCCCGGCGGCTGTGTGCACGGCTGTCCGGGAGAGTAGGCCTCCGAAATCCCGTCCGTTGAGATCCTGCACCGGGAGATGGGCAATAAGGTTTTTGGGGAGCGTCTCGGCGCGACTGCTCACCTCCGTTCGTGTGTTCTTTTTCAACAACCGACGACCTCATCAGCACCATGGGCGACATCAACAAGGACCAATGTGCTGCTGCGGTGACGACCTTTCCGGTCAACTTGTACGTGCTATTCTTATGTTTGTATGCACTAGTTCTTGCTAGATTTTCAGATCTACTAGATGTGGTTGTTTGGCTGCATGTGTTTAGATTTGCTAGTGCTTACATAATGTTGATTTTGGTAATTAATCTTATAGGGAAATTGCCTAATAATTCAATAGAACAATAATTTTTAGCTCATACTACTAACTATAATATATATTGTAGAAATTGTCCTTAGTAAAAATGACAATGGCCAATTTATCATAGTAAATCAAATTCTGATTACAAAAGCGGTCCATTACGCTATTAATTTGAATTAAAAATAGAAGTCCTTGCTCTAGGAAGCAAATGATATAGTTATTCATGAATTCATCGCCTATATTATTACGTAGAACCCCGTAGCACCCTGTCTTCGCTATTTTTATTGCTGAAAAAGCACATCTGCACTAGGCAGAGCAATTTGCCTCCGACTGGTTTGTTCCATAAAACTAGCGGGCATCGTGGTAATCACTGAATTCCGCGAGTGACCGATGCAGGCGAGGCCTACATCACGACTAGAATAGTCGCATATGAACAGATCAACTCGATTGCTCGGGTTTTGTAGGCCTAGCGTTTCAACAATGTGTTTCATGCTCCCGATTGTTGGTCCTGTGCTAGTTTGTTGGCGTGCTGCCGGTTCTTTTTTTCTAGCCCAACATAAATACGTGTACAGGGGAGGATGCAATCGTGGGCCCCCCAAACATGTGGGTCCTAGGGCGCCGTCCATGTTGGCCATGGGTCAGAGCCGGCCCTGGCAACAATATCAACATCTAGCATGACCCCTGGATCCCAAGAGGAAGCACCAGAAGAGTCATCACCCGGAAAGGAACAAATGTAATAGAGAAAGCAAGTGACCTGATTGATCCCTCTGCAAATTCTTGGAATGAAGAGCTAGTAAAACAAACATTTCTTCTGGAAGTGCAGATATAATCTTGCAAATCCCAATCGAAGAGCACACTGACGACTTCATTGCATGGTACTTTGACAAGAAAGGTATTTTTCTGTAAAATCTGCATATAGCACAGCCCAAGAATCTCCATCAGGACTAACCTCCACCTCAATTGGAGATGAAGATACCGGGGGTTTTAATTGGCGAAACGGTGGTCTCTATCTCTCCCAAACAAGGTGCTCCACTTCTTATGGCGTCCATCTACTTACAGTCTACCACTATGAGGTATGCAAGTAGATACTCGCTGCCCTCTCTGTTTCAGGGTGGATGAGGATGGTGGTCACTGTTTTGTTAGATGTAAGAAGGTAAAATAGATCTGGAGGAAAGCCCTTGTAGAGCATTTAATGTTACAGTTAATTCCCTGCAATGATTTCCTTGAGCTTGATGGAGAAAATTCTTAGTTTACATGAGCATGAGAAGATAAAAAGTTGCCTACTTTTGTGGCATGAGAGAAATAAAAAGAGCAAATAAAGGAGAAGCTATTAAATCTTGTGATCAAATTTGCTCCATTATTATTGATTATGATGTCAGGAATGTTTCAAGGGCAAAGGAAGGAGCTGGGGAACCACCAGCCGCAGTCCTGAAGATTAACACAGACGGGATCATTTCCAAAGGACACCAGTAGTGGTGGCTGGGGATTTGTTATTACTAAATCTCAGTAATAATAAATTAATAAATGGAGGAATGCGTTGTGTTCCTTCCAAAAAGAAAGAAAAATATACTATACCGTGTCCTTATGGCACTTGCCCGAATGGAGCCATCCGCAACGGTCTCGCTGACCAGAGAAAGGGCCGGGTATAGAAATATTTTGATCCGTTCAAACTACGAGAGGTATGATTGTATAATTTGAGCATAACGTCCGGCCAAAAACTGAGTTTGTTGTAGCATCTTGGCATCTTGGAATAGCATCTTGGCCCTGGCTGGCTAGCGATCGATATATATATATAATCCTCCTTTTAAGAATGCCATATCATCCATCTTGGCCCAAAGCTAGCAGGTAGAAACAAACAACCAAATTAATGATTGCAAGAAAGCAGCATTTCGAATCTACAAATTAATGATTGCAAGAAAGCAGCATTTCGAATCTACGAAACGAGGTGTGCTCCTCCCAAACTTAGGAAAGTAGGGACTGGATTGATCCATATTGTTTAGAGCATGAAGGGATATCAATCAATCAATCATAGCTGTCCTTGCATTTTCAGTTTTCTAAGTTTGGGAGGAGGGAGAGGACATCGCCTGAGCAAAACTCCAGTACTCAAACAAATTGCTCAAATTCATCATCGCATCAACATATATGGCTGCTAGTTCTGATGTGTACATGCATGTGTTCCAAGGACTCCGAGCTTGATTTTTATTGCTTCTCTTGCGGCTGTGGCAGGGCGGAGGTGTCGAACGACCTCCTCCTGACGAGCAGGCAGGTCACCCCGGCAGCAGACGACTGCTGCTGCTGCTGCTGCGAGTGCGTGTCCTTGAGTGTGCACAACACGAGGTCCGGGCGGTGCAGCGAGAGCGGGAGCCGGTCCTCGCCGACGATCAGCGCGGTGGCATCCAGGAGCACGTGCCACGCGTTGCGGTGCGCCTCCGAGACCCAGTGCAGGGAGTAGCGCGGTGGTGGCGGAGTCGAGGCTGAGGCCATCTCGTCGCTGCTGCTGCTGCTGCTGTCCCCTCCTTCACGCCGGGTGGTGGCTGCTGAGACGACAGGGTAGGCGAAGAGGCCCTTGGGCGTGAGCTTGGACTTGCGGCGGAAGTACTGGCTGAGCTGGGAGCCCTTGATGCGGAGGTCTAGCCACGACTCCGGCGCCGCGATGATCTTGGCCTCCTTGTACGCTGCGAAGGCGCGGATGCAGTCGCGGTCCTCGCCTAGGATCGACATGTAGTAGTTACTACGGAAGAAAGGGTAGCTCTCACCCACCTACATGTCATGTGCAATTCTTATCTTAGCAGCTGGATTATTGAATTTAGGGCACCCTCGACATGCATGGTTTTGTTGAATCAGTCCATATAGTACTTAGGAACATATATATATATTTTCTTCCAGTTTTAGAGCAAGCATAGAAGATATGCATAAATTTGTACCAAGCAACTCAATCAAAAATGGGTGTTGATATATATATATATATATATATATATATATATGTTAGTTGGAACGGCTTCAACACTATCATCATCATCATCCAATGCAACAAGCAGTGTTCATGACCTTCCTTACCAGCATCATGGCGTCCTTGGGCGTGGCGGCGAAGAGCACGAGGTACTCGTCCTCTGTGAGCCCGCAGTGCCGGAGAACCCTGTTCCGGGCCTGGATCTCCGGTATGGAGATGAAGCTCCCGGTGAAGGACGACTTCTTGGTCAGCATGTCAAGCAGCCGCGACGGCTCCAGCCTCACCATGTCGATGTCGGGCCGAGCCGACGGCGGCGACCTCCGCCGCTCGCCCCCCGACCCAACAATAACAACAACCTCCGGCGAGGAGGTCATGCTGCTGCTGTAGTAGGTGGAGTAGAGGTCGTCCTTGTCGCAGCTCTCTTCCTCGATGAGCCCGTGCGAGTACTGCGGGTACTTGGCCATCACGTACTGCTCGACGTACAGCCGCTCGCTCGGCGTGATCGGCCCCGACCACCGCAGATCCAGCCCGTGCAGCGTCGAGATCGCCTCCGCAACGATGTGGGGCGGGATGTACTCCCGTGGGCAAACCTTCTGCGAATTGAATTGGGGGAAGACGAAATGTTTCTACATACATGAATTCATGGCCTGAAAACATTTCAACTACTCTCTTAATTACTACTTATAAGACGCGGGAGAAGATAGTGGACCTGGACGACCATGCTGTTTGGCCTTGAAGTGCTAGACGTTGGAGGCTTTGCCATTGAGGCACGAACTCCTCCTTTAAATTCACCACCTGGTAGAACCTAAATTCGTGAATACAAATAAACACATCACAACTTTTATCTTTAATTTCCTGCTTTATCCAGAAATTTATACCACGATTTGAGATTTCTAATCATATGCTTGGGCAAATAATATGAAAAACGTTCTGCAGATCAGAAACAATAATATGGTAGCACTCCAATTTTTTGACGATACATGTATAAAAAGTTCACCAATATAGCTTCATGCATGAGAATCATACCTTGTGTTCCATGTGGAGGTGAATCTCATCCATCTTTCCACACATGCTAGCTAGCCAGCTAGCTGTGTGTTCTAGATTTGATGCCCACACAAGGACAAATCCAAGTGGGAACAATAGGATCAGCTCAAGTGTAGGGTGTAGTCAATCAAGTATATATAAGATGGCCACAGAGCATCCAGCATTGAGTAGCAACGACGGAGGTGACCTCGGTTTAGATGTTGGGTCTCTGTCTTGGTTGCTTCTGAGTTTGGTTTTGAAGGGAATAAGATGCAACAGCTAGCTGTTTAACCATCTCGCCTTCGCTATATAGCACTATGTCATCCCGGTTGTGCACTAGTTGATTTATGAACAAATAACAAATATGGATGTCCCTATCTAGGGAGCATAAACTAATTCAGGTGACAACAAATTTCAAGTTGTTTTACGCGATGTACAACTGATAGTATTAATAATGTGGGTCCATGGAACCCAGCTAATTAAGGGTATATGCGATGTTTGTCCCTCCATTATTAGCTAGCTACTTGGTCTTTCTTGCTTGCTTTGTAAAAAATAATTAGAGGACATATATTTGACTGTCACTAGATTTAAAAGAGAGCTAGATAGCGTGCTGCACCATGCAAACTATGACTTTGTCTTGGAGGAAAGGTTATCAAGTATGATATCGTCTTCACACCCTCATCTCGTAAGTGTACTAGTAGGCTTTGGGCGCCACGACACCAACTCCTCCTTTAAATTCACCACCGGCTAGACCATAAATTTTTGAATTTAAATCAGCTCATCACAAATTTTATCTTTCCTTTATCCAGGAAATTCATAGCACGATTTGAGATGGCTAATCATGCTTGCTTGCTCGTAATTAAATTTAAATAGTGTCTTACGAAAACAAAAGGGTAGCACTCCAATTTTGCGGATACACATGTAGCTAGTTCACCAATAGCTTCATGATAATCATACCATGTGTTCCATTTGGAGGTGAATATCATCCATCTTTCCACACTGTGTGTTCTAGTTTTGATGCCCTAAATGGACAACTCTAGGTAGGAACAAAAATAGCTGAAGTGTAGGGTGAAGTCAATTAAGTATTAGGTGCTACAGAGCATTGAGCAGCAATGGAGGTGACCTCGGTTTAGATGTTGGATCTCTGTCTTGGTTGCTTCTGAGTTTGCTTTTGAAGGAAAGAAGATATAGTCAGATGCAACAGCTGTTTAACCATGTTGGCTTCGCTATATAGTACTATGTCATCCGGGTTGTGCATTAGTTGATGAACAAATGAAAAATATGGCTGTCCCTATCAAGGGAACATAAACTAATTCATGTGACAACAAATTTCAAGTTGTTTTTTGTGATATGCACAACCGATATTAATTAATGTGGGCCCATGGAAGCCAGCTATATGGGTATCCTACATTATTAGCTACTTGGTCTTTCTTAGTTTGTAAAAAAATATCAGAGGACATATTTGACTGTCACTAGACATAGCTTGCTGCACGATGCAAGGTATGACTTGGTCTTACATGAATGGTTATCAAATATGATATCGTCTTCACACAATCAGCTCGTAAGTGTACTAGTAGGCTTCGGCGTAGCAACACGAACTCCTCCTTTAAATTCACCACCAGGTAGACCCTAAATTTATGAATGCAAATGAACTCATCACAAAAGTTATCTTTCCTTTATCCAAAAATTCATAGCATGATTTGAGATGGATAATCACGCTTGCTCGTAATTAAATATAAATAGTGTCTTACGAAATAAATACGGTAGCACTCCAATTTCGGGGATACACATATCACAAGTTCACTAGTAGCTTCATGAGAATCATACCTTGTGCTCCATTTGGAGGTGAATCTCATCCATCCTTCCACACTGTATGTTCTAGTTTTTGATGCCCTAAATGGACAACCCTGAGTGGGAACAACAACAAGTGTAGGGTGAAGTCAATTAAGTATTAGGTGCTATAGAGCATTGAGTAGAAAAGGGGTGATCTTGGTTTAGATGTTGGATCTATGTCTTGGTTGCTTCCGAGTTTAGTTTTGAAACAAACCAGATAGAGCTAGATGCAACAGTTATTTAACCATGTTGCCTTCGCTATATAGCACTATGTCATCCTGGTTGTGCATTAGTTAATGAACAAATAACAAATATGGATTTCCCTATCAATGGAACATAAACTAATTCAGGTGACAACATATTTCAAGTTGTTTTATGTGATGCACAATTGATATTAGTTAATGTGGGTCCATGGAACCCAGCTATGGGTATATGCGATGTTTGTCCCGCCATTATTATCTAACTGGTCTTTCGTAGTTTGTAAAAAAATTGGAGGACATATTTTACTGTCACTATATTTAAAAGAGAGCAAGATAGCATGCTGCACCATGCAAAGTATGACTTGGTCTTACATGACTGGTTATCAAGTATGACATTATCTTCACTCTTATATTGTAAGTGTACTAGTAGGCTTCGGCGCGGCGACACGAACTCCTCCAAATTGACCACTGGCTAGACCCTAAATTTGTGAATGCAAATCAACTCATCAAATTTTTATCTTTCACTGATCAAGAAATTAATTCTGAGCATGATGTGAGATGACTAATCATGCTTGGGTAATTAAATATAAACAGTGTATTATGGAGAGTTCACCAATAGCTTCATGAGAAGCATACCTTTTTGTTCCATTTGGAGGTGAATCTCATATATCTTTCCACACATGTTGGGTGTTCTAGATTTGATGCCCTGCAAGGACAAATCCTAGTGGGAACAATAGGAGCTAAAGTGTAGGGTGTAGTCAATCAAGTATAAGATGCTACCGAGCATCCATTGAGTAGCAACGGGGTTACCTTGGTTTAGATGTTGGATCTATGTCTTGGTTGCTTCTGAGTTTGGTTTTGAAGCATGGAAGATAGAGCCAGATGCAACTGTTTAACCATGTTGCCTTCGCCATATAGCACTATTTCATCCCGGTTGTGCATTAGTTGACGAACAAATAACAAATATGAATGTCCCTATCGAGGGAATATAAACTAATTATGGTGACAACAAATTTCACGTTGTTTTATGTGATGCACAACTGGTATTAATTAATGTGGGTCCATGGAACCCAACTATGGGTAAATGCGATGTTTGTCCCTCCATTATTAGCTACTTGGTCTTTCTTCGTTTGTAAAATATTTGGAGGCACATATTTGACTGACTAGATTTAAAATTGAGTTGCGATTGACTAAATTTCAGAAAGATCTGATCAGCGACCTGCGTGATGCTGTGTGGAATAGAAATGAAGAAATTTCGAGCGATTATTGAGAGGCAGCTAGGAACGAAACAAAGCAATGCAGGGAGTGAGGAGGTAGGAAACTCGAAGATGTCGACAGAGGAAGGAAGCAACTTTTTCATAATTTGGGTGTTCTCTGTAGATTTTGTTGTGTATTGTACGTGTAACACCCCGTCCAGGCCCCGTGGCTAGCACTCCTAGTGATGCCTAGAGAGGAAGGAAGCAACTTTTTCATGATCTGGGTGTTTTCTGTAGATTTTGATGTGTATTGTACCTGTAACACCCCGTCCAACAACAGACCCGGGGTGTCACTCCTTGCAGCTTACTAGGGTCTGTAGATTAGCCTCACATACTAGTACAAACACGTTACTTAGAGACTGTGCTTAGAGCCGGTTTACCTCTAAAATACAAACCACCGGCTGTGTTCATCAACCTCAGGCGGTCATAATTTTTTGACCGCCTCTAACTTTGATCTCAGACGGTTTTTAATATACACCGTCTCTAGTACGAATGCCCCCTCAGCCAGTCTTTAAAACAAATCGCCTCTAGATTGAAGCTGAGACGACGGACGTCTCTTTATAAATTTTAACTGCAGCCATCCATAAATAATCACTGCCTCTAAGAACATCCTGAGGCTCGCCATTATAACGACCGCCGCGAAAACTTGAAGCTAGGGCGGTCATTAATTGAAACCGCCTCAAATATATATCTGACTAGAGGCTGTTTAAATTATAAAACGTTTAAGATCTCCTTTGCTGTTTTTCCTGCGGGATGCATCTTGCTGACTATATATATGGACCAACAAGGCATCGATGCCTTCACTCTAGCTTGTGCTGGGGTGATCGAGTTTGCGTATATTTTGAAGGTGTGTTTTAATCTTGACCACTTTTATTTTTGTACAATCTATTTTTCTTACAAACTGATTAGTAACACATACAATCATGCAATCAATTCTCACATACTGATTAGTAAAACATACAATCATGCTCAGAGTAACAATTAACTACTTTGCACATTTAAAAAAACCCGGACATGGCTATTATAAGTGTGACTAGGATAAGTATATTTTAGACACCTTTCCTTCCAAATAGCATAGTTTTTTTTATCTTATTCATCTTTAACCTAGTTGTTTGCCTACTTTCTTGCTTCTTGATGTTGTGTGCATTGATGGTATCGGCCAACACCAACTCTATTTGCCCCTTCTCTTCCAGAGCCCTTTCCATTTTTTCGCTGATGGTTTTCATTGCTTGCTCCATCATTCGGATTGTCTCATGAGCTAGCCTTAGCTTCTCTTCTATCTTCCTCAATTCTTCATTGGTCTTCCTCAATTCTTCATCTATCTTCCTCTTCTGCTCCCTTGTAAAGTCCAATTATCTTAGGATAGTGATTTTTGCGTCCAGACAACGTGGGAACTGGGCACATCCATCACGAATACCGCAGTCACAGGCTGATTCCTAGAAAAAATTAAAAACAAATTGAATTCGGAAAAGCTCAGTAGATGCATCCAAAATTTGAAGACAAATAGAATTAGAGAGACGAAAGCTAGAAGCTTAGTACCTCATCCGACGAGGAGTAGTAGTTCCCGAGGCCGACGAGGATCTCGCTGTCGTCCATTGTCCTAACCATGGTGACACGTACGCAGGCGGCGTAGATCTGAGGCGCGGCGACGATTTGACGCCTGCGGCACCTCGTGGCGGCGAAATCCAGATGCTGGGGTTCTCGATCTAAACCGCGTTGACGGACGACGATGGGTAGGGGCAGCCGGCGGCGACGTTTCGGGAGGGACAATAGAGAGGGCGCGGGGCAGAAAGGGGGCTTCAGATGAGTGAGGAGGAAAGCAAGGAGAAGGGTCTGGCCGCGGGTCAGAAATAGGAGAATTTGGACCCTCCGGATAATAACTGGACGTCCCGGTAAATTGTCCTTTTTGGATTACTTCAATTTTCATCTGTTTGTTTTAGGATAAATTCCGTATTAAATGCATGTGAATTCATATTTTATTACTTATGCATATTAATTTGTTTTATTAAGCAGATGGACCGTGGGTGGTGGCGAATCTTGCGACCGATGTGTACATTGACGGTGTCAAGGAGTTTTTGAACACAGCTGAAATTAATGCAGTTCATACAGAGGACGCATGGATACTTCTCCCGTGCTGTGACTATAAAAACATCCAGAGTTTTACAAGTATTTCACAAATTCAGACACATTTGATCAAAAGGGGATTCATGGCGGGGTATGATTGTTGGCTCCAGCACGGAGAAGTACGACAAAGTACATATGAGGAAGGTGATGCTAATGAGGATGCCAACATGGATGATGTTGAGATTACCACCATATTTCCATCAACTGATGACGAGGTTGGTCGAACAAATGACATGGACAATATATCGTCGCAAGAGGACATGGAAGATTTTAAAGAAGACAGTGTGAGTCAGATGTTGCGGGAGTTAAAAGAAAACTGTATGGATCAGAAAATGCACGATAAATATGCTTGCATGATCAAAGACTCGGAGACACCAATGTATCATAGGTGTAAGCCGCACTACACAAAGTTAGCTACTGTGCTAGAACTGATGCAGATGAAGCAAATGTTTGGATGGTCAGATAAGAGTGTAACCAACTTGTTAACTTTCTTACAAGACTTTCTTCCTAAAGGAAACCACATGCCAGATAGATTTTACAAAGCTAAGCAGATTGTGTGTCCGTTGGGAATGGAGGTTCAGAGAATACATGCATGTAAAAATTATTGTATATTGTACCCGGTGATGCCTACATCAATTTGCGTGAATGTCTGGTGTGCAAATTTCCAAGGTTCAAGGTTCCCAAGGTTGAGGCAACTAATATGGCAGATGACAGCAGCAGTGAGGATGACCTGGACACTGATCAGGCGAGCAAGAAGAAGCATAAAAAACCGGGTAGGAAGGACATCCCGGTAAAAGTGTGTTGGTACCTGCCTATTATTCCTCGTTTGACACGCTTATATGCAAACCCGGATACGGCAAAACTGATGCGTTGGCACGCAGAGGAGCGCATTCAGGATGACATGCTCAGACACCCTACCAACTCTCCACAGTGGAGGAACGCCAATAGGTTGAAGCCTTTGGGTCCAAATGGTGATCGTTTTGGAGATGATCCTAGAAATGTGAGGTTTGCACTGAGCACCGATGGAATGAACCCGTTCGGCCACTATAGTACCACCCACAGCACCTGGCCCATGAATCTCAGCATTTACAACCTTCCTCCATGGTTATGCATAAAGCAAAAGTATATCATGCTCGCAATACTAATCCAGGACCCCAAGCAATCTAGTGACGACATTGATGTGTACCTTGCACCTTTGGTGGAAGATTTGAAACTTCTTTGGATTGAAGGAGTAAAAATATATGATGCACATGTGAAGGAAAACTTTACCCTGAGATGCATGTTGTTCATAACCATCAATGATTATCCAGCCTATGGGAACTCCTCTGGCCAGGCTATAAAAGGGACCTATGCGTGTGTCCAATGCCTAGACAAGACAACAAGTAGGTATCTGTATGAGTGTAAGAAAATGGTGTACATGCGGACTCAAAGGTTTTTGCCAAAGGGTCATAAATATCAGACTCTGAAGAAAAAGTTTGATAACACTTGTGAGAACGATTTGGCTCCTCCAATTTTAAATGGCAGTCAGATCTATGATCAGCTTAAACACTTGAGAGTTGTGCATGGAAAAGGACAATTCAAACGCATGGGCAGAGGCAGAGGAAAAGGCAAAGGCCAGGACAAAGTTAGATATAGATGACCAGCCTCGCAAAATAAAACCGGTCTGGAAGAGGAGATCGATACTATGAGACTTACCTTATTGGGAGCATCTCGACGTTCGACATTCCATCGATGTGATGCATGTTGAAACCTAGTACAAACGCAGACGCTCACATAAGATTTCATAAGGACATAGGATGGCTTATATTTTCCTGCAAAGTCATTGTGATATGGTTCATCACCACCCTTAATGACACATGATTCCTTCTCTTTTGCCTTCTCCCCCTCCTTCACAAAGGTAACCATTTTGGAAGGGGGGTAAGCAATCTCTTCTTCTTGTTCTTTCCCTTGCTCTTCTTCTTTGACTTGGACGCAAATCCAAGTCCTTCCTTAGTAACATTGTCCCATTGATTACTCAAAAGGGCATTTAGACTTTTCTCACTAGATACAAGACCTTTCTCAATCGTGGCCTCCAACCTATTATTCTCCTCAACAAGATCTCCATGCTCACAACAAGGATTAGTAGAACATGAAACAACACTAGTTGACACGATTGAACTTTATTTTGTCACTTGAGTTTGAAGTTGTTCATGTGACTTTGAAAGATTAGAGAATTTGCTCTATAGGGCCTCATGGTCCTTCTTGAGTTTCTCAAACTCTTAATTTAGTCTAGCATGACCAACCCCAAACTCGAGCTTTTCATTTTTAAGCACTTTACTTAAAGCAAGAGCATGGTTACATTCTTTAACAAGTTTTGAGATATTCAAGTTAAAAGATTCTTCATAAGTAATATTGGTCTCTTCAAGAACAACTCTTTTACTTTGCTCTTCCTCAAGATCATTCAACAAGGCGGCAATCTCCATGGCGGCCTCACGAGCATGCCCAAACATCTCCGAGATGGTATCATCTATTTCATCGATGATATAGCATGCTTCACCTAGTTGGTTCATGAGGGACTCAACACAAATCTTGACCTCACCTTCCAAGTTACTCAAGAAAGTAGTGGAGTCCACCACCTCCTTCTTAAAATTGCGGCTCATATCATCATCATAAGAGGATGCATCAATAGAAGGAGTTGAGGATGGATGAATTACCATGGATGCTTTAGCCATGAGGCATGTGGGCTTGGTGACGAGCTTGTTCTCATTATGATAATCGAAGAGGGATGTTGGTGAAGTAGTTGTGGTAGTAGTAGCGGAACCGGTTGAAATTGCAGCAATGGCGGCCACTCCCACAATCTCTTCTTCATCTTCATCATCACGCTCATCCTCATTAGTTTCTTCGTATTCTTCACGAACCATCAAAACATATTTTTGTGGCTCCTTATTGTTGGGGAAGTTCTTGTTGCCGAAGTTCTTGTTTAGGGCTTTCTTGACGAAGATCTTGTTTGGAGTGGGCTTTTACTTGGACTTGAATACAATCATTCCTCCATGGTCTTCTCTCTTCTCATATAGGCATTGGGCAACAGAGTGGCTTGTTTCTTGACACTTGTAGCACGATCTCAACTTGGGTCTTGATCTACTTGTGTTGTTTCTTGAGGTATTACCCTTTCCTTGGTCCTCCAAAAGTTCATTGAGCTAGAGCGAAATTCTCACGCAAGGCACACTTTATGTCTTCGGCATCACCTCCGATCAACCCCAATCCATCATCTTATTCTTCATAGACTTGAGCCTTTGACGTCAAAGAAAGGTTAGGATACTCCATTCTCTAAGCATGACCAAGAGCATCATCGGCGGTCTTGTTGATGATTCCAAGAGACACAAACTAACTTCACACTTCATTTGAGGTCATGGCCTAGAAATCCGCCCTTGAGCGAATATTATTGGCCATATCTGTTCGGAAGGGTAAGCTGTCTTACATGAACTGCTCTTGATCCACTTGTCATCCACATCCTTACTCCCATGATCAATCATTCTAATTGAAAGGGCCATGACCTTTTGATAGAGCTCTTCGGGAGTCTCATCTTGCTTTCAACCAAAGCCATTGGCTTTATAGTGCATCTCTTTGAACTTGGAGCTTCGAATGATTTTGTTACCAAGATAGACTCGTTCAAGGGAATTCCAAACTTCCTTGGCGGTCTCGTAGGAACGAATGTGGGTCATTTTCTCATGGGTCAAGGCATCTTAGAGAATGTCCATGGCGGTGGCATTGAGTTGATTGTTTATCTGCTCTGTGGGTGTCATGCTGTAGGGATTGAACGAATTAAATCCATGCTCCACAACCTTTCAAAGATGAACACTTGAACTTTTGAAGTGAGAGCGCATTAGATATTGCCAATTGGCGAAGTTAGATTCATCAAGCATAGGAGATGGACCATGATGATTAATATGAGGTGTAGGAAGGGGAGTAACATTATAACTAGAAGGTGGTGGCATACTTCCCATAGGATTTCCTTTTTCCTTGTTGCTACTTCCCATAGTAGTATTATATCTAGTGGCTCCTCCAGTTTTAAATAGTAGTCAGATCTATGATCAGCTTAAACACTTGAGAGTTGTGCATGCAAAAGGACAATTCAAACGCAGGGGCAGAGGCAGGGGCAAAGGCAAGGACAAATAAATAGATATAGATGACCAGCCTTGCAAAATAAAACCGTCCTGGAAGAGGAGATCGATACTATGAGACTTACCTTATTGGGAGCATCTCGACGTTCGACATTCCATCGATGTGATGCATGTTGAAACCTAGTACAGACGCAGACGCTCACATAAGATTTCATAAGGACATAGGATGGCTTATATTTTCCCGCAAAGTCATTGTGAGATGGTTCATCACCACCCTCAATGACACATGATTCCTTCTGTTTTGCCTTCTCCCCCTCCTTCAGAAAGGTAACCATTTTGGTAGGGGGGGTAAGCAATCTCTTCTTCTTGTTCTTTCCCTTGCTCTTCTTCTTTGACTTGGATGCAAATCCAAGTCCTTCCTTAGTCACATTGTCCCATTGATTACTCAAAAGGGCATTTAGACTTTTCTCACTAGAGACAAGACCTTTCTCAATCGCGGCCTCCAACCTATTGTTCTCCTCAACAAGATCTCCATGCTCACAAGAAGGATTAGTAGAACATGAAGCAACACTAGTTGACACGATTGAACTTTATTTCGTCACTTGAGTTTGAAGTTGTTCATGTGACTTTGAAAGATTAGAGAATTTGCTCTATAGGGCCTCATGGTCCTTCTTGAGTTTCTCAAACTCTTAATTTAGTCTAGCATGACCAACCCCAAACTCGAGCTTTTCATTTTTAAGCACTTTACTTAAAGCAAGATCATGGTCACATTCTTTAACAAGTTTTGAGATATTCAAGTTAAAATATTCTTCATAAGTAATATTGGTCTCTTCAAGAACAACTCTTTTACTTTGCTCTTCCTCAAGATCATTCAATAAGACGACAATCTCCATGGCAGCCTCACGAGCATGCACAAACATCTCCGAGATGGTATCATCTATTTCATCGATGATATAGCATGCTTCACCTAGTTGGTTCATGAGGGACTCAACACAAATCTAGACCTCACCTTCCAAGTTACTCAAGAAACTAGTGGATTCCACCACCTCCTCCTTAAAATTGCGTCTCATATCATCATCATAAGAGGATGCATCAATAGAAGGATTTGGGGATGGAGGAGTTACCACGGATGCTCTAGCCATGGGGCATGTGGGCTTGGTGATGAGCTTGTTCTCATTGGGATAATCAAAGAGGGATGTTGGTGAAGTAGTTGTGGTAGTAGTAGCGGAACCGGTTGAAATTGTGGCAATGGCGGCCACTCCCACAATCTCTTCTTCATTTTCATCATCACTCTCATCCTCATTAGTTTCTTCGTATTCTTCATGAACCATCAAAACATATTTTTGTGGCACCTTATTGTTGGGGAAGTTCTTGTTTTGGGCTTTGTTGATGAAGTTCTTGTTTGGAGTGGGCTTTTACTTGGACTTGAATACAAGCATTCCTCCATGGTCTTCTCTCTTCTCATACAGGCATTCGACAACGGAGTGGCTTGTTTCTTGACACTTGTAGCACGATCTCAACTTGGGTCTCGAGCTACTTGTGTTGTTTCTTGAGGTATTACCCTTCCCTTGGTTCCTCCAAAAGGTCCTTGAGGCTAGAGCAAAATGCTCATGCAAGGCACACTTTATGTCTTCGGCATCACCTCCGATCACCCCCAAGCCATCATCTTATTCTTCATAGACTTGAGCCTTTGACTTCAAAGAAAGGTTAGGAGAATCCATTCTCTGAGCATGACCAAGAGCATCATCGGCGGTCTTGTTGATGATTCCAAGAGACACAAACTAACTTCACACTTCATTTGAGGTCATGGCCTAGAAATCCGCCCTTGAGCGAATATTATTGGCCATATCTCTTCGGAAGGGTAAGTTGTCTTACATGAACTGCTCTTGATCCACTTGTCATCCACATCCTTACTCCCATGATCAATCATTCTAATTAAAAGGGCCATGACCCTTCGATAGAGCTCTTCGAGAGGCTCATCTTGCTTTCCAACAAATCCATTAGCTTTATAGTGCATCTCTTCAAACTTGGAGCTTCGAATGATTTTGTTGCCAAGATAGACTCGTTCAAGGGAATTCCAAGCTTCCTTGGCGGTATCGTAGGTACAAATGTGGGTCATTTTCTCATGGTCAAGGCATCTTGGAGAATGTCCATGGCGGTGGCATTGAGTTGATTGTTTATCTCCTCTGTGGGTGTCATGTTGTAGGGATTGAACAAATTGAATCCATGCTCCACAACCTTTCAAAGATGAACACTTGAACTTTTGAAGTGAGAGCGCATTAGATATTGCCAATTGGCGAAGATAGATTCATCAAGCTTAGGAGGTGGACCATGATGATTAATATGAGGTGTAGGAAGGGGAGTAACATTATAACTAGATGGTGGTGGCATACTTCCCATAGGATTTCCTTTTTTCCTTGTTGCTACCTCCCATAGTAGTATTATAACTAGAGGCTCCTCCATTTTTAAATGGCTGTCAGATCTATGATCAGCTTAAACACTTGAGAATTGTGCATGGAAAAGGACAATTCAAACACAGGGGCAGAGGCAAAGGCAAAGGCAAGGACAAATAAATAGATATAGATGACCAGCCTCGCAAAATAAAACCGGTCTGGAAGAGGAGATCGATACTATGGGACTTACCTTATTGGGAGCATCTCGACGTTCCACATTCCATCGATGTGATGCATGTTGAAACCTAGTACAAAGGCAGACGCTCACATAATATTTCATAAGGACATAGGATGGCTTATATTTTCCCGCAAAGTCATTGTGAGATGGTTCATCACCACCCTTAATGACACATTATTCCTTCTCTTTTGCCTTCCCCCCTCCTTCACAAAGGTAACCATATTGGAAGGGGGGTAAGCAATCTCTTCTTCTTGTTCTTGCCCTTGCTCTTCTTCTTTGACTTGGATGCAAATCCAAGTCCTTCCTTAGTCACATTGTCCCATTGATTACTCAAAAGGGCATTTAGACTTTTCTCACTAGAGCCAAGACCTTTCTCAATCATGGCCTCCAACCTATTGTTCTCCTCAACAAGATCTCCATGCTCACAACAAGGATTAGTAGAACATGAAGCAACACTAGTTGACACGATTGAAATTTATTTTGTCACATGAGTTTGAAGTTGTTCATGTGACTTTGAAAGATTAGAGAATTTGCTCTATAGGGCCTCATGGTCCTTCTTGAGTTTCTCAAACTCTTAATTTAGTCTAGCATGACCAACCCCAAACTCGAGCTTTTCATTTTTAAGCACTTTACTTAAAGCAAGAGCATGGTCACATTCTTCAACAAGTTTTGAGATATTCAAATTAAAAGATTCTTCATAAGTAATATTGGTCTCTTCAATAATAACTCTTTTACTTTGCTCTTCCTCAAGATCATTCAACAAGGCGGCAATCTCCATGGCGGCCTCACGAGCATGCCCAAACATCTCCGAGATGGTATCATCTGTTTCATCGATGATATAGCGTGCTTCACCTAGTTGGTTCATGAGGGACTAAACACAAATCTTGACCTCACCTTCCAAGTTACTCAAGAAACTAGTGGATTCCACCACCTCGTTCTTAAAATTGTGGCTCATATCATCATCATAAGAGGATGAATCAATAGAAGGAGTTGGGGATGGAGGAGTTACCACGGATGCTTTAGCCATGATGCATGTGGGCTTGGTGACGAGCTTGTTCTCATTGGGAGAATCGAAGAGGCATGTTGGTGAAGTAGTTGTGGTAGTAGTAGCGGAACCAGTTGAAATTGTGGTAATGGCGGCTACTCCCACAATCTCTTCTTCATCTTCATCATCACTCTCATCCTCATTAGTTTCTTCGTATTCTTCACGAACTATCAAAACATATTTTTGTGGATCCTTATTGATGGGGAAGTTCTTGTTTTGGGATTTCTTGACGAAGTTCTTGTTTGGAGTGGGCTTTTACTTAGACTTGAATACAAGCATTCCTCCATGGTCTTCTCTCTTCTCATACAGGCATTCGGCAACAGAGTGGCTTGTTTCTTGACACTTGTAGCATGATCTCAACTTGAGTCTCGAGCTACTTGTGTTATTTCTTGAGGTATTACCCTTTCCTTGGTTCCTCCAAAAGGTCCTTGAGGGTAGAGCTAAATACTCACGCAAGGCACACTTTATGTCTTCGGCATCACCTCTGATCACCCCCAAGCCATCATCTTATTCTTCATAGACTTGAGCCTTTGACTTCAAAGAAAGGTTAGGAGAATCCATTCTCTGAGCATGACCAAGAGCATCATCGGCGGTCTTGTTGATGATTCCAAGAGACACAAACTAACTTCACACTTCATTTGAGGTCATGGCCTAGAAATCCTCCCTTGAGCGAATATTATTGGCCATATCTGTTCGGAAGGGTAAGCTGTCTTACATGAACTGCTCTTGATCCACTTGTCATCCACATCCTTACTCCCATGATCAATCATTCTAATTGAAAGGGCCATGACCCTTTGATAGAGTTCTTCGGGAGTCTCATCTTGCTTTCCAACAAAGCCATTGGCTTTATAGTGCATCTCTTCGAACTTGGAGCTTCGAATGATTTTGTTGCCAAGATAGACTTGTTCAAGGGAATTCCAAACTTCCTTGGCGGTCTTGTAGGAACGAATGTGGGTCATTTTCTCATGGGTCAAGGCATCTTGGAGAATGGCCATGGCGGTGGCATTGAGTTGATTGTTTATCTGCTCTGTGCGTGTCATGTTGTAGGGATTGAACGAATTAAATCCATGCTCCACAACCTTTCAAAGATGAACACTTGAACTTTTGAAGTGAGAGCGCATTAGATATTGCCAATTGGCGAAGTTAGATTCATCAAGATTAGGAGGTGGACCATGATGACTAATATGAGGTGTAGGAAGGGGAGTAACATTATAACTAGATGGTGGTGGCATACTTCCCATAGGATTTCCTTTTTCCTTGTTGCTACTTCCCATAGTAGTATTATATCTAGTGTCTCCTCCAATTTTAAATAGCAGTCAGATCTATGATCAGCTTAAACACTTGAGAGTTGTGCATGGAAAAGGACAATTCAAACGCAGGGGCAGAGGCAAAGGCAAAGGCAAGGACAAAGAAATAGATATAGATGACCAGCCTCGCAAAATCAAACCGATCAGGAAGAGGAGATCGATACTATGAGACTTACCTTATTGGGAGCATCTCGACGTTCGACATTCCATCAATGTGATGCATGTTGAAACCTAGTACAAACGCAGACGCTCACATAAGATTTCATAAGGACATAGGATGGCTTATATTTTCCCGCAAAGTCATTGTGAGATGGTTCATCACCACCCTCAATGACACATGATTCCTTCTGTTTTGCCTTCTCCCCCTCCTTCACAAAGGTAACCATTTTGGTAGGGGCGGTAAGCAATCTCTTCTTCTTGTTCTTTCCCTTGCTCTTCTTCTTTGACTTGGACACAAATCCAAGTCCTTCCTTAGTCACATTGTCCCATTGATTACTCAAAAGGGCATTTAGACTTTTCTCACTAGAGACAAGACCTTTCTCAATCGCGGCCTCCAACCTATTGTTCTCCTCAACAAGATCTCCATGCTCACAAGAAGGATTAGTAGAACATGAAGCAACACTAGTTGACACGATTGAACTTTATATCGTCACTTGAGTTTGAAGTTGTTCATGTGACTTTGAAAGATTAGAGAATTTGCTCTATAGGGCCTCATGGTCCTTCTTGAGTTTCTCAAACTCTTAATTTAGTCTAGCATGACCAACCCCAAACTCGAGCTTTTCATTTTTAAGCACTTTACTTAACGCAAGAGCATGGTCACATTCTTTAACAATTTTTGAGATATTCAAGTTAAAATATTCTTCATAAGTAATATTGGTCTCTTCAAGAACAACTCTTTTACTTTGCTCTTCCTCAAGATCATTCAACAAGGCGACAATCTCCATGGCGGCCTCACGAGCATGCCCAAACATCTTCGAGATGGTATCATCTATTTCATCTATGATATAGCATGCTTCACCTAATTGGTTCATGAGGGACTCAACACAAATCTAGACCTCACCTTCCAAGTTACTCAAGAAACTAGTGGATTCCACCGCCTCCTTAAAATTGCGTCTCATATCATCATCATAAGAGGATGCATCAATATAAGGAGTTGGGGATGGAGGAGTTACCATGGATGCTTTAGCCATGAGGCATGTGGGCTTGGTGATGAGCTTGTTCTCATTGGGATAATCGAAGAGGGATGTTGGTGAAGTAGTTGTGGTAGTAGTAGCGGAACCGGTTGAAATTGTGGCAATGGCGGCCACTCCCACAATCTCTTCTTCATTTTCATCATCACTCTCATCCTCATTAGTTTCTTCGTATTCTTCATGAACCATCAAAACATATTTTTGTGGCACCTTATTGTTGGGGAAGTTCTTGTTGCCGAAGTTCTTGTTTTGGGCTTTGTTGATGAAGTTCTTGTTTGGAGTGGGCTTTTACTTGGACTTGAATACAAGCATTCCTCCATGGTCTTCTCTCTTCTCATACAGGCATTCGACAACAGAGTGGCTTGTTTCTTGACACTTGTAGCCCGATCTCAACTTGGGTCTCGAGCTACTTGTGTTGTTTCTTGAGGTATTACCCTTCCCTTGGTTCCTCCAAAAGGTCCTTGAGGCTAGAGCAAAATGCTCATGCAAGGCACACTTTATGTCTTCGGCATCACCTCCGATCACCCCCAAGCCATCATCTTATTCTTCATAGACTTGAGCCTTTGACTTCAAAGAAAGGTTAGGAGAATCCATTCTCTGAGCATGACCAAGAGCATCATCGGCGGTCTTGTTGATGAATCCAAGAGACACAAACTAACTTCACACTTCATTTGAGGTCATGGCCTAGAAATCCGCCCTTGAGCGAATATTATTGGCCATATCTATTCGGAAGGGTAAGCTCTCTTACATGAACTACTCTTGATCCACTTGTCATCCACATCCTTACTCCCATGATCAATCATTCTAATTGAAAGGGCCATGACCCTTCGATAGAGCTCTTCGGGAGGCTCATCTTGCTTTCCAACAAAGCCATTGGCTTTATAGTGCATCTCTTCAAACTTGGGGCTTCGAATGATTTTGTTGCCAAGATAGACTTGTTCAAGGGAATTCCAAGGTTCCTTGGCGGTCTCGTAGGAACAAATGTGGGTCATTTTCTCATGGGTCAAGGCATCTTGGAGAATGTCCATGGCGGTGGCATTGAGTTGATTGTTTATCTCCTCTGTGGGTGTCATGTTGTAGGGATTGAACGAATTGAATCCATGCTCCACAACCTTTCAAAGATGAACACTTGAACTTTTGAAGTGAGAGCGCATTAGATATTGCCAATTGGCGAAGTTAGGTTCATCAAGCTTATGAGGTGGACCATGATGGTTAATATGAGGTGTAGGAAGGGGAGTAACATTATAACTAGATGGTGGTGGCATACTTCCCATAGGATTTCCTTTTTTCTTGTTGCTACCCTCACCGATGGTAGAATCATTGAGGGAATCATCCGTCTGTATGGTACCACTTGATTGCTTATCAATGGTATCGGCAAAAACAACTTCCTTTTTACGAAGATATAACTCAAACATGGTTCTCATCTCTTGTCGGACCGTATCCATAGATTCAACAAGTTCTTTCTTAGAGATAGGAGAGACATCAGGGGTAGTTTCACCTCCCTTACTCACGTTGCTCATACTTCTCTTATGATGTTAAGCTAAAGTAAGAGTCGAGGCTCTGATACCAATTGAAAGATTTGTATACGCAACTAGAGGGGGGGGTGAATAGGCGCTACTCAATTTTTAGCTTCTTTTCAAATTAAGGTTTGACACAAAATAAGTTCTATAGATATGCAACTAGGTGAGGGAAACTATATGACAAGTAAGCAAGCAACAACAATAATACAGAGTAAAGGATAGAAGTCACCGAGAGTAGACATGGAGATGTTTTTCTGATGTTCCTTCCTTTTGAGGGGAAGTATGTCTCCATTGGAGGGGTGGGCGATACTAAGACCACCAGCCCCACAGAAGGCCTCACCCTATTCTCCTGCGCACCCACCTCACGGCAAGCATACGATCCACTATGCGGTGGCGTTGAAGGTGGTGACCGAAACCTTGTACAAATCCTTGGGGCACTTCTCCACAACTGAATTGGAGGCTCTCAAGACGATCCTGAAGCTCTTACACACAAGGATGAGCTATGGAGAGCGACTTCTTCAAGGTAGGGTTTCCTCAAACCCTAGAGCAACAACTTCGTAGAAAAATGGTGGGGAAACACAAATCTACTAGGTGGAAAGATAGGTCTAAGTCTACTCCCTTGATTACCCAAGGGGAAGCAAGTTCTAGTGGCTATGGAGGGAGATCTTGGAGGTTTGAGCTCAACAACAATGGAGGGGAGAGAGTGGAAGCCGCAGTCTTCACTTGGGGAAGAAGGAGGTATTTAAAGCCCCCCTCGAAATCGAGCCGCTGCAGCCCACTTACTCTAGAGTCTCCGGACTGGCCGGAATCTCCGCTAGGAAGGGTAGAGTCTCTGGGGCGGCACGAGAACCTTGCATCACCCTGAGCCATGCGAGCAGGCCGGAGTCTCCAGGTCTATACCACCGGGATCTCCGGACAGGCCGGAGTCTCCGCTTCCAGAAGCAGTCTCCGAACCCATACCAATGGCTGGCAGCTAGCTGGCCTAAGAGAGAGGGTCAAAGTCTCCGACGCGGACGGAGCGGAAACTTTGGGGAGGGCGGAGTCTCCGGCACAGAGGCCAGAGTTTCCGACTGGATAACAGAGGCTTGCAACTGCTAGGACGGGGAAGCCAGGACAGAGTCTCCGGCGACAAGATTCTGGAGTCTCCGGGAAACAAGGGAGAGATGGCAGGATTTTAAGGGGAACTTGCCGGTACTTTTCTCCTTTTTCTGTTGCAAATAACCGTCTAGTGAAATGTCATGAAAATACCTGAAACCAGTTGGCACACGGTTAGACCATCCTTGTGTTGTCAACAAGCACCAAAATATATTATTAGGGAAATGCCCATTCAACAGGTTATATCAGTATGTGTGACCTAGTGAAGGATGAGCTTAACAAGCATATTGGTGTTGATGCTTATTTTATCCGTGCTAGTGTGCAAGATCAGATTGTTACTCTTCAGTATGTTCCTTCTGAGTTATAGTCGGCGAATTTCTTCAGGAAGGCACAAACTAGAGCGCAACATGGATTTTACCTTTCCAAACTCGATGTTATGGATCCACCATAAGTTGAGGGGGAGTGGGGGTGGTGTTAGAGCTATATTCTACTTCTATGTATGCCATTATATGAGTGGATTTCTAGATATTTATCACCAATACATGTACTTTATGTTGTGGCCTTTGGCGCCCTCCGAATACAAGTTGCTTATTTCTTACAATTTATATCCTATATACCACGGCGCATGGACACAGCTAGTGAATGATGGATCCAACCACAAAGACGAGCAGCAAGAATTTTTTTTGGTAAAAGGAATGTATCAATATCATGATGGTACGAGTTACACTTGGTCTCTACAACAACGTAGTGTCAAGATCTAGTCCGGACATCACGGATGCACACTGCCAAAAAAAAAGTGGGCTCTACCACGACGATCATTGTCCCACAGTAGTGTTGGGATGAATGATTGCCAGGCTCACTGTCGTCGCGCATACGTACAGTTTGTATGTGGACATTGTCACACACAAACGAAAACAACGTATTTGCGTGAACAATGTGACTTGTTTGACTCCATCTAGTGCAACCACACCGACAGCACCCACTTTCCGCATGATCCCGGTATCGAGCAACACGAGAGTTTGCTAGATTTGTAGTTGCAGATGCCTTCATGGGCATCCAGCACTCCAATTCCTACATCGTCAAAACGGTTTTGATCTTACTTGCATCCATCCATCAACGGTAATCAAGGTGTGAGTCATGTAGCACATGCCTCGTCGAAGATCTATTACATACTCCTTGTGGCTCAGTTGGTGTCATGTTGGTGGCCATCGCTGCTTGACAGTAGAGAGCCTCGAATGGTCGCCAAGAGTAGTATGATCCGAGGCCGAGTCATCAACCTTGGAGCTTTCCCTATGTCCTGCAAAGCACAACACATGAGGCACACACATCACCTGGCTTCATGGCATGCAAGGGTCGCTTCATCTGGACGGTAGGATGTGGTGGCAGCGGGCGATGCGGCCGGGTGAGCCATGGCGACCTGGGCCAGCATGGAATGAGGTGCTCTTGCGGCGGCGGCATTGCAATTGCAAGGCGGCTCTGGAGGCCCTAGGTTTTTCCCTCTCTCTCCCCAAATATACTATACCATTCCCTGGTCATGTTCGTTCCATGATATGCATGCTGCAACTAATATGTGTGGCCGGACTTTGGTGGCTACGACATTTAATGTAGTGCTGAAACTAGTATGTGTGTTTTGATTTGCATAATAATTTACAAATTGCAAAACAATGGGGCATGCAAAAGTTCAATTGAGAGGTCTGTATTGGGTCCGGGGATGGGGAGATCGATGCCTGCCCATACACGTCTACATATGTTGTACCCCATAAGGGGGCGCGGCAGGGGAGGGGATGCTCTTAGCTCTATTTCGTTGACAAGTGGGTTGAGAATGGTGCGGTTTCAAACGGGTGTAGCAGCTGCCAGCTAGTGGGGTGGGTTTTCCTTTGAGGGTCCATGAACTCAACGAACACGACTACCCAAGTTCCATCGCTCTGTCACCAAGACTACTGCTTTGTCGGGAAGACATTATGATCATCAGCAGAACCAAGCAAATCTGTAAGAAGTACCGGCCTAAGGAGTCCCCCACGCCGTGGACAGGCTACCCTTATCGGCCAGATGTAACGGAGACTCCACCACCCCTCTACTCTTTCTTTTAGGGAAACAGTCAGGACTCCGTCCTGCTGCAATCTTTATTAATCAAATAATAGTTACATCGTCAATTAACAAGGCAGCAATAAAATCCGACGGTTCATCTGCCCAAACAGAAGGGTGTGATCATGTCTCTCTCGCTAAGCAATCTGCAACACCATTTGCCTCCCCATTACAAAAACTAAACTCACATTTAGAGAAAGCAGAGGCTTGCACATAAATGTCCTCAAACAAAGCTGCTGCTACCGTCGACGGGAAGCAACCTGATTGAAGCGTTTCAATGACCTGCAAGCAATCACATTGAATGATAATTCAAGCACATCCAAGCTCATTTGCAAGAGCTAAACCTCTACTAACAGCACGATCTTCGAGGGTATTTGCATCAATAGCATACTGGACTGGGCCACTGCTCGCTGCAATAAAAATTCCTATGTCATCTCGAATCACAACCCCAATTCCTCCTCTAAAATTTTCCAGACTGAAGCTCGCATCTACATTAACTAGAACATAGTTCTCCTTTGGTCTAGTCCAAGTGCTTTTCCTTTTTTCAGCAGATTTCCTTAACACCCATATATTATTTTTTGTAATTACTCGGATGGACAGAGAGGCAACGTCAGCAGGTGGCACCTTCTCCTCATGGACCCATTGCCTTCTCATCCGATCCACCAAATATACCAAGCTGTTGTCACAATTAATTCTTTTACATCCACAACATGTTGTTTTACCAATAGTTCTTCCAGAACCGCACTTCTAGCTCTATTAACTTGCAGGCCATCTTGAATAGTTGATAATAACCCCAACTTAGACCAAACTTTCTCTGCATGTTTACACTAAAAAAGAACATGTTTTATATCTTCACGGTGAATGGCGCACCGCGTACATTGGCTAGATATTGGGACGTGTCTATTTGCTAGAACGCCATAGCAAGGAAGAATTCCATGCAAACTTTTCGAAGCAAAAAAATTAATTTTAGATGCTACCGAGCTTTTCCATAGTGAGTCCCAAACTCCATTAATCATTAACTGTCCAGGAGCTTGTAAGTTTCTCTCCTTATCTCTAAATTGATGCTTCCATTCTCCATGGTATGCTGATCTAATTGAAAAAAAGAGAATTCTTATTATGTCTCCGTGCAACGAAGTCTTCCATACCGTTTGTTGATAGAGGTATTGACAGAATTCTGTTGGCATTGATCGTAAAAAAATTCTCCCTTACTAGCTCCTCATCCCACGTTCCTGTTATAGGACTAATCAACTCCTCAACTTTGGCGAGAACAATATTTCCTTTTGGCGTTATAATCTTCCCATCTGAACTATTTGGAATCCATGGGTCATTCCATATATCAATTTGAGAACCATCTCCCACTCACCAGATGCACCCTCTATTAAAACACTGAATGCCTGCCAGGATACTTTGTCAAGTAAAAGATGCTCCACTTTTCATCTTGGCTTTCAACAATTTACCATCTGGATAATATTTTGCTCGTAGAACCCTCGCACAAAGAGAATCAGGCACATAACAACCTCCACACCTGTTTGGCTAGCATGGCCAAGTTGAAACAGTGTGGGTCACAAAAACCAAGTCCACCCCTCTTCTTTGGTATACACAACTTCCACCATGTAAACCAATGTATCTTCTTTTCATTAGCATCATCACCCTAGTAGAATTGCGAGATAGCATCCGTGATTTCTTTACATATGTTTTTTGGAATTTTGAATACCGACATCGCAAACACTGACATAGCTTGTGCCACCCCTCTACTCTAGTGCTACAAGGTTGGCTATATACCTCTTCTTCCTCCTTTTGTTCATGCCTCCTTAGCTCCAGTACAACTGTATACTTGTCTAACTTTCACTTGGTGGAAACACAGGGCACCGACGGTGGTGCCGCGAACAACCACGACGAGCATCAAGACAGGAAAGGCCAAGGTGTTGAGGACAGAGAGATTACACTAAATAAATCCGGTCAATTATGTTTCCTGTAAGCCCAACTTACCGACGTGGGTCAAGTCCGGCTACACTGTATTCACGGTTTCGCTGATGAACTGAATTTTTTTACCGTAATAAATGAGAGTTTGCGATATACAGGTCACGTAAGCTTAACTCTATGCATCTGTCGTAGGAAACTGAGATGTGTCAGCTTTATCTCTGAATCTCGTCTGTATACTCAACGTAAACACAGAGAGAAGAGAGGAAGACGAACACGATGATCAAGGTGAACATGCTGAAAGTTTTTGATACTTGTAGTCAGTACATTCTCATCTTTCCGTTCCACCATACCAAACATAGTCCTTCGAAATCATGGTTTTTTGGACTCATTTGTTTCCGTGTCCAAAAAGTCCGAGGAAATAAAGAATACACGAGAGGTTTAATTTGCCACTTCAAAGGGATATATATGCCACAAATCAAATCAGTGGAGCCAACAAAGTAAGCTAGTGATGGTTGGATTTGGAGTGTTATTAAGATCAATCATGGCAAGTGTGCCAATAACTTAGTGCGATTCTTGAAAGCTATATTTCTCCATTCGTAAATCGTGAGAAAAACTTGCAAACTCCCCGAAGGAGCTGATTGGAATAAACAACTAATAATATCTCAGTAATTACTAAGAAATTATTATATACCTATGTGAGAAAGAAGGGTGTAACTCAAGGCCTCAACAATATATGAATACATTTCGAGAAGCACTTTTGGACTGTACCCTAGAAGGAGACAAGTACATCGGGGATCTGTTGAAATGGAGAAGAGGAAGAACTCGAGAACGCCTCTATCGGGCTGTTGCTAATACACGGTTTAATGAGATGATGCCTAATAGTGGAGTCTTGAACCTGGAGCTAAGTCGCTTGGACCATCGCCTGGTCTTGCTAGACATAGAGCATCACCGCATGCCTAACCAGGTTTGAAGCCCGTTTGCTCCAATAGGAGCTCTTTGGCGATGTAGTAGCCAAAGCACTTCAACGTGACTCTTTATTATTAGTAAGGTTTATTTAGGACTGTGTCACTAGTTCTTGTCTCGTCCCTCGATCAGCTTTAGTCAAGTACGCTCTGCTCTTTCTCCATCACCTTATTCTGACTGGATGGATTTGGTACTGCCTCTCGCGCGGGAAGCTCACCTTTTCGACAAAATGTCGCAATGGATTTCCCAGCTTGTAGCACATATGTCTGTGTCTACTGCAGACACTTTCTGAAGTCTACTCAGTTGCAACATATACTAAACAGAGTGCTAAATAGCCATGGGAGCAAGTGCTAGTGACCAGCTCCATGCTTGGTTAACGTGTAGAAAGGGTCCATCGATGCTTTATGAAACTCAATTAGTTTCTTGATTAGGATCTCGATGGATCCCCATGTCGTCTCATAGTCACTAACCGGGTCTGGCATGTGTGAGCAAGTCTGGTAGTGGTGCATATAATGTGCGTAATTATTTGGCCGCCCGCGATTAGCCAGCCAATCCCCAATCTCCTATCAATTCACAGTCACTTGTTTTCTTCTGGTCAGTTTTGCTTTGTGCTAATGGTGTGTAGCTTAAAAAAGCCACTTGCTCAACTGGTACATAGATGCATGAATTGGGGCAGATAGATGAATTACAAGATAAGAAGGATGATCCAGCTAATGTATATGTATACTATGAGTAAGAAGGAGCTGGCTGCCTGCCTACAAGTTAAAAATAAAATGACGGCTAGGGTTTTCACGAGCCTGGGTGCATTTTATACCGCGTTTGATGAAAACGATCAAACGGACATGGTTTGATGACGGCGGGCTCGGATGGCTGAACAAATCAGATTTTTGTGTTGCCTCCCAGGACCCCCACCGTTTATAGGTTAGATGAGTAAGAAGGAGCTGGCTGCCTGCCTACAAGTTAAAAATAAAATGGTGCTGCCAACAGTTTGAAACTAGTTCTCTGAATGTGATTGTTATATGTTGATCCAAATTCTATAAAGTATAGGCCAACTTCTGACGAGTGGAGCGAGGCCCGTAGCCGGGAGGCTTGGGCCGAGTGTAAACCCCCGCGGTACGGTACGGATCGTCGAAGACCTAGGTTTCCACCGATATATAAACCCTTGTAAGCCGTCGGTTGGGATGAGTTGCATCTGTGAAATCCCCGGCGTTTGTAAACACTCCTCGATATAGTGAAGTTTCGCTGGCTGGCGCCCGTGGTTTTTTCCTCTCTTTGTTGGAGAGGTTTTCCACGTTAAATCTGTGTCCCCTTGCTGTGTTTTTCATTTTCGTTCTTCGTTATCTTCTTGTCGCGATTGTAACAGTGATTAGGAATGCCCAACGGCCACCACTACCAAGATATAAAAATAAACCCTAATTGGCGAATCAAGACCTAGTAGCTTGGACAAATTTGTACATTATTTTCACCACTACCATGATGGCAGTTAGAGACGAGCATTACTTCCGTGTAGACGAGATATCTATTGATCTTGACGAATTTTCTCAACTCTACAAGCAAAACGTCCTCGACAAATTTCTCGTCAGTTGCTATTATCTGTAAGTGATTAATTTATTTTTGTAATTAAGTCTCTGACTCATCTTGTTTGTTGCCTGTAATTATCCTTACTATATTATTTTGTACGCTATTATAAAGAACGAAGATTCTCGAATGTAAAACACGGAGAATCTTTGACGTTGGGTTCGTTGACCCATATGTCATTAATTTTCGTATGGTACACTTCTTCGCCAAGGACATAGAGGCTAACTTGCTATTGTTCTTAAAGAGACAACATTTCAAAAAGAAAATACTATTTCCTTACAACTTCGAGTGAGTGTTACTGTCTTGAGCGCATTGCATTTTACTTACTCGATGTTAAGTGTAATTGATGAGTTATGCATGACTGAATATATAAACGTGTGCAGCTTATACTGGATTGTGCTAATCATTCAAGTTGGCACTGGAAAAGTTGAAATCATGGACTGGTTAGATAGAGATCCTAATAAGTACAAGAGCCTGATTACAATGCTACAGAAGTGAGTTCAATCATTATCACACTATACCGACCCCTTTAGTTTATTTCTGATATCAAGTAATTAATAGCTCCTTTATTTATTTTATTTGCCGGAGAGGGTTTGGAAACGGTTAATCAATACCGAAAGGATCAATGGGAAGAGGAGCTACATTTTAATCGGGTCAAGGTGAGTAGTACTAGCTAGGTTCGCGTATCTCTTTAATTCTAGTTTTTTTGCGCATCTCTTTAATTCTAGTTTCAATTTCATTATCAAGCTTTATTATTATTTAATTAAATTCTATTTCTCGTAAAGTGCCCGAGGTAGCCACCGGCGACTAATTTCTGTGGATACCACGTCTATGAGTTCATAAGGGAGTCGGTCAGTGAGCAACGTATAAATATAACGATCCACGATATGCGGGAGAAGCTCCTACCAAAGGACCGTCTACAAGCAATTTAAGAGGAATTGGTGAGATTTTGCTTATAGAGGTCATAGATAAAAAGGGAGAACACTATTTCCGCTCCATGTAATTTAATGATCTCCATGTAATTAAATAGTATATATATGTTTTCTCGTAATTGAAATTGTATATATATCATCTCTCGGCACGTCACTTATACCAAACCTCTCCCTCCTGTCATGGCAGAAATCCGGACCAAAATGCTGTCGCGGCAGCCGAATCCCTCAAAACTCTGTCGCGATAGAAGCTGCTGCCGTGGCAGCCGAATCCACCAAAACACTGCCACGACAGAAGGTCCTCCATCCCCCGCTCTCGACCGCGGCCACATAGAGTGCCTTTAGTCCTGGTTCATAATACAACCGAGACTAGAGGGGGGGAGGGGGGGCTCACTACAGGAACTGCACGGTACGCCGAGGGCTAAAACACGTCGGCGTAGCCCCGATCCCCGCCGACGTATGCTACGCCGAGGGCTGCCCTCGGCGTAGCTCCTCGGCAAAGGTCTTCCTCGGCGTAAGCGCATAAAGACCGTCGGCGTATAAAAAAGCCATTGGCGTAGGCTACACCGACGGCTGCCCTCGGCATAGCCTAAGGGCCGGTTGTAAAAATTTGAAAAAAAAATTCAAATTTTTTTCTCTATTTTTTTAATTTTTGAATTGTTTGACTCATTAATCGCCCACTTGGAACAATTTTAACACTAATTACACTTAATCTTAGGTCGAATTGCAGTCTTGGTCAAACTTTCCAATCAGTCACCCATCCTAGCACTACTCCACCCCCAACATGTTTAACTTCTTTGTTCCTTAAGAATCTGTTCCGCGATGCAGTTTTTACCTTATTGTCAATACTATGATATCAATCCTACTAACTCTTATATCATCATGTCATATGTTTGTATTTTTTGAAATTATAAACAATTATTTAAGTAAACAACAATGAATAAGTAAAAATATTATTGAATTCAAATAAAAATATAATGATTTTATTTATTTTGTATTTTTCTATTTAATACGAAATAATTAATATCTTTAAATCCGTAAATCGAAATTCGACAAGTAATATGTCTACTTTGATCAGAAAAATGATAGGAATCCAAATATGATAACCATATAAACTAATCACAAACCCCCAGTTTTTGAATTAGCTATTTGGTGGTTGCTTCAGAAAATCCCCTTTTTTGTGCTCGGAAAATGAAAAATGGGTTTTTGGTGCGACGAAAAGGAAAACTTGCATTGGATCTTTGATAAAATAGCATATTGTGAACCTAAAAATGATTTTTTGAAAAAAAACATGAGCATCGGATCATGCACCTTCAGTTCATATCTGACCCACTTCCTACCGATTCGGCAGGAATTTATCTTTTTCACCATGGGTGGACGGGGAGGTTTTGGATACCCCTATTGAGACATTGTATATATAAGGTGGTCTAGTATTTTTGTAAAATGTGGTGGTAGAATTTTGAATTAGCTATTTGGTGGTTGCTTCACAAAACCGTCCGTTTTTTGTGCTCAGAAAATGAAAAATGGCTTTTTAGTGTGACGAAAAGGAAAACTTCCTCCTGCAATATTGTTCGTCATCCCATGATACACATGTATGCACAATATGGGCATATTATCACAAACTATGTCTTGATTCTAGCCATAACATTGGTCATTTGACCCGAAAGCCAAGAAACCTCGAATGAGATAGGTCATTTTATGAAGGTTTTTTTAGAAATAATCAATATACCAGGTTTGAAATTTTACTTGTAACTATGTCACATAATATGACACCACGCGAAGGTTTCGCATTGTTTCGATCGTTTTTGAATTTTTTATGCCCGTTTTAAACTATCGTCAAAGTTTGTGAAACAACGGGCATAAAGATTCTTAGCTCGGGACCGAGCCTCACTAAACTTGCATTGGTTCTTTGATAAAATAGCATATTTTGAACCTAAAAATGATTTTTGTAAAAAAACATGAGCATCGGATCATGTACCTGCAGTTCATATCTGACCCACTTCCTACCGATTCGGCAGGAATTTATTTTTTTCACCAGGGGTGGAAGGAAAGGTTTTGGATCCCTCTGTTGGGACATTGTCCATATAAGGTTGTCTATTATTTTTGTAAAATATGGTGGTAGCATTTTGAATTAACCATTTGGTGGTTGCTTCATAAAACCGTCCGTTTTTTGTGCTCAGAAAATGAAAAATGACTTTTTGGTGCGACAAAAAGGAAAACTTTCTCCTACAACATTGTTCGCCATCCCATGACGCACATGTATGCACAATATGGGCACATTATCACAAACTATGCCTTGATTCTAGCCATAATATTGGTCATTTGACCCGAAAATCAAGAAACCTCGAATGAGATAGGTCATTTGGTGAAAGGTTTTTTCAGACATAATCAATATATCAAGTTTGATATTTTTCCTTCTAACTATGTTACATAATATAACACCACGTGAAGGTTTCGTATTGTTTCGATCGTTTTTGAATTTTTTATGCCCGTTTTAAACTATATATAATGTTTTATGTTTCATTTAATATTTTTTTATAAATATGTAATATTTGAGTGTAGATAGATAGATCTTATTTTTCTACAATATTTGATATATTATTTGTATTTTTCCGAATTAGAATGATTTAGTTATGATTTTTCAATGTTTAATGAGGTAAAAGGAAAAAATAGCTACGCCGAGGGCAGCCGTCGGCGTAGGCTACGCCGAGGGCAGGTGTACGCCGACGGCCACGGAGGGGAGCTGGCCTGGACGATGACTACGCCGACAGCCCCGACGTTTGGCCGTCGGCGTAGCTCACAGCCCTTAGCGAAGCTTCCTATTCCTGTAGTGGCTGCTAGTCCCGATTTCGCAGTCCCGGATGGGCAACCGGCACTAGAGGCCATTACTGAACCTGTACTACAGGCCCATTTTCTTGGTTCTAAAGTGGAGCTATATATGATTACAATTATTTCGCTGACGCGAGCTAATTACTTGGTTCCGAAAAGCATTTACTGCGGTGGGTGGAGGGACCCTGATGCGTTCCTTGCCATGAGCTGCAAAGTTTCATAACGGAGTAACAGGTCCAGTTTCGCATGACATGCTGGTGATTCACCAACTCCAGTTTACCGATATAGCTACATATCAAAGCTTATTGTTGTACTCCGTATAATTTCTGGATCCAAAAGAAAGGTAAAGAATTTTGAAAAAAAAGAAAACAAAATAGTAAAGCTAATCTTGCTGATTCAGCGACGCCTGACAGGTAGTCATGTCACAGTCACAACCTCATGTGTATCTAGACAAAGTTGTACCAATTTATCTGGAACGTACGAGGTATTTTTATATAAGATAAAAAATAATAGAAGATCATAATTCTATGATTAACATCACCTTCGTCTATGTTCATTTGGAGTCGGTTGGATTTGCTTGGTACATGGGAATTACTGAAACATCATAATGGGTGTGTTAGTTATATTGGGCAGCCCGAAGTTTTAATAAATCATACTTTCTCTTCTACAAAAATACTTGATCTATAGATACCAAGCAAATCCATTTCAATATGAATACATTACAACACAAGTTGATGTTGAATCTAAAGGACGATATACTACTAGATCAATATCCTTGGAAGCTAATCCTCTAGAAAGTAGTGTAGTGTAGCATCCACATGTGCAAATGTTGTCGCAGGAGCATGGTCGGTCATATCATCCATATCATCCGCCGTACATAAACTATTTGAATCAAAGTTATGAAAAACTATGGAGATACAAACGGTCAAAGCAGAAAGGCTTCTTGCTTGTCCATCTAGAAAGACACCAAATGGATCAATCTTATCAATATTTTCTTATGACTTTACTTAGGATGAAGGCCACCGAGGGATAAAGGTCTTTAGTATTCCCAACTCCCTTGCCTCCTATTTCCGTAAATATTACATGTGAAAACATTTTTCATGGATTTCTAGGTTATTATCAAGTTGACCAAGGTTAATCTAACTATGATAGGTTCGAGACCGTGCGCTCGCTAGGGTGTAAATTATTTTGCAAAATTCAATTTTTCTTTCACAAGCAATCTGCTGTGTGCATACAGAAATTCTTATGACATGGACAGAGATGGTGGGTTTGTTGACCAAGTTTTTACTGGCTATTGAACTACAGAATATACATTTTATGCAATATAGAATATTACAAAAGAATAAGTTTATCTCTCGTAGATTTAAAGCACAAAGACGCTGCCCTCGCACCACCATGCTAGTCTATCTATTATGTACTAAAAGCAATATAAGGTGTTGTTTCGAGGCACCACATTAATCTACATCACCGAAACTATTATGACAGTTAGATTTAAAATGTGTGGTTATGATTGATTATTAATTACGTAACCATGTTGTTTCCTTTGTCACGATTATATACTTTTGGTCCGCACAGAAAGAAAACAAATTGGGCAAACAACAAAAAAAAAGCCTACGTGTGAGACATGGACTCTTGTAGTCAACAATCAGGCTGGAAGGTGTCAGCAAGGCAAAGAACTACTGGGACATGGGGTGTTTGGCAAAAATAGAGATTAAGTGTAACCTGATCTGCATCGTGTATTGTATGGATGATTGAGTACACACATTGAGATAAAGATTGCAGTTGTGGAAGCTATAAAAGGAGAATATTATTGGCCATATCTATTCGGAAGGGTAAGCTCTCTTACATGAACTACTCTTGATCCACTTGTCATCCACATCCTTACTCCCATGATCAATCATTCTAATTGAAAGGGCCATGACCCTTCGATAGAGCTCTTCGGGAGGCTCATCTTGCTTTCCAACAAAGCCATTGGCTTTATAGTGCATCTCTTCAAACTTGGAGCTTCGAATGATTTTGTTGCCAAGATAGACTCGTTCAAGGGAATTCCAAGGTTCCTTGGCGGTCTCGTAGGAACGAATGTGGGTCATTTTCTCATGGGTCAAGGCATCTTGGAGAATGTCCATGGCGGTGGCATTGAGTTGATTGTTTATCTCCTCTGTGGGTGTCATGTTGTAGGGATTGAACGAATTGAATCCATGCTCCACAACCTTTCAAAGATGAACACTTGAACTTTTGAAGTGAGAGCGCATTAGATATTGCCAATTGGCGAAGTTAGGTTCATCAAGCTTATGAGGTGGACCATGATGGTTAATATGAGGTGTAGGAAGGGGAGTAACATTATAACTAGATGGTGGTGGCATACTTCCCATGGGATTTCCTTTTTTTCTTGTTGCTACCCTCACCGATGGTAGAATCATTGAGGGGATCACCCGTCTGTATGGTACCACTTGATTGCTTATCAATGGTATCGGCAAAAACAACTTCCTTTTTACGAAGATATAACTCAAACATGGTTCTCATCTCTTGTCGGACCGTATCCATAGATTCAACAAGTTCTTTCTTAGAGATAGGAGAGTCATCAGGGGTAGTTTCACCTCCCTTACTCACGTTGCTCATACTTCTCTTATGATGTTAAGCTAAAGTAAGAGTCGAGGCTCTGATACCAATTGAAAGATTTGTATACGCAACTAGAGGGGGGGGGGTGAATAGGCGCTACTCAATTTTTAGCTTCTTTTCAAATTAAGGTTTGACACAAAATAAGTTCTATAGATATGCAACTAGGTGAGGGAAACTATATGACAAGTAAGCAAGCAACAACAATAATACAGAGTAAAGGATAGAAGTCACCGAGAGTAGACATGGAGATGTTTTTCTGATGTTCCTTCCTTTTGAGGGGAAGTATGTCTCCATTGGAGGGGTGGGCGATACTAAGACCACCAGCCCCACAGAAGGCCTCACCCTATTCTCCTGCGCACCCACCTCACGGCAAGCATACGATCCACTATGCGGTGGCGTTGAAGGTGGTGACCGAAACCTTGTACAAATCCTTGGGGCACTTCTCCACAACTGAATTGGAGGCTCTCAAGACGATCCTGAAGCTCTTACACACAAGGATGAGCTATGGAGAGCGACTTCTTCAAGGTAGGGTTTCCTCAAACCCTAGAGCAACAACTTCGTAGAAAAATGGTGGGGAAACACAAATCTACTAGGTGGAAAGATAGGTCTAAGTCTACTCCCTTGATTACCCCCGGGGAAGCAAGTTCTAGTGGCTATGGAGGGAGATCTTGGAGGTTTGAGCTCAACAACAATGGAGGGGAGAGAGTGGAAGCCGCAGTCTTCACTTGGGGAAGAAGGAGGTATTTAAAGCCCCCCTCGAAATCGAGCCGCTGCAGCCCACTTACTCTAGAGTCTCCGGACTGGCCGGAATCTCCGCTAGGAAGGGTGGAGTATTCATCAACATAAATAGTTAAGGAGGCAGATAAGTCTGTATGACATAAATAGTTAGGAAGGGTGGACTGACCGGCGGCTTTGGTGAAAATTTTAAAATTAAATGTTAAGGAGGCAGATAAGTCTGTATGACGACAAAAGCTACTATCATGCGGAACTCTAGCATACTAGATGTATTCATCAACATAAATAGTAGCAGTACATACGCAATAACAATCATAGTATACCAACATATCGGATCATGGTATACTTACTGATCGGTTGTAGATGAAACGGTTGTGGTTTTTGCAGTGATGACATTGTTGACAACAACGTTGGTGAAGACTAGCTAGATCTAGATATCTGATCATGGTATACTTACTAATTGTTGTCTTCTGATAAGTTTCCTTTTTTCCGTGTTTGCTGATGGCGATTTGTATATCATATTCTAGCCACTTGCTCAACCGGTACATGTTGTTTGAACCAGGGTACTTTTTCGACAGACCCACGACTCAGATCTAGATCTGAGTAGATGGTGCAACCCAAGACTCGCTCTGGTTGTTGTTACTGACGGATAGACGACCCAAGTGATTAACTAGATAATGCTAAGGTGATTAAACTGACCAAGTGTCTAATTGAATCTCCAAATAACACACGTATCAAGGAATAATAGGGTTTGTACCAACAATTAATCGATCTATCGGTGGATCCCACCATATATGTCTAACTGTCAGGTCCATGGATCTCAAAGAAGGCACCGTATATAGATTTCTCTAATAGCCTGATGAGAAGATCGTGCATATAAACAAAGAGAAATAATGCATCAATATGAGAGTTTACGAGAGCGATATGGAACAAATATTGCAGCAAAAATAAAATGTCCAAACTATGAAACTAATTAACTGAAAGCTCCATCGTTAAAATTAGCTCCATCAAATATCTTGTTATATTGGTATAAACTAGCTGAATGTCAGTGGGTTGCCACGGAGTAATTACAAATATGCTAACACATCGTTAAAATAATTGTCATTAATTTGAAAAATATGTCAAACATGACTATTAGAATACGTATAGGACTTAGAGATAGATTAGAACTCATCTCCTTGTACTCCAAGTCTCTTCCCTCCGTGTACGTCTATAGGACTTAGAGGGTCAACAAATCAATACAACACAATGTTAGGGATTCTATATTTTCCATATTGTATCAGAGCGGTTAGCCTCACGGAGCCGATCCTAGGTTCCTCTCCACTTTCGGAACGTGCGCCGCCCTCGGGAGATCAATCTCCTCTCCTCATGGGGACGCACCCGGTTTTGATCAAAGATTGGATCGATTCTTTAGATTAGATTAGACTAGATCTAAATTTTCAAGATTCAGCTTATATCCAATTAGCCAAATAATTCCCTATTCACGACCATTGAATCCGGTGAGAAATCAGCAGAATACATCGGCGGCTCTTCGAGCGGCGATCCGCTTAATTTCTCTTCCTGCTAAAAGCTAGGCACGTACAACAAATAAATCACTGTGCGATATATTGAAAGGTAAAACTTTTGATTTCTTTACTGGGATCTGTATATATAAGGGAGTTTGTGGACTTTGCTATAAAAAGAATTTGAGGATTTAAATGAGTATTAAATAAATAAGGAAGAAATTCATAAATTAAACTAATCACGGTGCGATATATTGAAAAGTAAAGTGTTTTCCCATTTTTTTACTGGGATCAATATATATAAGAGTGTGTGGACTTTGCGGTAAATAATAGTTTGTGGATTTTAATTAGGATTCAAGAAATAAATAATAAATACAAACATTGTTCATTGGCTAGTAGACTGTTTGTACGAGCTCCCCAACACATGCACTTTGAGTATGTAAACCACTTTTATTACAGGTTTCACATAGGTCATCCGGAAGATTAGAAAGGATGTCACGTTCAATACATGTTTTGGATGATATATATATAGATATATCAGCTTTGTGCAACAATGCCGTAGAGGGCCATATTAAAGAAATTTGTATAGATATTTATCTATTTTTCATTTGTTTCTGCTAAATTATGGGTACATATTTTTGGCACCAAAAAAAACCTTAGCACCTACACCTAAGTTTTGGTGTGATTTGAAGAAATATTACGATTTTGTCATTTTTCATAGTGTAATATTGTTCGCTTCATTCCCTTTTGATGTATTGATAATATGTCTATTTAAGTATGCAGAAAATAAAGTAAAATATCGTTTACATGGCTCACTATTTTGTCCATTGAATATTGGGACATGATTATTCAGGTAGCCAATATCTTCTAATTTTATGGCGGTCTCAGAAGATAGGCATGTCATCCTTATGAAGATCAGGGGTCCTCTAACTTAAGAAAAGGTTCCTACATTGTTCATATTTGTGGTAGACATATCTACTAGGCAATAGGTTTTGTGGCATTACATTTCTTACTCCATGTAAATATGATGCCATATGCTATTATTTGGAGGCAGTCTAAGTTCTTTTGGTAGGAATCATACACTTTTTTCTAGATTAACATGCTATATATACTTTTTGAATCCATCGAGTGAACTATATTGCATATTGTAAAGTTGCTTAGTAAGGTAAAAACAAGTTTTGTATGAAAGTTCTTGATAAAAAAGTAATTGAATGTACACTTACTGCACTTTTAAAATTTAATTTCTTTTTCTATTGTGTACAACCATATAATGGTGGAGTTGGTTTTTGTTCAACATAGAAATCAGTTGGAGGAAGTGACACTAAAACCATCAACGAACCTATGCAAAGGTTACACAAGCTATTTTCTAGTAAAATACCAGTGTTAAATCATACATGATTTTGATATCGTGTAGGAAGATGCCAAGGTGATTAAATAACGTTGGTCTTATCTTCTATGTCATGGTTGCATTTTTCATGCTCATTGTTACAAAAATATTCTAATTTATGAGATGCTACCAGTATATTCACAAAACTAATCCCAAATTATGAACATTGTTGACATCTTCAAACTGTTGGTGTGAAGCAAGAAGTCATATTGCATCCTTCTTATAAGTATATTGCAAAAAGTAACTAAAGATAACCGCACTTTATTGGAGACAGAAGAAATCAAGGGAGAAACATTCACAATGTAAATTAGTTGACATTACCACAAAATGTTGGGTTCGCTTTTACAATGATGTAGTAGTATCTATTAGAGTATGTTTATAGTACATTTTCTCACTTAATGAGATCTCCTGGCCCTAAATGGAGTTTTAGAATGTGTGTAATCTTGGCAGTATCTTCTAATATACTTAAATAATTCCTATCGTATGGTATCAACAAAAATATATATCAATTGGCAAACATATATTCTATGATTACTTCTCATTTTATTTTACATTAGAAAAGCTATACCTTGATCATCTTTATTCATAATCATTTTTGCAAACAATAATGAGATAATGCAAATCACGATAGATACATGATTCAGACCCAAAAAAACCTTAGATAACATAAAATTTCTTCTTGCCACATCTTGATCCGTAAACAATTGGTCAATAAGTGATTAGGCATGAACATGCGCAACGGTGGAGGAGTAAATGCGTGTCCGTTGATTGCAAGAATCGAAGTCTATGGGCATGTCAACCATTGGTTTGTTAAAATCCAGTTGTACATACAAGAAAGCATCCGTACCAGGAGGGTATGAATAGAAATGCAAGATTGTTGTGTACAACCATGCACAAAATGATAAAAAGTTAAAGATGTGGAACTGTTTTCTAAGAGCGCACAACAATTAACCTAGCAGACACAGATTGCAGTATAGTTCTTTGTGTCTATGCAACTCCATGCCTTCCTATACAAACTCTCTATATAAAACAATTTTGTCACTAGATATTTTTTTAAAATATTTCATAATTATTTCTGTAAAAAGAGGTTAGGTTACATCATTATTAATGCATGCATAGGTAAAATATTGTGTATCCATGTGCATACATGATGTATCTCTAGAAGGAGCGCATGAAGAGAGAAGTATAAACATATGAACCGAATTGTTGTGCGCAACCATGTACAATGAACGTGAGTTAGAGCTACAGATCTATTATAGACAGCACATCGGAACTAATCTAGAGGAAGATTTCACCCTCGAAAACCAGTTGAGGAAGTCATATGATGGAACACACACATTGCAATTTTAATTATCCAGTTCTTTAGTTGATAATTCTAAATACTAGTAAAATTAAAAATATGCAATTGATTAGTGGTGTTGTCTATGATCTTCACACAGTACTCTTGAGGCCCTCATAACCATGGACACATGGTTTTTCGAAAAGATTTACCTTGCATGGTTGCTCTATTGTACACAAACACATGTTCAACCCTTCAGGCACATATTATGCGTGCCTTCTGAAAGTCACAACAAGAACTGTCTTATAACTACGCGCATATCCAGAGGTATCACCAACTGTGTTTTACCCACCAGGAGGTACGATGATTCTCAAGGTGACACGGCGTTTGAGTCTATGGCCGGTGGACTTCGGAAGATAACTTGAAGAGCTCCATCCAATATCATATCATCACCAAGTCCGAAGACATATCGTAGTCACCATGTCCGAGGACATATTATGTGTATGCACCAATTAGAAAACCATTTTTGTGACCCTCTGTAAATATGAATAGCTCTGGTAGTTAGGCGGTTACCCATATTTCTCACTTTTGCTTAGCGCGGTAGTCTCAAAACTCGCGTTTAGAACAACGGTTTCCTAGGTGGACCCAACCAGTCCCTAGAGGTGGTCGCTGTCAGGGCCTTGTCATTAGGTGAATCCATATCCATATCCATAACCTTAATCATAACCACCATTACCAATTAATTGTTATGGCATGAACCACATCTATATAACAGTTCACATGTATGAGAGGGACAGTAAGCATGCCTACGACTTACGTGAAGCAGGTGTGGCCACAGACGCGGTTCTTGGATGCTTTTCTTCTTCACAAGGAGAAGATACACATGGGAGGTTGTTGGCTGCTCTTCTTCTGTGGTGAAGGACACACACCTCTCATGCTTGTACAACGAAGAGAGATGATAGGGGCTGTGCTGGCTTCAGATTCCGAACTGTCGACTTGGTTCAGGCAAAAAGAACTAGCTCGGATAACAAGATGAGGGCACCAATCAAATATATTATTCCTAAAATAACAATACAAACATGAGAGGGATAGGGGAGTAGACAAGATGACAAGATGGAGTTGATAGAGACAAAACCAAATAGATAGAATTAAGAGATGATGTCCCATGACTCAGTTTTGGCATTTGTAAAATGAGGATTTGCAAGACTCAATAATATAATTAGGCATTATGGTTCAAACACATATGACACCAGTTAGAAAATTAAAATGGAGGGATAGGTAAAATACAAGAAGCCAAATAGAGGAGATCCAAATAAAATTTATCAAGAATCAAATACAAGTGAACACAATATGATGCATGACATGGTAATATGCATGATGAAGAATTGAAATGCACACACATGGTTAGTTGGTTGCCAGAATGTCACGGGGTGTTGAGTTGAAAATTCTTCAGCCTTACTGGCCCTTACAATCACTATTCGTGGCGCATGGTAAGACTCTACCCGTGGTGCATCAATACGTAGTGCGCCACACCTATATACCAGTGGAGCACTCGCACATTGGTGCGCCACGGGTATGCAGTCGGCCTATATGTATTTTCCTACTAGTGAAGGATTCTCAACGACACCTCCGATAAGAGGAATGTCACTCTGTGGTGTCATCGCAATTGAAACTAGACTAGCTAGGCAAGGCTTTTCCCGAGACATCGGCTTCTTCCATATAACACCACTATGTTCCATGAGACCACCACCAATACATGTCTTACTGGTGGCATTCCAGCCACACGCCACGAGTATCAATTACCCGTGGCGTGAGATCAGGGGCGTGCGAGTTGGATGCCACAAAGCTCATTTTTTCGAACGCCACCAATAAGTTTTTTTCTACTAGTGGTAGCCAGGTGCAAGCAAAGATCACTAAATATGTTTTCACTATTACACACAATGCCGCATCAAGAACTGGAAACATAATCATGGTGACTTGATTCTAATTGTTCGTTAATGGTGACCTAATAATTTGTTAAAGACCATCATGCCCTTAGTTATGAAGGGGTATGGAGCGATCTCTGCCGTTATTGTGTTTAAAATTTGGATAGAGAGGAGCACTGAAGTAGAAGTCTTCATAGGGTTCATTGGGTTGTACACTCGTAGCTCGGAGAGTCGCTTGGAGTTGGATCGATTCATGATGGGGTTGGTTCGGTTTTTGATGTTTAGTTGGCGCAATAGCATGAGGCCTAAGTTGTTTTTCCTTTATTCAATCTGTTTTCAGTACTAAAAAATTGCTATGGAGACCTACAATCTAGATTTTTTTAGGGAAAGCCATATCGGTGCACTTTATTAACTCAGAAACAAAGATACATCAACCGCTAGTACGGTGTTGGGGGATACCCTGGGTAGGGTAACACCGGGGTATAGAGGCCGAGTTAGCCGAGGAATGGCAAGGCCAAAGCGAACGCTGGCCGGGTCACCTCAAGACAGGCCGACTTACGGAGTAACCTGGCCAGGAGGATGTCCGTTTAACCATGTCCCGGCCGACGTATATCATATGTCGGCAAGCTCTTCATCATTTGTCTGCAGGTACCCATGGGGCCGGATTATCCAGACCTGATCCGGGTCATACCAGGCTTGCAAGAGAAGGAAGGTATCTCGCAGGTCAAAAGGTGATCTCTGTGCGCTATAGCGTGAGCGAAGCGAACAGAGGGAGGGACCAGCAGGGCATGGCCGACAAAGATGACGTAGCCTATGTCAGCTGATGCTAGCGCCGCAAAGGCTTACGTAGCCTCTGCGTGGCTTACGAAGGGAAAAAGAGACCCGGTCGGTTTGCTATTTTGGGAGAGGCATATTCCTAGGAATATGCCTCTACGTATGCTCTAACTGGAGACTTAGCCTCCCCTTTATAAGGGGCGCTAGGGCCTCTGTAGTTGGGATTGGCTGGCGGGTGAATAGTTTTTCTTGGGAGATAGGTTGTGGTGAGAGTAAGAGAGCTTCTTCTTCCTCCTCTCCCCAATATAGCTCAAGGAGCATCTGTAAACTTGGAGAACTGAGAGAATACAAAACATCTGTGTGTGGAATCACCACACTATCCCTCCCTAGATTCCTCTAGTGCATATTGGCCCCATCTTTAGCCTATCCATGGCATCTGCCGTGACACCACCACGACAGTTGGTGCCCACCGTGGGGCTCGTTCGGCGCTTTGGAGCGTTGGAATACGTCAGTGACAATGCTGGTAGCTTCGGCAAGCGACCTCCACCGCGCAATGGCCTCTTCATCAAGCTTGGTGCCCACAAGATCTATGTCGGCGTCGATGTGTCTTGTGTTCACCCGCGGCACGTCGTTGAGGGAGGCGAGCCACCCCTTACCGCGGCTCACGGTGCGCGTATCACTCGCTCCCCTGACCGCGTTGAGGTGATGATGACCGTTCCTGACGCTGGTGCGAGCAAGGACCCGGCGCCAGATCCGAAGGTAACACCTAAGGCGCCCAGGAAAAGTAGAGGTCATCCGCTAGAGAGGCCAGAGAATGTGCTGCAGCAGGCAATAGATAGCTTGGCAAGCCTCATAGCACCTGTGGTAGATCCGGCTCAGGCACAGGCCGAGTTAGAGGAAACTAGGCAGAAAATACTAGAGGGTGTGAAAAAGATAGCCGCGGCTCAGCAGTCGTTGAACATGACGCCACGCGAGTACGCAAGAGCAAATAAGGTAGATGCTGTAAAAGTAAAAGGGAGAAACCTCATCAGTGAAATGAACAAAGAGGATGAGACTAGAGTTGAGGAATCAGAGAACATTTTGTCCATGGGGCTGCCGAGGTACAACACCCCGGCAAAGAACCTCAGAGCAGCGGATGCAGCTGCATCCGAGTTAGAAGGTTTGACGGGTGAAGCCCGGCAAAGACAGCAAGAGAGGGTCAATGAGTTAGTTCGAATCGCTAACAGAAAGAATGAGGAGTTGCTCAGGGACAACCCAGCAAGAGCAGGGGCTTCCAAGGTCGTTTATTCGGCGGGGTGTAACCCGGAGAAATCTGCTGGGGCAGCATCGTCCCCTCATGGTGGCCCAAGAAGAGAGGAGGTGGTAACCTTGGCAAGGAGAACAAACAGATAGTCCCATTTGACCCGGCAAGGGTGGGGAAAGGAAAGGCAGTGCATGGAAATGACGATTGGCAAAGTGTCAGCCGAGGTGAAGCCGGTCGAGGTAACTGTGACCAAGGCAATGCTGGTTAGAGAAATGCTGGAAATGGCAATGCCGGACATCGTAACTCGGTGGGTGCAGGGCAACAGCAGCAGCGGAATATACCACGGCAAGAGCGAAGTGCCGGCCAAGGTATGCAACAGATATGTGCTCCACAAGAGCAAGACAGATACAATGACGATGATTCGGAAATGGTGAATGCAGGTTACCATAGGCCGGACCATCATGTGATAGGGTCAAGGTTGGGAAGCAGGAACTTGCTGGCGGATGACGCCAGACTAAAGCTGGATCGGCTCTACAGGTCGAAGAAAATTGAGGTGCAAGGTCCTCCGGGTCCAGCATGTTTTGGGCCTCGGATCATGAAGGAGCCTCCGGTACCTAACTTCCAGTTACCAAGAGGCACAAAAACATATGACGACAGCACAAAGCCAGAGGATTGGTTGATTAACTACGCGATAGCAGTAAAAATTGCTACAGGCAACTTGAGATGGGCTGTGAGATATGTACCTCAGATGTTGGAGGGGCCAACAAGGATATGGCTAAACAACTTACCACCCGGTAGTATCAACTGCTGGCTGGATTTTGAGAAAATGTTTGTCAGTAACTTCTCAAGCACATATCAGAGGCCAAATAGGCCATAGACCCTAGCAATGTGTAAGCAGAGGCCAAATGAGGCAGACAGAGAATTCCTAACTCGTTGGTGCAATGTGCAAAACTCGTGCGAGGGCGTGATTGAGTCACAGGCCATAGCTTGGTTTGCACAAGGGTGTAGATATGCAAGCATGCTGTGGCAAAGGTTACAAAGGGATATGCCAACTACGCTAGCAGAGACAATCCGGATTGCTGATTCGTATGCCTTAGGTGATCCGACTCAACCCCGGCTTGTGTCAAATGAGTCAAATAAGGAGTACTACCAGAGAGATGAAGCCGGGTCATCCCGACGAAATGATTACAGGGGTAAGAGAAGAGATGATAAACCAGATTATAGGTACAGTTCGCAACAAGTTGCTGTTGTAAGCCAATATCAACCTGGAGCAGGGAGTAATCAGCGTCAGAAAACTGGAGGGCAACAGTGGACTCCAAGAGATGATGGCAAGAAAACTTAGACGCCCGAGCAAAAGAGACAGTGGCAAGAAAAGAAGGACCGGCCGAGGTTTAGTATGAGGCAATGCTGGATCAACCGTGCAAATTTCACACACCAAATCCGAGTAATCCGGCGGGTCATACAACCCGGCAATATGAGTGGATGAGGAAGATAGAGCAAAGTGGCTCGGGGAATGCCCAGGAACCCCGGAATGATCAACCTTGATAGGAGTTACCTCGGCAGCAGTTGCTCTCCGGAGTAAATACGCAACAGTTAATGTTACCACCACCTCCGCCGAGGTATGAGAATCATGGGAGAAGGGATGCAGTGCATCAGGTGGAAAACCAGCATCAGCCAGATCAAAGTTATCCCGGCAATGAGGGGAGAAATGAATACAGAGAGCATCACCAGAGTTACTGTGTTTACCACGGAGGAAACAGATAGAAAGAGCTTGCAACGCCGACATATGGAAGTGAATGCGGTTATGCCGGTAGTGACGAGGTACATGCCTTGGTCAGATCAGGAAATTACCTGGAGTATCAAGGACCATCCCAAGCTTATGCCAAGTCCTGGTTCGTATGCATTAGTGCTGGACCCAACGTTCATCGGGCCAAATATCAATGTGAGGTTCTCTAAGGTGCTGATTGATAATGGCAGCATCATCAATATTATGTACGTGGACACAATGCGCAAGTTGGGTATCTCGGAGAACATGCTCTAAGCTACAAGGACAACTTTCCATGGCATTGTGCCAGATATTTCCTGTGAACCCATTGGCAAGGTCCGGGTTGACGTGTTGTTCGGCACAAGAGATAACTGCCGAACTGAGAATTTGGAATTTGAAGTTGTGAACTTAGAAAGCGCATATCACGCGTTACTCGGCAGGCCAGCCCTGAACAAATTCATGGCAAGTACTCACATCAGTTACCTGAAGATGAAGTTGCCTGGGCCAAATGGAGTAATTACCATAGTTGGGGATTTCCGACGTTCCATTGAGTGTGCGTCAGCCGGGTCAAACCTGGCCGAGTCACTCGTGATTGCACAATAAAAAAGAAAGATCTAGGAAGTAGCGGCATTGGCTCAGTCTGCACAACAATACATGCCGACAATGAGTAACTCGCATGGAAGTGTCTCTTTTCAAGCAACAAAGAATACAAATAAAGTACATGTTGATGATCTTTTCCCAGAGCACACCGTAACAATTGGTGCCGGGTTAACTGACAAATAGGAAAGCGAGCTCGTCAACTTCCTCCGTGAGAATCGGGATATCTTTGCTTGGTCCACACAGAACTTACAAGGTGTCCTGAGGTAGTTGGCTGAGCACTCTTTGAATGTGAGACCCGGAGCAAAGCCGGTGAAGCAACCTCTCCGCCGCTTCGCTGAAGACAGGAGAAAAGTCATTGGAGATGAGATAGCTCGGCTCCTCCCAGCCGGGTTCATCATGGAAGTGCTTTACCCAGATTGGCTATCTAATCCGGTGCTGGTGGAAAAGAAGAAAGATGATCCGAATGTGGCAGTGGTTTGGCGTATGTGCATCGACTACACGAACCTGAATAAGGCGTGTCCAAAATATCCATTCCCACTGCCAAGGATAGATCAGGTCATAGATTCTACTGCGGGGTGTGAGTTGTTGTCGTTCATAGATGCATATTCTGGTTTCCACCCGATACCACTGAACCCAGATGATCAAATAAAGACTGCTTTTATCACCCCATACGAGTCTTATTGCTATCCACTATGCCTTTTAATTTACGTAATGCAGGGGCAACATATCAAAGATGTATGCAAAAATGCCTACACGATCAAATTGGTCGAAATGTACAAGTGTATGTTGACGATGTGGTCATAAAAACCAAAGAAAGCAAAACGCTCCTTGATGATATCAGGCAAACATTCGTGAACCTAAGAAGGTTCCGAATGAAGCTTAACCCGGAGAAGTGTACCTTCGGTGTCCCGGCTGGAAAATTACTTGGGCTTCTTGTCTCCAGCCGAGGTATCAAAGCTAACCCGACTAAGATCCGATCCATAGAGCGGATGGAATTGCCGAAGTGCCTTAACGATGTTCAGAAGTTCACTGGTTGTCTGGCATCCTTAAGTCGGTCTATATGTCGGTTGGGAGAGAAGGCATTGCCTCTCTATCAACTAATGAAAACGTCGGACAAGTTCGTATGGACGCCGCAGGCCAATGAAGCCTTCATCCAGTTAAAGAAAATATTAGCCACTGCACCAGTGTTAGCCTCTCCACTATCAAAGGAGCCAATGTTGCTCTACATAGCCGCAACCAACCGAGTTGTAAGTGCAGTAGTAGTGGTAGAGCGAGACGAAGAGGGTAAGTCGGTGCAAAGGCCGGTCTACTACCTGAGTGAGGTATTATCAGCGTCAAAACAAAACTATCCTCACTATCAGAAGATGGCATATGGTGTGTATATGGCAGCAAAGAAGCTGAAGCACTATTTTGAAGAACACCCCATCAAAGTGATATGTGAAGCCCCCATATCAGAGATAATGAGCAACAAGGATGCAAGCGGCCGGATTGCAAAATGGGCAATTGAGCTAGCCCCTTATGCTCCACAATACGACAGGAGAGATGCGATCAAGTATCAGGCTGTGGCCGACTTTTTCATGGATTGGGCCGAGATGCAATATGAGCCACCGTTGCTAGATCTGAACTACTGGAGAATGCATTTCGACGGATCAAAAACGAAAACCGGGTTAGGTGCCGGAGTTGTGCTTACCTCACCCAAGAAAGATCAGCTGAAGTATGTGCTGCAGATCCATTTCACGGCATCAAACAATGTTGCAGAATATGAAGCACTTGTGCATGGGCTCAAAGTGGCAAAAGAAATTGGAATACGTCGGATCTAGTGCTTTGGTGACTCAGATCTGGTAGTTCAGCAAGTCTTAGGGAAATGGGATGCTTTGGATGCAAACATGGCATTGTATAGATTTCATGTGCAGAAGATATCAGGACACTTCGAGGGATGTGAGTTTCACCATGTACCCTGGCTGGAAAACGAGGCTGCCGACGTACTGTCAAAACTCGGATCAACACGACAAGCGATCCCACCGGGTGTAGCACTAGAGCACCTCAGAAAGCCATCTATCAGGCCATCCCCAAAATCTGAGTCAATCTATATCCCGACAAATCCAGAGTCGGAAGCTGTGCCCATGGACATTGATGTGGGAAGTGGTTCAGGAAACCCGGGGACTGCGCAGCATGGCCCGGCGGAGGTTATGTCGGTGGATCAAATGGAAATTGACAAGGATGTGTTTCTGGTGCGAGCTATACCAGCTTGGGCACTGCCCATATTCTAGTTCCTGAAAGATGGAACTTTGCCCAATGAAGAAGTATTTTCAAGGCAAATTCAGAGGAGGGCAAAGGCATACACGATTATCAATGTCGAGCTATACAAGAGGAGTGTCACGAATGTCCTGCAACGGTGTGTTGATCCGAAAGAAGGGCTTGACATCCTCCGAGATATACATCAAGGGGAATGTGGGCATCACGCCTCATCTAGAGCCTTAGTGGCAAAAGCTTTCCGGCATGGGTTTTACTGACCAAGTGCCTTGGAACAAGCAGAGGATCTAGTAAGAAAATGCAATGGTTGTCAGAGGTATGCTACCAAGACACACATGCCAATGTTAGAGATCAAGACCATACCAATTACCTGGCCATTTGTTGTATGGTGTTTGGATATGGTTGGCCCATTTAAGCCGGCGAGAGGAAACATGACCCATATATTGGTTATGGTGGACACGTTTACACAATGGATTGAAGTAAAGCCAATAAGAAAATGCGATGGAGCTATAGCCGTGTCATTCCTCAAAGATATCATTCTGAGATATGGCTATCCTCACAGTATCATAACAGATAACGACACCAATTTCGCTGAAGGAGCATTTGCGCGATTCTGCCGGGATAAAAACATCCGGCTGGACGTTGCCTCGGTAGCCCACCCCGCATCGAACGGACAAGTGGAAAGATCCAACGGATTAGTATTATATGGGATAAAACCCCGACTCATTGAGCCACTGCAAAGATCATCGGGGTGCTGGATAGAAGAACTACCAGCGGTACTGTGGAGTTTAAGAACATCTCCAAATCGATCAACAGGCAATACGCCATTCTTTCTGGTATATGGGGTGGAAGTTGTATTACCAGCCGACATAGAGCATGATTTGCCTAGAGTCACCCAATACACAGAATCCGAAGTGCGAGAAGCCCGGCAAAATGATATTGATCTGCTAGAAGAAGCAAGAGAATTGGCATTGTCTAGATCCGCCATATATCAGCAAAATCTCCGATGCTATCATAGCCGGAAAGTAAACCCCCGAGTCTTCCGGGAAGGTGATCTGGTACTCCGGCTGGTACAACGTACTGCTAGCATGCATAAGTTATCCCCCCATGGGAAGGGCCATTCATTGTGAGCAAAGCTTTGCACAATGACTCTTACTATCTCATTGATGCACAACCACAGGAGAAGGACAAGGCGGACAGGTCTGGCGAAGAATCTAAGTGTCCATGGAATGTAGCCCTACTTCGTCCGTTCTACACTTAACAAAGAAGTTTGTGTATCCGGGTTTCTCATATGTCGGTATGTATGCCGGCAATGAGTATCAATGAAATCTTGGCACCTCGAGCAGTAACTCGGGGACTGCCTTAATAATATCCGTTGTCTTTTGTGTTTGTTATTTATTTTTATGTCGGCTGGTTTAAGTTGCTTCTACCTAAGCCGAATTAGTAGTGTGTGAGCACCAAAAACTCAACTCTTCGACTTGCTGCTGTCCAACAAGAATTGGCTTCATGGCAAGCAAGAGAACAAGTTTGGAATTGCGTAGCACACGAAAAATGACTAAGGAAAAGAACGTAATCGAGCTGACATCTGCTATTCGCACTAACCCTATGTTTATTTTGCTTTTGCTATGCTGGATTGTTTTGAGATAATCCCAAAGTTTCCAAGTATTGTTAAGTCAATTTTTGAAACTCGGACTCGTAAGTCATAAAACCGAATCAAGCTAGACGCGAGCCGAGACATGAAATTGGAGAAACAAGAAAATGAAACTCGGGGACTACACCCAAGTTAAATCAGGTGTGAACAACTTAGTAGCAAAAACACAATCAGTACGCTTAATACATCTGCACCCGGCATACCGGGGATCTCATAAATTTCAAAGTGTTTTTGATGCTCAAGGAGCAGCAGCAGCAGGAGGTAACTCGGTGCCAGCAGGTGGAACTCCGGCTTCAGTCTCGTCATCATCTTCGGTATCTTCGAGATCTGAGGCTTCGTCCTCTTCCTCATCACCCGAATCATCTTCAACATATTCGTCGTCAACAACGCCGAGGAAGCTTGGTCCTTCGTTCCATTGATGGACAGGGGCAAACTGAATAAGGTTGTGGGCACAGGCCTTACGCCGAGCAATCCAATCTGGATCGTTTGACCACCTGGACCCGGTGCGTAAGCGCTCGAGAACCTTCAAATCTAGCTTTTCATACCAAGAGAGCACAAAGTGGAGAACAGTATCAGCTCTGGCACGTGCGGCGGATTCCCTCCAGAGGTCGAGCTGGGTCTCGCAATCCATCGATTTGTTGATCAGAGCGGTGGACCCCTCCGGAGGATCCTCATTAGGCCAAAGGGCATGGAAGATCCGGATGGCTGAATCCAAGATGCCCGAACCATAGTTCTTGATAATTTCAATTCGTGAGGATAAGCTGACCAGCAGGTCCTCCATGTCATAAGGAATGCCCTCAGAGCTAGGACCAGTTGGGGTACCCCTCTGCTGGCGGAACTTGGCAACGGCAGCAAACGCAATGACGTTACCTGATACGTCCATTTTGCATCACTATTCTATGTCTTAATTCACTATTATTCATTGATATATTTCGTATTGAGAGGTGATACTTATGTTATTTCATATGTTTTTGCATGGTTGATGACTTTTTGAGCATGGACCGCTGTAGTCAGGATTCTGATGGAAAATGTGCTGTTTGGAGGCAAAATTTGCGAAGATCAGAAAATCCGGGAAAATATACGGAAAATTCTATTTTTCCAGAAGACTCAAGATGCCAGAAGATGGAGTGGAGGTGGGCCACGGGGGGCCCACACCACCCCATGGCGCGGGCAGGCCTAGGCCGCGCCAGGGAGTGGTGTGGCCACCCTGGCCCACTCCAGCCTCTCCCCTCTGGTGTATATCTTCCTCCCGAAACCCTAAGACTGGGTGAGAGACCATAGAAAGATTCCGTCGCCTCTGCGGGGCGGAAAACACCGAGAGAGAAAGATCTCTCCGGCAGACAGATTTCTGCCGGGGGAATTCCTTCCCGGAGAGGGGAGATCGTCGCCATCAACACCACCATCAAGCTGGACTTCATCGAGATCATCATCATCATCACCACCACCATCATCACCATCATCACCCTCATCACCATCTCCATATTGCTGTAACAATTGAGTTGAATCTTGCATAGTTCATAGGGGAAACTTTCCCGGTGTTGATTACTCTTTGTAGTTGATGCTATTGAGTGAACCGTTGAATTATTGTTTATGTTCAGATTGTTATACATCATTATTCCATCTCTGATCATGATCCATATGATGTCTTGTGAGTAGTTCGTTTTGTTCTTGAGGACATGGGAGAAGTCTTGTTGTTAGTAGTGGAGTTGTGTTGAGAAAGATTCAATAGATTGTTATTTAAGTTGTGGTGTACTTCTTCTAGTGGTGTCATGTGAACGTCGACTACATGACACTTCACCTATATGGGCCTAGGAGAATGCATTGTGTATTTGGCTACTAATCGTAGGTGTTGCCAGATTGACAGAAACCTGAACCCCCGTTAGGAAACCATTGCACAAGGGACGTAAGGGTCTTAGAGTTTAAAGCTGTGGTTAGGTTTCTTCCTTAATTACTTTCTTGTACTTACGGATGTTTGCAAGGGGGTTTAATCACAAGTATGTATTAGTCTTGGATGGGGCGGTACATTAGCACAGGTTCACCCACACAACACTTAGCAAGCTAAAGAAGATTAATCGACTATATGAAGTGAAAGCACTTGACAGTCTTCCCATGTGTCCTCGAGAATGTTTGGTCATTTATAGAAATACACCCGGCTTGTCCTTTGCTGCATAAAGGATTGTGACACTTGCTGCATTTATTCCTAATGTCTTTTATTTACTCGTACTTTGTTTACTTGCTTTATCGGAAACCCCTAAAAATCCGTTTGCTAAGTATTTGCAGAGAATTCCTGATCCATACCACTAGCCAGCACCTTCTTCTCCTCGTTGGGTTCGACACTCTTACTTATCATAAATACTGCGATACACCCCCTATACTTGTGGGTCATCAAGACTATTTTCTGGCGCCATTGCCGGGGAGTGAAGCGCTATTGGAAAGTGGAACTGGTAAAGGAAACTTCTACTGTGAGTATTGTTTACTTCTGTTAGTTGCTTTATTTTCGTTATGGATAATTCGCTGAGTTTCTTATTTGGTAATGCTACTACCACTGCTAAGGTAGTAGATAAGCCATCACCTGCTGAGAAAGATATTTTCAAAATACCTACAAGAATCATTGATCGTGTTATTGATAACTACTATGTTGGGGATGGAACTGTCCATCCCGGTGATCATTTACTCTTTATACATGAATTATGCGGGTTGTTCAAGTGTGTAGGTATTACTACAGATCAAGTTAAGAAGAAGTTATTTTCATTATCGCTGAAAGGAAGAGCTGAGGAATGGTATAAGCTGCTGAAGAATGGTCAAGCTCTAGAATGGGAGGAAATAGTGCCTCTCTTTTATTCAAAGTTTTATCCTCCTAGTGAGATTCATAAAGATCGGAATCAAATATACAACTTTTGGCCTCTTGATGGAGAGAGTACAGCTCAAGCTTGGGGGAGATTGAAGTTATTAATGCTCAAATGTCCCATTCATGAGATCCCCAACAATATTATTATCAACAACTTTTATGCAAGGCTCCCTCTACATGATAAGGATTTATTGGATGCTTCTTGTGCTGGATCATTCACTCGCATGGAAGAAGAAGTTAAATGGGACCTTCTAGATCGTATTCAAGACAATGCTGAAGCTTGGGAGAATGACAAAGGTAGAAAGTCAGGTATAAATTATGATTATGAATGCATTGAATCTTTTATGGGAACTGATGACTTTCAAAATATTAAAAATTCTCATGGTCTAGACTCTCAAGCTATCACTTCTTATTTTAAGGCTTTTGCTTCCTATATTGAAGTGCCTAAAAAGAAGTGGAATAAGTATCATGAACCTTATAAAGATATTGCTAAGAGTGTTCCTGTAAGAAATACTGAAGTTTATACTGCTAATCATGCCTTACCTAAACCTTATATTGAGAAAATGCCTTTCCCAGTTAAGGTAAAGGAACATTCTATGATAGCTAGTATGGTTGATGAAAGTATGAATACGGCTGTTGAACCTGATAAACAAAGGGTTGATGAACCTATTGTAGCAAATGTGAAAGACTTTGTCACTAAGTATGAGAAAGAGGGACACCCTATCCTTTGTAAGGATACCTCTAATATTTTTTCACATAGTAGTGTTATGAGAGCTAGTATTCCTGTGTTTTATGTTAGAATAAGTGATCATTGCTATGATGGTCCTTGTGATATCTATATTGTTAAGTTTATGCATGATACTGAAAGTTACTATGAGAGAGGGAAAAGTGTTCTTATGCATCTCAATAATATCAAGTTTCCTTGTTTTATGCTGAAAGTTTTCATGTTGCACTTCTTTTGCCTTCTTATGCAGGTAGCCTCTGGTTTCAATAACTTGTTTGTTTACAAAATTACCTTGCATAGGAAGTGGGTTAGACTTAAATGTGTGTGTGTTTTTGCCTCTTTATGCTCTCTTTCACTTCAATTCATATCCCGATGAGAGCTTCTTCAAAATTTTCATGCCCATCTTAATGGCTATAAAGAAAGAGCTTTGTGGGAGACAACCCAATTTGTTTTTGCTTTCAGTTTGTTTTCTGTTTATTTGAGTCTTGAAATTTATTACTTCGGTAATAACCTCTCCTTATCTGTTTTGTTTGGTTTTTGTGTCAAGATCAACCTCCAATGAGAGAGAAGTAAGATTTGGGGAAGTTGCTGTCCCGGAACAGATTTTTGTGCTTCACCGTAAAAATTCGTGAGAGACCTCTGTCTATCGGATTGAGATGTAATTTTTTGTGCTTCTGCCCCAGGTTGTTATTTAACTTTAGTTAGTTTTGCACTTTTTGGTTTGAGCAACAGAAGATTTTCGAAAAATTTGATCTTTACCTGCTGGTCTGTTTTGACAGATTTTGCCAATCTTGCATTTGCTTCTTTATTCGATTTCCTTTTTGAATTCTTTTTGGGTTTTCAGAAGGAGTTGTTACAGTAGCTTTTGTTGTGATGGTTTTCAGTTGAAGTTGGACTCAAAAGGTTCTATCACTTCACTTATACTAATGTTGCTAATGAGAACTGTGTGAAGTTTTGTGTGAAAGAAATTTCTAGGAAGTGGAGATAATGGTGTAATAAGGAAGAGAAGGGTTTTATGACTCAAAGAATAAGTGTATGAAGATGAAGATATCTATGATTCAAGTGGTGACTCCGGAAGGATCCACTAAATACCAAATTCAGAGACCTATAGAGTCCGTTTCTAACTAGGGAACAATTCTGGTAAGAAAAGTTCCGCGAAAATACAATCCAACTATATTTTCGCAGTTTTCAGTCAATAAGGAAAGGTACGAAGCGAAAAAGGGACGGAAACGGAGCCAGGGTGGCCCACACCACCCCATGGCGCGGGCCCACCCTGGCCGCGCCACCAGGTGGTGAGGCCACCTCGGACTCCGCCTCCGACCCGTTTTCTCCCAGTACTTTCCTTTTGATGTGAAACTTCGTAATATATAACCCCCCGGATCTTCCGAGGTTCGTATATCGTGTTTTCGTCCTGTTTTTGTTTCAATCTGTTTCTGCCAGGACACTCTTTGAAGTTTTAGAAGCACGATGGTGTCTGCCAAGGATAAAGGGAAGGAGCCCATGGAGGAAGACCTCCAAGACCCCGGGAAGGAGAAGGAGATCAATAGTGAAGGTGAAGAGGAGGCAAAGCACACCGATACTACCATTGCAAGCATTGGAGTTGTGGCAAACCCCGCCAGGATTATTGGAGGGAAGCCTCTTCATCACCGTTCAGATCCCTGGTCACTTCCTCCACGCACCAAGAATCCTTTCCATACCCTTATCCATGAGCATCAATACCAGAATATGCCCAAGGGGAAATTACCCTCCAATTGGGATTTGCCTCGTTCTAGACATGCAGGAAAAGAAGACTTCAAGGAGGAAGAGTGGGGAAAGAATAGCAAGAGCTAGAATTCTCAACACGACATGATCATGAGCCGCATTGAGCAAAACCCGCAGCTCATTCGTAATCTCACCTTTGAGATTGAGGACTTTGGGAAACTGATCAAGGAGCTCATCAAGAGGATACCACCACCACCAAAGGAGTAATTCATCGTCAGGTTTGGCATCCCCTTGGTTTGTTCCAAGCTTAGGGGAGTGCCGCGGTATCATATCACTATATTCTATCTTTTTACCTTATTCGTAGAGTCATATCATGAATTGGGGAGTTATATGTAGTATGGTTTGCATTATGGAAGTGTCCCCTCTCTCGTTAGATATGTATCCCTTGGTGTGAGTTTCCGTTATGGAATATTAATGAGAAGTTCTATCATTCACTCTTTTGCATAGCTTATATTAGTTTTCAATTCATGGTTATATGATTGATCTTGTTGTTAGTATTGGTATCACTTTGGGATCATTGAGTTAATTTAGTTGGTTTTAGCAAACCTGGCTTGGTCAGTAGCAACACCTTTTTGAGAGTTGAAAAGAAAAGGATAGTAGTACTCTAGAGAAAAATAATTTCATCATCTTTCTTTCTTGATTTGCTCATAAGTCTAGTATTCTCTAGTTAAGATCTTTTGTGCTTCCAAGGAAGATTGCATGTTTGTCTTTATCACTTGTATGTTTGTTTGTTTCCTTCAACTCTTATACTTGCTACCCAGCCTTGCTAGCCAAAAACCTGTACTGAGAGGGTATTCTTCTCGTGCATCCACCTCCTTTAAACCAAAACCTTTGTCATTTGTGTCCACCATACCTACCTATTAGCATTATTGCTATTCCAAGTAAATTCTTGTTTTGTCTATCTCCCAAATTAAACTTGTTATGAGAAAATTAGTGATTAAAGCTCTCACGAACTTGATGGCACACTTTACTTTCTTGCATCTAATAAACTTGAACCATTGGGTCCTTCTTTGTTGCGTATATGCTTGCGCTTTATGAGTTGAAGTTAGCCGAACCATGTATCATGGGGATCGCTTTCAACACTTCATTGGTACTTGTACCTAGTTGATATCATGTTCTTTTGCTTATGGATCCCGGCGGTGTGAAATAAAAGTGGAACTTGTAACATCATGGAGTTTATATGTGTGTTAGAGAAACGCCTGGGCCGCTAGCCTAAGCCATGCCTAATCATGGTGGAAACTTGCAGCATAACTATAGTGAGCATTCTATGAAGCATCCTCAATAAAAACCTATGCAAATAGCAAATAAAAAGATCGCTGAGATGCTCACTGTCTGCTTGCCTTGTCATTTTGATTATGGGATAGCTCCTGTGTCATGTGCAAGGGGTACCCATTTGGCGGTTCTCGATGATACGCATGTATTTACAATGACAAGAGCTTGCTTGTGACTAAAGTTGAGTAGCATGAGGATCGGTACTCATAGGTAAGGGGCATGATATTTCAACTTATAACTTGTCAAGCATATACTCTTAGTTGTGTCAGTTTAACCTTAATCACCTAAAGATGCCTATGATAGGGGCAATGAGAGCTGAAAGCTAGTAAGTATCATAATTTTTGGAAGCTCTTTATGAGACTTGCAATCCCTGCTTCCTTTTACAAAGGCTTTTCTTCCACCATTACATTGAGTCTCCACCTTCTATCTTTATGCACTACTTTGAGAGCATAGTGGCCATTCTTAGTTCTATGTGCATTGTCCCAAGACTAGTTGATTGATGCATAACTTGTTATTGCTTGTTTTAAACTATTGTATCTAGTCACTCTTATGAACTTTGAAGGTGTCCTATGCATTTATATTTGCTACTCTATTGAGGGACAAGCTGAATACTATTATGCTATGTTTTCTTTATGTGAAACAAACAAACGTCTTGCAAAGCATTGTTATTCATGAATCTTTTGTTTGTGCCTTTTCATGTTGCATCATAGTTTCTTTGCTTATTGCTAGAACTTTGTCTCTCATGTTATGATTGAAGTACTATGATCCTAGCTTTGAATGTTTGCAAATACTTTGATCAAGTCTTTGATGGTGCATGTCACCTCAAAAATTATTTTCTTCTTATCACTTACCTACTCGAGGACGAGCAGGAGTTAAGCTTGGAGATGTTGATACATTGCAAATGTATCTATAATTTTTGATGCTCCATGCTTGGTTTTATCCACTTTCTTGTGTTTTGTCCACACTTTGGAGTACTTTTTATATCATTTCTTGGACTAACTTATTAACAAGAGCCACAGTGCCAGCTGCCTGTTTTCTGCTGCTTTTGGTTCCAGGAAAGTCAGAAAATGAATATTCTCGGAATTGGACGGGACAAAAGCCAAAGTGCCTATTTTTCCAGAAGACTCCAGGAGCCAGAATACGAGACGGAGGAGGGCTAAGGGCTGGCCACACACCCCCCCCCCCAAGCGCGGGCTGGGCCTGGCCGCGCCAGGGCCTGGTGTGGTGGCCCCAGGCACCCCCTCGGTCTCCCTCTTCGCCTATAAGAAGCCTTCTGACCTAAAAACTTCGGGGGTTTCCACGAAAAGTTCCGCTGCGCCGCCGCCACTGAAGGGGAGATTCGGGGGACATAAAGTTTCTGTTCCGGCATCCTGCCGGGACGGGGAAGTGCCCCCGGAGCCATCTCCATCGATCTTCACCATCATCTCCATCAACCATCCATGTTTCCCCCATCTATGAGTGAGTAATCCCCCGCTGTAGGCTATGGGGATGGTAGGGATTGGATGAGATTGTTCATGTAATGGCATCAGATTGTTAGGGCATAGTGACTAGTATCTCTATTAGTGCTTTATAACTTTGTTGCAACTTTGTTGTGCTTAATGATTGTCACTAGGGCCCGAGTGCCATGATTTCAGATCTGAACTTATTATTGATTCATTATGATAGTATTGTTTCTGGTCTTATCTGCAAGTCATATACACACGTTGTTGTCTGGAACCTATGGCCCCGAAGTGACAGAAATCGGGATAACCAGAAGGGAAAGGCTTTGATGTGAGGATCACATGTGTTCACGGAGTGTTAATGCTTTGCTCCGGTGCTCTATTAAAAGGAGCACCTTAATTGCCAGTAGTTCCCTAGATGCCCCGCTGCAAACGGGCTAGCAGGACAAAAGATGTTGTGCAAGTTCTCATTGCGAGCACGTATGACTATATATGGAACACATGCCTAGGGTTGTCTAGTACTTGGGTGCTTTATCTTATTTATCTGCAATTGCCCTATGTTCTTATTGCTATGTGAATTGTCTTGTCCATGCAACGCCCGTCCATCCATCCCTATGCCTACCGCACTCAAATCCCATTGTTTACTGCTTTTGTTACTACTGTCTTTGCTTTACTACTGCTGTTACTTTGCTATTCTTATGACAAAACTGTTGCTACTGATAAACTGCTGTGAGCAAGATTGTTTCCAGGTGTAGCTGAATTGACAACTCAGTTGTTAAGACTGATAAGTATTCTTTGGCTCCCCTTGTGTCGAATCAATAAATTGGGTTTCACTTCCCTCGAAAATACTGCGATACACCCCCTATACTTGTGGGTCATCAGGATTTAACCCGGAGAAAAACAGGTCGGTGGAAGGAAAAGAACTTACGGGAGATGTGACTATGGATCCGAGTCAGCTCTTGGGTACAATCAGCATGCCTCTTCCGGAGCTTCTCAAGTTCAACATTAGCCGAGTCAAGCTTGACGTCGGCCTCCTTCAGCAACTCTTGATCCTTTGAAAGTTGGAGGCTCAGACGTTCTCGTTCTTCGGTGAAGTCCTGGCCAGCCTTGTCCATTTCAGTCTTGTGGAGCTCTTTGAGTTTTTTCATCTCAGCCTTGAGCTTGGCAAGTTCATCGTCCTTGGCTCGGAGTATGGCAAGTTCGTCATCCTTCTTCTTGAGCTCGGCCTAGTGTTGCCCTGCTTGTTCGAGAAAATGCAGTATCATATCAGGCATGGACACACTATCTTCAAGGGATGCTTCAACGGTTTGTTGACCCGGTAGAGCCGAGGTGTAAATATCTGCCGAGCCAAGAAGAAAGGAAAAAGAGCGCAGAAGAAGATTAACCAAAGTGAATTACCTTTTATCTCGGCCAACTTTTTTCTCATAATCTTGTTTTCGGCATCCACTTTGGCTGCGCAATCCGAGTCACAGATTAGTTCGGGGGGAAAAAGCAAAGAAAGATGGGGGAAAAGTTAAAGAAAAAACTTACCCTTTTTCTCGCACTCAACAAGAAGCGCAACATGTTTCGAGCGCAGCACCTTGTGTGTGTCCAAGAGGCGCTGAAACTCAGCACTCTGATGATTGGTAGTGATCTGAAAAGAGCAAGGTTGGCTCAGCTCTGTGCATATTCGAAGTGTACAAAATCCGGGCCAAGTGGAACTTAACCCGGCTCTAGGTGTGTGCATATTCGAAGTGTACAAAATCCGGGCCAAGTGGAACTTAACCCGGCTCTAGGTGTGTGCATATTCGAAGTGTACAAAATTCGGGCCAAGTGGAACTTAACCCGGCTCTAGGTGTGTGCATATTCGAAGTGTACAAAATCCGGGCCAAGTGGAACTTAACCCATCTCTAGGTGTGTGCATATTCGAAGTGTACCAAATCCGGGCCAAGTGGAACTTAACCCGGCTTTGGGTGTATGCATATTCTAAGCTACTAAGGGGCTACGCTAGTTCTCTAAGGAGCATCTGGCCAAGTAACAAGTTACTCCCCGGAGGCTCGGGGACTAATGGATATGTTTCTAAGCACTTGTGCGTATTAAGGAAAAGACAAAGTAGCATACCTCCATCATCCGGCCAACAATATTGATAGCCTTGGTTGCCGTGTTCATTTGTGCGCTGAAGAATTCGGCGGGCCCAAACCTCTCCGGGAGATCGTCATTTGGATCGACAAACTCCACTTTGTTCCAATTGTCGACATATTCAATCAAAGCTGGAGGATAGCTTTCTCCACTAAGCATGTGGGACGTGACCAAGGCTTTGACGTGGGCCTCCCTCCTCACAACTTCGGCGGCAGCAGGGCTGGTATGCAGGGCAAGTTGCTTGCTATCAGACCCGGAGGAGGCATCCCTCTTCGGCAGCATGGACGCGAGCGTGTGCTGTCCTGCCTCGACGGATGTTGCCTTGGTGGCACCAGAACCTTTCTTAGCCTTGGGTTGTTGTTGGGAGGCTGAGGCTTGAGCTGCAGGTTTGGACTTGGGTGCGGCCTTGGTGCTAGCGGGGTCTTCTCGCCGGGTCTTGGATGACTCGGACGAGGCAGAAGGAGTTGGTGCTGGTGCTGGTGCTTGTGTTGCTGCTGGTGCTGCTCGTGGTATTGGTGCTGATGCTTGTACTGTTGCTAGTGTTGACGGGGGTGCTGCTAGTGCTGCTGGTACCTTGGAAGTGACGGGTTATGGCTAAGCCGATGATGAGTTGGGAGCATCCGCTACCTCGGCCATGACACTTCCCCCTGCTCCGAGGTTGCCCTCCTCTGGACGAGGTGGGCTAAGACCCGGAGTAGCCGTTGAACCCTCCTGAATTGGGCTCAGTGGGCGTGTGTTGTCAGCACAAGGGGGAGATGGGGTGCTCCGGAAAGATGAAGCAATGTTGGAGCCGCTCTGGGGAACTTCCATCGTAGCCCTATCAAATCAGACAACAGATAACAAGTTATAACAAAAAGAAAGGCATATAGACAGAGAAGCATGAAGCAGAGAATTGGACAAAAGTAACTTACTCGTCAGAAGTCAAAGGCTCCTTGGGCTTTCGAGCTCTCCGTACTATGCCCTTAGTCGGAGGCTTGGTGGCGGCCTTGTCAGCGGACTTCTTCCGCCTTTTGGTTGCTAGGGGAGGCTTGGAAGAAGCAGCCGAGGTAGCGGCCCATTTCTTGGACGCAGCAGGAACCGGCTCACCCGTAACAAGAGGGGGATCCTCGTGGATCTGCCCAGCCGGGTTAGCTGAAGCCAGAAATGCGTAAGAAATAGGCGTCGGGTTATATACCTCCAATATCTCAAAATCGGAATCATCTTCATCATCAGGCCAATCCCTTAGGGAAAGGAAGTTACTAGTGGGTTGCTTGGTTGCGTCCGGGGCAGGCAAGAACATTTCCTGATCCAGCTCTTCCTCTTCTGAAACAAGTCGATCCTTCCCCCATTTGAGGGAAGGCTCGGTACCATCTTCAATGATCTGCTGAAGAAACAACTAAAAGGAAAATGCAAAGGGATCAAATAAACAACATGCTCCGACATAGGATATAACTCGGAGAAGGATCGGGTAATGAGATTTACCGTAGGAGGAAGCTTGTCCCGACAGTAATGCTCCAACCCCCACTCCCAGTCAGAGGTGAAATCCTTATCGATCGCTAAGATGGCCTTGACCCAGCGGAAGATCTCAATGTTGTTCAACTCGAAGGAGGAGGTCCGGTTGGGGTCAAGCCGCCAGCTCATATGGAAAAGTTTATGTGTGCGCTTCTGTAGGGGGGAAATCCGGCTGCGGACGAATGTGATCATCACATCCTCCTTGCTCAGCCCAGATCCTTCAGTTCCTGGAACCACCTGTTAACTTGATTCACCAAGGCAGTTGGTTTCTTGGGAATCCGGTCCCACAGAGCCGGATTAGGAGGACCCATCGCGAAGGGGCGCAGCCGGATCAGATCCTCATCCGAGCCATTCCTCACATAAAAGAAGGTCCGGGCCCAGCCCTTGCAAGATTCAAGTCCCGCAACTCAGGGGAACACATATTGTTTCCGAGGAGAGATGGACGTGGCACCACATTGGGTCAGGAGCTTGTTCTCCAAGGCACGCTCCTTATCCGGAACCACATTCCTCCACAGACCAAAGGACCGGATCCAAAGCTCTTTAGTAGGCCACAATCCGAGGTATCCTTCTACGGCGGATGCGAAGGAGGAGAGGGATGTAATGGCATTCACCGGAAGATGATGAGGTTGGAGTTCGAAGGTATTGACAAAATCATGGAAGAAGTCACTCACTGGCAGGCCGAAGCCGTGCTGGAAGTGAGAGAGGAAGACGACGAACTCACCCGGATTGGGTGAGGGAGCAATTTCTTCGCAGGGGAGGCGGGAGATTACGCCTTCGGGGATGCGACGGGTGCGGTAAAGCCAATCCAAATCGTCTTGGCACACCCAAGATCCGACCCAGGCACCACGCTCCTAAGTTTCGCCCTCCTCCTCCATCTCTTCTTCCTTGACGACGGCGAGCTCCTCTTTAGTCATCTCCAGGTCACTGTCCTCGCCGGCCCGTTTAGACGTGGGAGGCAGGGATTTAGACTGGCGCGGCCCCGTGGCGATGAGGCAGCGCGTAAGCGGCAGCAAGGAAACGCGAAAGTGAGGTGCGGCGGCGGCGCTATCGCAAGGAGGAATAAGAAGAAGAATGGCAGAGGGGCGCGAGTGGGGAAAAACAGCTAAGGGGCGCACCCCCTCCCCTATTTAACCACACCCTAGCAGTGGGTAGTGGGATCGAGCAGTGCCCTGAGGCCACACGGTGCGGCCGTGTATCTGCCGGATCAGCCAATCAGAGGCAAGCCACAGGAAATAGGGGATCCCATGATGTGACGTGGTGATGCGGTTAACGAGGAGGCAGCGGCGACCTGGTTTCGCTGCCGTATACTCCAGACAGCCTTCTACGCCACCAATCCCTACTCCTACACCCCTTACCTCAACACCACCACCCATTATACATCGTACTCGTAGTACCACCAGGGCCGGCCCTGTGGCAGGGCTGGAGGGGCGGCCGCCCCGGGCCCAAAATAATTAGGGGCCCATTTCTTGGACTATGCAATAGATGGCATGTCTGTTAGCACTAGCAGTAGCCTTCAAGTACAGGCGTATAAGGGCCTCTATCCAGCAGATCAACGTAGGAAAAGTTGGAAAAAGTGAGCGCATTATATAATCTAGGCCCACTGACCACAATCAACAAAGATTTTAGGAATGACCGAATGACGAGATGAGATCGGTAGTTCGGCACTGTGTATCTTCCCCAAAAGAAAAGAAAAACCTATTGATCTATGTACCTATATGCTAATCAGGCGGTGAGATCAAATTGCAAGACTCCCGATCCAAAATCTCCCCCCTCACAAGCGGCGACTCTCGCTAGCTCGGTCGATCTGAGACTGCGATGAAACACAGGGAACTAGCACCAAGAGAAGATTGCCCACCGCGATGGCGCCACTTCCCACGTATATTTCTCTGATTCTTCACTCTTAGGTAAGTCTACGTTATGCCCTAATTTTTTAGTTCAGCATGATGATCAAAGCATGTACTGACATAATCTACTAGTTGTGTATCTTCACACGATTTCTAGTTAGTAATTATTTCTTTATATATCAATGTCTCGTCATGTCATCTTGAAATTTCAAGTGGATAATCTTAAGTTACTTTCGAGGTAATATGTATGCATTGGTTGTTAGATGGGCTATTTCCCTCTGACCTGCTGTGTTCGAATCCCTACTTTGGCTGGATTTATTCGACTGGGAATTTTGTCCGGGTATCATACCTCTATCTTAATATCATGGGGTTCCTCCCGAGTTGCTATCATTCACACTTTATTTGGTATATATGTTGTTTCCCGACACACTTTGAGACTCTCTTAGTAATATTTCATGTATAAATATATTGATTTCATTATATGTACATTACATATATTAAGGGGCCTAGAATTCTAGTTTCGCCCCGGGCCCAAAAATCTCAGGACCGGCCCTGAGTACCACCGGTAGACTTCCCCCTCCTATCGATAAACTTAACCACTAGGCCACCGTCTCTTCGCCCATTCCCCACAATTACCTAATCATACTTCATGATCTAGCCTAGAGGCAAGACATGCAGGAAGAATACAATGCCCTCATGCACAACTAAACATGGTCTCTCGTTCCACCTCCTCCTGGTGCCAACATCGTTAGTGGCAAATGGATCTTTCGCCTCAAATTCAATTCTGATGGATCTCTTGCTCAAAACAAAACTCGCTAGGTTGTTCATGCTTTCACCCAACAACCTAGAATTGACTTTGATGAAACTAACAACTGGTACATCCATCAACTTGATGTTCAAAACACCTTTCATCATGGTAACCTCTCTAGGGAAGTCTATAGCCAGCAACTCTTGGGGTTTGTCGATCCCTCCCGTCCCACTGACGTCTGCCGTCTTCTAAAATCTATCTACGGTCTCAAACAAGCACCTCGTGCATGGTTTCACCGATTTGCCACTTTTGCTTGTTCTGTTGGGTTCATCGAGTCAAAATTTGACACCTCTCTCTTCACTCTCCACCGCGGCTCCGACATTGCATACCTAGTGCTTTATGTCGATGACATCGTTCTTACAGCCTCCACCCCAACTCTTATGCAATCCATCATTCAAAATTTCAGCTGCGAATTTGCCATGAAGGATCTTGGTCCCCTTAATCATTTTCTTGGTATCTCCGTTACTCGCCACCCACATAGTCTCCATCTTTCTCAACGGCAATATATCCTTGAGGTTCTTAACCGTGCAGGCATGAGTGTCTGCCATCCTTCCTCCACCCCTGTCGATACCAAAGCCAAACTTCCCGCATCCACCAGACCCTCTGTAGCAGATCCCTTTATTTACCGCAGCCTAACTGGCGCTCTCCAATATATTACTCTCAGACGACTCGACATTTCCTACGCTGTTCAACAAGTCTGTCTCCTCATGCACGATCCCCGCGAGCCTCACCTTCTCATTGTCAAAAGAATCCTCCGCTATCTCAAAGGGACTCTAGATCATGGTCTCACTCTCCATTCCACTAACTCTCACTCTCTCATTGCCTACTCGGATGCAGACTGGGCAGAATGCCTAGATACTCGCCGGTCTATGTCAGGGTACTATGTGTTCTTGGGTGACAAATTGGTCTCTTGGTCATCTCGCTGGCAGCCAACTGTATCATGTTCCAGTGCAGAGGCAGAATACCGCGCCGTGGCCACAACCGTCACTGAGAATCTTAAAATCTTGGGCCAAGGACCGGTCACATCAATAAAGCACAAACACGAGAATCTTAAAATCTTGGGCCAAGGGCATATGTTGTGCTTGTTCTTTTTTCCATATGCCCATGTATATATAGGACACACCTAGCCTAACTCAAACTAGTATCAGACCTAAACGGAAACAAACTACACTCACCTACCTAGTAGTCAGACCAATTGTACTGGAAACTGAATATTCTAACCAAGAAGTGATTTCTGCTGTCTAATAAACCATGCATGTCACCACATAAAACAGACTGTACACTAAAGAAATCTATGAGTACTTTTGGTACTTGGTCAACTCTGCCAGTGTGGAAGAGACAGTATGGAGTTTGAATGTGCCTTGAAAAATCAAGACTCACTGTGGTAGATTTCTATTAGGCGCCATTAGATGCAATGGTGTGCCAAGTTCACAGTTTGCAAATTGGACTGTGAGAGTATACGTCATGTTTTTCTCATGTCCCCGTGTCCAAGAAATTTGGAGTGGACGACTCGGCCTGGGAGAGATCATAACCCATATTTGCAGTTTTGAGCCAGAAGGGAGATCAGCGCTAGAATCACTTCTTAGTGACAGATCGGCAAAGCCTCCCTTGTTAACTGATACTGATAGAAATAATCTTGTCGCTACGGCGATCTGGTAGATATGGTGAAACAGTACAATCACCGGCGAGAACAGCACCGGCCATATCAACTTTGACTCTAAATTATACGCGAGCAGAGAAAAAAATGTGAGACACACAAGGACTAAACCAACAGAGAGTTTTGTGAAACTGAATGTGGATGCAGCTATTAGCTATGAGACGGGCTCGGGTAGCACCGGAGCTGTCAATACAGCTGACAGGGGGGTTCTGTTTAGCGGCGAGCAATTGCCGGATTCCTTTTTGTCTCCGACCCTTCCATGGCAGAAACGCATGCTCTTCGCGATGAACTTCTCCTAGAAAATTGACTTGTCTGTAACAGAATTGAAGTTAACTCGGATTGTGTTGATGTGATCGACGTTATAAAGAATGTAGGCAACTCTCTCGGTCCAGCAGCAGCGATCTATGAGGAGTGCACTTTGCTTAGTTGTAATTTTACTGAAGTTATTTTCCCTCATTGCCCTAGGGAACCTAATAAGGTAGCACATATTCTAGCTAGTCGATCTGAGAGTACCTAATCAACCGTCTGGATTGAAAAACCTCTTGATTTTATTCTCTCCGTATGTCGTGGTGGTGTCACGGCAGATGCCATGGATAGGTTAAAGGTGGGGTCAATATACACTACAGAAATCCAGGGAGGGATAGTGTGGTGATTCCACACACAGATGTTTTGTATTCTCTCAGTTCTCCAAGTTTATAGATGCTCCTGGAGCTGTATTGGGGAGAGGAGGAAGAAGAAGCTCTCTTACTCTCACCACAACCTATCTCCCAAGGAAAACTATTCGCCCGCCAGCCAGCCCCAACTACAGAGGCCCTAGCGCTCCTTATAAAGGGGAGGCTAGGTCTCCAGTTAGGGCATATGTGGAGGCATATTCCTGGGAATATGTCTCTCCCAAAATAGCAAACCGACCGGGTCTCTTTTTCCCTTCGTAAGCCACGCAGAGGCTACGTAAGCCTCTGCGGCGCCAACGTCAGCCGACATAGGCTACGTCACCTTTGTCGGCCACGCCCTGCTGGTCCCTCCCTCTGTTCGCGTCGCTCACGCTCCAGCGTACATAGATCACCTTTTGACCTCCGAGATACCTTCCTTCTCTTGCAAGCCTGGTATAACCCGGATCAGGTCTGGATAATCCGGCCCCGTGGGTACCTGCAGACAAATGATAAAGAGCTTGCCGACATCTGATATACGTCGGCCGGGACATGGTTAAACAGACATCCTCCGGGCCGGGTTATTCCGTAAGTCGGCCTGCCTTGAGGTGACCTGGCCAGCGTTCGCTTTGGCCTTGCCATTCCTCGGCTAACTCGGCCTCTATACCCGGTGTTACCCTACCCGGGGCCACGGCAGGTTCAATCTTTTTGCTCCCTTTTCCGAATTACTTTGTAGCTCGGACCCCGCGGTGTAGCATTCCCTTAGCACATTCCGAGTTATCACTCGCTGGCCGGGCTACCCTTCAGCTTTCCGTGGTGTCCTTCCTTCTCTTATACACTTCCTCACGTTTTACATGGAGGGTAATCATTATCTTGCACCATTTTAAGGGCATGCGCCAGTTACTGTACTTATTGTCAGGGGTTACTGCTGCAAACGTCGCGTCGCTGCTGCCTTCTCGTTAACCGCATCACCACGTCTGGGTCTAGAGTAGGCACCGTCACATAATGTATGGAGCACCACTCAACTGGTGATCTAGAGTAGGCACAGAACGCTATTAGTTAAAATGGTTGTTTTGATTTATTTCAGATCACTGCATGTTTCGTACGTACTTAATAGCCAGAAAATCAGGGTATGCTTCAAGCGTGGAGGCTTTCCCATTGGCAATGTCTTATTTTGTGGTTAGGAAATGCACATGGCTAGTTTTTTGTTGGGCACGGTGGCCACGATGTCTAACAGATGTTAACGGAAGAGTTAACAGCAGCACGCATCACGGAACAATATCGGACGCATGTAAATGGGTGCACAGCTACCAGCAAATCCGATATCGGACGCATATATATAGGCATCTCACGGAATCCAAAGGACAGACACAGTACCAGGACAAAGTAACACAGCTAGCCAAAGACGATACGTGTGGTGGCATGATGCATGGGTTTCCACGATTTTAATCAGGCCTTGCTAGTATGATGTTGGGTAATCCAAACAATCCTACCTGGTATGTTTCCAAGTGTGGGTCTGCTTGCATGTCACAAGTTATCCGTGTCCTACTAGTACTAGTTGGTACGTACGTTTTGTGTCCTAGTAGAAGTAGAATAGAAAAGTTTGGTCAGAGTCGGTTTAGTTTTTCCTAGTTTAGTAGAATACGTGTGACTATTTGGCTTGTGCTAGCTGAGTACAAGTTGGAGTCCATGTAAGAATCGGACAGGTCTTCGAAGCCCTGTGTCCTATATAAACAGGGGTACCGAGCCGGTTGTAAACCACCAGAAAATTAAGAAAAGCAATAGAGAAATATTACGTGCCTCTGGCTATTTTTGTGTTGCTGCGTTCGTGTGCGTATTCTGGTCTCTGGTGGTTGTGTTAGCGTCAGCGAGATATAACAACGGATAAAGGAATCCGCGTCCTTGCGTTTGTGTTGTCGTTGGACCCAAGTTACTGCGAGAACGTGCGTCTGTCCCAAGGCGAATTCTAACATCCATCACCATGCTCAGTGACGGCTCCGTTTGGTCCATCACCTGCGTCTACGGCCCACAAGGGGAGAAGGAGAAGCTAATCTTTATTGACGAGCTGCGTGCTCTCAAGAATTTGGTTAAGGATTCATGGCTCCTCCTCGGCGATTTCAACCTCATCACCAAGGCGTCTGACAAAAACAATCTCAACATTAATCAACGCCTAATTGGGAAGTTCCGCGCTGCCCGGGATTTCCTGGGAGGACTCAAGCATCTACGGATGGACGGTGGCCGGTTCACCTGGTCGAACGCCCAGGACGACCCAGTGCTTACTAAGATTGACCATGTCTTTTTCTCGGATGACTGGGACATCCTATTACCCAACGCCCATCTGCAAGCCATCACGTCGGCCTGCTCGGACCACGCTCATCTCCTTATGTAGGGATCGGTGGCCTCTAGCAGAAAGCCATCTTTCAAATTCGAGGAATTCTGGCTCGGACTACAGGGCTTCAAGGAGGTTGTCGCGGATTCTTGGGGCAAGCCTATTCTCTCCCAGGATCCCATCCGCCGCATTCATATAAAGCTGTCCCGCACGGCCAAGGACCTAAAGAAGTGGCAGAGGCAAACCGTTGGCGACCTAAAAATCCAAATCGCCATGGCCAAGGAAATCATTTGGGGCCTCGATACCGCTGAAGAATCTCGTCCTCTGTCGGATCACGAGTGTGCGCTCCAGCGGCAGTTAAAGTCTTCCTACCTCGGCCTTCTCGCTATTCAGAAAACGAAGTTGAGACAATGATCCCGTCTTACTTGGATCCGGATAGGGGATGCCAACACAAAGCTCTTACATGCAAGGGCTAATGGCCGTAGAAGGAAGGTTCTCATTCAGGCTCTTGACACTAAGGCCGGCATGGCCATCACAAAAGAAGATAAGGAACAAGCCCTTCTCGAGCATTTCAAGGGCATGCTTGGCACTAAGGCACCTCGTTTGCTGGGCCTTGACTGGGAGGCCCTAAAATATGAGACGTACGACCTCTCCGACCTGGACTCCCCTTTCGGGGAGACTGAAATTAAAGAGGCAGTTTTTTCGCTCCCCTCGGTTAAAGCTCCTGGCCCTGATGGCTTCATTGGGGCTTTTTTGAAGTCCTGCTGGGACATTATTAAGGCTGACATCGTGGCGACGATCTCACATATGGCGGACCTACGTGGTAGAAGCGTCAACTTAATAAATTCCGCTAAAATCATCCTCATCCAGAAGAACCCGGATGCGAAAGCTGTGGGCGACTATAGCCGATCAGCCTTATCCATAGTATGTCCAAGATTTTCTCCAAGCTGCTTGCAAATAGGCTTGCGCCTATCCTTCCCGACATTGTTTCCAAATGCCAGAGTGCATTCGTGAAGAAAAGGAGCATCCACGACAATTTCCTACATGTTCAGAACCTCATCAAGGAGCTTCACACTTCGAAAACCCCGTGTCCATTCCTCAAGCTTGACATTGCAAAAGACTTTGACTCCGTGGGATGGGCCTATCTTCTTGAGGTGCTGTCGGCCCTCGGCTTCAGGCAGATTTGGAGAGATTGGATATGTCTCTCTCTAGCCTCCGCATCATCCTGTGTGCTTCTCAACGGGGACCCTGGGATGCTTTTCAGCCATGGCAGGGGGCTCCGTCAGGGCGACCCGCTTTCGCCCATGCTATTTATCCTGGCTATCGACCCTCTGCAGCGCATCCTGTCCATTAAGAGCAGGCGGGGATTTCTAAGCCAGATCAGATCTTGAAGGACAAGGTGTAGAATCTCCATATACGCAGATGATGTCGGGATCTTTGTAAACCCAGTCAAAGAAGAGCTCCAAGCTATCTCTGAAATCCTCGATTACTTTGGAAAAGCAAGCGGGCTCGTCACCAATTCGATTAAGACTGAGGTATTCCCGATTACATGTGAGAACATTGATTTGCCTGACACGCTATCGAGCCTCCCGGCGAAGATTGTTTTGTTTCCTGGGAAATATCTAGGCCTGCCTCTACACATTCGGCGCCTGTGGAAAGTCGACCTCCAGCCGTTAATCGACAAGATCTTTGGGAAGCTGCCTGGCTGGATGGGGAAGAACCTGGCGTGCCCAGGAAGAGTTGTCTAGCAAAGTCGGTCCTCATGGCCATCTCCGTTTACCATGAGACTGCCATCCCTCTGTCTAAGTGGGCCCGTGACAAGACCGATCGTATCGCCCGCACTTTCATCTGGGCAGGGGACGAAGGGAAACATGCCGTGAAAGGAAAGGCCTTGATCAGCTGGAAGACGATTTGCAGGCCAAATGACCTTGGTGGCCTTGGATTGCCAGACCTGCAGAGAGCCGAGCGTGCTCTCAGACTGCGATGGCCATGGCTACAATGGACGGACCCACAATGCACTTGGTTGGCTCAAAGCTCCCTTGTGACGGCAAGGACTGGGACCTTTTCAGAGCATCCACGAAGATTACCGTTGGGGACGGGGAGATTACCTCCTTTTGGAATGATAGATGGTCTAGTAGGGGCCCAATCCAGCTATGGGCCCCTGATCTATACGGGGTGGCTACAAGGAAAAACCGCTCGGTGGCCATAGAGCTCAAGTCCGGCAACTGGATTCGTTCCGTCGCTAGGATTTCTACGTCGGCACAACTTGTCCAATACCTTCAGGTATGGGACGAGGTTCATGACATTATGCTGGCTCCTGGCCAGGCGGACACCATTAGGTGGACTTTGACCGAGGACGGTATCTACAGTGCTAGCTCTGCTTACCATGCGCAATTCCATGGCGGTCACCCCAAGTTCATGGCACAAAAGATTTGGCTTGCGCACGCTGAGCCCAAATGTCAACTTTTTGCATGGCTTGCGCTTCACGGCAAGCTCTTGACGGCCGACAATTTGGCAGGGGTGGGATCACGACCCGATCTGTGCTCTCTGTTGTGGAGCCCCTGAGACGGCGGAGCACCTGTGCAAGGATTGCCCATTCACCACTGCTATCTGGAACCTTTGCCAGGGCTGGGCCGAAGACGCCGGGAGAGCCCAGGGTTTGGATTTCCCCTCCGTTTCCGTGTGGTGGGACAACCTCATCGGCGACAAGTCGACAATTGAGAAACGCAAAACAAGCGGCCGCCTGCTCTACGTTCTCTGGAACGCTTGGAAAGAAAGAAACCGACGTATCTTCACCCATAAGCGGCTCACCTATGTTGAGGTGGCGGAGATCACCAGGGAAGACATCCGCCAGCGTGCACGTGCTTACACGGCCTTTGGGCCAGCCATCCCCGTCTCCGCGGAGCCTGATTAGGCTGGGTCATTTTTTCCCTGTTTTTTTTGGTGGTTTTTAGGCCTGTTTCCACCGTAATCAGAACAGGCCCGCTGTTGTACTATCGTTATCCGTTTTTTCCCTTCTTTTCTTAATGAAAAGGTAGTGCTCCCGCCGGTTGCCTAAAAAATCCTCCCTGACACAGCTTTTATTCAGTCTCCTGGCCTCGAGCTCCTCAAGAAAGGAAGGTGCAATCTGGCGAGTTGGATCGGGTTCTATGGTGAAGATCTGGCGCGACAATCTCAAGTTATCAGGGATGAAAAAGACGTGCAGGGCTACGCTGGGTTTGTCAGCTCGTATTTGGGATGAAGCTACAATAATACGCAAGTAGTAGTATTATCATCATGATGCTGAAGCCATTCTTCAGATCAAACTGCCTCACCGACTGACGGACGGAGGAGGATTTTTGTTGCCTGCCAGCTTGGAATTTTCAGTGTTAAAAGTGCATATCGATTGGGTACGGTATATATACGTGATGGCATGCGAAAAGACTGCTGGGACTTGCCAAGTGAAGATGGCTTCTGCTCATGATTGATGGTTTTTCTCATGATTATGGCTTTATTAATTTTGTTCTTTGTTTTCCAGGTGTACCTGGCATCGTTCGTCGTCGCAATAATGCGGTCCATGGTGATGGCAAATCTTTCACCCAATACCCTGTGGGACCCGGGACAAGAACTACATTGGCCAAGTAGACTAAGGACAAGAACAAGAGTAATTGTCCACTTTATAAGGAAGGTCGCGAATACATGAAATCTATTAATTTCTTGCTGCTAGTACATGAAATCGCTGCTGATCAAAAAGGAAATTAAAGCTCCTATAGAGAATGAAGAAGGTGCTGCACTCGAATGTTACACTCGAATATATTCCTATATATATATATAGGAAGCAAGTTTGGGGCACCAAGAAGCCTGGGCACCATGCATGGGAACCATATGATGCTATCTCTAGATCTTGCATACCTGGTGTTGATTTGATTATCGGGTCTGATCCATTAGTGTTATTCAACCCAAAAAAGATGCATGCATGCGGCATGCTAAGATAGAATATTTCGTTCAATTAACGATTTTTTGGTTTCCTATTATGGTGATATGTCGGGTATAGCATACCCATAACTCCTTGTATGCACTGGCTATTTTTAGTGGGCTATTATTACTAGGTAGTAGGAAATTGCCCGGAAAAAATCATGCATGCGACATGATTAAAGAGAATACTTTTGTTAATTATCAAATATTTGGTCTCCTATTCTGATGGATTTTCGGGTATGGCATACCCATTTTTCCATTAATGCACCGACTATTTTTAGTGGGCTATTATTAGTAGCAAGTATGAAAGTTTAAAAAATCAGGGGACATTAATGTTTGTCGATCTTTTATAACCGAGATTTACTCCCTTCGTTCTACCTGATAGGAAAATTAAATCACCCATAATTAATGCGGAGAACTGTTTCCAGATCAGTGTTTTAATTTCTAATTCTAGGTATGAAGTGGCCCAACATGCGTGATATAGGAAAGAAGCATGATTGAATGCGTGATTCTAGGTATGTAGCATCCATGGTTAGTAGGCTTTTATTACTACTATGAACTAAAATTTTGTCGTGGCCGTCCAGGTATGCTAATCATACTTGGGAATGAGGACAGCCAGGTATGATGGTCTCATGGTTATGCAGGTTAGAGCGTGCCATCAAATTGTTTGTTACATCACTCGCATACCTTTCCATGATCATGAACAAAACCATGGCGAATCGTATATATGATCGTAGTGACATTGTTTTTTTTAGGTATATGTCCGAATACAGGCTACCGATTCAGAAATGAAAAATGAAAAATTTGGTGCTGGAATAGTTAATGAATAACTAAGGAAAACCACAAGTTATAGAATTATGCCCAGGTAGCTTGCACTTCTTGCAGACCTTGTCAACCTTGGACCTAGTAGCATTTTTTGGATTAGAAGGGCAACCAGTTCTGTAATGCCCTAGTAGCATTTATTGAAAAGAAGGCATACAGGTATGTGATACCCGATGAAATGACACGGTGTGTGATCAGGTATCTGATACCCGACAAAAATGTCCCCGCGGATATTGAACACATTGGAGGCACTAGTGGAAAAAGGGCTTCTAGTCCCGGTTCATAAGGGCCATTGGTCCCGGTTTCCAAACCGGGACCAATCACTCGGGACTAATGCTGGTCCCGGTTCGGGCACGAAACGGGACCAATGGGTCTCCACGTGGACGGGCGTGCGACGAGGGGGGGTGGATCATTGGTCCCGGTTCGTGGAACAAACCAGGACCAATGGGTCTCCACGTGGGAGCGCGAGAGACGAGGGGGGTGGATCATTGGTCCTGGTTCATGGCACGAAGAGGGATTGTTGGTCTCTGTGTCGCGACAGGGTTTTGTGCCGCTGCAGGATTTTCGAGCTATTTTTGTGCCGCGGCAGGGTTTTGTGCTGCGGCAAGATTTTCGGGCTATTTTTGTGCCGCGGCAGGGTTCTTATTTATTTATTTGGTGTTTTGTATTCAATTTAATGGTACTACATATATACAGCACTAATGAAACCACGATATATATATTACACATCATGCATGATCACAAATATATTATACACTGTCTCATCCGTCTTCTTGGTCGAAACATATTATAATTACAAACGGTACTCTCACACGAATTTGATCTAATTTACATCTTCTTTTTTACACTTCACCCTTCCAAATGAAGCGGGTAATAGTATTCTCCTTTCGGATCTATGACTTGTTCTAACAAGAATCCGGCAATTTTCTCTTGAATTGCTTGCACGCGTTCTTGTGATAGAAGACCGTCCCGCATCCGTTCGATCTAATATAAAGAAGGGGATCAATATATATGAATGAAACTAAACACAATTGGTGGTAATAAAATAAAGTTGTGTTTATTGTTTATCGTACTTCAATTTTTTTTGATGTTCCGGTCTGCGCCCTTCTCTTTGGTCGTCTGACGAATGAACTCGCAGACCTTAGTATCCACATAAGTTATTCCCGGCTTCCTGCCTCAAGCACTTTACGAGAATGGAGTTCAATCAAAATAATAATCAAGCATGATAATGGTGGTATTGAAACTAGAATCAAAGAGATGCGTGGATCTAGCAAGTAGTACTTACAGTCAATGGTTGAAATGTAAGCTCTGGCTTCCAAACACCCATAGTTTTGGCGATGAACCGTTTCCAAGCCTTCTGGAGGCATTCTTGCATGTTCGCCCAGTTTTCTAATGGTGTGCGTTTCGAGTCTAGGACTTTTACTACTCCGGTGTCAACAACAATGATTAACAGAATATAGTGAAAGTTGGACACACTAACAAAATATAACACGAGTCAATTATACGCTTAACATCGAGTAAGCGAAAATAGAATGTGTACAAGACAGTAATACTCACCCAGCGTTGTAAAGAAATAGTATTTCCCTTCTGTTGCTGAAATACGTCAGCGCTTGTACCAAGTTATCCTCTGTCTCTTTAGGTTTTGTTTTTAGAGTAACTTCATGAACGAAATTGCAGTCAATAAACCCAAGTTCATAGATTTGTCCTTTGTTGCATTCAAGAATCTTCATTCTACATATATAATTAGTATAGTGATGAGTAAGATTACACAAGCAACGAATGAGCTGAGCTAGAAAGACTTAATTACAGAAATTAATAATACTTACAACAAATAGGCACTGACGATAGTTTTGTCGAGGGCGTCTTGTTGGTAAAACTGAAATAATTCTAGAAATTCGATCAGTAGGAATCCATCTCCATGACCGTAATGGTGGTGTTTATATGCAGCATAGATCCAGTTTTTGGATTCAGCACAGGCTTGGATATACCAGTTATGCAATCTTCACATTTTTGTTGGTAGATCTTTGACTAACTCGGGTTTGACGAGAGGAGCCTCGTACTGGTACACGTATGTTGTTTCTTGGTATCCCTCGAACTCATCCATACGGCTCATGTACTCAGTAATAGACAGTCCATATAATTGGGCCTTTTCTCCGTATAGTCGAACAAACTCCGGATCAATGTTCGGATCATGTCGCTCCTGGGCTCTCCACTCATTGGTATCGTACACTTTGAGCGGTTCGATCGATTGATTTTTCTGTTGTCCGAGTTGGGCAACTTCTTTCCCGACTCTCCGCTCTTTTGCCTCAGCCGACTTGGTAATAGAGCGATTATAGTCTGATGTGAGCGCTATGGGTTGGTGAAGCTGAATCTTAAGCGTGGCTACTTTGGCTTTATCTTCTGCGGTGACCGGGAAGAATGCCTCTATCGGCTTTTTCTTGTTAGCCATGTCAATCTTTCACTTTTCATAATGGGCATCTGCGGCCGCAGCAGTTTCCTCATCTGTCTTCTCGAAAGGTAGCTTCTTCATATTCTTATGAGGTACTTTTGGCAGGGGCGATACCTTACGTTTCAGTGATCGGAACATGCTCTTACTGCTGCTGGTGGTGCTGCCCCTCTTAGTATACTTCCGCTTTTGTCTCTGAGGCTAAGGGATGGAGACGACTGACATGGCGGCGGAGAAGGTTGAGGCGGCGATGGAGACGGTTGCACTGAGTGGTGAGGCGGTGAACGCGACGGTTGCGCTGGAGAATGGTGAGGTGGTGGTGAAGGTGGATTATTGCTGCTCTGAGGAGTGGGTGGCCTTGGCGGCACATAATTTGGAAGCATGATGTGCTCCTTTGGCCATAGAATAGTCCCCCCTTTGGCTTCTCCTAGTTGAGTCAGCTCCATATCTTCCCCCGCAGGGTGGTCTAGCTTCAGCTTCTCAAAATCTTCCTCGAATTAATTCAAAATTCTGCCTCGAATTAATTTCTGCCCTGAATTAATACTGGTCAGCGCCCACGTCAAAATTCTGCCTCGAATTGCCCCGAATTAATTTAGATTGTCCCGGATTGCGGACCGTCGCGGGGTTTTGGTCTCGGTTCGTGGCATGACCCGGGATCAATGCTCCGTAGAGCGCCACGTGTGCGTCGCAGTGGCATTGGTTCTGGTTCATGCCACGAACCGGGACCAATGCTTAGAGATGAACCGGGACCAATGCCCTGGCGGCATGAACCGGGACCGGTGCCTGGGATTGGTCCCGATTAAGGAAACGAACCGGGACCAATGGAATTTGGGTGCTGGACCAAAGACCCTTTTTCTACCAGTGAGGTATATAGGTGCAATGTTAACTAGTACATATGTGTCTTGATACCAGATGAAAGAATCAGTCATATGCATCATTTGCGATCGGGTATGTAGGTATCTGATACCCGACGAAATCTCATGTTTGTACATATAGGAATCAAAGATATATCGTTAACTGGCATGCATATCTCGGTCGTTAGTGAAGGTATTTTTGTTAAGGAGGTACAATGATCAAGTATGTGATACCCAACAACATGTCTCGAATACATGTAGTTGATACCCGATTGAAGACCTCATCGGCTAGTGAAAATTTTCTTAAAAAGGAGGTTCAATTATCCCCCGTAATCTGCATCACCACCATCAAGCAGTGAGGTATACTGGTATGTGATGCCCGATGAAATGACACGGTGTGTGATCAGGTATGTGATCAGGTATCTGATACCCGACAAAAATGTCCGTGCGGATATTGATCACATTGGAGGTATGTAGGTGCAATGTTAACTAGTATATATGTGTCTTAATACCAGATGAAAGAATCAGTCATATGCATCATCTACGATCGGGTATGTAGGTATCTAATACCCGATGAAATCTCATGTTTGTATATATAGGAATCGAAGATATATCGTTAATTGGCATGCATATCTCGGTCGTTAGTGAAGGTATTTTTGGGGTGGCTGCAGGAAAAAAGCGAACCGTGTCTCGCGTCGCTCCCGAGCAGGCGGCGGAGACGCGTGAACCCAGCACCGCCCCAGCCTCCCCATCCTCCCCTCCTCCTCCGCCGCCGCCAGCCCGCGCGGTGCTGGCGGTGGCGTGACCTCCTCTCTCCGCGTGCAGTGGCGGCCTCGCCAGGCGGCAGCGGCCTGTGGCGGTGCGGCATAGACGGCGTCGACCCCAACCGATGAATCCAGGGCAGTTCAGGCAGATACGGTGGTTCTTCGGGCGACGCTGCAGAAGATCTTGGCAGCGGGGTGCTCCAACGATGTTGTTCTCCCTCGCAGGCGGCGCGCTGTGATGGGCCCGATCTGGGCCAGCCACGGGCCAGGCGGGCTTGCGGCAGCCAGGAACGGACCATCTGGCGGCGGCTACCACCAGAGGCACAGACATCGGTGTGCTGGCCGTCGCGGTGCTCTAGGCTTCTACGGCGCTGGTTCAGATCTGGGCCAGGCGGGCCCAGATCGGGAAGCACTCTCACGTCTCAGGAGGGTTGGGTTGTTGCTCTGGAGACTACTGCTGCTCCGCAGGTCGAGGATGCCTGGATGGTGGGCGGGTCTGACCCTGAGGTCAGCGGCAAGGCATAGTGGTGGAGGGGCCTCCGGGCGCCGATGATGGGGCGGCGGCGTACAATTCGCGGTGGCAGTGAGGTATACAGGTAAAGAGCATGATGTCTACGCACTTCTATTCTTGTAGACAATTGTTGGGCCTCCAAGTGCAGTGGTTTGTAGAACAGCAGCAAGTTTTCCCTTAAGTGGATCACCCAAGGTTTATCGAACTCAGGGAGGAAGTGGTCAAAGGTATTCCCTCTAAAGCAACCCTGCAATCCAGATACAAGAAGTCTCTTGTGTCCCCAACACACCCAATACACTTGTCAGGTGTATAGGTGCACTAGTTCGGCAAAGAGATAGTGAAATACAAGTGGTATAGATAATTATAAGTGGTAACGGTGCTAGAAAATAGGTTGATGGCGTGTGGTTGATGTGGGAAAGGACTAAAGGAAAACTGAAATAAAGATAGCAGTAAGCAAACATGTAACAGATCTAATTGCAAACGGTGTTTCAATGCTTAGAAACAAGGCCTAGGATCATACTTTCACTAGTGAACACTCTCATATAAATATCTTCTCTTTATGATACTACTCTGACCTACTCTCCGGTTGGACACTCTAATCCATGGTAGGGCTATAACAGCACACCTCAAAGTAAGCCTTTCCCATCTAGAAAACCCCACACTGTCACCTTGAGCACTAGATGGTTCCAACAAACACCACAATTTCATAAAGACATCCAACTCCAAATATAACTCATAACAAGTATTTGTAATCTCTAGCCTAAGTGTCACCATGGTGTGCAAGCTGTCACTTTCACACACATGGGGAGAGCAGAGATCTATTAAAGCACTTGAGTAGCAAGGTAGATCTACTTGATTACAAAGCTCATGATCACAATATGATCATGCATAGAGAGAGAGATGAACACATAGCTACCGGTAGAACCCTTGCCTCGAGAGAGAACTACTCCCTCATCATCATGGGAATCAGCAATGGTGATGGAGATGGCGGTGGAGATCGATGGAGATGGCTCCGGGGGCACTTCCCCGTCCCGGCAGGGTGCCGGAACAGAGACTTTCTATCCCCCGAATCTCCCCTTCGGTGGCGGCGGCGCTGCGGAACTTTTCGTGGCTGGAGGCTTGACTCTCTAGGGTTTTTGCATCGGGAGGTATCTTATAGGCGAAGAGGCAAGGTCGGTGGGCGGCCAGGGGGCCCACACCATGCCCTGGCGCGGCCTAGGTGGACCCGCGCCTAGGGGTGGTTTGGCCACCCTATGGCCCCTCTCCGTCTCGTCTTCTGGCTCCGTGAGTCTTCCGGTAAAATATCAACTTTGGCTTTTGTCCCATCCAATTCCGAGAATATTCATTTTCTGACTTCCTGAAACCAAAAACAGCAGAAAACAGGCAACTGGCACTGTGGCATCTTTTTAATAGGTTAGTCCAATAAGGTTTATAGAAAGTACTTCAAAGTTAGAACAAAACATAAGAAAGTAGATAAAACCAAGCATGGAACATCAAAAATTATGGATACGTTAGCAACGTATCAGTGATACCCGATGAAATGACACGGTGTGTGATCAGGTATGTGATCAGGTATCTGATACCCGACAAAAATGTCCCCGCGGATATTGATCACATTGGAGGTATGTAGGTGCAATGTTAACTAGTATATATGTGTCTTGATACCAGATGAAAGAATCAGTCATATGCATCATCTACGAACTGGTATGTAGGTATCTGATACCCGACGAAATCTCATGTTTGTATATATAGGAATCGAAGATATATCGTTAACTAGCATGCATATCTCGGTCGTTAGTGAAGGTATTTTTGTTAAAGGAGGTACAATGATCAAGTATGTGATACCCGACAAGATGTCTCGAATACATGTAGTTGATACCCGGTTGAAGACCTCATCGGCTAGGGAAAATGTTCTTAAAAAGGAGGTTCAGTTATCCCCCGTAATCTGCATCACCACCATCAAGCAGTGAGGTATACAGGTATGTGATGCCCGATGAAATGACACGGTGTGTGATCAGGTATCTGATACCCGACAAAAATGTCCCTGCGGATATTGATCACATTGGAGGTATGTAGGTGCAATGTTAACTAGTATATATGTGTCTTGATACCAGATGAAAGAATTAGTCATATGCATCATCTATGATCGGGTATGTAGGTATCTGATACCCGACGAAATCTCATGTTTGTATATATAGGAATCGAAGATATATCATTAACTGGCATGCATATCTCGTTCGTTAGTGAAGATATTTTTCTTAAAGGAGGTACAATGATCAAGTATGTGATACCCGACAAGATGTCTCGAATGCATGTAGTTGATACCCGATTGAAGACCTCATCGGCTATTGAAAATTTCAGTAGGTGTACAGGTAACTCATACCCAACGAAATCTCATGTTGGTATGTACACGAATCGAAGAATTTCCAGTAGAAATACAACTTAATAGCGTGATCATTAACATAGAATTTTCAGTAGCAAATACATTGTAATTATTACATATAAGAATCTCTTACTAGACACAAGAATCATGTTGTGCAAAGAAAAGAAAATGTAATTATTACAGAAGGCAGTTTGTTCTCGGAAATGACAACATTTTTCGCGAGAAAATTTTGACTATGGAAGATATTTGAAGACAACGTCATTTCGCTGCTAACTTTCTCAGAATCTGTGTTGCCTCATGTGTATTGCTTCATCAATTCTTGCACAAACGAGGGTAGTTCCGCGGCATTCTCTTTGATAGAAAGAATGTCCATCAGAATATCTGTTCTAACCCCATCAATGCAGCGATGTGTTCAAAACGGTAAATGTATGAATAAGAAACGAGTGGCCATATAATTCAGGTATACGTGTTTGTATGATAAGGTATGTTGGGCTTACCGGGTTGAGCGCTTTGGTACATATAGTCCCATTCCAGTTCTTCATCATCTCTAACGTGTAGACACCACTTTCGACCCTTCAAAAATTATATGTACAAAGGTGGAAAATTCAGAACAGTAGGAATATTCGATTGGAAGTAAAATAATGGTACATGATTTGCTTGGGAGATTCTCTTACTCGAAGGATTGCTTAGGCACAACAGGTTGTGTGTACTCCCACTTGGTCACATCTCCGGTCCAGTCAGCAAAGAACAATGCCAAACATTCTTGCATAGCTCGAGCCAGCATGGGTACAATCCAGTGGTGTTTACTGCCTGGTTGAACTAACTCATTGTTGATGGCGGAGGTTGCGGCCGACGGTGGTGACCAATGATCGACGGCAACGATGGAAGATGCAAAAACATGAAAAACACACAAAAGAATCAGAACGTACCTTGATACGGATGTCCAGCCAGAATTCCAGCCAGGCAGAGGTCTGGCCAGAATTCCGGCCAGGCAGAGATCCGGCCAGGCAGAGGTCCGGCCAGCTAGCTCGGTTGAGATTGAATACCTGATGGTGCGTTGATTTAGAAGCAATTAAATAGGTGGACAGCTACAAATCGAATCAGGCATTGATATGGCACACAAATCACGACCGATTTGTCTAATTTAATCGTGATCATTTTATTTGGAAAGAGATTGGCACGTTATGTCATGCATGCATGCAAATCATAGAAGGTATGTAATCAGTGATTGAGCGTGGAGCTATAAACGGGTGGTGTTTGACTAAAAAAAACAGTTTTGACTTGTGCACTAACGGGTTTCGTCATGAGCATACCCAGATTGACAAAATGCCATGTTGATCCATCCACCATGTTGAGCATCGGGAGTCTGGGCATCAAGGTGCCCCTCTTATTTTACACACACACACATATATATATATAGAAACCCTATTCAACACCCAGGGTGCAGAATAGTTATTTTGCACCCCACATATTTTTATGCTCTCACATTTAGAAATTTATGTTTTGTATACTAATAATTATGTTCATGTTCATTAGAAACGTAAAAAAATCGACATAAAAATATGATTTATGAGTTATTATAGTGTAAAATACATAGAAAATATGCATTTTACGTCGTATTTTTATACGACATGTAAACAATTTTTTTTACGACATGTCTAAATTTTCTTATGTTCTTCTTGACTTTCGAGATAAGAGAAAATTTACGTGACGTAAAAATCATATACGGTTTGAAAGATAGAGGGTGGGTGAAGAATAACTATTCTACACCCTGGATGTCAAATAGCGCCACTCTAAGGTGAATATCGATGCAGGTTCAAGACAATCTCTTTGTTGCATTATTATTTCGCACAAGTTTGAATATTGTATTTTGGTCAAGAGTCTATCCGCAGAAAATCTCTTGGTTTGGCCCAACCAACGTGCCGGTGTCTTTGTATCGTGGACTAGTATTTTGTCTCATGTACATTCATGTCCAGGTGTTAATTAGGTATGAAAAAACCACTCTTGCACATGATGACACCATGATTTTTTATGCGCAACTTAAATTCCACGGCTGAAAAGAAATGGTTTCTTTCCTTCAAACCTGGCATGTGCAATGGTAGAGGAGGTGGTCTTCTCTTAACCTTCATTTCATCTAGCTAGAGAACATAATAACAGTAAGCTGGGTCATCTCTTATTGTTAACTCTAATAATTAAGAATGGGTCTAGCCAGCAATCGCTGGCTCGTTAGACCGATCCAACCCTCGGCATAAAAAGCAAAGGTCTCCCTGCAGTCACATGCGTGCCACAACTCCACCCGGCCATGTCCTTCTCTTCTCACGCGTGGGAAAAAGCTCCCGGCAGCCCACCGCGCCCTAGTTTCAGCATGATGTCTACCTCCTCTAGCTATCTATTATACAACAAACCATAAAACGTGTAAAAAAAGGAAAAAGCAACACATATATGATGGATGACCCCACGAACAGCACGGGTGATCTTACCTACATTAGTTTCAGCAGCAACACGGTGTAAAACAAGTGCAACTTAACAGCTCCCGTAAATCGACTAGGTGATCTAAAATCTACAACTTGGTTAGATCCACAAGCCCTGAGAAAACAAGTAAGAACACACAAAACCTAACTTATGCATGTGTGCTTGGATCAACCCAGAAAATAGTAGACATGATCGTAACCCTGCAACGTCTCAGCAACAATACATTGGGACCAAAAAAGTTGCAACTTAAATGCACCAAAAAAGCGACTATGTGATCTGACAATTACAATTGGTTGCTATGTTCCAAAAAACTGGTTGCCAATTGTTTCCAAGCAGATCAAGCACCCCACCTTACTGCTAAAACATTCTTGACTATACAAAAAGGAAAATGTATTATCATTGTCCATTGTTATCCGCTAGGGAATCAAAACAATCCTAGACCATCCATTATTCTCTATTTTTCGTAGCAATGATACAACAATCTAGCAACACAAAAACATATATTATTACCATATATGATGTTAACTAAAAACTTCTATTGTTCAACTAAAGATTAAGTGAAAAGCAACTTATTTCTCAAACTTAAAAAATGTATAAGATGTATTACACAACTTTGTATGTAAATGCACATATTTCTACACCAAAAATCTTTACTCTACAATCACCCTGGATCAACATGTACATTCGGACATCCAGTAACATAGACGAATTATACACAACTTACCCAGTAAGCAACTTAGTGTCAATGTTTATGCCACTTCCCATTACCAGAAGGCGGCTTCAAATTAAAATTGGAGCATAATAGTAGTATAAAAGTATGACATCTAGTATTTAAGTCAAGAAAAAACAGAGATAGAGTAAGTAAATTCTCCATACAGGTCTAGTTTCATATAAAATATTGTATGCTAGAGCACCTTAGCAAAAATTAACACTATTTATGAAATCAAGATTATGTGTAAGCTAATTAGCACATTTTTTAGACAACAAAGTACTGAATTCAAAAGCAACCTGATAGGTTTAATTAAGAAATTTAACAACCTTTTTTATATACCAAATTAAACTACGTAAGCAACTTAACAAGTAGTAGTAAGTAACTTCATTAAGGGCTTTATTGAAGTGGATAAGAAACTTGGATCAGATGAGACAAAACTATCCCTGTACATAACTAGTCCATGGATGTACAACCAACTTAACAAGTTCCAATGAGCAACTTAAGAAGTAGCAGTAAGCAACTTAACTATATGGATAAGCAATTTACATTGGTCTGGTGGCCACGACCAGCTCCAGTTCGCAGAAGGAACCATGGTTGGTGCCACGGCTCGGACTCGCTCTAAGCACCAGCATGGAGTGAATGTCGGTCAGAGCCCATAACCGGGCCACGCTCGCAGGATACCTGGATATGCAACTTAATGAGCATACAAAAAAGAACTAAGATCACTGGATATGCAACTTAATATGAGATAAAAAGCAGCTAGACCCTGAATATGCAACTTAATAAGAAGACAAAAAGTAAATAAGGTTCCTAGATATGCAACTTACATATTGTATAATCATCGAAGCAAGTCCTAAAAAACAACAAAACTAAGAACTGAAAGGCTCAACACAACAATAAAGGCAACATCACCTTGGGGTTTTTAGAATCTGGGTAGTTGTAGTAACCCTCGGCTAGGTTGGAACTGGAGTATGTACAGCTGTTGAAGGCCTTGCATTAGTTGTTGCTGGTCATGATTTTGTTGAAGGCACTGCAAATTGTGTTACGGCAGGGTAAGTTGATGGAGGCCACATGGAGTTATAGCTCCTACTTTTGTTGAAGGCAACCCAAACTAAGTTGCAACTGAGAGAAGGGAAGTTGTTGTGAACCCTATATGAGTTACAACTAGCAATGGCCTAGTTGTATGCACTCCAAATAGTGTTGCAACTGCATTAGTTGTTATAGACGTGCCCATATGACTAACCTTGATCGCGGAAGAATCTAGATCAACAACACTTGATGAAGTATTTAGTTGATTTGTTGATGATGGTGTTGTATATTTATTGGCTTGCTGCAGTGTCAACATGAGTTGCCTCTGAAGTATCTTTAGTTGATGGGCTTCTTGCTTGTGTTGTTTTCAATTTGTTCTGGCTTGCCACTATGTGCAACCCTTTTTTTCTTTCATGGTCCCCTGCACTAGATTCTCATCTCTGATATCTAGAATCTCCAATGCGAAACATTGCCCTCAACTTCTCTAGTGCAGTGTCATTGTGGAAGTGACTGAGAATAATAAAGATTCACTGGATATCACTTTCAAGAATCATGGTAGCAAAACTAACTTAATCACATGATGAAACGTGCATGAGCAGGGGGCGGGGGGGGGGGGGGGCAAAAAACTACAAGACCTACTCCCCTAAAAATTGTGCAACAACTTCGTACTAACAAGTAATGAACTTAATTTATGGCAAAAAGAACTAATAAAGGGATAAAAATGTCTATTCAGGTAGGGAAAAAACACAAACACTAGATACGCATCCAACCCAACTACTAATTATAGAACAATACTTAACCTAATCTTATGATGATATGAAAAAATCAACTTAATATGGGGACAATGAGTAACTAGGTTGATGGACTAGGCAACTTTGGTTGGATGATTTCTTGGTCAAATAATAAAAATATAATCCATGTATATGCAGCAAACAACTTAATAAAGAGTCACTAAGTAACTTGACGAATAGGCTAAGCACCTAATCATCCGGATGATTGTTTAGTACTAGTCCATGGATATGGAACACAACTTGATCGAATGATCAGCTTCATGCATGCACATCATATGCCAGCACGTGATCAACAACCTCATGATGTCATGCGCATAAGTTAATAAACAAGGGCTTGTGCATATATATAGAAACCCTATTCAGCACCTAGGGTGCATAATAGTTATTTTGTATTCCACATATTTTTATATTCTCACATTCAGAAATCTATGTTTTGTATACTAATAATTATGTTCATATTTATTAGAAATGCAAAAAAAATCGACATAAGAATACAATTTTTGAGTCATTGTAGTGTAAAATACATAGAAAACATGCATTTTACATCATATTTTTATACGGCATGTAAACAAATTTTTTTACGATATGTCTAAATTTTTCTTATGTTCTTGACTTCCGAGGTAAGAGAAAATTTACGTGACGTAAAAGTCATGTACGGTTTGAAAGATAGAGGGTGGATGAAGAATAACTATTCTACATCTTGGTGTCAAATAGCGCCGCTCTCTATATATATACACACACTCCCTTTCTTCTCTTTTCTTATGCCGAGCAGAAACAAAAGTTGTCGTGGCTTGGTACAAAACCGCATCAAACAAATTGACATTATAGTAGTTGTTACTTTCCGTGAACATGCAAGAGAACCGAATGGCAGAGACTTAATTAGTTTATGATCCTTTTAATCTCGGTCAACGTTTAGTTAGTTATGATCCAGTAAGAAACTTCATGATTTTTACCAAAAAGAATTCAGGATAAACGTATTTAGACCTTTTGGAGGTTTGATCAATAACCTGCAATTATCTGTACTTTGCTGGTGCTTAACATTTTAGACCTTCGTCTCGGTGTCCATGTCCTTCGTGTCGACCATCAAGATCGCCAAGTCCTCCCTCCTCTTCTTTACCACCACGTTGGCCTTGATGAGGCCGAGCTTGATGTCCTGTCGCTCGATCACCGATGCGCACCTCGCCGTAGCGATCTCCTCCAACCTAGTGGCCAGCTCCGCCCTCATGGTGGCATGCGTGGCGGCCTCGGCAATGCAAGCTAGGATGGACGAGTGTCGTTGTCCGTGAAAATATGTGGATGAACTTAAACTCGTTGTCATTGTTGTCCTCGCGGTAGGCGGCGATCATAGCGCGCATCTACAAAAAACAAAAGTCGGACACAAGCCTGAAATGGGGGAGAGGCCGGCAACAGGGGCTATTTTACCTGATCGTCGTAGTTGGTGTCGCTGACATGGATGCGGCGCACCTCCTCCACGACGTTGTGCCACTTGTTGCAGGCGTGCTGGATCATAGACCAACGGTGAGACATACCGGAGTTGTTGCGGTCGTGGTGCAAGTCCTTGAAGTAGGGATCCAACAACCGCCACTCATCGTACGCCGCCTTCACCCTCTTCCAATAGCAGTCCAAGTTCTGGTTGGCACCGGTGAAGGGGTCTATGCTGACGGTCTTCCAAGCCTCGGCGAGGCATTCATCCTCCCTCGAGCTCCACTTGGGGCCACGGCCACCGCCTCCTTTCTTATTTTTCTCCCCCTCCACTTCCACGGCCTTGTTCTTCCCTTTCAGGTCCACCACTATGGTCACCGGTACCTCCACCACCTCATCCTCTTCCTCAGCTACCTCCATGTTCGCATACACCTCGTCCTCCCATGCTATGTGGTCATCCTCCTCGTATGCAATGGATTCCTCTTGCATGAAAGCCTGGGCGGAGCTACCGTCGTTGATCATGTCGGCCATGATGGACTCGCTCGTGGTGCGTTCGCCGTAGTGTGAGATGCCGAAAAGGTTGGGGGCGCCCTAGTTGCTGCTGGCGCCAAACAGGTTGGGGGTACTCTGGCTGCTGCCCGCAGCAAACTGAGCAAAGCCAGGCCTCTACGTGAAAGTAGGGACGCGGCGATATGTCGGTGAGGTGTCGTTGGCGAGGGTGCTGGGGTCGAAGCCGCCAAGCGGGTCGAAGTCACCGTTGCCCAGCGAGAAACGAGGAAGGTGTGGCACTATGTTCGGATGGCCGGAGGGCGACGCGCTTGACGGAGATGGTGACAAGATGCTGCTCTATCTCCCGAGAATGTGGAGCCCAGTGTTGTAGGCCGGTGCCGCCATTCCCGCCATGGCGGCCGCACGCTGCGCCGCAAGAGCGGCCATGCGGGCCTGCTCCGCCTATGCATCTGTCGCCCTACGCAGCCTCGAGTTCTTCTCCCTCAGCCGGCGGCTGGTGTTCTCCACCTGCCAGCGCTAGATGTCGAATGCCCACTCCGTGTTGGTCATTCCCTTCGGCCGCTGCTTGTCGGCCTTCCCTTTCTTAGCTGGCGCTGAAGCTCGGGGAGCTTGGTACCTCTTTGGCGACATGGTGGAGGCGGCATGGTGGCACACGGGAGGGGAGAGTTGGGTAGGGAAAATGGTGGGAATGGGTGGCAACGGAGGGAGAAATGGCGACACTAGGTGACCTCGAGGGGTAAAGTGAAGGGGTTCGCGTATGAAAACAATAAAAAATTACCCTATGCCCCTGAACCCCTGATGCTGACATGACCTATCTATTAGTAATGCAGTAACGGGAGGGGCTTTTCACGAACTTACCCTTGAAGACCGAAAAGCGTTGTCAACGTTTAGGAGAGCGTGGTTAATGTAGACGAGCCGAAGCCAACCTCAAGGTCGCGATGAAGTCCTTGTGCTCCTGTGGCTCCAACGACTTGAGTGCCTCAAGTGTGACACCTCGTGGGGAGTTACATGCATCTGGTGACTGGCGATGACTCCTGCTTCCCCGATCTAGCAGGAGTTGCGGAAGTAGAGCTCCTGGATCCGAATCCCGCAGCACGACGGCGCTTCGCGGTGAAGATGTCTCTCGTTTGCGCAGTCCAAACTTGGGACCACGGTCACGGGAGAGAGAGAGAGAATCAACTAGAAGGTCTCCCCAAAAGAGAGGGGACCTTTATTGATTATTCTGTGTATTTTCTAGTCAAAATACCCCACTATATATAGGGGGAGGGGAGGTACTACCTCCCTCAAAGTCCCGGGGTGGGACTAAAGGAGGAGAGAGGGGGCGCCACCGACCAGCCCTAGTGGGACCTGCGTGGGGGGGGCCTTGGCCTAGCCGGCCACCCCCTTGCCTCATCTCTCCTCTTGCCTTTCCCACATGGGCCCTTCTCCCTCTAGAATTGGCCCATTAAGCCTTTTGACCATTAAATTGATTTCTCGTTTATTAAATTATTATGAATAAATGATTAAATCAATATTTAACATTCATTCACATATTATTCAATCTTCGTGGCTATGGAACACCTTCCACCTCCACTCCGGACATCCTCTGGACTTACCGAAACCCTTCCGATTTTCTCTCTTTCTATTCTTCGGTGATTCTACCGATCCTGTAAACACTCTCTAAGCGTGATAACCCACGGTAGGGAACACTCCAGACATGGTCGGGACACTCCCGAACCAATGATCGACAGAGGGACTTGGATGTCCATGTGACCCCTGAAGGGAATATGCCCGAGAGGCAATAATAAAGTGGTTATTATCTTATTCCATGTTTATGATAAATGTTTATTTTACATGCTAGAATTGTATTGATTCGGAAACATCAATACATGTGTGTTTAATAAACAAATGGGTTCCTAGTTATGCCTTTCTTATATACTAGCTTGTTGATTAACAAGATGATCAAGGTTTCCTGATCATGGACATTGGATGTTGTTAATAACAAGGTCACACCATTGGTGGAATGATGTGATGAACATTCATCCGAAGTATAGCATTACGATCAAAGTCATTATGTTTATATTGCTATAACATCATACAAAGTAATATTTATCCTTAGACCATGAGATCATGTTAATTGCTAACACCGGAAGAGTATCTTGATAACCTCAAACGTCACACCGTAACAGGGTGACTATAAAGATGGGTTCAGTGCTACGAAGGTGTTATGTTGAGGCTCATGGATTAAGAGTGGAATTTGTCAATCCCGATGACGGATAGATATACTCTGGGCCCTCTCGGTGATATCACATTGAAATAGCTTGCAAGCAAGTGATGTGATCACTAGAATATTATATCACGGGAACGAGAAAAGAGTGCATGTCGGTAACGAGATCAAACTAGGTATGGAGATACTGATGATCGAATCTCGCACATGTAATATATCGCGGAAGAAAGGGATTTAGTTACTAGCGTTAAAGGTTCTCACGATCACAGAAGTCATCGTTGAATGTGTAGGAGTCAGTATGGATCTCCAGGTCCTGCTGCTGATTATTGATCGGAGAGGGGTCTCGATCATGTCTGCATTATTCGCGAACCGTAGGGTGACACACTTAAGGGATACCGACACCATTTGGAGCAAATATAAAGATTTAAGAAAGCGCTATAATTATTTCAATAGACACCGAAACTGTTTCGGGTGAAATTGCTGAAATTGGTTCTGCATGTAATATTGAAATGTTGCAGGGGGTTTTATGTGAATGTTTGTTAATTAAAGTAATTAACAAAATTCTGAATAAAAATAATAAAAGAGTTTTATTAAATGAGAGAGCATTAAATTTGGAGAAATTTAATGCATTTAAAGTGGAGACTTTAAAAGAGAATGTGAAGGGGCAAATTTATGTGGAGGGAGTTACCACCACATGAATGGAGGAGGTGATGCGCTGGCCATGAAGGAGGGGCACCCCCTCCTCCTATAAAAGGCCACCCCCTCCTCACTTCTCACACACACCTCCTTGTGAAGGATCTCTCTCCCCCTCTAGTATTATTCCCCCATGGTCTCGGATTAGCGAGATACATGTTCCCGGTGGCTTTATCTGGAAAGGAGTTGCTGCTTCCGCTGCTTTGCTGGAGCGAGGGACGGAGATTGTCGGGGTACCGAACGTGTGTGCGATCACGGATGCACCGCTGCTTTGCAGTGCTGGACATGGTGGTGCAGGAGCTGGATCTGATGGACGTGCTGGAGCCGGACCTGCTGGACTTCCTCACGATCTTGAGATCGGCAAGTGTACGACTACATCAACCACGAGTTCCTACTCGTTAACAAAGCTCGTTGTCTACGAGGGTAAGTTCTCGTTGGATGTATGTCCATCCTTTGCTTTGTACCTAGTAGATAGATCTTGGCGTGTAGTTCACACCGTAGGAAAAATTTTGTTTTCTATGCTGCGGACCCAACAGTGGTATCAGAGCCTGATCTATGCGTAGGTGCTTAGCACGGGTAGTACACATATGTTGATATGTGGGCGATGATGATCATATTATTGCATCTTCTATGTATTTTGGATATTGGTGGCATAGTGGGATGAAGCGGCCCGGACCAACCTTACATGTCATCGTACATGAGACCGGTTCCATGACTGACATGCAACTTGTTTTGCATAAGTGGCTGGCGGGTGTCTGTCTCTCCTACTATAGTCAATATCTGATTTACAACGAGTTGCTAATAATTTGGTTATCCTCGTTGTGGTTCATGTTCGTAGGTAAGAACGGTTCTATCTCCAAAAGCCCTAAGCCACATAAAACTTCTAGTTTAGATCGTTGCTGGGCTAGTGTATTGATATGGTATTGTTGTAAGTAGATGTATGATAGATACTCTTACAACACACTCAACATGTAAGTTCCATATACCTTGGCCTTACACACAAAGGAATGATAGAGATCATACCACGATGCAAATGATAGAGATCAAATGCATGGACCATATCATCTCACTTTACACATTAGATGTTAGCATCTTATACTTCTAGTTTGGCGCTTTCTGTAGCATTGTAAGATGATCCCTCATTTAAATATCAAGATAAAATGTGTTCTTCCTTAAGTATGCACCGTTTTATGGATCGTGTTTCGAGACATCACGTGATGATCGGGTGTACTCGAATCTACGATTTCATACAAACGGGTGTAAGACAGTTTTACACACGCGAGTACTAAGGTTCTTACTTGGCGAGCCTAGCATGTACAGACATGGCCTCGGAACACGGACCGAAAGGTTAAGCATGAGTCATATAGTTGATATGATGCCCATATAGATGCTCGCCTTTCAAGCTACATCAACTCACGTGATGATCGGACTTGGTGTAGTGGATTTGGTTCATGTAATCACCAAAAAGACACGAGGGATGTCGTTTTTGAGTGGGAGTTCATTTCTAATTTGGATTAGTCGAACCAAATTTGTCATAAATTAAATCAAAGTGAATTTGCATAGTTTGTTGTAGTCATTGGCATTCGTTTTCTACCTTAGGCTTAGTTTTTTTTGAGATAATAGAACTATAGAATTCTGGATATTTACTTTACGAACTGGTATCGTATTGTTTTGAATGTCAATTTAAAGTTTATAAGTCCTATTGCAAACTTTCAGCAAACTCTATTTACTCCATGAAGTTTAATAAGTAGTATTAAATCAAGAGTAAGAATTCCAATGTTAGTATCTAAAGTATCATGTTTGCCTCCATGATTATTGATATTCAAAAAGTTGTTTTAATATCAAGATTATATTGGAGCTGAAAATTGTTTCAGAAACCATCATGTGTGAAAGATATTGTGATATCTGAAACAATGTTTTTGGTTGCATTATGATAGAGTATAATTTAGCAAAATACATGTTCTCATATTGTATGAGAATTTGTGAAGGATGGAGATGCTAGGCATCTGAATCTACCAAAAAGGTTTTGGGAACTGCTATTATACTCGCGATTCTTCCTTATAGGCTATAGTAGCTTGATCATGAAAGTTGTCATGATAAGGATGAATAGAAGATGTAAGTAAAATATTTACTACACTAAAAGATTACTAAAGAATGGATTTTTGAAAGAACACCAAACATTTGATGATGGTGATCCACTTCAAAGTGCAAGTCCAAAGGTATTAGTATTTGACTATATACGCTTTGTACCATGTGTCATGTTGATGACACCACTATTGATGTTGATAGATTCTTTTAAAAGAAAAGAAATTGCTGAAAGAGAATCTATAAAATATTTGGCAGAAAATAAAAGGTTGGAGATGTCCAACTTAGGTATATAGAAGATATACATGTTATGGCTATATTCCTTGCTTGTTAAACAATGTGGTTCTTAGGTATTGGATACCGAATTGGTTGGTATGAAGTGTCATACAGGACAACGCAATTCATGAACTACAATGGCCTAAGTAACTACCAAGAGAATGAGTGATGATGTTCATCGAAAACAAATAAAGTGTTATTGTGTTTTTCGTTTTCATCAAACCAGGCCTTCAAGATTTGTTTAAATAATTGTTATTTTGTTCCGGCATTACGAGAACAATGGTTGTTCAAATAAATTACCGTATTCCATAAAGGATGGATGAACTTTTACAAGTCTAGTGGGAGAAATCACATCCATAAACATTATTGCTAAAATGTCGCAAGGCAAATGATTAAAAGATCACTTATGAAGTGGCATCGCTGTTTTAAATTATATTGGAAATAAAAACATGAAGAAACTCCATGTTGATGGATTTTTGGAGTCTTTTGATTTTGATCAATTGACGCATGTGAGACTTTCCTCGAGATAATTGAAACTCCGTCCATAGGCCAGAGAGGAACGGATGACTAGCTTATTGGAAATTGTGCATGCTGATGTTCATAGTCCATTATGTGTAGCCATATGCGATGGATCTTTTTTGCTTCATATGCTTTCTTCAAAAATTTGAGTGAATATATCTGTATATTTACTTAATAAGGAAGAAGTATGAAACATTTGAAAGTTGTTCAAAGACTTTCAAGATGAAGTGGAAAATCATTGTAACAAGAAAATAAAAGAGTTTATGATTTGATCATAAAGGAAGATATTTGAGTTACAGGTTTAGCAAAACACCTATGATTTGAGGAATTGTTCCATGATTTGTGTTTTCCCGATAAACCATAGGAGTATGGCATATTCGAGAGATGAAATCAAACCATGTTTGACATGGTAAGATCAAAGGTGTCATTTATAAAACTGCCATTATGTTTTAAAGATTGAAGCTTTAGAGACTACCGCTTTTTCACTGAAAAGAGCACCATCGTGATCCATTGAAATGACACCATATGATTTATGGTTTGGGATAAAACCCAAATTGTCTTTTCTTAAATTTTGGTATGCTATGCATAAGTAAAATGTTTACAACCAAAGTCGGATAAGCACGTCTTTGTAGGTTATCCCAAAGAATTTGTTGGGAATTTCTCCATAACACAAAGGACAAAAGAGTTTGTCTCTTGGAACGTCAAGTTTCTTGAGAAGGAACTTTTCGTGAAAAGTTAAGTGGGAGGACAATAGAACTTTGATAAGGTTGTTGAACCTTAGCTATATGTGCTAATAGCTCAGCGCCGGAAAGTGTCCCGGTGGCGGCCATAATGCTCATGGCTCTCGTGATTACAAAAGGTGTGATCTCGGAGATTAGAGTTCCTATAGAACCATGTGGGTCGGTAAGAATCAAATAGTAAGATTTGATAAGCAAGTCGTTATTGTTTTGAGAATGATGAACTGACTACATGCAAAGAAGCGATGATGGGCCCTGACTCCATAAAATGACTAGAAGTGATAGAATCCGTGATAGTATCCATACACGAGAAATCAAGTTTCTGAACTTGGAAGACCCTCCGGAAAGGCGTGAAGCCTATCGGTCGTGTTTGGATCTATAAAGAAATAAGACATGGATGTTTAACATCTATGAAATAGTCGACATGTCGGAAAGAAGTTTACGACAAAGTTCAAGGAGTTGACTATGACAAGATTTGATCTTTCATAGCGATATATAGTCTTGACGGATTAATGTAGCAACCACTACATATAATTTGGTATATGGTAGTTGAATAAACAAAACAAGGTTCTTCTAATAGAACGGTAACCTAGGACATGTACATGACATGGTCCGAAGGGTTTTGTTAATTCAAAGGGTGCTAAAAGGGCATGTAAACTTCAATAGTTGAAGTAAGCATAGCGGAGTTGGAATCTTCACCATGATGAAACTGTTAAAAGAGTTTAAATTCATCGGAGATGATGAAGATGCTTGCATTTGCAAGAAATTAAGTGGGAGCGCTGAGACATATTTCTAATACATTATGTAGAGGACATATTGTTGATTGGAAATGATGTATCTTGAATTGAAACAAGTTAAGGATTTCATTAAAATAAGATTTCGATGAAAGACTTGGGCAAACCCAGAATATTAGGCATCAATATCTATATGGATAGATTAAGGCGCTAATATGGTTGTGTCAGACATACATATATAAGATATTGAAAGGGTTCAATATGAGATATTGAAAGGGTTCAATATGGAAACAACAAGAAAGGTTCTTGTTGCATGGAAAGTATTGTATCAAGATTCAAGTGTTTCAACACTTGGTGAGTAAAATCACATGAAAATTTTGATCGATTATACCATGATATGTTTATATCCAGAATGTCCTATGCTCTAAATGTTATGAGCATATACCAGAATGATTCATAAGATGATCATTGGACAATAGTAAAGATATTCTTATGATCTTTGGAAGAACTAAGAATATATCATGTATAAGTGACAAATAGTTAAAGGTAGTTCATTGTAAAGTGTTACATTGATACTAGTTTTGTCACAAGATACAAATTAAATTTATCTCAATTTAGACTATGGGTGGCACAATATAATGGAAAGGATGTTCCATGATGGATTTGGATGAGTTCCAAAGTTGAGATATTGTGACGGATACTACAATAAAAGGCTAAGTATATGACTGCTATAGTAGCAGCATAGGAGGGTATTTGTGTTAAGTAGTTTGTTATCAAACTAGGTGTGGTTCAAAGTGGGCTAATACTATGAAGATATATTGTATGACAATAATGTCAACATATTTAAACCCGAACAAACTAAAGGTCTCACCAGAGGACCAAATTTATACAATGCCATCTCATTTGAGAATGAGTGATGCGTAGAGACGCAAAGACATGCAAATACACACGGACCTAAAACTGTCAGATCCGGAGATTATGTTAACCACTAGCAATAGCGTATATGCAACACCAGAAAGCCATAGGTGTTCAATGCGCAAAGTTTTTCAAACTAGATTATTGACTCTAGTGCAAGTGGGAGACTGAAGGGAATATGCCCGAGAGGCAATAATAAAGTGGTTATTATCTTATTCCATGTTTATGATAAATGTTTATTTTACATGTTAGAATTGTATTGATTCGGAAACATCAATACATGTGTGTTTAATAAACAAAAAGGGTTCCTAGTTATGCCTCTCTTATAGACTATCTTGTTGATTAACAAGATGATCAAGGTTTCCTGATCATGGACATTGGATGTTGTTAATAACAAGGTCACACCATTGGTGGAATGATGTGATGAACATTCATCCGAAGTATAGCATTACAATCAAAGTCATTATGTTTATATTGCTATAACATCATACGAAGTAATCTTTATCCTTAGACCATGAGATCATGTTAATTGCTAACACCGGAAGAGTATCTTGATAACATCAAACGTCACACCGTAACAGGGTGACTATAAAGATGGGTTCAGTGCTACGAAGGTGTTATGTTGAGGCTCATGGATCAAGAGTGGAATTTGTCAATCCCGATGACGGATAGATATACTCTGGGCCCTCTCGGTGATATCACATTGAAATAGCTTGCAAGCAAGTGATGTGATCACTAGAATGTTATATCACGGGAACGAGAAAAGAGTGCATGTCGGTAACGAGATCAAACTAGGTATGGAAATACCGATGATCGAATCTCGGACATGTAATATATCACGGGACAAAGGGATTTAGTTACTAGTATTAAAGGTTCTCACGATCACAGAAGTCATCGTTAAATGTGTAGGAGTCTGTATGGATCTCCAGGTCCCGCTGCTGATTATTGATCGGAGAGGGGTCTCGATCATGTCTGCATTATTCGCGAACCATAGGGTGACACACTTAAGGGATACCGACACCATTTGGAGCAAATATGTTTCAGATAAAGATTTAAGAAAGCGCTGGAATTATTTCAATAGACACCGAAACTGTTTCGGGTGAAATTGCTGAAATTGGTTCTGCATGTAATATTGAAATGTTGCAGGGGGTTTTATGTGAATGTTTGTTAATTAAAGTAATTAACAAAATTCTGAATAAAAATAATAAAAGAGTTTTATTAAATGAGAGAGCATTAAATTTGGAGAAATTTAATGCATTTAAAGTGGAGACTTTAAAAGAGAATGTGAAGGGGCAAATTTTAGTTGGAGGGAGTTACCACCACATGAATGGAGGAGGTGACACCTCCTCCATGCGCCGGCCATGAAGGAGGGGCACCCCCCTCCTCCTATAAAAGGCCACCCCCTCCTCACTTCTTACACACACCTCCCTATGAAGGATCTCTCTCTCCCTCTAGTATTATTCCCCCATGGTCTCGGATTAGCGAGATACATGTTCCCGGTGGCTTTATCTGGAAAGGAGTTGCTACTTCCGCTTCTTTGCTGGAGTGAGGGACGGAGGTTGTCGGGGTACCGAACGTGTGTGCGATCACGGATGCACCGCTGCTTTGCGGTGCTGGACTTGGTGGTGCCGGAGCTGGATCTGATGGACGTGCTAGAGCCGGACCTGCTGGACTTCCTCACGATCTTGAGATCGGCAAGTGTACGACTACATCAACCACGAGTTCCTACTCGTTAACAAAGCTCGTTGTCTATGAGGGTAAGTTCTCGTTGGATGTATGTCCACCCGTTGCTTTGTACCTAGTAGATAGATCTTGGCATGTAGTTCACACCGTAGGAAATTTTTTGTTTTCTATGCTGCGGACCCAACAACCCCTGTGCATTCCACGAAGATCTTTCATCGTTTGAACTGGGACAGTCGTGTCTTATTCCTTTTGACTCTCGATACTTGCATTGCTCGAGATCTGATCAATGACATCACCATGTTGTGTTACCGAACAATCCTTGTGATCAAATCACATGCTGCATACCTATTGGATATAACTTCTCCGAGTGGGCCTAGAGTATATTTTCGTCACGCGGATGGACAAATCCCGCTCTTGACATATATTGCCTCTATGGTTCCTCCGAATACCTGAACACACCTTTATTGTCAATGTATTACCAAGTGACGTTTGATGCTATCTAAGCATTCTCGGGAGACAGTGATTGATATAGTCTCACGGTCTAAGGAATAGTCTACGAGGTCTATTCTAATCATCACAACTTGAACTTCGTGACATGATCGGGTCACGATGTTTAGGTTGGGTATTGTTTCATCATCTCATTCTCAGAATGAGTTGACTCCATTTCCAACTAGCATAAATGCCACATGATCAGGAAACCTTGATCATCTGTTGACCAATGAACCAGTGACTAGAGTTTCACCGGGAATCCCTGGTTTTTTATATATCACACGTGTATTGACTTTTTCTTTCAATACAATTATAGCATGATATAAAATTTAATCATAAACTTTATGAAATATGATAATAATCCTTATTATTATTATTTGTCTCTAGGGCATATTTCCAACAAAAAGGGAGGGAAAAGGGGAGGGAAAGGGGCAAATTTGGGTGTCCCGTCGACAAGGCTGGCCCGCCAACTTTTTCAAGCTGCGCCGGCGCCCCTGATCGACCCTCCTCGCATTGGGTTTGGCCTGGAGGCACCTGATGTTTGGTTGGGCCACGTCGGCGTCATTTCGGTTTTGGAGGGCGACTGGGCGGGTTTTTCTGCGCTGGCGCCCCCATTTCGCCTTTAGGGGGGATTTAGGGGGGTAGTGGAGATGCTCTAAGTGAGAGGTGCAGCACTCAGATTGCGGCCTTTCGCAATGCTGTAGATACTTTTGGTTTGATGGAAATGGGGTACCAGGGTGTACCCTAGACGTTTGAGAGGGTACCAGGGTAGCACCTATTGTCGCACCAGGCTGGATTGAGCACTTGCCTCGACGAGTTGGAACCATAGGTACCCAATGGCGGAGCTGAAGCACATGACTGCCTCCACCTCGGATCATTCGCCTATCCTGCTCCATTGTGCACCAAGGGAGTAGTGTAGAAGAGACCATCCGTTTCGCTACGAGGCTATGTGGGAGACTCATGGAGAGTTTGATCCGTTCCTGAAGAAACTTGGGAGAACGGTGGCGTAGACAATTGTACAGAGGAAGTAAAAGAGAAACTTCGGGTTACATCGTCCGAGCTCAAACGCTGGAATAGGGACACTTTTAGCAGTGTCAGGAAGGAACTATGGCTGTTGAGGGAGAAGCTCGAGCGGCTACGGGATGCTCCTGACCATGCCACCTCTTCACAGGAGGAGATACGGTTGCTCGATCAACTGGTGGAATTACAACAGAGAGAAGAAATAATGTGGCTCTAGCAGTCGCGTGTGCAATGGCTAGCGGAGGAGGACAAAAACACCCCTTTTTTCACCAGCGAGCGAGCAGGCGAAAGAAGAAGAATAAGATTATTAGTCTCAGGCGGCCTGTTGGGGAGCTAACAGAGGATCCAACGGAGCTTGCTAGCTTAGCGAGCAAGTTTTTCCAAGGCCTATATCAGACGAAGGGTACTCAGAATATGGAGGGAGTGCTCGATACGGTCATTGTAAAGTATCAGCACATATGAATGATGATCTTACAGTCCCCATATACTAAGGAGGAGGTGAAGTGCGTGCTTTACCAGATGATCCCAACAAAGGCACCGGGGTGGTACGGCTTTCCGGCGCATTTTTACCAGCATAATTGGAGTATTCGTGGGAAGGAAGTGACTTCGGCGGTTCTATGCATTTTGCGTGGTGAATACAGTCTAGAGGTGATAAATGATACGTACATAGTGCTAATCCCAAAGGTAACAAGCCCTTCAGAGCTTGGTTAGTTCAGGCCAATAAGTTTCTGCAACGTTATATATAAAATTGTTTCTAAGGTGCTTTCTAACCACTTGAAAAAGATACTGCCAGAGGTGATCTCGCAGGAATAGCCGGCCTTTGTCCCAGGGAGGTTGATCACAGATCATATCATAACAGCTTACGAGTGTCTATATTTTATGAAGCGGAACAAGGCAAAGAAGCATAGGCACTGAGCTTTAAAGCTGGATATGAGAAAGGCTTACGACAGAGTTGAGTGGGCATATCTGGAGGCTATCATGATTAAGCTTGGCTTCAACTCTGGATGGTTAAAATTGGTGATGAGGATGGTTACTTCGGTGACATTCTCAGTTTTGTTCAATGGCTCTCCGACGGAGTCTTTCAAGCCAACACGTGGAATCCGCCAGGGAGACCCTATTTCTCCATATTTGTTTCTACTTGCAGCAGAGGGCCTCTGGTGCCTCTTAAAATCAAAAAGTGGTGTACCATCATCGAACCTCCAAGGACTAACGGTGGCAAATTCCGCTCCTGCGGTAAACCACTTACTATTTTCTGATGATAGCCTGTTGTTCGTTAAAGCGAGTGTGGAGGGGGTGGACGAAGTTTCCGGCCTCCTAGAGGTGTACTATCAGGCATCAGGTCAAAGAATAAATCTTGATAAATCCTCTGTGTACTTCAGCAAGGGTTGTCCCGAGGACCTGCGAACAGATGATGAAGGATAGACAGAATGTTCAGAATGAGTCGTTATGGGACAAGTATCTCGGAATGCCCACTAATGTTGGGTGGTCTGTTAGTGGGGCATTCAAATATTTGAAAGATAGAATTTGGAAGCATGTACAGGGATGGCTGGAAATTCTCTTGGCGGCGGGTGGGAAAGAAATTCTTATCAAGTCGGTGGCATAGGCTATACCCATCTTCTCTATGTCGTGCTTCAAACTGCCGCGAGGTATTTGTCATCACATTAATAGTTTGATCCGTAATTTCTGGTGGGGATGCAAGGATGGCAAGAGGAAAGCATGTTGGGTATCTTGGGAGGACATGTGCATGCCCAAGTATGCTGGAGGTTTGGGTTTTAGGGATATTGAGCTCTTTAACTTGGCTCTCCTTGCAAGACAGGCGTGGAGGATACTACAGAACCCCGAGACCCTCAGTTCAATGGTTTTGAAAGTAGTTTATTTCCCAAACAAGGACTTCCTAGATGCACAGGTGGGCTCTCATGCATCGCAGCTATGGCGATCTATTGTGGAAGGGAAAGAAATCTTGAAACAAGGGCTCATTCGGAGAATTGGTACAGGGCTACACACACGCTTGGAATGATAATTGGATTCCACATGATATATCGATGAGACCAATTGCATGCAAGAAGCGTGAACCGCTGTTACATGTTCGGGACTTCATTGATGCTACACAAGAAACATGGGACTTACCAAAACTACGAGAATATTTTTTACCCATGGATGTGGAGCAGATCCTAGCAATTCCTCTATCAACTCGACGAGCAGATGACTTCTGGGCGTGGCAGTTTGAGTGCAGCGGCATCTTCTTGGTGAAATCTGCATACCGTATGCTGGTTCACTCCAAGCGGAGACGGGAGGCATGGATGGATGAGTCTCCGTCGAGCTCGGGCCAGTAGAGGGAGCAGAGTGCCTAGGCCTCGCTGTGGAAGATTAAGGTGTCATCGAAGATCAAGGTCTTTTTGAAGGAAATATGCCCTGAGAGGCAATAATAAAGTTGTTATTATGTATTCCTTATATATGATAGATGTTTATTTTGCATGCTAGAATTGTATTGATCGGAAACATCAATACATGTGTGTTTAATAAACAAAAAGGGTTCCTAGTTATGCCTCTCTTATAGACTAGCTTGTTGATTAACAAGATGATCAAGGTTTCCTGATCATGGACATTGGATGTTGTTAATAACAAGGTCACAGCATTTGTGAAATGATGTGATGAACATTCATCCGAAGTATAGCATTACGATCAAGTCATTATGTTTATATTGCTATAACATCATACAAAGTAATCTTTATCCTTAGATCATGAGATCATGTTAATTGCTAACACCTGAAGAGTATCTTGATAACATCAGACGTCACATTGTAAAAGGGTGACTATAAAGATGGGTTCAGTGCTACGAAGGTGTTATGTTGAGGCTCATGGATCAAGAGTGGAATTTGTCAATCCCGATGACGGATAGATATACTCTGGGCCCTCTCGGTGATATCACATTGAGATAGCTTGCAAGCAAGTGATGTGATCACTAGAATGTTATATCACGGGAACGAGAAAAGAGTGCATGTCGGTAACGAGATCAAACTAGGTATTTGGATATCGATGATTGAATCTCGGACATGTATTATATCAAGAGACAAAGGGATTAAATTACAAGCGTTAAAGGTTCTCACGATCACAGAAGTCATCGTTGAATATGTAGGAGTCAGTATGGATCTCCAGGTCCCGCTTCTGACTATTGATCTGAGAGGAGTCTCAATCATGTCTGCATTATTCGCGAACCATAGGGTGACACACTTAAGAGTTACCGGACACCATTTTGGAGCACATATGTTTTAGACGAAAGAAATGCAAAGCACAGGAATTGTTTCGATAGAAACTGGAAATTGTTTCGGGTGAAATTGCAGAAAGTGGTTCTGCATGTGATATTGAAATATTGCAAGGGGTTATATGTGATTGTTTGTTAATTAAAGTAATTAACAAAATTCTGAATAAATTTAATAAAATAATTTTATTAAATGAGAGAGCATTAAAATTGGAGAATTTTAATGCATTTAAAGTGGGGACTTTAAAAGGGAATGTGAAGAGGCATTTTAATGTGGAGGGGTTACCACCACATGAATGGGGGAGGTGAGGGGTCACCCCCCCCATGCGCCGGCCATGGGGAAGGGGGTACCCCCCCCTCCTCCTATAAAAGGCACCCTCTCCCTCCTTCTTCCTCACACCTCCTCGTGAAGGATTTCTCTCCCCCTCTAGAATTATTCCCCCATGGTCTCGGATTAGCGAGATACATGTTCCCGGTGGCATTTCGTCTGGAAGGAGTTGCTGCTTCCGTTGGATCGCTAGAGCGAGGAGGTGGTGGTTCTCTGGTGGCTTAAACGTGTATGCGAGTACGGATGCGCTGCTGAGTTGCGACGCTCGGACTTCCACTCGATCTTGAGATCGGCAAGTGTACGACTACATCAACCACGAGTTCCTACTCGTTAACAAAACTCGTTGTCTTCGAGGGTAAGTTCTCGTTGGATGTATGTCCACCCGTTTGCTCTGTACCTAGTAGATAGATCTTGGCGTGTAGTTCTCATCGTAGGAAATTTTTTGTTTTCTAGGCTGCGGACCCAGGAGTGGTATCAGAGCCTGATCTATGCGTAGGTGCTTTGCACGGGTAGTACACATATGTTTATATGTGGACGATGATGATCATGTTATTGCATCTTCTATGTATTTTGGATATTGATGGCATAGTGGGATGAAGCGGCCAGGACCAACCTTACATGTCATCGTACATGAGACCGGTTCCACGACTAACATGCAACTTGTTTTGCATAAGTGGCTGGTGGGTGTCTGTCTCTCCTACTATAGTCAGTATCTGATTTACAACGAGTTGCTAATAACTTGATTATCCTCGTTGTGGTTCATGTTTGTAGGTAAGAACGGTTCTATCTCTGAAATCCCTAAGCCACGTAAAACTTGTAATTGATAAATTAGAGGCGTCTAGTTTAGATATTTGCTGGGCTAGTGTATTGATATGGTATTGTTGTAAGTAGATGTATGATAGATACTCTTACAACACATTCAACGTGTAAGTTCCATAGACCTTGGTCTTACACACAAAGGAATGATAGAGATCATACCATGATGCAAATGATAGAGATCAAATGCATGGACCATATCATCTCACTTTACACATTAGATGTTAGCATCTTATACTGCTAGTTTGGCGCTTTTGGTAGCATTGTAAGATGATCCCTCATTTAGATATCAAGATAAAATATGTTCTTCCTTGAGTATGCACCGATCTATGGATCGTGTTTCGAGACATCACGTGATGATCGGGTGTACTCGACTCTACGCTTTCATACAACGGGTGTAAGACAGTTTTACACACGCGAGTACTAAGGTTCTTACTTGGCGAGCCTAGCATGTACAGACATGGCCTCGGAACACGGACCGAAAGGTTAAGCATGAGTCATATGGTTGATATGATGCCCATATAGATGCTCGCCTTTGAAGCTACACCGACTCATGTGATGATCGGACTTGGTGTAGTGGATTTGGTTCATGTAATCACCAAAAAGACACGGGGAATGTCGTTTTTGAGTGGGAGTTCATTAGTAATTAGGATTAGTTGAACTCAATCTCTCATAAACTTAGTCTAAATAAACTTTACAAAATCTGTTGTAGATGGCACCACCTGCTTTTAATTTCAATGTGTTCATGGAGAAAGAGAAACTTGCTTTGAATGGTAGCAACTTCACCAACTGGGCTATGAATTTGAGGATTCTCCTCACTGCTGCACAAAAGCAATATGTGCTAGATGCGCTGCTAGCCCCCCCCCCCCCCCCCACCAGCTCCTGATGCCCCTGACGAGGAAAAGAATGTCTATGTGACTCGTCAGGAGGACCACAACTTAGTTCATTGCGGCATACTGTATGGGCTAGAGCCAGAACTTCGAAAGCGTTTCTAAAATGGCAATGCCTTTGATACCATGGGCGAAATGATAATGATTTTCGATACCCATGCTTCCGTAGAGAGTTATAATGCTACTGAAAAGTTCTTTAGCTGCATGATGGAGGAGAACAGCTCCGTTAGTGAGCATGTACTCAAAATGTTTGGGTACGCCGATAAGGTTGTGTCCTTGGGAATAACGATTCCCGTTGACTTAGGCATACATCATGTTCTCCAATCTCTGCCACCTAGCTACAAGAGCTTCGTGATGAACTATAATCTGCAGGGCATGAAGAAGTCTCTTCCCGAGCTTCTGTCAATGCTTAAGACTGCAGAAGTGGGGATTAGGAAAGAACATCAAGTGTTGATGATCAATAAGACCACCGGTTTCAAGAAGGACAAGAAAGGAAAGCACAAGGGAAAGTAGGGTGGCAAATCTATTGCCACGCCTGAAAAGAAACCCCGAGCTAGCCCTACGTCTGACACCGAGTGTTACTATTGCAAGGGGACTGGCCATTGGAAGCGCAATTTCCCCAAGTATTTGGCGGACAAGAAGTCTGGCAAGGCAAACAAAGGTATATATGATATACATGTTATTGATGTGTACTTGACTAGTACTCGCAGTAGCACCTGGGTATTTGATACGGGATCGGTTGCTAATATATGTAACTCGATTCAGGGGTTGTGGAACAAGCGACAACTAGCAAGGGATGAGGTCACAATGCGGGTCGGCAATGGATCAAGAGTTGATGTGATCGTCGTCGGGACGCTACCTCTCCATATGCCATCGGGATTAGTTATAAACCTGAATAATTGTTATTTGGTGCCTGCACTTAGCATGAACATTGTATCTGGATCATGTTTGATGCAAAGTGGTTATTCGTTTAAGTCTGAAAACAATGGTTGTTCGATTTATATGGATAATATCTTTAATGGTCATGCACCTGTGTTGAATGGTTTATTTCTATTGGATCTCGATAGTAATATTACACATATTCATAATGTTTATGCTAAAAGGATTAAACTTGATGATGATATATCTACATACATGTGGCACTGCCGTCTAGGTCATATTAGCGTTAAACGCATGAAGAAACTCCATTCTGATGGACTTTTGGAATCACTTGATTTTGAATCATTTGATACATGTGAGCCATGCCTTATGGGCAAGATGACTAGAACGCCGCTTTCTGGTTCAATGGAACGGGCGACAGATTTATTGGAAATCATACATACTAATGTGTGTGGACCAATGAGTGTGTCGGCGCAAGGTGGATATCATTATTTTGTTACTTTCACGGATGATTTGAGTATCTATTTGATGAAACACAAGTCTGAAACATTCAAAAAGTTCAAGGAATTTCAGAATGAAGTGGAAAATCATCATAATAGAAAGATCAAATTTCTTCGGTCTGACTGTGGAGGTGAGTATCTAAGTTACGAGTTTAGCACACACATGAAAGAGTGTGGAATAGTTTCACAACTCACGCCTACCGAACCACCACAATGTAATGGTGTGTCAGAACATCGTAATCGTACTTTATTGGATATGGTTCGATCTATGATGTCTTTGACTGACTTGCCACTGTCATTTTGGGGTTATGCACTGGAAACAGCTGCATTCACTTTAAATCGGGCACCATCTAAATCCGTTGAAACGACACCGTATGAATTATGGTTTGGAAACAAACCTAAGCTGTCATTTCTTAAAGTTTGGGGATGCGATGTTTATGTGAAGAAACTTCAGCCAGATAAACTCGAACCCAAAGCGGAAAAATGCGTCTATATAGGATACCCTAAGGAAACGATTGGGTATACCTTCTATCACAGATCCGAGGGCAAGGTTTTTGTTGCCAAGAATGGATCATTTCTTGAGAAGGAGTTTCTCACGAAAGGTTTCTTGAGAAGGAGTTTCTCACGAAAGGTGTGAGTAGTCGGAAGGTAGAACTCGAAGAGGTTATTGAACCTTCTCTTCATGAAATGGCGAGTAGCGTAGCACCGGAAGTTGTTTAGGAGTTAACTTCACCTAATGAAGACAGAGCTAATGATATTGATCCTGAAACTCCGAAAGAGGACACTACCAAACCTCGCAGGTTAAGCAGGACACATGCAGTTCCTGAACTGTACGGCAATCCTGTTATGAATTTCATGGTTGATGAAATAGATGACCCTGCAACGTATGAAGAAGCAATGATGAGCCCGGATTCCAACAAATGGCTAGAAGCCATGAAATCCAAGATGGAATCCATATACAAGAACCAAGTTTCGCCCTTGGTGGACTTACCTCACGATCGAAAGGCCGTTGAGAATAAATGGATTTTCAAAAGAAAAACTGATGCTGATGGTAATGTGACCATCTATAAGGCTCGACTTGTCGCAAAGGGGTTTCAACAAATTCAAGGAGTTGACTACGATGAGACGTTCTCTCCTATAGTGATGCTTAAATCGGTTAGGATTATATTAGCAATTGCTGCATATTTCGATTATGAAATATGGTAGATGGATGTTAAAACTGCGTTCCTCAATGGTAATATTGAAGAAGAGTTGTATATGATACAACCTAAGGGTTTTGTAGATCCTAAGGATGCTAATAAGATATGCAAACTTCAGTGATCTATCTATGGACTAAAGCAAGCATCCCGGAGTTGGAATCTCCGCTTTGATGAGGTGATCAAAGAGTTTGGATTTGTCCAAACTTATGGAGAGGCTTGTATTTACAAGAAAGTGAGTGGGAGCAATGTGGCATTTCTGATATTATGTGGATGACATATTATTGATTGGAAATGATATAGATCTTTTAAACAGTGTTAAAAGTTATCTAAACAACAAATTTTCAATGAAAGACCTTGGTGAAGCATCATATATATTAGGCATTAAAATCTATAGAGATAGATCAAGGCGCCTAATTGGGTTATCGCAGAGTACATACCTTGATAAGATATTAAAGAAGTTTAATGTGGACGGAAGTAAGAAGGGGTTCTTATCTATGTTGCAAGGCAAGACATTGAGTAAGACTCAAAGTCCGGCTACGGCGGAAGAAAGAGAGATAATGGATAAAGATCCCATATGCCTCGGCCATAGGCTCTATTATGTCTGCCATGCTATGTACAAGACCGGATGTGGCACATGCTATTAGTTTGACTAGTAGGTACCAATCTGATCCAGGTTTGGAACACTAGATAGTGGTCAAGAACATCCTCAAGTACGTGAGAAGAACTAGGGATATGTTTCTTATATACGGAGGTGAAGAAGAGCTAGTCGCTAAGTGTTATGTCGATGCTAGATTTGACACTGATCTGGATGACTCTAAGTCTCAATCCGGATACGTATTTCTCTTGAACGGAGCAGCAGTTAGTCGGAGGAGTTCCAAACAACCTGTGATGGCTGGATCAACGATGGAGGCGGAATATGTTGTTGCTTCAGAAGCGGCGCAGGAAGCGGTTTGGATGAAGGAGTTCATTATGGAACTGGGTGTGGTTCCTAGTGCATTGGACCCGATGGTGATCTATTGTGACAACAATGGATCCATAGCCAACGCCAAGGAACCGAGGTCTCACAAGAATTCCAAGCATATTAAGCGCCGGTTTCACTCCATCCGCGAGCATGTCAAGGATGGAGATATAAAGATTTGTAAAGTACACACGGACCTAAATGTAGCAGATCCGTTGACTAAAGCTCTCCCTAGGGCAAAACATCATCAACATCGGAACTCCATGGGTGTTAGATTTATCACTATGTGAACTAGATTATTGTCTTTAGTGCAAGTGGGAGACTGAAGGAAATATGCCCTGAGAGGCAATAATAAAGTTGCTATTATGTATTCCTTATATATGATAGATGTTTATTTTGCATGCTAGAATTGTATTGATCGGAAACATCAATACATGTGTGTTTAATAAACAAAAAGGGTTCCTAGTTATGCCTCTCTTATAGACTAGCTTGTTGATTAACAAGATGATCAAGGTTTCCTGATCATGCACATTGGATGTTGTTAATAACAAGGTCACAACATTTGTGAAATGATGTGATGAACATTCATCCGAAGTATAGCATTACGATCAAGTCATTATGTTTATATTGCTATAACATCATACGAAGTAATCTTTATCCTTAGACCATGAGATCATGTTAATTGCTAACACCTCAAGAGTATCTTGATAACATCAAACGTCACACTATAAGAAGGTGACTATAAAGATGGGTTCAGTGCTACGAAGGTGTTATGTTGAGGCTCATGGATCAAGAGTGGAATTTGTCAATCCCGATGACGGATAGATATACTCTGGGCCCTCTCAGTGATATCACATTGAGATAGCTTGCAAGCAAGTGATGTGATCACTAGAATGTTATATCACGGGAACGAGAAAAGAGTGCATGTCGGTAACGAGATCAAACTAGGTATTTGGATACCGATGATCGAATCTCGGATATGTATTATATCAAGAGACAAAGGGATTAAATTACAAGCGTTAAAGGTTCTCACGATCACAGAAGTCATCGTTGAATATGCAGGAGTCGGTATGGATCTCCAGGTCCCGCTTCGGGTGAAATTGTTTCGGGTGAAATTGCAGAAGGTGGTTCTGCATGTGATATTGAAATATTGCAAGGGGTTATATGTGAATGTTTGTTAATTAAAGTAATTAACAAAATTCTGAATAAATTTAATAAAAGAATTTTATTAAATGAGAGAGCATTAAAATTGGAGAATTTTAATGCATTTAAAGTGGGGACTTTAAAAGGGAATGTGAAGAGGCATTTTAATATGGAGGGGTTACCACCGCATGAATGGGGGAGGTGAGGGTCATCCCCCCTATGCGCCGGCCATGGGGAAGGGGGTACCCCCCCTCCTCCTATAAAAGGCCACCCTCTCCCTCCTTCTTCCTCACACCTCCTCGTGAAGGATCTCTCTCCCCCTCTAGAATTATTCCCCCATGGTCTCAGATTAGCGAGATACATGTTCTCGGTGGCATTTCGTCTGGAAGTAGTTGCTGCTTCCGCTGGATTGCTGGAGCGAGGAGGTGGAGGTTATCCGGTGGCTTGAACGTGTGTGCGAGTACGGATGCGCTGCTGAGTTGCGGCGCTCGGACTTCCACTCGATCTTGAGATCGGCAAGTGTACAACTACATCAACCACGAGTTCCTACTCGTTAACAAAACTTGTTGTCTTCGAGGGTAAGTTCTCGTTGGATGTATGTCCACCCGTTTGCTCTATACCTAGTAGATAGATCTTGGCGTGTAGTTCTCATTGTAGGAAATTTTTTGTTTTCTATGCTGCGGACCCAACAATTTTTATGGCGCCTCGCGAAACACTCTATACCCACGGGGGATGTGCGCCATCATAGACACATGGCAAAGGATGATCTATGTTCACTTTGCGGTAGGCGGGATTCATGGAGGCACTCACTGCTAGAGTGTCTGATGAGCCGCTCGGTCTGGGCACTGGCGTCGGAACTTGTAGCAGAACATATGGATCGAACCACGGAGCCTGAACCAAAGCACTGGCTGTTTACGTTGATGCAGACCCTCAAGCACGAGGATCTCACTCGGTGCTTCATTACCCTATGGGAAATTTTGTTTGCTCGACGAAAGGCGATACACGAAGGAGAATTTCAGATCCCTATGTCCACCCATCTATTCGTGGAATCGATGTTGCGAGACCTCGACCTCTCCTCGGTTCAGGTTGCAAGGAGGGGAGGCCAACAGCAAGTGGCGCCCGGGCCTCGGTGGATCGCTCCTCCGGAGGGTTCGGCAAAGATTAACATCAACGCCGCAGTTAGCAAGCAAGGCAGTGGTGGGGCTGTCGTAGCGGTCAGTCCGACATATGAAGGTGTTTTTCTTGGTGCATCTACGGTGGTAATCCAGGGAATTATAGGCCCGGGGACCCTTGAAGTGCTGGCGTGCCGTGAAGCCATCACCTTGGGGAAGGACCTTTCGCTGGAGCGAGTCTTGGTGGCGTCGGATTGCTTGCAGGTGGTCAACAGCATGCAAAATGCTAATCTGATCTGGGAAGATTCAGCACAATTGTGCACGAGATCAAGGCAATCAAGGGAGACTTCTTGGCCATGTCCTTTGTTCATGAAAAGCGAGTTTCAAACAAAGAAGCTCACAGTTTGGCTCGAAGCTCGACTTTGCTTAGTGTTGATCGTCATACTTGGTTGTTAGGAATGTCAGACATTACCTAGTACACTTTGTAATGATTCTATGAACTCGGAGCAGCAAGTTTCTGACACACACACACTCTTTTCCTCACCAGGATACCGAAGGGGTCTGGAAAGTTTTTAATGAGACGTCTTGTTTGCTATAATAAAGGGTTTATACCCTTAAAAAAAGAAGCAGCGTACCATACCTGTATGCAAGTATATAAAAATATCTATCTACTCCCTATGTTTCAAAATATAAGACTAGACCCATTTTAGTATCAAGATGAACCTAGTTAGACACTAAAAAAAGGGTCTAGATACACTTGATTCATAAAGCTAAAACATCTTATTTTCTGAAACGGAGGGAGGGAGTATATTATTATTATTATTATAACGATTCACGTACGTTCGTGGACGTCGGTTAATTCCTACTAGGATTGGAGCACTGACTCTGCTGATTCGATCGTCGGCCGCAGTTACAGCCCAAGACCAAGTAGCCTCCACCTCCGAGATTGGAGCTCTGCCTCTGTGAGTACAGCGCTGTGGAATACAAGACCTCATTTTCCCAAGACCAAGGAAACAACTCCTCCATTCATTGTCCCACTAGAATTGCAGCAGGATAATTGGGCCGTATTTGTGGAATACAAGACCTCAGCACCAGTTATGGCAATATCAGCAAAAAATAAGGAAAATGCAGCTAAAAAGAAATATCACTATCATATGGCCACATGTGGCTACAGGAGTGCCATACCTAAGTGGGATAAAGCTGAGGCTGACCTAGAGGCTAAAGGGGTCACTCCAGCTACGTCTAGTTGGCCCTTGAGGTCAAGAAATTGGGTATTTGGGCATATGGGGCATCATTAGACCCAGAAACAGGCGAGATTGTTGCAGCCGAAGAAATTTCTACACCCAAGAAATAACTTGTTAAAGTGATGAAAGAGGTTGAAGAGGGAACGTTTGTTCCCGATAGAGAGAACGATGAGCTGACAAAGGCTCTCGGGAATCCTGAAAAGGCTGGACGAACAAGAGGGTTCGGACCTTCTTATCCATGGGTTATCGGGTTTCCCGAGCACCGTGACACGTACAGAAGCCGATCGAGAAGAACAAATCGGCAAAAAGAGAAGGATTCGGAGCAGTTCGCGAGGTTTGAAGCCACGCTGCAGGAGTATTGCCAAGAGCTTAACGAACTTAAAGGACTCCGACAGCAAGATCCTACACCGGACAGTACGGTCGGCCCATCGCAATGGAAAAGCAGCGTGGCTTCCACGGAGGGCCACGGTAATGATGCAACGATGGATGTGTACCCCGTGGATGCAACTAAGGAGAAGACTAGTTGTGAGATGCATGTTGAACTGAAGAATATATCCATGAAGGTGGCGGTCGGCTTTGCTTTACCTTCTGCACCGGGAGCGACCTACCATTGCAATCCGATTCCAGCTGGCTATGCTCGTGTCGGTGTGGATGAAATTCTACCTATGTGTCAGTCACTACAGCTTGACATCCCTGGAGGTGAAGGGGAGACGACACTAGGAGAAGTCACGAGTGGCTTCATTCTTTGGAAAAAAGAATACATCAAGTTTCCAGGCTCGACACCAAGGCCACCTTCTCCACCAAGGCAACCGTCTCCTCCCAGTGCACCGTCTCCTCCAAGTCCACCTCCAAGTGCACCGTCTCCTCCCAGTAATAGTCCAATCCATGACCCCAACACGAGTCCATCTCAATCTACGCAGCCGCCTCCACCCACTAAGGGAAAAAAGCGGAAGAATACCACCGCTCCGTCGAGCGATAACAAACGCCCGAAGCGACAGTTGTCGCCCCTCCCAAGAGTACCGCCGGTTCCTCCCAAGAGGGCTTACGACCTGACCGATGAGGAGACCGATGCGGTCGTACATGCCGAAGTGGATGCTCATTTTAAAAAGAAACAACCTGAGCCAGAGGTCCAAATAAAACCGGAAACCAAGGAGCACTTTAGGAAATTACTGACGCAGTCATCCCAAGCTCAGTTAAATGTGCCAGATGACTATACACGATGTCTTCAGAAGACATTGAAACAAAAGAGATCAAGCGGTAGAGGAAGCATCAAAAAAGAGGTTCCCCAGTAGGGGGAACAAGCAAAACAATCGAGTGGTAGCGGAAGCATCAGAACAGACGTCCCTCAGCTGGGGAAACAAGTAAAACAATCGAGTTGTAGCCGAAGAATCAAAAGAGATGTTCCCCAGCTAGGGAAACAAGCAAACCAATCGCTCCCCCCACTCCAGGTGAAGATACCCAAACCTCAACTATATGAGGAAGAACCTATGGATCCGGAAACGGCTAGGATATTGGCCGAGCAATGTGGTATGCCTATTCATGAAATTATTCACGGCGATATGCCAAGGCTGAGGTAGCACCCAAATTTGTTAACGGGGAGCCTCTGGTCAGTTCTGAGAGGCTTTGGGATATGCCAACACAAATGCGACGATTTCATGAATGGTACATGAAAGCATCAAAAGAACAGCAAAATTGGCTCATACTGAAAGTTCGAAAATCGCATTACTTCATTGAAGACGAGGTCCCTATTGAATTTACAGAATTATTTCAGTTATTCAATCTAAAGGAACTCGACAAAACTATCCTCAGTTCGTATTGTTTGTAAGTGATTACTTTATTTATGTAATTAGGTCTCTATCTCAGCTTTTTCAATTCATTGCCGGTAAGTATACTCACTATATTCTTTTGTACGCTATATATAATGATGCAAAATGAACATGCTCGATTGTAAAAGAAAGGCTATCAACGGATTTGGGTACATCGACCCACATCGAGTTCATGGAGCTATACTAAAGGATAAACCACTGGAGACCGAGCACAACTTGTTGCGGTTTCTCACGAAACAACATTTCTGTAACGAAATACTATTTCCTTACCACGATAGGAAGTGAGTTTTTGTACACATTAACTTTTGCTTACTCGATGTTCAGTGTAAATGATGAGTTACTGACGTATGTAAACCTTGCGTAGGTACCACTGGATTCTTCTAAGAATTTCACTTGACATGGGAAGAGTTCACATCATGGACTCACTAAACAAAGACATTGAAAACTACCGCATCATTATCGATGCGCTCCAGAGGAAATTTCAACCATTATCGCACTATATCGGTTTCTTTCGTTCATTTTCTGGGATATCAAGTAGTTATTAACTCATACATTAATTTTCTTTGTCGGGTAGGGTTTGGACACAGTTCAAGAAACATGTCCGCGGTCAATGGTGTGAGGAGCTATTTTTTAAATCACTCTCGGTAAGTAGTACGAGCTAAGTCCGCGCACCTATTTAATTCTAGTTTATGTGCATTTATCATGCTAGCGTTATTATTTGATTGAATTCTATTCTTGTAAAGTGCGCGAGGCAGCCACAGGGAACTAATCTATGTGGATTCTACGTATGCGAGTTCATTCGCATCAGTATTGAGAAGCCCTCGGTAAATGTTCGAGTAAGTAAACAATATATTCACTCTTTATTTTTATTACAAAAAATCGTGTTGAGTCTAATCCATACGATCTCCTCTTTACATAGTTGGACACGATGCGGGACAAGCTCCTACTAGAGGACCGCCTAATATCAATCCAAGAGGAATTTGCTGCATTTTTTCTCGACGAGGTCATAGACCCACGCGGAGAATATTGTATAAGTAGACCCTAAAGCATCCATGTAATGATCTCCATGTAATCAAATAGACATGCTCTGGGCCTTGTTGAGACTCCATATATGCTTGTAAGAGTAATTATATTATATATTGCGTTAATGTGGCCAAGTACTGTGTAGTAGCGTTTTGTATGTATACGAAAACTTGTTTCTAATAAAAACACAGAATGGAAAATAATTGAACACAAAACACAAAATGAAAAGAAGAACACAAAACCCTAAAACCCCATCCCCTGTCGCGGCAGCCAAATGGCACAAAATGTTGCCGCGGCAGGGAACCTTTAGTCCCGGTTCGTAACACGACCCGGGGCTAAATGTCCTGCCGCCCAGCGCACCTAGCAGGCCACGTGGTTGGACGGGGCTAAAGTTTGGACCTTTAGTCCCGCTTTCGCAGCCCCGGTTCGAAATCCGGGGCTAAAGGCCCTTACGAACCGGGGCAAATTGCCCGGTTTCTACTAGTGAGCTAGCCCCGATCCAGGTCGGCGACAACACGAGTGGCCTGGCCTCCGATCTGGGCGGTAGCCTGCCCACTCCCAACGATCAGGAGGAGGTAGGGCCATGGCGAGCAGGAAGAGGTAGGGCCATCCGACCAGGAGGAGCGAGGTGTAGGTACATGGGCGGCACATGTGGAAGTTGTCCGACAGCCTCTTGTTCAGTTCGGTGCCACTTGTTTGTTCACAGAATCGAATCATAGGTTATACACAGATTCAATCACCGCTAAGCACCAACAGACTTATCTAACGGACATCAGCGATGCACGATACCTAGGGGGTGAACGGAAATGAGGATTCCTATCGCGCAGATTGATGTCATGTCGCTCGATAACCGATGTCCACCTCGCCACCTGGTGGCCTGCTCCGTCCTCATGGCGGCACGCATGGTGGCGTCGGCAATGCAAGATAGGATGGACAAGTGTAGTTTCTCGATGGCCGGCGTCGCGTCTCTCATGGCCTTGGCCGACGGGCCAGCCCTTCGATGCCGCCGCCCCTGGGTCATACGTGCTGGACTTGGCCTTGGCGAGAGAGGTCCGCATCTCCGTCCACTTGTCGCACCCCTCGATCCATGCAAAGACATGGATGAACTATAACATGTTGTCGTCGTTGTCCTCACGGTAGGCAGCGATCATCTACGGAAAACACAAGTCTAAAATGGGCGAGAGCGGGCAGCGACGGGGCTGTTTACCTGATCGTCGTAGTTGGTGCCCCTGACATGGACGCGGCGCACCTCCTCCACGACGCCATGACATTTGTTGCAGGATCATGGACCAACGGTGAGACATACCAGAGTCGTTGCGGTCATGGTGCAAGTCCTTGAAGTACGGATCCAACAACCGCCGTTTTCCCTTCAAAGGAAGCATCTTCAAGGGCTATAGAACAGAGGAGGTCATTGAGTTCTGGGTTGAATTTATTCCTGACCTTAAGCCGATTGGTGTTGCTGAATCGCGGAATGAGGGGAGACTGAGTGGAAAAGGCATGCTAGGAAAGAAATCAATGATACGTAGGTACGGGCAATCATTCACTCAAGCACACTACACGGTTCTACAAAAATCCACCTTCGTGGCTTCGCTCCACAAACCTGGGGAAGCCTGACTCTTGGATTAAAGTTGAACACATGGAGACTTTCGGCAGTTGGTTGCGAACACATCTCATGAGTGACATCACTGTTGGAGAGCATCTCTACTTGTTGGCCGGGTCACCATCTTCTACTATATTGAATTTCCAAGGGTACGAGATAAATGAGAATACATTTTACACGACCGCCCAAGATAAAAAGAGGCACCAACCAAAACAGTGATATCCGCTTTGATGCAACAGACGAGAATGGGCAAAAGGACACATACTATGGTTACATAGAGGAGATATGAGAACTTGACTATGGAGTTTCTTTTAAGGTCCCTTTGTTTCGGCGCAAATGGGTCAACCTGAATGGAGTAGGTGTAAAGGTAGACCAGTTGTACTGAATGACAATAGTGTATATCAACAATCTTGGTTACAGAGACGAACCATTCGTTTTAGCCAATGATGTGGCTTAGGTTTTCTATATGAAGGACATGTCCTCCAAACCAAAAAAAAAGCAAACGAATACATCACATGATGAGCCAAATCGTCACATAGTTCTTTTAGAAAAAAGAAACATCGTGGGAGTCGAGGATAAGATAGACATGTCAGAAGATTATAATAAGTTTGATGAAATTCCTCCCTTCACAGTGAAAACTAACTCAAGCATCCCGTGAAGTAAAGAAGATGCTCCATGGTTACGACCGAAGCGATCATAAGCAAGGGACATACGCCAAGATGGGTTCATGGCCTCATATTGTGAACCTAAATTTATAAAATCTCGAACATAATAGCTCATTTTGTAAATGATTTTTTGTGATGTTTGCAATTTTCGAAGTTCAATATTTTTTGTCATGTTTGCAATGATAGCTTATTTTGTGAAGATTCTTAGCGCGGGGCCGAGCCTCGATAAACTTGTAGTGGATCTCTGATGAAATAGCATATTGTGAACCTAAAAATGATTTTACAAAAAATTATGAGCATTATATCATGTACCTCTAGTTCAAATTTGACCGGCCTCCTACCGATTTAGCAGGAATTTGTCTTTTTCATGAGGGGTGGACGGAAAGGTTTCAGATACTCCGGTTGGGAATTTTCCATGTTATATGGTCTAGTATTTTTGATAAATGGGTTGGTACCAATGTGAAACTTTAATTTGGTTGTTGCTTCACAAAACACCCCGTTTGCGACACCTCAAAAATGGAAAATGGCTTTTCCCTGCAATGAAAAGGAATACTTCCTCCAACAATATCGTAAGTCATCCCAAGATGAACATGTGTGCACAATATGGGCACATTATCATAAACTATGCCGCGATTCTAGCCATTTTCCACCGCTTCCCGCCATGTTTTCCCGCCATTTCCTTCTAACTAGGGATTTTTGTCCCGGTTGGATCCACTAACCGGAACTAAAGATATTTCCCGCCATTTCACAGCGCTTCCCGCTCTTTCTCTCTAACCGGGCTTTTAGTCCCGGTTGGAGCCACTAACCGGGACTAAAGATATTTCCTGCCATTTCCCTCCACTTCCCGCCATGTTTTCCCGCCTTTCCCTCTATATCTAGGCCGACCGCGTCATGGCTATCCACACCTTCCTCTCTCATAACAATGGATACCGCATACTGAGTCATTCTGACGCTCGAGGAGACCGAGGTGTTGTGCGCCTCTAGCTACCCATGCCCGTCGGGCTACTAGTTGCCCGCCTACTAGATGCTGAGCGTTGGAGGGGTTCCTGTCCCTCCTGTGCCTCAAGGTTCCGCCCGCTAGGCGGCCATCATGAACCACTTCTACCTAGAGCTCACCCGGAGCAGCGGATGGATCCCCATTGGGATCCCGACAACTACGACACATGGAATGCCTTCTTTGCTAACTGGCAGGAAAGGAAGATTGCCAGGTACGAGGGTGAAGGCCCGCCCCTGGTGAACCACAACGAAGCCGGTCATCGCCTATGGTGGGCGAACCCCAACGATGCATGTAAGCAAGCCTTCTTGAAGGACTGCTCCTGTATGGCCATTTTGTCCACATGCATAGAATATGTCTATGTAACAAAGATATTATCCTTGCATTCAATAGAACCAGAAAATGTTGGTTACAACTCCTCTGCTTACCTCAAGGTGCAACTTAGCCTCACTAATGGAAAAAGTGAGAAGGAGCACCTGAGCCCCTTTAATAATGAAAACAAAAGGAAGGTGATTGTCGGTGCTACACTTGGAGTTGTTGCTACTCTTATATTGCTTGCTATTGTTGCTGATATTTATCGACGATGAGGAGAGTTTATAAAGAGAAAGATGAAGAATTTGATTTTGATCAATTTTCTAGAATGCCAACGAGGTTTTCTTTTGAAAGATGATGAAAATTTCCAGGTGTATTTTGAACATACACAGCAAACAATCAAAATCTTTGCGGAGTGACTTACCAAAATTCGCGGCAAAATTCAAAACCATGTAAATAGTGACAAAAAAATAGCCACGCTGACAAGATGCTTCAGTGCTGATGAGATAGTTCTAAAACATGGTAAGAGTTCAATTTAATTATCATCAAAGATCAAAATGTCTAATATATAGCACAGTTGCGACGATAGGTTCCACACACAATACGAGCTCCACAAATATATATATCAATTAAGTATGGAAACAAATGCAAGAACATCCCAGAAGCCTGTTATTATCCAGGCATTCTGCATTCTCTTACTAAAGGGATTTGTCGCTTTGAAATATACCTGCAAGGAAGCCATCATAAGATGACAGATTCGAAAACCTATGTCTCAGCTCGATTCGACTAGTTACTAAATATACCAAGCTTGGTTCCTGCAATTTCGGGTGTCCTTGAGCTATTGAACAGCTTCTTGTCTTGTGCAGTTTTGGGTTCTTCTTTTCGCATATATATTCTTCCTTCTTGTAGGGAGAAGTGAGCTTTTTGTACTCGGACCTTAGCTGATCTAGACGATCATATTCCGAGTCTATGTTCTTGTTAATCTCGGTGATATTCGGTGCCTGCTCCAAGAGTAATAAGGGCTTAGTTTCTAGAGCCGCTGCAGTTTGCTCCGTCCCCGTGTTAATCGGAGTCAGCAAAAGCTTCTCTAAAGATCTCCACGGCCGATGACATGCCAGTGTTAGTGGCAATTTGAGGCATGCTTGACCCAAGATCTATCGGAGGTTCGTCGATCCATGGAGGAGCGAGCCAGAATAGTTTGCGCATCCGCGGCTCTCAGATCTCCCCCAGCTTCAGTAATGGTGACAAGGACGGCCTTTGGACCCTATCCTGGGGAGAGGCTGCCCTCAGTGCTCTTAGGCTGAGTAAACTCAGATCCGTCAACAATTCTGGGTAAAGCGGAGTCATCTCCAAGGTCCCCTTCATTAATGCTGTCATAGGGATCCGGATTTGTTTTGTCAGTCTCCCCACCCGCATATTCGGTAGGTGCGGATTGGTATTCGCTTTCCAGGTTGTCCATGAATAACTGTATCTCATTCTATGAGTATGAGCCGGTGTTAGCATCGATTATATCAGGAACAGAGTTGTTTTTTACTCCAGGATCGGCAGAGCCAGATCTAGAGCCAACATAACCGACAAAGTGGTGAGAGGCTCTAGCACGAAGTAGGGCACAACCCTCATGCTCGGTGAAACTTTTTACAAATTTAATCATGTTGTCAAGGCGTATCCGTGGCCCCATGGACATCTGCCTTAGTTTGTGCCGTAGAAGTGAGCCTTTAGTCAGCCCATTGATGAAGTAGGGCATCACTTCTGTGTCTGACAGTCCTTTAATTGAGTTTTTGATCTAGACCTACTTGGTCAAGAACTCTTCTGGAGTTTCATCCAACCATTGAACGAAGTGTGCCAGGTCAAGGACATCGTAGCAGCCATAGTAGCGATATCCGTAGGACTGTATCTCAACTAGGATATCCTCCTCGGGCTCTTCTTCCACTATGATATATACCCCTAGGGTAGGCTGAGTGGGTTTCTAGGAGGTGTGGAGATCTATCAACTCCTCGGACAGATCATATCCAGATTTTTCTTCCACCTTATTCTCTTCTTCCAGAGCAGGTTTGGTGGGTTTGTTAGAGACTCAGAATTCTTCTGCCTCTACGGATAGAATATATCCGGATATTTCCTCCATCATTGTCTTCACCGCTGGGGTGGGTTGGTTGGTTCGTTGTAAATCCGAATCCCGAAGGATCGGTCGAGTCAATGATGATGTGGATGCCTCCGAACAACATGATGGTGTAGCTGGTGATGTAGTTGTTAGCGGGAACCTAAGTCTCGTTGTTGGTACTATGGGTATACCGTTGACGTATAGAACGCGACCAACGGCGATGCTTTTGTTGATTCCCACAGAGTCGGATCCCACCCGTATCCGAAGTCCTAATGCCACTTTCCCCCACACTGGGCACCAACTGTCATCGTATTGATGATTGGTATGCCATGAGGGGGTCCTCGGGGCATGGAAAGAGAGGGGGTGTCACACGTGAGGTTGTCTGGGCGGGGAGCACACAAACTTACCCAGGTTCAGATCCGACTGCGGTGGTCGGATCCTACTTGTTCAATCAATCCACTATAATCGTCTAAGCCGAATGTTAAAGAGGGTTTGACTATGGTTCGCATGTGCGAGTTGATATTGCTTCTGCCCTAAGGGTTGCATGTATGCTGGCTTATATAGTCATCCGGCATAGGGCTTACATGAAGAAATCCTATCCAGCTACGGTACGGATTACAATATTGTTGGTAACTACTATATCTTGTACTTCAAGTATTTTGGTGTTGGGCTCTAGTCGGTAATCCTTTTGGCCCTTCCCATAGCCAGAGGAGCCTCTATCTATTCTCGTTGACTAGGTCGCCCGTGGAGCCATAGGCTATAACCCTGGAGGGTACCCTGGTCTCCAAGTATCATTCCCTGCCATGGGTATACCCAGAATGTATAACCCCGACAACCTCCGCGATGGTAGGCCGAACGATGGAGGGTCAAAGATCTAGGACGACGTGAAGGCGGGATATGGCAGGCAAATCGTGCATATCAACATATGGTGCGGTAGTAGCACATTGAGTGAGATGAAGACGGGCTGCGACGCCAAGCACGCAAGGAAGGGGCTAAAATGCAACACACAACTTAGCCTAAAATGGTTGAACATGAAAGGACATGTAAATCCATTAAACTTGCAGGGATAAAATGGAAAAGGGAATCGGAGAGATAACGTTCCCCTCTCCGAGGAATAATTTCATTACAGAAGGGTTTTTCTGAATGTGTGTGTCCAGGTCTTGAAACTGATATGCGCTCATTTAAGATTCACTACACAGCATTTCCTGTGAGGATGTTTTGATCCAGATGCTTTCAAGGTAATCTCCATGTTAGTCAAATAGTCAATATTTTAAATCAGAATTGTTGAAGAACGAAGAGGATAAAGCACATTGCAATCACCTTGAGAAGGCAATCCAACAAAAGTATAATTTTGCTTCATTTTTTTCTATGTGCTCGACTAACTCTGTGAGCTTGCGCAATTCTTTTTTCTCCCTGTACATGTTGTACTAGGGATTATTACATATATGGGATGTACCATCTTGCATTTTTATTTTCAGAAATAATGCCTTAGAGCATCTCCACTCGAACCCCTGTACGGCGTCCGGCCCAGCCTGATTTTGGCACCTATGGGGGGCGTCGGATTGGTTCACGATTTGGGGGGACACGGCTCCGAGTTGCACACCCATAAAACAGTACGAAAAATTTATTCGAAGATTTATTTAGTACACGAAAAACTAAAACTAGTCGTAATTATGTCTAGGCCTGCAGTACACGGCTTCGGGGTCCTCGGCGTCCTCCTCGTCGTCGTCGCCGACACTTGGCGCGTGCGGCTGGAACCTGAGCCCTTCCACGGTTTGATGCGGGTAGCGTAGGTCGTCGATCAGCGTGGACCGGTGGCGCAGTTGCTGCAGCAGCCCGCCGTACCATCCTCGGCGCGATCCAAAGAGATGCGCATGGCCGCGCGCTGGCTTGGGAACTCCTCCGGATCGCCGGTGCGCCCAAGCTAGCGCGCCGCGATAGCATACTCCAGTGGCACCTGCCACTCCGTCCTCGAAGGCTGGCCACCCGGAGGTGGGGTGCCCCGACTAGCGACACGGGCACTACCACCGCCTCTGCTGGGGCTCCACGGAGACTAAAAAGGGGATACCGCAGGCGAGGGTGATCTCCTTTAGCGATGTGCCACATCACACCGGCGAGCGTCCGGTTCGACCACCATAGCTGTCGGCCGGCTTCGTTGTGGTTAATCGGAGGAGGGTCGTCGCCCTCATACCTGGCGAGCTCTCTTTCCCGCTGATTGGCGAAGAAGGTGGTCCAGGTCGCGGTGTTGTCGGGGCACCAATTGAGATCCATCCGCTGCTCCGGCGTGAGCTCGAGGTAGTAGTGGCTCATGATGGCCGCCCGACGTGTGGAACCGCGAGGAACAGGAGGGACGGGCACCCCTCCGGCGCTCAGAGTCCAGTCGGGGGGCAGCCGGTAGCCCGGTGGACATGGGTAGCTGGTGGCGCACAGCGCCTCCGTCTCCTCGAGGGTGAGAAAGGCCCAGTGTGGGCTGTCCATGGCGAGAAAGAGAGGTGTGGAAAGAGAGTTGTGGATCTGTGGATTGCAATGGTGGCCGCCCTGGTTATAGCGGAAAAGGGCGGGAAACCTGGGTGGGAAGGATGCGCCTACCTCACTGTCAGGGCTGGCCCGCGTTGTTTTCAGCTCCATCCGGCGCCCCCGCTTGCCTCCGTAGATTGGGTTCGGCCTGGGGGCGCCGGATGTCAAATCGTGCCGCGCCGGCGTGGAAATAAGTTTGGGGGGCGGGCTGGACGCGATTTTGGGCGCCGGCACCCCATAGCCCTTTAGGAGGGGGGCTTTAGGGCCCCCGAGTGGAGATGCTCTTAATACGATTTGTTTCCGACTTAGAATTAGTTTTTCCTATAATTGATTCCAAAGTGTCGTGTTATCAATTAGTTACAAATTGTATTCTCAGCAGCTAAAATAAGGATGCATCTATTTTTTGCCAGCAGCTAAAAATGGAAAGAGCATGCACACTCAATGGAGACCGCTCGTGCCCAACCGCGGCCCCTATAAATCAACTCACCCATGCACACCCATTAGCACCCAAGCAAGCCAAATAAGACCTACCCAATAAAGAAGATCCATCTATCAAGCTAGCCAGCAGCTACCAGAATACGCAATGGAGATGAAGAAGATCGCCGTCGCTGTCCTGGTCACCGCCGCCATGTCCGCCACCGCCGTGGTCGCCTCCGAGCCAGAGGCCCACGCCGCCAGCGACGCCTCCACGACCGCTGCCACCACCCCCGCCGCGCTCCTGGTCTCTGCCGTCATGGCCTACTTCCTCTACTGATCCCTCCACGATAGAGGAGGCCGATCCATCCATTATATATCTAGAGCCGTTGCAGATGCATGATGCAACGGCTATGTTAGCTAGCCGGCTCCATTGATTCCATTCCGATTATTGTATCTACCTATCATAGATGGCTGTCGTCATTTATTTGTAACCATCAATCTATTAACGATGTGCTACATTTTGTTTCTATTCCCGAGTTAAGGCATCCGCTTCTTTTTTATGATTTTTATGATGACCAGGAAATAGAGAAAATAGGCCTATATAACTTGCGTTAGAATCGCGACAAGCAAATAACAAAGAACGAAAACAAGATCACAACAAGGGGGCACAGATTTAACGTGAAAAACCCTCTCTAACAAAGAGAGGAAAAAACCACGAGCGTTAGCCAACGAAACTTCACTATAACAGAGAGTGTTTACACAACGCTGGGATCTCACAGATACAACTCATCCCAGCCGGCGGCTTACAAAAGGTATATATAACGGTGATAACCTAGGTCATCAATGATCCGCATCAGCCCAAGCCTCCGGGGACGGGCCTCTCTCCACTCGTGAGAAGTGAGCCTCCTTAATTGAATTTGGATCATACTTCAACAAACTCAACCTTGAGACAAATCCTTTCTTGTATCATCAACAGCAATCATCTCCCTAAACAAACAAAGAAAACACTTTCGGCGCCAATAGCCGCTTAGGCTAAACAGTTATACCAACTTAACTTGAGCATAGCTCAAACTTAGCAACAGAAACAAGCTTTGTCATCATATCAGTAGGGTTATCATGAGTGCTTGTCTTGCATACCTTTAGTGTACCTTGTGCAACAATATCACGAATATAATGGTACTTGATGTCAATGTGCTTAGTTCTCTCATGGAACATCTAATCCTTAGGAAGGTATATGACACTTTGACTGTCACAGAACAGGTTAATGTAAGAATCATCCTGACAAAGCTCAGCATACAAACATTTCAACCAAACAGACTCTTTGCAAGCTTCATCTATAGCCATATATTCTGCTTCTGTTGTAGATAGAGCAACAACTGGCTGCAGTGTTGCCTTCCAACTCATAGCATATTCACCTAGCATGAACACATAACCTATGAGGGATCTCCTCTTATCCAAATCGGCAGGAAAATCTGAATCCATATAGACTGTGAGTCCCACACTAGTCTTGCCAAACTTAAAGCAAGCATTTGATGTGCCACGGAGGTACCTAAAAATCCACTGAACAACTTTCTAATATTCTTTACCAAGATTAGCCATGTAACTACTCACCAAAATCATAGGATATGATAAATCAGGACGAGAAAAAACCATGGCATACATCAAGAAACCAACAGTACTAGAATAAGGAACTCGAGACATATACTCAATATCTTCATCAGAACTAGGACATTGCAATGCTGACAATTTAAAGTGAGGAGCAACAGGGGTACTAACAGACTTTGCGTCATGCATATTAAAATGTTGGAGAACTTTCTCAACATAACTTTGCTAACTAAGAAATAACAACCTAGATATCTTGTCCCGTTTAATTTTTATACCTAGGATTTTCTTAGCAGCACCAAGATCTTTCATCTCAAATTCACTACTTAGGTGTGCCTTCAAAGTAGTGATTTCTTTCATGCTCTTGGCAGCAATTAACATATCATCAACATATAACAGCAAGTAAATAGGTGATCCATTCACAAACTTTATGAAAACATAGCTATCATACTGAGACCTCTTAAAATCTTGTGAGATCATAAATGAATCAAACCTTTTGTATCACTGTCTTGGAGATTTCTTCAAACCATAAAGTGATCTCTTCAATTTACACACAAAATCCTCTTTTCTAAGAACTATGAACCCTTTAGGTTGGTCCATGTAAATCTCCTCCTCCAGTTCACCATGCAGAAAAGCAGTCTTTACATCTAGCTGCTCAAGCTCAAGATCATGCATAGCAAAAATACCAAAGAAAGGACGAATAGAACTATGCTTCACAACCAGAGAGAAAACATCATTATAGTCAATACGTGGAATCTGGCTGAAATCTTTTGCTACTAACCTTGCCTTAAATCTTGAAGGCTCATTAGGAGACAAACTTTCCTTTCTCTTGTATATCCACTTACAGCGGATGGCCTTATTTTGCTTAGGCAAGCGCACAACCTCTCATGTGCCATTCTTTTCGAGCGATTGCATCTCTTCTTGCATAGCAGAAACCCACTTCTCGTTGTCAGTGGATGCAACAACTTCATTGTATGTAGCAGGTTCAGAATCATGCTCCACCTGTTCAGCACAACTCAAGGCATAATGAGCAAGATTATGTTTTTCAGTTAAATGACGAGGTGGAACTATATTACGCCTCAGTCTATCGACAATAATAGGCTCATGTGGTTGCCGCAAAACAATATGTGAGTGCTGAACAACATCATCATCAATGTTTTCCTCGTGAGTATCATCAACCATAGCATTATTATCAACAGTTTTCTGCAGGTGCTCCACCTGCACACTAACTCACTCCTTTCCAATAGCAATAGGTGAGAGATCTGATGGCAAGCTGTCATGATACATAATGGATTTATTGAAAACAACGTTCCTACTCAACAAAACCTTTTTAGTTTCAGGATCCCATAATTTATATGCTTTAACTCCTGAACCATAACCAAGGAATATGCATTTAACAACTCTAGGCTCTAATTTTCCATTATCAACGTGAGCATATGCAGTGCAACCAAAATTCTCAACTATGAATAATCAACAGGCGAACCTGTCCATACCTCAATGGAAGTTTTCTTCTCAAGTGGAATAGAAGGTGACTTGTTGATGAGGTAGCACGCTGTGTTGGCTGCTTCAGCCCAGAAATGTCTATGCATACCTACATTGGATAACATACAGCGAGCCCTCGAGATGATGGTCATGTTCATGCATTCAGCTACGCCATTCTGCTGAGTATAAAGGATGGTATGGTGCCTGATCATATTGTCGTTAATGCAAAACTCCTCAAACTCATTAGAACAGAATTCTATACCATTGTCAATATGTTGTACCTTTACCTTCTTTTCAGTTTGCTTTTCAACCATGACTTTCCACTTCTTAAAACAATAAAAAATATCATATTTATGTTTTAGAAAACATGGCCACACTTTTCTTGAGTAGTCATCAATAATAGTAAGCATGTAATTAGCATCACCAATAGAAGTCTTACGGGAAGGTCCCCATGCATCAACATATGCACATAATCTAATATGCCTTTGGTGGTATGAACAAAAGCATTGAATTTAACTATTTTATGCTTACCAAAAACGTAGTGCTCACAGAAATCAAACTTACTCAAGTTACAACCATCAATCAGCTCTCTCTTGACCAACTCTGCATGCCATGTTCGCTCATATGCCCAATATACATATGCCACAAATTTGTTTTACCACAATCATCAGAATCATTAGAAGTAACAGCAGCAGCTGACATGGGTATGCCCAATAGGCACCCAACTACAGCCTACCTGGTGCGGTTCGACGGAAGGCCCACTCGACGAATTGCCAAGGTCCACGAATACCAAGATAGTTCGGCTGGTATGAAGCCCATATAGACACGGACTCCCAAACACATAAGACAAGGAAGTCTCAATACTAGAGTTTGAATCTAACTTCTAACCAACTCGTATTGGTACCTGAGACCTAGCCTCCCCATATATAAAGGCTAGGAGGGTCCAATAAGGAGGGTGACTTCCCCAATAAATAGATCTACGATCTCCCACGTCGCTACAATATACAATATATCTAGACATCGATCTCTCGCATACACATACGCCAGATCTAATCTACGCATACACCGCCATCGGCGACATTGTAATCCTTCGGATCATCATCAATCAAGAGCAGACAAGCAGGAGTAGAGTCCTCTACGAGGCCTGAACCTGGGTAAATCTTCGAGTCTCCCTGTGTGCTTGTTTTCTAGCCGATCGAGATTACCAGCGCTCCTCAATTCCTCAAACCTAAGTCCATAACAATGAGCATTGATGAGTTAATCCCTCATCAATTGGCACCGTCTGTGAGAACTGGACACGCTAATGTTGCGGTCTCGACGGCTCCACCAATAGCAATCTGCGATTTGTTAGCATCACGGGAGCAGATCTTCTTCGCCTCCCTCGCATCATCATCCGGGTGGGATCCCACGATCATCGCTGTCGTTGGCCAGATCGCGTCTGCTCGGCTCTTGCGCTTCGTAACACTCGACGCCTTCGTAAAAAATGGTAGTGATTTTCATTGATGTACGACTGCAGGCAACTCGATTCCTAGGATTCTCCGTCGACACCACACGTCTCCCACGAAAGCCTGCAGAATCAGCCGCGTCATGGATTACATCAAGTTTCTACTGAGAACGCAAGAAAAAATCAGCCCTGGAAGTGCCACATGGCAACGGGATGCATCGTCTGCTGCTGTGCAGATCCGTCTGAGCTATAGGTATTGGATTTGATTAGTTCAGATCAAGGAGCAAAGCAAACACACGAGTAAAATCCAGCTTCCACGTATGTATTGCGTTATCGCAAGTCCTACATCATCACGGCAGTTGGCCGATCAAAACCCTCTTCCCATCGCTCTCCTTTCCTTAATATTCACCGTCGAGTCATCAAAGCCGTCAGAACGAATTCAGAGGCCCTCCGTTTGCTGGTCGCCCTACGCTACCGGCGCTTCCAAAGGCGAAGCTCTCGTCAAGTCTCAAAAATGTAGTCCTAGTTGAGTACGTGAGTATAAGATGAAAAGTTCAGAAAATATATCAATTCTTTGACTCGCATCAGGCTTGGTACTCGAGCTGCACTAGAAAAAGAAAAACAAGTACTAGTTGTTTAACGTGGAGAAAGCCACGGCATGCGTATGTAAAGACATCAGTATATTGCACTGGCAAATCATCGGACCGTGTGGACGACTCGAAAGATACTTCAACTTCGTTGTGGCCACCAACGACTTCAACTACGGGATCCTCTGTCACCATTAACTCTGAAGGAATCAACATCGCCATCAACTGCTGAGGTGTCCTACTCGCCATCTTCCGGCAGCTGCCCTAGTGGGCCGGAATCGACTCCGTCCGGTTAAACGCCATGCAAACCGCGACCACCGTCGGTTGTGATAACATGATACGGTCTTCGGCTGCGCCCACTCCGCCACGCGGCCCGCTACGATCTTCGGTTGCGGCAAATTGATACCACCATCGGCTTCGGTGATCTGCTGGTTGCATCGGCTCCTGCGATCCACCGATCGCATTGGCTCCCACGACCTGCGACCCTATTGGGTCCGCAGCATAGAAAACAAAAAATTTCCTATGATGTGAACTACACGTCAAGATCTATCTATTAGGTACAAAGCAAAACGGGTGGACATACATCCAACGAGAACTTACCCTCGAAGACAACGAGTTTTGTTAACGAGTAAGAACTCGTGGTTGATGTAGTCGTACACTTGCCGATCTCAAGATCGTGAGGAAGTCCGAGCGCTGCAACTCAGCAGCGCATCCGCACTCGCACACACGTTCAAGCCACCGGACAACCTCCACCTCCTCGCTCCAGCGATCCAGCGGAAGCAGCAACTCCTTTCAGACGAAATGCCACTGGGAACATGTATCTCGCTAATCCGAGACCATGGGGGAATAATTCTAGAGGGGGAGAGAGATCCTTCACAAGGAGGTGTGTGGATGAAGGAGGGAATGGGTGGCCTTTTATAGGAGGAGGGGAGTGAACCCTCTCTCCATGGCCGGCGCATGGGGGGTGACCCCTCACCTCCCCCCATTCATGTGGTGGTAACCCCTCCACATTAAAATGCCTCTTCACATTCCCTTTTAAAGTCTCCACTTTAAATGCATTAAAATTCTCCAAGTTTAATGCTCTCTCATTTAATAAAACTCTTTTTATTAAATTTATTCAGAATTTTGTTAATTACTTTAATTAACAAACATTCACATATAACCCCTTGCAATATTTCAATATCACATGCAGAACCACTTTCTGCAATTTCACCCGAAACAATTTCCGGTTTCTATTGAAACAATTCCTGCGCTTTGCAATTCTTTCGTCTGAAACATATGTGCTCCAAAATGGTGTCCGGTAACTCTTAAGTGTGCCACCCTATGGTTCGCGAATAATACAGACATGATCGAGACCCTTCTCCGATCAATAATCAGCAGCGGGACCTAGAGATCCGTACTGAGTCCTACACATTCAACGATGACTTATGTGATCGTGAGAACCTTTTGTAAGGGTTCGTAGCATGGAAAACAAAATTTTTCTATCGCATACAAACAAACAAGCCAAGATCTATCTACTAGATTGTAGCAACGAGTCGATAGAGGAACTCACCCTCGAAGATTCCAAAGCGGTTAACGAGAGCAGATTCTCGTGGGTGATGTAGTCGTACTCTTTCCGATCTCAAGATCGTGTAGACGATCCTTCCGGCGCCGCGTTCCCGCAGCGCTCCCGCAGTCGGTCACACGTTCGGTACTCGACGAAGACCTTCCTCTCCCTTGTTCCAGCAGGCAGCGGAGGTTGTAGCACTCTCCTCGCAATTCCGGCAGCACAACGGCGTGGTACCGGAAGTAGAGGGGAAATCCCGCAGGGCTTCGCCTTAAGCCGGTGCGAGTATGGTGGAGCTTATGAGAGAGGCTATTAGTGGTCTAGTAATTAGACACACCAATTAGAGGGCTCTAATCCGAAGGCTAGTGCAATTAGAAGCTCTAAACCGAAATAGCTCTAAACCGGGGTTTAGATCTAGGGTTTAGTTTAGAGGATAGGAAACTTGTGTGTGTTGGGAGGGAGCCCTGCCCCTCCTTATATAGGTGGGAGGGGCTGGCCGGCCAAGGGGAGGAGAGTTCCTCCCCAAGTCGGCTTGGTGGGGCGCCGGCCAAGGGAGGGAATCCCTCCCCAACTCGGCCTCCACCAATCCTCCTCTCTTCCCACTTCCCAAAATTGCCGTTTGACTTTCAAACTGGCCGTTTGACTTTTTCAATTTAGGATTTAAATAAATCCTTTATTTTGGGCAGCAAGAACACCTAGTACATGATGCAATCATTCCAACATGCAATGACACATTCATGTACCCTTCCCCCTCCGGAGTGCCGGACATTCCGGGACCTTCTAGAATGTTCCCGATGAAAACACCGGAACCATTCCCCAACTCCGAAACGGGACTTTCCTTATATGAATCTTATTCTCCGGACCATTCCGGATCACCTCGTGATATCCCGGATCCCATCCGAGACTCCGAACAACATTCGGTCTCTTTCTCATAATACCATAACTACTCAAACAACGTCGAATCCTTAAGTGTGTCTCCCTACGGTTCGTGAATTATGCGGACATGATCGAGACACTTCTCCGAACAATAACCAATAGAGGAATCTGGAAATTCATATGGCTCCCACATATTTCTACGATTACTTTGCGATCGAATGAACCACTTACATACGATACCAATTTCCCTTTGTCTCACGATATGTTACTTATCCGAGGTTATGATCGTCGGTATCTCTGCATACCTAGTTCAACCTCGTTACTGATAAGTACTCTTTTCTCGTTCCCGTGATATGTGATCCCTTGTGACCATGTCACATGCTTGCAAGCTAATTGGATGACATTTCACCGAGAGGGCCCAGAGAATATCTATCCGTCATGTGGATGGACAAATCCCACTCTTGATCCATGTGTTTCAACCAATACTTTCCGAACACTCAATGCCACCTTTATAGCCACCCTGTTACGGTGTGGTGTTTGATGACATCAAAGCATCCATCCAGTAAAGGTGATATGCATGATCTCATGGTCGAAGGAATTAGGTTACTATGTATCAGAAAGCATATAGCAATTGAACTATTGAAATGACTTGATCTTTATGCTACGCTTATCTATAGGAGTATGTCCACCATATCATTCTCCTAATGATATGATCTTGTTGTTGATAACATCTCAATGTTCATGATATGGAAACCACAATCATTAATCAACCAACAAGCTAGTGAAGTATAGAGGCTATACTAGGGACTTTAAATTAAGTTTACAAATCACACAAGTATTAATGGTTTCCTTGTTAATACTATTATAGCATGAATGTAAACATTTATCATAAGTGTGAAGATATGATAATAACCACTTTATTATTGCCTCTTGGGCATATCTCCAACAGTCTCCCACTTGCACTAGAGTCAATAATCTAGTTTCGAACCTTTGTGTATTCAACACCTATGGCTTTCCGGTGTTGTATGTACATGATTGCTAGTGGTCAACTGATCTCCGGATCTGACACTTCCAGGTCCGTGTGTAATTGCATGTCTTTGCGTCTCTACGCATCACTCATTCTCTAATGAGATGGCTTTGTATAAATTTGGTCTTTCGGTGTGACCTTTAGTTCTTTAGGGTTAAAACATGTTGACAATATTGTCGTACAATATATCTTCATAGTATTATCCCGCTGTGAACTACACCTAGTTTGATAACAAACTACTTGACACAAATGCCCTCTTTTGCTGCTATAATAGCAGTCATATACTTAGCCTTTTGTTGTAGTATCTGTCACAATGTCTTAACTTTGGAAATCATCCAAATCCATTATGGAACTCACTTTCCATTATATTGTGCCACCCTTAGTTTAGATTGAGATAAACTTAATCTGTACTTTGTGACAAAGCTAGTATCAATGTAGTACTTTTACAATGAACTAACCATCTATTTGTCACTTCTACAAATAATATACTCTTAGTTCTTCCAAAAGATCATAAGAATATCCTTACTATTGTCCAATGATCATCTTACGAATCATTCTGGTATATGCTCACAACATTTAGAGCATAGGACATATCTGGATTTGTACATATCACAGTATGATTGATATAAATACTCTTTGTGATTTCATACATCAAGTATCAATCTATACTTGATTATTTGTTTCACTTTACCAAATGTCAATACATTTGAATATATCATCAACATTGAACTCATTCAATCCTTTCTGTGCAACAAGAACCTTTCTTGTAGTTTCTATATTGAATTCATTCAATATCTCGTCTATGTACTTCTGGCACAACCATATTAGCGTCTATTGATGCCAAATACTTGGGTTTTGCCTAAGTCTTTCATCGGGATGAAATTCTTAATATGTGTTTAATAAAAGATACATTATTTCCAATCAACAATATGTCTTCCACATAATGTATTAGAAACTTGTCTTAGCGCTCCCACTTAATTTCTTGCAAATGCAAGCATCTTCATTGTCTCTGATGAAATTAAACCCTTTTAACAGTTTCATCATAGTGAAGATTCCAACTCCGCTATGCTCACTCTAACCATTGAAGTTTGCATATGCTTTTAGCATCCTTTGAATTGACAAAACCCTATGGACCGTGTTTATGCACATGTCCTAGGTAACGATTCTATTAGAAGAACTTGTTTTGTTTATTCAACTACCATATAACAAATTATATGTAGTGGTTGCTTTCATTAATCCGTCTAGACTAAATATCACTATGATAGATCAAATCTTGTCATAGTCAACCTTTGAACATTGTTGTGAACTCTTTCCCAACATGTCGACTATTTCATAGATGTAAAACATCCATGTCTATTTCTTTATAGATCCAGACACAACTGTAAGGTCTTACACCTTTCTCGAGGGTCCTTCAAGTTCAAAACTTGATTTCTCGTGTATGGAACTATCACGGATTTTATGGCTTCAAGCCATTTGACGGAGTCAGGGCCCATCATCGCTTCTTTGCATGTAGTCGGTTCATTATTCTCAAATAATGATTCAACCCTCAAATCTTGGTATTTGATTGTTTACCCGATCTACTTGTTTCAATAGGAACTTAGATCTCCGTGACCACAACCTTTGAGGCACGTGAGCCATGAGCATTGTTGCCGCCTCCGGAACACTTTTCGGTGCTGCGCAACTTTGCACATACAGCTAAGGTTCTTTTAACCTTATCAAAGTTCTATTGTCCTCCCACTTAACTTTTCACGAAAAATTCCTTCCAAAAGAAACTTGACGTTCTAAGCAACAAACACTTTTGTCTCCGGTGTTTATGGAGGAATACTTAATAGTCATACAAAGACAGGTTCATCCGACTTTGGTTGCAAACATCTTTCTTATGCATAGCATACCAATGTTTAAGAAAGGACAACTTGGGTTTTATCCCAAACCATAACCTTATATGGTGTCATTTCAACGGATTATGATGGAGCTCTTTTCAGTGGAAAAACGGTAATCTCTAAAGCTTTTAATCTTTAAAATATAATGGCAGTTTTATAAATTATACCTTTGATCTTACCATGTCAAACAAGGTTTAATTACATATCTCGAACGCTCCATACACTTATGGTGTTTCGGGAAAATGCAAATCCACGGAACGATTCCTTAAATCTTAGGTATTATGCTAAACTTGTAATTCAAATATCTTCCTTTATGATCTTTATCATAAACTATTCATATTCTTGTTACAATGATTTTGCACTTCATCTTGAAAGTCTTTTGAACTTTTCAAATATTTCATACTTCATCCTTATTAAGTAAATATTCATATATTCACTCAAATTTTCGGAGAAAGCATATGAAGTTGAAATCCATCGCTCTTGACTACACATAATGGACTTCGTACAACAATATGTACAAGTTCCAATTAGCTAGTCATTCGTTCCCTTTTGGCCTATGAACGAAGTTTTAATTATCTCTAGGAAAGTTTCACAAGCGTTATTTGATCAAAATCAAATAGACTCCAAAATTCCATCCATATGGATTTTCTTCATGTTTTCTTTCCAATATAATTTAAACGGCGATGTCACTTCCTAAGTGATCTTTCAATCAATTTGTCTTTCGACATTTTAGCACTAGTTTTATGGATGTGATTTCTCCAACGAGATTTGTGAATCATCCATCTTTTATGGATTACGGCAATTATTTGAACAACCCTTTTGTTCTCATAATACCTTATAAAACAAATCTTTGAAGGCAAGCTTTGATGTTTAACAAGCAACGCAATAACCCTTTATTTGTTCTCGATGAACATCATCACATATTCTTTTGCTTGTTACTTAGGCCATTGTAGTTCATGAATTGTGTTGTTTCGTATGACGATTCACACCAACAAATTCAGTATCAAATACTTGAGAACCACATTGTTTAATAAGCAAAGAATATAGCCATAACATGTATATCATCTATATACTTAAACTGAACAATTCTAGTCTTTTCTTTTCTGCCATATATTTATGAGATTCTCTTTCAATATTTCCTTTTCTATTTGAAAGAATCTATCAATATCAATAGTGGAGTCATACATATGACATATAGTCCAAAGCGTGTATAATTAAATACCAATGTCTTTGGACTTGCACTTTGAAGTAGATCACCATCATCAAATATTTGGTGTTCTTTCAAATTCCTTACTTTAGTAATCTCTTGGTGTAGTAAACATTTTACCTACATCAAATATTCACCCTTATCATGGAATCGTCCATGATCAAGCTGCTTTTAGCTTATAACGATGAATTATGAGTATAATGTTGCTATCCAAAACCTTTTGGAGGATTAGGACAACAAGTGTCTCCAACCTTCTTGCAAATTCTCATCAAATATGAGAACATGACTTTTGCCATATTATACTCTATCATGTTGCAACCAAAACTTCGTTTCAGATATCACAATATCTTCCACACATTATGGTTTCTGAAACAACTCTTTCAGATCCTAGATAACCTTGATATTAAGGGAATCCTTTGAATATCAAGAATCATGGATACAAACATGATACTTATATACTAACACTTGGAATTGTTACTCTTGATTTAATACTAATTATTAAACTTCATGGAGTAACCGGAATTTACTGAAAGTTTGCAATAGGACTTTTAAACTTTAGATTAACACTTCAAAACAATACGATACCAGTTCGTAAAGTATCTAACCAGAATTCTATAGTTCTATCATCTCAATTATAACTAAGCGCAAGGTGGTAAACGGATGCCAATGACTACAACAACTATGCAAATTCACTTTGATTTAGTTTATGATAAATTGAGTTCTAATTAATAATTAAATTAATCTAGGTGAACTCCCACTCAAAACAATATCCCTCACATTGTTTTAGTGATCACACGAACCAAATCCACCACATCAAAACCGATCATCACGAGAGTTGATATAGCTTCAATGGCGAACAATCAACATGTTCATCATATCTACTATATGACTCATGCTCTACCTTTCGGTAATCCGTGTTCCTGAGGCCATGTCTGTACATGCTAGGCTCGTCAAGATCAAACCTTAGCTACCGCATAAGCAAATCTGGCTTGCTTACGTTGTATTCACCCGCGGAATCAAAGGCACCCGATCATCACGTGGTGCTTCGAAGCAGCAAGCTTTGGCAACGGTGCATACTAAGGGTGAACACTTTAGAACTTGAAATTTATGTGTATGAGGGATCATCTTATAATGCTACCGTCGTCTACTAAGCAATACAAGATGCATAAAGGATTAACATCACATGCAATTCATAATATGTGATATGATATGGCCTTTCTTCTTTGTGCTTCCGATCTCCATCTTCAAACACGAACATGATCTCCATCATCACCGGCATTGCATCAAGGTCAATGACGCTTCACCATGGTTGTCGTCCACCAGCTTCAACTATTACAACTATTTTGAATAGACACGCAGGTCTTAACAGAAATTAAAGACAACCATATGGCTCCTGCCGGTTGCCAACTTACAATAAGGAACATTGCATACATCAAATATGATCACAATCATGGCCATATCACATCACTGCACACCCCTGCAAAACAAAGTTAGACGCTTCTACTTTCTTTGCATATTTTACGTGGTTTGGGGCTTTCCATAAGTGTCGTTCTAACCTACGAACAAGAACCACAACATTGATACTAGCATTGTTGATTACCCGTTGTAAATTGGATCTTTACTATGCTAGGAGAAACAGGCACCCGCAAAGCCACTTATGCAATACAAGTTGCATGTTAAGCGTGGAGCAAGTCTCATGAACGATGTCATGTAAGGTTAGCCCGGGCCGCTTCATCCCAACATACCGCAAGATGCAAAGTACACGCAAAGCAATCTACAATAAAAGCATCAACGCCCACAATGACCATTGTGTTCTACTCGTGCAACAGATCTACATATAGACACGGCTCTGATACCACTGTAAGGGTTCGTAGCATGGAAAACAAAATTTTTCTATCGCATACAAACAAACAAGCCAAGATCTATCTACTAGATTGTAGCAACGAGTCGATAGAGGAACTCACCCTCGAAGATTCCAAAGCGGTTAACGAGAGCAGATTCTCGTGGGTGATGTAGTCGTACTCTTTCCGATCTCAAGATCGTGTAGACGATCCTTCCGGCGCCGCGTTCCCGCAGCGCTCCCGCAGTCGGTCACACGTTCGGTACTCGACGAAGACCTTCCTCTCCCTTGTTCCAGCAGGCAGCGGAGGTTGTAGCACTCTCCTCGCAATTCCGGCAGCACAACGGCGTGGTACCGGAAGTAGAGGGGAAATCCCGCAGGGCTTCGCCTTAAGCCGGTGCGAGTATGGTGGAGCTTATGAGAGAGGCTATTAGTGGTCTAGTAATTAGACACACCAATTAGAGGGCTCTAATCCGAAGGCTAGTGCAATTAGAAGCTCTAAACCGAAATAGCTCTAAACCGGGGTTTAGATCTAGGGTTTAGTTTAGAGGATAGGAAACTTGTGTGTGTTGGGAGGGAGCCCTGCCCCTCCTTATATAGGTGGGAGGGGCTGGCCGGCCAAGGGGAGGAGAGTTCCTCCCCAAGTCGGCTTGGTGGGGCGCCGGCCAAGGGAGGGAATCCCTCCCCAACTCGGCCTCCACCAATCCTCCTCTCTTCCCACTTCCCAAAATTGCCGTTTGACTTTCAAACTGGCCGTTTGACTTTTTCAATTTAGGATTTAAATAAATCCTTTATTTTGGGCAGCAAGAACACCTAGTACATGATGCAATCATTCCAACATGCAATGACACATTCATGTACCCTTCCCCCTCCGGAGTGCCGGACATTCCGGGACCTTCTAGAATGTTCCCGATGAAAACACCGGAACCATTCCCCAACTCCGAAACGGGACTTTCCTTATATGAATCTTATTCTCCGGACCATTCCGGATCACCTCGTGATATCCCGGATCCCATCCGAGACTCCGAACAACATTCGGTCTCTTTCTCATAATACCATAACTACTCAAACAACGTCGAATCCTTAAGTGTGTCTCCCTACGGTTCGTGAATTATGCGGACATGATCGAGACACTTCTCCGAACAATAACCAATAGAGGAATCTGGAAATTCATATGGCTCCCACATATTTCTACGATTACTTTGCGATCGAATGAACCACTTACATACGATACCAATTTCCCTTTGTCTCACGATATGTTACTTATCCGAGGTTATGATCGTCGGTATCTCTGCATACCTAGTTCAACCTCGTTACTGATAAGTACTCTTTTCTCGTTCCCGTGATATGTGATCCCTTGTGACCATGTCACATGCTTGCAAGCTAATTGGATGACATTTCACCGAGAGGGCCCAGAGAATATCTATCCGTCATGTGGATGGACAAATCCCACTCTTGATCCATGTGTTTCAACCAATACTTTCCGAACACTCAATGCCACCTTTATAGCCACCCTGTTACGGTGTGGTGTTTGATGACATCAAAGCATCCATCCAGTAAAGGTGATATGCATGATCTCATGGTCGAAGGAATTAGGTTACTATGTATCAGAAAGCATATAGCAATTGAACTATTGAAATGACTTGATCTTTATGCTACGCTTATCTATAGGAGTATGTCCACCATATCATTCTCCTAATGATATGATCTTGTTGTTGATAACATCTCAATGTTCATGATATGGAAACCACAATCATTAATCAACCAACAAGCTAGTGAAGTATAGAGGCTATACTAGGGACTTTAAATTAAGTTTACAAATCACACAAGTATTAATGGTTTCCTTGTTAATACTATTATAGCATGAATGTAAACATTTATCATAAGTGTGAAGATATGATAATAACCACTTTATTATTGCCTCTTGGGCATATCTCCAACACCTTTAACGCTTGTAACTAAATCCCTTTGTCTCTCGATATATTACATGTCCGAGATTCGATCATTGGTATCTCCATACCTAGTTTGATCTCGTTACCGACATGTACTGTTTTCTCGTTCCCGTGATATAAAATTCTAGTGATCACATCACTTGCTTGCAAGCTATCTCAATGTGATATCACCGAGAGGGCCTAGAGCATATCTATCTGTCATCGGGATTGACAAATTCCACTCTTGATCCATGAGCCTCAACATAACACCTTCGTAGTACTGAACCCATCTTTATAGTCACTCTATTACAGTGTGACGTTTGATGTTATCAAGATACTCTTTCGGTGTTAGCAATTAACATGATCTCATGGTCTAAGGATAAAGATTACTTCGTATGATGTTATAGCAATATAAACATAATAACTTGATCGTAATGCTATACTTCGGATGAATGTTCATCATATCATTCCACCAATGGTGTGACCTTGTTATTAACAACATCCAATGTCCATGATCAGGAAACCTTAATCATCTTGTTAATCAACAAGCTAGTCTATAAGAGAGGCATAACTAGGAACCCTTTTTCTTATTAAACACACATGTATTGATGTTTCCGATCAATGCAATTCTAGCATGTAAAATAAACATCTATCATCTATAAGGAATACATAATAACAACTTTATTATTGCCTCTCAGGGCATATTTCCTTCAGACCCATCCACCTCATCAACTCTACACCTGGGGCTCCCTCCTTTACGGCGACCCGCCGTGTCCTTTGACTCCGGTGACGCGCTGCAACCTTTAGCTCCAGCGACTCAAGGGCTCCCTCGGCATCGGTGACATGTTGCATCCTTCGACTCCAGCGACCCACTGTGATCTTCAGCTCTAGCGACTCGGGGGCTCCCTCCTCTATGGCGACCCGCCACGTACTTCGACTCTGATGACCTGCCGTGGCCTTCGTCTCTGGAGACTCGCTGCTGCCATCGGCTCCGGTGATCTGCTATGGTCTTCGATTGCGGACCCTCTACAATCTTCGATTCCCTCATTGATGACCCACCGGTGGCATTGGCTCCTACGATCCGCTAGTCGCATTAGATCTCGTGACCCGTTCACCTCGTCGTCTACGAATAAAGCTAAGTTTTTCCTCTACTTACAACTGATTCTATTTAACTCGCACTCGAAACACTCAGGGTTTGCGCCCTCTTCGAGTAACCTAATGTGTCGTCGAATTCACGCACTTGAGCACCTCATACGCGACAGCCCGAGTAGCTGATTCTGCCTGATCGTCGAATCCATGAACTCCGAGTACCTCGGCAAGGCATTGAGACTAAGGGTAATCAGGCTAACAAAAAGGCCTAGCATGTAGTACAAAAGTGTCGACTCGATTGGCACCAGAATTTTACTTTGCAAACCGACATGCAAATATCCTTTACAAGATACAAGTACTTCATGATTCTTCATGTTTTATGCAGCTTATAAGGATGTCGACTTCGTCGAGCTATTCTATCGGGTCATCCAACAGGAGTCGACAAAACAACTGGCTACGATATACACTCAAGACTCGAGTTGAGTCCCCCCTCGAATGGTTGCATCGCTGGATGCTACAAAACACGCGACCCTCACCGTGCACCTGATAGAAACGATTGCGTCGAATCCATCCGCATCATCAACTCACCCGGCTAGAACTCCTGGTTTCTCCTCACATGATTTTCGACTATGACTGCAAGATACAAGACTTGAGTCTCCGCCGGAGTCTACGACTCCGCCAGACACTCAGGGGCTACTCCAAACTGGAGCGCTGGACACGCATATAAAAGATTTTTGAGTGGCACGCTCCGAATCCTCACTCGAATCTACGATTCGACTAAGGACTCCGGGGCTACTCCCATAGGGAGCGCTGGTCGCGCATTCGAAAAAGCGCCAGCGTTGATGGCATTCGCAAGATCATCTGAAGTACTTCCGAATTGTTTTTCCTACGCACCGATGACTATAAGTCTCTGCTCGAGTCTACGAATCGAACAGACACTCGGGGGCTACTCCCATAGGAAGCGCGAGTCGTGCACCCTATACTTCATTGTGTGAACTGCGTCCACAATGTCGACTCGCTTACATCAATCAAACTCATTGGCGAATTCACTCACTCAAATTGCATTGTCATGTTCAGAGACAATATCTCCTTGGCCACCCGAAACACCTCAGTGGTGATAAACCTTCGGATGCTGTGTCCACAACGTAAAGATAAGACCTATAGATACAATCTAATGGCCTGGCAACCGCATCCGATGTGCTCTACCAGATATATACCGTGTCTACGACATGAAGAAAATCCCAACAGACGCGTTGGGTACATATGCATTAAAACTAAAGTTCAGCTCAGTAAGACCTCCGCAGCATGAGTCAAACTACGCTAGCAATTTCTGAATTCGAGTCCAGGGACTCAAATTTGAGTACATAGCGTTGTTTTTGCCCTAGAGCAATTGACTGGTCCCGATTCGTCGAGCATACCAGGCACGTTTACCATCATCCCTATGAATTACTATAAATTCGACTGACCCGGTGAACTTCCAGGTGAAGTGCTTTGCACTCGACATAACTGTCGACTCTGGCATCCTAATGCAAGACTCAAGACTTCTAAGTCTCCACCCGAATCTACAATTCGCATGGACACTCGGGGGATACAGACATGGGTATGCCCAATAGGTACCCAACTATAGCCTACCTGGTGCGGTTCGACGGAAGGCCCACTCGACGAATTGCCAAGATCCACGAATACCAAGACAGTTCAGCTGGTATGAAGCCCATATGGACACGGACTCCCAAACGCACAAGACAAGGAAGTCTCAATACTAGAGTTTGAGTCTAACTTGTAACCAACTCGTATTGGTACCTGAGACCTAGCCTCCCCATATATAAAGGCTAGGAGGGTCCAACGAGGAGGGCGACTCCCCCAGTAGATAGATCTACGATCTCCCACATCGCCACAATAGACAATAGATCTAGACATCGATCTCTCGCATACACATACGCCAGATCTAATCTACGCATATACCGCCATCAGCGACATTGTAATCCTTCGGATCATCATCAATCAGGAGCAGACAAGCGGGAGTAGGGTCCTCTACGAGGCCTAAACCTGGGTAAATCTTCGAGTCTCCCTGTGTGCTTGTTTGCTAGCCGAGCGAGATTTCCAGCGCTCCTCAATTTCTCGAATCTAAGTCCATAACGATGGGCATTGATGAGTTAACCCCTCGTCAGCAGCAATACCAGGCAAAGTTCTACCTCTAAGAACATATAACTTAGCCAAATTCATATCACCTTTCATGTGAATAATAGAACCCTTTGATACCTTTAACAATCTACACCCACCGGCGTACTTGTATCCATCAACGTCCATCGTACTCAAGGAGATCAAATTTCTAGCCATGCTTGGTATGTGCTTCACCTTAGTCAACGTGCGTGTCATGTCATCATCTGTCCTGATCTTAACAGATCCAACGCCGAAAATATGGCATGGGTTGTCATTCCCCACACGCACAAAATCTCGAGTCTGCACAGACTCATATGAACTAAACCAATCTTTGTTATTGTAAATATGAAAAGAACATGCAGTATCAAGTATCCATTTATCATGATGAGAAGCACAAGCAGCAAAAAAAAGCTAAGCATTCACCATCAGAGTTATTACCAGAAACAACAGCAGCCTTACCAGCACCTTCAGACTTATATTTCGGTTGGTAAGTTCCGTTCTTTTTTCCTTATTCTGTAGCTTCCAACAATCATCAATAAGATGATTAGATTCCTTACAATACCTCCAAAACTTGTCCTTTCTCTTAGACTTCGAACGACCTCTACCGTCCTTGCTCTTATCTCGGTTGACGTAGTTGTTAAATCTCTGCTCGGTCCTGTCACGAACCTACAGAGCCTCAGCCTTGGATGACGACCCTTCTGCCTACACCATAGTTTTCATCTTTTCCCTCTGTTTGAGGGCTTCTTTTACTTCGTCAAGGGTTAGTTCATCATGGCTCAACAATATTGTATCACGAAAGTGTGCATAAGAACTAGGCAGCGGGCATAAAAGTAAGAGACCTAGATCCTCATCATCATATTATACTTCCATAGACTGTAAATCAGAAATAATCTATCTAAAAACAGATAATGGATCCATTACTGATCCACCTTCTTGCAGCCTATGCGAGAACAACTTCATCTTCACATGCATCTTACTGGTTAGATCCTTTTACATGCAGATCGATTCCAGTTTTAGCCAAAGAGCAGTAGTATATTTCTCTATCAATAGTTCCTGCAAAATATTATTAGACAGATGAAGTTGAATCAAAGACAAAGCCTTATGGTCCTTCCGCTTATCTTCGTCGGACCAGGTCTTCGCATCCTTTTTTCTGAATCCTTCCAGCGCTTCATCCAGAACTGAAGTTTGGGCGAGAATCGCCCGCATCTTCACCTGCCACAAGCAGAATCTTGTGGTGTGGTCTAGCTACGGTAGATCGAACTTCAATGACAACATATCGCAAACCCTAGATTAGAAACCTAGGGCTCTGATGCCACTTCCTAGAACCGTGACAAGCAAATAACGAAGAACGAAAACAAGATCACAGCAAGGAAACACAGATTTAACGTTGAAAATCCTTTCCAACAAAGAGAGGGAAAAACCACGGGCGCCAGCCAGCAAAACTTTACTATAACGGGGAGTTTTTACACAACGTCGGGGATTTCACGGATGCAACTCATCCTAGGCGGTGGTACAAGAGGTATACATAATGGTGGTATCCTAGGTCATCAACGATTCGTATCGGTCCAAGCCTCCGGCGACGGGTCTCGCTCCGCTCGTCAGAAGTTAGCCTCCTTAATTAAATTTGGATCATACTTGAACAACTTTTTCCATGAACACAGTTGCACCACCGGTGGTTGTCGTCGTTTGCGGGGAGATGGAAACGTGCACGAGGAGCACAGCTTGTACTCTATGTATATACTCTTGCGCTGCCAACACCTCCTCCTCGACAACATTTGGATCGCCATGGTTGTCACCTCGTGGCCGCTCCAGTGGCTGCATAGGAGCAACACTTGTCGGTTATCCAACAAAATCGAATAAGTTTCTATATCCATAGGCGCACGCACTTCCTTCCTGCACGACAGTGTCGCCTTGATATCGGACAACCAGCTGCCAATAATAGGCGAGCTCATGGACCTGGCCATGACCTCAGATTTGGATGTTCTCGACTTGAGTTAGAACCTGGCCATGCATGCATTTGTGATATCTTTGCTTGATTTGTAGTCTTTGAGTAGCTAGCTCGCGTCATGGAACGCTGATTGATTTGATGCCGGACAGTACAATCAATTGCTAGCTCCAATTACTAGTACAGTAATATTTATCATGTGCCAAAGTTCCACTGACTTTAGACCATCAATAACAACAAAGCATTTTTCTTCACGCAGCAGCAGAAGCTTAAGACTTGCTTCAATTGGGTCTTGGCGCCCTTCCATCATACTAAACACTGCAGTTTGCTTGGCTCGTGGGGGTTTTCAGAAAAAGGGTGTATGGCAGGAGTTGTTACACAATAAGTAGCTTTCTCAAAAATCTGACTAGTAAACCGACAGATTCACCATTTTTTTTTAAAAGACGATTTCTTTAGCAGAGGTCTTTCTAAGATTGGTGACGGCACTAAGGCGAGATTTTATGAAGATACGAGTGGCTAGGCACAACCCCGCTAGATCAACAATAAAAAACCAACGGTCAATTCACAGTTAAAAGCATGTACACCGACCTCATTAATGGACATACAAGGTACCTGTGTAAATATCTATGGAAATTGAAAATCTCACTGAAAATAAAAATATTCATGTGGTTCCTAAGTAAAAAAAGTTGTACTTAAGTCAGAGATAATTTGGCCAAGAGAAACTGGAATGGGAGTAACAAAAGAGCACTTGCAAAATCCTACGAATACAACTAGTTAACCAAGTAATTCATCATCTTGGGAAAATCTTCGAATTTTCAGCCAGCCATGATTTCCAACCCAAGTATATGCATACACGACACGAGTTGTTCAAAAGAAAAAAAAATCACAGAATGAATTACCAAAGGTTCTAAACTATGCTCCAGTCCAGATGGATGGGGAAGCAAAGCAACCACAGCTGCCAGGGTCAAACTAAGCCTGTTTTTTGTGCATCTCATCTCAGTCTGCAACCAACCAACAATCAAAGAGCTATAGTACTACAAGCTGCTGATTGCCTATCCCTAAATACCTAATAATAACTCGCCTCCATCCTACCGATCGACTCACAGACATGTACCAGACTTTCAACTCAGGAGAATACTCTAGGCTACCAATCAGCCATCCATCCACCCCCTACATCCACCCCATGTCCTAGCTGGATCGCTAGCCTACACCCCCTACTCCCGAATCGAGTTTATGTCAATGTTACAGGACTGTGACTCCATCTGCCGCATCATCCCGGTCCACCCTCCTCCACTGCCCATCATCGCGTCCTCCTCCTCCTCCTCCCCCTCCTCGCGGGGCATCTGCATCGGCGCCACAGTCATCAGCGGCGACGGGGTCTCCTCCTTTTCCTCGCCTTCCTCACCGCCGCCGTTTGCCTCAGGACCTCCTGCGTCTGCCTCCTGCTCGGCCTTGCCTTTCTTGCTCTTCTTCTTCGACCCAGCGTACATGAAGCTCCCCACAATCACCTGTATGTAGCAGCACCGCACAAAGATTGTTTTAGACACATGTTTAGCACAACAGACCAGTATTGGGCTCCTGCCTTCCTTTTCAAGTTATCCAAATAGATTGCATGCTCATCTTTCAGTAAAATGTGAGGTAACAGAGCTCTGATTACCTGAACGGTCCCAGATGCCGTCAGGACTCCACCAACACTCCCTCCGATAACCCTGTGATCAGAGCCGCACAGCGCTACGCACAGCCCTCCGTTTCGTGTGCGGGAAACACCGTCATCTATCACCACATACGATCCAGACAGGCACAGGATCTCGAATTGGCCCTGTCAAACGATACTGGATACATAAGAATATATATTACATGGCCACGGGAAGGGGGAGAAAAAGTGTTTCAGTAATAGGTGTTCTCCGTGAACAATGTTATATAAGTGAATCAAAATCTGCAAACATGAACAAATAACTCCTGTCCTAAGTTGCAAACAGCACAAATCACTTCCTTTGATAAGCAAAGGGGTAAATCAGTAAGATTATGGCCAAGAAAAAAAAGCCAAGTTCACACTTCCAGGGAGACAACAGACCAAACGGCGTAATACATCAAAGATGCAGCTCTTAAATAAATATGGAATAAATGGGAACTAGAACACTGAGATGACAAGTACTAGAGAGAACAACTGCCACCGCTGCCAGTAACAAAGCATAATTAATGGACCATCCAGTTATCGATAATAGGACCATACTAACACTCCCATGACCAATCCCAGCAGCCTTAAGAAGTTTCTCTTCCAGATTCCACAGGATAAAAATGAAATGAATAGGTTAATGACAAATAAAACAAAGGTTAGTTTTTTTTTAAGCTTTTTACTATAATAGGGGGGCCCCCTGCATCCCTTTATTAAAAACTTAAAACAGTCCCAAAGTCTTATGTACAAACTTACAAAACAGAAGAAAGAAGAGACTATTTACAACAAACTAGTGCACAGAGCTAAGCCATATGATGAAATAGATTTTGCAGTAGACTCGTTCACCCTATGTGTAAGCAAGGTGACACCATTGAAGAAACCAGCCTTCCAAAGGTTGATCCTTTGATCTATGATATTAAATACAGGCACATAAGTAGAATAGCCTACTGATTGGCTGTGAAACCATTTTCTATCAAGGATAACAGAACAGTTAGCTTGGACCATCCACATATGGATAATAGAAGAATACTGACAAGAGACTACAAGGCATACAAATATCAGTCTCTTGACCAGTGGTACTAGGCTTGTAGGGAGAAGCCAGGATCAAGATGCAGTTGTTCTTGTTAGCCTAATGGTAAAACATTTTTTGTCAATGAACTGGTAGAAGTTCACTGGGTAATAGGATAGCTAACATGGAATATTTTAAGCAATCTTTGTTACAGTACATAATAGATAATAAATACTGCAAGACCAATAGATATTGATATCTTGACATGACTGGTACTAGCACCCACGAGAACATACCTCATATGTAACTACACTGCCAGAGCTTGCATCCTGATGAAGGGTTGCTGTGGAGACAGCCCCTGATGCTGAAATAATGCAGACTGCCCTTGGGCCTTGCTGTGAGAAGGACATTATCCTGGCTGCAACATCCTGCAAAATGAGAATAGGCACCAGCCAAGTTATAACTGTACGTCATGCAACAAAATGTGCATAATAATAATACATATAAAACTATTAGTCAATCTCTTTTAGGATGTTTAAGCCAGCATAGACGATGTGGGGAACTAGATTCGACACTAACTATATATAATGGTTGAGGAACAAAAGTTTTAATAGTTCCTGACCAAATAATAATGTCCTTGCGACAATAATAAACAGAAAACTGTTGATCAGCCGTTTAAGCAACAACACACATAGATCTGGTGTGGTAACAAAAGCTTGAAAAACAAACTCTTCCACAATATTGTGGAGAGGAGGATCAGAACCACTGAGAGGGGACAATTCAACATCAGCAAGTCGTATTGTTTTAGAACGAAGAACGCGTAACACGGCTCTAGTAATACAACCGAAGCTATCTTGGAACAGTCTCATTTACCTACCTACCTACCTACCACTAATGACTCCGTCGAGTTACGTCCATTCTAGAACCTAGAGAAGAGAAGAAAACGGATGTGTTACACATGAATTGGCCTGCAACTTCTGCAAAACCGTAGAGCAACTTGGAGATAAGCGCGCGCACGCGCACACACACACACACAGAGAGAGAGAGAGAAACTGCACATGGACAGCAGACGATGATGGTACAAAACATATAATCGTACCTCCCCTGGTGGGATGATGATGACGTGGGGAGTGAACCCCGTCCCGACGGTGCCGAGGAATGATTCCCCTGCAAAAGAAGAAGATAAGAAAACCGTGTCAAAGAAGAACCCGTGCTACCAAGGCGTATAAGCAGCTAGCTAGAGCTGTTCATACAGACAGATTCTGGTGAGAAAATAATACACACACTAGACTAGTGTTCCCTTTCTTCTTCTTGGGAATGAATGAATGGATGGATGGATGGACAGTTATTTGTTTGACAGCAGGATGGTAATTTCCAAAATCAAACAGACGACGCAGTGTGGGGCCGTGAAGGAAGGGTGAATCCAATCCATAGTCGCACGGCACGGCACGGAACAGAGGGTCCGGCCGAGATTACCTACCGAGGGAGGCGAGCTGCTGCATCTTGCCGGAGCCGGGCGGCCTTCCCCGCCGCTTCTCGGGTCCAGGCACGATGAGGACGAGGGCGTTGGAGGGCGATGATGGCGACGGCGACCCGTCCGGCTTGTATTTGCGGGGCCTTCCCCGCTTCTTCCTCGCCAGATCATCCTGCTGCTGGGGGGCGGCTGTGGCATCGAAATGGTGGTTCCGGTAGTCGTCAAGAGCAGGGGGAGGGAATGCGGAGGGCGGCGGCGGTTGGGTGGCGGCTGAGGCGGAGGGGGAGGGGGATGGGGTGGGGCGGTGGTGGATGTAGTAGGGGGATGGGGAGGAGGAGGAGGAGCCCGAGGCCACCATGGAGTCCCTGGAATCCATTCATCCGACGACGACGGCGACGGCGACGGCGACGGCGTAGGAAGAAACCCTAGCAGGCAGGAGCTCGCTGGAGTAGGTGGGGAATCCCTCGCTCCTAAAACCCTAGAGAAAGAAAAAACACTCCACTCCACTCAACTCGGCTGCTCCAGTCCAAACCTAGCCAATGGGCCGGCCCGTACCATTGGATACCCGATGTATCCAATGGGTATGGAATTTTTCTATTTACACACCCATGGGTAACTTTTTTTTTGTCTCATATCCTACTTCTAATGGGTTTTTACCTCAAGGGTACGTGGGTCATGGGTACCCATTGCCATCCCTACCAGCAGGCATCCAAAAAACGCGGCTGCAGCGTGCTGTAAAGGTTTTGCCTGCTACTTCACTAGGCGCTGCATTTTTGCGCGCTCGCCAAGTCGCAGTTTACCAGGCGCTAGAAATGCAGCGCGCGAATTTTTGCGATAATTACCGTCATGCAATATCATAGACGACAACGAGGCACGATGTTTGGTAACGCAGTTCGACATACGCCTACTCTGCGGGGCATGACTATGGACGCTCCTCCCCAAGATACCGCAACGGTCGCCCTAGACGCTAGCACAAGTCGTCGGCTCCTCCTGCAAGCCTATTGTTGTCAAGTCGTCATAGGTTACAACCGTGCCCCCCCCCCACCCACCCCACCTACACACATTACATGGTAGGCACAGGCTACAAGAGTCTGACTCTACTACTACTCGTGGTCTATCCACACATTACAACTCCAAGTCCTAACATAACCCAACTCGTACATAATATTCGACACAAATTACAACACGAGCAGCACAAACACCAATTTCACATACATATAGCCTCCAACAAGATCAAACACACATATAAAAATTTACCAATATTCACCAAGCATGGCATAATTCAAGAGCAAGTTCACACAACAAAGTTGAACAAGTTCATAAAACAAATCAAGCATGGAAATCATCAACGATCAACATCGTTGTAATCGGTTCCATCACCATTGTGTGATTCAACATCATTTGAAACATGGATGGTGTTGACATGCGCCATCGAATCTCCGTAGGCATCACTCTTGGGAGGCATTGGAGCAACCATAGAGGACATGAATCCACCTGATGGTGGTGCCATGCCTCCGAAGCCACCCATGCCGCCATAGGTTCCATTCCCTCCCAGAGGCGCACTCATGTCTCGCATGTCGACATAGGCTCCATATCCTCCCGGAGGCGCACTCATACCTCCAAAGCCACCGATGGATGCACGCATGCCCCCAAAGCCTCCCCTGGTTGCTCCCATGTCTCCAAAGCCACCCATGGGTGAACTCATCCCTCCAAAGCCTCCCGGAGTTGCTCTCATGCCTCCAAAGCCACCCATGGGTGCACTCATACCTCCAAACCCACTCACCATTTTTGCTAGCATCTCTTTTTAACCAACACTTCATCACGGCACATGTTCACGTATTATTTTTTCCTTTCACCGAGGTTGGAAGTGTCCATGAAGAAAAGAGCCTTCTCTTGCTCCATGATTCGGGCATGTTCTTACAATGGCAACCTTCTTCTCTTCCAATGCCAACCTCCTCTCCTCGGTGGCCGCCCTCCACTCCTCCAAAGACACTTGGGTTCATCGTCTCAACCACCGCCAAGACGCCCGACCACTTTTGTCAATTGGTGTTAATGACCGACCAATGAGACCAAAGAGATTACTTGGAGCACTCAATGCCACTTGTGTTGCTCTTATTGAAGAACTCCTTGATTCTCACCCAATATGTATCTCTTGTTTGATCGGTGCCAACAATAGGATCAATACCAATGTCGCACCATGCCTTGCATAATAGTTTCTCTTATTCCATGGTGTAGTTGGCTGCTCTTCCTCTCGGTCCATTGATGACCCATAAGTATAGGGGTGTATCGCAGTATTTTCGATAAGTAAGAGTGCCGAACCCAACAAGGAGCAGAAGGTGTTGGCTAGTGGTATGGATCAGGAATTCTCTGCAAATACTCAGCAAACGGATTTTTAGGGGTTTTTGATAAAGCAAGTAAATAAAGTACGAGTAAATAAAAGACAATAAGAACAAATGCAGCAAGTGGCCCAATCATTTATGCAGCAAAGGACAAGCCGGTTGTATTACTTAAGATGACCAAACGTTCTCGAGGACACATGGGAAGACTGTCAAGTGCTTTCACTTCATATAGTTAATTAATCTTCTTTAGCTTGCTAAGTGTTGTGTGGGTGAACCTGTGCTAATGTACCGACCTTCCTAGGACTAATACATACTTGTGATTATACCCCTTGCAAACATCTGTAAGTACAAAAAAGTAATTAAAGTAGAAACCTAACCACAGCTTTAAACTCTAAGACCCTTACGTCCCTTGTGCAATGGTTTCCTAACGGGGGGTCAGGTTTCTGTCACTCCGGCAATCCCTACGATTAGTAGCCAAATACACAATGCATTTCCCTAGGCTCGTATAGGTGAAGTATCATGTAGTCGACGTTCACATGACACCACTAGAAGAAGTACACCACAACTTAAATATCAAACCATTGAATCTTTCTCAACACAACTCCACTACTAACAACATGACTTCTCCCATGTCCTCAAGAACAAAACGAACTACTCACAAGACATCATATGGATCATGATCAGAGATGGAATAATGATGTATAAAAATCTGAACATAAACAATAATTCAATGGTTCCACTCAATAGCATCAACTACAAAGAGTAATCAACACCGGGAAAGTTTCCCCTAAGAACTATGCAAGATTTAACCCAACTGTTACAGCAATATGGAGATGGTGATGAGGGTGTTGATGGTGATGATGGTGGTGATGATGATTATGATGATCCCGATAAAGTACAGCTTGATGGTGGTGTTGATGGCGACGATCTCCCCTCTCCGGGATGGAATTCCCCTGGCAGAAATCTGTCTGCCGGAGAGATCTTTCTCTCTCGGTGTTTTTCGCCCCATAGAGGCGAAGGAATCTTTCTGTGGTCGCTCTCTGAGTATTAGGGTTTCGGGAGGATTATATATGCCAAAGGGGAGAGCCGGAGGTGGGCCAGGGCGGCCACACCACTTGGTGGCGCCGCCTAGGCTGGCCCGTGCCAAGGGGTGGTGTGGGCCCCCTGTGGCCCATCTCCACTCCTCCTTCTAGCTTCCTTCGTCTTTTGGAAAAATAGGATTTTCCGTATATTTTCCCGGATTTTCTGATCTTTGCGAATTTTGCCTCCAAACAACACCTTTTCTATCAGAATCCTGACTGTAGCGGTCCATGCTCCACAAGTCATCAACCATGCAAAAACATATGAAATTACATAAGTATCATCTCTTAATATGAAATATATCAATGAATAACAGCGAATTATGATATAGAATAGTGATGCAAAATGGAGCAAGCCCTCACCTTCCTCGTCCACTTCATACGTATCTTGTTGAGACATGTACTTGTCATGTGTTTGAGACGAGCGAACATTCATCGTGGACATGAAAACATCATCATTGACACTACATTGCACCAATGAGACAACACTTCAATTTATGATCTTCTACATGCAAATTCCCCCTAAAACATAGGAAACTCACCTTACAGGCATTTCCTTGAACATGTTGTGCGCGGGCATTGGTGCTTGTTGCGAAGGATGCGGTGCTAGCGCCTGCTGCGGCGGAGGCAGATCTGGCGCTGACGGGAATTGGCTACCCGGTGGTGGAGGATGGAACTACGCAGGCGCACGCATAGCGCCCGACTTGCCGGTGCTGGTTTCCCCTTCTTTGCACTAGCACATGCAGCAGCGGCTGGTTGTTTGTGGAAGGCGTTGCTCACTTTCGTCAGAGAATGTGGTGGGTAGGCGCCGAGCTCGTTCGACGGTGGTGGCAACGTGAATAGGTAGTGTGCGACGGATGTTGGGTTTGCAACATAGAAAACAAAAAAAATCCTACGAAGTGAACAACTAAGCACCAAGATCTATCTACCTAGATACAATCAACGGGTGGATATACATCCATAGAGAACATACCCTTGAAGAGCAACAAAGCCTTACAAGGTTGGACTCGTGGATGATGTAGTTGTTCGCTTGCCGATCTCAAGATTGTCAGGAAGTCTAGCACCACAACTCAGCGGCGCATCCTTAATCGCACACACGTCTGGTCCTCCGACAACCTCCACGTCCTCACTCCAGCGATGCAGCAAAAGCAGCAACTCCTTTCAGACAAAGCCACCGGGAACACGTATCTCGCTAATCTGAGACCATGGGGAATAAACTAGAGGGGGAGAGAGATCCTTCACAAGGAGGTGTGAAGTGAGAGGAGGAGGGGGCCTTTTATTGGGAGAGTGGGGCAGCCCTCTCCCATGGTCGGTGGCCATGGACATGCCCCCACCTCTTCCATCATTCATGTGGGTGGAGATCCCACTCACATAAACACCCCTCCACTCACACTTCCACTCACATGCATTAATCTTCCACCAAAATTAGTGCAACTCTTGATACCTTTGATCCGGATTCATGGATGTAGTATAATAGCTTTTTCCCTAGAAGACCTAGGTTTAATCGAACCTCAGAAAGCACTGCTAAAAGGTAATAAAAAGGACACATCTACAAGACTTTATTTGTTTGTTTTACCTTAGTTGACCGGAACAATCTAGTTTACTTTATAATGTGTTTGAATCAATGGATGGAGATAGGCCAGGGTTGAAGATCCACCTGCAGCTACACATCAAATGGGATAAAAGATAATAATAAGCATAGTCATGTATAATGTTTGAATGGAGATAATCTCTTGTGGGCAACACATCCTAATATTCTAGAGCCCCCGTGATGCAGCGGTCATAGCAATAGACTTTTAATCCAACCAAGTGCACACCGAAGCCATGGATTACAAACGATTATTAAGTGTAAAACACAAATCAAAGCTTTAAGTGGTGATGTTGTTGTTGATCCCGAATGGGGCGCTAAGCAAATACCATACTACCCTTTCTGTCACTGAGGTTCCTATGAGATCGCCACTAGCCAAGTATCTCACCTCAAGCCTTTATCAATCTATGGGATCTTGGGTACCTACAAGTCCACAGATCAAGACAAGAGATGAAGAAACAAAAGATACAAATCTCAATTGCAAACAAAATATAATACTCCCATGATCGAGATGCACATACGTTGTGAGGTTTCTCCCCAAACCGCAGCCCGTGAGGACTACTCACTCATAACAAATAGATCGAAGATAGAAAATATCATACAAATACTTAGATTGAAATCAAATATTCGTACAATGGTCGCCAAATCACAAGGAGATCTAAAGTACAAAGCAATGTCTATGGCTAGTGGATGGATGGATGGTGGATGTGATGAACAATGGTGTGGGTCTCCTTTGGTGGTGTTATAATTGAATCTGAGAATGGCGGCCCTCTGGCCGACGGCTGGAGCCTCAAAATATATAGGCGTCTTCATGAAAGTTGTAGGGTTTGACGAGACGAAGCCGTCGCCACCTGGTATGGGCGGTCGATACGGGCGGACCGCGCCCGTACTAGTGGTCATTAAGCATGCCAATGCCCTGGCATGGCTTCCCAATTACTTGGTCGTGTGTACTTGCTCAAAATTCTTCATTATGACTCCTTATTTCGCATTAAAAGCCGTGAGTTTCTGCACAACATAAATCAAAGAGAGGATTTGCATATCTTTACAATTATTAGTCATTAGTGGCAAGGATTGAGAGTTTATTTGGCAATTGCTTGACCAAAAACAATGTTTAAACGCAGTGGAAGATGGCAAAAATCAGAGCCATCAACTTCCCCAAAGCTCAAACCTTGATTGTCCTCGAGCAAGAAGAACTAAAAGAACTATAAGGAATAAGAGTTCACTTACAGTTGGTAGTCGTATGTGCTCAACACTTCATTCATCTGCGGAGCTTATCAAAGTTAGAGAGATGACAAGAATACTATACAAGCTTCAATAAGTCAAGACAATCAAAGTAAAGTTTAATATGAGTATAAGTAACTAGAAGTGTAGCAATCAATCCAATTCCTCTAATTAACTCTCATCTTGCCAAGGAACACTAGGATGTTTAAATAGCTGAGTAAGAGAGTTTCATGTCCCAAGTAGTATAACAATGAAGTGTCTTATTTGCACACACATCAATAAATCAAGTCTATCAAAAAACACTTCTAATCCAATCATTGTCTTTCAAGAAAAAATCGTAAAGTAGTAACGAGACCATGCCAAGGACTTGTTATGTGGATCCTCATAGATATCTTTTTTCTTTCTTTCATTTTTCAAGGATCGATGATTGTTTATTTTGCAAATGTTTGCACATCCTTTGAGAGTACCAATACTTTTTCCCATACATTTACACGGATGCCAATCATGTCATCAACTCATAGCCGAAATCTGGGGTTATACCATAGATCGTTCAAAAGCTAGCAGAGTTGTTGGTATCCCAAAGGTGTACATTAGAGACATAGAACAAGGTTGTCTCACTTATTTCTCATCTTTTATTTGAGCTAGTACCGCGGTTTGATCCACAAGGTTAGCTTTGGCATGCATCACAATTACCACTAGACTTTATTTCAATCAAGCAATTCCTTTCATGAGTGTCATCAAGACTATCGAAATATCTATGGGGTTAAGTATCATCAAGGGTATACTCTCAAGACAATCATTTATCAAATAAGTCGTAAATTTTAGACTTTTTCTTATTGTACTTGTTTGGCAATATTATTTCCAAGGCAAGACTCGGTTAACTAAAAGAACTAGAGCAAGAGCTTCAACAACTAATCATCATACCAATAAAAAGCCTTACTCCAATCATATTAAATTACTCCCCACCAGCATGGCATCTTAGAAAATCAACCAACTAAGATAAACAACTCAAACTTCATAAGTGGGAGACATAGGACATACCTCTCATAAGTGACTTCATGATCCTCTTCCTTATAGGGATGTGTTCCTTCAAAACTCAAACATCATTACTCTCATAATGATATTAAAGCAAAGAGGGAAAGTGTAAATCCACGTTTACGAAAAAAGGAAAAAAGGGAAAATCTTTTTGTATTTTTAAGGATAGGGATTAAATAATAGAAAAGAACTTGCGACCAAGCAAGGGTTTAAGAAAAGAAAAAACAAATGAAAACAAAATAAACTAAAAATAAAAGAGTAAAGGAAAAAAAGCAAAGTGTTGGAACAAGCCAACCCAAGTGTTTCAAAGCTCCCAAGGAGCTGGAGTACAACCTTGTTATTACACAAATAAATTTGCTAGGAGAACACATCCCCAAGATCAGGCTTTTGCAAGCCCTTTTCTTGCTCATTATGGTGGAGGTGGATAATCTCCCACGTTCCATTGGCTGCTCCAACCATGGAACTAGGTGGCGAGGCTTGTAGTGGCATCTCGAAGGTTGATGGAGAGGTTGTTCATATTTTGAATATTTCCTTCGAGTGCATAGATGTATTCGTAGGTGGTGTAGTAGTTTGGTGGTTGCTCGTCTTGTTTGGGTCCTACTTGTTCTACTTCTTCATCTTCTCCTCCTCCTATGGGTATCTCTTGCTGGGGTAGATTAGCTTCAACCTGCACATCGAGATGCAAACGTCCATCCTCCATAGAGAATAAACCGTTAGGCAAAGGAGCTAGGATCAAGTGATCCGCTCAAGGTATATTGAAGAAATATATACCATGATTTTTAGAGATCATACCACATGCTCTTAGAGTAGAAAGACCGAGACAGTGACTTCCTATCAACGGTTGGATGTTACCTAGGTTGATGTGAAGTGCGCGTGCAAGAACGGTCACAACTCCTCCTCCGCATATGGGTCCTCGAGATTGAAGAGCCTGATGCTTAAGGTAAAACACGAGAAGAGCGCACAAATTTGGCGTTAAGTTACAATTGATAAGAGCATCTTCTACGAGGATCATCATGTCCTCCTTATTAACTCTAGTAAACTCACCACGCGCCTGCAAAGTGTTAGCAATCACATAGAATAAATATCGAATAGCAAGATGATCAATTTGGTTCCCCTTGGGTGTGTTTCCATGAATTCTCATCAAATTAAAGTACTATGAAGAGGAAGGATCTAAAACAAAAGTAGTTGTGCGTACATCGGTGGTGTTGTTGGCAAACCCAAAGCATTGAGCCCATTGGTCGAGTGTCAAAGTGTACTCATAGTTCATAAAGCGAAATTTGATTCGATCAACTTCGGGACTTTGTTCCTCAGTACAGCCATAAGGATCCACCGTGTTCGTCAAGGTGTTAAAGAACTCAAGTGTCAAGCAGCGATACGTGGCAACATCCTGAAAGACAAAATCATACAAACCAACATTGTTGCAAAGTAAATCAAAATCAGCACGAATGCCAAGTTGGTTCAGGATATAAGGACACGCCCACTTGGTGGACTTGATTTCTCGAAGCTTGAGACGATTGAAATGGTTCAGCTGGAACTTCTCGGTGAACTCAATACCAAGTGACTCGGGGGTCAACGTATCAACGGTTGGTGTGGAGGATTCCGCAGCCATCTCACGTGTACGACTCCTCGTGTTTATCTAATAAATATAAACAAGACAAAGTAAATAAAGATTGCTAATAAATTTTTTGGTGTAATAGAAACATAGCATAAGTGATTCTCTACACTAACTACAAAAGAAACTCCTCTAAGAACAATGCTAAGCACACTTAATATCAATATTGAATCAAGAACAAGACCTAAGTCTAGATTGACAATGATGAAAGATTGAGTGAAGCTTTTGCACGAATAAGTTGAGGATCGGAGGAGAATCATACCTTAGATTGAATGAGTGCGAAGAATCAAAGAAAGATTAAGTAAATTTTGAAGATCCAATGGAGGTGGTTTGGAGTTTGTAGGAAGAAGAAAGAGAAAAATTGATTTGGAGATTTTTAGGTTACCTCCTCGGGATGCTTATGGCGGCCATGTACGTGGTACGGGCGGGCGGTACGGCAGGAGCCTGCCTGTATCGGGTGACTTACCTTGGGAGCGAGGTGGTTTGGAGTTTGTAGGAAGAAGAAAGAGAAAAAATGATTTGGAGATTTTTAGGTTACCTCCTCGGGGTGCTTATGGCGGCCACGTATGTGGTACGGGCGGGCGGTACGGCAGGAGCCCGCCTGTACCGGGTGACTTACCTTGGGAGCGACAGCTGCTCCCAAGTGGTACACTCGATACGGGCGCGCGGTACGGTCGCGCGCGCCCGTACTGCTAGTCGTTATCGGCTCTGATACTTTTCTTAAAAATTTATGTTTCTTCAAGGTATGGTACGAGCGTGCGGTACGGTCGCTTCTGGCCGTACTAGTGGTCGTTATCGACATTGATTCCTACGGCAAAAATCAAAGTTTCTATCTCCCTTTGGCTTGATGTGGTACGGGCACACGGTACGGTCCACTCCGGTCATACCAGTGGTCATTATGAACACTGTGATCTACAAAACTTAAATAATTTTATTAGTAGCTCTGTGTGCCTTTGCACATCTCATCAAAGGACTAAATAACAGCAAAACTATCAAGTAATGATCCAACAATACTTCTTAGACCATGTGTTAGTAAAATAAAATAGGATTACCTTATTTCTTCTCCTCTCTCCAAAGGTCTTCTTGAACACTCTTTATTAAAAAAACAAAAAAAAAACTAACACAACAAAAACTAATACTTAAAGAAAAATTTATTTCACATGGGTTGCCTCTCATGAAGCGCTTCTAGTTAAATTCAATTAGCTTAACCTCGATGGCAATCACGTATGTTTGTGAAGTGGAACACCCACTCCAAAATAGTTGGCTTTCAAAGTAATTACACCATCATCATCATTAGGCTTGGCCTTCTTCTTCCTAGGGAAGTAGACTACAAAAGGATCTCTAGATGGTAGCTCTATTCTCACATTCCCTTCATATAAATTAATCAAAGCTTTAATAGTTCTTAGGAATGGCCTACCTAGAATTATAGGTGCTATGGGATCTTTAGGCATGTCCATAATAAAAATATCAATACGAGAGGGGCTACCTTTAATTTCAACAACTATATTTTTTTTATCCCAACAACTTGTTTATAAGTTGAATTAGCTAGATGGAGTCTTAATTCAGTTGTAACAAATGGCCCCAAGTTCAATTTATCAAATAAGCTTTTGGAAATTGTTGACACGCTCGCACCAAGATCACAAAGTGCGGATATCTCATTGACTACCAATTTAATTTTAATAGTGAGCTCAAATATATCATCTAGCTTAGCTGGAAGCTTATCAACTAGTCTTTTGTACTCCATCTCTAAATCGCGAACTTTAGATGCTACTTGTTGTATAAATTGCTGGTACATAACATCATTACCTTGTTCTATACCTGGATTCTTAATGGTGATCATCTTCAATAGATCTTCCATGGTATATTCCAGTGTTGGCGCGTTACTATAATCTAGGTCTTCAAGTTTTTCTTCATTGGTTACCGCCCTCATCATCTTGAGCTCTTCTACTAGATTTGGCTTGGGTTTTCCTGCAAACTTTGCTAATATGATAGCTTGGCTCTCGGCTACCTTACCGAACTGAGCCTCCACGGTCTTTGTTCTTTCCTGTAGAGCATGCACGTCATTTCCAATTGCAACGGCCTGATTAGATAATTTTCCTATACTACTTTCATAGTTCTTCGTGATTTTAATAAGCATATTATTTTGCTCGGTTTGAGATTGTATAAATGTTCTAATGGTTTGCTAAAACGGGAGATTTCCATGGCTTGCTCCATTAGTATTTTCATAATTATTATAAGGAGCTCCTACAAGATTAGCATGATATTTTTGAACATTGGAAACATAATTATTTTTTCCATGCAGGATTAAAAGGAGTGCGAGCTATAAAATTAACATCATTAACATTGGTAGTGATAGCATTAACTTGGGTATCTTCTTTACCCTTTACTAAGCTAAGCAACTCATCTACCTTAGATATAAGCTCTTCATTATTTACCTCGGTAATTGAACTTACTCTCTTCGAGGTTCTTTTCACATGCCATTGGGCATGGTTGTTTTGCATATCATCAAGTAAATTCTTTGCAACACTCACTTGCTTTCCCATGATCGTTCCTCCTACTGTAGTATCTAGCATAGACTTACATATTGGATTAAGACCATTGATACGTTGCAAACGTATCTATAATTTTAGATGTTCCATGCTTGTTTAGTATCTACTTTGCTTTGCTTCGTCAACACTTTGAGGTATTTTTATATGTTTTCTGGGACTAACCTATTAAGAAGATGCCACAGTGCCACTTGCCTGTTTTCTTCTGTTTTTGGTTCCAGAAAAGGCAGAAAATCAATATTCTCGGAATTGGATGGGACAAAAGCCAATATGCCTATTTTCCCGGAGCAACACCGAAACACAAAGCAGAGATGGAGTAGGGCACGGGGTGGGCACACCATATGGTGGCGTGGGCTAGCCCTGGCCGCGCCAGGTGGTGTGGGCCCCCTGGCTGGCCACCGACCTTTCCCCTTCACCTATAAGAAGCCCCCGATGCAAAAAACCTAAATCGTCAAGCCTCTAGCCACGAAAAGTTCCACAGAGCCGCCGCCACTGAAGGGGAGATTCAGGGGACAGAAAGTCTTTGTTCTGGCACCCTGCCGGGATGGGGAAGTGCCCCTGGATCCATCTCCATCGATCTCCACCACCATCTCCATCGCCGTTGTTGATTCCCATGATGATGAAGGAGTAGTTCTTCCTCGAGGCTAAGGGTTCTATCGGTAGCTATGTGTTCATCTCTCTCTCTCTATGCATGATCATATTATGATCATGAGCTTTGTAATCAAGTAGATCTACTTTGCTACTCAAGTGCTTTAATAGATCTCTGTGATGTCTACGCACTTCTATTCTTGTAGATAGTTGTTGGGCCTCCAAGTGCAGAGGTTTGTAGAACAGCAGCAAGTTTTCCCTTAAGTGGATCACCCAAGGTTTATCAAACTCAGGGAGGAAGTGGTCAAAGGTATTCCCTCTCAAGCAACCATGCAATCAAGATACAAGAAGTCTCTTGTGTCCCCAACACACCCAATACACTTGTCAGGTGTATAGGTGCACTAGTTCGGCGAAGAGATAGTGAAATACAAGTGGTATGGATAGTTATAAGTGGTAACAGTGCGAGAAAATAACTTGCGTGGAAGAGACTAAAGGCAAACTGAAATAAAGATGGAAGCAAGCAAACATGTAACAGATCTAATTGCAAACGGTGTATCAATGCTTAGAAACAAGGCCTAGGGATCATACTTTCACTAGTGAACACTCTCATATAAATATATTCTCTTTATGATACTACTCTTAACTACTCTCCGGTTGAACACTCTAATCGATGGTAGGGCTATAACAACACACCTCAAAGTAAGTCTTTCCTATCTAGAAAACCCCACACTGTCACCTTGAGTACTAGATGAGTCCAACAAACACCACAATTTCATAAAGATATCCAACTCCAAATATAACTCATAACAAGTATTTGTAATCTCTAGCCTAAGTGCCACCATGGTGTGCACGCTGTCACTTTCACACACATGGGGAGAGCAGAGATCAATTAAAGCACTTGAGTAGCAAGGTAGATCTACTAGATTACAAAGCTCATGATCACAATATGATCATGCATAGAGAGAGAGATGAACACATAACTACCGGTAGAACCCTTAGCCTTGAGAGAGAACTACTCCCTCCTCATCATGGGAATCAACAATGGTGATGCAGATGGCGGTGGAGATGGCTCCGACGGCGGCGGCGCGGAGGACTCCTTCTCCGCCGTTGGTATCATAGGGGAGCACCGTCCCTTAGCACCCTTTCTTCATGGCTTCTTGGGAGCCCTTCCCCATGGAGATGGGATCTATGGGGAAGGCAAAAACGTGGCTTTGGTGGCTACAAATTCGTGGGTGGAGGTTTGATGATTTAGGGTTTTTGCATTGGGAGACAACTTATAGGCGAAGAGGCAAGGTCGGTGGGCGGCCAGGGGGCCCACACCACCTAGTGGCGCGGCCAGGGCTAGCCCGCGCCACCACATGGTGTGGCCACCCTGTGGCCCCTCTCCGTCTCGTCTTCTGGCTCCGTGAGTCTTCCGGTAAAATATCGACTTTGGCTTTTGTCCGGTCCAATTCCGAGAATATTGATTTTCTGACTTTCCTAGAACCAAAAACAGCAGAAAACAGGCAACTGGCACTGTGGCTCTTGTTAATAGGTTAGTCCAAGAAATCATATGAAAAGTACTCCAAAGTTGGAACAAAACACAAGAAAGTAGATAAAACCAAGCATGGAACATCAAAAATTATAGATACATTTGCAATGTATCAACATCCCCAAGCTTAACTTCTGCTCGTCCTCGAGTAGGTAAGTGATAAAAAGAAAGAATAATTTTTGAGGTGACATGCACCATCATAAACTTGATCAAAGTATGTGTAAAACATTCAAATCTAGGATCATAGTACTTCAATCATAACATGAAAGACAAAGTTCTAGCAATAAGACAAAGAAACTATAATGCAACATGAAAAGGCATAAACAAAAGACTCATGAATAACAATGCTTTGCAAGACGTTTGTTTGTTTCACATAAAGAAAACATAGCATAATAGTACTCAGCTTGTCCCTCAATAGAGTAGCAAATATAAAAGCATAGGACACCTTCAAATTTCATTAGAGTGACTAGATACAATAGTTTAAAACAAACAATATCAAAGTATGCATCAACAACTAGTCTTGGGACAATGCACATAGAACTAAGAATGGCCACTATGATCTCAAAGTAGGTGCATAAAGGTAGAAGGTGGAGACTCAGTATTATGGTGGAAGAAAGGCCTTTTTATAAAAGGAACTAGGGATTCAAGTCTCATAAAGAGCTTCCAAAAATTATGGTGCTTATAGCTTTCAGCTCTCATTTCCCCTATCATAAGCATCTTGAAGTGATTAAGGTTAAAGTGAACAAACTATGGTGTACATGCTTGACGAAGTATAAGTCAGAAATCTCATGTCCCTTGTATACGAGGGCCGCTCCTCATGCTACTCAAGTTTAGTCACCGGTAAGTTCTAGTCATTGTAAGTATATGTGTATCATAGAGAACCGCCAACGGGGTACCCCTTGCCCGATGATACGGAAGAATCCCCATATCAAAATGACAAGGTAAACAGACAATAAGCATCTCAGCAATCTTCTTATTTACCATGGGAATATGGTGCTTTTTTCTCTCTTTCCTCTTTTCATAGTATCTTTTTTTCTCTTTTATCTTTTTTCTCAATATAGGACTCTTTTTTATAAGAAGAATTCTTCATAGACAGCTCATTATGGTTATGCTGCAGGTTTCCACCATGTCAGCATGGATTAGACCAGCGACCCAGGCGTTTCTCTAACACATATACATAACTCCATGGACTTACAAGCTCCCCTTTCATTTCACACCGACGACATCCATATACAAAAGAACATGATATCAACTAGGTACAAGTACCAAGTGCAATGTTGAAAGCGTTCCCCATGAAAGCATGGTTCTGCTAATTCCCAACAAATAAGTGCAAGCATATACAACATAGAAGACACAATGGTTCAAGTTTATTACGGGCAAGTAAAGTAAAGTGTGCCATCAAGTTCATGAGAGCTTTAATCACTAGTTTTCTCATAACAAGTGGAAGGTAAACAAAAGCATGAATGTACTTGGAATAGCATAAGCTAGTAGGTAGGTATGGTGGACTCTTTGGAATAACTTGGTTTAGGGAGTTGGATGCATGAGTGAAACTCATACTTTGTTGTGGAGGCTAGCAAAAGACTGGGAGCGACAAACTAAGAGAGCAATAATGGCCATAATCATGCAGAGCGACAAAACATCATTGATCAAAGCATAAAGTGATACTACAAGTTGAAAACCAAAGGATCATAAAGGCTTATGGTGACTTTGGATAGTCATAACATGGTGTGAGCTTGCGCCAAGTCAACCCAAATAAAGCATCAAAGGAGAATACCACTATACTATGCTTTAATATGCTAAAACAACGCATGATTCATCCAAGGCACATTAAGCAATCTCAATTGTTTATAACAAGTCATGCTACAACAAAGAATACTAAGCATAAAGCCAAAACGATATCAATCATGGCATGACAAAGCATAGGCCATAGTCAAAGACAAACTCTCTTTACCACTTAAGCATAAACTTTCCTACTCTTTTCCAAACCAAACCAAACTATTTGAAAACCAAAGTATGAAAGAGGGGGTCTAACCAATTTATTCAGAAAACTAAGTGACATGGGTATGCCCAATAGGCACTCGACTATAGCCTACCTGGTGCGGCTCGACGGAAGGCCCACTCGACAAATTGCCAAGGTCCATGCCGCTTATGATGGTTCGAGTGGTATGAAGCCCATATGGATACGGACTCCCAAACGCACAAGACAAGGAAGTCTCAATACTAGAGTTTGAATACAACTTGTAACCAACTCGTATTGGTACCTGAGACCTAGCCTCCCCATATATAAAGGCTAGGAGGGTCCAACGAGGAGGACACGACCTAAAACCTCTCAATCGCAACAAGCTACGCCACAATAGATCTAGACATCGCGACTTCCCCAATAGATAGATCTACGATCTCCCATACGCTAGATCCAATCTGCGCATACGCCGCCAACGGCGATATTGTAATCCTTCGGATCCTTTATCAATCAAGAGCAGACAAGAAGGAGTAGGGTCCTCTACAAGGCCTGAACCTGGGTAAACCTTGCGTCCCTGTGTGCTTGTTTGCTAGCCGATCGAGACTTCCAGCGCATCCCTCCTTCTCCAAAACCCAAGTCCATAACAATGGGCATTGATGAGTTAAACCCTCGTCAATTGGCGCCATCTGTGGAAACTGGAAGTGCTGATGTAGCAATCTCGACGGCCCCATCATCAACAACCTACAACTCGACGATCTTTGGAGATTAGATCCGATCCGGCTCCCTCGTCATCAAAAGTGTGGCCAGATCGCGTCTGGTCTCCTCATCTACGTCGGCTCGCCAAATTTCTTCATCAACGTCCGTACGGCAGTCGATTTGATCTTCAGCAACACGAGCTCGCGACTCCGAGAAGCAATCTAAACCCAGTGCAGCATGGATGTTAGCGAATGTCGACTTGAGAAACGTTGCATGGGAACATAGAGGACCGGTTCCACACGGCGAGTCCAAAGCAAAGAAACTTGAGACAGCCTGTTTCACATGCGTCGGCTTGGGAGCTGTTCTGCTTCTTACGCGGCAGGAAATCAATACCCGATGCAAGTTGGAAATTGGCCAAAAGTTTCCGTCCGTGAGCAACATGCCATCAAATTGGCCATATGCAGATCGATGTGCAGTTAATGATTGGACTGCTACAATATTCAGAAGGCTCATCATCAAATTGGCCTGACTCCATACGTCGAACACACAAAAGAAAAAGCAAAACGTCCGGATCAAACACGATCCGGCTCCAAGAAAATCAGCGAAGCGTTTGCACATATGGTCTCTATTTGAAGGGAAATAAAAGGGAAGACCGAGCCCTAGGAGAAGACAAAGACGTCGCATCCTCATATGGATAAAAAACTTATCCGATCATATCACCAATCAGAGAGAGAAATTCTATTATATGTACATAGAGCAAGGAAGCTACGTGGTTCAGCTCGAATGTTTTAAAAGGACACAACTACACCTTTTTCGACTACGTCCAACCGCGTCGATTGACCCGCTGCCACCATAGGCTACGGCGATCCGCTGAATCTTTGGCTTCGACGACCTGCTACGGTCTTTGATTGCGGAGACCCATTGCTGTCATCGGCTACGTCAAGTCACTACCGCCATCGGCATCGGTGACCCGCTACCGCCTCGACTTCGGACCGCCGCATCGGCTCTCGAATACCGCCTCTACTACATCAACCATGCTGAACCAACACTCAGGGGATCCTTCGACTCCGCCGTATGACCCTCTTTGGTCTTCGACTCCAGCGACTCGGGGGCTCCCTCCCCTACGGCGACCCGTCGCGTCCTTCGACTCCAGCGACCTTTCTGCGGTCTTCGGGTGCGGTGACCCGAGGCAGAATGCGACTGATGTGGCCCGTTACATTCTTCGGATGCGGCAACTCGTCATCATCACGCGACTCCGATCCGCCGCGTCGACTACGTCCGCAGTGTGACCCGCTGCTACGCTAACTACATGACCGCTGCACAACTCTCAACCGCCATGTTGACTACTCATCTGGTGTCGATCTCACGACCTGCTGCAGTCTTCGACTCCAGCGATTCGCTACGATCTTCGGCTCCAACGACTCGGGGGCTCGGGGGCTCCCTCCGCTTCAGCGACCCGCCGTGGTGTTCAACTTCAACGACCAGCTGCGGTCTTCATATCCGGTGACTCGGGGGCTCCCTCGACTCCCTACGACCGTGAGCCGCTACAATCTTCGACTCATGCGACCCACCGATCGCATCGGATCTTGCGACTCTTTCATCACGGCAACTGCCAATAAAGCTAAGTCACCCTCTACTTAGAGTTGATTTTTTTAACTATTTATTTTAATCGCACTCAAAACACTCGGGGATTGCGCCCTCTTCGAGTAACCTAATGTGTCATCGATTCCACACACTCGAGCACCTCGAACGTGACAGCCCGAGTAGCTGATTCTGCCTGATTGTCGAATCCTTGAACTCCGAGTACCTCGGCAAGGCACTGAGACTAAGGGTAATTAGGCTAACGAAAAGGCCTAGCATACCATGCAAAAGTGTTGACTCGATTGGCACCAGAATCTTACTCTGCAAACCAACATGCAAATATTGTTTACAAGATACAAGTACTTCACAATTCTTCATGTTTTATGCAGCTTATAAGGATGTTGACTGCGTCGAACTATTCCATCGGGTCCTCCAACAGGAGTCGACAAAAAAACTAGCTACGACATACACTCAAGACCCGAGTCGAGTCTCTCCTCGGATGGTTGCATCGCTTGATGCTACACACATGCGACGTTGTCCACGCACCCGATAGAAGCGACTACTTCGACTCCATCTGCATAATCGACTCACCTGGCTAATCGCCGCATAACTCCGCTACGTCGACCTCGACTTCATCGTCAATTCGAGCTCCTTATGTGTGAGACGCTGGCCCGATGCACTTCCGGTCAGTGGTTTCTCCTCGCATGATTTTCGACTGCGCCTACAAAATACAAGTCTCGAGTCTCTGCCCGAGTCTACGACTCCGCCAGACACTCGGGAGCTACTCCAAACTAGAGCGCTGGACGTGCATATACAAGATCCTCGAGTGACATGCTCTGAATCCTCACTCGAATCTACGATTCGACTAAGGACTCGGGGCTACTCCCATAGGGAGCACTAGCCGCGCACCCAAAGAAATTTGTGAAGATATCCAAGCATTATGAAAACCCTTCACTCGAATCTACGATTCGATTGTGGGCTTCGGGTTACTCCCATAGGGAGCGCTGAAAGCATATTCGACTGAAACAAGCAACAAAAGACGACAACAGTCGCAAAAGTTATTTAGTCCCTGCCAGAGTCTTCGACTCAACCAGGCACTCGGAGGCTACTCCCATAGGGAGCGCTGGTCGCGCACCCTATGATTATTTGTACACCATACTGTGTGTTGATAACATCCACACTCGAAGGCTATGGCGACTCCGCCTCATATTTTCCCTGCAAAGAGACTGCGTCTCCTAGGTCACCTGAATCATCTCCGCGATGACAAAATTCGGACGCCGCGCTTACAGCGTGAAGATAAGACCTGAATAAGGCCTGGTAACGCATCTGCTGCGCACTACCAGAGATATATCCGTGCCTGCAGGTACGATGAATATGCCTTGACGGACGCGTCGAGTGCTCACACCCATACACTGGAATTCGACTCCTGTAAGACCTCCGCGGCCTGAGTCGAATTACACCAGCACTTTTCCGGATTCGAGTCCGGGGACTCGAGTTTGAGTAGGTGGCGTTGTTTTTGCCCTAGAGCAATTAACTGGTCCCGATCCATCGAGCGCACCAGACACGTTTACCATCATCCCTATGAACTAATACAAATTCGTCTGACCCGATGAACTTCCAGGAGAAGTGCTTCGCACTCGACACAATTGTTGACTCCGACATCCTAATGCAAGACTCAAGACTTCTGAGTCTCCATCCGAATCTATGATTCACATGGACACTCGGGGGCTACTGACATGGGTATGCCCAATAGGCACTCGACTATAGCCTACCTGGTGCGGCTCGACAGAAGGCCCACTCGACAAATTGCCAAGGTCCATGCCGCCGATGATGGTTCGAGTGGTATGAAGCCCATATGGACACGGACTCCCAAACACACAAGACAAGGAAGTCTCAATACTAGAGTTTGAATACAACTTGTAACCAACTCGTATTGGTACCTGAGACCTAGCCTCCCCATATATAAAGGCTAGGAGGGTCCAACGAGGAGGACACGACCTAAAACCTCTCAATCGCAACAAGCTACGCCACAATAGATCTAGACATCGCGACTTCCCCAATAGATAGATCTATGATCTCCCATACGCTAGATCCAATATGCGCATACACCGCCATCGGCAATATTGTAATCCTTCGGATCCTTTATCAATCAAGAGCAGACAAGCAGGAGTAGGGTCCTCTACGAGGCCTAAACCTGGGTAAACCTTGCGTCCCTGTGTGCTTGTTTGCTAGCCGATCGAGACTTCCAGCGCATCCCTCCTTCTCCAAAACCCAAGTCCATAACAATGGACATTGATGAGTTAAACCCTCGTCACTAAGAAAACAAAATCAAACGAAAAACCAAAGCAAAAACTAAAAAGAAGACGCTCCGAGAACAACACAACTGTGCATGAAACAATAAAAATGAAGCATTTGGAAGAAAACTGGGATTTTTATTAATGAAAAAGGGGATGCCTTGGGAATCCCCAAGCTTTTACGCTTGTACTTCTTGGATATTTCTTGTGTGACACGTGTGGCATCCCCAATCTTGATCTTTAGTCCATCCTTCATCTCATTACTCATTCCTTCCATACACCTGAAATTTTTCCTTCATATAAAACTTCACACAATCTTTATTAGTAACATTAGTGCACTCAAGATAAATAAGTCTTAAGGTTCAGTTCTAACACCAAATAAACTTCCATTAGAACACTAGCTACTGTAGCAATTCCTCTCAAAAAGCTGAATTCCCTAAAAGAACTCAAAAAGGAACCAACAAGAAGCAAATGCAAAAAATGGCAGAAATCTGTCAAAACAGACCAGTAGGTAAAGACGAATTTTTTTGAAGACTGTCTGTTGCTCAAATCAAAAAGTGTTAAACTAATGAAAGTTATATAACAACCTGGGGCAGAAGCACAAAAAATTACAGCTCAATCCGACATATAGAGCTCTCTCACGAATTCTACGGTGAAGCACAGAAATCTGTTTCGGGACAGCAACTTTCCCAATCATTACTTCTCTCTCATTAGAGGTTACTCTTGGCACAAAAAAGCAAATAAAAAGGATAAGGAGCGGTTATTACAGAAGTAATAACTTCCAAGACTCATCTAAAACTTTTGGGTTATCTCCCAATAAGTACTTTTCTTTAACGCCTTTAAGTTAGGCATGATAGTTTGAGAAGATGCTCACATAAGAAATATGAATTTAAGTAAAAGAGAGCATTAAGAAGCAAATTCAAAGAACATTTAAGTCTAACCCACTTCCTATGCATAGGAATCTTGTAAAGAAACAAGTCATGAAAGCACAAAGTAACAAGCATAGGAAAGCAAAACAAGTGCAACTTTAAGACTTTCAACATAAAGAGGGGAAACTTAATATTGTTGAGATACATAAAACCATGTTTCCCTCTCTCATAATAACTTTAAGTAGCAACATGAATAAAATTAACAATATAACTATCACATAAAACATTCTTATCATGAGCCACATGCATAAAAGAATTAATACTCCCCACATAAACATAGTCATTCTTGTTAATTGTAGTGGGAGCAAATTCAACAAAATAGCTATCATTATTATTTTCATCACCATAATCATCAAATATAGGAGGCATATTATAATCATAATTAATTTCCTCCTTAATAGTAGGTGTACTGAAAATATCATATTCATCATTGCAATCATCATAAATTGGAGGTATAGTATCTTCATAAGCAATAGAATAGTTATCCTCCAAAGTGTGTTCATTTGTAAACATATCATCATTGGAAAGATCATGGATAGCACTAATAGTATAGCAATTATTAATATCATTATTTTCAGAATTGGTACCGAAGAGATTATCAATACCAAAAGTAGTGTGCTTTTCCCAATCATGATCACTACTATAGGTAATAGGCATAGGAACATCATCGAGTTCAGACTCATCAAAAACTATAATAGGAGCTACATGCTTAGGGGAAAATACCGTTTCCTCCCTCCTTTTACTCCTTCTTTTCTTCTTTATCTTCTTCTCTTTAGGAGGGAGAGGATTGAAAGGAAGCTTCTCCATATTTCCCTGGTTCATTGTTAGAGACAATAGAAGAAACTTTGGAGGATTCCTTCTTTTCATTAATAAGATCAAAACACATATTAGTCCTATCATATTTTGGTAAAATCTCATCTTCTATAATATTTTGTATGTAAGTATTTGTGTGACAATTATCAACACAATAAATATGACAACCATGCAGGACACTATTCATATTAAAAGCACCCATATCTACCAAAGAGGTTTTTCTTGATAACTCTTCACACCCCAAAAATAATGTAAGTTCAGCATGCCGATTAGGAGTGATCATGTCATCACAATACAAACTTGCAGTACTCATTGGATTAGAAGGGCTATTATTATGGCCTGAGCATTGGAAATTGAAATGACGCACTTCAAAGCAAAGTTCACAAATAAAAGGATAGAGGGCACAAACTTTTTTACCAAGATCATTTAGAGCCCTATACCACATTCTAGTTTTTTCATTCCTGTGGGTGATACAATATTCTTCTTCAACTTGATTACTCTCACAAGGTCTATGTATCCCACAAAAATTAACATGCTTATAAGAAATAGTACTTTTAGAGGTTTGAGCATGTTTATTGCTATCATTAACAACAATTTCATTTTCCATGAAAGTGTCTTTAAAAGGCTCATGATACATGTCCCACTTTTCTTTAGGAGCATTAATATGAGAAGCAAAGGTTTTAAAAAAATCAATAAGAATTTGAGGATCAAGACCATATTTAGCACTAAGCTCTTGAAAATCAGCAGTTTCAGCGAAAGACTTAATACAATCATACTCATAGTTTATACCTGGTTCTTTACCTTTGTTGTTATCCCAATCTTCGGTATTTCTTTGAATTGTTTCAAGAAGATCCCACTTAGCTTTGACCTCCTTACTTGTGAAGTATCCCTCTAAACAAGTATCTAGATAGTCCTTGCAATGTCCCGAAAGCCTTGCATAGAAATTATTAATAACAATATTACGGGGGAGCTCATGAATGGGACATTTGAGCATTAGTGACTTCCATCTCCCCCATGCTTGGGCAATACTTTCTCCATCATGAGGATGAAAATTATAAATGTAATTCCTATCTTTATGAATTTCATGAGGAGGATAAAATTTAGAGTAAAAGAGAGATTCAAGTTCCTTCCACTCCAAATGATGAGGATCATCTAGTAGCTCATACCACTCCCTTGCTTTGCCCTTAAGTGAAAAAGAGAATAACTTATTCTTGACGTGATCGGTTGTAATACCTGAACACTTGAACAACCCGCATAATTCGTGTATAAAGAGCAAATGATCACCGGGATGGACAGTTCCATCTCCAAAATAGTAGTTATCCATAACACGATCAATAATTTTTATAGGTATTTTAAAAGGGATGCTTTCAGTATGTGGATTTAAAATATCACAAGTATCATTAGAATTACCACATATGGGAGATAAAGTATCATCAGAGCAAATTTTCTTCCTTAAAACTAGGAAACTAAAGAGCTCATTTTCATAAGAACCAACTTCCCCAAGCTTAGATGTTTCCATAACATTAGTAACAAAGGTGTTCAAAAGATTCATACTAATAACATTGCTATTAGCATGCAAAGAAAGTTCCATGGGTTTTTTAATTTTCTTTTCAAAGAATTCGAGTTCTAACTTAGGAAAAAGACTAAAAAGCTCTCTAATTTTTTTCTTGTTTTCCATTAAGCCTAACTAGTGAAAACAAGAAACAAAAAGACAAAATTGCAGAATCTAAAGGAAATAACTTCGAGCACTCACACCGGAGGATGTGAGTACCTTTTACCTTACCTCCCCGGCAACGGCGCCAGAAAATAGCTTGATGTCTACGCACTTCTATTCTTGTAGACAGTTGTTGGGCCTCCAAGTGCAGAGGTTTGTAAAACAGCAGCAAGTTTTCCCTTAAGTGGATCACCCAAGGTTTAACGAACTCAGGGAGGAAGTGGTCAAAGGTATTCCCTCTCAAGCAACCCTGCAATCAAGATACAAGAAGTCTCTTGTGTCCCCAACACACCCAATACACTTGTTAGGTGTATAGGTGCACTAGTTCGGCGAAGAGATAGTGAAATACAAGTGGTATGGATAGTTATAAGTGGTAGCGGTGCGATAAAATAACTTGATGGCGTGGAAGAGACTAAAGGCAAACTAAAATAAAGATGGAAGCAAGCAAACATGTAACAGATCTAATTGCAAACGGTGTATCAATGCTTAGAAACAAGGCCTAGGGACCATACTTTCACTAGTGAACACTCTCATATAAATATATTCTCTTTATGATACTACTCTTAACTACTCTCCGGTTGAACACTCTAATCGATGGTAGGTCTATAACAGCACACCTCAAAGTAAGTCTTTCCCATCTAGAAAACCCCACACTGTCACCTTGAGTACTAGATGAGTCCAACAAACACCACAATTTCATAAAGATATCCAACTCCAAATATAACTCATAACAAGTATTTGTAATCTCTAGCCTAAGTGCCACCATGGTGTGCACGCTGTCATTTTCACACACATGGGGAGAGCGGAGATCTATTAAAGCACTTGAGTAGCAAGGTAGATCTACTAGATTACAAAGCTCATGATCACAATATGATCATGCATAGAGAGAGAGATGAACACATAGCTACCGGTAGAACCCTTAGCCTCGAGAGAGAACTACTCCCTCCTCATAATGGGAATCAACAATTGTGATGGATATGGCTGTGGAGATCGATGGAGATGGCTCCGACAGCGGCGTGGAGGACTCCTCCTCCGCCGCCGGTATCATAGGGGAGCACCGCCCCTTAGCACCCTTTCTTCATGGCTTCTTGGGAGCCCTTCCCCATGGAGATGGGATCTATGTGGAAGGCAAAAACGTGGCTTTGGTGGCTGCAAATTCGTGGGTGGAGGTTTGGTGATTTAGGGTTTTTGCATTGGGAGGCAACTTATAGGCGAAGAGGCAATTTCGGTGGGCGGCCAGGGGGCCCACACCACCTGGTGGCGCGGCCAGGCTAGCCCGCGCCACCACATGGTGTGGCCACCCTGTGGCCCCTCTCCGTCTCGTCTTCTGGCTCCGTGAGTCTTCCGGTAAAATATCGACTTTGGCTTTTGTCCGGTCCAATTCCGAGAATATTGATTTTCTGACTTTCCTGGAACCAAAAACAGCAAAAAACAGGCAACTGGCACTGTGGCTCTTGTTAATAGGTTAGTCCAAGAAATCATATGAAAAGTACTCCAAAGTTGGAACAAAACACAAGAAAGTATATAAAACCAAGCATGGAACATCAAAAATTATAGATACATTTGCAATGTATCACTCTGCTCTCCCCATGTGTGTGAAAGTGACAACATGCACACCTTGCTGGCACTTAGGCTAGAGATTGAAAATACCTGTGATGAGTTATATTTGGAGTTGGATGTTTCTATGAAATTTTGGTGTTTGTTGGAACCATCTAGAGCTCAAGGTGACAGTGTGGGGTTATCTAGATGGGGAAAGCGAACTTTGAGGTGTGCTGTTATAGCCCTACCATGGATTAGAGTGTCCAACCGGAGAGTAGTTCAGAGTAGTATCATGAAGAGAAGATATTTATATGAGAGTGTTTACTAGTGAATGTATGATCCCTTGGCCTTGTTTCTAAACATTGAAACACCGTTTGCAACTAGATCTATTACATGTTTGCTTGCTTCGATCTTTATTTCAGTTTGCCTTTTCCACGCCATCAAGCTATTTTCTGGCACCGTTGTCTTATATCCATACCACTTGTATTTCACTATCTCTTCGTTGAACTAGTGCACCTATACACCTAACAAGTGTATTGGGTGTGTTGGGGACACAAGAGACTTCTTGTACCTTGATTGCAGGGTTGCTTGAGAGGAGATACCTTTGACCACTTCCTCCCTGAGTTCGATAAACCTTGGGTGATCCACTTAAGAGAAAACTTGCTGCTGTTCTACAAACCTCTGCACTTGGAGGACTAACAACTGTCTACAATAACAGAAGTGCGTAGACATCAAGCTATTTTCTGGCGCTGTTGCCGGGGAGGTAAGGTAAAAGGTACTCACATCCCCCGGTGTGAGTGCTTGAAGTTATTTCCTTTAGATTCTGCAATTTGTATTTTTGTTTCTTGTTTTCACCAGTTAGGCTTAATGGAAAACAACAACAAAATTAGAGAGCTTTATAGTATTTATCTTGAGTTAGGACATGAAGTGTTTGAAGGGAAAATTAAAAAACCTATGGAACTTTATTTGCATGCTAATAGCAATGTTATTCGTATGAATTGTTTGAACACCATTATTGCTAATGCTATGGAAAAGTCTAAGCTTGGGGAAGCTGGTTTTGATGAGCATGATATTTTTAGTCCCCCAAGCACGGAGGAGAAAATTTACTTTGATGATACTATACCTCCAATATATGATGATTACAATGATGAATATGATATTTTCAGTCCACCTACTATTGAGGAGAAAATTAATTATGATTACAATATGCCTCCAATATTTGATGATTATGGTGATGAGAATAATAATGATAGCTATTTTGTTGAATTTGCTCCCACTACAATTAATAAGAATGACTATGTTTATGTGGAGAGTATTAATTATTTTATGCATGTGGCTCATGATAAGAATGTTTTATGTGATAGTTATATTGTTAATTTTATTCATGATGCTACTGAAAGTTACTATGAGAGAGAGAGAGAAACATGGTTTTATGCATCTAAATAATATTAAGTTTCCCCTCTTTATGTTGAAAGTCTTGAAATTGCACTTGTTTTGCTTTACTATGCTTGTTGCTTTGTGCTTTCATGACTTGTTTCTTTACAAGATTCCTATGCATAGGAAGTGGGTTAGATTTAAATGTGCTTTGAATTTTCTTCTTGATGCTCTCTTTTACTTCAATCCATATTTCTTATGTGAGCATCTTCTCAAACTATCATGCCTAACTTAAAGGCGTTAAAGAAAAGTACTTCTAGGGAGATAACCCAATAGTTTTCTTGAGTCTTGGAAGTTATTACCTCTGTAATAACCTCTCGTTATCCTTTTTATTTGATTTTTGCGCCAAGAATAACCTCTAATGAGAGGGAAGTAAGATTTGGGGAAGTGCTGTCCTGAAACAGATTTTTGTGCTTCACTGTAAAAATTCGTGGAAAATCTCTGTATGTCGGATCAAGCTGTCATTTTCTGAATAAATCCCCCAGGTTGTTAACTAACTTTCGTTAGTTCAACACTTCTCGATTTGAGCAACAGAAGGTCTTCGAAAAAATTAGTTTTTACCTGCTGGTCTGTTTTGACAGATTTCTGCCATTATTTGCATTTGCCTCTTAATCTCTTTCTCTTTGAGTTCTCTTCGATCATTTGAACTTTTTAAAGGAAGTGATACAGTAGCTTGTATTTTAATGGAAGTTTTATTGGTGTTAAAACTGAACCCAAAGACCTATTATCTTGAGTACACTAATGTTGCTAATAAAGATTGTGTGAAGTTTTGTATGAAGGAAAAATTTCAGGTGTAAGGAGAGAATGATGTAATGAGATGAAGAATGGACTAAAGCTCAATATTGGGGATGCCACCCCGTGTCACCGCAAGAAATATCCAAGAAGTACAAGCGTCAAAGCTTGGGGATGCCCAAGGCATCCCCTTCTTCATCAATAAAAATCTCATGTTCTTCCAAACACTTCATTTTATTGTTTCATGCACAGTTGTGTTGTTCTTGGAGCGTCTTTGTTTTTTGGTTTTTGGTTTTCATTTGCTTGGTTTGCTTAGTTTGCTTGATTAAATCAGTTGGACCCCCTTATTCATACATTAGTTTTCAAATAGTTTGGTTTGGATTGGAAAAGAGTAGGAAAAGTTCATGCTTAAGTGGTAAAAAGGAGCTTGTTTTTGACTGTGGCTATGCTTTGTCATGTCATGCTTGATATTGTTTTGGTTTTATGCTTAGCGATTTTTGTTGTAGCATGACATGTTATAAAAAATTGAGATTTTCTAATGTGCCTTGAAAGAATCATGCGTTGTTTTAGCATATTAAAGCATAGTATTGTGGTATTCTCCTTTGATTCTTTATTTGGGTTGACTTGGCGTATTGCTCACACCATGTTATGACTATCCCAAGTCACCATAGCCTCGATGATCCTTTAGTTTTCGACTTGTAATATCACTTTATGCTTTAATTAATGATGTTTTCTCGCTTTGCATGATTATGGCCATTATTGATCTCTTAGTTGGTCGCTCCCAGTCTTTTGCTAGCCTCCATAACCAAGTATGAGTTCCACTCATGCATCCAACTCCAAATAAAACCAAGTTATTCCAAAGAGTCCACCATACCTACCTATTAACATTTTCTATTCCAAGTATATTCATGTTTTTATCTACCTTCCGAATTAAACTTGTTATGAGAAAACTAGTGATTAAAGCTCTCACGAACTTGATGACACACTTTACTTTTCTTGCCCCTAATAAACTTGAACCATTGTGTCATCTATGTTGTATATGCTTGCACTTATACGTTGGGGATTAGCAGAATCATGCTGTCATGGGGAACGCTTTCAACATTGCACTTGTACATTGTACCTAGTTGATATCATGATCTTTTGTTTATGGATGTCGTCGGTGTGAAATGAAAGGGGAGCTTTTAAGTCCATGGAGTTATGTATGTGTGTTAGAGAAACGCCTGGGCCGCTGGTCTAATCCATGCCTAATCATGGTGGAAACCTGCAGCGTAACCATAATGAGCAATCTATGAAGCATACTTCTTATAAAAAAGAGATATAGATTGAGAAAAAGAGAAAAAAAATATTTGAGAAAAGAGGAAAGAGAGAAAAAAGCACCATAATCCCATGGTAAATAAGAAGATTGCTGAGATGCTCGTTGTCTGCTTGCCTTGTCATTTTGATATGGGGATTCTTCCGTATCATCAGGCAAGGGGTACCCCGTTGGCGGTTCTCTATGATACACTTGTACTTACTATGACAAGAACTTACCGGTAACTAAACTTGAGTAGCATGAGGAGCGGCCCTCGTATTCAAGGGACATGAGATTGTCAACTTATACTTTGTCAAGCATATACTCCATAGTTTGTTCACTTTAACCTTAATCACTTCAAGATGTTTATGATAGGGGCAATGAGAGCTAAAAGCTAATAAGTACCATAATTTTTGAAAGCTCTTTATGAGACTTGAATCCCTGCTTCCTTCTATGAAGGCCTTTCTTTTACCTTTATGTTAAGTCTCCACCTTCTATCTTTATGCACCTATTGAGAGAGAATAGTGGCCATTCTTAGTTTAATGTGCATTGTCCCAAGACTTGTTGATTGATGCATAACTTTGACATTGCTTGTTCTTAAACTATTTGTATCTAGTTACCCTTATGAACTTTGAAGGTGTCCTATGCATTTATGTTTTGCTACTCTATGAGGGACAAGCTGAATGCCACTATGCTATGTTTTCTTTATGTGAAACAAACAAACGTCTTGCAAAGCATTGTTATTCATGAATCTTTTGTTTGTGCCTTTTCATGTTGCAGCATAGTCACTATGTCTTATAGTTAGAACTTCATCTTTCATGCTCATGTTTAGAGTACTTTGATCCCAGCTTTCAATGCTTGCAAATGGTTTGATCTTGATTGTGATCATGCATGTCACCTCAAAAATTATTCTTTCTTTTTATCACTTACCTACTTGAGGACGAGCAGGAGTTAAACTTGGGGATGTTGATACGTTGCAAATGTATCTATAATTTTTGATGTTCCATGCTTGTTTAGTTTCTACTTTGCTTTGCTTTGTCAACACTTTGAGGTATTTTTATATGTTTTCTGGGACTAACCTATTAACAAGATGCCACAGTGCTAGTTGCCTGTTTTCTTCTGTTTTTGGTTCTAGAAAAGGCAGAAAATCAATATTCTCGGAATTGGATGGCACAAAAGCCAATATGCCTATTTTTCCTGGAGCAACACGGAAACATCTAGCAGAGACAGAGAAGGGCACCAGGATGGGCACACCATATGGTGGCGTGGGCTAGCCCTGGCCGCACCACCAGGTGGTGTGGGCCCCTTGGCCGGCCACCGACCTTGCCCCTTCGCCTATAAGAAGCCCCCAATGCAAAAAACCCTAAATCGTCAAGCCTCTAGCCACGAAAAGTTCTGCAGCGCCACCGCCACCAAAGGGGAGATTCAAGTGATAGAAAGTCTCTATTCCGGCACCCTGCCGGGACGGGGAAGTGCCCCCGGAGCCATCTCCATCGATCTCCACCACCATCTCCATCGCCGTTGCTGATTCCCATGATGATGAGAGAGTAGTTCTTCCTCGAGGCTAAGGGTTCTACCAGTAGCTATGTGTTCATCTCTCTCTCTACGCATGATCATATTGTGATCATGAGCTTTGTAATCAAGTAGATCTACTTTGCTACTCAAGTGCTTTAATAGATCTCTGCTCTCCCCATGTGTGTGAAAGTGACAGCGTGCACACCATGGTGGCACTTAGGCTAGAGATTACAAATACTTGTTATGAGTTATATTTGGAGTTGGATGTTTCTATGAAATTGTGGTATTTGTTGGAACCATCTAGAGATCAAGGTGACAATGTGGGGTTATCTAGATGGGGAAAGCGAACTTTGAGGTGTGCTGTTATAGCCCTACCATGGATTAGAGTGTCCAACCGGAGAGTAGTTCAGAGTAGTATCATGAAGAGAAGATATTTATATGAGAGTGTTCACTAGTGAAAGTATGATCCCTAGGCCTTGTTTCTAAACATTGAAACACCGTTTGTAACTAGATCTGTTACATGTTTGCTTGCTTCCATCTTTATTTCAGTTTGCCTTTAGTATCTTCCACGCCATCAAGCTATTTTCTGGCACCGTTCTCTTATATCCATACCACTTGTATTTCACTATCTCTTCGCCGAACTAGTGCACCTATACACCTGACAATTGTATTGGGTGTGTTGGGGACACAAGAGACATCTTGTATCTTGATTGCAGGGGTTGCTTGAGAGGGGATACCTTTGACCACTTCCTCCCTGAGTTCGATAAACCTTGGGTGATCCACTTAAGGGAAAACTTGCTGCTGTTCTACAAATCTCTGCACTTGGAGGCCCAACAACTGTCTATAAGAATAGAAGTGCGTAGACATCAACCATTATAAAACAAATGTAATATAAGCCACTCTTCCATCCCATGACTAGGACAGTTCATTACGGCTTCTTTCATCCTTTCCCATGCAAGCGCTAGTGGCTCACGGTCTTCTTGTCTAAAGCTTGTAATGTTGGATCTTAGCTTCATAGTCTTAGCTGGGGGAAAAATTTAGTCATAAACAAATTAGTACATTCGTCCCAAGATTTAATAGTGCCCTTTGGTAGAGCTAGCAACCAATCCTTAGCCTTTCCTCTAAGAGAGAAAGGAAACAATCTTAGCTTAATTGCGTTTGGATCTACATCCTTAATACACATCATGTCGCAAATTTCAGTAAAAGTATTTAAGTGCAAACCCGAATTTTCAGCGGATGAACCCCCAAATTGGTTTTGTTGAACCAACCTTAAAAGGTTAGGTTTTATCTCATATGTTTCCGCATCAACTATGGGATGAGTGATGGGTGCACGAATAAAATCATTAGTGGGAGTAGCATACTCCCCTAATCTCTTTTGAGCCATGGCTCTTATCTTTTTTGGTAATTTTTAAGTAATGAAAACGAATAACAAGTACTCCCTCCGATCCACAATAAGTGTCGCTCATTTTGTATTAAGTTGTACTAGATGAGCGACACTTATTATGGATCAGAGGGAGTAACTATTTTTTTTGGGTTTTCAAATAGATAACAAGAAAGTAAACTAATAACAAAAATTAAACTACAGCTAATAATAAAACTAAAAACAAGGTCTCTGATGACCTCACCAGGATAATGAAATTGCTTCCCCAACAACGGTGCTGGAGAAAAGGTTGATACCTTTGATCTGGATTCACGGATGTAGTATAATAGCTTTTTCCCTAGAAGACCTAGGTTTAATCGAACCTCGGAAAGCACTGCTAAAAGGTAATAAAAAGGGCACGTCTACAAGACTTTGTTTGTTCGTTTTACCTTAGTTAACCGGACCAATATAGTTTACTTTATAGTGGGTTTGAATCAATGGATGGAGATATGACAGGGTTGAAGATCCAGCTGCAGCTGCACATTAAATGGGATAAAATATAATAATAATCATAGTCATGTATATTGTTTGAATGGAGATAATCTCTTATGGGCAACACATCCTAATATTCTAGAGCCCACGTGATGCAACGGGCATAGTAATAGACTTTTAATCCAACCAAGTGCACACCGAAGCCACGGGTTACAAACGATTATTAAGTGTAAAACATAGATCAAAGCTTTAAGTGGTGATGTTGTTGTTGATCCCGAATGGGGCGCTAGGCGAAGACCATACTACCCTTTCTGTTACTAAGGTTCCTATGCGATCGCCGCTAGCCAAGTATCTCACCTCAAGCCTTTATCAATCTATGGGATCTCGGGTACCTATAAGTCCACAGATCGAGACAAGAGACGAAGAAACAAAAGATACAAATCTCAATTGCAAACAAAATACAATACTCCCAGGATCTAGATGCACATAATCAGGGCGAGGTTTCTCCCCAACGCGCAGCCCGTGAGGACTACTCACTCATAACAAATAGATCGAAGATAGAAAACATCATACAAATACTTAGATTGAAATCAAATATTCTTACAATTGTCGCGAAATCACAAGGAGATCTAAAGTACAAAGCAATGGCTATGGCTAGTGGATGGATGGATGGTGGATGTGATGAACAATGGTGTGGATGTCCTTTGGTGGTGTTGTGATTGAATCTGAGAATGGCGGCCTCTGGCCGGCGGTTGGAGCCTTGAAATATATAGGTATCTTCACGAAAGTTGTAGGATTTAACGAGACAAAGCCATCGCCACCTGGTACGAGCGGGCAGTACGGGCAGACCGCACCTGTACCAGTGGTCGTTAAGCGTGTTGACGCCCTAGCATGGCTTCCCATTTACTTGGTTGTGTGTACTTCCTGCAAAATCCTTCATTATGACTCCTTATTTCGCATTAAAAGCCGTGATTTTCTGCACAACGTAAATCAAAGAGAGGATTTGCATATCTTTGCAATTATTAGTCATTAGTGGCAAGGATAGAGAGTTTCTTTGGTAATTGCTTGACCAAAAACAATGTCCAAACGAAGTGGAAGATGGCAAAAATCAGAGCCATCAACTCTCATTAAAACTCTTTTATTTATTTTATTCAGATTTTTTTAATTACTTTAATGAAAAAACATTCACATAAAACCCCTTGCAACATTTCAATATCACATGCAGAACCAGTTTCAGCCATCCCGAAACAGTTCCGGTGTCTATCAAAATGATTCCAACGCTTTCATAATCTTTATCTGAAACATATTTGGTCCTAAATGGTGTCGGTATCCCTTAAGTGTGTCACCCTATAGTTCATGAATAATGCAGACATGATCGAGACTCCTCTCCGATCAATAATCATCATCAGGACCTAGAGATTACTGACTCCCACATATTCAAAGATGACTTCAGTGATCGTGAGAACCTTTAACGTTTGTAACTAAATCCCTTTGGCTCGTGATATATTACATGTCCAAGATTCGATCATCGGTATCCCCATACTTAGTTTGATCTCGTTACCGACAAGTAGTCTTTTCTCGTTTCGGTGATATAACATGCTAGTGATCTTATCACTTGCTTGCAAGCTACATCAATATGATATCACCGTGAGGGCCCAGAGTATATATCTCCATCATTGGGATGGACAAATCCCACTCTTGATCCATGAGCCTCTACATAATACTTTCGGGGTATCTAAACCCACCTTTATTATCACCATGTTACGGTGTGACATTTGATGTTATCAAGTTACTCTTCCGGTGTTAGTGATTGACACGATCTCATGGTCTAAGGACCAAAGTTACTTTGTATGATGTTATAGCAATTTAAACACAATGACTTGTTATACTTCGGATGAATGTTCATCACACCATTCCACTACTGTTGTGACCTTTTTATTAACAACATCCAATATCCATGATTATGAAACTTTGATCATCTTGGTAATCGATGAGCTAGTTTATATGAGAGGCATAAGTAGGAACCCTTTATTTGTTTATTAAACGCACATGTATTAATGTTTCCAATTAACACAATTATAGCATGCAAAATAAACATCTATCATGTACTTGGAATATGATAATAACAACTTTATTATTGCCTCTCAGGGCATATTCCCTTTAGTCTCCCACTTGCACTAGAGACAATAATCTAGTTTACATAGTGATAAATCTAACACCCATGGAGTTCTGGTGTTGATCATGTTTTTCCCTAGGGAGAGTTTTAGTCAATGGATTTGCTACATTCAGATCCAAATGCACTTTACAAATATTTATATCTCCATCCTTGACATGCTCACGAATGGAGTGAAACTGGCGCTTGATATGCTTGGAATTATTGTGAGACCTACGTTCATTGGCATTGTCTATGGCTACATTGTTGTCACAATAGATCACCATTATGTCCAACGCACTAGGAACTACACCCAGTTCAGTTATGAACTCCTTCATCCAAACCACTTCATGCGCCGCTTCTGAAGAAGCAACATATTCCGCCTCCGTTGTTGATCCCGCTACCACAGGTTGTTTGGATCTCCTCCAACTAACTGCTGCTCCATCCATGAGAAATACGTATCCAGATTGAGACTTAGAGTCATCCAGATCGGTATTAAAGCTAGCATCAGCATAACACTTAGCGATGAACTCTTCTTCACCTCCATACACGAGAAACATATCCTTAGTCCTTCTTAAGTACGTAAGAATATCCTTGACCGTTATCTAGTGTTCCAAACCTGGATAAGATTGGTACCTGCTAGTCAAACTTATAGCATGTGCCACATCTGGTCTTGTACATAGCATGACATACATTATAGAGCCTATGGCTGAGCCATAGGGGATCTCATCCATTATCTCTCTTTCTTCCGCCATAGCCGGACTTTGAGTCTTACTCAATGTCTTGCCTTGCAACATAGGTAAGAACCCCTTCTTACTTCCGTCTATTTTAAACTTCTTAAAAAACTTATCAAGGTATGTAATTTGCGATAGCCAAATTAGGCGTCTTGATCTATCTCTATTGATTCCTAGTATGTATGATGCTTCAACAAGGTCCTTCATCGGAAATTTGTTGTTTAGATAACTTTTAACACTGTTTAAAAGATCTATATCATTTCCAATCAATAATATGTCATCGACATATAGTATTATAAATTCCACAGAGATTCCACTCACTTTATTATAAATACAAGCTTCTCCATAAGTTTGGACAAATCCAAACTCTTTGATCACCTCATCAAAGCGGAGATTCCAACTCTGGGATGCTTGCTTCATTCCATAGATGGATCGCTGAAGTTTGCATACCTTGTTAGCATCCTTAGGATCGACAAAACCCTTTGGTTGTATTATATACAACTCTTCTTCAATATTACCATTGAGGAATGTGGTTTTGACATCCATCTGCCAAATTTCATAATTGAAATAGGTAGCAATTTCTAACATAATCCTAACCGACTTTAGCATCTCTACTGGTGAGAAAGTCTTATCATAGTTAATTCCTTGAATTTGTAGAAAACCCTTTGCAACAAGTTGAGCTTTATAGATGGTCACATTACCATCAGCATTAGTTTTATTCTTGAAAATTCATTTATTCTCAATGGCCTTTCGGTCGTGAGGTAAGTCCACCAAGGTCCAAACCTTGTTTTTGTACATGGATACCATCTTGGATTACATGGCTTCTAGCCATTTGTGGAATCTGGGCTCATCATCACTTCTTCATATGTCGTAGGGTCATTAATTCCATCTACCATGAAATTCATGACAGGATTTCTGTACAGTTTAGGAGCTACATGTGTTCTGCTTGACCTGCGAGGTTTATTAGTTTCCTCTTTTGGAGTTTCATGAGCATTATCATTAGTTCCTTCTTCATTTGGTGAAGTCAACTCTGGAACAGTTTCTAGCGCTGCGCCACTCGCCGTTTCATGAAGAGAAGGTTTAATAACCTCTTCGAGTTCTACCTTCTGACTAATCACACCTTTTGTGAGAAACTATTTCTCTAGAAAGGATCCATTCTTGGCAATGAAAACCTTGCCCTCGAATCTATGATAGAAGGAATACCCAATTGTTTCTTTAGGGTATCCTATGAAGATGCATTTTTCTGCTTTGGGTTCGAGTTTATCAGGCTGAAGTCTTCCCCCATGTCCTCAAGAACAAAACGAACTACTCACAAGACATCATATGGATCATGATCAGAGATGGAATAATGATGTATAACAATCTGAACATAGACAATAATTCAATGGTTCACTCAATAGCATCAACTACAAAGAGTAATCAACACCGGGAAAGTTTCCCCTATGAACTATGCAAAGATTCAACGCAATTGTTACAACAATATGGAGATGGTGATGAGGGTGCTGCTGCTGATGATGGTGGTGGTGATGATGATGATCCCGATGAAGTCCGGCTTGATGGTGGTGTTGATGGCGACGATCTCCCCTCTCCGGGAAGGAATTCCCCTGGCAGAAATCTGTCTGCCGGAGAGATCTTTCTCTCTCCATGTTTTCTGCCCCGCAGAGGCGGCGGAATCTTTCTTTGGTCGCTCTCCGAGTCTTAGGGTTTCGTGGGGATGATATACGCTAGAGGGGAGAGGCTGGAGTGGGCCAGGGTGCCACACCACTCCTAGGCGCGACCTAGGCCTACCCGCGCCATGGGGTGGTGTGGGCCCCCTGTGGCCCACCTCCACTCCATCTTCTGGCATCCCGAGTCTTCTGAAAAAATAGGATTTTCCGTATATTTTCCCGGATTTTCTGATCTTCGCGAATTTTGCCTCCAAACAACACATTTTCCATCAGAATCCTGACTGCAGCGGTCCATGCTCCAAAATTCATCAACCATGCAAAAATAGATGAAATAACATAAGTATCACCTCTCAATACGAAATATATCAATGAATAATAGTGAATTAAGACATAGAATAGTGATGCAAAATGGACGTATCAACTCCCCCCAAGCTTAGACTTCGCTTGTCCCTAAGCGAAACTGAGCTCAATAAACATGACCTTAGGTTTATGGAGTGAAGAGTCGATAAAAGAATACGGACAAGAAGCATCACATTCATCAAATACATAGATCATAATAGAAGACAACTCACTATTATATAACTCAACTTGCAATGAGTAAAGGAAACACAATAAAGATACATAAAGTGAATCATAATTGGTAATGACAAACTTAGCTCTTGGTAGAAGAATAGTTGATAATTTGCTGGAGTTCACAAATAGCTAGTTTTTCAATGATAGCTTTCAAAGTAGTAAACATCAAGATAAGAGAAATTTGCAAAGCAAGGAACATAAGAAACATGATTGAATAAATCATCATATGAATGAATGAAATACAACAACACAAAATACTTGCTGAGATAGAAGGGAATAGGTTTACTGACTCAACTACAAAATAAAAGAAAGTTCCTTCAAACAGGGAAGCAGGGATTTCAAGTCTCATAAAGTGCTCCCAAAAATTATGATACTTACTAGCTTTCAGCTCTCATTGCCCCTATCATAGGCATCTTTAGGTGATTAAGGTTAAAGTGACACAACTAAGAGGATATGCTTGACAAGTTATAAGTTGAAATCTCATGCCCCTTACTTATGAGTATCGATCCTCATGCTACTCAACTTTAGTCACGAGCAAACTCTTGTCATTGTAAATACATGTGTATCATCGAGAACCGCCAACGGGGTACCCCTTGCACATGACACAGGAGCTATCCCATAATCAAAATGACAAGGCAAGTAGACAGTGAGCATCTCAGTGATCTTTTTATTTGCTATTTGCATAGGTTTTTATTGAGGATGCTTTATAGAATGCTCACTATAGTTATGCTGTAAGTTTCCACCATGATTAGGCATGGCTTAGGCTAGCGGCCCAGGCGTTTCTCTAACACACATATAAACTCCATGATCTTACAAGTTCCACTTTTATTTCACACCGTCGGGATCCATAAGCAAAAGAACATGATATCAACTAGGTACAAGTACCAATGAGGTGTTGAAAGCGGTCCCCATGATACATGGTTCGGCTAACTTCAACTCATAAAGCGCAAGCATATACGCAACAAAGAAGGACCCAATGGTTCAAGTTTATTAAATGCAAGAAAGTAAAGTGTGCCATCAAGTTCATGAGAGCTTTAATCACTAATTTTCACATAACAAGTTTAATTTGGGAGGTAGATAAAACAAGAATTTACTTGGAATAGCAATAATGCTACTAGGTAGGTATGGTGGACACAAATGGCAAAGGTTTTGGTTTAAAGAAGGTGAATGCACGATAAGAATACCCTCTCAGTACAGGTTTTTGGCTAGCAAGGCTGGGTAGCAAGTATAAGAGTTGAAGGAAACAACCAAGCATACAAATGATAAAGACAAACATGCAATCTTCCTTGGAAGCACAAAATATCTTAACTAGAGAATACTAGACTTATGAGCAAATTAAGAAAGAAAGATGATGAAATTATTTTTTCTCTAGAGTACTTCTATCTTTTTCTTTTCAACTCTCAAAAAGGTGTTGCTACTGACCGAGCCAGGTTTGCCAAAACCAACTAAATTAACTCAATGATCCCAAAGTGATACCAATACTAACAACAAGATCAATCATATAACCACGAATTGAAAACTAACATAAGCTATGCAAAAGAGTGAATGATAGAACTTCTCATTAATATTCCATAATGGAAACTCGCACCAAGGGATACAAATCTAATGAGAGAGGGGACACTTCCATAATGCAAACCATACTACAAAATAACTCCTCTATTCATGATATGACTCTACTAATAAGGTAAAAAGATAGAAGATAGTGATATGATACCGCGGCACTCCCCCATGCTTGGAACAAACCAAGGGGATGCCAAACCTGATGACGAATTACTCCTTAGGTGGTGGTGGTATCCTCTCATCTTCGTCCGTCTTCCAGGGTAAAGGCTTCCCATCAACAAAGGACATCATGGTTTCCAACATCCTAAAACTTGCAGCAGCACTTATGCGTTTAAATCTAGCCTCATACTCACAGTTTTGATTTTGAACGTCATAGAACTGTGCTTGCAGTTTGTTGGTTGTTTGGCAGAGTGAGAAGACTTCGTCTTTGAGTTCAGCAGTCTCCTTTTGGTGCTCGCTGATGAGTTCGGAGCAAATCTTATGGATGATATCCACTTCGTGCTCCGCCATCTTCCTATACCTAAATACTTCTTACTCCAGTGCTTCCATCCTGTCCTCCAGACTTCCTTCACCTTTAGGGCCTTGAACCTCTTTAATCCGGACCTCCCCACCTTCGAGCAACAACTCCTTGGGATGAATCTTCAATTCTCTCATGTATGGGTTGATGATATCTTCTAAGGAACCCCCCTTTGATGATCCAGAGGAAGACATTGTGGCTCCAAATCTGGGATTCTACCTGGCAGAAACAGATCAAAACAGAAACACGACGAAAACACGATATACGAACCTCGAGGGATCCGGGGGGGTTATATATTACGAAGTTTCATATCAAAAGGAAGGTATTGGGAGAAAACGAGTCGGAGGCGGAGTCCTAGGTGGCCTCACCACCTGGTGGCGTGGCCAGGGGTGGGCCCGCGCCATGGGGTGGTGTGGGCCACCCTGGCTCTGTTTCCGTCCCTTTTTCACTTCAAAACTTTCCTTATTGACTGAAAACTGCAAAAATATAGTTGGATTGTATTTTCATGGAACTTCTCTTACCAGAACTGTTACCTAGTTGGAAACGGACTCTGCAGGTCTCTGAATTTGGTATTTAGTGGATTCTTTCGGAGTCACCACTTGAATATCATCAATATCTTCATCTTCATACACTTATTACTTGAGTCATAAAACTCTTCTCTTCCTTATTACACCATTGTCTCCACTTCCTAGAAATTTCTTTCACACAAAACTTCACACAATTCTCATTAGCAACATTAGTATATATGAAGTGATAAAACCTTTTGAGTCCAACTTCAACTGAAAACCATCAAAACAAAAGCTACTATAGAAACTCCTTCCGAAAACCCAAATAGAATTCAAAAAGGAAATCGAATAAAGAAGCAAATGCAAGATTGGCAAAATCTATCAAAACAGACCATCAGGTAAAGATCAATTTTTTCGAAAATATTCTGTTGTTCAAATCAAAAAGTGCAAAACTAACGAAAGTTAAATAACAACCTGGGGCAGAAGCACAAAAAATTACAGTTCAATCCGACATACAGAGATCTCTCACGAATTTTTATGGTGAAGCACAAAAATCTGTTTCGGGATAGCAACTTCCCCAAATCTTACTTCTCTCTCATTAGAGGCTGATCTTGACACAAAAACCAAACCAAACGGATAAGGAGCGGTTATTACCGAAGTAATAACTTCCAAGACTCAAAGAAACAAAAACAAACTGAAAGCAAAAACAAATTGGGTTGTCTCCCATAAAGCTCTTTCTTTATAGCCATTAAAATGGGCATGATAATTTTGAAGAAGCTCTCATAGGGATATGGATTGAAGTGAAAGAGAGCGTTAAGAAGCAAAAACACACACACATTTAAGTCTAACCCACTTCCTATGCAAGGGAATTTTGTAAACAAACAAGTTATTGAAACCAAAGGCAACTTGCATAAGAAGGCAAAAGAAGTGCAACATAAAAACTTTCAGCATAAAACGAGGAAACTTGATATTATTGAGATGCATAAGAACACTTTTCCCTCTCTCATAGTAACTTTCAGTATCATGCATAAACTTAACAATATAGCTATCACGAAGACTATCATAGCAATGATCACTCATTCTAATAGAAAACACAGGAATACTAGCTCTCATAACACTACTTTGTGAAACAATATTAGAGGTATCCTTACAAAGGATAGTGTGTCCCTCTTCCTCATATTTAGCAACAAAGTCTTTCACATTTGCTACTATAGGTTCATAAACCATTTGTTTATCAAGTTCAACAGCCTTATTCATACTTTCATTAACCATACTAGCTATCATAGAATGTATCTTTACCTTAACTGGAAAAGGCATTTTCTCAATATAAGGTTTAGGTAAAGCATGATTAGTAGTATAAACTTCAGTATTTCTTGCAGGAACACTCTTAGAAATATCTTTATAAGGTTCATGATACTTATTCCACTTCTTTTTAGGCACTTCAATGTAGGAAGCAAAAGCCTTAAAATAAGAAGCAATAGCTTGAGAGTCTAGACCATAAATTTTTTTAATATTTTGAAAGTCATCAGTTCCCATAAAAGATTCAATGCATTCATAATCAAAATTTATACCTAACTTTCTACCTTTGTCATTCTCCCAAGCTTCAGCATTGTCTTGAATACGATCTAGAAGGTCCCATTTAGCTTCTTCTTCCATGCGAGTAAATGATCCAGCACAAGAAGCATCCAATAAATCTTTATCATGTAGAGGGAGCCTTGCATAAAAGTTGTTGATAATAATATTGTTGGGGAGCTCATGAATGGGATGTTTGAGCATTAGTAACTCCAGTCTCCCCCAAGCTTGGGCTGTACTCTCTCCATCAAGAGGCCAAAAGTTGTATATTTGATTCTGATTTTTATGAATCTCACCAGGAGGATAAAACTTTGAATAAAAGAGAGGCACTATTTCCTCCCATTCCATAGCTTGACCATTCTTCAGCAGCTTATACCAATCCTCAGCTCTTCCTTTCAGTGATAATGAGAATAACTTCTTCTTAACTTGATCTGTAGTAATACCTGCACACTTGAACAACCCGCATAATTCATGTATAAAGAGTAAATGATCACCGGGATGGACAGTTCCATCCCCAACATAGTAGTTATCCATAACACGATCAATAATTCTTGTAGGTATTTTGAAAACATCTTTCTCAGCAGGTGGTGGCTTATCTACTACCTTAGCAGTGGTAGTAGCATTACCAAATAAGAAACTCAGCGAATTATCCATAACGAAAATAAAGCAACTAGCAGAAGTAAACAATACTCATAGTAGAAGTTTCCTTTACCAATTCCACTCTCCAATAGCGCTTCACTCCCCAGCAACGGCGCAAGAAAATAGTCTTGATGACCCACAAGTATAGGTTGTGTATCGGAATATTTTCGATAAGTAAGAGTGTCGAACCCAACGAGGAGCAGAAGGTGCTGGCTAGTGGTATGGATCAGGAATTCTCTGCAAATACTTAGCAAACGGATTTTTAGGGGTTTTCGATAAAGCAAGTAAACAAAGTACGAGTACATAAAAGATAGTAGGAATAAATGCAGCAAGTGGCCCAATCCTTTATGCAGCAAAGGACAAGCCGGTTGTATTACTTAAGATGACCAAACGTTCTCGAGGACACATGGGAAGACTGTCAAGTGCTTTCGCTTCATATAGTCGATTAATCTTCTCTAGCTTGCTAAGTGTTGTGTGGGTGAACCTGTGCTAATGTACCGCCCCATCCAAGACTAATACATACTTGTGATTATACCCCTTGCAAACATCCGTAAGTACAAGAAAGTAATTAAGGTAGAAACCTAACCACAACTTTAAACTCTAAGACCCTTACGTCCCTTGTGCAATGGTTTCCTAACGGGGGTTCATGTTTCTGTCACTCTGACAACCCCTACGATTAGTAGCCAAATACACAATGCATTCCCCTAGGCCCATATAGGTGAAGTGTCATGTAGTCGACGTTCACATGACACCACTAGAAGAAGTACACCACAACTTAAATAACAATCTATTGAATCTTTCTCAACGCAACTCCACTACTAACAACAAGACTTCTCCCATGTCCTCAAGAACAAAACGAACTACTCACAAGACATCATATGGATCATGATCAGAGATGGAATAATGATGTATAACAATCTGAACATAGACAATAATTCAATGGTTCACTCAATAGCATCAACTACAAAGAGTAATCAACACCGGGAAAGTTTCCCCTATGAACTATGCAAAGATTCAACGCAATTGTTACAACAATATGGAGATGGTGATGAGGGTACTGATGATGATGATGGTGGTGACGATGATGATGATCCCGATGAAGTCCAGCTTGATGGTGGTGTTGATGGCGACGATCTCCCCTCTCCGGGAAGGAATTCCCTCGATAGAAATCTGTCTGCCGGAGAGATCTTTCTCTCTCGGTGTTTTCTGCCCCTTAGAGGCGGCAAAATCTTTCTGTGGTCGCTCTCCGAGTCTTAGGGTTTCGTGGGGATGATATACGCCATAGGGGAGAGGCTGGAGTGGGCCAGGGTGGCCACACCACTCCAAGGCGCGGCCTAGGCCTGCCCGCGCCATGGGGTGAGTGGGCCCCCTGTGGCCCAACTCCACTCCATCTTCTGGCATCCTGAGTCTTCTGGAAAAATAGGATTTTCCGTATATTTTCCCGGATTTTCTGATCTTCGTGAATTTTGCCTCCAAACAACACCTTTTCCATCAGAATCCTAACTGCAGCGGTCCATACTCCAAAAGTCATCAACCATGCAAAAATAGATGAAATAACATAAGTATCACCTCTCAGTACGAAATATATCAATGAATAATAGTGAATTAAGACATATAATATTTATGCAAAATGGACGTATCACATATCTACTCAAATCATCCGTGAATGTAACGAAATAACGGTATCCACCTCGCACCGACACACTCATTGGACCACATACATCAGTGGCCCTAGTGGCACCTGGTTGTCGTGCAAGGTCCAAGACAAGGGGTGACTTGAGAGGAGCTTCGTGACCTTGAGGTCAGTTACGATACCGACTACCTCATCCATGTTCCTCTCGGAACGTCAAACACTTTCGGTCTACAAGGGTATGTTACCGAAACCTTCTCCATTACAGCATTACTCAGATAGATCCTGGCTAGGTGTGTTCTACGTAGGAATTTTTTTGTTTTCTATCACAGAACCCCTTCACTCTTCCTCACCATTGTGGCACTTGGGTAAAAAGGCGCTAGGCCATACTTCAGATCCCCTACATTTTGGTCTCGTATGTAGAACCATTTGGCCCTCCATCCTTGCACCGAGACGACGATCTTGTAGGAAAACTACTGCATGTTTCCTTGAATGGAAATGCTACATCCGCCAATAGGATAGACTCCCTCGATTCCCGCCTGCCTCTTCACAGAGTACAACTTCTTCCACAACCCGAAATGAGGCGCAATGCCGAGCCAACACTCGCAAAGAGTGATGTAGCATGCAATGTGCTGGATCGAGTTGGGCGTCAGCTGATGTAGCTGGACACCGTAAATGAAAAGCAGCCCACGAAGAAACTCATGGGTTGGGAGGGATAAACCGCGAACAACCAAAGCAACAAACATCACCCAAAACCCAGGAGGGAAATGGAGATTACCTCCGGACCAGGAATCTTGTAATATTCCTTGGAAGGGAGCATCCTAGCCTGCTTCAGCAGGCACAGATCTGATGCTTTCACGATGGATCATCTCCAATCTCCATTGGTTACCCTTGACGTGGTGGATGCCTTATACTTGGGAGAAGTGATACCTTCAATCCGGATTCACGGATGCGGTATAGTAGCTTTTTCCCTAATAGACCTAGGTTTAATCGAACCTTGGGAAACAATGCTAAAAGGAAATAAATAAGGGCATGTCTACAAGACTTTGTTTGTTCATTTTACCTTCATTTACCGAACCTTTCTAGAGTACTTTATATCGTGGGTTGTTTTAATAGATGGAGATAGGCTAGGGTTGAAGATTCACCTGCAGCTGCACATCAAATGGGATAAAGATAATAATAAGCACAATCATGTGTAATGTTCTAATAGAGATAAAATTTGGGGGTAGCACATCCCGATATACTAAAGCCCCTGCGAGCCACAGGCATAACAATAGCCTTTTGATCCAACCATTTGCACCATGAAGCACCGGGCTACAAACAATTATTAAGTGAAAACACAGATCAAAGCCTTAAGAAGTGATGTTGTTGATGTTCCCCAATGGATCGCTAAACAAAGACTGTACTCCCATTTCTGTCACTAGGTGTCCTATGAGATCGCAGCTAACCAAGTATACCACCTCAAGCCTTTATCGATCTTGGGGATCTTGGGTACCTACAAGTCCAAATATCGAGACAAGAGACAAAGAAACAAATATAAAAATCTCTTATTCAAACAATACACAATACTCCCATAGATTATATGCACATAATTGCTATGAGGTTTCACCCCAACCCGCAGCCGTGAGGACTACTTACTCATAACAATAAGATCAAGGATATAAAACATTGGGCAAAATACTTAGATTGAAATCAAATATTCTTACAATGGTCACCGAATCACAAGGAGATCTCAAGTACAAACTAATGGCTATGGGGAAGATTGATGGTGGAGAGGATGTACTATGGTGGTGGATCTCCTTCGGTGATGTTGTGATGCAATCTAAGAATGGAGGCCCTTTGCACGGCGGCTGGGACCTCGAAATATATAGGCACCTTCATGAAATTTGTAGGGTTTGACGAGATGAAGCCGCTGCCACTTGGTACGGGTGGGCCATACAGGTGGACCTTTCCCGTACCAGTGGTTGTTATGGCCTCTAGCGCCTAGCATTGACTCCATGTTTTATTGGCCATGTAGACTTCCCCAAAATCTTCATCTATTGCTCCAGATTTCGCCTTAAAAGCGTGATTTCCTACACAACACAATTCAAACCAATGATTTGCATATCTTTGCAATAATTAGTCATTAGTGGTGAAACTAGAGAGATTCTTGTCAATTACATGACTAAAAATAAGGTTTAAAGACGGAGAAAGATGACTATTTTCACAGCCATCAACTTCCCGAAAGCTCAAACCTTGATCATGCTCGAGCAAGAAAACAACAAAACCATAAAGAACTTAGTGTTTAAACTAAAACAATGAGAGTATGAATTCACTTAAGGTTGGTAGTCGTATGTGTCCAGGACTTCTTTCATTTGAAAAGATCATAAAAGTTAGAGAGATGCCAGAAGTACTATACGAGCTTTGAGAACTCAAAACAATCAAAGTTGAGATTAGTATAAGTATGAATAACTAGGAGTGTAACAATCAATCCAATTCCCCTAGTTAACTCTCAGCTTGCCAAGGAACACTAGGATGTTTATAATAGCAAAATTAAGTAAGAGAGATCATGTCCCAAGTAGCTTAACAATGAAGTGTCTTATTTACTCCCATATTAGTAAATACAGAATACCAAACACTTATATTCCATTCATTGCTTTTCAAGAAAATTCATAAAGTAGTAATGAGACCATGACAAGGACTTGTTGTGTCGATCTTTATTTTTCACGAGTAATTCTCAACAAGTATCATTGAGTGCTTATTTTAAACAATAGTTTGCATAACCTTCGAGAGTACCAACACTTTTTCTTATTACGGTGACAAGTGTGTCCCATGTCGTCAACTCATAGCCAAAATCAGGGGTTTTACCATTGATCGTTCATAGGCCAGCGGAGTTGTTGGCATCCAAAGGTGTGCATAAAAAACTTAGAACTTGTTAAATAGTATCACAGTATAATCCACAAGGTTTAGATTTGGCATGGATCTCAATTACCACTAGACTTCATCTCAATCAAACAACTCCTTTTCAAGAGTGTTATCAAATCTATCAAAACATCTATGGGGTCAAGTATCTTCAAGGGTAAACTCTCAAGACAATCATCCATCAAACAAGTCGTAAATTTGAGACTTTTTCTTGTTGTACTTGTTTGGAAATATTATTTCCAAGGCAATACTCGGTTAACTACAAGAACTAGAGCAAAAGCTTCCAGAACTAACTACTCATGCAAATAAAAAGCTTTACTCTCACTATTTTGAATTACTCCCACTAGCACATCATCTTGGAAAATCAACAAACTAAGATAAACAATTCAAACTTCTAAAGTGGGATACATAGGACAAACCTCTCATGAGTGACTTCATGATTCTCTTCCTTATGGGGACGTGTTCCTTCAAAACTCAAGTCGAAATCACTCTCATAATGATATTAAAGCAAAGAGGCAATATGCAAATCCACTTTCGCGAAAAATTAAGAAGGGGAAATATTTTTGTATTTTTGAGGATGGGGATTAAAGAATAGAAAAGAACTTGTGACCAAGCAAGGAACTAAGAAAAAAAAACAAACAAAAAACAAAAGGAAAAGAGAAGTGTTGGAACAAACCAACACGAGTGTTTCAAAGATCACAAGGAGCTGGAGTACAACATTATTATTACACAAATAAAAATGCCCGGGGACACATCCCCAAGATCAGGCTTTGGTAAGCCCTTTTGTTGCTCATTGTGGTGGTAGTGGATAATCTCCCATGTTCCATTGGCTGCTCCAATTGTTGAACTGGGTTGATAGGTTGGTAGTAGCATCTCGAAGGTTGATGGAGAGGTTGCTCATGTTTCGGATACTTCTTTCGAGAGAATAGATATCATCATAGGTGGTGTAGTAATTTGGTGGATGCACATCTTGTTCGAGTCCTTCTTGTTCTAATTCTTCATCTTATCCTTCTTCTCCCACAGGTTATTCTTGTTGGGGTAGACTTGCCTCAACTGGCGCGTCATAACACAACATCCATCCTCGATAGAGAACCATTAGGCAAAGGAGCTGGGATCAAGTGTTCCACTCCAGGTATATCAAGGAACCATTAGTTCTAGAAATCATACCACAAGCCTTAGAGTAGAAAAACCAAGACGACGTTTTGCTACCAATGGTTGGATGTTACCTAGGTTGACGTGAAGCGCACGTGCAAGAATGGTTATGACTCCTCCTCCGCGTATGGAACCACGAGACTGCAGAGCTTGATGCTTAAGATAAAATAAAAGAAGGGCGCCCAAGTTTGGTGTTAAGTTACAATTAGGAATAGCAGCTCTAGCGAGGATTATCATATCTTCCTCATTAACTCTAGTAAACTAACCACGTGCCTGCAAGGTGTTAGCAATAACATAAAACAAATAATGAATAGCAGAGTGATGAATTTGGTTTCCCCTGGTGTATTTCCACGAATTCTCATTCTATTAAAGTAAGCCAAGGGTGATGGATCAAGAACAAAGGTGGTGGAGTGTATGTCGGTGGCGTTATTGTCGAACCCAAAGTAGTGGTGGAATACTCATAGTTCATAAGATGGAAGTTTATGCGATCAACTCCAGGTATTTGTTCCTCGAGGCAATAGTGTCAGCACACCGTATGTGTCAAGGTACTAAGGAACTCAAGCGTCAAGCGGCGGTATGTGGCTTCATCCTGAAAAACAAAGTGATACAAACCAACATTTTTGCAAAGTAGGTCAAAATCACGATGAATGCCTAGTTGGTTGAGGATGTAAGGACATGCCCACTTGGTGGACTTGATTTCTTGGAGATTGAGATAGTTGAAAAGGTTGAACTGAAACTCCTCGGTGAACTCGATACCAAATGACTCGGGGGTTAGCATATCAACTGGTGGTGTGGCTTGTTCCGCAGCCATCACACATGTACGGCTCTTCGTGTTCATCTAAAACAAAAATAAAAATGCTAATCAAATTTTTTGTCTAATAGAAACATAGCATAAACGATCCTTTACAATTCCTATAAAAGAAACTCCTCTAAAAACAAAATTAAGCATGCTCATAATCAAGATTAGCTCAAGAACAAGACCTAAGTCTAGATTGATGATGGTGAAAGATTGAGCACGGTTTTGATGCAAAAATAATATAGGGATTGGAGGAGAAACATACCTTAGATTGATTGGGTGCGAGGAATCAAAGAAAAAAAGTAGAATTGAAGATAATGGAGGTGGTTTGGAGTTTGGAGGTAGAAGAAAGAGAGATTTGTGTTTAGAGATTTATAGGTTTACCTCTACCTAGGGGAATATGGTGGTCGTGTACTCGGTACGGGTGGGTGGTACGGCCAGAGTCCGCCCATACCGAGCGTCCTACCTTGTGGTCGAAGGACCCCTTCCAGCGATGCATTTGGTACTGGCGCATGGTACGGTCGCGCTCGCCCATACGACTGGTCGTTATTTGGTCAGTATATTTTTCTTCAAACTCGATGTTTTGCTCGGGTTATGGTACGGGCGGGCGGTACGGCCGCCTCCGGTTGTACCAATGGTCATTACATCCACTATGTCCTGCAAAAAAATCAGAGTTTCTATTTTCTTGAGCTGCATGTGGTATGGGCGCGTGGTACAGGGGACTTTGATCATACCGGTGGTCGTTATGTGCCCTGGAAGCTTAAAAACATGTGGAATTGAGTTAGTAGCTTCACGTGCCTTTGCACATCTTAGTAATCAACAAAATAACAGCAAATGGACTTAAAAAAGCAGTACCTTTAGGCCATGTGTTAGTAAATATAAAAGATCGAGGATTACCTTATTTTATTCTCCTCTCTCCAAAGGACTTCTTGAATACTCTTTACTAAAACAAAAACAAAACAAAACAGAAAAAAAACTAACACAAGAATAAAAACTTTTATTTCACATGGATTACCTCCCATGAAGCGCTTCTAGTTAAGGTCAATTAGCTTGACCCAGATGGTGATCATTTAGGCTTTGGAAGTGGAACACCCACTCCAAAGTAATTAGCTTTTAGTGTAATCATACCAGCATATTATTATGCTTGGCCTTCTTCTTCCTAGGGAAGTGGACTATAAAGGGATCTCTAGATGGTAGTCCTATTCTCACATTCCTTTCATGTAGATTAATCAAAGCTTTAATAGTTCTTAGGAAGGGCCTACCTAAAATTATAGGTGTTATGGGATCTTTAGGCATGTCAACTATAACAAGATCAATAAGAGTAGGACATCCTTTAATTTCAACAACTATTTTCTTTTATCCCAACAACTTGTTTAAAAGTTGAATCGGCAAGATGGAGTCTCATTTCAGTAGTTGCAAATGGCCATAAGTTTAACTTGTCAAATAGATTCTTGGAAATTGTCGGTATGCTTGCACCAAGATCACAAAGTGCATATATCTCATTAATACCAATCTTAACTTTAATAGTGGGCTAAAAAATATCATCTAACATAGCTGGAAGCTTATTAGCTAATTTCTTATACTCCATTTCAGGTTCACGAACTTTAGATGCTACTTCTTTTATAAATTGTTGGTATGTAGCATCATTACCTTGTTCAATACCAGGATTCCTTATGGTGATCATCTTTAATAAATCCTCCGCAGTATATTCCAGTGTTGGCGCGTTGCTGTAATCTAGCTATTCAAGCTTTTCTTCTTTTACTTCCGCCCTCATCATCTTGAGGTCCTCTACCGAGTTTGGCTCGAGCTTTCCAGCGAATTTTGCTAGTATGAGAGCTTGGATCTCAGCTACTTTGTCCAATTGTGCCTCCACGGTCTCGGTTCATTCTTGTAGAGCCTGCACATCATTTCTAATTGCAACAATCTGGTTAGACAATTTACCAATACAAGCTTCATGGTTCTCCGTGATTTTAATAAGCTTATTGTTTTTCTCAGTTTGAGCTTGCATGAAAGTTCTAATGGTATTTTCCAATGAGAGACTGTCATGATTTTCTCCATTGTTGTTATCATAATTATTATGTGGAGCACCTGCACGATTAGAATATTGCATTTAAAAATTTGAGCCAAAGGTTTGACTCTTCCAAGCAGGATTATAAGGATTATGAGCTATAAAAGTAACATCATTAACATCGGTAGTGAGAGCATTAATTAGGGTATCTTCCTTACCCTTTACTATGTTGAGTAACTCATCTACCTTTGCAGTAAGCTCTTCATTATTTACCTCGGTGATTGAATTCACCATTTTTGAAGTTCTTTCCACATGCCATTAGGCATGGTTGTTTTGCATATCATCAAGTAATTTCTTTGCAACACTCACTTGCTTTCCCATGATAGTTCCTCCTATGGCAGTATCTAGCATAGACTTAGACATTGGGTTAAGGCCATTATAAAATAACTGCAATATAAGCCATTCTTCCATCCCATGACTATGATAATTCATCACGGCTTATTTCATCCTTTCCCAAGCAAGTGCTAGTAGCTCGCGGTCTTCTTATCTAAAACTTGTGATGTTGGATCTTAGCTGCATAGTCTTAGCTGGAGGGAAAATTTTAGTCATGAAGATATTAGTGCATTCCTCCCAAGATGTAATAGTGCCTTTAGGAAAAGCTAGCAACCAGTCCTTAGCATTTCCTCTTAGAGATAAAGGGAATAAACATAATTTAACTGCATTTGGGTCAATATCTTTAATACGCATCATGTCACAAATTTCAGTAAAAGTATTAAGGTGCAAACCTGAATCCTCAAAAGATGAGCCTCCAAATTGGTTCTACTAAACCAAACTCAAAAGGTTAGGCTTGATTTCATATGCTTCCGCATCAACGGTTGGCTGAGTAATAGGTGCACAATAAAATCATCAGTAGGAGTAGCATACTCCCCAAGTTTCTTTTGAGCCATGGCTCTTTTATTTTTGGTGTTTTTGGAATAGGGAAACAAATAAACAAGTTCCTATTTTTTGGGGATTTCAAATAGATAACAAGAGAGTAAACTAATAACAAGAAATAAACTACAAAATAAAATAAAACTGAAAACAAGGTCTCTAGTGACCTCACCAGTATAGCGAACTGCTTCACCGACAACGGTGCTAGAAAACGGGTTGATACCTTCGATCTAGATTCACGGATGTAGTATAGTAGCTTTTTTCCCTAGTTGACATAGGTTTAATCGAACCTTGGGAAGCAATGCTAAAAGGAATTAAAATAAGGACACGTCTACAAGACTTTGTTTGTTTGTTTTACCTTCATTTACCGGACCTTTCTAGTTTACTTTATATCATGGGTTGTTTCAATAGATGGAGATAGGCTAGTGTTGAAGATTCACCTACAGCTACACATCAAATGGGATAAAGATAATAATAAGCACAATCATGTGTAATGTTTTAATGGAGATAAAAAATTTGGGCAGCACATCCTGATATACTAAAGCCCCTGCGAGCCACAGGCATAGTGATGAGTCCAAAATTGAAGCATTTTTACCTTTTGTTTTTGCATAAACAGAGTAGGGATCTTTGTATTTCACTGTGCTTGCACGCGCTATTTTTTTCTTGTTTCAATAGGATCCCAAATCATGGATTCCTATATGAACATATCAATTAGAGATGTCATATTGTGCAATTATATGATATTTATAAGTGATAAAATTCATTTTATGGATTTACCTTCGCGCCTGGGAAAATACCAAGCAAGGAGGAGCAACCAGAGCCGATAACGACCAGTCGTACGGGCGGAGCCCGCCTGTACTATCCGTCCGTACCAAGTGCCATCATGACCGCCTCGTCAAATACTTTCCCCTGGCAAAGACGAGAGGGAGATCCAACATTCACAACCACCAGAAACCATGAAAAACCACATCTAAAAGAGATCTAAAGGAGGAACTTGGTTGGGGCAAAATCCAAGCTGCTTCACGGATCATTGGAGGACAATGCATCATCAACAGCTGCATCTCCATTACCACCATTATCCCCATCTCTCATATATTTGATCTTGTTGTAATTCCAGATTCAATTGTTGTTTGCATTAGATCTATCTCCATACTTTTATCCATTCATTTGATTATGATGATGTTGTTGATTGCTTCCATGTAGTAGTTTCCTTGTTCTTGGGGGAGATGGATAAACCCTAGCACCATTATGAATTTGTAATAAAGATGATCTATTCTTGTGTCCATATGACTTGCTTGTTTGTAGCACCCCGATAAAATCACTACTAGAAAATCGATGTGTTTTTCCCTTGTGCATCATCATGATAGCATGCTCATGTCATCATGCCACATTGGATTTGAGCATCGTCATCATGCATCTGTTTGCCTAAAACTATTTTCTAAAAGCCTATCTTTGTTTTCTAAATACAACCTCTCTATTTCAAATGTAAAACCCTGGTCCTTCCGGATATTTTATTTTGTCTATAAAACTATTTACAAAAGACTAATTAAAACAAAATAAAACTATTTTTATCATCGGGAGGTAGCCCAGCCGTTTAGGCCAGGCCACCTACTACCCGAGAGGCCTTGCCCAAACCCAAACCCTAGCCTAAACCTAAACACGACCCAGCCACCTACCTTCCAAACCCACTCTCACCGGCCGCCGCCATCCATCACACACACATAGCGTACACCGCCCGCCCCTGGACCCCCACCTGCTGTGTTGCCGGCCCACCTATCGATGCACCAACATGACAAGAATATCATTTTGTGGCCCGAAAGTTGGGGCGCCCAGGGAACACGGTACCCAAGTTGATTTTAATCACCGCGATTCAAAAAGTTGGGGCACCAATTGCTGAGAGGGGTGTTTCGAGTGAATGATGGCCAAACCCAATATTTTCAAATCACGCCGTTAAGTCAGGATATTCCGTTACACTAGTTCCTGTTGTGCCCCTTTTTCGCCGGTCACTCTTCTTAGCCACCCTGCACGTGTCGTAGGGTCAAATCCATTACTATACTTTCCTAACTCTCGACACTAAATCTTGCTGCGGCGACATCGGTCCCTTTTCTTCCCTTCCCCGACCCTGAATCTGTCGGCGGCGTGTAACTACCTCGGTGAATTACGCTCTAAGTTGCATGCCTGGATGAGCGAAAGTGGTTAAAATAGTACGGTGGGGCCAGGGGCCACTCACAGGTAGACCTTTCGGCCGTCCTAACCACTTCCAGAACATCAGGACAAGAACGAGTGGCGTAATCGGCAGGCGAAGGGATCAACTACATACACAAGTGAGTATGTATGCAAGCCACCATACAACAGTTTTCAGAGCCATTCCATCTAAAAGAAATAGAAATATTGCAACGCCATACGGCAAGATCCAAATATCCTAGATAGAGATAATAGTTTCGGATAGCTCCTCATACATCAAACATCAGAGTATCAGGCGGAAGCGGAAAACAAGATCCGAGTACGGATAAGAAGCAAATCGGCATAAGATGCCACATAAATAAACACATCCCGCCCACAGATCTCGCGGATCCCCATCCCCGGAATCTCTACACCGAGTGATCGTTACCAACACCGTCTCCTCCACCCAGTATCCATCTTGCAAATACACATGTTCATCAGAATCAAACAATTTATCGTGTGAGACCCTAGGGGTACTCAGCAAGTCTTTATGCCTCTAAAGGGGACATATACCTGGGGTGACGCAATTGCAGCAAAAGATAATAACTACAAATCTATAGATACTCGCTAACCATCCGCCTAACCAATAATAGACGGATCTCCGTTAATTAGTAACAATAGTTATAACAGTATAATTAACAGATCCATCCTCCTTCTCGCTTACCAACGAGAAAGCGGACGAACAACCCATCCGTTGTTAGTTTTATTAACCATTCCATGAGTATTGCACTATTTACTAGTCTGGTACTTAGTCAAATTAAAAGCGGTACTTTAGTTATACTTGTCTATGATCGAGAAACTGTGCTCCAAGTCATCCATAACCGTGGACACGGCTTTAAGAAAGATTTACCCTGCAGGGGTGCACAAATAGCAACACACACTCGATCAACCTTGGAAAAACCAAATCAAAACCCAACGAGGCATTCACGACAAAGCGATCACAGGATTCAGAATTATTTCAGGGGTCCACCCCAATAAGCTACCCGCAACGAAGTTGGCCGGCTCCGAGACGGACCCAGGGTTTGCGATAATGGCTGTAAACGACTGGGAACCCGAAAATGTGACTGGGCTTGTCGATACCGCGAAAACATTTCGCGTTCTTAAACAGTACAGGTGCTCCTCGCACAATCTTAAATAAAGCAGTAAAGTATGGCATAAGTACATGATAGTAATAAAGCCCCAAACTACTTTGTGGCCTCGAGAAATAGAAATGAATCAAGCTCTGGCTCAGGGGGGTCCATAAGGCCTCCCGGATGTGGATAGTGCGAATAGTCAAGGAACAGGAATCAAGTACTCGGGGTCCTACGGGACACAAGTGAGCATGAAAAAACCAAAAAGCAGATATTGCTCATCGGTGCCTCTTTCATTAGTTTTCCCATTACTACCCAGGTTAAGTTGTTTAGGTACCTCGTTATTCATCAGACACTCACATACCCTACACATGCATTGCTACGACTCGCATGGCTCAAACAACTCCTGTAGTAATGGCTCATGGGATGGAGGAACAAGCTTCAGTGGGGTTTAAAAGTAAAGGCTATGCAGTACTTGGGATTCAATTTAATGCAATCGCGGCTCAATGATGCAATAATAAGATAGAGGCAATAGGTACTATATGTATGCAAGCATGTGGTAGTGCTTGCCTGACAGCTCAGTTGAAGCGAGAGTCGGATCTGGGTAGTGCTCCTGGGATTCCTGATATATCCCCTGCTCGACGTCTATTCAAAGAAGAACCAAACAAACAAGGGCCAACATAAATAAAGTGCACAAGAATATGAATAAAATGCGACAAGCAAACAAGCATGCTATGATGAGTGATGCACAATTTACATGGCAATAATGTAGCATGGCATGGGTGAGGTGTGGGGTACAAGAATAAAGCATTTTATTAAGTTTTAGTCATGTTTTGCTCCCATAACATTTGCTGTCCACTTAATATTTATATGATGCATGCTGCAATTCAGAACAAGGAATGCATAGATAGAACAGGCTCGTCGCGCTGATCGATTTAGACATATTATTTGTCGAATTTGGAGTTGTAGAACTAAAGTTATTAATTAATTAAGAAAAGGCCTTTTTATTGCATTTAAACAATTTCGAAATTTTGAAGTGCTCAGTGATATTTTGAATGGCATATTTGAAATCCTCACATTTTTCTGATTGCAAAACATATATCATTTGTCAAATTTGGAATTACCAATTATAAGTTATTAATTTCTGGATTTAAAAACATATAGACAATTTCTGGAAATATTTTTATTTTAGAAAACGATGGTGGAGACTTTTGTTACCCTGGGGCTCTCTACCCACAGTCACAGAGATGCGGGACCCGTGTGCTGACTGGGTCGAGCTGGTGTGGCCGGAATTGAACCGTTTTTTCTCACTCGGCCAAAGTTAGCCTCGGTCTATGACTAGTGGGACCGCAGCGCTGGCGGCCCACGGCGCATGAGGGTGACCAGTGGCAACCCCGGGGTCGAATCGGTGGCGGTACAAAATTACCAGGGGTGCTTTTAGAAAAGTACCGGGAGGAACCGGATCTGACGAAGAAAAACTGCTAGCTGCATCGATTTTTCGAAAGACGATGTCGAGCAAACCGTTGGAAATTTTGCGATGCTGCAAAAGCAAAAGTTGTAGAGCCAACATTAGACTACAACTTTTGTGTTTGGAGCTTCGCCAACGGAGGTCTGCAGCGGACGGGGCAAGGAGATGAACAGAGGAGATCTCGCGGTTTAAAAACTGACGGTAAAATTTGCAGAAACGGGCTGAGATCAGGCTGGTTTGCGGCGATAGAGACTAAGGAGGAAGAAGGGGAGCTAGAACGGGATGGAGGGCTCACCGGGGTTGTTGCTGAGCGACACGACGACGACGTTGAGGATGCTTGCAGCGGGACGGAGAGCTTGGCGGTGATCACGGCTGCTGCACGGTCCAACCTCGGCGTCGCGTGCACAGCCAGGCAGGGTGGTGCTCCGGGCCTTCTCCTCCGTGTTGTGCTGGGCCTTCTCCAACACCTCAGCAAGCTGATGCCTCCGGCGGCGCAGCGGACCAGGAGCCCAACGCGACGGATGACAAGAGGGGGTAGCTAGGTCATGGCTAGGGTGGGGTTTAGCCTGGGAAAGAGAGAAGTAATGATTGGGAAAGATACAAGTACTTCACAATTCTTCATGTTTTATGCAGCTTATAAGGATGTTGACTGCGTCGAACTATTCCATCGGGTCCTCCAACAGGAGTCGACAAAAAAACTAGCTACGACATACACTCAAGACCCGAGTCGAGTCTCTCCTCGGATGGTTGCATCGCTTGATGCTACACACATGCGACGTTGTCCACGCACCCGATAGAAGCGACTACTTCGACTCCATCTGCATCATCGACTCACCTGGCTAATCGCCGCATAACTCCGCTACGTCGACCTCGACTTCATCGTCAATTCGAGCTCCTTATGTGTGAGACGCTGACCCGATGCACTTCCGGTCAGTGGTTTCTCCTCGCATGATTTTCGACTGCGCCTACAAAATACAAGTCTCGAGTCTCTGCCCGAGTCTACGACTCCGCCAGACACTCGGGAGCTACTCCAAACTGGAGCGCTGGACGTGCATATACAAGATCCTCGAGTGACATGCTCTGAATCCTCACTCGAATCTACGATTCGACTAAGGACTCGGGGCTACTCCCATAGGGAGCACTAGCCGCGCACCCAAAGAAATTTGTGAAGATATCCAAGCATTATGAAAACCCTTCACTCGAATCTACGATTCGATTGTGGGCTTCGGGTTACTCCCATAGGGAGCGCTGAAAGCATATTCGACTGAAACAAGCAACAAAAGACGACAACAGTCGCAAAAGTTATTTAGTCCCTGCCAGAGTCTTCGACTCAACCAGGCACTCGGAGGCTACTCCCATAGGGAGCGCTGGTCGCGCACCCTATGATTATTTGTACACCATATTGTGTGTTGATAACATCCACACTCGAAGGCTATGGCGACTCCGCCTCATATTTTCCCTGCAAAGAGACTGCGTCTCCTAGGTCACCTGAATCATCTCCGCGATGACAAAATTCGGACGCCGCGCTTACAGCGTGAAGATAAGACCTGAATAAGGCCTGGTAACGCATCTGCTGCGCACTACCAGAGATATATCCGTGCCTGCAGGTACGATGAATATGCCTTGACGGACGCGTCGAGTGCTCACACCCATACACTGGAATTCGACTCCTGTAAGACCTCCGCGGCCTGAGTCGAATTACACCAGCACTTTTCCGGATTCGAGTCCGGGGACTCGAGTTTGAGTAGGTGGCGTTGTTTTTTCCCTAGAGCAATTAACTGGTCCCGATCCATCGAGCGCACCAGGCACGTTTACCATCATCCCTATGAACTAATACAAATTCGTCTGACCCGATGAACTTCCAGGAGAAGTGCTTTGCACTCGACACAATTGTTGACTCCGACATCCTAATGCAAGACTCAAGACTTCTGAGTCTCCATCCAAATCTATGATTCACATGGACACTCGGGGGCTACTGACATGGGTATGCCCAATAGGCACTCGACTATAGCCTACCTGGTGCGGCTCGACAGAAGGCCCACTCGACAAATTGCCAAGGTCCATGCCGCCGATGATGGTTCGAGTGGTATGAAGCCCATATGGACACGGACTCCCAAACACACAAGACAAGGAAGTCTCAATACTAGAGTTTGAATACAACTTGTAACCAACTCGTATTGGTACCTGAGACCTAGCCTCCCCATATATAAAGGCTAGGAGGGTCCAACGAGGAGGACACGACCTAAAACCTCTCAATCGCAACAAGCTACGCCACAATAGATCTAGACATCGCGACTTCCCCAATAGATAGATCTATGATCTCCCATACGCTAGATCCAATATGCGCATACACCGCCATCGGCAATATTGTAATCCTTCGGATCCTTTATCAATCAAGAGCAGACAAGCAGGAGTAGGGTCCTCTACGAGGCCTAAACCTGGGTAAACCTTGCGTCCCTGTGTGCTTGTTTGCTAGCCGATCGAGACTTCCAGCGCATCCCTCCTTCTCCAAAACCCAAGTCCATAACAATGGACATTGATGAGTTAAACCCTCGTCACTAAGCAAACAAAATCAAACGAAAAACCAAAGCAAAAACTAAAAAGAAGACGCTCCGAGAACAACACAACTGTGCATGAAACAATAAAAATGAAGCATTTGGAAGAAAACTGGGATTTTTATTAATGAAAAAGGGGATGCCTTGGGAATCCCCAAGCTTTTACGCTTGTACTTCTTGGATATTTCTTGTGTGACACGTGTGGCATCCCCAATCTTGAGCTTTAGTCCATCCTTCATCTCATTACTCATTCCTTCCATACACCTGAAATTTTTCCTTCATATAAAACTTCACACAATCTTTATTAGTAACATTAGTGCACTCAAGATAAATAAGTCTTAAGGTTCAGTTCTAACACCAAATAAACTTCCATTAGAACACTAGATACTGTAGCAATTCCTCTCAAAAAGCTGAATTCCCTAAAAGAACTCAAAAAGGAACCAACAAGAAGCAAATGCAAAAAATGGCAGAAATCTGTCAAAACAGACCAGTAGGTAAAGACGAATTTTTTTGAAGACTGTCTGTTGCTCAAATCAAAAAGTGTTAAACTAATGAAAGTTATATAACAACCTGGGGCAGAAGCACAAAAAATTACAGCTCAATCCGACATACAGAGCTCTCTCACGAATTCTACGGTGAAGCACAGAAATCTGTTTCGGGACAGCAACTTTCCCAATCATTACTTCTCTCTCATTAGAGGTTACTCTTGGCACAAAAAAGCAAATAAAAAGGATAAGGAGCGGTTATTACAGAAGTAATAACTTCCAAGACTCATCTAAAACTTTTGGGTTATCTCCCAATAAGTACTTTTCTTTAACGCCTTTAAGTTAGGCATGATAGTTTGAGAAGATGCTCACATAAGAAATATGAATTTAAGTAAAAGAGAGCATTAAGAAGCAAATTCAAAGAACATTTAAGTCTAACCCACTTCCTATGCATAGGAATCTTGTAAAGAAACAAGTCATGAAAGCACAAAGTAACAAGCATAGGAAAGCAAAACAAGTGCAACTTTAAGACTTTCAACATAAAGAGGGGAAACTTAATATTGTTGAGATACATAAAACCATGTTTCCCTCTCTCATAATAACTTTAAGTAGCAACATGAATAAAATTAACAATATAACTATCACATAAAACATTCTTATCATGAGCCACATGCATAAAAGAATTAATACTCCCCACATAAACATAGTCATTCTTGTTAATTGTAGTGGGAGCAAATTCAACAAAATAGCTATCATTATTATTTTCATCACCATAATCATCAAATATAGGAGGCATATTATAATCATAATTAATTTCCTCCTTAATAGTAGGTGTACTGAAAATATCATATTCATCATTGCAATCATCATAAATTGGAGGTATAGTATCTTCATAAGCAATAGAATAGTTATCCTCCAAAGTGTGTTCATTTGTAAACATATCATCATTGGAAAGATCATGGATAGCACTAATAGTATAGCAATTATTAATATCATTATTTTCAGAATTGGTACCGAAGAGATTATCAATACCAAAAGTAGTGTGCTTTTCCCAATCATGATCACTACTATAGGTAATAGGCATAGGAACATCATCGAGTTCAGACTCATCAAAAACTATAATAGGAGCTACATGCTTAGGGGAAAATACCGTTTCCTCCCTCCTTTTACTCCTCCTTTTCTTCTTTATCTTCTTCTCTTTAGGAGGGAGAGGATTGAAAGGAAGCTTCTCCATATTTCCCTGGTTCATTGTTAGAGACAATAGAAGAAACTTTGGAGGATTCCTTCTTTTCATTAATAAGATCAAAACACATATTAGTCCTATCATATTTTGGTAAAATCTCATCTTCTATAATATTTTGTATGTAAGTATTTGTGTGACAATTATCAACACAATAAATATGACAACCATGCAGGACACTATTCATATTAAAAGCACCCATATCTACCAAAGAGGTTTTTCTTGATAACTCTTCACACCCCAAAAATAATGTAAGTTCAGCATGCCGATTAGGAGTGATCATGTCATCACAATACAAACTTGCAGTACTCATTGGATTAGAAGGGCTATTATTATGGCCTGAGCATTGGAAATTGAAATGACGCACTTCAAAGCAAAGTTCACAAATAAAAGGATAGAGGGCACAAACTTTTTTACCAAGATCATTTAGAGCCCTATACCACATTCTAGTTTTTTCATTCCTGTGGGTGATACAATATTCTTCTTCAACTTGATTACTCTCACAAGGTCTATGTATCCCACAAAAATTAACATGCTTATAAGAAATAGTACTTTTAGAGGTTTGAGCATGTTTATTGCTATCATTAACAACAATTTCATTTTCCATGAAAGTGTCTTTAAAAGGCTCATGATACATGTCCCACTTTTCTTTAGGAGCATTAATATGAGAAGCAAAGGTTTTAAAACAATCAATAAGAATTTGAGGATCAAGACCATATTTAGCACTAAGCTCTTGAAAATCAGCAGTTTCAGCGAAAGACTTAATACAATCATACTCATAGTTTATACCTGGTTCTTTACCTTTGTTGTTATCCCAATCTTCGGTATTTCTTTGAATTGTTTCAAGAAGATCCCACTTAGCTTTGACCTCCTTACTTGTGAAGGATCCCTCTAAACAAGTATCTAGATAGTCCTTGCAATGTCCTGAAAGCCTTGCATAGAAATTATTAATAACAATATTACGGGGGAGCTCATGAATGGGACATTTGAGCATTAGTGACTTCAATCTCCCCCATGCTTGGGCAATACTTTCTCCATCATGAGGATGAAAATTATAAATTTAATTCCTATCTTTATGAATTTCATGAGGAGGATAAAATTTAGAGTAAAAGAGAGATTCAAGTTCCTTCCACTCCAAATGATGAGGATCATCTAGTAGCTCATACCACTCCCTTGCTTTGCCCTTAAGTGAAAAAGAGAATAACTTCTTCTTGACGTGATCGGTTGTAATACCTGAACACTTGAACAACCCGCATAATTCGTGTATAAAGAGCAAATGATCACCGGGATGGACAGTTCCATCTCCAAAATAGTAGTTATCCATAACACGATCAATAATTTTTATAGGTATTTTAAAAGGGATGCTTTCAGTATGTGGATTTAAAATATCACAAGTATCATTAGAATTACCACATATGGGAGATAAAGTATCATCAGAGCAAATTTTCTTCCTTAAAACTAGGAAACTAAAGAGCTCATTTTCATAAGAACCAACTTCCCCAAGCTTAGATGTTTCCATAACATTAGTAACAAAGGTGTTCAAAAGATTCATACTAATAACATTGCTATTAGCATGCAAAGAAAGTTCCATGGGTTTTTTAATTTTCTTTTCAAAGAATTCGAGTTCTAACTTAGGAAAAAGACTAAAAAGCTCTCTAATTTTTTTCTTGTTTTCCATTAAGCCTAACTAGTGAAAACAAGAAACAAAAAGACAAAATTGCAGAATCTAAAGGAAATAACTTCGAGCACTCACACCGGAGGATGTGAGTACCTTTTACCTTACCTCCCCGGCAACGGCGCCAGAAAATAGCTTGATGTCTACGCACTTCTATTCTTGTAGACAGTTGTTGGGCCTCCAAGTCCAGAGGTTTGTAAAACAGCAGCAAGTTTTCCCTTAAGTGGATCACCCAAGGTTTAACGAACTCAGGGAGGAAGTGGTCAAAGGTATTCCCTCTCAAGCAACCCTGCAATCAAGATACAAGAAGTCTCTTGTGTCCCCAACACACCCAATACACTTGTTAGGTGTATAGGTGCACTAGTTCGGCGAAGAGATAGTGAAATACAAGTGGTATGGATAGTTATAAGTGGTAGCGGTGCGATAAAATAACTTGATGGCATGGAAGAGACTAAAGGCAAACTAAAATAAAGATGGAAGCAAGCAAACATGTAACAGATCTAATTGCAAACAGTGTATCAATGCTTAGAAACAAGGCCTAGGGACCATACTTTCACTAGTGAACACTCTCATATAAATATATTCTCTTTATGATACTACTCTTAACTACTCTCTGGTTGAACACTCTAATCGATGGTAGGTCTATAACAACACACCTCAAAGTAAGTCTTTCCCATCTAGAAAACCCCACACTGTCACCTTGAGTACTAGATGAGTCCAACAAACACCACAATTTCATAAAGATATCCAACTCCAAATATAACTCATAACAAGTATTTGTAATCTCTAGCCTAAGTGCCACCATGGTGTGCACGCTGTCATTTTCACACACATGGGGAGAGCGGAGATCTATTAAAGCACTTGAGTAGCAAGGTAGATCTACTAGATTACAAAGCTCATGATCACAATATGATCATGCATAGAGAGAGAGATGAACACATAGCTACCGGTAGAACCCTTAGCCTCGAGAGAGAACTACTCCCTCCTCATAATGGGAATCAACAATGGTGATGGATATGGCGGTGGAGATCGATGGAGATGGCTCCGACAGCGGCGTGGAGGACTCCTCCTCCGCCGCCGGTATCATAGGGGAGCACCGCCCCTTAGCACCCTTTCTTCATGGCTTCTTGGGAGCCCTTCCCCATGGAGATGGGATCTATGTGGAAGGCAAAAACGTGGCTTTGGTGGCTGCAAATTCGTGGGTGGAGGTTTGGTGATTTAGGGTTTTTGCATTGGGAGGCAACTTATAGGCGAAGAGGCAATTTCGGTGGGCGGCCAGGGGGCCCACACCACCTGGTGGCGCGGCCAGGCTAGCCCACGCCACCACATGGTGTGGCCACCCTGTGGCCCCTCTCCGTCTCGTCTTCTGGCTCCGTGAGTCTTCCGGTAAAATATCGACTTTGGCTTTTGTCCGGTCCAATTCCGAGAATATTGATTTTCTGACTTTCCTGGAACCAAAAACAGCAAAAAACAGGCAACTGGCACTGTGGCTCTTGTTAATAGGTTAGTCCAAGAAATCATATGAAAAGTACTCCAAAGTTGGAACAAAACACAAGAAAGTATATAAAACCAAGCATGGAACATCAAAAATTATAGATACATTTGCAATGTATCACTCTGCTCTCCCCATGTGTGTGAAAGTGACAACATGCACACCTTGCTGGCACTTAGGCTAGAGATTGAAAATACCTGTGATGAGTTATATTTGGAGTTGGATGTTTCTATGAAATTTTGGTGTTTGTTGGAACCATCTAGAGCTCAAGGTGACAGTGTGGGGTTATCTAGATGGGGAAAGCGAACTTTGAGGTGTGCTGTTATAGCCCTACCATGGATTAGAGTGTCCAACCGGAGAGTAGTTCAGAGTAGTATCATGAAGAGAAGATATTTATATGAGAGTGTTTACTAGTGAATGTATGATCCCTTGGCCTTGTTTCTAAACATTGAAACACCGTTTGCAACTAGATCTATTACATGTTTGCTTGCTTCGATCTTTATTTCAGTTTGCCTTTTCCACGCCATCAAGCTATTTTCTGGCACCGTTGTCTTATATCCATACCACTTGTATTTCACTATCTCTTCGTTGAACTAGTGCACCTATACACCTAACAAGTGTATTGGGTGTGTTGGGGACACAAGAGACTTCTTGTACCTTGATTGCAGGGTTGCTTGAGAGGAGATACCTTTGACCACTTCCTCCCTGAGTTCGATAAACCTTGGGTGATCCACTTAAGAGAAAACTTGCTGCTGTTCTACAAACCTCTGCACTTGGAGGACTAACAACTGTCTACAATAACAGAAGTGCGTAGACATCAAGCTATTTTATGGCGCTGTTGCCGGGGAGGTAAGGTAAAAGGTACTCACATCCCCCGGTGTGAGTGCTTGAAGTTATTTCCTTTAGATTCTGCAATTTGTATTTTTGTTTCTTGTTTTCACCAGTTAGGCTTAATGGAAAACAACAACAAAATTAGAGAGCTTTATAGTATTTATCTTGAGTTAGGACATGAAGTGTTTGAAGGGAAATTAAAAAACCTATGGAACTTTATTTGCATGCTAATAGCAATGTTATTCGTATGAATTGTTTGAACACCATTATTGCTAATGCTATGGAAAAGTCTAAGCTTGGGGAAGCTGGTTTTGATGAGCATGATATTTTTAGTCCCCCAAGCACGGAGGAGAAAATTTACTTTGATGATACTATACCTCCAATATATGATGATTACAATGATGAATATGATATTTTCAGTCCACCTACTATTGAGGAGAAAATTAATTATGATTACAATATGCCTCCTATATTTGATGATTATGGTGATGAGAATAATAATGATAGCTATTTTGTTGAATTTGCTCCCACTACAATTAATAAGAATGACTATGTTTATGTGGAGAGTATTAATTATTTTATGCATGTGGCTCATGATAAGAATGTTTTATGTGATAGTTATATTGTTAATTTTATTCATGATGCTACTGAAAGTTACTATGAGAGAGAGAGAAACATGGTTTTATGCATCTAAATAATATTAAGTTTCCCCTCTTTATGTTGAAAGTCTTGAAATTGCACTTGTTTTGCTTTACTATGCTTGTTGCTTTGTGCTTTCATGACTTGTTTCTTTACAAGATTCCTATGCATAGGAAGTGGGTTAGATTTAAATGTGCTTTGAATTTTCTTCTTGATGCTCTCTTTTACTTCAATCCATATTTCTTATGTGAGCATCTTCTCAAACTATCATGCCTAACTTAAAGGCGTTAAAGAAAAGTACTTCTAGGGAGATAACCCAATAGTTTTCTTGAGTCTTGGAAGTTATTACCTCTGTAATAACCTCTCGTTATCCTTTTTATTTGATTTTTGCGCCAAGAATAACCTCTAATGAGAGGGAAGTAAGATTTGGGGAAGTGCTGTCCTGAAACAGATTTTTGTGCTTCACTGTAAAAATTCGTGGAAAATCTCTGTATGTCGGATCAAGCTGTAATTTTCTGAATAAATCCCCCAGGTTGTTAACTAACTTTCGTTAGTTCAACACTTCTCGATTTGAGCAACAGAAGGTCTTCGAAAAAATTAGTTTTTACCTGCTGGTCTGTTTTGACAGATTTCTGCCATTATTTGCATTTGCCTCTTAATCTCTTTCTCTTTGAGTTCTCTTCGATCATTTGAACTTTTTAAAGGAAGTGATACAGTAGCTTGTATTTTAATGGAAGTTTTATTGGTGTTAAAACTGAACCCAAAGACCTATTATCTTGAGTACACTAATGTTGCTAATAAAGATTGTGTGAAGTTTTGTATGAAGGAAAAATTTCAGGTGTAAGGAGAGAATGATGTAATGAGATGAAGAATGGACTAAAGCTCAATATTGGGGATGCCACCCCGTGTCACCGCAAGAAATATCCAAGAAGTACAAGCGTCAAAGCTTGGGGATGCCCAAGGCATCCCCTTCTTCATCAATAAAAATCTCATGTTCTTCCAAACACTTCATTTTATTGTTTCATGCACAGTTGTGTTGTTCTTGGAGCGTCTTTGTTTTTTGGTTTTTGGTTTTCATTTGCTTGGTTTTCTTAGTTTGCTTGATTAAATCAGTTGGACCCCCTTATTCATACATTAGTTTTCAAATAGTTTGGTTTGGATTGGAAAAGAGTAGGAAAAGTTCATGCTTAAGTGGTAAAAAGGAGCTTGTTTTTGACTGTGGCTATGCTTTGTCATGTCATGCTTGATATTGTTTTGGTTTTATGCTTAGCAATTTTTGTTGTAGCATGACATGTTATAAAAAATTGAGATTTTCTAATGTGCCTTGAAAGAATCATGCGTTGTTTTAGCATATTAAAGCATAGTATTGTGGTATTCTCCTTTGATTCTTTATTTGGGTTGACTTGGCGTATTGCTCACACCATGTTATGACTATCCCAAGTCACCATAGCCTCGATGATCCTTTAGTTTTCGACTTGTAATATCACTTTATGCTTTAATTAATGATGTTTTCTCGCTTTGCATGATTATGGCCATTATTGATCTCTTAGTTGGTCGCTCCCAGTCTTTTGCTAGCCTCCATAACCAAGTATGAGTTCCACTCATGCATCCAACTCCAAATAAAACCAAGTTATTCCAAAGAGTCCACCATACCTACCTATTAACATTTTCTATTCCAAGTATATTCATGTTTTTATCTACCTTCCGAATTAAACTTGTTATGAGAAAACTAGTGATTAAAGCTCTCACGAACTTGATGACACACTTTACTTTTCTTGCCCCTAATAAACTTGAACCATTGTGTCATCTATGTTGTATATGCTTGCACTTATACGTTGGGGATTAGCAGAATCATGCTGTCATGGGGAACGCTTTCAACATTGCACTTGTACATTGTACCTAGTTGATATCATGATCTTTTGTTTATGGATGTTGTCGGTGTGAAATGAAAGGGGAGCTTTTAAGTCCATGGAGTTATGTATGTGTGTTAGAGAAACGCCTGGGCCGCTGGTCTAATCCATGCCTAATCATGGTGGAAACCTGCAGCGTAACCATAATGAGCAATCTATGAAGCATACTTCTTATAAAAAAGAGATATAGATTGAGAAAAAGAGAAAAAAAATATTTGAGAAAAGAGGAAAGAGAGAAAAAAGCACCATAATCCCATGGTAAATAAGAAGATTGCTGAGATGCTCGTTGTCTGCTTGCCTTGTCATTTTGATATGGGGATTCTTCCGTATCATCAGGCAAGGGGTACCCCGTTGGCGGTTCTCTATGATACACTTGTACTTACTATGACAAGAACTTACCGGTAACTAAACTTGAGTAGCATGAGGAGCGGCCCTCGTATTCAAGGGACATGAGATTGTCAACTTATACTTTGTCAAGCATATACTCCATAGTTTGTTCACTTTAACCTTAATCACTTCAAGATGTTTATGATAGGGGCAATGAGAGCTAAAAGCTAATAAGTACCATAATTTTTGAAAGCTCTTTATGAGACTTGAATCCCTGCTTCCTTCTATGAAGGCCTTTCTTTTACCTTTATGTTAAGTCTCCACCTTCTATCTTTATGCACCTATTGAGAGAGAATAGTGGCCATTCTTAGTTTAATGTGCATTGTCCCAAGACTTGTTGATTGATGCATAACTTTGACATTGCTTGTTCTTAAACTATTTGTATCTAGTTACCCTTATGAACTTTGAAGGTGTCCTATGCATTTATGTTTTGCTACTCTATGAGGGACAAGCTGAATGCCACTATGCTATGTTTTCTTTATGTGAAACAAACAAACGTCTTGCAAAGCATTGTTATTCATGAATCTTTTGTTTGTGCCTTTTCATGTTGCAGCATAGTCACTATGTCTTATAGTTAGAACTTCATCTTTCATGCTCATGTTTAGAGTACTTTGATCCCAGCTTTCAATGCTTGCAAATGGTTTGATCTTGATTGTGATCATGCATGTCACCTCAAAAATTATTCTTTCTTTTTATCACTTACCTACTTGAGGACGAGCAGGAGTTAAACTTGGGGATGTTGATACGTTGCAAATGTATCTATAATTTTTGATGTTCCATGCTTGTTTAGTTTCTACTTTGCTTTGCTTTGTCAACACTTTGAGGTATTTTTATATGTTTTCTGGGACTAACCTATTAACAAGATGCCACAGTGCTAGTTGCCTGTTTTCTTCTGTTTTTGGTTCTAGAAAAGGCAGAAAATCAATATTCTCGGAATTGGATGGCACAAAAGCCAATATGCCTATTTTTCCTGGAGCAACACGGAAACATCTAGCAGAGACAGAGAAGGGCACCAGGATGGGCACACCATATGGTGGCGTGGGCTAGCCCTGGCCGCACCACCAGGTGGTGTGGGCCCCTTGGCCGGCCACCGACCTTGCCCCTTCGCCTATAAGAAGCCCCCAATGCAAAAAACCCTAAATCGTCAAGCCTCTAGCCACGAAAAGTTCTGCAGCGCCACCGCCACCAAAGGGGAGATTCAAGTGATAGAAAGTCTCTATTCCGGCACCCTGCCGGGACGGGGAAGTGCCCCCGGAGCCATCTCCATCGATCTCCACCACCATCTCCATCGCCGTTGCTGATTCCCATGATGATGAGAGAGTAGTTCTTCCTCGAGGCTAAGGGTTCTACCAGTAGCTATGTGTTCATCTCTCTCTCTACGCATGATCATATTGTGATCATGAGCTTTGTAATCAAGTAGATCTACTTTGCTACTCAAGTGCTTTAATAGATCTCTGCTCTCCCCATGTGTGTGAAAGTGACAGCGTGCACACCATGGTGGCACTTAGGCTAGAGATTACAAATACTTGTTATGAGTTATATTTGGAGTTGGATGTTTCTATGAAATTGTGGTATTTGTTGGAACCATCTAGAGATCAAGGTGACAATGTGGGGTTATCTAGATGGGGAAAGCGAACTTTGAGGTGTGCTGTTATAGCCCTACCATGGATTAGAGTGTCCAACCGGAGAGTAGTTCAGAGTAGTATCATGAAGAGAAGATATTTATATGAGAGTGTTCACTAGTGAAAGTATGATCCCTAGGCCTTGTTTCTAAACATTGAAACACCGTTTGTAACTAGATCTGTTACATGTTTGCTTGCTTCCATCTTTATTTCAGTTTGCCTTTAGTATCTTCCACGCCATCAAGCTATTTTCTGGCACCGTTCTCTTATATCCATACCACTTGTATTTCACTATCTCTTCGCCGAACTAGTGCACCTATACACCTGACAATTGTATTGGGTGTGTTGGGGACACAAGAGACATCTTGTATCTTGATTGCAGGGGTTGCTTGAGAGGGGATACCTTTGACCACTTCCTCCCTGAGTTCGATAAACCTTGGGTGATCCACTTAAGGGAAAACTTGCTGCTGTTCTACAAATCTCTGCACTTGGAGGCCCAACAACTGTCTATAAGAATAGAAGTGCGTAGACATCAACCATTATAAAACAAATGTAATATAAGCCACTCTTCCATCCCATGACTAGGACAGTTCATTACGGCTTCTTTCATCCTTTCCCATGCAAGCGCTAGTGGCTCACGGTCTTCTTGTCTAAAGCTTGTAATGTTGGATCTTAGCTTCATAGTCTTAGCTGGGGGAAAAATTTAGTCATAAACAAATTAGTACATTCGTCCCAAGATTTAATAGTGCCCTTTGGTAGAGCTAGCAACCAATCCTTAGCCTTTCCTCTAAGAGAGAAAGGAAACAATCTTAGCTTAATTGCGTTTGGATCTACATCCTTAATACACATCATGTCGCAAATTTCAGTAAAAGTATTTAAGTGCAAACCCGAATTTTCAGCGGATGAACCCCCAAATTGGTTTTGTTGAACCAACCTTAAAAGGTTAGGTTTTATCTCATATGTTTCCGCATCAACTATGGGATGAGTGATGGGTGCACGAATAAAATCATTAGTGGGAGTAGCATACTCCCCTAATCTCTTTTGAGCCATGGCTCTTATCTTTTTTGGTAATTTTTAAGTAATGAAAACGAATAACAAGTACTCCCTCCGATCCACAATAAGTGTCGCTCATTTTGTATTAAGTTGTACTAGATGAGCGACACTTATTATGGATCAGAGGGAGTAACTATTTTTTTGGGTTTTCAAATAGATAACAAGAAAGTAAACTAATAACAAAAATTAAACTACAGCTAATAATAAAACTAAAAACAAGGTCTCTGATGACCTCACCAGGATAATGAAATTGCTTCCCCAACAACGGTGCTGGAGAAAAGGTTGATACCTTTGATCTGGATTCACGGATGTAGTATAATAGCTTTTTCCCTAGAAGACCTAGGTTTAATCGAACCTCGGAAAGCACTGCTAAAAGGTAATAAAAAGGGCACGTCTACAAGACTTTGTTTGTTCGTTTTACCTTAGTTAACCGGACCAATATAGTTTACTTTATAGTGGGTTTGAATCAATGGATGGAGATATGACAGGGTTGAAGATCCAGCTGCAGCTGCACATTAAATGGGATAAAATATAATAATAATCATAGTCATGTATATTGTTTGAATGGAGATAATCTCTTATGGGCAACACATCCTAATATTCTAGAGCCCACGTGATGCAACGGGCATAGTAATAGACTTTTAATCCAACCAAGTGCACACCGAAGCCACGGGTTACAAACGATTATTAAGTGTAAAACATAGATCAAAGCTTTAAGTGGTGATGTTGTTGTTGATCCCGAATGGGGCGCTAAGCGAAGACCGTACTACCCTTTCTGTTACTAAGGTTCCTATGCGATCGCCGCTAGCCAAGTATCTCACCTCAAGCCTTTATCAATCTATGGGATCTCGGGTACCTATAAGTCCACAGATCGAGACAAGAGATGAAGAAACAAAAGATACAAATCTCAATTGCAAACAAAATACAATACTCCCAGGATCTAGATGCACATAATCAGGGCGAGGTTTCTCCCCAACGCGCAGCCCGTGAGGACTACTCACTCATAACAAATAGATCGAAGATAGAAAACATCATACAAATACTTAGATTGAAATCAAATATTCTTACAATTGTCGCGAAATCACAAGGAGATCTAAAGTACAAAGCAATGGCTATGGCTAGTGGATGGATGGATGGTGGATGTGATGAACAATGGTGTGGATGTCCTTTGGTGGTGTTGTGATTGAATCTGAGAATGGCGGCCTCTGGCCGGCGGTTGGAGCCTTGAAATATATAGGTATCTTCACGAAAGTTGTAGGATTTAACGAGACAAAGCCATCGCCACCTGGTACGAGCGGGCAGTACGGGCAGACCGCACCTGTACCAGTGGTCGTTAAGCGTGTTGACGCCCTAGCATGGCTTCCCATTTACTTGGTTGTGTGTACTTCCTGCAAAATCCTTCATTATGACTCCTTATTTCGCATTAAAAGCCGTGATTTTCTGCACAACGTAAATCAAAGAGAGGATTTGCATATCTTTGCAATTATTAGTCATTAGTGGCAAGGATAGAGAGTTTCTTTGGTAATTGCTTGACCAAAAACAATGTCCAAACGAAGTGGAAGATGGCAAAAATCAGAGCCATCAACTCTCATTAAAACTCTTTTATTTATTTTATTCAGATTTTTTTAATTACTTTAATGAAAAAACATTCACATAAAACCCCTTGCAACATTTCAATATCACATGCAGAACCAGTTTCAGCCATCCCGAAACAGTTCCGGTGTCTATCAAAATGATTCCAACGCTTTCATAATCTTTATCTGAAACATATTTGGTCCTAAATGGTGTCGGTATCCCTTAAGTGTGTCACCCTATAGTTCATGAATAATGCAGACATGATCGAGACTCCTCTCCGATCAATAATCATCATCAGGACCTAGAGATTACTGACTCCCACATATTCAAAGATGACTTCAGTGATCGTGAGAACCTTTAACGTTTGTAACTAAATCCCTTTGGCTCGTGATATATTACATGTCCAAGATTCGATCATCGGTATCCCCATACTTAGTTTGATCTCGTTACCGACAAGTAGTCTTTTCTCGTTTCGGTGATATAACATGCTAGTGATCTTATCACTTGCTTGCAAGCTACATCAATATGATATCACCGTGAGGGCCCAGAGTATATATCTCCATCATTGGGATGGACAAATCCCACTCTTGATCCATGAGCCTCTACATAATACTTTCGGGGTATCTAAACCCACCTTTATTATCACCATGTTACGGTGTGACATTTGATGTTATCAAGTTACTCTTCCGGTGTTAGTGATTGACACGATCTCATGGTCTAAGGACCAAAGTTACTTTGTATGGTGTTATAGCAATTTAAACACAATGACTTGTTATACTTCGGATGAATGTTCATCACACCATTCCACTACTGTTGTGACCTTGTTATTAACAACATCCAATATCCATGATTATGAAACTTTGATCATCTTGGTAATCAATGAGCTAGTTTATATGAGAGGCATAAGTAGGAACCCTTTATTTGTTTATTAAACGCACATGTATTAATGTTTCCAATTAACACAATTATAGCATGCAAAATAAACATCTATCATGTACTTGGAATATGATAATAACAACTTTATTATTGCCTCTCAGGGCATATTCCCTTTAGTCTCCCACTTGCACTAGAGACAATAATCTAGTTTACATAGTGATAAATCTAACACCCATGGAGTTCTGGTGTTGATCATGTTTTTCCCTAGGGAGAGTTTTAGTCAATGGATTTGCTACATTCAGATCCAAATACACTTTACAAATATTTATATCTCCATCCTTGACATGCTCACGAATGGAGTGAAACTGGCGCTTGATATGCTTGGAATTATTGTGAGACCTACGTTCATTGGCATTGTCTATGGCTACATTGTTGTCACAATAGATCACCATTATGTCCAACGCACTAGGAACTACACCCAGTTCAGTTATGAACTCCTTCATCCAAACCACTTCATGCGCCGCTTCTGAAGAAGCAACATATTCCGCCTCCGTTGTTGATCCCGCTACCACAGGTTGTTTGGATCTCCTCCAACTAACTGCTGCTCCATCCATGAGAAATACGTATCCAGATTGAGACTTAGAGTCATCCAGATCGGTATTAAAGCTAGCATCAGCATAACACTTAGCGATGAACTCTTCTTCACCTCCATACACGAGAAACATATCCTTAGTCCTTCTTAAGTACGTAAGAATATCCTTGACCGTTATCTAGTGTTCCAAACCTGGATAAGATTGGTACCTGCTAGTCAAACTTATAGCATGTGCCACATCTGGTCTTGTACATAGCATGACATACATTATAGAGCCTATGGCTGAGCCATAGGGGATCTCATCCATTATCTCTCTTTCTTCCGCCATAGCCGGACTTTGAGTCTTACTCAATGTCTTGCCTTGCAACATAGGTAAGAAACCCTTCTTACTTCCGTCTATTTTAAACTTCTTAAAAAACTTATCAAGGTATGTAATTTGCGATAGCCAAATTAGGCGTCTTGATCTATCTCTATTGATTCCTAGTATGTATGATGCTTCAACAAGGTCCTTCATCGGAAATTTGTTGTTTAGATAACTTTTAACACTATTTAAAAGATCTATATCATTTCCAATCAATAATATGTCATCGACATATAGTATTATAAATTCCACAGAGATTCCACTCACTTTATTATAAATACAAGCTTCTCCATAAGTTTGGACAAATCCAAACTCTTTGATCACCTCATCAAAGCGGAGATTCCAACTCTGGGATGCTTGCTTCATTCCATAGATGGATCGCTGAAGTTTGCATACCTTGTTAGCATCCTTAGGATCGACAAAACCCTTTGGTTGTATTATATACAACTCTTCTTCAATATTACCATTGAGGAATGTGGTTTTGACATCCATCTGCCAAATTTCATAATTGAAATAGGTAGCAATTTCTAACATAATCCTAACCGACTTTAGCATCTCTACTGGTGAGAAAGTCTTATCATAGTTAATTCCTTGAATTTGTAGAAAACCCTTTGCAACAAGTTGAGCTTTATAGATGGTCACATTACCATCAGCATTAGTTTTATTCTTGAAAATTCATTTATTCTCAATGGCCTTTCGGTCGTGAGGTAAGTCCACCAAGGTCCAAACCTTGTTTTTGTACATGGATACCATCTTGGATTACATGGCTTCTAGCCATTTGTGGAATCTGGGCTCATCATCACTTCTTCATATGTCGTAGGGTCATTAATTCCATCTACCATGAAATTCATGACAGGATTTCTGTACAGTTTAGGAGCTACATGTGTTCTGCTTGACCTGCGAGGTTTATTAGTTTCCTCTTTTGGAGTTTCATGAGCATTATCATTAGTTCCTTCTTCATTTGGTGAAGTCAACTCTGGAACAGTTTCTAGCGCTGCGCCACTCGCCGTTTCATGAAGAGAAGGTTTAATAACCTCTTCGAGTTCTACCTTCTGACTAATCACACCTTTTGTGAGAAACTATTTCTCTAGAAAGGATCCATTCTTGGCAATGAAAACCTTGCCCTCGAATCTATGATAGAAGGAATACCCAATTGTTTCTTTAGGGTATCCTATGAAGATTCAATGCATTCATAATCAAAATTTATACCTAACTTTCTACCTTTGTCATTCTCCCAAGCTTCAGCATTGTCTTGAATACGATCTAGAAGGTCCCATTTAGCTTCTTCTTCCATGCGAGTAAATGATCCAGCACAAGAAGCATCCAATAAATCTTTATCATGTAGAGGGAGCCTTGCATAAAAGTTGTTGATAATAATATTGTTGGGGAGCTCATGAATGGGATGTTTGAGCATTAGTAACTCCAGTCTCCCCCAAGCTTGGGCTGTACTCTCTCCATCAAGAGGCCAAAAGTTGTATATTTGATTCTGATTTTTATGAATCTCACCAGGAGGATAAAACTTTGAATAAAAGAGAGGCACTATTTCCTCCCATTCCATAGCTTGACCATTCTTCAGCAGCTTATACCAATCCTCAGCTCTTCCTTTCAGTGATAATGAGAATAACTTCTTCTTAACTTGATCTGTAGTAATACCTGCACACTTGAACAACCCGCATAATTCATGTATAAAGAGTAAATGATCACCGGGATGGACAGTTCCATCCCCAACATAGTAGTTATCCATAACACGATCAATAATTCTTGTAGGTATTTTGAAAACATCTTTCTCAGCAGGTGGTGGCTTATCTACTACCTTAGCAGTGGTAGTAGCATTACCAAATAAGAAACTCAGCGAATTATCCATAACGAAAATAAAGCAACTAGCAGAAGTAAACAATACTCATAGTAGAAGTTTCCTTTACCAATTCCACTCTCCAATAGCGCTTCACTCCCCAGCAACGGCGCAAGAAAATAGTCTTGATGACCCACAAGTATAGGTTGTGTATCAGAATATTTTCGATAAGTAAGAGTGTCGAACCCAACGAGGAGCAGAAGGTGCTGGCTAGTGGTATGGATCAGGAATTCTCTGCAAATACTTAGCAAACGGATTTTTAGGGGTTTTCGATAAAGCAAGTAAACAAAGTACGAGTACATAAAAGATAGTAGGAATAAATGCAGCAAGTGGCCCAATCCTTTATGCAGCAAAGGACAAGCCGGTTGTATTACTTAAGATGACCAAACGTTCTCGAGGACACATGGGAAGACTGTCAAGTGCTTTCGCTTCATATAGTCGATTAATATTCTCTAGCTTGCTAAGTGTTGTGTGGGTGAACCTGTGCTAATGTACCGCCCCATCCAATACTAATACATACTTGTGATTATACCCCTTGCAAACATCCGTAAGTACAAGAAAGTAATTAAGGTAGAAACCTAACCACAGCTTTAAACTCTAAGACCCTTACGTCCCTTGTGCAATGGTTTCCTAACGGGGGTTCATGTTTCTGTCACTCTGACAACCCCTACGATTAGTAGCCAAATACACAATGCATTCCCCTAGGCCCATATAGGTGAAGTGTCATGTAGTCGACGTTCACATGACACCACTAGAAGAAGTACACCACAACTTAAATAACAATCTATTGAATCTTTCTCAACGCAACTCCACTACTAACAACAAGACTTCTCCCATGTCCTCAAGAACAAAACGAACTACTCACAAGACATCATATGGATCATGATCAGAGATGGAATAATGATGTATAACAATCTGAACATAGACAATAATTCAATGGTTCACTCAATAGCATCAACTACAAAGAGTAATCAACACCGGGAAAGTTTCCCCTATGAACTATGCAAAGATTCAACGCAATTGTTACAACAATATGGAGATGGTGATGAGGGTGCTGCTGCTGATGATGGTGGTGGTGATGATGATGATCCCGATGAAGTCCGGCTTGATGGTGGTGTTGATGGCGACGATCTCCCCTCTCCGGGAAGGAATTCCCCTGGCAGAAATCTGTCTGCCGGAGAGATCTTTCTCTCTCCATGTTTTCTGCCCCGCAGAGGCGGCGGAATCTTTCTTTGGTCGCTCTCCGAGTCTTAGGGTTTCGTGGGGATGATATACGCCAGAGGGGAGAGGATGGAGTGGGCCAGGGTGCCACACCACTCCTAGGCGCGACCTAGGCCTACCCGCGCCATGGGGTGGTGTGGGCCCCCTGTGGCCCACCTCCACTCCATCTTCTGGCATCCCGAGTCTTCTGAAAAAATAGGATTTTCCGTATATTTTCCCGGATTTTCTGATCTTCGCGAATTTTGCCTCCAAACAACACATTTTCCATCAGAATCCTGACTGCAGCGGTCCATGCTCCAAAATTCATCAACCATGCAAAAATAGATGAAATAACATAAGTATCACCTCTCAATACGAAATATATCAATGAATAATAGTGAATTAAGACATAGAATAGTGATGCAAAATGGACGTATCAACTCCCCCCAAGCTTAGACTTCGCTTGTCCCTAAGCGAAACTGAGCTCAATAAACATGACCTTAGGTTTATGGAGTGAAGAGTCGATAAAAGAATACGGACAAGAAGCATCACATTCATCAAATACATAGATCATAATAGAAGACAACTCACTATTATATAACTCAACTTGCAATGAGTAAAGGAAACACAATAAAGATACATAAAGTGAATCATAATTGGTAATGACAAACTTAGCTCTTGGTAGAAGAATAGTTGATAATTTGCTGGAGTTCACAAATAGCTAGTTTTTCAATGATAGCTTTCAAAGTAGTAAACATCAAGATAAGAGAAATTTGCAAAGCAAGGAACATAAGAAACATGATTGAATAAATCATCATATGAATGAATGAAATACAACAACACAAAATACTTGCTGAGATAGAAGGGAATAGGTTTACTGACTCAACTACAAAATAAAAGAAAGGTCCTTCAAACAGGGAAGCAGGGATTTCAAGTCTCATAAAGTGCTCCCAAAAATTATGATACTTACTAGCTTTCAGCTCTCATTGCCCCTATCATAGGCATCTTTAGGTGATTAAGGTTAAAGTGACACAACTAAGAGGATATGCTTGACAAGTTATAAGTTGAAATCTCATGCCCCTTACTTATGAGTATCGATCCTCATGCTACTCAACTTTAGTCACGAGAAAGCTCTTGTCATTGTAAATACATGTGTATCATCGAGAACCGCCAACGGGGTACCCCTTGCACATGACACAGGAGCTATCCCATAATCAAAATGACAAGGCAAGTAGACAGTGAGCATCTCAGTGATCTTTTTATTTGCTATTTGCATAGGTTTTTATTGAGGATGCTTTATAGAATGCTCACTATAGTTATGCTGTAAGTTTCCACCATGATTAGGCATGGCTTAGGCTAGCGGCCCAGGCGTTTCTCTAACACAAATATAAACTCCATGATCTTACAAGTTCCACTTTTATTTCACACCGTCGGGATCCATAAGCAAAAGAACATGATATCAACTAGGTACAAGTACCAATGAGGTGTTAAAAGCGGTCCCCATGATACATGGTTCGGCTAACTTCAACTCATAAAGCGCAAGCATATACGCAACAAAGAAGGACCCAATGGTTCAAGTTTATTAAATGCAAGAAAGTAAAGTGTGCCATCAAGTTCATGAGAGCTTTAATCACTAATTTTCACATAACAAGTTTAATTTGGGAGGTAGATAAAACAAAAATTTACTTGGAATAGCAATAATGCTACTAGGTAGGTATGGTGGACACAAATGGCAAAGGTTTTGGTTTAAAGAAGGTGGATGCACGATAAGAATACCCTCTCAGTACAGGTTTTTCGCTAGCAAGGCTGGGTAGCAAGTATAAGAGTTGAAGGAAACAACCAAGCATACAAATGATAAAGACAAACATGCAATCTTCCTTGGAAGCACAAAATATCTTAACTAGAGAATACTAGACTTATGAGCAAATTAAGAAAGAAAGATGATGAAATTATTTTTTCTCTAGAGTACTTCTATCTTTTTCTTTTCAACTCTCAAAAAGGTGTTGCTACTGACCGAGCCAGGTTTGCCAAAACCAACTAAATTAACTCAATGATCCCAAAGTGATACCAATACTAACAACAAGATCAATCATATAACCACGAATTGAAAACTAACATAAGCTATGCAAAAGAGTGAATGATAGAACTTCTCATTAATATTCCATAATGGAAACTCGCACCAAGGGATACAAATCTAATGAGAGAGGGGACACTTCCATAATGCAAACCATACTACAAAATAACTCCTCTATTCATGATATGACTCTACTAATAAGGTAAAAAGATAGAAGATAGTGATATGATACCGCGGCACTCCCCCATGCTTGGAACAAACCAAGGGGATGCCAAACCTGATGACGAATTACTCCTTAGGTGGTGGTGGTATCCTCTCATCTTCGTCCGTCTTCCAGGGTAAAGGCTTCCCATCAACAAAGGACATCATGGTTTCCAACATCCTAAAACTTGCAGCAGCACTTATGCGTTTAAATCTAGCCTCATACTCACAGTTTTGATTTTGAACGTCATAGAACTGTGCTTGCAGTTTGTTGGTTGTTTGGCAGAGTGAGAAGACTTCGTCTTTGAGTTCAGCAGTCTCCTTTTGGTGCTCGCTGATGAGTTCAGAGCAAATCTTATGGATGATATCCACTTCGTGCTCCGCCATCTTCCTATACCTAAATACTTCTTGCTCCAGTGCTTCCATCCTGTCCTCCAGACTTCCTTCACCTTTAGGGCCTTGAACCTCTTTAATCCGGACCTCCCCACCTTCGAGCAACAACTCCTTGGGATGAATCTTCAATTCTCTCATGTATGGGTTGATGATATCTTCTAAGGAACCCCCCTTTGATGATCCAGAGGAAGACATTGTGGCTCCAAATCTGGGATTCTACCTAGCAGAAACAGATCAAAACAGAAACACGACGAAAACACGATATACGAACCTCGAGGGATCCGGGGGGGTTATATATTACGAAGTTTCATATCAAAAGGAAGGTATTGGGAGAAAACGAGTCGGAGGCGGAGTCCTAGGTGGCCTCACCACCTGGTGGCGTGGCCAGGGGTGGGCCCGCGCCATGGGGTGGTGTGGGCCACCCTGGCTTTGTTTCCGTCCCTTTTTCACTTCAAAACTTTCCTTATTGACTGAAAACTGCAAAAATATAGTTGGATTGTATTTTCATGGAACTTCTCTTACCAGAACTGTTACCTAGTTGGAAACGGACTCTGCAGGTCTCTGAATTTGGTATTTAGTGGATTCTTTCGGAGTCACCACTTGAATATCATCAATATCTTCATCTTCATACACTTATTACTTGAGTCATAAAACTCTTCTCTTCCTTATTACACCATTGTCTCCACTTCCTAGAAATTTCTTTCACACAAAACTTCACACAATTCTCATTAGCAACATTAGTATATATGAAGTGATAAAACCTTTTGAGTCCAACTTCAACTGAAAACCATCAAAACAAAAGCTACTATAGAAACTCCTTCCGAAAACCCAAATAGAATTCAAAAAGGAAATCGAATAAAGAAGCAAATGCAAGATTGGCAAAATCTATCAAAACAGACCATCAGGTAAAGATCAATTTTTTCGAAAATATTCTGTTGTTCAAATCAAAAAGTGCAAAACTAACGAAAGTTAAATAACAACCTGGGGCAGAAGCACAAAAAATTACAGTTCAATCCGACATACAGAGATCTCTCACGAATTTTTATGGTGAAGCACAAAAATCTGTTTCGGGATAGCAACTTCCCCAAATCTTACTTCTCTCTCATTAGAGGCTGATCTTGACACAAAAACCAAACCAAACGGATAAGGAGCGGTTATTACCGAAGTAAAAACTTCCAAGACTCAAAGAAACAAAAACAAACTGAAAGCAAAAAACAAATTGGGTTGTCTCCCATAAAGCTCTTTCTTTATAGCCATTAAAATGGGCATGATAATTTTGAAGAAGCTCTCATAGGGATATGGATTGAAGTGAAAGAGAGCGTTAAGAAGCAAAAACACACACATTTAAGTCTAACCCACTTCCTATGCAAGGGAATTTTGTAAACAAACAATTTATTGAAACCAAAGGCAACTTGCATAAGAAGGCAAAAGAAGTGCAACATAAAAACTTTCAGCATAAAACGAGGAAACTTGATATTATTGAGATGCATAAGAACACTTTTCCCTCTCTCATAGTAACTTTCAGTATCATGCATAAACTTAACAATATAGCTATCACGAAGACTATCATAGCAATGATCACTCATTCTAATAGAAAACACAGGAATACTAGCTCTCATAACACTACTTTGTGAAACAATATTAGAGGTATCCTTACAAAGGATAGTGTGTCCCTCTTCCTCATATTTAGCAACAAAGTCTTTCACATTTGCTACTATAGGTTCATAAACCATTTGTTTATCAAGTTCAACAGCCTTATTCATACTTTCATTAACCATACTAGCTATCATAGAATGTTCCTTTACCTTAACTGGAAAAGGCATTTTCTCAATATAAGGTTTAGGTAAAGCATGATTAGTAGTATAAACTTCAGTATTTCTTGCAGGAACACTCTTAGCAATATCTTTATAAGGTTCATGATACTTATTCCACTTCTTTTTAGGCACTTCAATGTAGGAAGCAAAAGCCTTAAAATAATAAGCAATAGCTTGAGAGTCTAGACCATAATTTTTTTTAATATTTTGAAAGTCATCAGTTCCCATAAAAGATTCAATGCATTCATAATCAAAATTTATACCTAACTTTCTACCTTTGTCATTCTCCCAAGCTTCAGCATTGTCTTGAATACGATCTAGAAGGTCCCATTTAGCTTCTTCTTCCATGCGAGTAAATGATCCAGCACAAGAAGCATCCAATAAATCTTTATCATGTAGAGGGAGCCTTGCATAAAAGTTGTTGATAATAATATTGTTGGGGAGCTCATGAATGGGATGTTTGAGCATTAGTAACTCCAGTCTCCCCCAAGCTTGGGCTGTACTCTCTCCATCAAGAGGCCAAAAGTTGTATATTTGATTCTGATTTTTATGAATCTCACTAGGAGGATAAAACTTTGAATAAAAGAGAGGCACTATTTCCTCCCATTCCATAGCTTGACCATTCTTCAGCAGCTTATACCAATCCTCAGCTCTTCCTTTCAGTGATAATGAGAATAACTTCTTCTTAACTTGATCTGTAGTAATACCTGCACACTTGAACAACCCGCATAATTCATGTATAAAGAGTAAATGATCACCGGGATGGACAGTTCCATCCCCAACATAGTAGTTATCCATAACACGATCAATAATTCTTGTAGGTATTTTGAAAACATCTTTCTCAGCAGGTGGTGGCTTATCTACTACCTTAGCAGTGGTAGTAGCATTACCAAATAAGAAACTCAGCGAATTATCCATAACGAAAATAAAGCAACTAGCAGAAGTAAACAATACTCATAGTAGAAGTTTCCTTTACCAATTCCACTCTCCAATAGCGCTTCACTCCCCAGCAACGGCGCAAGAAAATAGTCTTGATGACCCACAAGTATAGGTTGTGTATCGGAATATTTTCGATAAGTAAGAGTGTCGAACCCAACGAGGAGCAGAAGGTGCTGGCTAGTGGTATGGATCAGGAATTCTCTGCAAATACTTAGCAAACGGATTTTTAGGGGTTTTCGATAAAGCAAGTAAACAAAGTACGAGTACATAAAAGATAGTAGGAATAAATGCAGCAAGTGGCCCAATCCTTTATGCAGCAAAGGACAAGCCGGTTGTATTACTTAAGATGACCAAACGTTCTCGAGGACACATGGGAAGACTGTCAAGTGCTTTCGCTTCATATAGTCGATTAATCTTCTCTAGCTTGCTAAGTGTTGTGTGGGTGAACCTGTGCTAATGTACCGCCCCATCCAAGACTAATACATACTTGTGATTATACCCCTTGCAAACATCCGTAAGTACAAGAAAGTAATTAAGGTAGAAACCTAACCACAACTTTAAACTCTAAGACCCTTACGTCCCTTGTGCAATGGTTTCCTAACGGGGGTTCATGTTTCTGTCACTCTGACAACCCCTACGATTAGTAGCCAAATACACAATGCATTCCCCTAGGCCCATATAGGTGAAGTGTCATGTAGTCGACGTTCACATGACACCACTAGAAGAAGTACACCACAACTTAAATAACAATCTATTGAATCTTTCTCAACGCAACTCCACTACTAACAACAAGACTTCTCCCATGTCCTCAAGAACAAAACGAACTACTCACAAGACATCATATGGATCATGATCAGAGATGGAATAATGATGTATAACAATCTGAACATAGACAATAATTCAATGGTTCACTCAATAGCATCAACTACAAAGAGTAATCAACACCGGGAAAGTTTCCCCTATGAACTATGCAAAGATTCAACGCAATTGTTACAGCAATATGGAGATGGTGATGAGGGTACTGATGATGATGATGGTGGTGACGATGATGATGATCCCGATGAAGTCCAGCTTGATGGTGGTGTTGATGGCGACGATCTCCCCTCTCCGGGAAGGAATTCCCTCGATAGAAATCTGTCTGCCGGAGAGATCTTTCTCTCTCGGTGTTTTCTGCCCCTTAGAGGCGGCAGAATCTTTCTGTGGTCGCTCTCCGAGTCTTAGGGTTTCGTGGGGATGATATACGCCATAGGGGAGAGGATAGAGTGGGCCAGGGTGGCCACACCACTCCCAGGCGCGGCCTAGGCCTGCCCGCGCCATGGGGTGAGTGGGCCCCCTGTGGCCCAACTCCACTCCATCTTCTGGCATCCTGAGTCTTCTGGAAAAATAGGATTTTCCGTATATTTTCCCGGATTTTCTGATCTTCGTGAATTTTGCCTCCAAACAACACCTTTTCCATCAGAATCCTAACTGCAGCGGTCCATACTCCAAAAGTCATCAACCATGCAAAAATAGATGAAATAACATAAGTATCACCTCTCAGTACGAAATATATCAATGAATAATAGTGAATTAAGACATATAATATTTATGCAAAATGGACGTATCACATATCTACTCAAATCATCCGTGAATGTAACGAAATAACGGTATCCACCTCGCACCGACACACTCATTGGACCACATACATCAGTGGCCCTAGTGGCACCTGGTTGTCGTGCAAGGTCCAAGACAAGGGGTGACTTGAGAGGAGCTTCGTGACCTTGAGGTCAGTTACGATACCGACTACCTCATCCATGTTCCTCTCGGAACGTCAAACACTTTCGGTCTACAAGGGTATGTTACCGAAACCTTCTCCATTACAGCATTACTCAGATAGATCCTGGCTAGGTGTGTTCTACGTAGGAATTTTTTTGTTTTCTATCACAGAACCCCTTCACTCTTCCTCACCATTGTGGCACTTGGGTAAAAAGGCGCTAGGCCATACTTCAGATCCCCTACATTTTGGTCTCGTATGTAGAACCATTTGGCCCTCCATCCTTGCACCGAGACGACGATCTTGTAGGAAAACTACTGCATGTTTCCTTGAATGGAAATGCTACATCCGCCAATAGGATAGACTCCCTCGATTCCCGCCTGCCTCTTCACAGAGTACAACTTCTTCCACAACCCGAAATGAGGCGCAATGCCGAGCCAACACTCGCAAAGAGTGATGTAGCATGCAATGTGCTGGATCGAGTTGGGCGTCAGCTGATGTAGCTGGACACCGTAAATGAAAAGCAGCCCACGAAGAAACTCATGGGTTGGGAGGGATAAACCGCGAACAACCAAAGCAACAAACATCACCCAAAACCCAGGAGGGAAATGGAGATTACCTCCGGACCAGGAATCTTGTAATATTCCTTGGAAGGGAGCATCCTAGCCTGCTTCAGCAGGCACATATCTGATGCTTTCACGATGGAGCATCTCCAATCTCCATTGGTTACCCTTGACGTGGTGGATGCCTTATACTTGGGAGAAGTGATACCTTCAATCCGGATTCACGGATGCGGTATAGTAGCTTTTTCCCTAATAGACCTAGGTTTAATCGAACCTTGGGAAACAATGCTAAAAGGAAATAAATAAGGGCATGTCTACAAGACTTTGTTTGTTCATTTTACCTTCATTTACCGAACCTTTCTAGAGTACTTTATATCGTGGGTTGTTTTAATAGATGGAGATAGGCTAGGGTTGAAGATTCACCTGCAGCTGCACATCAAATGGGATAAAGATAATAATAAGCACAATCATGTGTAATGTTCTAATAGAGATAAAATTTGGGGGTAGCACATCCCGATATACTAAAGCCCCTGCGAGCCACAGGCATAACAATAGCCTTTTGATCCAACCATTTGCACCATGAAGCACCGGGCTACAAACAATTATTAAGTGAAAACACAGATCAAAGCCTTAAGAAGTGATGTTGTTGATGTTCCCCAATGGATCGCTAAACAAAGACTGTACTCCCATTTCTGTCACTAGGTGTCCTATGAGATCGCAGCTAACCAAGTATACCACCTCAAGCCTTTATCGATCTTGGGGATCTTGGGTACCTACAAGTCCAAATATCGAGACAAGAGACAAAGAAACAAATATAAAAATCTCTTATTCAAACAATACACAATACTCCCATAGATTATATGCACATAATTGCTATGAGGTTTCACCCCAACCCGCAGCCGTGAGGACTACTTACTCATAACAATAAGATCAAGGATATAAAACATTGGGCAAAATACTTAGATTGAAATCAAATATTCTTACAATGGTCACCGAATCACAAGGAGATCTCAAGTACAAACTAATGGCTATGGGGAAGATTGATGGTGGAGAGGATGTACTATGGTGGTGGATCTCCTTCGGTGATGTTGTGATGCAATCTAAGAATGGAGGCCCTTTGCACGGCGGCTGGGACCTCGAAATATATAGGCACCTTCATGAAATTTGTAGGGTTTGACGAGATGAAGCCGCTGCCACTTGGTACGGGTGGGCCATACAGGTGGACCTTTCCCGTACCAGTGGTTGTTATGGCCTCTAGCGCCTAGCATTGACTCCATGTTTTATTGGCCGTGTAGACTTCCCCAAAATCTTCATCTATTGCTCCAGATTTCGCCTTAAAAGCGTGATTTCCTACACAACACAATTCAAACCAATGATTTGCATATCTTTGCAATAATTAGTCATTAGTGGTGAAACTAGAGAGATTCTTGTCAATTACATGACTAAAAATAAGGTTTAAAGACGGAGAAAGATGACTATTTTCACAGCCATCAACTTCCCGAAAGCTCAAACCTTGATCATGCTCGAGCAAGAAAACAACAAAACCATAGAGAACTTAGTGTTTAAACTAAAACAATGAGAGTATGAATTCACTTAAGGTTGGTAGTCGTATGTGTCCAGGACTTCTTTCATTTGAAAAGATCATAAAAGTTAGAGAGATGCCAGAAGTACTATACGAGCTTTGAGAACTCAAAACAATCAAAGTTGAGATTAGTATAAGTATGAATAACTAGGAGTGTAACAATCAATCCAATTCCCCTAGTTAACTCTCAGCTTGCCAAGGAACACTAGGATGTTTATAATAGCAAAATTAAGTAAGAGAGATCATGTCCCAAGTAGCTTAACAATGAAGTGTCTTATTTACTCCCATATTAGTAAATACAGAATACCAAACACTTATATTCCATTCATTGCTTTTCAAGAAAATTCATAAAGTAGTAATGAGACCATGACAAGGACTTGTTGTGTCGATCTTTATTTTTCACGAGTAATTCTCAACAAGTATCATTGAATGCTTATTTTAAACAATAGTTTGCATAACCTTCGAGAGTACCAACACTTTTTCTTATTACGGTGACAAGTGTGTCCCATGTCGTCAACTCATAGCCAAAATCAGGGGTTTTACCATTGATCGTTCATAGGCCAGCGGAGTTGTTGGCATCCAAAGGTGTGCATAAAAAACTTAGAACTTGTTAAATAGTATCACAGTATAATCCACAAGGTTTAGCTTTGGCATGGATCTCAATTACCACTAGACTTCATCTCAATCAAACAACTCCTTTTCAAGAGTGTTATCAAATCTATCAAAACATCTATGGGGTCAAGTATCTTCAAGGGTAAACTCTCAAGACAATCATCCATCAAACAAGTCGTAAATTTGAGACTTTTTCTTGTTGTACTTGTTTGGAAATATTATTTCCAAGGCAATACTCGGTTAACTACAAGAACTAGAGCAAAAGCTTCCAGAACTAACTACTCATGCAAATAAAAAGCTTTACTCTCACTATTTTGAATTACTCCCACTAGCACATCATCTTGGAAAATCAACAAACTAAGATAAACAATTCAAACTTCTAAAGTGGGATACATAGGACAAACCTCTCATGAGTGACTTCATGATTCTCTTCCTTATGGGGACGTGTTCCTTCAAAACTCAAGTCGAAATCACTCTCATAATGATATTAAAGCAAAGAGGCAATATGCAAATCCACTTTCGCGAAAAATTAAGAAGGGGAAATATTTTTGTATTTTTGAGGATGGGGATTAAAGAATAGAAAAAAACTTGTGACCAAGCAAGGAACTAAGAAAAAAAAACAAACAAAAAACAAAAGGAAAAGAGAAGTGTTGGAACAAACCAACACGAGTGTTTCAAAGCTCACAAGGAGCTGGAGTACAACATTATTATTACACAAATAAAAATGCCCGGGGACACATCCCCAAGATCAGGCTTTGGTAAGCCCTTTTGTTGCTCATTGTGGTGGTAGTGGATAATCTCCCATGTTCCATTGGCTGCTCCAATTGTTGAACTGGGTTGATAGGTTGGTAGTAGCATCTCGAAGGTTGATGGAGAGGTTGCTCATGTTTCGGATACTTCTTTTGAGAGAATAGATATCATCATAGGTGGTGTAGTAATTTGGTGGATGCACATCTTGTTCGAGTCCTTCTTGTTCTAATTCTTCATCTTATCCTTCTTCTCCCACAGGTTATTCTTTTTGGGGTAGACTTGCCTCAACTGGCACGTCATAACACAACATCCATCCTCGATAGAGAACCATTAGGCAAAGGAGCTGGGATCAAGTGTTCCACTCCAGGTATATCAAGGAACCATTAGTTCTAGAAATCATACCACAAGCCTTAGAGTAGAAAAACCAAGACGACGTTTTGCTACCAATGGTTGGATGTTACCTAGGTTGACGTGAAGCGCACGTGCAAGAATGGTTATGACTCCTCCTCCGCGTATGGAACCACGAGACTGCAGAGCTTGATGCTTAAGATAAAATAAAAGAAGGGTGCCCAAGTTTGGTGTTAAGTTACAGTTAGGAATAGCAGCTCTAGCGAGGATTATCATATCTTCCTCATTAACTCTAGTAAACTAACCACGTGCCTGCAAGGTGTTAGCAATAACATAAAACAAATAATGAATAGCAGAGTGATGAATTTGGTTTCCCCTGGTGTATTTCCACGAATTCTCATTCTATTAAAGTAAGCCAAGGGTGATGGATCAAGAACAAAGGTGGTGGAGTGTATGTCGGTGGCGTTATTGTCGAACCCAAAGTAGTGGTGGAATACTCATAGTTCATAAGATGGAAGTTTATGCGATCAACTCCAGGTATTTGTTCCTCGAGGCAATAGTGTCAGCACACCGTATGTGTCAAGGTACTAAGGAACTCAAGCGTCAAGCGGCGGTATGTGGCTTCATCCTGAAAAACAAAGTGATACAAACCAACATTTTTGCAAAGTAGGTCAAAATCACGATGAATGCCTAGTTGGTTGAGGATGTAAGGACATGCCCACTTGGTGGACTTGATTTCTTGGAGATTGAGATAGTTGAAAAGGTTGAACTGAAACTCCTCGGTGAACTCGATACCAAATGACTCGGGGGTTAGCATATCAACTGGTGGTGTGGCTTGTTCCGCAGCCATCACACATGTACGGCTCTTCGTGTTCATCTAAAACAAAAATAAAAATGCTAATCAAATTTTTTGTCTAATAGAAACATAGCATAAACGATCCTTTACAATTCCTATAAAAGAAACTCCTCTAAAAACAAAATTAAGCATGCTCATAATCAAGATTAGCTCAAGAACAAGACCTAAGTCTAGATTGATGATGGTGAAAGATTGAGCACGGTTTTGATGCAAATAAACTAGGGATTGGAGGAGAAACATACCTTAGATTGATTGGGTGTGAGGAATCAAAGAAAAAAAGTAGAATTGAAGATAATGGAGGTGGTTTGGAGTTTGGAGGTAGAAGAAAGAGAGATTTGTGTTTAGAGATTTATAGGTTTACCTCTACCTAGGGGAATATGGTGGTCGTGTACTCGGTACGGGTGGGTGGTACGGCCAGAGTCCGCCCATACCGAGCGTCCTACCTTGTGGTCGAAGGACCCCTTCCAGCGATGCATTTGGTACTGGCGCATGGTACGGTCGCGCTCGCCCATACGACTGGTCGTTATTTGGTCAGTATATTTTTCTTCAAACTCGATGTTTTGCTCGGGTTATGGTACGGGCGGGCGGTACGGCCGCCTCCGGTTGTACCAATGGTCATTACATCCACTATGTCCTGCAAAAAAATCAGAGTTTCTATTTTCTTGAGCTGCATGTGGTATGGGCGCGTGGTACAGGGGACTTTGATCATACCGGTGGTCGTTATGTGCCCTGGAAGCTTAAAAACATGTGGAATTGAGTTAGTAGCTTCACGTGCCTTTGCACATCTTAGTAATCAACAAAATAACAGCAAATGGACTTAAAAAAGCAGTACCTTTAGGCCATGTGTTAGTAAATATAAAAGATCGAGGATTACCTTATTTTATTCTCCTCTCTCCAAAGGACTTCTTGAATACTCTTTACTAAAACAAAAACAAAACAAAACAGAAAAAAAACTAACACAAGAATAAAAACTTTTATTTCACATGGATTACCTCCCATGAAGCGCTTCTAGTTAAGGTCAATTAGCTTGACCCAGATGGTGATCATTTAGGCTTTGGAAGTGGAACACCCACTCCAAAGTAATTAGCTTTTAGTGTAATCATACCAGCATATTATTATGCTTGGCCTTCTTCTTCCTAGGGAAGTGGACTATAAAGGGATCTCTAGATGGTAGTCCTATTCTCACATTCCTTTCATGTAGATTAATCAAAGCTTTAATAGTTCTTAGGAAGGGCCTACCTAAAATTATAGGTGTTATGGGATCTTTAGGCATGTCAACTATAACAAGATCAATAAGAGTAGGACATCCTTTAATTTCAACAACTATGTTTTCTTTTATCCCAACAACTTGTTTAAAAGTTGAATCGGCAAGATGGAGTCTCATTTCAGTAGTTGCAAATGGCCACAAGTTTAACTTGTCAAATAGATTCTTGGAAATTGTCGGTATGCTTGCACCAAGATCACAAAGTGCATATATCTCATTAATACCAATCTTAACTTTAATAGTGGGCTAAAAAATATCATCTAACATAGCTGGAAGCTTATTAGCTAATTTCTTATACTCCATTTCAGGTTCACGAACTTTAGATGCTACTTCTTTTATAAATTGTTGGTATGTAGCATCATTACCTTGTTCAATACCAGGATTCCTTATGGTGATCATCTTTAATAAATCCTCCGCAGTATATTCCAGTGTTGGCGCATTGCTGTAATCTAGCTATTCAAGCTTTTCTTCTTTTACTTCCGCCCTCATCATCTTGAGGTCCTCTACCGAGTTTGGCTCGAGCTTTCCAGCGAATTTTGCTAGTATGAGAGCTTGGATCTCAGCTACTTTGTCCAATTGTGCCTCCACGGTCTCGGTTCATTCTTGTAGAGCCTGCACATCATTTCTAATTGCAACAATCTGGTTAGACAATTTACCAATACAAGCTTCATGGTTCTCCGTGATTTTAATAAGCTTATTGTTTTTCTCAGTTTGAGCTTGCATGAAAGTTCTAATGGTATTTTCCAATGAGAGACTGTCATGATTTTCTCCATTGTTGTTATCATAATTATTATGTGGAGCACCTGCACGATTAGAATATTGCATTTAAAAATTTGAGCCAAAGGTTTGACTCTTCCAAGCAGGATTATAAGGATTATGAGCTATAAAAGTAACATCATTAACATCGGTAGTGAGAGCATTAATTAGGGTATCTTCCTTACCCTTTACTATGTTGAGTAACTCATCTACCTTTGCAGTAAGCTCTTCATTATTTACCTCGGTGATTGAATTCACCATTTTTGAAGTTCTTTCCACATGCCATTAGGCATGGTTGTTTTGCATATCATCAAGTAATTTCTTTGCAACACTCACTTGCTTTCCCATGATAGTTCCTCCTATGGCAGTATCTAGCATAGACTTAGACATTGGGTTAAGGCCATTATAAAATAACTGCAATATAAGCCATTCTTCCATCCCATGACTATGATAATTCATCACGGCTTATTTCATCCTTTCCCAAGCAAGTGCTAGTAGCTCGCGGTCTTCTTATCTAAAACTTGTGATGTTGGATCTTAGCTGCATAGTCTTAGCTGGAGGGAAAATTTTAGTCATGAAGATATTAGTGCATTCCTCCCAAGATGTAATAGTGCCTTTAGGAAAAGCTAGCAACCAGTCCTTAGCATTTCCTCTTAGAGATAAAGGGAATAAACATAATTTAACTGCATTTGGGTCAACATCTTTAATACGCATCATGTCACAAATTTCAGTAAAAGTATTAAGGTGCAAACCTGAATCCTCAAAAGATGAGCCTCCAAATTGGTTCTACTAAACCAAACTCAAAAGGTTAGGCTTGATTTCATATGCTTCCGCATCAACGGTTGGCTGAGTAATAGGTGCACAATAAAATCATCAGTAGGAGTAGCATACTCCCCAAGTTTCTTTTGAGCCATGGCTCTTTTATTTTTGGTGTTTTTGGAATAGGGAAACAAATAAACAAGTTCCTATTTTTTGGGGATTTCAAATAGATAACAAGAGAGTAAACTAATAACAAGAAATAAACTACAAAATAAAATAAAACTGAAAACAAGGTCTCTAGTGACCTCACCAGTATAGCGAACTGCTTCACCGACAACGGTGCTAGAAAACGGGTTGATACCTTCGATCTAGATTCACGGATGTAGTATAGTAGCTTTTTTCCCTAGTTGACATAGGTTTAATCGAACCTTGGGAAGCAATGCTAAAAGGAATTAAAATAAGGACACGTCTACAAGACTTTGTTTGTTTGTTTTACCTTCATTTACCGGACCTTTCTAGTTTACTTTGTATCATGGGTTGTTTCAATAGATGGAGATAGGCTAGTGTTGAAGATTCACCTACAGCTACACATCAAATGGGATAAAGATAATAATAAGCACAATCATGTGTAATGTTTTAATGGAGATAAAAAATTTGGGCAGCACATCCTGATATACTAAAGCCCCTGCGAGCCACAGGCATAGTGATGAGTCCAAAATTGAAGCATTTTTACCTTTTGTTTTTGCATAAACAGAGTAGGGATCTTTGTATTTCACTGTGCTTGCACGCGCTATTTTTTTCTTGTTTCAATAGGATCCCAAATCATGGATTCCTATATGAACATATCAATTAGAGATGTCATATTGTGCAATTATATGATATTTATAAGTGATAAAATTCATTTTATGGATTTACCTTCGCGCCTGGGAAAATACCAAGCAAGGAGGAGCAACCAGAGCCGATAACGACCAGTCGTACGGGCGGAGCCCGCCTGTACTATCCGTCCGTACCAAGTGCCATCATGACCGCCTCGTCAAATACTTTCCCCTGGCAAAGACGAGAGGGAGATCCAACATTCACAACCACCAGAAACCATGAAAAACCACATCTAAAAGAGATCTAAAGGAGGAACTTGGTTGGGGCAAAATCCAAGCTGCTTCACGGATCATTGGAGGACAATGCATCATCAACAGCTGCATCTCCATTACCACCATTATCCCCATCTCTCATATATTTGATCTTGTTGTAATTCCAGATTCAATTGTTGTTTGCATTAGATCTATCTCCATACTTTTATCCATTCATTTGATTATGATGATGTTGTTGATTGCTTCCATGTAGTAGTTTCCTTGTTCTTGGGGGAGATGGATAAACCCTAGCACCATTATGAATTTGTAATAAAGATGATCTATTCTTGTGTCCATATGACTTGCTTGTTTGTAGCACCCCGATAAAATCACTACTAGAAAATCGATGTGTTTTTCCCTTGTGCATCATCATGATAGCATGCTCATGTCATCATGCCACATTGGATTTGAGCATCGTCATCATGCATCTGTTTGCCTAAAACTATTTTCTAAAAGCCTATCTTTGTTTTCTAAATACAACCTCTCTATTTCAAATGTAAAACCCTGGTCCTTCCGGATATTTTATTTTGTCTATAAAACTATTTACAAAAGACTAATTAAAACAAAATAAAACTATTTTTATCATCGGGAGGTAGCCCAGCCGTTTAGGCCAGGCCACCTACTACCCGAGAGGCCTTGCCCAAACCCAAACCCTAGCCTAAACCTAAACACGACCCAGCCACCTACCTTCCAAACCCACTCTCACCGGCCGCCGCCATCCATCACACACACATAGCGTACACCGCCCGCCCCTGGACCCCCACCTGCTGTGTTGCCGGCCCACCTATCGATGCACCAACATGACAAGAATATCATTTTGTGGCCCGAAAGTTGGGGCGCCCAGGGAACACGGTACCCAAGTTGATTTTAATCACCGCGATTCAAAAAGTTGGGGCACCAATTGCTGAGAGGGGTGTTTCGAGTGAATGATGGCCAAACCCAATATTTTCAAATCACGCCGTTAAGTCAGGATATTCCGTTACACTAGTTCCTGTTGTGCCCCTTTTTCGCCGGTCACTCTTCTTAGCCACCCTGCACGTGTCGTAGGGTCAAATCCATTACTATACTTTCCTAACTCTCGACACTAAATCTTGCTGCGGCGACATCGGTCCCTTTTCTTCCCTTCCCCGACCCTGAATCTGTCGGCGGCGTGTAACTACCTCGGTGAATTACGCTCTAAGTTGCATGCCTGGATGAGCGAAAGTGGTTAAAATAGTACGGTGGGGCCAGGGGCCACTCACAGGTAGACCTTTCGGCCGTCCTAACCACTTCCAGAACATCAGGACAAGAACGAGTGGCGTAATCGGCAGGCGAAGGGATCAACTACATACACAAGTGAGTATGTATGCAAGCCACCATACAACAGTTTTCAGAGCCATTCCATCTAAAAGAAATAGAAATATTGCAACGCCATACGGCAAGATCCAAATATCCTAGATAGAGATAATAGTTTCGGATAGCTCCTCATACATCAAACATCAGAGTATCAGGCGGAAGCGGAAAACAAGATCCGAGTACGGATAAGAAGCAAATCGGCATAAGATGCCACATAAATAAACACATCCCGCCCACAGATCTCGCGGATCCCCATCCCCGGAATCTCTACACCGAGTGATCGTTACCAACACCGTCTCCTCCACCCAGTATCCATCTTGCAAATACACATGTTCATCAGAATCAAACAATTTATCGTGTGAGACCCTAGGGGTACTCAGCAAGTCTTTATGCCTCTAAAGGGGACATATACCTGGGGTGACGCAATTGCAGCAAAAGATAATAACTACAAATCTATAGATACTCGCTAACCATCCGCCTAACCAATAATAGACGGATCTCCGTTAATTAGTAACAATAGTTATAACAGTATAATTAACAGATCCATCCTCCTTCTCGCTTACCAATGAGAAAGCGGACGAACAACCCATCCGTTGTTAGTTTTATTAACCATTCCATGAGTATTGCACTATTTACTAGTCTGGTACTTAGTCAAATTAAAAGCGGTACTTTAGTTATACTTGTCTATGATCGAGAAACTGTGCTCCAAGTCGTCCATAACCGTGGACACGGCTTTAAGAAAGATTTACCCTGCAGGGGTGCACAAATAGCAACACACACTCGATCAACCTTGGAAAAACCAAATGAAAACCCAACGAGGCATTCACGACAAAGCGATCACAGGATTCAGAATTATTTCAGGGGTCCACCCCACTAAGCTACCCGCAACGAAGTTGGCCGGCTCCGAGACGGACCCAGGGTTTGCGATAATGGCTGTAAACGACTGGGAACCCGAAAATGTGACTGGGCTTGTCGATACCGCGAAAACATTTCGCGTTCTTAAACAGTACAGGTGCTCCTCGCACAATCTTAAATAAAGCAGTAAAGTATGGCATAAGTACATGATAGTAATAAAGCCCCAAACTACTTTGTGGCCCCGAGAAATAGAAATGAATCAAGCTCTGGCTCAGGGGGGTCCATAAGGCCTCCCGGATGTGGATAGTGCGAATAGTCAAGGAACAGGAATCAAGTACTCGGGGTCCTACGGGACACAAGTGAGCATGAAAAAACCAAAAAGCAGATATTGCTCATCGGTGCCTCTTTCATTAGTTTTCCCATTACTACCCAGGTTAAGTTGTTTAGGTACCTCGTTATTCATCAGACACTCACATACCCTACACATGCATTGCTACGACTCGCATGGCTCAAACAACTCCTGTAGTAATGGCTCATGGGATGGAGGAACAAGCTTCAGTGGGGTTTAAAAGTAAAGGCTATGCAGTACTTGGGATTCAATTTAATGCAATCGCGGCTCAATGATGCAATAATAAGATAGAGGCAATAGGTACTATATGTATGCAAGCATGTGGTAGTGCTTGCCTGACAGCTCAGTTGAAGCGAGAGTCGGATCTGGGTAGTGCTCCTGGGATTCCTGATATATCCCCTGCTCGACGTCTATTCAAAGAAGAACCAAACAAACAAGGGCCAACATAAATAAAGTGCACAAGAATATGAATAAAATGCGACAAGCAAACAAGCATGCTATGATGAGTGATGCACAATTTACATGGCAATAATGTAGCATGGCATGGGTGAGGTGTGGGGTACAAGAATAAAGCATTTTATTAAGTTTTAGTCATGTTTTGCTCCCATAACATTTGCTGTCCACTTAATATTTATATGATGCATGCTGCAATTCAGAACAAGGAATGCATAGATAGAACAGGCTCGTCGCGCTGATCGATTTAGACATATTATTTGTCGAATTTGGAGTTGTAGAACTAAAGTTATTAATTAATTAAGAAAAGGCCTTTTTATTGCATTTAAACAATTTCGAAATTTTGAAGTGCTCAATGATATTTTGAATGGCATATTTGAAATCCTCACATTTTTCTGATTGCAAAACATATATCATTTGTCAAATTTGGAATTACCAATTATAAGTTATTAATTTCTGGATTTAAAAACATATAGACAATTTCTGGAAATATTTTTATTTTAGAAAACGATGGTGGAGACTTTTGTTACCCTGGGGCTCTCTACCCACAGTCACAGAGATGCGGGACCCGTGTGCTGACTGGGTCGAGCTGGTGTGGCCGGAATTGAACCGTTTTTTCTCACTCGGCCGAAGTTAGCCTCGGTCTATGACTAGTGGGACCGCAGCGCTGGCGGCCCACGGCGCATGAGGGTGACCAGTGGAAACCCCGGGGTCGAATCGGTGGCGGTACAAAATTACCAGGGGTGCTTTTAGAAAAGTACCGGGAGGAACCGGATCTGACGAAGAAAAACTGCTAGCTGCATCGATTTTTCGAAAGACGATGTCGAGCAAACCGTTGGAAATTTTGCGATGCTGCAAAAGCAAAAGTTGTAGAGCCAACATTGGACTACAACTTTTGTGTTTGGAGCTTCGCCAACGGAGGTCTGCAGCGGACGGGGCAAGGAGATGAACAGAGGAGATCTCGCGGTTTAAAAACTGACGGTAAAATTTGCAGAAACGGGCTGAGATCAGGCTGGTTTGCGGCGATAGAGACTAAGGAGGAAGAAGGGGAGCTAGAACGGGATGGAGGGCTCACCGGGGTTGTTGCCGAGCGACACGACGACGACGTTGAGGATGCTTGCAGCGGGACGGAGAGCTTGGCGGTGATCACGGCTGCTGCACGGTCCAACCTCGGCGTCGCGTGCACAGCCAGGCAGGGTGGTGCTCCGGGCCTTCTCCTCCGTGCTGTGCTGGGCCTTCTCCAACACCTCAGCAAGCTGATGCCTCCGGCGGCACAGCGGACCAGGAGCCCAACGCGACGGATGACAAGAGGGGGTAGCTAGGTCATGGCTAGGGTGGGGTTTAGCCTGGGAAAGAAGAAGAAAGGATGGGGCTGGATGAGGATGAGGCTCTGCCTCTGCTGCTACTTTTGCCAGAGAGAGGGGAAAGAGGGAACGCACGAGGCGTGGGCGCGGGGCTGGACTGCACCACGTGAGCGAGGGTGTAACTTTGAAGGGTTGTAAGTTTGCATGTGACATACAACAGAGGATTTCTCACATGTGCCTGATTTTAAGTGAAAACAAGATGTCACATATATGAGGATTTGGGTATGAACAAGATTAGGGCATGTCATAGGATCATGTGTAAGAGAATGAAAAGAAGATCCATATGAATCTACATGTGAGCTAGGAGTTAAAGTACCAAGTGAAATACAATGCCCACATATAGAAAATATGATAGAGATAGATGGTATCAAGAGGTAGTTGTCATTACCAAGTTAGTAGATGGAAGGATTCGAAAAGAGGTGCCCTCAACTTGATTGGGCATTAAACAATATACCAGGAACCAACTATAATGTATCAAGAGGCAAATACAATTAATAATGCATATGAGATAAGAACCAAAAGAAAAAGAGTTTTATATGATGCTCAACTGCAATGTGGCATGATGACATGCGCATGATATGATTATGATGCAACAATTATATGTAGGAAGTAGCCATTATATTACTAGACCATGTAGCATTACATATGTTAGACAGATGGGATGCTACATGGTGGAGGACCTTTTTTCTCCCTCCCCTGACACTGAATCCGACAGCGGCGGCCCAGCATGTCTTGCAAGGCGAAGGTTGTAGCTACGTCGCCGACTAACTCGGGTCCGTCGGGGCCCAAGTCTGGGGCTCAACGCAAAGCAGCGGCGAGGTCTTCAACCCCGGTTAGCGAGGAGATAAGCAAGGATTCTACTCCCAAGGTACCTATGAGCAGCGGGTTGAAGAGAAAAGCAAGGCCGGCGGCGGATTGTTCGGCTCCGGTGGGCGGATGCGGCACCCAGATCTCGAAGAAAAAAACCCGGGAGAAGAGCGAGAGGTGAATTTTTCTTATCTGTGCCTTATCTTAGAAGTAGATTAGTTATGGCATAATAGAATCGAATGAACTGAAAAGTTCCCCTTTTTAATCAAATTAGGCACAGCTTTGATACAAGGGACCTATATGAGTTCACAGTTCATGTTCGCCAGTACACTGCAAAACTTGATTTTGGTTGCGAGAGGGTTGTGTTCGGGCAAGATGTGCATCTGCTTGTGAATTGCAAAGAGGTTGTGTCTGTTTCTCAGCTGGTAGATATGCTTGTCGCTAGGATTCCCTAGGGTTCTAGACAGAGGAAAAAATTGGTGTGGTGCAACATGAATGATACCTATCAGCAAATTGAGCACTCCCATGAGCTTCAGATGGTTTGGGAGTGTTGTGCAGCTGATCGTAAGGTGAAAGTTGAAGCGATGATTGATGATATGTATGTAGATGCCGGAGATCTTGCTGCCAGAGCTTCTGCTCCTAGAGAATACGGATCAATAGATGCTGATCTATATAAGTTCAGTATACGCATAGAGGTGGATTCATACATGGCAAAACTTGATGAGGGAGTTAGTAAGCCAGCTTTGTCATGTACTGTGGAGATCACCGTCGATTCCAAAAACATAACTCTTGATTAAATGAGAGAGATGATCGGTAAGGAAATCAGTATTGGCCCTAAGAAGATGGCACAAATCGGTGGTGGCATCATAAGAAGCAGAAATTCATAGATGTTTTGGATACTGAAGATCTTATGTAGATTATGCGACGAAAGAAGCGAACCAGGAAGGTGTTCTTCCTTGGTACCATTTCTGATGTTGTTGAACAGGTTATAGTGGATGTAGAGGCCCCTGTAGTGGTTGAACAGAATGAGGTGGTCGACGTTGATGAGATCTGATGAGAGTTTGTATCCTAGGCTTGTCATATAGACCGTGGGGTTCCCCTGCCTGTATTTGTAATATTGACTGCTGTTGCATTTAGAGTGTGTTTCTGTGATTATGTTTGTTGAGAGATTGCGATATAATGTTGTGCGAGCTGTTGAGATTTTCGGACATGTCACTCACTGAAACCATCGTTGTTGTAATAAGACATAAGTACATTATAGTTGACATGATTATGTTTCTTAAGATGACATACCGTACTTGTTTCTGTTATTATGTTTGTTGGGACATTGTAATGTAATGTTTTGTGAAACCATGACTAGACAAGTGATGCATAAATACATTGTAGTTGACATGATTATGTTTCTTGAGATGATGTACTGCACTTGTTTTTGTTATTTTGTTTGTTGAGAGATTGTAATGTAATGTTTTGCGAAACCATGACTGGACAAGTGATGCGTAAGTACCTTGTAGTCGACATGATTGTGTTTCTTGAGTTGATGTAATATACTTGTTTCTGTGATTATGTTTGTTGAGAGATTGTAATGTGATGTTTTGTGAAACCATGATGTGATTATGTTTGTTGAGAGATTGAATGTAATGTTTTGTGAAACCATGACTGAACAAGTGATGCATAAGTACCTTGTAGTTGACATGATTTTGTTTCTTTAGATGATGTAATATACTGGTATGTTTTCGTTAGGCAATGAAATTGGGATAGAGGGAGTACGGATTTAATATTTGAAATAGGAATGTATGAAGAGAATCCATATTAGGCAGGAGATGGTAATCTAGGGAAAGGGCATGGTATCCATTAAACTATTGTAACATGCCAATTTAGTCATTGTTGTAGCGGTAGAAGGGTTGTTCTCTCTCTCTCCCCTCTCTCTCACCGACACCGACACCTTCGCTTGGGACGATGCATTCGCCATGCTGTCCTTGAACGGCGAGGATGACCAGTCGAGCAGCGACAGCCTTCTCTCTAACATCGAGTATTCCTTCCACTATGTGAGTTCCTCTATTTTCTCGGGTTAGGGTTAGGCAATGGTAAATCTCTCGATCTGAGCTCCATATGTCCATGCAATCGTGTTCTATTTCAGCTTTGCGTTTACCTATAGGTACCCGGTCGATCTACGACTCCGAATGGGAGGGCCTAGATCTTAATGGAGAAGTGCCATGTGACCATGGGCTAAAACTGAGGAGATATGTTGCATTCGAAGGCAGTAACACTGGGAGAGGGTTTTTGGGCTGTACAAATCAGGTTTGTTTACATTATGTGCAACTGTGACATGAAGTAAAATGTATCATGTATGTTCATAACACTATAGTGTGTGTGTTTTCAGGTTGGCCCGATGTGTAAAGCAGTAGAGTGGGTGGATCTTGAGTGGCCAAATGCACTTAAGAAATGTTTGGCACAGTTATTGGAGATGTATGAGTTAGAAAGGTCGGGGAGATTTACTGATGTAAGTGATGCAGCTGAAGAAAATTACAAGCTGTCGGTACGAAATAAGGAGCTGGAACAAGAAATCAAGAATTTGCAGTTAGAGATAACTAACAGAATCAATGGGAGCTTGGTTGTTGGAACTGCAAAGAAGCTTCAAGATAGTCACATGTTGTTGATTCATAATGCAGAAAAGGAGAGGGATCAGCTCAGGGAAGACAAGAAGAAGCTAGAGTACTACATTGCGGATCTATTGAAGGAACTGAAGAATGCGCATGAGGGTGAACAAGGACAGACTACAGAGGATAAAGGAAATTCGAGATGAATAATTTATGTTGTGCCAATGCCTGAAACTAGTTAACTGTAAGACTTGCAGTTGCGTTTTCTTAACTAAGCCAAACTCAATCCTCGAGCAAATTAATTTCAGACGAACACACATATCGTGCATAGAGTTATGTTCACGCTTACAAATTCATCACTACAAAGGATAAACTAGGCAGTTCAGTGCTAAATAGACATATATAGTGTTCAAGTGAGCCTGGCCCGGAGCTGCTTGTTTTCCTCCCTAAGATCGGCCAGCTCCTTCAGTACTTTGTCGTGCTTTAGCCGTAGGTTCCAGTGCTCCGTCACGGATTGGATAAGTTGGTCCATAGCCATACGATTTTCCTTCAAGATCCCTTTCATGATCTCCGTATGCTTCCTAGCCGAGGTGCGACCTTCACTGTGAAGCTTCGCCCAGCCGGCATTTAACTCCTTCAGTTTCTGGTACTTGTCAGAAAGGACCGCGAGTTCAGCGCGCAGGTGGTCAAAGGCCAGTCTCTAGGAATTCTGCTTCTCCCTTTGGATTGCTATCTTGTCATTTAGCTAGGTCGCCAGGTCCTGGTCGAGCTTTCGCCTCTTTCCCTGCAACAAAAATACATAGTATGGTTTGTTCAGTTCACCAGGACAAGCTGGTTAGTTTCCATAATTAACTGAATCGACTAGTGGAACTGTCATAATTTCAAGGAAGAAGCAATCTAGGAATAATCAACATTTCATGAATCGACTAGTGGCACTGTCATAATTTCAATTTCAAAGACAAATCAGGTTTATCTGCAGTTTAGTGTGCTGTGGGTTTTTCCCAATATCACCAAATAGTAGTGGGCTAGTGGCAAACTCATAATGCAGAAACCCATGTCCAAATACATAATGGAAAGAGCACATGGTGTCCATTCATGAACATGAACACCAACACATGTCCAGATAGATAAGGAGTTTCCCTAGGATTCTTATTGCACCCTGTCGAGGTTTAATCTCGTCAATGCCCATTGTTATGGACTTGGGTTTTGGAGAAGATGGGGATGCTGGAGATCGTGGCACGGTTAACAGACAAGCAACCAGGGGACACGAGATTTACCCAGGTTCAGGCCCCCGGAGGGAAAACCCTACTCCTGCTTGTCTGCTCTTTGATTACGGCGGAACCGAAGGTTACAGGGTGCACAGATTCGATCTGGCGTGGAGGCGTGTGCGAAAGTATGAGTCGAGTTTCCCTAGGACGTGCCCTCCTGGCCTTTATATAGATTTAGGCAGGTCCCGGGCGTAGTCCTAGTCGGTTACAAGTTCTAGGGTTTTACCCCTTTGAATTTCCTATCTCCTCTAGTCTTGCTCTCCAAGGATCCGAAGGCGTCATGGGCCTTGGCCACCCGGAAATCTTCATGGGCCAGCGTATATCTGCTGTGGGCCTTCCTTGGGCTGGACTAGGTATGCTGAAGTTACGTACCCATAGGGTATAACCATGTCAGTAGCCCCCGAGTGATCAGTCGAATCGTAGATTCGGCTGAGGACTCTTCCATCCTTCGGGAGCAGCTATATGTTAATAGTATATGTGTGTAGGGATTGTTGATGCGTGTGCCTGACTCACCCGACGGATCAGGGTCATTTAACTGTCTTAGGACGAAACAACACGATCTTCTTCAGGTTCAGGTCCCTTAACCCAGGCCTGGAACATATGCTGGCATAATTCAACTCAGGCCGCGGAGGACTTATAGGAGTGGAATTTCAGTGATTTTAATTGGTGTACCCAACGCGTCCGTCGGGATTTTTCATCGTACCTGCTGGTAAGATTCATACTAGTAGAGCGCAGTCAGGTGCGTTGCCAGGCCATCAGATGATATCTGTAGGTCTTATCTTTGCGTCGCAGATGCAGCATCCGAACGTTTATCACCTCGGAGGTGCTTCGGGTGGCCAAGGAGATTGTCGCTCACTCAGCGTTTTGTTGGGGTAGAGTTGCCAAAAAGTTTTTGCGTGCTGATCCGAAAGATCACAGTCGAAGATTTCATAGGGTGCACGACCAGCGCTCCCTGTGGGAGTAGCCCCCAAGTGTCTGTTCGAGTCGTAGACTCGAACGGAGACTTTTAGTTCAAGCATTGTTTCAATCATTAGGTCCGCAGGACTCGAAAATTTTCGGATGCTTAAATCCATCCTCCCTATGGGAGTAGCCCCCGAGTTCGTAGTGGAGTCGTAAACTCGACGTAGGACTCAGAGAAATAATTTTGTCCTCATTTGTCTGCCGGGTGCGCGGCCAGCGCTCCTGATAGGAGTAGCCCCCAAGTATTTAGTCGAATCGTAGATTCGAGTGAGTAATTTTAGCTGTGGAGCCGAAGTGGTGCTAGTATAGCTTTTGATGACGTCAGTGCTTACGATCGATGACCTCAAGCGTCTGCTACGCCAGAGATGACTTGACTGGACGAAGCGTGGGTCCCACTTGCTGACTTTGAATTGACCGGTCACGCGCGGCGTGGAGATGATTACGGCGTCTCCTCGATTTCCGCACGTAGTGGACGGCGTGGTAACGACGGTTCGCTTTGGTGCTGACACGTGTACGGCCAGATCTACCGTTGGTGTTAGGTCTTCTCGATGGACGGCCAGTGTGCGTCGTCTTCGCTATTATAATCCCTAGCTAAATCGTGGTTTGTTTTTCACCGCAGCAATTCATCTATTCACTGCCCCCTCGTTCTTGAGCTATTCTTGCTGCGCGCTGAGAGTTTCCTCCACATTTCCTTTGTCTTTCTTCGTTGGCAACGCCACCACCGCCGTAGCGCCATGGGAAAATCAAAGAAGTCCTCATCTGCAGTTGGGACCAGCGCCGCCGGAGGCAAGAAGGGCACTGCCACTGCTCGCGTCACCGACGGTGGCTGGCGGCGATCAGAAACGCGGGAGAGCGATCTCCGCAAACTGCGCGAGCGGAGCCTGATCCCGCAAGACACGACGGCCGTGAGACTCCCCGGCAATGAGGTAATCCCCCGTCCCCCATCTGGGTATCGGGTTATGTTTGTTGCCTTCATGATTCACGTGTTTTCTTTTCCGGTCCATGACTTCCTTCGTGGACTGCTCTTTTTCTATGGGGTTCAACTCCATCATCTGTCTCCCAACTCCCTTCTCCACATTGCGTGTTTTATCACGCTTTGCGAGTGTTGGCTTGGCATTGAGCCGCACTTTGGCCTCTTCCGGAAGCTTTATTCCGTGAAGAGGCAGTCTGGTTCGGATGGTGTGTATCCCATTGGGGGTTTCATCATCTCCCTCAGTCCCAATGTGCAATTCTTTTCCTTTTCCATGTCCGAATCTGTCCAGTACTGGCGGAGGAAATGGTTTTACATCCGTGACTCCGTACTGCCTGGGCAAGATTTTGGTCTCGTTCCTTTTGACCCCTCCCAATTGATTGAGAAGAAAAGATCCTGGAAAAACCAAATCTTAGACGGTGAGGTGGCGGAGATAGAGGCCCTGTATCGTCGGGTGGAGGATCTCCAATTGATTCCTGAGAAGGAGGTGAACGGTGTCGACATCATCCGAACGTTTCTTGAGCATCGGGTGCAGCTTGGAGAGAGATTTGCTTGGGTTACGCGGTCGCGCTGACGTTTGGAAATCCAAAGCAGACCGTGGTGCAGCCAGAGAGGAGTATTTGATGGCGGAGCTGGGTCGGCTGTCCGAGCAGCTGCAATGTAAGTTGATCCTTCTTTCGGGCTGTAGCTCAGTTCTTCGGGTGAGCCTGCTGGCCTTACTCTTGTTTTGTGCGGTTGTCGCAGGTGCCAATCTTGCTCCGAGGGAAGAAAAGGAGCGTATTGCTGTTCGAGTCAATTGCTTGACTCAACAGGACATGGAGGCTGGCGTCTTCTTCTGGATGGATCGTGATCGCGCCATAGTTCTAGTGACGGTGCAAGATCGTGTCTACCAGGTTTCGCGGGTGCTCCGCCAGGTGCAGACATCGCTTTCCTCGGTGTTGCACGTCATGTTTCCGTTGGATGCCGTGCCAACGACCCTTGCAGGTCTTCTGACGAAGTTTCGGAGTGCCAGCAATGTCAAGGAGCTGGTGCGGCAGCAGCTCATCGTAGGGGTGAAGGCTGCCTTGTCTCTTGTGAGGGTGCACCGCCCTGACATAGATTTGGCTGCTGTGGCGACTGGGCCACCTCCTCGACCAGATGGTGGTGAGTGGAATATGCGTCCGCATTACGCAGCTGTAAGGCAGTATGCCGAACAGATTGTAGATTTGTTTGAGCATCATGCTCAAGTTATTCTTCAGAATAGGTAGGACCTGAAAATAAACAGATAGATGTAAAATATTTATATTGCGGCTGGGCGTGTATGTGCCCTTTGTTGTAAAGGTTTGCTTGTTTGCGAGCACGCAGTGCTTTGATTTAGTACGTGCCCTTTTCGTTTGCCTGACGTGGTCAGCTACTCAGGTGTACACGTTTTGTCCTCAGTCGATGAAATCGTGAGGTGGGGGGAGCCCCTGAGTGCGTATGTAGCATGTAGTAAAGTTGCAGAAAATAGTCAACCGAGGGTTGGGGGCGAGGTACTTAGCTTTATTTATATCGTAATGGAGGAGGTACATGATTTGGCTGAGTAGCCTTGGCTAGAAGCCTTATTGAAAGTAAAAAGGGGGGTAGGTTGCTACGGGTAGAATCGTCGCAGGTGCGAGACGTTCCACGGGTTGGAGTATGCGACTCCAGACTCCACGTGCTTGAGGCGATAGGCGCCACCTGGGATGACTTCGGTGATGACATATGGTCCTTCCCATGGTGAATCGAATTTGTTTGGTCGCTTTTGCTTGAGTCGCAAGACGAGGTCTCCTTCGCCGAAGAACCTTGGGCGCAGCCGGCGGCTGTGATAGTTGCGGAGACTCTGCTGGTACACCGCTGATCGAGCGGCTGCTATATCCCGCGCTTCATCGAGTGTGTCGACGGCGTCTTCGAGTGCAGCCGTGGATTCGGCTTCGCTGTACGCAACGACTCGTAGAGCCTGATGGCGTACTTCGGCTGGTAGCACTGCCTCGGCTCCGTGTACCATGAAGAACGGTGTGTAGCCGGTGGAGCTGTTTGGCGTTGTCTGTAAGCTCCACAGGACAGACGGTAGCTCTTTCGTCCAGTTTCCAGCTTTGTGCTCGAGTGAGCTCATGAGGCGCTTCTTGATGCCGACGCCGATTAGGCCGTTGGCCTTTTCCACTTGCCCGTTTGTTTGCGGGTGTGCCATTGAGGCATACGTGATATTGATCCCGAGGCCTTCGCAGAAGTCCTGGAATTCTTCGGAGATGAAGTTCGATCCGTTGTCGGTGATGATGATGTGCGGTATGCCAAACCTGTAGACAATGGATTCGAAGAATTTGACGGCGGTTTTGCCCTTCTGGTTGGTGACTGGCATGGCTTCGATCCACTTGGTGAATTTGTCGACTGCGACCAGGAGGAAGACGTGTCCTCCCTTCGAGGATTTTGGCAGTTTGCCGATCATGTCAAGGCCCCATTGGGCAAAAGGCCAGGCTATGGGTATGGGTCGAAGTTCGGACCCAGGTGCGTGCGGTTTGTCGGCGAACCGTTGGCACCCGTTGCATCTTCGGACGATGTCTTTCGCGTCGCTCATGGCCGTTGGCCAGTAGAATCCTGCTCGCAGAGCTTTGGCAACGAGGGAGCGGCTACCTGCGTGGTGGCCGCAGATTCCCTCGTGGATATCTTGGAGTATGGCCTTGTCGTCATTGATGGTGACGCATCGTTGTAGTACGCCCGTAATGCTGCATTTGTACAGCTCGCCGTTGATGATGGTGAAGGCTTTTGACCGACGAGATACGCGCCGGGCATCTGTCGGGCTGTCTGGCAATTCTCCGTTTATCAGGAACTGAAGGTATGGACGTGTCCAGGTTTCTTCGACTGCCATGACCTGCATTAGGTTGACCATGGCAACTTCGGTGTCCAACTTTTCAGGTCCTTCATGACCTTCGGGTAGCGTAGCCCCCGAGTGTTCCGCTTCTTCGGGTGATCCCTTGGGGAATTTCCGCTTGATGGATGGCACGCAGATCTGTTCGAGGAACACACCTGGTGGTACCTTTGCGCAAGTGGAGCCGATGTTGGCGAGTCTATCGGCCTCCTCGTTGCTCTCTCTTCCAATGTGCCAAAGTTCGCAGCCGTCGAATTCTCCTTCGAGTGCATTGTATAGCGCGCGGTACGCGATCATGTTTTTGGCGTGTGCGTCGCACTCATTCATCGTCTGCTGTACGACAAGGTTGGAGTCACCGTAGATGACCAGGCGCATTGCGCCGCATATTTTTGCCATCTTCATGCCATGGATGAGGGCTTTGTATTCGGCGTCGTTGTTGGAGGCTCTGAATTTCATCCGAAGGACGTACTTCATCTTGTCACCTTGCGGGGAGGTTAGTATGACTCCTGCCCCTGCTCCGGCTTCGCGTTTGGAGCCGTCAAAATGCATTGTCCAGGACTGCGACATGTCTGGGGTGTCAGGCAGCTGCAGCTCCATCCAGTGCACCAGGAAGTCCGGAAGGACTTGAGATTTGATTGCGTGTCGCTTCTCGTAGATGATGTCCAGGGGTGATAGTTCAATGCCCCACAAGGCCACGCGCCCTGTGGCCTCTGGGTTATTCAGGATGCTGTTTAGGGGTGCCTCGTTGACGACCATCACCTGATGCTCCTGGAAGTAGTGGCTCAGTCATCGAGCTGTCATGAACACGCCGTAGGCCAGCTTCTGGTAGTGCGGGTACCGCTGCTTTGTTGGAGTGAGAACCTCACTAAGGTAGTAAATTGGGCGTTGTACCCCGTGGGTCTTGCCTTCTTCGGGTCGTTCGACCACGAGTACTGTGCTGACCACCTGGTGTGTGGCTGCTATGTACAGCAACAGGGGCTCGCGCTCTTTTGGCGTAACCAAAACGGGCGAGGTGGAGAGGAGCTGCTTGAGGCTTTCGAATGCGTCGTTGGCTTCTGGTGTCCACTCGAACTTGTCTGCCTTGCGCAGCAGCTAGTAAAATGGTAGGGCCTTCTCGCCCATGCGGCTGATGAACCTGCTTAGTGCCGCTACTCGCCCTGCGAGCTGCTGAACGCCCTTGAGGATTTTCGGCTTCTCCATTGTCATGATAGCTTTGATTTTCTTCGGGTTCGCTTCGATCCCTCGTTGAGAGATGAAGTACCCGAGCAGCTGACCCGAGGGGACGCCGAAGGCGCACTTTTCTGGATTGAGCTTGATCCTGTAGCGATCAAGGTTGTCGAACGTCTCACGGAGATCGTCGATAAGTGTTCTTGCCTCCTTGGTTTTTATGACTATGTCGTCGACATAGACTTGGACGTTGCGACCGATCTGGTCCTTGAGGCTGGCCTGCATGCATCGCTGGTACGTGGCACCCGCGTTCTTTAGCCCAAAGGGCATTGTGTTGTAGCAGTATACTCCGAACGGTGTGATGAACGTCGTTTTCTCTTGATCTTCGACCTTGAGTCGAATCTGGTTATAGCCTGAGTAGGCGTCAAGGAAGGAGAGTTTCTCACAACCTGCAGTCGAATCGATGATCTGGTCGATCCGAGGAAGAGGGAAGTGGTCCTTAGGGCAGTGTTTATTTAGTGACGTGAAGTCCACGCACATCCGCAGGATGTCCGTGTCCTTCTTCGGGACCATCACCGTGTTTGCCAGCCACTCGCTTTCCTTGATTTCCCGGATGAAGTCTGCTGCGAGTAATCTGCTGATCTCCTTGCCGATAGCTTTGGCTCGTTGCTCCGACAGTCTTCGGATGGACTGCTTGACTGGCTTGGTGTCTGGGAAGACATTGAGTGCGTGCTCGGCGAATTCCCTGGGAACTCCTGGCATGTCCGCAGGACACCAGGCGAAGATTTCCCAGCGCTCACAGAGGAATTCGACGAGCGCGCCTTCCTATGCAGTGCTGAGGTCGTTGGCGATCAACGCCGTCTTGGAGGCATCCGTTGGATGGACCTGCACTTTCTTGGTGTTGATGGTGGAGTCGAAAGACATGTCAGGTGCGTTCTGCTTTGTGGCTTGGGTAGCCCATTGTTCGTCACCTCGCAGAGCCTTACAAGCTCGTCTTGCATGCCGAAAGACTGGGAGATTTTGTTGAAATCCCTGTCGCATTGGTCCGATCGGGTGAAGCTCCCGTGGACTGTGATGACGCCCCTTGGTCCTGGCATCTTGAGTAGTAGGTATGCGTAGTGTGGGACGGCCAGGAACCTTGCGAATGCTACACGTCCCAGGATGGCATGGTATTGCGATGGCCAGTCCACCACTTCGAATTCTAGGCGCTCCTGCCGAAAGTTGTCCGACTTCCCGAAGATGACGTCGAGCCCTATTTTGCCCAAGGGGAAGATGCCCTTCCCTGGGACAATGCCGTGGAACGTTGTGTCTGATTGTTCCAGGCTGCATTGCGGGATCCGCATAGCTGCTAGAGTGCTTGCGAACATTAGGTTGATGCCGCTGCCGCCGTCCATGAAGACGCGACTCATCTCGAAGCCTCCGATCTGTGCCTCCAGCACCAGGGCAGCATGACCTGGGCGAGGGATCTGGCAAGGGTGATCGCGCGAGTGAATGTGATGCAGGACTCCGATCCGCTGAGGTACTCAGGGATTGCAGGCGGAGTTGCCACGGCCAAGTTGATTTGTCGGGTGATTTTCTTCTGCACCCTGTTGGTGGGGCGTCCCTTCTGGATCATATTTAGCGCTCCCTTTGGTGGGGCGTATGCGACCCCAGCGTTGTTTTGCGCTGGTGCGACTGGTTGATTTGGGCCTCCAATAGGCGGCGGTGGAGGAGCTCCGTGTGCTATTTCACCTGGCGCAGGTGCGTTTCCGAACGCAGGAATTGGAGCTTGTTGCCTCATCTGCATCATGCCTTCGCTGAGTTTCTGGAACTCGCGGCAGTCCTTGAGCATGTGGCTAGCTTTCTTTTTGCCATCTTGTTTGTCGATGTAGAAGTGGATGGTGCATGGACCCGAAAGTTTGTCGAATGCTGAGGGTCCGTTGTCGCGGTCGCGGCGTTGCAACGACTGCGTTGGTCGTCCATTGTCGCGGAAGTTTCCACTGCGGTATCCTCCGCTGTTGCGGCTGTTGTCGTTACGGCGGTCGGCGTAGCCGGCTGCGACCATGTCGGGTCCGTCGCGGTCCTCGTAGACGCGCGATCTCCTCTTGCTGCGGCGTTCGCGTCTTCGGCCGTAGTCATCCTCTTCATCTGATTGCGCCCGCTGGATGCAATCTTCGCCGTCTGCCCAACTGTTGGCGATTTCCATGAGGTGGTCGAGTGTCTTGGGCTTTACACGCCCAAGTTCCTCCTTGAAGTCTGGGCGCTTGACGCCATCCCTGAAGGCGTCGATGGCCCTTTCTTCGGAGATGTGTGCTGCGGAGTTCTTGGTTGTAGACCAGCGTAGTATGTACGAGCGAATAGATTCACCCGTTCTCTGAGTGCAGGCTCGCAACTCTTCGATTGAGGCGGGCCTCTTACTGGTGCCTTTGAAATTTCGGATGAAGCTATAAGCGAGCTCCTCCCAGCTTCGGATGGATCCTGATGATAGGCTGCTAAGCCAAACCCACGCCGCGCCTGTCAGCTGTAGCTGAAGGCATTGCATGGCGGTTTCTTTGTTGCCTCCGTGAAGCTTGACGGATGACAGATGATCACTGAGCCAGGACTTTGGATCTTGCGTGCCGTTGAACTTCGGAGTATCCGAAGGAAGCTTGAAGTTGCGTGGCCACTGTGTTCGCCGAACGGATCTGCTGAAGCATCGAGCCCCGCAGAGTTCTCCTTCGTCTTCATCCATCTCAGATTTAGACAAGCATGCGCGTTTGGCGCGTGCTTTGTCGATCTTGCGCTGTGTAAGCTTGTCTCTGGCGTCGTAGTCACGTTTATGGCGGTGCGAGCTCTTCTTCCTTCGAGGAAGATCGTGCTCCTCTTCATCTTCGGATGAGGGAGTGGGGCTCCGGTCGCGCCTGGCCGGAGCTTTCTTCTTCGGCTCCGTAGGAGCGTCTTCGTGGAGCGCAGCTCCGATTAGTCCTAGTCTGGTGAGTGTAGACCTGTGCATGGCCCTTTTCGGGTCCCCCTCCGGAGGTGGGTGAGCCGCGAGATACGCAGTGGCTGCCATGATCGCAGCTTGTGGCGTCTTCGGGATGATGTTGCCGTCGGCGTCCATATCCATGAACAATGTATGGAGAGTTCGGGTCACGTCACGCCGCTCTTTCGGGTCCATGTTTTCCACCCGAGAGTGGTGCTTGTTTCCCTGGTTTCCGTTTGTGCTAGATCCGGGTGCCATGGCGGGGAGCGCAGCTCGTCGCGCGCTGGACTCGGAGGCTGCTTGCTTGCGTTTGTCGAGCGTCTCCTGCATCTTGACTTGTTTCTTGTGCTCCTCGATGAGGAGGTAGTGGTATGCCATCAGTAGGTCACGTGAGGAGTCCAGAGGTAGGACTATTTTGCCTGCGATGGCGCGGCGTGCTTCGACCCATCCTTCTTTGCTAAGTTGGATGAGGTGGCCCCTGTTTTCCCCGTCTTCGCCGTTCCCACCGTTTTCACCGTTTCTGTCCTGCGGGTTGGGGTTGGGCGGCGGGTTAGGCGTTTCTTCGTCGGTTTGGATGACTGCGGCGCACAGATAGCGCCTGCAGATTGGTTGGCTGCTGCCGCAGCTTTCGGATCCGGAACCGTAGGTCCCTTCATCCGAAGGTGGATCACACAGATCGGAGTTGCAGCTGCTGCTGCTGTAGAACTCATCTGTTGATGGTGACGTGCGTAGCACGGGGTGTGGAGCCCATGAAGCGGGCCTGATTGACGGCACGGGCACCCGCTCAGGGAGGCGGAGGGTGCCAGTTTGTCCCACCTGGAAGCAGAAGCTCCCGAACAGAATTCCGAGTCCGTCGCCTACGGGCTCAAAATCCTTCATGGTATCCGGCGAGTGGGCGGTGAAGTCGAAAGCGCCGAAGAGGAGGTGATTCTCCGTCGCCGTGGAGTTGTAGATCGATCGGGTCGGAACCGTCACGACCGCACAATCAGCAGCCCCAATCCCCACAGACGGCGCCAATTGTCGAGGTTTAATCTCGTCAATGCCCATTGTTATGGACTTGGGTTTTGGAGAAGATGGGGATGCTGGAGATCGTGGCACGGTTAACAGACAAGCAACCAGGGGACACGAGATTTACCCAGGTTCAGGCCCCCGGAGGGAAAACCCTACTCCTGCTTGTCTGCTCTTTGATTACGGCGGAACCGAAGGTTACAGGGTGCGCAGATTCGATCTGCCGTGGAGGCGTGTGCGAAAGTATGAGTCAAGTTGCCCTAGGACGTGCCCTCCTGGCCTTTATATAGATTTAGGTAGGTCCCGGGCGTAGTCCTAGTCGGTTACAAGTTCTAGGGTTTTACCCCTTTGAATTTCCTATCTCCTCTAGTCTTGCTCTCCAAGGATCCGAAGGCGTCATGGGCCTTGGCCACCCGAAAATCTTCATGGGCCAGCGTATGTCTGCCGTGGGCCTTCCTTGGGCTGGACTAGGTATGCTGAAGTTACGTACCCGTAGGGTATAACCATGTCACACCCTATAATGGGAAGCAGATTTGGGCATTACTCCCTGAACCCTAAACATTACAAAAGGAGTGGAGGACGAACTGATATTCATGTCCCCTCTAACGGGAATCAGACTTGGGCATTGCTGCGATACGCCTCCAGACAAGCCCTTAGCTCCTCGTTCTCTTTCCGAACACCCTCGAGTATGGTGATCCCTCTGCTCATGTCCTCCTTCATCTCTTTCACTGCATCCAGGCAATGGTTCCGGTCATGGTAGGATCGGATGGTAGCCTTGGTTTCCTCGACACATCCTCTGAGTGCCTCAGTGACTTCGTCCTACAAGAGAGTGCACCTTTCCATGAGATTCTTCTTCTCCTCCATGAGCTCGTTGATTATCTTGATGGCCTGTTCTTGCATGTTCAAGTTACGATCGAGCACTTTCTGCGGCCTCATGACGTCACGTGCAAAATCTAGCGAGATCTCCTTCTGCACAGATAATTGCTTGCATAGGCTCTCATTAGCTTGGGTGAGGGAGCGTGTAAGCTCATGTTGGTTGTCAATCTGGGCACTGATCGTGGCCACCTTGTCATGGTACTCCGCCTTCGATCGCTGCATCGTTCATGTTAATTGAAATAGGAATTCAATAATTACACTCCAGGTTCCAGGTGAATACTAATACAGATCAAAAAATCCCCATTGAACTATTTACCGCAGTGTTAAAAAATGGACCTAGAGATCTATTCATGACCACGATAAACTAATCCTAATCACAAGAAACCCATAGTGAATCTATGAATAGCGGTATTAAGGAAAGACCAAGAGATCCAGTCATATTCATGAAAACTAATACAACTCGCAAAAGAAGAAGGAAAACCAAGGCGGGGCGGACACGATCTAAGAAATCCACATCACAACTCGGAGAAATAACAATGTGGAGATTTTCTACCTCGCTGAGACGTGGAACGGGGCCGAACGGGTCCTGCAACGCCTCCGTCATGGTGGCTTCTGGATCCACGGCCAGCCTGTAATACGTAGAAGAGGAAGAGCAAGAGAAGAAGAAAACAAGAAGAAGCTGAATAAGATCATGATGGAGAGGGAGATGGAGAAGAAGTAGAATAAGAAGACCATACCTGGAGGAACCCTCGCCTGCTAGAACATTCAACGCCATTATAGGGGGAGATTGGGCCTCGATGAGAGGGGGGCTTGAGCGGCTGGTAGAGCAAGAAGTGCCTCATGGCGATTTCTCTCCCTTTTCTCTGCGAGGATCATCGAACGGCCTCTCCCCCCTCCTCATGGGAGCCATGGCTTGCAGGGTGAGGGTGGCGGCAGCAGGAGGAAGAAGATAGTGATTAGTGTGGGAGAAGAGTCAAAGAGTATAGGCCATGGTCAAGTAGTACTAGTACTATTATACAAGACCACCGTGTACGGTCTACCTTCTCAAAGAAGCCAGGGAGGCAGGGGTAGGGAATCGATGGGACTTGTCTTTATTGCGCTGGACAGTTCAATGGTCTTCGGCGCTGCCCAAAATCCAGTATATAATAAGGGGAGTGCGAGTCGGGTGGTCATCACAGACATCGGCGCGCATGTCCCGCGTCCGTGTGTCACGTGTTGATGGGGCAATGACGCGCGCAGCTGCTGCACGATCACGTTGGCACGTCGAACTCCGTCAAACTCCACGTCGACAGGCACGCACGAGATATTTATGAGTCTAGAATACGCTGTGCCACTTTTGTCGTGATCAAATTATGTTCAATACGCGAGATATTACTTTTTTTTATAATCGCCAAATGCATGCATCGACACGACGCACGAAACCGCTACTCATCCTTGATCAGATCGGCACCCCACTCTGTGTACCCGCCATCGACCATTTAGAGAAACTACCTCGAGCACGATACCCCCTCGCCGTGGCAATGGCAGGTCCAAGCCATCCACTGACCGTCCTGCGTCCCCGGCTCTTTGCTGCATCATTCGCGCTCGCGAGTCGTCTGCTAAGGCAACACGTTGTGTCTGACCGCGCCAGGATCCATCAACATCGGCACTCGAGGACATCGCAACATCGAAGCTCGTATCGGCCGCGTAGGAGGAGCATGGGGTACCTGCAGCGTCGGACGAGCGCAAAGCAGCAGCCAGGATGGGCCGCGTGTTGCACCGACGAGTATGAACAAGAAGAGGAACAAGAAGAAGACCAGGAAGAAGAGAGGAGATAGCTATTTGGACGAGTCTGACTCGGCCAACGAAGAGGCGTTCATCGATCAGTTGGAGGCAGAAGCGGAGGAGAGTGACGTGGACCCGTGGGACTATGAATAGGAGGAGGAGGACTCCGACAAGGAGATAGCGCGCTTATACGAGCAAGGGGCAGTGTCGAGTCATCAAAGGAGGACACCGACGACGGTGATGGCAGGGACCATGGTGTTGACGAAGATGAGGATGAACCGGAATACAAAGACGATAGCTTCTTATATATGATCATTTATTTTATTTAGATAGGTGGATTTTCACTTGTTATGGAGGTAAAGTATTGGTGGCACGGATAGAGAGGTGGCACGGATAGACCATGCATAGAAAAAGTGGAGAAGGGAGGCCTTACCTTGCCCGTTGGATCACATAGGATCAACGGTTGGTGGAGACGATCCGCGTGGCATCTGTGTCAGCCAATCAGGCCGTAGCACCCAGAGTGCGCATACATTTAGGCTTTTGTGAGATTTGTGACCGAGAGAGAGGGAAAATCTCTTTTCACAAACCACATATGGAACCACCATTGTCATTGAAATGTGTATTCTTTCATTAACCACATCTAGAGTCATTTCATGTCTATTATTTTCATAGACCACATATGGATCCACCAGAGTTCATTGCATGTGTGTTCTCTTAACAAACCACATATGGATCCACCAGAGTCATTGCATGTGTGTTCTTTTTAGTAACAACAACTAGAGTCATTTCATGTCTATTCTTTTCACAGACCACATATGGATCCACCAGAGTTCATTGCATGTGTGTTCTCTTCACAAACCACATATGGATCCACCAGTTTCATTGCATGTGTGTTCTTTTTACTAACAATAACCAGTGTCATTGAAATGTGTGTTCCCTTCAGAGACCACACATGGATCCACCAGTGTCATTGCATGTGTGTTCTTTTTACCAACAACAACTAGAGTCATTGCATGTGTGTTATTTTCACAATCCACATATGGATCCACCAGTGTCATTGCATGTGTGTTCTTCTCATTAACCACAACTAGAGTCATTGCATGTGTGTTCTTTTCACAAACCACATATGGATCCACCATTGTCACTGAAATTTGTATTTTTTCATTAACCACACCTAGAGTCATTTCATGACTATTCTTTTCACAGACCACATATGGATCCACCAGTGTCATTGCATATGTGTTCTCTTCACATACCACACATGGATCCACCAGTGTCATTGCATTTGGTACAACTAGAGTTATTGCATGTGTGTTCTTTTCACAATCCACCTATGGATCCACCAGTGTCATTGCATGTGTGTTCTTCTCATTAACCACATCTAGAGTCATTGCATGTGTGTTCTCTTCAGAGACCACACATGTATCCACCAGTGCCATTGCATGTGTGTTCTTTTTACTAACAAACAACTAGAGTCATTTCATGACTTATCTTTTCAGAGACCACATCTGGATCCACTAGTGTCATTGCATCTGTGTTCTCTTCAGAGACCACACATGGATCCACCAGTGTCATTGCATGTGTGTTCTTTTTACTAACAACAACCAGAGTCATTGCATGTGTGTTATTTTCACAATCCACAAATGGATCCACCGGTGTCATTGCATGTGTGTTCTTCTTATTAACCACAGCTAGAATCATTGCATGTGTGTTATTTTCACAAACCACATATGGATCCACCATTGTCATTGAAATGTGTATTCTTTCATTAACCACACCTAGAGTCATTTCATGACTATTATTTCCACAGACCACATATGGACCCACCAGAGTTCATTGCATGTGTGTTCTCTTCATAGACCACACATGGATCCACCAGTGTCATTGCATGTGGTTCCACGAGAGTTCATTGCATTTGTGTTATTTTCGCAATCCACCTATGGATCCACGAGTGTCATTGCATGTGTGTTCTTCTCATTAACCACAGCTAGAGTCATTACATGTGTGTTCTTTTCACAGACTACATATGGATCCACCATTGTCATAGAAATGTGTATTCTTTCATTAACCAAATCTGGAGTCATTTCATGTCTATTCTTTTCACAGACCACAGAAGGATCCACAGTGTCATTGGAATGTGTGTTCTCTTCAGAGACACACATGGATCCACCAGTGTCATTGCATGTGTGTTCTTTGTACTAGAAACAACTAGAGTCATTGCATGTGTGTTCTTTTCACAATCCACATATGGATCAACCAGTGGCATTGCATGTGTGTTCTTCTCATTAACCACAACTAGAGTCATTGCATGTGTGTTCTTTTCACAGACCACATATGGATCCACCATTGTCATTGAAATGTGTGTTCTTTCATTAACCACATCTAGAGTCATTTCATCTCGATTCTTTTCATAGACCACATATGGATCCACCAGTGTCATTGAAATGTGTGTTCTCTTCATAGACCACACATGGATCCACCAGTGTCATTGCATGTGGTTCCACCAGAGACCATTGCATGTGTGTTATTTTCACAATCCACCTATGTATCCACCAGTGTCATTGCATGTGTGTTCTTCTCATTAACCACGGCTAGAGTCATTGCATGTGTGTTCTTTTCACAGACCACATATGGAACCACCAGCATCATTGCATGTGTGTTATTCCTAGAAACCACATGTGGAGTCATTGGATGAGTGTTTTTTTCAAAAACCACATATGGATCCACCATTGTCATTGAAATGTGTGTTCTCTTCAGAGACCACACATGGATCCACCAGTGTCATTACATGTGTGTTCTTTTTACTAACAACAACTAGAGTCATTGCATGTGTGTTCTTTTCACAATCCACCTATGGATCCACCAGTGGCATTGCATGTATGTTCTTCTTATTAACCACATCTAGAGTCATTGCATGTCTCTTTTCTTTAGATACCACACATGGATCCACTAGTGTCATTGCATGTGTGTTCTTTTTACTAACAACAACTAGAGTCGTTTCATGACTATTCTTTTCATACACCACATCTGGATCCACCAGTGTCCTTGAAATGTGTGTTCTCTTCAGAGACCACACATGGATCCACCAGTGTCATTGCATGTGTATTCTTTTTACAAACAACAACTAGAGTCATTGCATGTGTGTTATTTTCACAATCAACATATGGATCCACCAGTGTCATTGCATGTGTGTTCTTCAACCACAGCTAGAGTCATTGCATGTGTGTTCTTTTCACAAACCACATATGTATCCACCATTGTCATTTAAATGTGTATTCTTTCATTAACCACACCTAGGGTCATTTCAGGACTATTCTTTTCACAGACCACATATGGATCCACTAGCGTCATTGCATGTGTGTTCTCTTCACATACCACACATGGATCCACCAGTGTCATTGCATGTGGTTCCACCAGAGTTCATTGCATGTGTGTTATTTTCACAATCCACCTATGGATCAACCAGTGTCATTGCATGTGTGTTCTTCTCATTAAACACAGCTAGAGTCATTGCATGTATGTTCTTTTCACAGACCACATATTGATCCACCATTGTCATTGAAATGTGTATTCCTTCATTAACCACATTTGGAGTCATTTCATGTCTATTCTTTTCACAGACCACATATGGATCCACCGGTGTCATTGAAATGTGTGTTTTCTTCAGAGCCCACACATGGCTCCACCAGTGTCATTTCATGTGTGTTCTTTTTTCTAACAAGAACTAGAGTCATAGCATGTGTGTTCTTTTCACAATCCACCTATGGATCCACCAATGTCATTGCATGTGTGTTCTTCTCATTAACCACAACTAGAGTCATTGCATGTGTGTTCTTTTCACATACCACATATGGATCCACCATTGTCATTGCAATGCGTGTTCTTTCATTAACAACATCTGGAGTTATTTCATGTCTATTCTTTTCACAAACCACATATAGATCCACAAGTGTCACTGAAATGTGTGTTCTCTTCATAGACCACACATGGATCCACCAGTGTCGTTGCATGTGGTTCTACCAGAGTTCATTGCATGTGTGTTCTTTTCACAATCCACCTATGGATACACCAGTGTCATTCCATGTGTGTTCTTCTCATTAACCACAGCTAGAGTCATTGCATGTGTTTTCTTTTCACAGACCACATATGGAACCACCAGTGTCATTGCATGTGTGTTCTTCTCAGAGACCACATCTGGAGTCACTGGATGAGTGTCCTTTTCAAAAACCACATATGGATCCACCATTGTCATTGAAATGTCCACACCTGGATCCACCAGTGTCATTGCATGTGTGTTCTTTTTACTAACAACAACTAGAGTCATTGCATGTGTGTTCTTTTCACAATCCACCTATGGATCCACCACTGGCATTACATGTATGTTCTTCTCATTAACCACATCTAGAGTCATTGCGTGTGTGTTCTCTTAAGAGACCACACATGGATACACCAGTGTCATTGCATGTGTGTTATTTTTCTAACAACAACTAGAGTCATTGCATGTGTGTTCAACTCATTAACCACAGCTAGACTCATTGTTTGTGTGTTCTTTTCACAAACCACATATGGATCCACTAGTGTCATTGCATGTGTGTATTCTTTCATTAACCACATCTGGAGTCATTTCATGACTATTCTTTTCACAGACAACATATGGATCCACCAGTGTCATTGAAATGTGTGTTCTCTTTAGAGACCACACATGGATCCACCAGTGTCATTGCATGTGGTTCCACCATAGTTCATTGCATGTGTGTTCTTTTCACAATCCACCTATGGATCCACCAGTATCATTGCATGTGTGTTCTTCTCATTAACCACAGCTAGAGTCATTGCATGTGTGTTCTTTTCACAGACCACATATGGAACCACCATTGTCATTGAAATGTGTATTCTTTCATTAACCGCATTTGGAGTCACTTCATGACTATTCTTTTCAAAGACCACATATGGATCCAACAGTGTCATTGAAATGTGTGTTCTCTTTAGAGACCACACATGGATCCACCAGTGTGATTGCATGTGTGTTCTTTTTACTAACAACAACTAGAGTTATTGCATGTGTGTTATTTTCACAATCCACATGTGGATCCACCAGTGTCATTGCATGTGTGTTCTTCTCATTAACCACAGCTAGAGTCATTGCAGGTGTGTTCTTTTCACAAACCATATATGGATCCACCATCGTCATTGAAATCTGTATTCTTTCATTAACCACACCTGGAGTCATTTCATGACTATTCTTTTCACAGACCACATATGGATACACCAGAGTTCATTGCATGTGTGTTCTCTTCACAGACCACACATGGATCCACCACTGTCATTGCATTTGGTTCCACCAGAGTTCATTGCATGTGTGTACTTTTCACAATCCACCTATGGATCCACTAGTGTCATTGCATGTGTGTTATTCTCATTAACCATAGCTAGAGTCATTGCATGTGTGTTCTTTTCACAGACCACGTATGGAACCACCAGTGTCATTGCATGTGTGCTCTTCTCAGAGACCACATCTGGAGTCACCGGATGAGTGTTCTTTTCACAAACCACATATGGATCCACCATTGTCACTAAAATGTTTGTTCTCTTCAGCGAGCACACATGGATCCACCAGTGTCATTGCATGTGTGTTCTTTTTACTAACAACAACTAGAGTCATTTCATGACTATTCATTTCACAGACCACATCTTGATCCACTAGTGTCATTGCATGTGTGTTCTTTTCATAGACCACACATGGATCCACCAGTGTCATTGCATGTGTGTTCTTTTTGCTAACAACAACTAGAGTCATTGCATGTGTGTTATTTTCACAATGCACATATGGATCCACCGGTGTCATTGCATGTGTGTTCTTGTCATTAACCACAGCTAGAGTCATTGCATGTGTGTTCTTTTCACAAACCACATATGGATCTACCATTGTCATTGAAATGTGTATTCTTTCATTAACCACACCTGGAGTCATGTCATGACTATTCTTTTCACTGACCACATATGGATCCACCAGTATCATTGCATGTGTGTTCTCTTCAGAGACCACACATGGATCCACCAGTGTCATTGCATGTGGTTCCACCAGAGTTCATTGCATGTGTGTTCTTTTCACAATCCACCTATGGATATACCAGTGTCATTGCATGTGTGTTCTTCTCATTAAACACATCTAGAGACATTGCATGTGTGTTCTTTTCACATACCACATATGGAACGACCAATGTCATTGTATATGTGTTCTTCTCAGAGACCACATCTGGAGTCAATGGATGAGAGTTCTTTTCACAAACCACATATGGATCCACCATTGTCATTGAAATGTGTGTTCTCTTCGGAGACCACACATGTATCCACCAATGTCATTGCATGCGTGTTCTTTTTACTAACAACAACTAGAGTCATTGCATGTGTGTTCTTTTCAGAATCCACCTATGGATCCAACAGTGCCATTACATGTATGTTCTTCTCATTAACAATATCTAGAGTCATTGCATGTGTGCTCTCTTCAGAGACCACACATGAATCCACCAGTGTAATTGCATGAGTGTATTCTTTCGTTAACCACATCTGGAGTCATTTCATGACTATTCTTTTCACAGACCACATCTGGATCCACCAGGGTCATTGAAATGTGTGTTCTCTTCAGAGACCACACATGGATCCACCAGTGTCATTGCATATGTGTTCTTTTTACTAACAACAACTAGAGTCATTGCATGTGTGTTATTTTCACAATCCACATATGGATCCACTAGTGTCATTGCATGTGTGTTCTTCTCATTAACCAAAGCTAGAGTCATTGCATGTGTGTTCTTTTCACAAACCACATATGGATCCACCATTGTCATTGAAATCTGTATTCTTTCATTAACCACACCTGGAGTCATTTCATGACCACTTATGGATACAACAGAGTTCATTGCATGTGTCTTCTCTTCACAGACCACACATGGATCCACCAGTGTGATTGCATTTTGTTCCACCAGAGTTCATTGCATGTGTGTACTTTTCACAATCCACCTATGGATCCACTAGTGTCATTGCATGTGTGTTATTCTCATTAACCATAGCTAGAGTCATTGCATGTGTGTTCTTTTCACATACCACGTATGGAACCACCAGTGTCATTGCATGTGTGCTCTTCTCAGAGACCACATCTGGAGTCACCGGATGAGTGTTATTTTCACAAACCACATATGGATCCACCATTGTCATTAAAATGTGTGTTCTCTTCAGCGACCACACATGGATCCACCAGTGTCATTGCATGCGTGTTCTTTTTACTAACAACAACTAGAGTCATTTCATGACTATTCTTTTCATAGACCACATCTGGATCCACTAGTGTCATTGCATGTGTGTTCTTTTCATAGACCACACATGGATCCACCAGTGTCATTGCATGTGTGTTCTTTTTACTAACAACAACTAGAGTCATTGCATGTGTGTTATTTTCACAATGCACATATGGATCCACCGGTGTCATTGCATGTGGGTTCTTCTCATTAACCACACCTAGAGTCATTGCATGTGTGTTCTTTTCACAACCACATATGGATCCACCATTGTCAATGAAATGTGTATTCTTTCATTAACCACACCTGGAGTCATGTCATGACTATTCTTTTCACAGACCACATATGGATCCACCAGTATCATTGCATGTGTGTTCTCTTCAGAGACCACACATGGATCCACCAGTGTCATTGCATGTGGTTCCGCCAGAGTTCATTGCATGTGTGTTCTTTTCACAATCCACCTATGGATATACCAGTGTCATTGCATGTGTGTTCTTCTCATTAAACACATCTAGAGTCATTGCATGTGTGTTCTTTTCACATACCACATATGGAACGACCATTGTCATTGAAATGTTTATTCTTTCATTAACCACATTTGGAGTCATTTCATGACTGTTCTTTTCAAAGACCACATATGGATCCACCAGTGTCATTGAAATGTGTGTTCTCTTCAGAGACCACACATGGATCCACTAGTGTCATTGCATGTGTGTTCTTTTTACTAACAACAACTAGAGTTATTGCATGTGTGTTATTTTCACAATCCACATGTGGATCCACCAGTGTCGTTGCATGTGTGTTATTTTCATTAACCACAGCTAGAGTCATTGCATGTGTGTTCTTTTCACAAACCACATATGGATCCACCATTGACATTGAAATCTGTATTCTTTCATTAACCACACCTAGAGTCATTTCATGACTATTCTTTTCACAGACCACATATGGATACACCAGAGTTCATTGCATGTGTGTTCTCTTCACATACCACACATGGATCCACCAGTGTCATGGCATTTGGTTCCACCAGAGTTCATTGCATGTGTGTACTTTTCACAATCCACCCATGGATCCACTAGTGTCATTGCATGTGTGTTATTCTCATTAACCATAGCTTGAGTCATTGCATGTGTGTTCTTTTCATAGACCACGTATGGAACCACCAATGTCATTGCATGTGTGCTCTTCTCAGAGACCACATCTGGAGTCACTGGATGAGTGTTCTTTTCGCAATCCACATATGGATCCACCATTTGGAGTCAAAGGAAAGTTGGCACCAAGATATGTTGGACCATTTAACATTCTAAGTCGCAAGGGAGAAGTTGCATATGAAATTGAATTGCCAGCATCTCTATCAGCAGTCCATAATGTTTTTCATGTAAGCCAACTTAAGAAATGTCACCCAGAAATGGAAGAAACATCTTTGAAGGATACCATACCTTTGGAGGAAGTTCAACTAGAAAGTGATCTCACCTATGAAGAAAAGCCTGTCAAGATTCTTGAGACCACAGAAAGAGTCACAAGAACAAAGACTATCAAGTTTTGCAAAGTACAATGGAATCATCATTCCGAAGAAGAAGCAACATGGGAAAGAGAAGATGATCTTCGGAAAGACCACCCACACCTATTTGCTAGCCAATCCGAATCTCGAGGGCGAGATTCATCTTAAGGGGGTTAGATTGTAACATCCCTAAAAATCATGTTTCAAAACTCATTCATATCATCTTTGCATCATTCATCCATTTAGGGTTTTTCTCAAAATCATTTAGAAGCACAAACTTTGGCTATGATTTCATGTGGGCAATTTATCTCAATTGGCCATCACCCTTTGAGATTTGATTGTCCATGATCTTGTTTGCTTGCCTCCATGGTTGGAAAAGTTTAGGAGTAGCATTTAAACCCAAGTTTCCAATTTAGAAATATTTTCTAAACCCTATTTCAAATATTTGCAACTAGAGCAAATCTCTGTTTATTTTGAAACCCAAGCTTGACCAAGCCTTTGCAAGGTAACCACTAGGATATTTGATTGTTTTTGAACCCACAAAACCCTGCAAAAATTCCCAAAGCAGTTTGAATTCAAAAGGATTTGAATTCATATCAAATTCTATTCAGAAAATGGAATTAGAAAAAGAAAAAGCTTAAACAAAGGAAAAGGGCCGAGCGGCCAGAATCTGGCCCAGCAGCAAATCGAGCCCAGCAAGCCCACCCGGGAATCTCCTTATTTTTCTCTGACGCGCAAACGCACGCGCTGAGCCGCTGACAGGCAGACCCCACCTCCACCTCGCACTCTTCGCTGACGAGCGGGCCCGGTCCATGTCGTCCTCGTCTTCCCCAGACCGCGCCTGCGACCACGTCGCTGCAGCAGTGAAGGCCGGTAATGGCGCGGCGTAAATGGGCATTAAAACTCGAGCGTTTCCTGTCTAGCACCTGGCTATAAGAACCCTCTCTGCCCCGCGATCTTTTCCTCCAAACATCTCGCTCACTCCGCCACCAGGCTGCCCTCAATCAGCTTTGCACCGCCGCAGACAGAGCCTCTCCGGCGAGCGATTCCGGTGAGCCTCATGTTCCCCTCTGCCTATCTTTCTTGCTATCCTGCTCAGTGAATCCTTGCGCATCTCCTGACCTCACTAATCTGTCCTGTACCGCCCCAGGTCGACGGTTCCACTTGACACCGCAAGCACCAATGGCGGCACCAACTCCGACGAGCTCTAGTGGTAAGTACAGACCGCCCCGCGTCTTCTAGTTCACGCACACGACTCTGTCTCGACTCTGTGAATCTAACCATGTACTCGCCTTGCCTTGGGATGATCCACAGCAACGTCCACGACGACCACCCGACGCACCCGACGCCGCCACGAACTCCGGTGAGCAATCGCAGCCGTGCCCGAGCGCCCCTTGACCAACCACGAGTACGACGAGCATCGCCGTGACCTCCTGAGCCCGGTGAGCATGCCCTTTTTCCCTCTCGCTTCCTGTAGCGTCGCCTCCGTCATCGACCGATAGCACCGCCGCCAGTAGCCACCGCGCAGCGCCGCCCATCTGTGGCCAGGCAGTAGCAGCCGTTAGATCTGGATCGAACGCCTACGATAGATCACTTAACCCCGAAGCGGTACGCGATCTGAGCCGCCAGATTTCATTTAAATCCTACGGCTGTGGAGCTCGATCCAGCGCGAAACGGTACGGGCGAATAAGAACATGACGCGTGGCTAGGGTTAGGTCTGAAAATAGATTTAAAACCAGATTTTGATCCAGATTTCAAATGCCTATATCTTTTGATTTCCACGTTGGAATTTTGCAAACTTTATACCGTTGGATTCAGAAAAACAAGACCTTTCTGCCTATTCAATTTGTTTAGCAAATAGTAACCATTAGATGTGCTTAAATTGCAGAGACTTGTTTGGGGCCTTTTTGAGAATAGATTTAGTTTAGTATTTTGTTTTAGGGTTAAATTTTGTTTAGTTGGTGAACTAGTGACTTGCTAAGTTTCTGTATTCATGCACTTGCTTGGTTGAGTTTTCAAAAATCATCACTTGGTAGATTCATGCATGCATGCATTCATACTATTTCTTGTTTGTGTATATTTGTGTGTAATTGTGTGCTACAACTTTGTGTGTAGATTTTGCTAGTGATTGTGATTGTGACGAGTGCTACTCTCCACACTACCAAGGCAAGTGATATCATCATGAATATTCCATTCCTATATTTTATTTATGCATTAGTAATATTTTTTCTAAGCATAGGACTTGCATGGTTATTGCTAAGAACAAGCTATGCTTTGGGAAAACCTATTAGGAGAAGCCTTAGTGAAAATTATCTAAGTCAAGATTCCTATTACTATCATGCTTAGCCTAGCTACTAGAAAACAAGGGTGGTTTATATATTCACTATGGAAAATTTCTAAGTCTAAGGACTTATGTTTTTGTAAAATAAAACAACTAAGTTAATGAACCACCTGGGTGGAATGGAAGGAATGGCTTATGTTGAGTGGTTCACAAGGCCATGGACTTGGCTTGTGTATCTCACTTGTGGATGGCCACCCAGGAAACAAAGAGATTTGAGATGTCTAATGTTGAGAAGCTTCAAGTGCAACCACTTGGTAATATGGGCTCTGCCATGATCTTAGGATGCTAGAACTTAGTCTTTTGGACAGTGGGTGGTAGATGGGATGATAGGTTGGAGCGCGTCCATTTGACTAAGGAAAGGCTACTGAAGGATCATGTCTTGGGAAACCAAGGCTTGTGGGGAAAGTGCACCACCTCTGTAGAGTGTAAAACCTAAGTACTTAGCCATGTCCCTGGTAAAGGACAATTTGAGCCTCAAGACATGGAAACTTCAAGAATCTCATCACTCCAATTTCTAAATAAAACTTGTGGGTGAACAAGGGTTAAAAGGATCTTCAGTCTTGATTGGTAGATGCCCTGAGTGGATCTTCAGTCTTGATTGGTAGATGCCTTGGGTTTTTTTTTTGCCATGTAAGGATCTTCAATCTTTGATTGGTAGATGCCTTGAGAGGATCTTCAGTCTTGATTGGTAGATGCCTTGATGGTTTTGTTAAAACAAAACTTAGTATTTTCAAAAGTTAAGGAAAAATCTATTTTGAGCAATGCAAGCCTAAGCTCCACCAGCCAAATGCATATAGTACTATAGTCCACTTAATATATACTAAGGTATCACTTGCCAATACTATTCCAAAGTATTGACCATTGTGGTTGTAACTTATGATGTTGCAGGTTACTCTGATGATGATTAGGAGTCATGAGTCTACACTCAACATGCTTGCCTGTGGCACATGAAGATGAAGACTTATGTTTATTTACTTATTCCATAAACTCTTGTACTAGGCCTTTGGCCATGAGTTGTAAAAGACTATGTTTTATCTCTGGAATGACTGTAATAAACGACCTTTGTATATGTGTACTTCATCTTAAACTGTGGATGCTAGCATTGATCCAGGGACTAGCATTGCAATCACAGGGATCTTTTCCTTTACAAAGGAGGGATCTTACAGATGGTATCAGAGCACTGTGTTGCCTGTAGGATTATGACCCTAGGATTGGAAACCACTAAGGAAAAATTTTAATTTCTTCTACACTTGTCTATTCTTCTCGTAAACTTTTCTAATCTTCTCATTCTCATCTCTATTTGTAGATGAACTCCATCAACGAAGCCGTGAAGAAAGGACCACTCATGACCATGACCTTGGAATGTGAGACTCAGTTTCCCAAGATTCTCAAAGACCTCATGGAGACCATGGGATTACATGGTGCAGCAGTGTACAAGGGCTTTCCAGTGATGGAGGAAGGAGTGGAATATTGGTGGGTGCAACTTCACTTGTACAAAAACAAGGAAGACAACCACAAAGAAAAGGGCTTTTGCATGTACACCAACACTTTTATGCACACCACATTCTTTGAGTCAGCAAAAGAAGCAGCTTGGAAGGCTATCAAAGAACTAAGTGCTAGAGTCAAGTGCAAGATGCTCAACCTCCAAAAAGACTTAGAGAAAGAGAAGGAACATACCCAGGAGTTGGAAGTCACCAACCAATCCTTAAGAGGAGATATTATAGACTTAGTGATAGAAGCATGTGAACAAGATAGGGTGATTGCCACTAGGAATATTGTGCTAGCCACCAGATCCAGTGAGATAGGATTGTGAGCGCACTTCGTTAGTTGGACCACCACCTATCACCATATTTTCCAAGATGATACCTTAAATAAGTATGAACCTTGGTTAATGTATTGGATTCTTGTATGCATGACTTGTATGATCTTTGTGTGTTCCAAGAATATGTTGGAATGTTGACTTGATTATCTTAAATTGTGTTGTTCTAACTTTTTCAATCTTATAAATAGATGCCTATTGCCATCAGCACTGTTGAGGAGTTCCAGGCTACCCGTTTTGGTCCTCGTATCGTAGAGCTTACTACTTTACTTGATCTCCCTCTTCCTATCATTACGGTGCACCCACTCACCAAGTTTGAGAGGAAGGACCTTTGGGGCTTCAAGGTGAACCAGCCAGGACGCCAGTCAGAGCCTACTACGGAGGCCATCGTCTTCAAGCTTATGCACGATGACAGGGAGAGAGGCATGGAGGTTGTCATGCAGGATCTGATAGGACGATTGTTAGGCCGTCACTCCCGACAGGTTAGAGGCACTCACTTCCACGCTTTCGGAAGGCGTGATGATGACGGAGAGTCCATCGACTTTGAGGACGACTCGAGGGTCACAGCAGAGCCGATACGCCTGTACCTCCAGGACTTAGAGACTCTTATTAGGCACGTGGATACCGATAGGACCAACGTCATGCTTAGTAATGACGAGCTCCAGGTGCAGCTTCGCGAGAAGGACAAGCTCTTCGCACAGCAGGACGAGATAGTCAAGGAGATGGAGGCAAAGTTCGAGACCCAAGACCGTAAGTTCAAGAGTCAAGAGAAGCGTGTCCAGGATAGGAACAAGAGGATTCGTGATATGACCGAGGAACTGCAGTCCAAGGACTTCGAGTTAGAGCAGCAGCAGACAGTGATTGAGAGGCTTCGTTCCCAGAAGAGGGCTCTCAAGGCCAAGATCGACTCTTTGACCACTACCATCGAGGAGAACAAGACCGCAATGGAGAACGCAGGTCTTACCTTTGTCGAGGAGGAGATTGAGGCTGACGAGTAGACTTGACTACTCAGTTATCTTTATTTACCACACTTGTTATTTGTGAACTTATTATTGGACCATCCGACATGTGGATGGCTTGCCACTTGTGTGTTTTTGCTTTGAGACTTTGGTTATGTTGTTGTTGAGTTTTTATCTTGGTGTTGATTGCTATGTGTTTGGATGAGTAATGTATTGTGCATAAATCATGTAAGGGTATCTCATTCTTACCTCTATATAATTAAACCACAGATGCCTCCCCGTCGCGCAAACACCAACCCCAACCCCAACATTACCCCGGAAATGCAACAAATGATGAATGCGCAGACACAGCTTATGCAAATGATGACGACGTTCATCCAGAACCAGAACAACAACAACAACCCCAACAACAACAACAATAACAACAACAACAACAACCCTCCAGGTTTTGATATGCTCACCAGATTTCTGCGTCTGAGGCCAGCTAAGTTTTCAGGAACGACTGATCCCATGGTGGCCAATGATTGGCTACGTTCTGTGAACAAGGACTTAGTAACCGTGGGCTGCACGGATGCCGAAAAGGTCAGGTTCGCAGCACACCTGTTGGAAGGACCAGCCGCAGCATGGTGGGACAATTCCAGATCACCACACCTATTGACGAGGTGACTTGGGCTATATTTGAAGATGGTTTTCGCACTACCCATATCTCACCAGGTATGATGAGCCTGAAAAAGAAGGAGTTCCATAACCTGAAGCAGCGCCACCACAGCGTGGCTGAATATATTGAAGAGTTCAACAATCTGGCGCGCTATGCACCGGATGAGGTTGACACTGATGCCAAAAGGAAGGAAAAGTTTCTGGAAGGCTTGAATGATGAGCTAAATCTGCAGCTGTCTGTGGCATATGTTCCCACTTATCAGTCACTGTGTGACAAGGCTGTTATTGTGGAGAATAAAATGAAGCAAGTCGAGAGTAGGAAGAGGAAACACTCCAACAAGCACAGCTCGGGATCGTCTCATAAACGATCACACTATGATGATAGTGTCAGCTCAGGATCCCACAAGCATGGGAAATTTAACAAGCACCACAACCACAACCGTCATGACAACAAGCATCATCGCAGTCATGACAATGATAAGTACAAGAACCACAAGAGTGGATATAAGAGCCACCATAGTGGAGGTGGAAGTGGAAGTAGAAGCCAGCCTAAGACGGACATCAGTCAGGTCGAATGCTACAAATGCAAGAAGCTGGGGCATTATGCTAATGAGTGCCCTGAAAAGAAAGTTGAAGGACCTAACAAGCCCAATCCTTTTCAGAAAGGACAGGTTAACCACATCAATGTGGAGGAGGTCTATGAAGAGCCTGATGCTGTTGCCGGTAAGTTCAGACTCAATTCCATCTCAGCATTTGTACTCTTTGATACTGGTGCATCTCATTCATTCATATCAAAAGCATTTGTTGATAGAAACGGGTATGCATCTAAAAACATTGGGTGTCCGATAAAAGTTAGCTCTCCGGGAGGAGATATGATAGTGAGTCTTGGATGCCGGGATCTAGTCATAGAGATCGGAAAACATAAGTTTCCAGTAAACTTAATAATCCTGAATTCCCAAGGATTGGATGTAATTTTAGGAATGGATTGGATGGTTAAGTATGAGGGAGTACTAGATTGTGCCAATCGTACAATTTCACTCACAACCCCTGAAGGTAAGAGGATAATATTCAAGTCCAACTTTAAATCTAAAGGGAGTAAGCTGAATTCTCTTAAGGGGGTTAGCATGGACACGGTGCCAATTGTATGTGAGTATCCGGATGTGTTTCCGGAAGAGTTATCGGGAATTCCACCAGATAGAGATGTGGAGTTTATAATAGATTTGGTACCAGGTTTTGGACCAAGAGCAAAGAGGCCTTATAAAATGTCAGTTGACGAACTTAAGGAACTCAAGAAACAACTTGGAGAACAATTGCAGAAAGGATTCATCCAGCCAAGTTCTTCATCTTGGGGAGCTCCAGTTTTGTTCGTAGAAAAGAGAGATAGAACTCAAAGATTATGCATAGATTATCGTTCTCTCAACGAGGTAACCATCAAGAACAAATATCCTTTGCCAAGAATCAATGACTTGTTTGATCAGCTAGAAGGAGCTTGTGTGTTCTCGAAGATTGATCTTCGGTCAGGCTATTTTCAACTCAAGATAAGAGAGCAAGACATACCTAAAACAGCCTTCACCACAAGGTATGGATTGTATGAGTACACGGTGATGCCTTTTGGATTAACCAACGCTCCAACATACTTCATGAATATGATGAACAAAGTGTTCATGGAATTTCTCGACAAGTTTGTTGTCGTTTTCATCGATGACATCTTAGTCTACTCCAAGAGCAAGGAAGAGCATGAAAGACATCTACGCTTGATACTTGAGAAACTAAGGGAACATAAGCTTTATGCCAAATTCAGCAAGTGTGAGTTTTGGTTAGAGGAAGTTGGATTTCTTGGTCACGTTATGACAAAGGATGGTGTAGCAGTTGACCCTGCTAAAGTTTCAGCTGTGACAGAATGGGAATCTCCTAAGAATGTAAAAGAGGTTCGTAGTTTTCTTGGTTTAGTAGGTTACTACAGAAGGTTCATTGAAAATTTTTCAAAGGTTGCTAAACCAATGACAGAATTGTTAAAGAAAGAAAAGAAATTTGCTTGGTCTGAAGGATGTGAACTCAGCTTTCAAGAATTAAAGAAGAGACTTGTGTCAGCACCAGTACTGTGCCTACCAGATTTGGAAAAGGATTTCCAAGTGTATTGTGATGCTTCGCATCAAGGATTAGGTGCCGTACTTATGCAAGGCGGAAGAGTTGTGGCTTATGCCTCGAGACAACTCAAAACTCATGAAGTAAATTATCCTACTCATGATTTAGAGTTAGCCGCTGTTGTCCATGCACTCAAAACATGGAGACATTACCTTTTGGGAAAACGTTGTGAAGTATTCACCGATCATAAGAGTTTGAAGTATATCTTCACCCAGAAGGAAATCAATATGAGACAAAGGAGATGGCTAGAACTTATCAAGGATTACGACTTGAGTTTGCAATACCACCCCGGTAAAGCAAATGTAGTAGCAGATGCTCTAAGTCGTAAAGCGTTTGTAAATGGTCTTACCAAAGGTGAATTGCCAGATGATTTGTGTAAGCAATTCAAGGAACTCAGGTTGGAGATTGTGCCGGAAGGACATCTCATGTCTTTGGATGTTCAACCCACACTGTTGGATAAGATTAAAGAAGCTCAAAAGACGGATAAAGAAATCGAAGAGATTAAGGAAAGGATTAGCCAAGGAGTAGCTAAAAGTTTCCATATGGACGAACAAGGTACTTTATGGCACGAGAAACGTATTTGTGTTCCACAAGATCCGGAATTGCGAAAACTGATTCTGCAAGAAGCCCATAACTCTCCGTATTCTATTCACCCAGGAAACACCAAAATGTACATGGATATGAAAGGAAGATTTTGGTGGAACAATCTTAAAAGGGACATCGCCGAACACATTGCTTTGTGTGATGTGTGTAGTAGAGTGAAAGCGGAGCATCAGAAACCAGCAGGATTGCTTCAACCAATGCCTATTCCTGAGTGGAAGTGGGAAAATATTGGTATGGATTTTATTACCGGATTACCAAGGACCAGGTCAGGGTATGATTCCATATGGGTAGTAGTGGATCGCCTAACTAAAGTGGCTCATTTTATATCCGTAAAGACAACTTATACTAGTGCCAAGTTAGCCAAAATCTACATGAGCAGAATTGTATGCCTTCACGGTGTACCTAAGAGTATTGTGTCTGATAGAGGAACTCAGTTCACTTCTCACTTTTGGAGACAACTTCATGAATCTTTAGGAACGAGGTTAGAATTCAGCACTGCTTTTCATCCTGAAACTGATGGACAAACAGAAAGGACTAATCAAATTCTTGAAGACATGTTGAGGGCATGTGCCCTAGACTATGGAGCAAGTTGGGATGAAAGTCTGCCTTACGCAGAATTCTCTTACAACAACAGTCACCAATCTAGTATTGGGATGGCACCATTTGAGTTTCTATACGGAAGAAAGTGTACCACCCCATTGCTATGGAATGGTGTGGGAGAAAGAAGTTTGTTTGGACCAGATCTTATCAAAGACGCCGAAGAAAAGGTCAAATTGGTTAGAGACAGATTGAAGATAGCACAGTCACGACAGAAAAGCTACGCAGATGCTAAGCGTAGGGAAATCACCTACGAAGTTGGGGATAAATCTTATCTTAGAGTATCACCACTTCGTGGAGTGAAAAGATTTGGAGTCAAAGGAAAGTTGGCACCAAGATATGTTGGACCATTTAACATTCTAAGTCGCAAGGGAGAAGTTGCATATGAAATTGAATTGCCAGCATCTCTATCAGCAGTCCATAATGTTTTTCATGTAAGCCAACTTAAGAAATGTCACCCAGAAATGGAAGAAACATCTTTGAAGGATACCATACCTTTGGAGGAAGTTCAACTAGAAAGTGATCTCACCTATGAAGAAAAGCCTGTCAAGATTCTTGAGACCACAGAAAGAGTCACAAGAACAAAGACTATCAAGTTTTGCAAAGTACAATGGAATCATCATTCCGAAGAAGAAGCAACATGGGAAAGAGAAGATGATCTTCGGAAAGACCACCCACACCTATTTGCTAGCCAATCCGAATCTCGAGGGCGAGATTCATCTTAAGGGGGTTAGATTGTAACATCCCTAAAAATCATGTTTCAAAACTCATTCATATCATCTTTGCATCATTCATCCATTTAGGGTTTTTCTCAAAATCATTTAGAAGCACAAACTTTGGCTATGATTTCATGTGGGCAATTTATCTCAATTGGCCATCACCCTTTGAGATTTGATTGTCCATGATCTTGTTTGCTTGCCTCCATGGTTGGAAAAGTTTAGGAGTAGCATTTAAACCCAAGTTTCCAATTTAGAAATATTTTCTAAACCCTATTTCAAATATTTGCAACTAGAGCAAATCTCTGTTTATTTTGAAACCCAAGCTTGACCAAGCCTTTGCAAGGTAACCACTAGGATATTTGATTGTTTTTGAACCCACAAAACCCTGCAAAAATTCCCAAAGAAGTTTGAATTCAAAAGGATTTGAATTCATATCAAATTCTATTCAGAAAATGGAATTAGAAAAAGAAAAAGCTTAAACAAAGGAAAAGGGCCGAGCGGCCAGAATCTGGCCCAGCAGCAAATCGAGCCCAGCAAGCCCACCCGGGAATCTCCTTATTTTTCTCTGACGCGCAAACGCACGCGCTGAGCCGCTGACAGGCAGACCCCACCTCCACCTCGCACTCTTCGCTGACGAGCGGGCCCGGTCCACGTCGTCCTCGTCTTCCCCAGACCGCGCCTGCGACCACGTCGCTGCAGCAGTGAAGGCCGGTAATGGCGCGGCGTAAATGGGCATTAAAACTCGAGCGTTTCCTGTCTAGCACCTGGCTATAAGAACCCTCTCTGCCCCGCGATCTTTTCCTCCAAACATCTCGCTCACTCCGCCACCAGGCTGCCCTCAATCAGCTTTGCACCGCCGCAGACAGAGCCTCTCCGGCGAGCGATTCCGGTGAGCCTCATGTTCCCCTCTGCCTATCTTTCTTGCTATCCTGCTCAGTGAATCCTTGCGCATCTCCTGACCTCACTAATCTGTCCTGTACCGCCCTAGGTCGACGGTTCCACTTGACACCGCAAGCACCAACGGCGGCACCAACTCCGACGAGCTCTAGTGGTAAGTACAGACCGCCCCGCGTCTTCTAGTTCATGCACACGACTCTGTCTCGACTCTGTGAATCTAACCATGTACTCGCCTTGCCTTGGGGTGATCCACAGCAACGTCCACGACGACCACCCGACGCACCCGACGCCGCCACGAACTCCGGTGAGCAATCGCAGTCGTGCCCGAGCGCCCCTTGACCAACCACGAGTACGACGAGCATCGCCGTGACCTCCTGAGCCCGGTGAGCATGCCCTTTTTCCCTCTCGCTTCCTGTAGCGTCGCCTCCGTCGTCGACCGATAGCACCGCCGCCGGTAGCCACCGCGCAGCGCCGCCCATCTGTGGCCAGGCAGTAGCAGCCGTTAGATCTGGATCGAACGCCTACGATAGATCACTTAACCCCGAAGCGGTACGCGATCTGAGCCGCCAGATTTCATTTAAATCCTACGGCTGTGGAGCTCGATCCAGCACGAAACGGTACGGGCGAATAAGAACATGACGCGTGGCTAGGGTTAGGTCTGAAAATAGATTTAAAACCAGATTTTGATCCAGATTTCAAATGCCTATATCTTTTGATTTCCACGTTGGAATTTTGCAAACTTTATACCGTTGGATTCAGAAAAACAAGACCTTTCTGCCTATTCAATTTGTTTAGCAAATAGTAACCATTAGATGTGCTTAAATTGCAGAGACTTGTTTGGGGCCTTTTTGAGAATAGATTTAGTTTAGTATTTTGTTTTAGGGTTAAATTTTGTTTAGTTGGTGAACTAGTGACTTGCTAAGTTTCTGTATTCATGCACTTGCTTGGTTGAGTTTTCAAAAATCATCACTTGGTAGATTCATGCATGCATGCATTCATACTATTTCTTGTTTGTGTATATTTGTGTGTAATTGTGTGCTACAACTTTGTGTGTAGATTTTGCTAGTGATTGTGACTGTGACGAGTGCTACTCTCCACACTACCAAGGCAAGTGATATCATCATGAATATTCCATTCCTATATTTTATTTATGCATTAGTAATATTTTTTCTAAGCATAGGACTTGCATGGTTATTGCTAAGAACAAGCTATGCTTTGGGAAAACCTATTAGGAGAAGCCTTAGTGAAAATTATCTAAGTCAAGATTCCTATTACTATCATGCTTAGCCTAGATACTAGAAAACAAGGGTGGTTTATATATTCACTATGGAAAATTTCTAAGTCTAAGGACTTATGTTTTTGTAAAATAAAACAACTAAGTTAATGAACCACCTAGGTGGAATGGAAGGAATGGCTTATGTTGAGTGGTTCACAAGGCCATGGACTTGGCTTGTGTATCTCACTTGTGGATGGCCACCCAGGAAACAAAGAGATTTGAGATGTCTAATGTTGAGAAGCTTCAAGTGCAACCACTTGGTAATATGGGCTCTGCCATGATCTTAGGATGCTAGAACTTAGTCTTTTGGACAGTGGGTGGTAGATGGGATGATAGGTTGGAGCGCGTCCATTTGACTAAGGAAAGGCTACTGAAGGATCATGTCTTGGGAAACCAAGGCTTGTGGGGAAAGTGCACCACCTCTGCAGAGTGTAAAACCTAAGTACTTAGCCATGTCCCTGGTAAAGGACAATTTGAGCCTCAAGACATGGAAACTTCAAGAATCTCATCACTCCAATTTCTAAATAAAACTTGTGGGTGAACAAGGGTTAAAAGGATCTTCAGTCTTGATTGGTAGATGCCCTGAGTGGATCTTCAGTCTTGATTGGTAGATGCCTTGGGTTTTTTTTTGCCATGTAAGGATCTTCAATCTTTGATTGGTAGATGCCTTGAGAGGATCTTCAGTCTTGATTGGTAGATGCCTTGATGGTTTTGTTAAAACAAAACTTAGTATTTTCAAAAGTTAAGGAAAAATCTATTTTGAGCAATGCAAGCCTAAGCTCCACCAGCCAAATGCATATAGTACTATAGTCCACTTAATATATACTAAGGTATCACTTGCCAATACTATTCCAAAGTATTGACCCTTGTGGCTGTAACTTATGATGTTGCAGGTTACTCTGATGATTAGGAGTCATGAGTCTACACTCAACATGCTTGCCTGTGGCACATGAAGATGAAGACTTATGTTTATTTACTTATTCCATAAACTCTTGTACTAGGCCTTTGGCCATGAGTTGTAAAAGACTATGTTTTATCTCTGGAATGACTGTAATAAACGACCTTTGTATCTGTGTACTTCATCTTAAACTGTGGATGCTAGCATTGATCCAGGGACTAGCATTGCAATCACAGGGACCTTTTCCTTTACAAAGGAGGGATCTTACAGCATGTGTGTTCTTCTCATTAACCACAGCTAGTCATTGCATGTGTGTTCTTCTCACAAACCACATATGGATCCACCATTTTCAATGAAATGTGTGTTCTTTCATTAACCACACCTGGAGTCATTTCATGACTATTCTTTTCACAGACCACATATGGATCCACCAGTGTCATTGCATGTGTGTTCTCTTCACAGACCACACATGGATTCACCAGTGTCATTGCATGTGGTACAACTAGAGTCATTGCATGTGTGTTCTTTTCACATTCCACCTATGGATCCACCAGTGTAATTTAGTGTTCTTCTCATTAACCACATCTAGATTCATTGCATGTCTGTTCTCTTCAGAGACCACACATGGATCCATCCGTGTCATTGCATGTGTGTTCTTTTTACTAACAACAACTAGAGTCATTTCATGACTATTCATTTCACAGACCACATCTTGATCCACTAGTGTCATTGCATGTGTGTTCTTTTCATAGACCACACATGGATCCACCAGTGTCATTGCATGTGTTTTCTTTTTACTAACAACAACTAGAGTCATTGCATGTGTGTTATTTTCACAATGCACATATGGATCCATCGGTGTCATTGCATGTGTGTTCTTCTCATTAACCACAGCTAGAGTCATTGCATGTGTGTTCTTTTCACAAACCACATATGGATCCACCATTGTCATTGAAATGTGTATTCTTTCATTAACCACACCTTGGGTCACTTCATGACTATTATTTTCACAGACCACATATGGATCCACCAGAGTTCATTACATGTGTGTTCTCTTCACAGACCACACATGGATCCACCAGTGTCATTGCATGTAGTTCCACCAGAGTTCATTGCATGTGTGTTATTTTCACAATCCACCTATGGATCCACCAGTGTCATTGCATGTGTGTTCTTCTCATTAAACACAGCTAGAGTCATTGCATGTCTATTCTTTTCACAGACCACATATGGATCCACCAGTGTCATTGAAATGTGTGTTTTCTTCTCACCCCACACATGGATCCACCAGTGTCATTGCATGTGTGTTCTTTTTTCTAACAACAACTAGAGTCATAGCATGTGTGTTCTTTTCACAATCCACCTATGGATCCACCAATGTCATTGCATGTGTGTTCTTCTCATTAACCCCAACTAGAGTCATTGCATGTGTGTTCTTTTCACATACCACATATGGATCCACCATTGTCATTGAAATGCGTGTTCTTTCATTAACAACATCTGGAGTTATTTCATGCCTATTCTTTTCACAGACCACATATAGATCCACAAGTGTCACTGAAATGTGTGTTCTCTTCACAGACCACACATGGATCCACCAGTGTCGTTGCATGTGGTTCTACCAGAGTTCATTGCATGTGTGTTCTTTTCACAATCCACCTATGGATACACCATTGTCATTGCATGTGTGTTCTTCGCATTAACCACACCTAGAGTCATTGCATGTGTGTTCTTTTCACAGACCACATATGGAACCACCAGTGTCATTGCATGTGTGTTCTTCTCAGAGACCACATCTGGAGTCACTGGATGAGTGTTCTTTTCAAAAACCACATATGGATCCACCATTTTCATTGAAATGTCCAAACCTGGATCCACCAGTGTCATTGCATGTGTGTTCTTTTTACTAACAACAACTAGAGTCATTGCATGTGTGTTCTTTTCAAAATCCATCTATGGATCCACCACTGGCATTGCATGTATGTTCTTCTCATTAACCACATCTAGAGTCATTGTGTCTGTGTTCTCTTCAGAGACCACACATGGATACACCAGTGTCATGCATGTGTGTTATTTTTACTAACAACAACTAGAGTCATTTCATGTGTGTTCTTCTCATTAACCACAGCTAGACTCATTGTCTGTGTGTTCTTTTCACAAACCACATATGGATCCACCAGTGTCATTGCATGTGTGTATTCTTTCGTTAACCACATCTAGAGTCATTTCATGACTATTCTTTTCACAGACCACATATGGATCCACCAGTGTCATTGAAATGTGTGTTCTCTTTAGAGACCACACATGGATCCACCAGTGTCATTGCATGTGGTTCCACCACAGTTCATTGCATGTGTGTTCTTTTCACAGTCCACCTATGGATCCACCAGTATCATTGCATGTGTGTTGTTCTCATTAACCACAACTAGAGTCATTGCATGTGTGTTCTTTTCACAGACCACATATGGAACCACCATTGTCATTGAAATGTGTATTCTTTCATTAACCGCATTTGGAGTCATTTCATGACTGTTCTTTTCAAAGACCACATATGGATCCACCAGTGTCATTGAAATGTGTGTTCTCTTCAGAGACCACACATGGATCCACCAGTGTCATTGCATGTGTGTTCTTTTTACTAACAACAACTATAGTTTTTGCATGTGTGTTATTTTCACAATCCACATGTGGATCCACCAGTGTCATTGCATGTGTGTTCTTCTCATTAACCATAGCTAGAGTCATTGCATGTGTGTTCTTTTCACAAACCACATATGGATCCACCATTGTCATTAAAATCTGTATTCTTTCATTAACCACACCTAGAGTCATTTCATGACTATTCTTTTCACAGACCACATATGGATACACCAGAGTTCATTGCATGTGTGTTCTCTTCACATACCACATATGGATCCACTAGTGTCATTGCATTTGGTTCCACCAGAGTTCATTGCATGTGTGTACTTTTCACAATCCACCCATGGATCCACTAGTGTCATTGCATGTGTGTTATTCTCATTAACCATAGCTTGAGTCATTGTATGTGTGTTCTTTTCATAGACCACGTATGGAACCACCAATGTCATTGCATGTGTGCTCTTCTCAGAGACCACATCTGGAGTCACTGGATGAGTGTTCTTTTCACAATCCACATATGGATCCACCATTGTTATTGAAATGCGTGTTCTCTTCAGCGACCACACATGGATCCACCAGTTTCATTGCATGTGTATTCTTTTTACTAACAACAACTGGAGTCATTTCATCACTATTCTTTTCATACACCACATCTGGATCCACCAGTGTCATTGAAATGTGTGTTCTCTTTAGAGACCACACATGGATCCACCAGTGTCATTGCATGTGGTACAAATAGAGTCATTGCATGTGTGTTCTTTTCACAATCCACCTATGGATCCACCAGTGTAATTCAGTGTTCTTCTCATTAACCACATCTAGATTCATTGCATGTCTGTTCTCTTCAGAGACCACACATGGATCCATCAGTGTCATTGCATGTGTGTTCTTTTTACTAACAACAACAAGAGTCATTGCATGTGTGTTATTTTCACAATCCACATATGGATCCACCAGTGTCATTGCATGTGTGTTCTTCTCATTAACCACAGCTAGTCATTGCATGTGTGTTCTTCTCACAAACCACATATGGATCCACCATTTTCAATGAAATGTGTGTTCTTTCATTAACCACACCTGGAGTCATTTCATGACTATTCTTTTCACAGACCACATATGGATCCACCAGTGTCATTGCATGTGTGTTCTCTTCACAGACCACACATGGATTCACCAGTGTCATTGCATGTGGTACAACTAGAGTCATTGCATGTGTGTTCTTTTCACAATCCACCTATGGATCCACCAGTGTAATTCAGTGTTCTTCTCATTAACCACATCTAGATTCATTGCATGTCTGTTCTCTTCAGAGACCACACATGGATCCATCCGTGTCATTGCATGTGTGTTCTTTTTACTAACAACAACTAGAGTCATTTCATGACTATTCATTTCACAGACCACATCTTGATCCACTAGTGTCATTACATGTGTGTTCTTTTCATAGACCACTCATGGATCCACCAGTGTCATTGCATGTGTTTTCTTTTTACTAACAACAACTAGAGTCATTGCATGTGTGTTATTTTCACAATGCACATATGGATCCATCGGTGTCATTGCATGTGTGTTCTTCTCATTAACCACATCTAGAGTCATTGCATGTGTGTTCTTTTCACAAACCACATATGGATCCACCATTGTCATTGAAATGTGTATTCTTTCATTAACCACACCTGGGGTCATTTCATGACTATTATTTTCACAGACCACATATGGATCCACCAGAGTTCATTACATGTGTGTTCTCTTCACAGACCACACATGGATCCACCAGTGTCATTGCATGTAGTTCCACCAGAGTTCATTGCATGTGTGTTATTTTCACAATCCACCTATGGATCCACCAGTGTCATTGCATGTATGTTCTTCTCATTAAACACAGCTAGAGTCATTGCATGTGTGTTCTTTTCACAGACCACATATTGATCCACCATTGTCATTGAAATGTGTATTCCTTCATTAACCACATCTGGAGTCATTGCATGTCTATTCTTTTCACAGACCACATATGGATCCACCAGTGTCATTGAAATGTGTGTTTTCTTCTCACCCCACACATGGATCCACCAGTGTCATTGCATGTGTGTTCTTTTTTCTAACAACAACTAGAGTCATAGAATGTGTGTTCTTTTCACAATCCACCTATGGATCCACCAATGTCATTGCATGTGTGTTCTTCTCATTAACCCCAACTAGAGTCATTGCATGTGTGTTCTTTTCACATACCACATATGGATCCACCATTGTCATTGAAATGCGTGTTCTTTCATTAACAACATCTGGAGTTATTTCATGCCTATTCTTTTCACAGACAACATATAGATCCACAAGTGTCACTGAAATGTGTGTTCTCTTCACAGACCACACATGGATCCACCAGTGTCGTTGCATGTGGTTCTACCAGAGTTCATTGCATGTGTGTTCTTTTCACAATCCACCTATGGATACACCACTGTCATTGCATGTGTGTTCTTCTCATTAACCACACCTAGAGTCATTGCATGTGTGTTCTTTTCACAGACCACATATGGAACCACCAGTGTCATTGCATGTGTGTTCTTCTCAGAGACCACATCTGGAGTCACTGGATGAGTGTTCTTTTCAAAAACCACATATGGATCCACCATTTTCATTGAAATGTCCAAACCTGGATCCACCAGTGTCATTGCATGTGTGTTCTTTTTACTAACAACAACTAGAGTCATTGCATGTGTGTTCTTTTCAAAATCCACCTATGGATCCACCACTGGCATTGCATGTATGTTCTTCTCATTAACCATATCTAGAGTCATTGCGTCTGTGTTCTCTTCACAGACCACACATGGATACACCAGTGTCATGCATGTGTGTTATTTTTACTAACAACAACTAGAGTCATTTCATGTGTGTTCTTCTCATTAACCACAGCTAGAATCATTGTCTATGTGTTCTTTTCACAAACCACATATGGATCCACCAGTGTCATTGCATGTGTGTATTCTTTCATTAACCACATCTAGAGTCATTTCATGACTATTCTTTTCACAGACCACATATGGATCCACCAGTGTCATTGAAATGTGTGTTCTCTTTAGAGACCACACATGGATCCACCAGTGTCATTGCATGTGGTTCCACCACAGTTCATTGCATGTGTGTTGTTTTCACAGTCCACCTATGGATCCACCAGTATCATTGCATGTGTGTTCTTCTCATTAACCACAGCTAGAGTCATTGCATGTGTGTTCTTTCACAGACCACATATGGAACCACCATTGTCATTGAAATGTGTATTCTTTCATTAACCGCATTTGGAGTCATTTCATGACTGTTCTTTTCAAAGACCACATATGGATCCACCAGTGTCATTGAAATGTGTGTTCTCTTCAGAGACCACACATGGATCCACCAGTGTCATTGCATGTGTGTTCTTTTTACTAACAACAACTAGAGTTTTTGCATGTGTGTTATTTTCACAATCCACATGTGGATCCACCAGTGTCATTGCATGTGTGTTCTTCTCATTAACCACAGCTAGAGTCATTGCATGTGTGTTCTTTTCACAAACCACATATGGATCCACCATTGTCATTGAAATCTATATTCTTTCATTAACCACACCTAGAGTCATTTCATGACTATTCTTTTCACAGACCACATATGGATACACCAGAGTTCATTGCATGTGTGTTCTCTTCACATACCACACATGGATCCACCAGTGTCATTGCATTTGGTTCCACCAGAGTTCATTGCATGTGTGCACTTTTCACAATCCACCCATGGGTCCACTAGTGTCATTGCATGTGTGTTATTCTCATTAACCATAGCTTGAGTCATTGTATGTGTGTTCTTTTCATAGACCACGTATGGAACCACCAATGTCATTGCATGTGTGCTCTTCTCAGAGACCACATCTGGAGTCACTGGATGAGTGTTCTTTTCACAATCCACATATGGATCCACCATTGTTATTGAAATGCGTGTTCTCTTCAGCGACCACACATGGATCCACCAGTTTCATTGCATGTGTATTATTTTTACTAACAACAACTGGAGTCATTTCATCACTATTCTTTTCATACACCACATCTGGATCCACCAGTGTCATTGAAATGTGTGTTCTCTTTAGAGACCACACATGGATCCACCAGTGTCATTGCATGTGGTACAACTAGAGTCATTGCATGTGTGTTCTTTTCACAATCCACCTATGGATCCACCAGTGTAATTCAGTGTTCTTCTCATTAACCACATCTAGATTCATTGCATGTCTGTTCTCTTCAGAGACCACACATGGATCCATCAGTGTCATTGCATGTGTGTTCTTTTTACTAACAACAACAAGAGTCATTGCATGTGTGTTATTTTCACAATCCACATATGGATCCACCAGTGTCATTGCATGTGTGTTCTTCTCATTAACCACAACTAGTCATTGCATGTGTGTTCTTCTCACAAACCACATATGGATCCACCATTTTCAATGGAATGTGTGTTCTTTCATTAACCACACCTGGAGTCATTTCATGACTATTCTTTTCATAGACCACATATGGATCCACCAGTGTCATTGCATGTGTGTTCTCTTCACAGACCACACATGGATTCACCAGTGTCATTGCATGTGGTACAACTAGAGTCATTGCATGTGTGTTCTTTTCACAATCCACCTATGGATCCACCAGTGTAATTCAGTGTTCTTCTCATTAACCACATCTAGATTCATTGCATGTCTGTTCTCTTCAGAGACCACACATGGATCCATCCGTGTCATTGCATGTGTGTTCTTTTTACTAACAACAACTAGAGTCATTTCATGACTATTCATTTCACAGACCACATCTTGATCCACTAGTGTCATTGCATGTGTGTTCTTTTCATAGACCACACATGGATCCACCAGTGTCATTGCATGTGTTTTCTTTTTACTAACAACAACTAGAGTCATTGCATGTGTGTTATTTTCACAATGCACATATGGATCCATCGGTGTCATTGCATGTGTGTTCTTCTCATTAACCACACCTAGAGTCATTGCATGTGTGTTCTTTTCACAAACCACATATGGATCCACCATTGTCATTGAAATGTGTATTCTTTCATTAACCACACCTGGGGTCACACTACAAGAGAACCACCCTTAATGCAATACATAGTCTGCAACGATTCAAATATTTGTTGCAATTCTTTTTCATAGATACGAATACATGTGTTGCTGGCCATATCCGTGCTCCACTTTACATACAACAACAGATACAACGTGTTGTAGTCAGTATCCGTTCTTCACTGTACATACAACAACCGATATAATGCGTTGTGTTATATGTGTTGCAACTTTTTCTATGACTAGAATCCTATCGTCGTTGCAAATTTATGACCTGGCAGTTTTTTCTATGCAACGGACCAATGTTTTTAAAAATCAGAAAAAATATGAGAGAAAATATAACTGTTTTACTATCAAGAGATGATGTCCGTGACCACTTGGTGTGCAATGGTATACTTCAGAGTTATGACAAATGGGTTTTTCATGGTGAGTCTACATCAGAACAACCAGATCAGCAACCACAGCCTTGCAATGAAGGAATGAATGCTAATATGGACCAATTAATTAATGATGCACTTAGGCAAGTCTATGATGATGTGCCTATGAGAGACGGTATAGATTTTCCAGATCCACTTCCACATGGACCAAATATAGAAGCAGAAATTTTTTACAAATTGATTAAAGAATCGCAGAAACCTTTATGGCTAGAATGTGAACTATCTCAGTTATCCTTACTTGTGCTCTTGTTTAATATAAAATCAATGAACAAATGGTCTGATAAATCATTTGGAGATCTACTTGATATTCTGCACATGGCTATTCCGAATGGAAAGGAACTTCCCCAGAATTTTTATGAGTCTAAGAAGATTGTTTCAAAGTTTGGCCTTGGTTATGAAAAAATTCATGCATGCCCAAATAACTGCCAGTTGTTCTGGAAAGACAAAGCAAATGATGATTTTTGCTCTATCTGCAAGGCTTCTAGATGGAAAGATAAACAACCTGAAACCAAGTTAACCAAAAAGGAAAGAAAGAAAGCAACCCCAAGCAAAGTATTAAGATACTTCCTAATCAAGGAGAGGCTGAAAAGATTGTTCATGTGCAAAGAAACAGCAGCTTTAGCACGATGGCATGATGAAGAGCGCACCAAGGATGGCGTGCTTCGTCATCCAGCTGATTCCAAGGCATGGAAACATTTTGATGAAAAAATGGGATTTGCATCTGATTCTTGTAACATTCGGTTTGGCCTAGCTACTGATGGATTTAATCCATATGGGATGCTGAGCTCTAGCTATAGTTGTTGGCCAGTTGTCTTAGTCATGTATAACCTGCCCCCATGGCTATGCATGAAGGAATCTTACCTTTCGTTGTCTTTAATAATTCCTGGACCTAAGAGCCCTGGAGATAAGATTCATGTCTTTCTGCAACCCCTTTTAGAAGATTTGAAAGATCTATTTTTGAATGGTATTTCCACCTATGATGCATCCAAAAATGATACTTTTACTCTGAAAGCAGCCGTGTTGTGGACCATAAATGACTTACCAGCCTTAGGAATGTTGGCTTCATATATGGTGCATGGAGAATTCGCATGTCCACCTTGTGGTGCAAATGCATGGACCAAGCGGTTGCCACATGGGAGAAAATATTCTTTTATGGGTCACCGAAGATTACTGCCACATGATCATGACTTCTGTAATGATGCTTCTTCTTTTGATGGAACAACTGAGCATAGAAGAGAGCCTAAAACTTATTATGGGCGCCCCGTATTAGATGAGATAGATGCTATTGGAGATTTTAAGAAGTCAAAAGCTTACAAGGGCAAAAGCAGTCTATTCACATTACCTTATTGGGACAGTAATCTCCTTCGACATAATCTTGATGTTATGCATATAGAAAAGAATGTGTTGGATAATATTTATGGCACACTTCTAAATTTGGATGGGAAGTCAAAAGATAATTTACAAGATCGTCAAGATCTCAAAGAGATGAACATTAGAGAGGATCTCCATCCAGAAAAAAAACTTCAGGCAAGTTTTACTTACCACCGGCATGCTTTACTATGGCTAAAAGTGAGAAGCAATTATTCTGCAAAATTCATCGCAATATAAAAGTTCCAGATGGATATTGTGGAAATATATCCAAATGTGTAAATTGTGTTGAAGGGAAAATTCATGGGCTCAAAACACATGATTGTCATGTTCTAATGCACCAATTCATGCCTATTGCTTTGAGAGGTATTCTTCCAGATAATGTCACAGCGGTACTATTTGAACTGTCATCTTACTTTCGCGGAATATGTTCGAAAGTTCTTCATGAAGATGAGCTTGACCGTTTGGAAGAAAGAATCAAACTTACACTTTGTAAAATGGAGATGATATTTCCTCCTGGGTTTTTCACGGTTATGGTTCACTTAGTTGTCCATTTAGCAACTGAGTGTAAGATTGCTGGACCAGTTTGCTACCGATGGATGTACTTCATTGAAAGGTTATGATGTGTGTCCTTAACATAAAATCAGTTTTTTTATTTCTTATCATATATCTTGCTAACTTAATGTTTATGTATGCTCTATAGGTATCTTGGTAAGCTGAAGTCCTATGTTCGCAACAAAGCTCGTCCGGAGGGTTCAATTGCAGAGTCGTTTTTGGCAGATGAGTGTATGGCATTTTGTTCAAGATACTTAGAGGGTTTCTCCACTAAGCATAACCAACCATCAAGGAATGATGACACTCCTCATCAATCTGAATCTTCCATATATTCACACGAGTCTATATTGTTTCCTCCAGTAGGGAAATCATTGGGAAGACCAATTGGTTACACTTTAGACAACAACGAGGCAGTACAAGGCCATAGATATGTGCTATTCAATTGTGACGCTGTCAAGCCATATTTAGAGTAAATATCATGACACAACTTCTTAATTTGTTTATTATTTTTTTTGATCTTAACTTATGGTCTTTGTGTTTTAGAGAACATGGTAAGTATTTGAGAAGAAAGAACCGAAAGAGACGCTTAGATCCAAATACCTTTGAGAAGATGCAACATGAACAATTTGCTGAATGGTTCAAGGATCACGTAAGTTCCATTATGCAATTTATTCATGGTTTATTTATTTATGATTTGAATTTATCTTACATACTACCTTGCTTTCCTACAGGTCATGCAGTTGGAGAGGGAGAACGGCACTGGTAGCATCACCGAGGATATTAGATGGTTGGATCGTGGCCCACTTCAGGTTGCAACAAGACATAGAGCCTTTAATATTCGTGGGTATAGATTTAGACCAAAGCGTTATGACAAGGTGACTCAAAATAGTGGAGTTGTTCTGACTGCAAAAACATCAAGCTACACTTCAGCACGTGATAAAAACCCTATCCTCAGAGATGTCATGTACTTTGGAAGGATAGTTGACATAATTGAGTTAGATTACTATAGAAAATTTTCAATTGTGCTGTTCAAGTGTGAATGGGTTGATCCTACAGAAGGAAAAGGTGTGCAAATAGATAAGTATGGTTGTAGACTTGTAAATTTTTCGCACCAAATTCACACTGGTAAAAAGGCATGTGATGAACCTTTTGTGTTTGCCAATCAAGTCGACCAAGTATTCTACGTGGATGATCATCTTTATCATGGATGGTCAGTTGTTTTGAAGATGAAGCCTCGAGATGAGTTTGAAATGGGTGAAGAGTGGAATGATGTAGAAACTGAACCTTATCATGTCAGCAAGTTCTTGGAGCTTTTTGATATTTCCCATCAAAAAAAAACTTGGAAAAGAAGAGACATAGAGGGAGCTATCGTAGATGCTCCAACAGTGTCACCTCCTGATGAAACAGTACCTGATGAAGAAATACCTCAATAAAGGTTAGCTTATTGCGTGTTGTGTGATTCAATTGCTATATTTTCTTCAGTAGTTGATTAATTCAGTAGTTGATTAATTATAGAAGCAATTACATCTTCTATTTAAATTGTGAGTTGGGCACAAGTTGTTTTTAGATTAATTTATTATTTAATTGGACTCTTGCTTCTACCTGCAGGTTCACTGGATCATGAAGTGAAGTGGATCTGAAAGCCTGGAATCAATTAACATGATGATGCCATTATTGTTTATTTTAAAAGCTATTTGCTATTTAGAGATTTCATTTTCTTCCCAGTCGAACAAAGCATATTTGTAGTTGTGCGTGAGAGTAGTTGAACCTAATATTTGTCACAATGTGTGTATACCCTTATTATTTTCTGAAATCGTGATCAAACCTTTCTCTTTTTGATGGTACATGTATTTTCGAATAAGGGGAAATCCATAAATACATGTATTGCAAAATTAGCAACAATTTGAATTTAATAAGTAGATTTTTTTAGAATTCTATCTAAAAAAACATTGTCCCCCAAGTCATGTGCAGTCGAGGTCTCCGCGCGCTAGAGAACCTCCGTCGAGCCATTCCGGCCTGCCGACCACCACCATGGTAAGCTTCCTGGATCCGCCGACCACGTGCCGTTGCCAAACGCTACTGCCCCTGCAAGGTTGGCCTGGCGTTCCTGGAGAGAAGTGTCGTCGCTGTCGGCACCACACATGCTTTGTCCGACAAACCAGTGTCGTAGCTGCCGGCACCACACGGGCTTTTGTCCGACAAACCACGAAGTCCACGTGACCCACCCTCTTCCTCGCTGATATGGTTAACCTTGTAGCATCCGAGTTCGGGGTGCTAAATCCGCGATTGCCCGCTAAATCTAGTCGAGGTGGATCACCGGAGGCTCCGCCGCCTCCTTGGCCTTCTCCGCCTCTTGGCGCCAGAGGCGCTCTACCGCGCGTTCCTCCGCCTCCTGGCGCTCGATGAGCTGGAGCGCCTCGACGAGCTCCATCTCCTCCACGGTGGTCTCGTGCAGGTGCGCACGCTCCGAGCTGAAGGCGCACCGGCTCGCGCTGCTCCACCTCGTCAGAGTCCGCAAAATCGCGCGGGGCCACCGAGGCGCTGTCGCTCTCGTCGGAGCTGCCACTCTCTCCGGGTGTCACGTAATCGCGATACCCGGAGGAGCTTGAGCTCGACGGAGACGGGGGCCATGGCCGCGACGAGGCGGCCTCCGAGGCGGTTCCCCTGTACCACGTAGGGGCGTAGGGGAGGAGCGACGTCGGCATGTGCGGCGAACTCACCCACCGGAGTGCGGCGCGCTTCTTGGCGCCGATGGGGCGGCTGCGGGCAATCTCCTCCTCGGTTTTGAGGAGCTAGCCACGTGAGCCGATGTGGCGCTTCCTTGATGAGTCGTTAGGACGCATGGCGGCGAGGCGGAGCGTTTGGTAGCGGTGGCGTAGGGAATGGTTGCGGTGGCGAGCTGGATCTTCCAAGCCACTATCTTGTCGGGTTTGAGGTTCCGGGCTTCCTCCCTCGTCTCTGTACTTGTCGTGCTCATCCGGCTCGGCGCCAGCCCAATCGCTGTGCCCCACACCACTCCGTCTGGTGAAGCGGGAGGTCAATCGCATCCCGCGTCTACATGAGCCAGACCGTACGCGGCCTCGCCGGCAGCGCGCCTACCAAGTCGCGCCGCTCATCGTCCTCGATGACAATGCCGAAGACAAGGTTGGGCCCTCATCGCAGCCGTGGCGCTGCAACGAAGCCGGCCAGGGCAGCTCTCGTTCACTGCAACCGCCGAGCGACAACGACGACACCCATGACGCTGAGTACACGTCGTTCTATCGCCACTTCGGCATGTGAACGACGCTCCCACCGGCATCGGCATCAACATCATTTAGTATTTATTTCGATGTTCTTTTAAGTTTTTCTTAGCCTACTGCGGTCAAAATTCTGATATATCTTCGAATCTGACATAATATGTATGAACTTGCCTATATTTTAATAAAATCGTCTATAATCGTCTAATTTTTACAGTGTTTGTTCAAATTTTGGCCAAATACGAGAACTCGGTCTAGGAACGCGAGTCGGAAACTGAACACCGTTCTCGGGCTGAAGGTTATATCTGTCCGGTGCTATATAGTGTCGGAATTGGACCTGAAAACGCCAAACGAGTTAAGGTGCTCTTATGAAATTTATAGATAATATTTTAAAATTGGCATATATGACGTTTGAGTGACAACTTATTTTCTAGGAATACGACCGAGACAACTTGTTTTCGAGATCCCGCATATTTTCGCTCGTTTTCTACCTCTACTTTTTTATTTCCCTCCATTCTCTTTTTAGAGCTATTTCCCTCCATTCTTTCCCTCCAAATAGCCCATAATCTATTAAAAAAATAGTTACCCGCGCTAATTGTACGACGACCCCACCTTTCATAGGAAGCCAGCAAGTAAAACTCCGAACGGAACAGAACTACACGAGCTAACTATCCTCAAAATCAGCGCATAAAGAACGGTTCCTTATTTATGTTCGCACAGGTGGGCATATGCACGGCCGCCGGTGGCAGCAGGATCCCATCTGAGTTCGTCGGTGTGGCAGCACCGCAGCAAGATCCCCTTGGAGTTCATCCGTGTGGCAGCAGGATCCCCTTGGAGTTCATCTGGTTGGTTATCTCTCTTCCGGTTCCTTCTCTTTTAATAATCCATACCCCAGATCTACCTAAGTCAATTCCCATGGATCTCCTAGGAACAGCAGGCCGGTGTGGGCAGCACCCCCAACAAGTTCATCAGGTAAGCCGCCCTCCTCTTCAGATGGCCCCTCTTCCCATTCCTATACTAACTTAATTTCCATCAACATCGCAGGCACAACCGGACGGCCTTGGTACGGACCCTGCGAATTCTTCAGGTCAGTGCCCTCCTCTCTCTAATCTCTGATCGTATCTAAGGATGGACGTTTGAGTATTTCTCAATGATTACTTGTACTCTTTTTTCATCTACGAAGGAACATACACTTGATTTGCTGCCAGCCTTAATCAATTTACCTGCTAGTTTAATCGTCTACCTTGTGGTACAAGACCAAACTGGTCCTCTCTCGCAGGAAAAAATACTATAGAAGAAATTCAGATAGAACCCTGTTAATACATCTGTACAAGCAGCAGTGATTCATCCTTCAGCATCCATCCTTGTCTCAGTATCTGAAAGCTTGGAAAATTGACAGGCTTGCACTCGATCCATAAAAAATGAGCTAGCAAACTCGGTCCATAAAAATGAGCTAGCAACCTAGTGACCAAACAGTAGTGTTTGCGCATACAAATAGTTAGATCAAGTAGACCATAATACTAACCCGCGGTTCTTGAATACGGCATGGATGGATTTCCACCTCAGATTCTTGCGGTCTAGTAGATCTGCGTCAGGGTTAGAGAAGAGATGGAGAAGCACGAGAGCTAAGATGAGGGACGCCAGGTGGCCAGCACCGCCGTGTCCCCACCTGACGGTGAAGTCGTTGTGGCAGAGGCCACCGGCGAAGGGGCAGACAGAGATGTGGGCGGGAGATTCGTTGCAGGGTCTGATTTTTTTCATCTTAGTAGGTCTATGATATCTACAGTGCGTAGAATTTTTTCGTTGAAGCTTACAAACAAAACCAGTAATTTTGAAACCCAAAATTATCTACCGTCTCTATGATCTGTAATATCAAATTGCATTCTAACTTTATCATGGAGTAAGGCGATACATGATAAATTTTCATTTAACAGACAACTTGTATGACTATATGGTGTTTAACTTTGTGTTATGATTTTCATGGTGCATCAGATATGACGAGAAAAAATATGCATGTTGTCGAATCCAATGAAGAATATTTGGTGGAGGAACAGATCGAACAGCAGATTCGTAATCAACAAGTTACAGAATCATCCGATCTCCAAGTAATAACAAGTAATGTTGAAGAAGGCATCACAGATTGTGATGATGATGATAATAATGATGAAGGTAATTTTGAAGCTACTCCTTATTCATTCTAACAGAAAATCATCAATCCTCATATGAGATAATTCTTAGTCAAATATTTTCATGCAAACCATTTTTTGTGTTAATGTAACCTTGGCCAGCTATAACCACAGGAACAAAAGGGCGCAAGAAGAGAAAGCTTAAAGATATTTGGAACCTTCCAATTGGGAAAAGAATTGTGGTTAAGTGCAATGATTTAGATCAACCAATTGGAAAAGAAGCTAATCATCTTGGAAATTTTCTTGGCACGATTGCTAGGAATGGATCCTTGTGTAGTTTGTCCTACAAGGACTGGAGATTGCTGATAGGAGAAAGAGATAAAATAACTAATGAACAGAAAAACTTAAAGGCTATACTTGATCAAGTAAAGGTAAATTGTAGTACATGGACTATCTTTTACTAGATTCTTATATTTTGCCTTAAATTTTAGTTAATCTATTATTTTCTAATTATTATGTAGATGAGGTTCCTTTATCCTGCTCGATTGGAACAATATATATTAAAAACAATTAGAGACCGATGGAGACAACATAAGTCAGATCTGAAAGCACAGAATTTTCATGAGAATAAGAGCATTGAAGTAAATTACCACAATTGTCCAAAATCTGTGAGTCCGGATCAGTGGAGATCTCTAGTGAACAATTGGACAACCCAGAAAGCAAAGGTACATAGACATTTATTTGGTTTATCATTTGCATTTGCCTCTATAGAATTAGCTTATCCACAAAATTACAAAGATATGCGCATACTTTCCATTTGTTCTTTGGTAGGATATAAGTGCTCAAAATAGGGAAAACTGTGGAAAGAGGAAGTCCACACATACAGCTGGAACAAAGAGCTTTCCTCGAATGAGAGAAGAATTGGTACACCTTTATATAACTATATGCATATGTGTTCTGTTCATATGATGTAAAGTTGTCACCAACTCCTTCAATAATTTAATCATGTATTATTAGAGAGAACAAGATCCCGAGAAGAAATATCCTCATAGGGCTGTCTTGTACGTCCATACACATAAGCCTAGAAGCAAGAATAACAAGAACATTAATGAACATGTGGTATTTTCTCAACTCTCAACCATTCTTACTTTATGATGCTATTTCATATATTGCTTTTACTTACTCCGTCTTGTGTTTAGGAAGAGTTGAAGGATATCTTAGAGAAACAGCCAGAGTTAGCAGACACTAGCCAAGGAAAGACTGCATGGAAAGGAGATGCACTGAATAGAGTGTTAGGAGATGACAAGTCTGGTCATGTACATGGTTTGGGACTAGTTCCTAATCCAAACAAAATATTTGATGTGTCAACTTCTCTTCGCTTCCAGAATACACATTTCAGTTCATTGGAGGATATACCAAATGAAGCTATGCTATCTTTTCGCCTTGAGTTGGAAAAATTAGGACAACATGCCAGGAATCAAGATGCGGTAACTCTGGAGTTAAAAGAGAAGATAAGAAACATGGAAAGAGAACAAAATCAGGTAAATTTAGAGGAACTTTGCCATCATTTGTTTTCAGAACTAATTTCATGGTCTATGACAGAGAAGTTCGGATCTCGTGCCTCCACTACAAGATGATCCTCCTATAGATGGAAATAATCCCCAAAGGAAAGTATGTATATTTTGAATCAAATAATAAATTTCTCAAAATTCACTACTATAAATATTCTTACCTTTTAATTTTCTTTACCTGTTTGTAGAGAGTATATGGTACTTCTCCTAGTAAACAACTCCCAATGGTTGAGGAGCCAAATAATTTGATGGTACTCTATATATGGAGATGTGGTTTACATTCTAATCGCAAATTTATTGAACTATTGATTTATCTTACCTTTCACTACAGATCAAGCAGAGTGGTTTCCATGATCTGGACATGCACTCATCAAATAAACCTGCTGCTCAAGATAAGGTTTACTTGTTAATTATTTTTTAGAACATATCATTGTTGATGATCAAACTGTTATGCTTAATTTTTTTTGCAATATAATGTCTCACTTCTATTCTTCTAAACCTTGTGATGTATTCCTTGATCATAGAACAAAGAAACGTTGGTTCAAAATGGCAATGCACGACAAGGGGAGAAAAGTATTGCTGCATGGAATGTTAGTTCACTCTTGTTGTTTGGAACTTACTACCATTATGACCTTTGAAGTATAACATTTTTGTTGGTATTGTTGCATTACAATCTAGAACAAGAGAACAATCCCCCAACATAGCGAGAAACAAAGAGTAACTAGAGTGTCAACTTCAGACAAGGTATATTTGCATCATTAAACTTAGATCTATGTTCGAACTTTATACTCTAATGCTTATTTTTATGATGTTACTTCTATCAGTATGATGTCCAGAACAAGAACTCAAAAGGGGCTAATTCGGTTGTGCTTTCTAATGTAAACTCAAACTCCTAAATATATTATTTATAATATATTTTTGCATTGGTCACTAACATTCGACATGGTATCTTTGTAGAAACAACAAAGTGGTTCACTAAGTTGGTGTGGTCATGGTTCAATGGCGGTAAGAGTGCCCAACTTTATTGCATACATGATTATGTGAAAATAATTTTTTCTCTATAAATTATTTCCTCATGTTCAGCTGTGTTATGTCAGCTTCACTTGATGTGAATGATATGTTTCTTACATTAGTTTGATTCTTGTTACATCTTTTTTTTGATAAAATATATGTTCTATTTTTCTTTCTGGATGATGCTCATTAGCAGACCAATACAAAATTTATGTCTGTCTAACAGGTAGGCACTAAAGTATTCTTGAAGAGCCTATTAAGCGGAAACAAGGATGTTGCTCTTGCTACAATTGTATGCTGTGATCCAAAATACAAACTTGATGGTGCTGAAATAACAAACCAATTCTGGGCTGTACATGTCGATGCAGCACTTGTGAAAACTGAAGAGTTGATACGAAAACGGAAGAACTGCACCATTCTTGGTAATGCGGAAGGAACAAAAATTGCATGGCCTTCAACCTTTGTACGTGACTCTTACTGTATTGCTACTTGCATCATGTGATGTTATTTATTCCAAACTTGTGTTAACAATTTTACTTTTTTTTGTAGATTCAAAAGATAAATTGATGATGATATATGGGTGACAAGTTGAAAGGAAGGAGGAAAATGCTATTGCATCTGGAGAATTTACTTTAGTTATCCAAATATTTATATAATGTAACACGTTGGATGTTGTTCCTCTTGTAATGCAACAATGTTTGTCCAACATATGTTATGTTTTTCTTCTCTGTATGGTGATATTGATTATCTGTTCCTCGTTGTAATGTAACGATGTTTGTCCAATATATGATATTTTTCTTCTCTATATGGTTATATTGTTTTTCCTGACTTCACGTATGTCTTGAAAGCACTGGATAGATCTAATTAAAGATATTTGCAATAAAATTTATATTATATGCATGTAATATATGGACCACCGTTCGCAAGCGTTGCAAATATTCAATTATATCTGTTAAATAGCAATATGGATTTTGATCGGGCAGTCCAAGCACCAACATATGTGAGTGTTGCCCACCTTTACTTATTTGTGTTGCTACCTAGCAACGCCCTTGTTACCAACAGACCTATATGTGTTGCATTATACCCTAGCAACGCCCAAAAACGCAACGCATCATTATCCGTTGGTATAGGCGCTAGCAACGTCTATTTAGACATTTAGATACAGATAAATACGTTGCTGTAGGGGGGGTCTTCTTGTAGTGTCATTTCATGACTATTATTTTCACAGACCACATATGGATCCACCAGAGTTCATTACATGTGTGTTCTCTTCACAGACCACACATGGATCCACCAGTGTCATTGCATGTAGTTCCACCAGAGTTCATTGCATGTGTGTTATTTTCACAATCCACCTATGGATCCACCAGTGTCATTGCATGTGTGTTCTTCTCATTAAACACAGCTAGAGTCATTGCATGTGTGTTCTTTTCACAGACCACATATTGATCCACCATTGTCATTGAAATGTGTATTCCTTCATTAACCACATCTGCAGTCATTGCATGTCTATTCTTTTCACAGACCACATATGGATCCACCAGTGTCATTGAAATGTGTGTTTTCTTCTCACCCCACACATGGATCCACCAGTGTCATTGCATGTGTGTTCTTTTTTCTAACAACAACTAGAGTCATAGCATGTGTGTTCTTTTCACAATGCACATATGGATCCATCGGTGTCATTGCATGTGTGTTCTTCTCATTAACCACAGCTAGAGTCATTGCATGTGTGTTCTTTTCACATACCACATATGGATCCACCATTGTCATTGAAATGTGTATTCTTTCATTAACCACACCTGGAGTCATTTCATGACTATTATTTTCACAGACCACATATGGATCCACCAGAGTTCATTACATGTGTGTTCTCTTCACAGACCACACATGGATCCACCAGTGTCATTGCATGTAGTTCCACCAGAGTTCATTGCATGTGTGTTATTTTCACAATCCACCTATGGATCCACCAGTGTCATTGCATGTGTGTTCTTCTCATTAAACACAGCTAGTCATTGCATGTGTGTTCTTTTCACAGACCACATATTGATCCACCATTGTCATTGAAATGTGTATTCCTTCATTAACCACATTTGGAGTCATTGCATGTCTATTCTTTTCACAGACCACATATGGATCCACCAGTGTCATTGAAATGTGTGTTTTCTTCTCACCCCACACATGGATCCACCAGTGTCATTGCATGTGTGTTCTTTTTTCTAACAACAACTAGAGTCATAGCATGTGTGTTCTTTTCACAATCCACCTATGGATCCACCAATGTCATTGCATGTGTGTTCTTCTCATTAACCCCAACTAGAGTCATTGCATGTGTGTTCTTTTCACATACCACATATGGATCCACCATTGTCATTGAAATGCGTGTTCTTTCATTAACAACATCTGGAGTTATTTCATGCCTATTCTTTTCACAGACCACATATAGATCCACAAGTGTCACTGAAATGTGTGTTCTCTTCACAGACCACACATGGATCCACCAGTGTCGTTGCATGTGGTTCTACCAGAGTTCATCGCATGTGTGTTCTTTTCACAATCCACCTATGGATACACCAGTGTCATTGCATGTGTGTTCTTCTCATTAACCACACCTAGAGTCATTGCATGTGTGTTCTTTTCACAGACCACATATGGAACCACCAGTGTCATTGCATGTGTGTTCTTCTCAGAGACCACATCTGGAGTCACTGGATGAGTGTTCTTTTCAAAAACCACATATGGATCCACCATTTTCATTGAAATGTCCAAACCTGGATCCACCAGTGTCATTGCATGTGTGTTCTTTTTACTAACAACAACTAGAGTCAATGCATGTGTGTTCTTTTCAAAATCCACCTATGGATCCACCACTGGCATTGCATGTATGTTCTTCTCATTAACCACATCTAGAGTCATTGCGTCTGTGTTCTCTTCAGAGACCACACATGGATACACCAGTGTCATGCATGTGTGTTATTTTTACTAACAACAACTGGAGTCATTTCATGTGTGTTCTTCTCATTAACCACAGCTAGACTCATTGTCTGTGTGTTCTTTTCACAAACCACATATGGATCCACCAGTGTCATTGCATGTGTGTATTCTTTCATTAACCACATCTAGAGTCATTTCATGACTATTCTTTTCACATACCACATATGGATCCACCAGTGTCATTGAAATGTGTGTTCTCTTTAGAGACCACACATGGATCCAGCAGTGTCATTGCATGTGGTTCCACCACAGTTCATTGCATGTGTGTTCTTTTCACAGTCCACCTATGGATCCACCAGTATCATTGCATGTGTGTTCTTCTCATTAACCACAGCTAGAGTCATTGCATGTGTGTTCTTTTCACAGACCACATATGGAACCACCATTGTCATTGAAATGTGTATTCTTTCATTAATCGCATTTGGAGTCATTTCATGACTGTTCTTTTCAAAGACCACATATGGATCCACCAGTGTCATTGAAATGTGTGTTCTCTTCAGAGACCACACATGGATCCACTAGTGTCATTGCATGTGTGTTCTTTTTACTAACAACAACTAGAGTTTTTGCATGTGTGTTATTTTCACAATCCACATGTGGATCCACCAGTGTCATTGCATGTGTGTTCTTCTCATTAACCACAGCTAGTCATTGCATGTGTGTTCTTGTCACAAACCACATATGGATCCACCATTTTCAATGAAATGTGTGTTCTTTCATTAACCACACCTGGAGTCATTTCATGACTAGTCTTTTCACAGACCACATATGGATCCACCAGTGTCATTGCATGTGTGTTCTCTTCACAGACCACACATGGATTCACCAGTGTCATTGCATGTGGTACAACTAGAGTCATTGCATGTGTGTTCTTTTCACAATCCACCTATGGATCCACCAGTGTAATTCAGTGTTCTTCTCATTAACCACATCTAGATTCATTGCATGTCTGTTCTCTTCAGAGACCACACATGGATCCATCTGTGTCATTGCATGTGTGTTCTTTTTACTAACAACAACTAGAGTCATTTCATGACTATTCATTTCACAGACCACATCTTGATCCACTAGTGTCATTGCATGTGTGTTCTTTTCATAGACCACACATGGATCCACCAGTGTCATTGCATGTGTTTTCTTTTTACTAACAACAACTAGAGTCATTGCATGTGTGTTATTTTCACAATGCACATATGGATCCATCGGTGTCATTGCATGTGTGTTCTTCTCATTAACCACAGCTAGAGTCATTGCATGTGTGTTCTTTTCACAAAACACATATGGATCCACCATTGTCGTTGAAATGTGTATTCTTTCATTAACCACACCTGGGGTCATTTCATGACTATTATTTTCACAGACCACATATGGATCCACCAGAGTTCATTACATGTGTGTTCTCTTCACAGACCACACATGGATCCACCAGTGTCATTGCATGTAGTTCCACCAGAGTTCATTGCATGTGTGTTATTTTCACAATCCACCTATGGATCCACCAGTGTCATTGCATGTGTGTTCTTCTCATTAAACACAGCTAGAGTCATTGCATGTGTGTTCTTTTCACAGACCACATATTGATCCACCATTGTCATTGAAATGTGTATTCCTTCATTAACCACATCTGGAGTTATTGCATGTCTATTCTTTTCACAGACCACATATGGATCCACCAGTGTCATTGAAATGTGTGTTTTCTTCTCACCCCACACATGGATCCACCAGGGTCATTGCATGTGTGTTCTTTTTTCTAACAACAACTAGAGTCATAGCATGTGTGTTCTTTTCACAATCCACCTATGGATCCACCAATGTCATTGCATGTGTGTTCTTCTCATTAACCCCAACTAGAGTCATTGCATGTGTGTTCTTTTCACATATCACATATGGATCCACCATTGTCATTGAAATGCGTGTTCTTTCATTAACAACATCTGGATTTATTTCATGCCTATTCTTTTCACAGACCACATATAGATCCACAAGTGTCACTGAAATGTGTGTTCTCTTCACAGACCACACATGGATCCACCAGTGTCGTTGCATGTGGTTCTACCAGAGTTCATTGCATGTGTGTTCTTTTCACAATCCACCTATGGATACACCAGTGTCATTGCATGTGTTTTCTTCTCATTAACCACACCTAGAGTCATTGCATGTGTGTTCTTTTCACAGACCACATATGGAACCACCAGTGTCATTGCATGTGTGTTCTTCTCAGAGACCACATCTGGAGTCACTAGATGAGTGTTCTTTTCAAAAACCACATATGGATCCACCATTTTCATTGAAATGTCCAAACCTGGATCCACCAGTGTCATTGCATGTGTGTTCTTTTTACTAACAACAACTAGAGTCATTGCATGTGTGTTCTTTTCAAAATCCACCTATGGATCCACCACCGGCATTGCATGTATGTTCTTCTCATTAACCACATCTAGAGTCATTGCGTCTGTGTTCTCTTCAGAGACCACACATGGATACACCAGTGTCATGCATGTGTGTTATTTTTACTAATAACAACTAGAGTCATTTCATGTGTGTTCTTCTCATTAACCACAGCTAGACTCATTGTCTGTGTGTTCTTTTCACAAACCACATATGGATCCACCAGTGTCATTGCATGTGTGTATTCTTTCATTAACCACATCTAGAGTCATTTCATGACTATTCTTTTCACAGACCACATATGGATCCACCAGTGTCATTGAAATGTGTGTTCTCTTTAGAGACCACACATGGATCCACCAGTGTCATTGCATGTGGTTCCACCACAGTTCATTGCATGTGTGTTGTTTTCACAGTCCACCTATGGATCCACCAGTATCATTGCATGTGTGTTCTTCTCATTAACCACAGCTAGAGTCATTGCATGTGTGTTCTTTTCACAGACCACATATGGAACCACCATTGTCATTGAAATGTGTATTCTTTCATTAACCGCATGTGGAGTCATTTCATGACTGTTCTTTTCAAAGACCACATATGGATCCACCAGTGTCATTGAAATGTGTGTTCTCTTCAGAGACCACACATGGATCCACCAGTGTCATTGCATATGTGTTCTTTTTACTAACAACAATTAGAGTCATTGCATGTGTGTTATTTTCACAATCCACATATGGATCCACCAGTGTCATTGCATGTGTCTTCTTCTCATTAACCACAGCTAGAGTCATTACATGTGTGTTCTTTTCACAAACCACATATGGATCCACCATTGTCATTGAAATCTGTATTCTTTCATTAACCACACCTGGAGTCATTTCATGACCACATATGGATACAATAGAGTTCATTGCATGTGTGTTCTCTTCACAGACCACACATGGATCCACCAGTGTCATTGCATTTGGTTCCACCAGTGTCATTGCATTTGGTTCCACCAGAGTTCATTGCATGTGTGTACTTTTCACAATCCACCTATGGATCCACGAGTGTCATTGCCTGTGTGTTATTCTCATTAACCACAGCTAGAGTCATTCCATGTGTGTTCTTTTCACAGACCACATATGGAACCACCAGTGTCATTGCATGTGTGCTCTTCTCATAGACCACATCTGGAGTCACTTGATGAGTGTTCTTTTCACAAACCACATATGGATCCACCATTGTCATTGAAATGTGTGTTCTCTTCAGCGACCACACATGGATCCACCAGTGTCATTGCATGTCTGTTCTTTTTACTAATAACAACTGGAGTCATTTCATCACTATTCTGTTCATAGACCACATTTGGATCCACCAGTGTCATTGAAATGTGTGTTCTCTTTAGAGACCACACATGGATCCACTAGTGTCATTGCATGTGTGTTATTTTTACTAACAACAACTAGAGTCATTGCATGTGTGTTATTTTCACAATCCATATATGGATCCACCAGTGTCGTTGCATGTGTGGTCTTGTCATTAACCACAGCTAGAGTCGTTGCATGTGTGTTCTTTTCACAAACCACATATGGATCCACCATTGTCAATGAAATGTGTGTTCTTTCATTAACCACACCTGGAGTCATTTCATGACTATTCTTTTCACAGACCACATATGGATCCACCAGTGTCATTGCATGTGTGTTCTCTTCAGAGACCACACATGGATCCACCAGTGTCATTGCATGTGGTTCCACCAGAGTTCATTGCATGTGTGTTCTTTTCACAATCCACCTATGGATGCACCAGTATCATTGAATGTGTGTTCTTCTCATTAACCACACCTAGAGTCATTGCATGTGTGTTATTTTCACAGACTACATATGGAACCACCATTTTCATTGAAATGTGTATTCTTTCATTAACCACATTTGGAGTCATTTCGTGACTGTTCTTTTCAAAGACCACATATGGATCCACCAGTGTCATTGAAATGTGTGTTCTCTTCAGAGAACACACATGGATCCTCCAGTGTCATTGCATGTGTGTTCTTTTTACTAACAACAACTAGAGTTATTGCATGTGTGTTATTTTCACAATCCACATGTGGATCCACCAGTGTCATTGCATGTGTGTTCTTCTCATTAACCACAACTAGAGTCATTGCATGTGTGTTCTTTTCACAAACCACATATGGATCCACCATTGTCATTGAAATTTGTATTCTTTCATTAACCACACCTGGAGTCATTTCATGACTATTATTTTCACAGACCACATATGGATACACCAGAGTTCATTGCATGCGTGTTCTCTTCACAGACCACACATGGATCCAACAGTGTCATTGCATTTGGTTCCACCAGAGTTCATTGCATGTGTGTACTTTTCACAATCCACCTATGGATCCACTAGTGTCATTGCATGTGTGTTATTCTCATTAACCATAGCTAGAGTCATTGCATGTGTGTTCTTTTCACAGACCACATATGGATCCACCATTGTCATTGAAATGCGTGTTCTCTTCAGCGACCACACATGGATCCACCAGTGTCATTGCATGTGTGTTCTTTTTACTAACAACAATTGGAGTCATTTCATCACTATTCTTTTCATAAACCACATCTGGATCCACCAGTGTCATTGAAATGTGTGTTCTCTTTGGAGACCACACATGGATCCACCAGTGTCATTGCATGTGTGTTATTTTTACTAACAACAATAAGATTCATTGCATGTGTGTTATTTTCACAATCCACATATGGATCCACCAGTGTCATTGCATGTGTGTTCTTCTCATTAACCACAGCTAGTCATTACATGTGTGTTCTTCTCACAAACCACATATGGATCCACCATTTTCAATGAAATGTGTGTTCTTTCATTAACCACACCTGGAGTCATTTCATGACTATTCTTTTCACAGACCACATATGGATCCACCAGTGGCATTGCATGCGTGTTCTCTTCAGAGACCACACATGGATCCACCAGTGTCATTGCATGTGGTTCCACCAGAGTTCATTGCATGTGTGTTCTTTTCACAATCCATCTATGGATCCACCAGTGTCATTGCATGTGTGTTCTTCTCATTAAACACATCTAGAGTCATTGCATGTGTGTCCTTTTCACAAACCACATATGGAACGACCAATGTCATTGTATGTGTATTCTTCTTAGAGACCACATCTGGAGTCAATGGATGAGTGTTCTTTTCACAAACCACATATGGATCCACCATTGTTATTGAAATGTGTGTTCTCTTCAGAGACCACACATGTATCCACCAGTGTCATTGCATGTGCGTTCTTTTTACTAACAACAACTAGAGTCATTGCATGTGTGTTCTTTTCACAATCCACCTATGGATCCACCAGTGCCATTACATGTATGTTCTTCTCATTAACCACATCTCGAGTCATTGCATGTGTGTTCTCTTCAGAGACCACACATGGATCCACCAGTGTAATTGTATGTGTGTATTCTTTCGTTAACCACATCTGGAGTCATTTCATGACTATTCTTTTCACAGACCACATCTGGATCTACCAGTGTCATTGAAATGTGTGTTCTCTTCAGAGACCACACATGGATCCACCAGTGTCATTGCATATGTGTTCTTTTTACTAAAAACAACTAGAGTCATTGCATGTGTGTTATTTTCACAATCCACATATGGATCCACGAGTGTCATTGCATGTGTGTTCTTCTCATTAACCACAGCTAGAGTCATTGCATGTGTGTTCTTTTCACAGACCACACATGGATCCACCAGTGTCATTGCATTTGGTTCCACCAGAGTTCATTGCGTGTGTGTACTTTTCACAATCCACCTATGGATCCACTAGTGTCATTGTATGTGTGTTATTCTCATTAACCACAGCTAGAGTCATTGCATGTGTGTTCTTTTCACAGACCACATATGGAACTACCAGTGTCATTGCATGTGTTCTTTTCTTAGAGACCACATCTGGAGTCACTGGATGAGTGTTCTTTTCACAAACCACATATGGATCCACCATTGTTATTAAAATGTGTGTTCTCTTCAGCGACCACACATGGATCCACCAGTGTCATTGCATGTGTGTTCTTTTTACTAACAACAACTGGAGTCATTTCATCACTATTCGTTTCATAGACCACATCTGGATCCACCACTGTCATTGAAATGTGTGTTCTCTTTAGAGACCACACATGGATCCACCAGTGTCATTGCATGTGTGTTTTTTTACTAACAACAACTAGAGTCATTGCATGTGTGTTATTTTCACAATCCATATATGGATCCACCAGTGTCATTGCATGTGTGGTCTTCTCATTAACCACACCTAGAGTCATTGCATGTGTGTTCTTTTCACAAACCACATATGGATCCACCATTGTCAATGAAATGTGTGTTCTTTCATTAACAACACCTGGAGTCATTTCATGACTATTCTTTTCACAGACCACATATGGATCCACCAATGTCATTGCATGTGTGTTCTCTTCAGAGACCACACATGGATCCACCAGTGTCATTGCATGAGGTTCCACCAGAGTTCATTGTATGTGTGTTCTTTTCATAATCCACATATGGATCCACCAGTGTCATTGCATGTGTGTTCTTCTCATTAAACACATCTAGAGTCATTGCATGTGTGTTCTTTTCACATACCACATATGGAACGACCAATGTCATTGTATGTGTGTTCTTCTTAGAGACCACATCTGGAGTCAATGGATGAGTGTTATTTTCACAAACCACATATGGATCCACCATTGTCATTGAAATGTGTGTTCTCTTTAGAGACCACGCATGTATCCACCAGTGTCATTGCATGTGTGTTCTTTTTACTAACAATAACTAGAGTCATTGCATGTGTGTTCTTTTCACAATCCACCTATGGATCCACCAGTGCCATTACATGTATGTTCTTCTCATTAACCACATCTAGAGTCATTGCATGTGTGTTCTCTTCAGAGACCACACATGGATCCACCAGTGTAATTGCATGTGTGTATTCTTTCATTAACCACATCTGGAGTCATTTCATGACTATTCTTTTCACATACCACATCTGGATCCACCAGTGTCATTGAAATGTGTGTTCTCTTCAGAGACCACACATGGATCCACCAGTGTTATTGCATATCTGTTCTTTTTACTAACAACTAGAGTCATTGCATGTGTGTTATTTTCACAATCCATATATGGATCCACCAGTGTCATTGCATGTGTGGTCTTCTCATTAACCACAACTAGAGTCATTGCATGTGTGTTCTTTTCACAAACCACATATGGATCCACCATTGTCAATGAAATGTGTGTTCTTTCATTACCCACACCTGGAGTCATTCCATGACTATTCTTTTCACAGACCACATATGGATCCACCAGTGTCATTGCATGTGTGTTCTCTTCAGAGACCACACATGGATCCACCAGTGTCATTGCATGTGGTTCCACCAGAGTTCATTGCATGTGTGTTCTTTTCACAATCCCCTATGGATCCACCAGTATCATTGAATGTGTGTTCTTCTCATTAACCACAGCTAGAGTCATTGCATGTGTGTTCTTTTCACAGACTACATATGGAACCACCATTGTCATTGAATTGTGTATTCTTTCATTAACCACATTTGGAGTCATTTCATGACTGTTCTTTTCAAAGCCCACATATGGATCCACCAATGTCATTGAAATGTGTGTTCTCTTCAGAGACCACACATGGATCCACCAGTGTCATTGCATGCGTGTTCTTTTACTAACAACAACTAGAGTCATTGCATGTGTGTTCTTTTCACAATCCACCTATGGATCCACTAGTGTCATTGCATGTATGTTCTTCTCATTAACCACATCTAGAGTCATTCCATGTGTGTTCTCTACAGAGACCACACATGGATTCACCAGTGTCATTGCATGTGTGTTCTTTTTACTAACAACAACTGGAGTCATTTCATGACTATTCTTTTCACAAACCACATCTGGATCCACCAGTGTCATTGAAATGTGTGTTCTCTTTAGAGACCACACATGGATCCACCAGTGTTATTGCATGTGTGTTCTTTTTACTAACAACTAGAGTCATTGCATGTGTGTTATTTTCACAATCCACATATGGATCCACCAGTGTCAATGCATATGTGTTCTTCTCATTAACCACAACTAGAGTCATTGCATGTGTGTTCTTTTCACAAACAACATATGTATCCACCCTTGTCAATGAAATGTGTGTTCTTTAATTTACCACACCTGGAGTCATTTCATGACTATTCTTTTCACATACCACATTTGGATCCACCAGTATCATTGCATATGTGTTCTCTTCACATACCACACATGGATCCACTAGTGTCATTGCATGTGCTACAACTAGAGTCATTGCATGTGTGTTCTATTCACAATCCACCTATGGATCCACTAGTGTCATCGCATGTGTGTTCTTCTCATTAACCACAACTAGAGTCATTGCATGTGTCTTCTTTCCATAGACCACATATGGAACCACCACTGTCATTGAAATGTGTATTCTTTCATTAACCACATCTGGAGTCATTTCATGACTGTTCTTTTCAAAGACCACATATTGATCCACCAGTGTCATTGAAATGTGTGTTCTATTCCGAGACCACACATGGATCCACCAGTGTCATTGCATGTGTGTTCTTTTTATTAACAACAACTAGAGTTATTGCATGTGTGTTACTTTCACAATCCACATATGGATCCACCAGTGTTATTGCATGTGTGTTCTTCTCATTAACCACAGCTAGAGTCATTGCATGTGTGTTCTTTTCACAAACCACATATGGATCCACCATTGTCATTGAAATGTGTATTCTTTCATTAACCACACCTGGAGTCATTTCATGACTATTCTTTTCACAGACCACATATGGATCCACCAGAGTTCATTGCATGTGTATTCTCTTCCTAGACCACACATGGATCCACCAGTGTCATCACATGTGGTTCTTTTTACTAACAATTGTAGGGGTTCCGCCTATGAAAACAATAAACTTTTACCCTATGCCCCTGAACCCCTGATGTTGCTAGGACCAATCTATTAGTAATACGGTAACGGGAGGGGATTTTCGCGAACTTACCCTTAAAGACCGAAAAGCGTTGTCAACGCTCAGGAGAGCGTGGTTGATGTAGACGAGCCGAAGCCGACCTCATGGTCGTGATGAAGTCCTTACGCTCCTTTGGCTCCAAAGACAGAGTGCCTCAAGTGTGACACCTCGCAGGGAGTTACACATGTCCGGTGCCTAACGATGACTGCCGCTTCCCTGATCCAGCAGCAGTTGCGGAAGTAGAGCTCTTGGATCAGAATCCCGCAGCGCGACGACGCTCCGCGGTGAAGATGTCTCTCGTTCGCGTAGTCCAAACTTGGGACCATGGTCAGGATAGAGAGAGAATATCAATTGGACGTCTCCCCAAAAGTGATAAGACCTTTATTGAATATTGTATGTATTTATCTGGCTAAATACCCCCACTACATATAGGGGGAGGGGAGGTACTACCTCCCTCAAAGTCCCGGGGTGGGACTAAAGCAGAGGAGGGGGAGGGGCAGGCCGCCGACCGGCCCTAGTGCGCCCCACGCAGGGGGGCTAGGCCTATCCGGCCAACCCCTTGTCCCTTCTCTCTCTCCTTTCCCTAATGGGCCCTCTCCCCTCCGGGAATTGGCCCATTAAGCCTTTTGACCTTTTAAATTCATTTTCTCTGTATTAAATAATTATGAATAAATGATTAAATCAATATTTAACATTCATTCACATATTATTCAACCTCCATGGCTATGAAACACTTCCACCTCCACTCCGGACATCCTCCAGACTTATCGAAACCCTTTCAGTTTTCTCTCTACTATTCTTCGGTGATTCTACCGATCCTATAAACACTCTCTAAGCATCATCAAGCCCTTAAGCTTGATACCCCACGGTTCGGGAACACTCCATACATGGTCGGGACACTCCCACACCAATGATCGACAGAGGGACATGGATGGCCATGTGACCCCTGTGCGTTCCACGAAGATCTTTCATCATTTGAACCGGGACAGTCATGTCTTATTCCCTTTGTCTCTCGATACTTGCATTGCCTGAGATCTGATCAATTACACCACCATGTTGTGTTCAATCTCGTTACCAAACAATTCTACTTGACTCATTCCGACAAGTGATATCCCTGTGATCAAATCATACGTTGCGCATCTATTGGATATAACCTCTCTGAGTGGGCCCTTGAGTATCTTTCCGTCACATGGACGGACAAATCCCGCTCTTGACATATATTACCTCTACGGTTTCCTCCGAGTACCTGAACACGCCTTTATAACCACTGTATTACCAAGTGGTGCTTGATGTTATCTAAGCACTCTCGGGAGACAGTGATTGATATAGCCTCACGGTCTAAGGAATAGTCTACAAGGATCCATTTCTAATCATTGTAACTTGAACTTCGTGACATGATTGGGTCACATGTTTAGGTTGGGTATTGGTTCATCATCTCATTCTCAGAATGAGTTGACTCCATTTCCAACTGGCATAAATGCCACATGATTAGGAAACATGATCATCTGTTGACCAATGAACCAGTGACTAGAGTTTCACTAGGAACCCCTAGTTGTTTGTATATCACACGTGTATTGATGTTTCCACTCAATACATTTATAGCATGATATAAAACTTAATCATAAACTATATGAAATATGATAATAGTCCTTATTACTATTTTTCTCTAGGGCATATTTCCAACAGTCTTCCACTTGCACTAGAGTACAAATACGCTAGCTGCATTTGTTCTTAATCATTGGCACCATATATCCGGTACCCTGAACACGCTTGCTCATGGAAGAGGTTGAGTCTTGGGCATGTACCTTACAGTCCCAAATCCTTTGCAACTTACTAATTGTTGGAGATATGCCCTAGAGGCAATAATAAATGTAGTTATTATTATATCTTTATGTTTATGATAAATGTTTACATTCATGCTATAATAGTATTAACAAGGAAACGTTAATACTTGTGTGATTTGTAAACTTAATTTGAAGTCCCTAGTAAAGCCTCTATATAATACTAGCTTGTTGGTTAATAGATGATTGTGGTTTCCCTATCATGAACATTGAGATGTTATTAACAACAAGATCATATCGTTAGGAGAATGATATGGTGGACATACTCCTATAGATAAGCGTAGCATAAAGATCAAGTCATTTTAATAGTTCAATTGCTATATGCTTTCTGATACATAGTTATCTAATTCCTTCGACCATGAGATCATGCATATCACCTTTACCGGATGGATGCTTTGATAACATCAAACACCACACCGTAACTGGGTGGCTATAAAGGTGGCATTGAGTGTTCAAAAAGTATTGGTTGAAACACATGGATCAAGAGTGGGATTTGTCCATCCATATGACAGATAGATATACTCTGGGCCCTCTCGATGAAATGTCATCCAATTAGCTTGCAAGCATGTGACTGGCTCACAAGGGATCACATATCACGGGAACGAGAAAAGAGTACTTATCAGTAACGAGGTTGAACTAGGTATGCAGAGATACCGACGATCATAACCTCGGATAAGTAAACTATCGTGAGACAAAGGGAAATTGATATCGTATGTAAGTGGTTCATTCGATCGCAAAGTAATCATAGAAATATGTGGGAGCCATATGAATTTCCAGATTCCTCTATTGGTTATTGTTCGGAGAAGTGTCTCGATCATGTCCGCATAATTCACGAACTGTAGGGAGACACACTTAAGGATTCGACGTTGTTTGAGTAGTTATGGAATGACGAGAAAGAGACCGAATGTTGTTCGGAGTCTCGAATGGGATTCGGGATATCACGAGGAGATCCGGAATGGTCCGGAGAATAAGATTCATATAAGGAAAGTCCCGTTTCGGAGTTGGGGAATGGTTCCGGTGTTTTCATCGGGAACATTCTAGAAGGTTCCGGAATGTCCGGCACTCCGGGGGGGAAGGGTACATGAATGTGTCATTGTAAGTTGGAATGATTGCATCATGTACTAGGTGTCTTTGCTGTCCAAAATAAAGGGTTTATTCAAATCCTAATTTGAAAAGTCAAACGGCTAGTTTGAAAGTCAAACGGCAAGTTTTGGAAAGAGGAGGAGGAGTGGGAAACCGAGTTGGGGAGGGATTCCCTCCTCCAACCGCTGGCCCACCTCCAAGCCGAGTTGGGGAGGGACTCCCCTCCCCTTGGCCGCGCCTCCCACCTATAAAGGGAGGGGCAGGGCTGCCCCTCCTAGTACACAAGTCCCTCTCCTCTAAACATAAACCCTAGCCACAGCCTAGGGATTTCTCCCAAGCCGTCAAGTTAGAGCTTCTAATTGCTCTAGCCTCCGGTTTAGAGCCTTCTAATTGGTGTGTCTAAACCCTAGATCACCAAAGCTCTCTCATACTCCAACATACTCGCTCCGGCTTAAGGCGAAACCCTGCGAGATCTCCCCTCTACTTCCGGTACCACGCCGTTGTGCTGCCGGAATCGCGAGGAGAGTGCTACAACCTCCGCTGCCTGCTGGAACAAGGGAGAGGAAGGTCTTCGTCGAGTACCGAACGTGTGACCGACTGCGGGAGCGCTGCCAGAACGCAGCGCCGGAAGGATCGTCTACGCGATCTTGAGATCGGAAAGAGTACGACTACATCACCCACGAGAATCCGCTCTCGTTAAACACTTTGGAATCTTCGAGGGTGAGTTATTCCATCGACTCGTTGCTACAATCTAGTAGATAGATCTTGGCTTGTTTGTTTGTATGCGGTAGAAATTTTTTGTTTTCCATGCTACGAAACCCTACAGTGGTATCAGAGCCGTGTCTATATGTAGATCTGTTGCACGAGTAGAACACAATGGTCATTGTGGGCGTTGATGCTTTTATTGTCGATTGCTTCTTGTGTACTTTGCATCTTGCGGGATGTTGGGATGAAGCGGCCCGGGCTAACCTTACATGACATCGTTCATGAGACTTGCTCCACGCTTGACATGCAACTTGTATTGCATAAGTGGCTTTGCGGGTGCCTGTTTCTCCCAGCATAGTGGAGATCCAATTTACAACGGGTGATTAACAATACTAGTATCAATGTTGTGGTTCTTGTTCGTAAGTTAGAACGACACTTATTGAAAGCCCCAAACCACGTAAAATATGCAAAGAAAGTAGAGGCGTCTAACTTTGTTTTGCAGGGGTGTGCAGTGATGTGATATGGCCATGATTGTGATTATATTTGATGTATGCAATGTTCCTTATTGTAAGTTGGCAACCGGCAGGAGCCATATGGTTGTCTTTAATTTATGTTAAGACCCGCGTGTCTATTCAAAGTAGTTGTAATAGTTGAAGCCGGTGGATGACAACCATGGAGAAGCGTCATTGACCTTGATGCAATGCCGGTGATGATGGAGATCATGTTCGTGCTTGAAGATGGAGATCGGAAGCACAAAGAAGAAAGGCCATATCATATCACATATTATGAATTGCATGTGATGTTAATCCTTTATGCATCTTGTATTGCTTAGTAGACGACGGTAGCATTATAAGATGATCCCTCATGCACATAAATTTCAAGTTCTAAAGTGTTCACCCTTAGTATGCACCATTGCTAAAGCTTGTTGTTTCGAAGCACCACGTGATGATCGGGTGTGTTAGATTCCGCAAGTGTATACAACATAAGCAAGCCAGATTTGCTTATGCGGAAGCTAAGGTTTGATCTTGACGAGCCTAGCACGTACAGACATGGTCTCAGGAACACGGATCACCGAAAGGTAAAGCATGAATCATATAGTAGATATGATGAACATGTCGATTGTTCGCCATTGAAACTATATAAACTCTCGTGATGATCGGTTTTGATATGGTGGATTTGGTTCGTGTGATCACTAAAACAATGTGAGGCATGTTGTTTTGAGTGGGAGTTCACCTAGATTAAATTTTATTATTAATTTGAACTCAATTTGTCATAAACTTAGTCTAAACTATTGCAAATATGTTGTAGATCAATGGCAGCCCCTACCATCAATTTTAATGTGTTCCTAGAGAAAGAAAAGTTGAAAAACAATGGAAGAAACTTCGCGGATTGGTTCCGCAATTTGAGGATTGTCCTCACAGCTGGTAATTTGACCTATGTGCTGGATGCACCGCTGGGTGACCCACCTGCAGCTGATGCTACCGATGAAGTAAAGAATGTTTACCTTGCTCGGAAGAATCAGTACTCCATAGTTCAGTGTGCTATCTTGTATGGTTTAGAATCGGAGCTTCAGAAAAGGTTTGAGAATTCATACCCACATGATATTGTCCGTGATCTCAAATTGATCTTTGAGACTCACGCGGCGATTGAGAGTTATGAGGCTTCTGAAAAGTTCTTTAACTGCAAGATGGAAGAGGGCAGCTCCGCCAGTGAGCATGTGCTTAAGATGTCTGGGCACGCAAACAAACTTCAAAGCTTGGGTATAGTGATTCCTAATGCTTTGGGGATTTACCGTGTCCTCCAATCACTACCACCAAGTTACAAGAACTTTGTGATGAACTACAACATGCAGAACATGAACAAGCAGTTGCTAGAACTGTTTGCTATGTTAAAGTCTGCAGAAGTGGAGATCAAGAAAGAGCACCAAGTGTTGTTGGTCAATAAGACCACCAAATTCAAGAAAGGCAAGTCTAAGCAGAAGGGACACTTCAAGAAGGGTGGCAAGAAAGTTGCCACACCGACGAAGAAAACCAAGGCTAGACCCAAGCCTGATACTGAGTGCTTTTACTGCAAAGGAGAAGGTCACTGGAAGCGGAATTGCCCAAAGTACTTGGCGGATTTGAAGAACGGCAACATCAAGAAGAAAGGTATATCTGATATACATGTTATTGATGTGTATCTCACTATTATTCGTAGTAGTGCCTGGGTATTTGATACTGGTTCGGTTGCTCATATTTGTAACTCGAAACAGGAGCTGCAGAATAAACGGAAGCTAGTGAAGAACGAGGTGATGATGCGCATGGGAAACGGATCAAAGGTTGATGTGATCGCGGTCGGCACGCTACCCCTTCATCTACCATCGGGATTAGTTTTATACTTAAATAATTGTTATTTGGTGCCTGCGTTGAGCATGAACATTATATCAGGATCTTGTTTATTGCGAGACGGTTACTTGTTTAAATCCGAGAATAATGGTTGTTCGATTTGGAGTCACTTCATGACTGTTCTTTTCAAAGACCACATCTGGATCCACCAGTGTCATTGAAATGTGTGTTCTCTTCAGAGACCACACATGGATCCACCAGTGTCATTGCATGTGTGTTCTTTTTACTAACAACAACTAGAGTTATTGCATGTGTGTTATTTTCACAATGCACATATAGATCCACCGGTGTCATTGCATGTGTGTTCTTCTCATTAACCACAGCTAGAGTCATTGCATGTGTGTTCTTTTCACAAACCACATATGGATCCACCATTGTCATTGAAATGTGTGTTCTCTTCGGAGACCACACATGTATCCACCAATGTCATTGCATGTGTGTTCTTTTTACTAACAACAACTAGAGTCATTGCATGTGTGATCTTTTCACAATCCACCTATGGATCCACCAGTGCCATTACATGTATGTTCTTCTCATTAACCATATCTAGAGTCATTGCATGTGTGTTCTCTTCAGAGACCACACATGGATCCACCAGTGTAATTGCATGAGTGTATTCTTTCGTTAACCACATCTGGAGTCATTTCATGACTATTCTTTTCACAGACCACATCTGGATCCACCAGTGTCATTGAAATGTGTGTTCTCTTCAGAGGCCACACATGGATCCACCAGTGTCATTGCATATGTGTTCTTGTTACTAAAAACAACTAGAGTCATTGCATGTGTGTTATTTTCACAATCCACATATGGATCCACCAGTGTCATTGCATGTGTGTTCTTCTCATTAACCAAAGCTAGAGTCATTGCATGTGTGTTCTTTTCACAAACCACATATGGATCCACCATTGTCATTGAAATCTGTATTCTTTCATTAACCACACCTGGAGTCATTTCATGACCACATATGGATACAACAGAGTTCATTGCATGTGTGTTCTCTTCACAGACCACACATGGATCCACCAGTGTCATTGCATTTGGTTCCACCAGAGTTCATTGCATGTGTGTACTTTTCACAATCCACCTATGGATCCACTAGTGTCATTGCATGTGTGTTATTCTCATTAACCATAGCTAGAGTCATTGCATGTGTGTTCTTTTCACAGACCACGTATGGAACCACCAGTGTCATTGCATGTGTGCTCTTCTCAGAGACCACATCTGGAGTCACCGGATGAGTGTTCTTTTCACAAACCACATATGGATCCACCATTGTCATTAAAATGTGTGTTCTCTTCAGCGACCACACATGGATCCACCAGTGTCATTGCATGTGTGTTCTTTTTACTAACAACAACTAGAGTCATTTCATGACTATTCATTTCACAGACCACATCTTGATCCACTAGTGTCATTGCATGTGTGTTCTTTTCATATACCACACATGGATCCACTAGTGTCATTGCATGTGTGTTCTTTTTACTAACAACAACTAGAGTCATTGCATGTGTGTTATTTTCACAATGCACATATGGATCCACCGGTGTCATTGCATGTGTGTTCTTCTCATTAACCACAGCTAGAGTCATTGCATGTGTGTTATTTTCACAGACCACATATGGAACCACCATTGTCATTGAAATGTGTATTCTTTCATTAACCACACCTGGAGTCATGTCATGACTATTCTTTTCACAGACGACATATGGATCCACCAGTATCATTGCATGTGTGTTCTCTTCAGAGACCACACATGGATCCACCAGTGTCATTGCATGTGGTTCCACCAGAGTTCATTGCATGTGTGTTCTTTTCACAATCCACCTATGGATATACCAGTGTCATTGCATGTGTGTTCTTCTCATTAAACACATCTAGAGTCATTGCATGTGTGTTCTTTTCACATACCACATATGGAACGACCAATGTCATTGTATATGTGTTCTTCTCAGAGACCACATCTAGAGTCAATGGATGAGAGTTCTTTTCACGAACCACATATGGATCCACCATTGTCATTGAAATGTGTGTTCTCTTCGGAGACCACAAATGTATCCACCAATGTCATTGCATGTGTGTTCTTTTTACTAACAACAACTAGAGTCATTGCATGTGTGTTCTTTTCACAATCCACCTATGGATCCACCAGTGCCATTACATGTATGTTCTTCTCATTAACCATATCTAGAGTCATTGCATGTGTGTTCTCTTAAGAGACCACACATGGATCCACCAGTGTAATTGCATGAGTGTATTCTTTCGTTAACCACATCTGGAGTAATTTCATGACTATTCTTTTCACAGACCACATATGGATCCACCAGTGTCATTGAAATGTGTGTTCTCTTCAGAGACCACACATGGATCCACCAGTGTCATTGCATATGTGTTCTTTTTACTAACAACAACTAGAGTCATTGCATGTGTGTTATTTTCACAATCCACATATGGATCCACCAGTGTCATTGCATGTGTGTTCTTCTCATTAACCAAAGCTAGAGTCATTGCATGTGTGTTCTTTTCACAAACCACATATGGATCCACCATTGTCATTGAAATCTATATTCTTTCATTAACCACACCTGGAGTCATTTCATGACCACATATGGATACACCAGAGTTCATTGCATGCGTGTTCTCTTCACAGACCACACATGGATCCACCAGTGTCATTGCATTTGGTTCCACCAGAGTTCATTGCATGTGTGTACTTTTCACAATCCACCCATGGATCCACTAGTGTCATTACATGTGTGTTATTCTCATTAACCATAGCTTGAATCATTGCATGTGTGTTCTTTTCACAGACCACGTATGGAACCACCAATGTCATTGCATGTGTGCTCTTCTCAGAGACCACATCTGGAGTCACTGGATGAGTGTACTTTTCACAAACCACATATGGATCCACCATTGTTATTGAAATGCGTGTTCTCTTCAGCGACCACACATGGATCCACCAGTGTCATTGCATGTGTATTCTTTTTACTAACAACAACTGGAGTCATTTCATCACTATTCTTTTCATAGACCACATCTGGATCCACCAGTGTCATTGAAATGTGTGTTCTCTTTAGAGACCACACATGGATCCACCAGTGTCATTGCATGTGTGTTATTTTTACTAACAACAACAAGAGTCATTGCATGTCTGTTATTTTGACAATCCACATATGGATCCACTAGTGTCATTGCATGTGTGTTCTTCTCATTAACCACAGCTAGTCATTGCATGTGTGTTCTTCTCACAAACCACATATGGATCCACCATTTTCAATGAAATGTGTGTTCTTTCATTAACCACACCTGGAGTCATTTCATGACTATTATTTTCACAGACCACATATGGATCCACCATTGTCATTGAAATGCGTGTTCTTTCATTAACAACATCTGGAGTTATTCCATGCCTATTCTTTTCACAGACCACATATAGATCCACAAGTGTCACTGAAATGTGTGTTCTCTTCACAGACCTCACATGGATCCACCAGTGTTGTTGCATGTGGTTCTACCAGAGTTCATTGCATGTGTGTTCTTTTCACAATCCACCTATGGATACACCAGTGTCATTGCATGTGTGTTCTTCTCATTAACCACACCTAGAGTCATTGCATGTGTGTTCTTTTCACATACCACACATGGATCCACCAGTGTCATTGCATTTGGTTCCACCAGAGTTCATTGCGTGTGTGTACTTTTCACAATCCACCTATGGATCCACTAGTGTCATTGTATGTGTGTTATTCTCATTAACCATAGCTAGAGTCATTGCATGTGTGTTCTTTTCACAGACCACATATGGAACCACCAGTGTCATTGCATGTGTGTTCTTCTCAGAGACCACATCTGGAGTCACTGGATGAGTGTTCTTTTCAAAAACCACATATGGATCCACCATTTTCATTGAAATGTCCAAACCTGGATCCACCAGTGTCATTGCATGTGTGTTCTTTTTACTAACAACAACTAGAGTCATTGCATGTGTGTTATTTTCAAAATCCACCTATGGATCCACCACTGGCATTGCATGTATGTTCTTCTCATTAACCACATCTAGAGTCATTGCGTTTGTGTTCTCTTCAGAGACCACACATGGATACACCAGTGTCATGCATGTGTGTTATTTTTACTAACAACAACTAGAGTCATTTCATGTGTGTTCTTCTCATTAACCACAGCTAGACTCATTGTCTGTGTGTTCTTTTCACAAACCACATATGGATCCACCAGTGTCATTGCATGTGTGTATTCTTTCATTAACCACATCTAGAGTCATTTCATGACTATTCTTTTCACAGACCACATATGGATCCACCAATGTCATTGAAATGTGTGTTCTCTTTAGAGACCACACATGGATCCACCAGTGTCATTGCATGTGGTTCCACCACAGTTCATTGCATGTGTGTTCTTTTCACAGTCCACCTATGGATCCACCAGTATCATTGCATGTGTGTTCTTCTCATTAACCACAGCTAGAGTCATTGCATGTGTGTTCTTTTCACAGACCACATATGGAACCACCATTGTCATTGAAATGTGTATTCTTTCATTAACCGCATTTGGAGTCATTTCATGACTGTTCTTTTCAAAGACCACATATGGATCCACCGGTGTCATTGAAATGTGTGTTCTCTTCAGAGACCACACATGGATCCACTAGTGTCATTGCATGTGTGTTCTTTTTACTAACAACAACTAGAGTTTTTGCATGTGTGTTATTTTCACAATCCACATGTGGATCCACCAGTGTCATTGCATGTGTGTTCTTCTCATTAACCACAGCTAGAGTCATTGCATGTGTGTTATTTTCACAAACTACATATGGATCCACCATGGTCATTGAAATCTGTATTCTTTCATTAACCACACCTAGAGTCATTTCATGACTATTCTTTTCACAGACCACATATGGATACACCAGAGTTCATTGCATGCGTGTTCTCTTCACAGACCACACATGGATCCACCAGTGTCATTGCATTTGGTTCCACCAGAGTTCATTGCATGTGTGTACTTTTCACAATCCACCCATGGATCCACTAGTGTCATTGCATGTGTGTTATTCTCATTAACCATAGCTTGAGTCATTGCATGTGTGTTCTTTTCACAGACCACGTATGGAACCACCAATGTCATTGCATGTGTGCTCTTCTCAGAGACCACATCTGGAGTCACTGGATGAGTGTACTTTTCACAAACCACATATGGATCCACCATTGTTATTGAAATGCGGGTTCTCTTCAGCGACCACACATGGATCCACCAGTGTCATTGCATGTGTATTCTTTTTACTAACAACAACTGGAGTCATTTCATCACTATTCTTTTCATAGACCACATCTGGATCCACCAGTGTCATTGAAATGTGTGTTCTCTTTAGAGACCACACATGGATCCACAAGAGTCATTGCATGTCTGTTATTTTGACAATCCACATATGGATCCACCAGTGTCATTGCATGTGTGTTCTTCTCATTAACCACAGCTAGTCATTGCATGTGTGTTCTTCTCACAAACCACATATGGATCCACCATTTTCAATGAAATGTGTGTTCTTTCATTAACCACACCTGGAGTCATTTCATGACTATTCTTTTCACAGACCACATATGGATCCACCAGTGTCATTGCATGTGTGTTCTCTTCACAGACCACACATGGATCCACCAGTGTCATTGCATGTGGTACAACTAGAGTCATTGCATGTGTGTTCTTTTCACAATCCACCTATGGATCCACCAATGTAATTCAGTGTTCTTCTCATTAACCACATCTAGATTCATTGCATGTCTGTTCTCTTCAGAGACCACACATGGATCCATCTGTGTCATTGCATGTGTGTTCTTTTGCTAACAACAACTAGAGTCATTTCATGACTATTCATTTCACAGAACACATCTTGATCCACTAGTGTCATTGCATGTGTATTCTTTTCATAGACCACACATGGATCCACCAGTGTCATTGCATGTGTGTTCTTTTTACTAACAACAACTAGAGTCATTGCATATGTGTTATTTTCACAATGCACATATGGATCCACCGGTGTCATTGCATGTGTGTTCTTCTCATTAACCACAGCTAGAGTCATTGCATGTGTGTTCTTTTCACAAACCACATATGGATCCACCATTGTCATTGAAATGTGTATTCTTTCATTAACCACACCTGGAGTCATGTCATGACTATTCTTTTCACAGACCACATATGGATCCACCAGTATCATTGCATGTGTGTTCTCTTCAGAGACCACACATGGATCCACCAGTGTCATTGCATGTGGTTCCACCAGTGTTCATTGCATGTGTGTTCTTTTCACAATCCACCTATGGATATACCAGTGTCATTGCATGTGTGTTCTTCTCATTAAACACATCTAGAGTCATTGCATGTGTGTTCTTTTCACATACCACATATGGAACGACCAATGTCATTGTATATGTGTTCTTCTCAGAGACCACATCTGGAGTCAATGGATGAGAGTTCTTTTCACAAACCACATATGGATCCACCATTGTCATTGAAATGTGTGTTCTCTTCGGAGACCACAAATGTATCCACCAATGTCATTGCATGTGTGTTCTTTTTACTAACAACAACTAGAGTCATTGCATGTGTGTTCTTTTCACAATCCACCTATGGATCCACCAGTGCCATTACATGTATGTTCTTCTCATTAACCATATGTAGAGTCATTGCATGTGTGTTCTCTTCAGAGACCACACATGGATCCACCAGTGTAATTGCATGAGTGTATTCTTTCGTTAACCACATCTGGAGTCATTTCATGACTATTCTTTTCACAGACCACATCTGGATCCACTAGTGTCATTGAAATGTGTGTTCTCTTCAGAGACCACACATGGATCCACCAGTGTCATTGCATATGTGTTCTTTTTACTAAAAACAACTAGAGTCATTGCATGTGTGTTATTTTCACAATCCACATATGGATCCACCAGTGTCATTGCATGTGTGTTCTTCTCATTAACCAAAGCTAGAGTCATTGCATGTGTGTTCTTTTCACAAACCACATATGGATCCACCAGTGCCATTGCATGTGTGTTCTTTTGCTAACAACAACTAGAGTCATTTCATGACTATTCATTTCACAGACCACATCTTGATCCACTAGTGTCATTGCATGTGTGTTCTTTTCATAGACCACACATGGATCCACCAGTGTCATTGCATGTGTGTTCTTTTTACTAACAACAACTAGAGTCATTGCATGTGTGTTATTTTCACAATGCACATATGGATCCACCGGTGTCATTGCATGTGTGTTCTTCTCATTAACCACAGCTAGAGTCATTGCATGTGTGTTCTTTTCACAAACCACATATGGATCCACCATTGTCATTGAAATGTGTATTCTTTCATTAACCACACCTGGAGTCATTTCATGACTATTATTTTCACAGACCACATATGGATCCACCAGAGTTCATTACATGTCTGTTCTCTTCACAGACCACACATGGATCCACCAGTGTCATTGCATGTAGTTCCACCAGAGTTCATTGCATGTGTGTTATTTTCACAATCCACCTATGGATCCACCAGTGTCATTGCATGTGTGTTCTTCTCATTAAACACAGCTAGAGTCATTGCATGTGTGTTCTTTTCACAGACCACATTTTGATCCACCATTGTCATTGAAATGTGTATTCCTTCATTAACCACATCTGGAGTCATTGCATGTCTATTCTTTTCACAGACCACATATGGATCCACCAGTGTCATTGCATGTGTGTTATTTTTACTAACGACAACAAGAGTCATTGCATGTCTGTTATTTTGACAATCCACATATGGATCCACCAGTGTCATTGCATGTGTGTTCTTCTCATTAACCACGGCTAGTCATTGCATGTGTGTTCTTCTCACAAACCACATATGGATCCACCATTTTCAATGAAATGTGTGTTCTTTCATTAACCACACCTGGAGTCATTTCATGACTATTATTTTCACAGACCACATATGGATCCACCATTGTCATTGAAATGCGTGTTCTTTCATTAACAACATCTGGAGTTATTTCATGCCTATTCTTTTCACAGACCACATATAGATCCACAAGTGTCACTGAAATGTGTGTTCTCTTCACAGACCTCACATGGATCCACCAGTGTCGTTGCATGTGGTTCTACCAGAGTTCATTGCATGTGTGTTCTTTTCACAATCCACCTATGGATACACCAGTGTCATTGCATGTGTGTTCTTCTCATTAACCACACCTAGAGTCATTGCATGTGTGTTCTTTTCACAGACCACATATGGAACCACCAGTGTCATTGCATGTGTGTTCTTCTCAGAGACCACATCTGGAGTCACTGGATGAGTGTTCTTTTCAAAAACCACATATGGATCCACCATTTTCATTGAAATGTCCAAACCTGGATCCACCAGTGTCATTGCATGTGTGTTCTTTTTACTAACAACAACTAGAGTCATTGCATGTGTGTTCTTTTCAAAATCCACCTATGGATCCACCACTGGCATTGCATGTATGTTCTTCTCATTAACCACATCTAGAGTCATTGCGTTTGTGTTCTCTTCAGAGACCACACATGGATACACCAGTGTCATGCATGTGTGTTATTTTTACTAACAACAACTAGAGTCATTTCATGTGTGTTCTTCTCATTAACCACAGCTAGACTCATTGTCTGTGTGTTATTTTCACAAACCACATATAGATCCACCAGTGTCATTGCATGTGTGTATTCTTTCATTAACCACATATAGAGTCATTTCATGACTATTCTTTTCACAGACCACATATGGATCCACCAGTGTCATTGAAATGTGTGTTCTCTTTAGAGACCACACATGGATCCACCAGTGTCATTGCATGTGGTTCCACCACAGTTCATTGCATGTGTGTTCTTTTCACAGTCCACCTATGGATCCACCAGTATCATTGCATGTGTGTTCTTGTCATTAACCACAGCTAGAGTCATTGCATGTGTGTTCTTTTCACAGACCACATATGGAACCACCATTGTCATTGAAATGTGTATTCTTTCATTAACCGCATTTGGAGTCATTTCATGACTGTTCTTTTCAAAGACCACATATGGATCCACCAGTGTCATTGAAATGTGTGTTCTCTTCAGAGACCACACATGGATCCACTAGTGTCATTGCATGTGTGTTCTTTTTACTAACAACAACTAGAGTTTTTGCATGTGTGTTATTTTCACAATCCACATGTGGATCCACCAGTGTCATTGCATGTGTGTTCTTCTCATTAACCACAGCTAGAGTCATTGCATGTGTGTTCTTTTCACAAACCACATATGGATCCACCATTGTCATTGAAATCTGTATTCTTTCATTAACCACACCTAGAGTCATTTCATGACTATTCTTTTCACAGACCACATATGGATACACCAGAGTTCATTGCATGCGTGTTCTCTTCACAGACCACACATGGATCCACCAGTGTCATTGCATTTGGTTCCACCAGAGTTCATTGCATGTGTGTACTTTTCACAATCCACCCATGGATCCACTAGTGTCATTGCATGTGTGTTATTCTCATTAACCATAGCTTGAGTCATTGCATGTGTGTTCTTTTCACAGACCACGTATGGAACCACCAATGTCATTGCATGTGTGCTCTTCTCAGAGACCACATCTGGAGTCACTGGATGAGTGTACTTTTCACAAACCACATATGGATCCACCATTGTTATTGAAATGCGTGTTCTCTTCAGCGACCACACATGGATCCACCAGTGTCATTGCATGTGTATTCTTTTTACTAACAACAACTGGAGTCATTTCATCACTATTCTTTTCATAGACCACATCTGGATCCACCAGTGTCATTGAAATGTGTGTTCTCTTTAGATACCACACATGGATCCACCAGTGTCATTGCATGTGTGTTATTTTTACTAACAACAACAAGAGTCATTGCATGTCTGTTATTTTGACAATCCACATATGGATCCACCAGTGTCATTGCATGTGTGTTCTTCTCATTAACCACAGCTAGTCATTGCATGTGTGTTCTTCTCACAAACCACATATGGATCCACCATTTTCAATGAAATGTGTGTTCTTTCATTAACCACACCTGGAGTCATTTCATGACTATTCTTTTCACAGACCACATATGGATCCACCAGTGTCATTGCATGTGTGTTCTCTTCACAGACCACACATGGATCCACCAGTGTCATTGCATGTGGTACAACTAGAGTCATTGCATGTGTGTTCTTTTCACAATCCACCTATGGATCCACCAGTGTAATTCAGTGTTCTTCTCATTAACCACATCTAGACTCATTGCATGTCTGTTCTCTTCAGAGACCACACATGGATCCATCTGTGTCATTGCATGTGTGTTCTTTTTACTAACAACAACTAGAGTCATTTCATGACTATTCATTTCACAGACCACATCTTGATCCACTAGTGTCATTGCATGTGTGTTCTTTTCATAGACCACACATGGATCCACCAGTGTCATTGCATGTGTGTTATTTTTACTAAAAACAACTAGAGTCATTGCATGTGTGTTATTTTCACAATGCACATATGGATCCACCGGTGTCATTGCATGTGTGTTCTTCTCATTAACCACAGCTAGAGACATTGCATGTGTGTTCTTTTCACAAACCACATATGGATGCACCATTGTCATTGAAATGTGTATTCTTTCATTAACCACACCTGGAGTCATTTCATGACTATTATTTTCACAGACCACATATGGATCCACCAGAGTTCATTACATGTCTGTTCTCTTCACAGACCACACATGGATCCACCAGTGTCATTGCATGTGTGTTCTTCTCATTAAACACAGCTAGAGTCATTGCATGTGTGTTCTTTTCACAGACCACATATTGATCCACCATTGTCATTGAAATGTGTATTCCTTCATTAACCACATCTAGAGTCATTGCATGTCTATTCTTTTCACAGACCACATATGGATCCACGAGTGTCATTGAAATGTGTGTTTTCTTCTCACCCCACACAAGGATCCACCAGTGTCATTGCATGTGTGTTCTTTTTTCTAACAACAACTAGAGTCATAGCATGTGTGTTCTTTTCACAATCCACCTATGGATCCACCAATGTCATTGCATGTGTGTTCTTCTCATTAACCCCAACTAGAGTCATTGCATGTGTGTTCTTTTCACATACCACATATGGATACACCATTGTCATTGAAATGCGTGTTCTTTCATTAACAACATCTGGAGTTATTTCATGCCTATTCTTTTCACAGACCACATATAGATCCACAAGTGTCACTGAAATGTGTGTTCTCTTCACAGACCACACATGGATCCACAAGTGTCGTTGCATGTGGTTCTACCAGAGTTCATTACATGTGTGTTATTTTCACAATCCACATATGGATGCACCAGTGTCATTGCATGTGTGTTCTTCTCATTAACCACAACTAGAGTCATTGCATGTGTGTTCTTTTTACAAACCACATATGGATCCACCATTGTCATTGAAATCTGTATTCTTTCATTAACCACACCTGGAGTCATTTCATGACCACATATGGATACAACAGAGTTCATTGAATGTGTGTTCTCTACACAGACCACACATGGATCCACCAGTGTCATTGCATTTGGTTCCACCAGAGTTCATTGCATGTGTGTACTTTTCACAATCCACCTTTGGATCCACTAGTGTCATTGCATGTGTGTTATTCTCATTAACCACAGCTAGAGTCATTGCATGTGTGTTCTTTTCACAGACCACATATGGAACCACCAGTGTCATTGCATGTGTGCTCTTCTCAGAGACCACATCTGGAGTCACTAGATGAGTGTTCTTTGCACAAACCACATATGGATCCACCATTGTCATTGAAATGTGTGTTCTCTTCACCGACCACACATGGATCCACCAGTGTCATGCATGTGTGTTCTTTTTACTAACAACAACTAGAGTCATTTCATGTGTGTTCTTCTCATTAACCACAGCTAGACTCATTGTCTGTGTCTTCTTTTCACAAACCACATATGGATCCACCAGTGTCATTGCATGTGTGTATTCTTTCATTAACCACATCTAGAGTCATTTCATGACTATTCTTTTCACAGACCACATATGGATCCACCAGTGTCATTGAAATGTGTGTTCTCTTTAGAGACCACACATGGATCCACCAGTGTCATTGCATGTGGTTCCACCATAGTTCATTGCATGTGTGTTCTTTTCACAGTCCACCTATGGATCCACCAGTATCATTGCATGTGTGTTCTTCTCATTAACCACAGCTAGAGTCATTGCATGTATGTTCTTTTCACAGACCACATATGGAACCACCATTGTCATTGAAATGTGTATTCTTTCATTAACCGCATTTGGAGTCATTTCATGACTGTTCTTTTCATAGACCACATATGGATCCACCAGTGTCATTGAAATGTGTGTTCTCTTCAGAGACCACACATGGATCCACTAGTGTCATTGCATGTGTGTTCTTTTTACTAACAACAACTAGAGTTTTTGCATGTGTGTTATTTTCACAATCCACATGTGGATCCACCAGTGTCATTGCATGTGTGTTCTTCTCATTAACCACAGCTAGATTCATTGCATGTGTGTTCTTTTCACAAACCACATATGGATCCACCATTGTCATTGAAATCTGTATTCTTTCATTAACCACACCTGGAGTCATTTCATGACTATTCTTTTCACAGACCACATATGGATACACCAGAGTTCATTGCATGTGTGTTCTCTTCACAGACCACACATGGATCCACCAGTTTCATTGCATTTGGTTCCACCAGAGTTCATTGCATGTGTGTACTTTTCAAAATCCACCTATGGATCCACTAGTGTCATTGCATGTGTGTTATTCTCATTAACCATAGCTTGAGTCATTGCATGTGTGTTCTTTTCACAGACCACGTATGGAACCACCAATGTCATTGCATGTGTGCTCTTCTCAGAGACCACATCTGGAGTCACTGGATGAGTGTACTTTTCACAAACCACATATGGATCCACCATTGTTATTGAAATGCGTGTTCTCTTCAGCGACCACACATGGATCCACCAGTGTCATTGCATGTGTATTCTTTTTACTAACAACAACTGGAGTCATTTCATCACTATTCTTTTCATAGACCACATCTGGATCCACCAGTGTCATTGAAATGTGTGTTCTCTTTAGATACCACACATGGATCCACCAGTGTCATTGCATGTGTGTTATTTTTACTAACAACAACAAGAGTCATTGCATGTCTGTTATTTTGACAATCCACATATGGATCCACCAGTGTCATTGCATGTGTGTTCTTCTCATTAACCACAGCTAGTCATTGCATGTGTGTTCTTCTCACAAACCACATATGGATCCACCATTTTCAATGAAATGTGTGTTCTTTCATTAACCACACCTGGAGTCATTTCATGACTATTCTTTTCACAGACCACATATGGATCCACCAGTGTCATTGCATGTGTGTTCTCTTCACAGACCACACATGGATCCACCAGTGTCATTGCATGTGGTACAACTAGAGTCATTGCATGTGTGTTCTTTTCACAATCCACCTATGGATCCACCAGTGTAATTCAGTGTTCTTCTCATTAACCACATCTAGACTCATTGCATGTCTGTTCTCTTCAGAGACCACACATGGATCCATCTGTGTCATTGCATGTGTGTTCTTTTTACTAACAACAACTAGAGTCATTTCATGACTATTCATTTCACAGACCACATCTTGATCCACTAGTGCCATTGCATGTGTGTTCTTTTCATAGACCACACATGGATCCACCAGTGTCATTGCATGTGTGTTATTTTTACTAAAAACAACTAGAGTCATTGCATGTGTGTTATTTTCACAATGCACAAATGGATCCACCGGTGTCATTGCATGTGTGTTCTTCTCATTAACCACAGCTAGAGACATTGCATGTGTGTTCTTTTCACAAACCACATATGGATGCACCATTGTCATTGAAATGTGTATTCTTTCATTAACCACACCTGGAGTCATTTCATGACTATTATTTTCACAGACCACATATGGATCCACCAGAGTTCATTACATGTCTGTTCTCTTCACAGACCACACATGGATCCACCAGTGTCATTGCATGTGTGTTCTTCTCATTAAACACAGCTAGAGTCATTGCATGTGTGTTCTTTTCACAGACCACATATTGATCCACCATTGTCATTGAAATGTGTATTCCTTCATTAACCACATCTAGAGTCATTGCATGTCTATTCTTTTCACAGACCACATATGGATCCACGAGTGTCATTGAAATGTGTGTTTTCTTCTCACCCCACACATGGATCCACCAGTGTCATTGCATGTGTGTTCTTTTTTCTAACAACAACTAGAGTCATAGCATGTGTGTTCTTTTCACAATCCACCTATGGATCCACCAATGTCATTGCATGTGTGTTCTTCTCATTAACCCCAACTAGAGTCATTGCATGTGTGTTCTTTTCACATACCACATATGGATACACCATTGTCATTGAAATGCGTGTTCTTTCATTAACAACATCTGGAGTTATTTCATGCCTATTCTTTTCACAGACCACATATAGATCCACAAGTGTCACTGAAATGTGTGTTCTCTTCACAGACCACACATGGATCCACAAGTGTCGTTGCATGTGGTTCTACCAGAGTTCATTACATGTGTGTTATTTTCACAATCCACATATGGATGCACCAGTGTCATTGCATGTGTGTTCTTCTCATTAACCACAACTAGAGTCATTGCATGTGTGTTCTTTTTACAAACCACATATGGATCCACCATTGTCATTGAAATCTGTATTCTTTCATTAACCACACCTGGAGTCATTTCATGACCACATATGGATACAACAGAGTTCATTGAATGTGTGTTCTCTACACAGACCACACATGGATCCACCAGTGTCATTGCATTTGGTTCCACCAGAGTTCATTGCATGTGTGTACTTTTCACAATCCACCTTTGGATCCACTAGTGTCATTGCATGTGTGTTATTCTCATTAACCACAGCTAGAGTCATTGCATGTGTGTTCTTTTCACAGACCACATATGGAACCACCAGTGTCATTGCATGTGTGCTCTTCTCAGAGACCACATCTGGAGTCACTAGATGAGTGTTCTTTGCACAAACCACATATGGATCCACCATTGTCATTGAAATGTGTGTTCTCTTCACCGACCACACATGGATCCACCAGTGTCATGCATATGTGTTCTTTTTACTAACAACAACTAGAGTCATTTCATGTGTGTTCTTCTCATTAACCACAGCTAGACTCATTGTCTGTGTCTTCTTTTCACAAACCACATATGGATCCACCAGTGTCATTGCATGTGTGTATTCTTTCATTAACCACATCTAGAGTCATTTCATGACTATTCTTTTCACAGACCACATATGGATCCACCAGTGTCATTGAAATGTGTGTTCTCTTTAGAGACCACACATGGATCCACCAGTGTCATTGCATGTGGTTCCACCATAGTTCATTGCATGTGTGTTCTTTTCACAGTCCACCTATGGATCCACCAGTATCATTGCATGTGTGTTCTTCTCATTAACCACAGCTAGAGTCATTGCATGTATGTTCTTTTCACAGACCACATATGGAACCACCATTGTCATTGAAATGTGTATTCTTTCATTAACCGCATTTGGAGTCATTTCATGACTGTTCTTTTCATAGACCACATATGGATCCACCAGTGTCATTGAAATGTGTGTTCTCTTCAGAGACCACACATGGATCCACTAGTGTCATTGCATGTGTGTTCTTTTTACTAACAACAACTAGAGTTTTTGCATGTGTGTTATTTTCACAATCCACATGTGGATCCACCAGTGTCATTGCATGTGTGTTCTTCTCATTAACCACAGCTAGATTCATTGCATGTGTGTTCTTTTCACAAACCACATATGGATCCACCATTGTCATTGAAATCTGTATTCTTTCATTAACCACACCTGGAGTCATTTCATGACTATTCTTTTCACAGACCACATATGGATACACCAGAGTTCATTGCATGTGTGTTCTCTTCACAGACCACACATGGATCCACCAGTTTCATTGCATTTGGTTCCACCAGAGTTCATTGCATGTGTGTACTTTTCAAAATCCACCTATGGATCCACTAGTGTCATTGCATGTGTGTTATTCTCATTAACCATAGCTAGAGTCATTGCATGTGTGTTCTTTTCACAGACCACGTATGGAACCACCAGTGGCATTGCATCTGTGCTCTTCTCAGAGACTGTGGCGCCCCGCAAAAACCACTACTAGAAAATCGCGTTGTTTTTTTGCATTGCATCATCATGACCGCATGCTCATGTCGTCATGCCACATTGCATTCGAGCATCGTCATCATCATGCATTTGTTTGTCTGAAACTATTTTCCGAAAAACATATTTGGTTTTCTAAATACCCCGCCTTTATTTCAAAATCCAAAACCCGGGTCTCCGGATTATTTTGTTTCGTCTACCAATGGATTTCAAAAGCCCCGTTTTAAATAAATAAAAAAAATTAAATTGTTTTTAGGAGGCAGCCCGCCAGGCCCGAAAGCCCGGCCGACCACCTCCAAACCCTAGTCTAAAAATATCTAGTCCTAATCCTACCTACACCTAATCCTACCCAGCCCTCCTCCACCTCACCCCGTCCTATTGCAAACCGCCACCTCATCACTTCCCCAACCCCCAGCCACTCCCAGCCCTCCACCTCACCTACCTGGTCCACCTCAACCCCCTGGACCCCAATCCCCACCCACCTGCCGCCGCCACCTGCACGTTCCCCACCCCACCTGGACCAACCGACCCCACTCCCCTGGCCGCCCGACCCGCCCACCACTGCTGGCCCCACCACCTGCCCCTGACCGCTCCCCTCGTGTCCCGCGCCCACCTGGCCCACGCACACCACACACGCAAACGCCTCGCTCCCACCCCGCCCGACTCCCTTCTCCCCACCACGCTCCTCTCTCCCCACCCCGCTCTCTCCGTCGGCCTCCTCTGCCGGCCTCCCTCCTCGTCGCCCCTCCGGCACCGCCCTTCCCCGCTAGCGACCACCTCCGCCGCCTCCTCTGCTCGCGAGCGGACCCGGAGCCGGCCGCTGCCTCTGTCCGCCGCCATCCGCCTGTGCTCGCCTCGGGCCGCCACCGTCCCGCGCCTCTCCCCGCCGCCGCTTCCTCTCCTCCTTGCCCCGCCGCCCCTTCCTCTCCTCCTGTCCCGCCGCCGCTCCTCCCCTCTGCCGGCGCGGCCTCGCCCCGCTCTAGTTCGACCGCCGCGCGAGCCAGGGCCTCACCGGCCGAGGTCCCGCCGCCAACCACCGCGCTCGCCCCGCTCCTCTCTCCCTACTTCCTCATCGTTTCCTCCCTGCCGTCGTTCCGCCCCGAGCCCGGCCGGCCCGCGCTGCCGCCTCGCGGGATCCCCTCCTCGGCCCCGCGCCGCTCTCCTCGCCGCGCCCCGTGTCACCTCCTTCTCCCGAGCCGCCGCTGGCCGTCTTCCACAGCGGCGCAGTTCCGCTGCTCTAAGCGCCTCTGCCTCGCCGGCACAGCGCCAGCCGTCGCCGCGGCGCCCTCTCCCTGGCCACGCAGTCACCATCCGGCCCCGAGCTCTGCGCCTTCCCCTCTGTCGGCAGCCTCTCTGCTTCGCCGCTCCGCCGCAGGACCTCGCCGGGCCCGCACCTCCTCCTCGGCCGCCCTGCAGCGCCTCAGCGCCTCGCACGACCCCTCGGCGCCCTTCCGTCTGTGCCAGCCTCGCCTCGAATCCCGCCTCCCTGCATCCGGTCGTCATCGCCGCCGCACGTCGCCCTCGTCTGTCCCAGCTTCCTCCTCGAGCTCAAGCCCGTGCTCCCCGTGGCCTCTCTGCATCGCCCCTCCATGGGTCGCCTCCGGTTGCGTCCCCTGTAGCGCGTGTCCTCCTACAGGCGAGCTCGTCCATGTTGGGTTCTTGCAGCGACACACCGCCCTCCCCTCGTGTCAAGTCGGGCCGTCCTTCTCCTAGCCGCGTGTGTGCCCTGGTGCCTTTCGCTATTCAGTGCAGATCCTGTTGCGTGTATTGTTGTGTGGTGGTACTCTGGAGACAAGAATACGGTGTGGGGCTAAAGACAAGATCGGCCAAGAACAAGTTGTAAGGACTACCGACAAGATCTCCGAGCCCGATGAACCACGTCAAGAACCCGCGTTCTCCGAACACCGTACCGTACCCGGTGGCTCTAGACGAACCCTCTACAAGATCTTCGGCACGGAAACCTCGATGCCTTCGACACGGCGATGATGACGTCATGAACCCGATGGCCGAGACGTTGAAGACCCGATCCCGGATTCGAAGTCTAAACCCTGACACTGGCTTCACGCTCTCCTTCACGGATGCAAGACCCCTTCTCGGAGGTGAAGACCGATCCGGCCGAGACCGACCCCGTCGAACCCCTAACCAAGATCGCCGATACCCATGTGTGATCCTTTTTCCTCGAAGCCCTATTTTTATAAATGACCATATATCTTGTTGCATATTAATTGATCATATTGCATACATCTTGTGTAGTTGGGGGTGTTTCAACGATTCTCCTAAATTAAATACGGAGGCCATATGCGGGCTAATCTAGTCTTAGTTTGTCTTCATTTAAAATTGCATAGCGGACCGATCCATGTTTCGCCTTATTAAAATAAAATTTAAATTGTGGGGTATCTAAATAACTTGAACCATCTAAATAATTGTCGGGACCCCGGTTTCGCTTAATGTGGCCTAGTTGCATCGCATCTTTGCCATGACATACATCATACATACATCATGCCCGATCTTCTGCCGTAGTATTAAATAGTGCATTCGGTGTTTTCTTCTAGTGCTTTGCTTCTTCACGGATTAGGCCGATGAGTTGATGCGAGTATCGACCCGATCTTCGGATGAACCTTCGGCAATGTTTTCAGGCGAGCACCTCCCCCTTTCTACCTATCTTACTTTTATAGTATTTATTCCTCCCTGTTGATCTATTGCTATCTGTGTTGCGATGCTCTAGTTTTCGTACCCGTGATATCCCTTGCAGCCTTATATTGCCTTGGACACATCCCATTACCTGTTGATTGGTAGATAGTTGGACTTGCGTGTCGTAGTTGCTTGCTCAAGTGCTGTTGCGTGTCGTCAAGTACCACAGTTGTTGGAGTACTGCCGCATGTTTAATGTTGAGATGATCATGTCTTTAATTATTGTTTAATAACTAAAATTGAAAGTAGGTAAATGCAGAGGCACCGGTGGGTAATAGACAATATTTGGTTTTTAACCGCTCACTGGTGTTCCGTAGGACCCCGAGTTCTTGACACCTGTTCCGAGATCGAGCGCGCTAACCACAGGTGGGGTGTGTGGGCACCCCCATCGATTAGTACCTGATTTCAAAGTACTGTACCGGGGGCCACAACTAGTTTGGGGCTTTATTACTATTCTGTACTTATGCCATGCTTTACTGCTTTATTTAAAATTGTGCGATGTACTGCACCTGTACTGTTTAGGATTGCGGAGTGTTTTCGCGGTATCGACAAGCCCAGTCACACTTTCGGGTTCCCAGTCGTTTACAGCCATTGACGTAAACCCTGAGTCCGTCTCGGAGACCGGCCGACTTTGTTGCGGGTAGCTTAGTGGGGTGGCCCCCATGTACTTGCTTTGGGTCTGGGAAACGTCATGACTTAGGCCCCGCCGACATACCGATGGGTGTATGTTAACTGATCTGGCAAAAAGGGTCGAAGTGCGTGTGGATACTTTGGTGCACCCCTGCAGGGTTAAATCTTTTCGAAAAGCCGTGTCCGCGGTTATGGACGACTTGGAGCACAGTTCTCGATCATAGACAACTATAACTAAAGTTTACTGTTATAAATTGACTTGTCTCTGATATGACTAGTAACCAGCTTCACTGCAACGGAATGGCTAAATAAAAGTACCAACAACTGCTGGGTTTGGGATATCTCATGCTAATTGTATCTGACTAGTAAGTGTTGCAACCACAACGGAATGGTTAACTAAAACTGCCCATTGCTTATTATATCAGGATGACTCATGCTATCTATATTTGACTAGTAATTGCCACCACTATAACGGAATGAATAAAACTGCCAACTGTGTGAGTTCCTCGGTTGACTTCCTCGTTTGGTCTCGAGGGGGAAAATACCAGGATGGGTATGTTTGGTGGTAGAATCAGGTTGGTTCCGAATAGGTCTTTCTTATCCCTCTCTGATAGCCGACAGTTATCTCGAGTCTCTATAGGTTGTTTAGTGCATGCCGCGCTGCCGCTCAGTCCACCAAACCTATGTAGGCGAGGACCGCCGAATTCTAGTCTCGCCGTGTACTGGCCTCAGTACTGACCGCTCTCTCTTTTTCCTTTGCCCTTTGTCGGCACCCCTTTTGTTTAAGCAGGTTTTGAGATCGACGTCGTTAGCAGGGTTACCCTTCCGGCTTGGCCTGGGAAGGGTTATGGACGCCATTGGTTATTCTTTAGGGCTCTTAGCCCAATTTGCATCTTGTCCGTACTCGGATGTTGTATCGTTTTCAAGGTGATTTGGATCTTTGTTCTGTAGATCTGTATTCTTGACTCATGGAGTCATGTTGTATATATATATATATCTGTTCTGTGGGTTCCATCGTGGACTATTGTGTAATGATATCACTTCGTTTTCCACCCGCACGAAAGTGCCTGGTGGGCACCTTTGAATCGTTTCTATGCGGGTTTGGCGGGAATCGCTGAAACTTGCATGGGGACGATTGCGAGGGTGTTACAGAGTGGTATCAGAGCTCAGCAGTTGCGATACCCCACAAGTCCAGCCTGTAGGATAACCTAGCTAACGGCCGAAGTAGAGTGTCAAAACTATTTTTGCAAAAATCGGTTGGATAGATCTGATTAGGTCTGCTTTTACTCCTTACCCCTCTGCTGCTCTCCTCTCACCTCTGCGTGTTTTGAATCCGCTCTCTTCTCTCTCTTCGAGTCCAGGGTTTCTCGTGGTTGGGTTCCATCGTACTTTCAGGGTTTCGCTTCCTCCTTTGGTAACGGTGTTGCTACATCTGGTCTTCACGCTATCCGAGGAATCCTTCGTCTGGTGGACTTCTCTTTGTTCCTTCTCGTGCCTTCCGGTGTTTCCGACGCGACGACATCATCTACGCCAGGTCTGATGCAGAGCCTGCATCACTCCTTTGTTTCCGAACCTCGTTTGTCGAGATCTTCAGTCTGATTCCGAGAATGGTTGCACGCTTTTCTACTGATTGTGCAGAGTAATAGTTTGGGTGCGTGATGGATTGGCCCCCATGCCGACTACCCCTTCTATTCGCTTTTGTACATTGAAGTGGATGAGAATGCATCGGTTCCCTCTTTCTATCGAAGCTAGAGGTGGCTTTATTTGTTGATACATCTACCTTCGACCTTTTTTTCCCGAAGTGTTCTCTCTACGATCACGGACAACGACCTATTGTTAGTGGTGTCGCGAAGATCTACACGAAGCGAGAAGACGCAGATCGCCGATTTTCCTTCCGGTACCATGAGGCGGATCTCGAGGGCGAGATCCATTGTTAGTGGTGTCGAATTGTGGCGCCCCGCAAAAACCACTACTAGAAAATCGCGTTGTTTTTGTGCATTGCATCATCATGACCGCATGCTCATGTCGTCATGCCACATTGCATTCGAGCATCGTCATCATCATGCATTTGTTTGTCTGAAACTATTTTCCGAAAAACATATTTGGTTTTCTAAATACCCCGCCTTTATTTCAAAATCCAAAACCCGGGTCTCCGGATTATTTTGTTTCGTCTACCAATGGATTTCAAAAGCCCCGTTTTAAATAAATAAAAAAATTTAAATTGTTTTTAGGAGGCAGCCCGCCAGGCCCGAAAGCCCGGCCGACCACCTCCAAACCCTAGTCTAAAAATATCTAGTCCTAATCCTACCTACACCTAATCCTACCCAGCCCTCCTCCACCTCACCCCGTCCTATTGCAAACCGCCACCTCATCACTTCCCCAACCCCCAGCCACTCCCAGCCCTCCACCTCACCTCCCTGGTCCACCTCAACCCCCTGGACCCCAATCCCCACCCACCTGCCGCCGCCACCTGCACGTTCCCCACCCCACCTGGACCAACCGACCCCACTCCCTTGGCCGCCCGACCCGCCCACCACTGCTGGCCCCACCACCTGCCCCTGACCGCTCCCCTCGTGTCCCGCGCCCACCTGGCCCACGCACACCACACACGCAAACGCCTCGCTCCCACCCCGCCCGACTCCCTTCTCCCCACCACGCTCCTCTCTCCCCACCCCGCTCTCTCCGTCGGCCTCCTCTGCCGGCCTCCCTCCTCGTCGCCCCTCCGGCACCGCCCTTCCCCGCTAGCGACCACCTCCGCCGCCTCCTCTGCTCACAAGCGGACCCGGAGCCGGCCGCTGCCTCTGTCCGCCGCCATCCGCCTGTGCTCGCCTCGGGCCGCCACCGTCCCGCGCCTCTCCCCGCCGCCGCTTCCTCTCCTCCTTGCCCCGCCGCTCCTTCCTCTCCTCCTGTCCCGCCGCCGCTCCTCCCCTCTGCCGGCGCGGCCTCGCCCCGCTCTAGTTCGACCGCCGCGCGAGCCAGGGCCTCACCGGCCGAGGTCCCTCCGCCAACCACCGCGCTCGCCCCGCTCCTCTCTCCCTCCTTCCTCATCGTTTCCTCCCTGCCGTCGTTCCGCCCCGAGCCCGGCCGGCCCGCGCTGCCGCCTCACGCGATCCCCTCCTCGGCCCCGCGCCGCTCTCCTCACCGCGCCCCGTGTCACCTCCTTCTCCCGAGCCGCCGCTGGCCGTCTTCCACAGCGGCGCAGTTCCGCTGCTCTAAGCGCCTCTGCCTCGCCGGCACAGCGCCAGCCGTCTCCGCGGCGCCCTCTCCCTGGCCACGCAGTCACCATCCGGCCCCGAGCTCTGCGCCTTCCCCTCCGTCGGCAGCCTCTCTGCTTCGCCGCTCCGCCACAGGACCTCGCCAGGCCCGCACCTCCTCTTCGGCCGCCCTGCAGCGCCTCAGCGCCTCGCACGACCCCTCGGCGCCCTTCCGTCTGTGCCAGCCTCGCCTCGAATCCCGCCTCCCTGCATCCGGTCGTCATCGCCGCCGCACGTCGCCCTCGTCTGTCCCAGCTTCCTCCTCGAGCTCAAGCCCGTGCTCCCCGTGGCCTCTCTGCATCGACCCTCCATGGGTCGCCTCCGGTTGCGTTCCCTGTAGCGCGTGTCCTCCTACAGGCGAGCTCGTCCGTGTTGGGTTCTTGCAGCGACACACCGCCCTCCCCTCGTGTCAAGTCCGGCCGTCCTTCTCCTAGCCGCGTGTGTGCCCTGGTGCCTTTCGCTATTCAGTGCCGATCCTGTTGCGTGTATTGTTGTGTGGTGGTACTCTGGAGACAAGAATACGGTGTGGGGCTAAAGACAAGATCGGCCAAGAACAAGATGTAAGGACTACCGACAAGATCTCCGAGCCCGATGAACCACGTCAAGAACCCGCGTGCTCCGAAGACCGTACCGTACCCGGTGGCTCTAGACGAACCCTCTACAAGATCTTCGGCACGGAAACCCCGATGCCTTCGACACGGCGATGATGACGTCATGAACCCGATGGCCGAGACGTTGAAGACCCGATCCCGGATTCGAAGTCTAAACCCTAACACTGGCTTCACGCTCTCCTTCACGGATGCAAGACCCCTTCCCGGAGGTGAAGACCGATCCGGCCGAGACCGACCCCGTCGAACCCCTAACCAAGATCGCCGATACCCATGTGTGATCCTTTTTCCTCGAAGCCCTATTTTTATAGATGACCATATATCTTGTTGCATATTAATTGATCATATTGCATACATCTTGTGTAGTTGGGGGTGTTTCAACGATTCACCTAAATTAAATACGGAGGCTATATGCGGGCTAATCTAGTCTTAGTTTGTCTTCATTTAAAATTGCATAGCGGACCGATCCATGTTTCGCCTTATTAAAATAACATTTAAATTGTGGGGTATCTAAATAACTTGAACCATCTAAATAATTGTCGGGACCCCGGTTCCGCTTAATGTGGCCTAGTTGCATCGCATCTTTGCCATGACATACATCATACATGCATCATGCCCGATCTTCTGCCGTAGTATTAAATAGTGCATTCGGTGTTTTCTTCTAGTGCTTTGCTTCTTCACGGATTAGGCCGATGAGTTGATGTGAGTATCGACCTGATCTTCGGATGAACCTTCAGCAATGTTTTCAGGCGAGCACCTCCCCCTTTCTACCTATCTTACTTTTATAGTATTTATTCCTCCCTGTTGATCTATTGCTATCTGTGTTGCGATGCTCTAGTTTTCGTACCCGTGATATCCCTTGCAGCCTTATATTGCCTTGGACACATCCCATTACCTGTTGATTGGTAGATAATTGGACTTGCGTGTCGTAGTCGCTTGCTCAAGTGCTAATGTGTGTCGTCAAGTACCACAGTTGTTGGAGTACTGCCGCATGTTTAATGTTGGAGATGATCATGGATTTAATTATTGTTTAATAACTAAAATTGAAAGTAGGTAAATGCAGAGGCACCGGTGGGTAATAGACAATATTTGGTTTTTAACCGCTCACTGGTGTTCCGTAGGACCCCGAGTTCTTGACACCTGTTCCGAGATCGAGCGCGCTAACCACAGGTGGGGTGTGTGGGCACCCCCATCGATTAGTACCTGATTTCAAAGTACTGTGCCGGGGGCCACAAGTAGTTTGGGGCTTTATTACTATTCTGTACTTATGCCATGCTTTACTGCTTTATTTAAAATTGTGCGATGTACTGCACCTGTACTGTTTAGGATTGCGGAGTGTTTTCGCGGTATCGACAAGCCTAGTCACACTTTCGGGTTCCCAGCCGTTTACAGCCATTGACGCAAACCCTGAGTCCGTCTCGGAGACCGGCCGACTTTGTTGCGGGTAGCTTAGTGGGGTGGCCCCCATGTACTTGCTTTGGGTCTGGGAAACGTCATGACTTAGGCCCCGCCGACATACCGATGGGTGTATGTTAACTGATCTGGCAAAAAGGGTCGAAGTGCGTGTGGATACTTTGGTGCACCCCTGCAGGGTTAAATCTTTTCGAAAAGCCGTGTCCGCGGTTATGGACGACTTGGAGCACAGTTCTCGATCATAGACAACTATAACTAAAGTTTACTGTTATAAATTGACTTGTCTCCGATATGACTAGTAACCAGCTTCACTGCAACGGAATGGCTAAATAAAAGTACCAACAACTGCTGGGTTTGGGATATCTCATGCTAATTGTATCTGACTAGTAAGTGTTGCAACCACAACGGAATGGTTAACTAAAACTGCCCATTGCTTATTATATCAGGATGACTCATGCTATCTATATTTGGCTAGTAATTGCCACCACTATAACGGAATGAATAAAACTGCCAACTGTGTGAGTTCCTCGGTTGACTTCCTCGTTTGGTCTCGAGGGGGAAAATACCAGGATGGGTATGTTTGGTGGTAGAATCAGGTTGGTTCCGAATAGGTCTTTCTTATCCCTCTCTGATAGCCGACAGTTATCTCGAGTCTCTATAGGTTGTTTAGTGCATGCCGCGCTGCCGCTCAGTCCACCAAACCTATGTAGGCGAGGACCGCCGAATTCTAGTCTCGCCGTGTACTGGCCTCAGTACTGACCGCTCTCTCTTTTTCCTTTGCCCTTTGTCGGCACCCCTTTTGTTTAAGCAGGTTTTGAGATCGACGTCGTTAGCAGGGTTACCCTTCCGGCTTGGCCTGGGAAGGGTTATGGACGCCATTGGTTATTCTTTAGGGCTCTTAGCCCAATTTGCATCTTGTCCGTACTCGGATGTTGTATCATTTTCAAGGTGATTTGGATCTTTGTTCTGTAGATCTGTATTCTTGACTCATGGAGTCATGTTGTATATATATATATATCTGTTCTGTGGGTTACATCGTGGACTATTGTGTAATGATATCACTTCGTTTTCCACCCGCACGAAAGTGCCTGGTGGGCACCTTTGAATCGTTTCTATGCGGGTTTGGCGGGAATCGCTGAAACTTGCATAGGGCCGATTGCGAGGGTGTTACAGAGACCACATCTGGAGTCACTGGATGAGTGTTCTTTTCACAAACCACATATGGATCCACCATTGTCATTGAAATGCAGGTTCTCTTCAACGACCACACATGGATCCACCAGTGTCATTGCATGTGTGTTCTTTTTACTAACAACAACTGGAGTCATTTCATCACTATTCTTTTCATAGACCACATCTGGATCCACCAGTGTCATTGAAATGTGTGTTCTCTTTAGAGACCACACATGGATCCACCAGTGTCATTGCATGTGTGTTATTTTTACTAACAACAACAAGAGTCATTGCATGTGTGTTATTTTCACAATCCACATATGGATCCACCAGTGTCATTGCATGTGTGCTCTTCTCATTAACCACAGCTAGTCATTGCATGTGTGTTCTTCTCACAAACCACATATGGATCCACCATTTTCAATGAAATGTGTGTTCTTTCATTAACCACTCCTGGAGTCATTTCATGACTATTCTTTTCACAGACCACGTATGGATCCACCAGTGTCATTGCATGTGTGTTCTCTTTAGAGACCACACATGGATCCACCAGTGTCATTGCATGTGGTTCCACCAGAGTTCATTGCATGTGTGTTCTTTTCACAATCCACCTGTGGATCCACCAGTGTCATTGCATGTGTGTTCTTCTCATTAAACACATCTAGAGTCATTGCATGTGTGTCCTTTTCACAGACCACATATGGAACGACCAATGTCATTGTATGTGTGTTCTTCTCAGAGACCACATCTGGAGTCAATGGATGAGTGTTCTTTTCACAAACCACATATGGATCCACCATTGTCATTGAAATGTGTGTTCTCTTCAGAGACCACACATGTATCCACCAGTGTCATTGCGTGTGTGTTCTTTTTACTAACAACAACTAGAGTCATTGCATGTGTGTTCTATTCACAATCCACCTATGGATCCACCAGTGCCATTACATGTATGTTCTTCTCATTAACCACATCAAGAGTCATTGCATGTGTGGTCTCTTCAGAGACCACACATGGATCCACCAGTGTAATTGCATGTGTGTATTCTTTCGTTAACCACATCTGGAGTCATTTCATGACTATTATTTTCACAGACCACATCTGGATCCACTAGTGTCATTGAAATGTGTGTTCTCTTCAGAGACCACACATGGATCCACCAGTGTCATTGCATATGTGTTCTTTTTACTAACAACAACTAGAGTCATTGTATGTGTGTTATTTTCACAATCCACATATGGATCCACCATTGTTATTGCATGTGTGTTTTTCTCATTAACCACAGCTTGAGTCATTGCATGTGTGTTCTTTTCACAAACCACATATGGATCCACCATTGTCATTGAAATCTGTATTCTTTCATTAACCACACCTGGAGTCATTTCATGACCACATATGGATACAACAGAGTTCATTGCATGTGTGTTCTCTTCACAGACCACACATGGATCCACCAGTGTCATTGCATTTGGTTCCACCAGAGTTCATTGCATGTGTGTACTTTTCACAATCCACCTATGGATCCACTAGTGTCATTGCATGTGTGTTATTCTCATTAACCATAGCTAGAGTCATTGCATGTGTGTTCTTTTCACAGACCACATATGGAACCACCAGTGTCATTGCATGTGTGCTCTTCTCAGAGACCACATCTGGAGTCACTGGATGAGTGTTCTTTTCACAAACCACATATGGATCCATCATTGTCATTGAAATGTGTGTTCTCTTCAGCGACCACACATGGATCCACCAGTGTCATTGCATGTGTGTTCTTTTTACTAACAACAACTAGAGTCATTTCATCACTATTCTTTTCATAGACCACATCTGGATCCACCAGTGTCATTGAAATGTGTGTTCTCTTTAGAGACCACACATGGATCCACTAGCGTCATTGCATGTGTGTTATTTTTACTAACAACAACTAGAGTCATTGCATGTGTGTTATTTTCACAATGCATATATGGATCCACCAGTCTCATTGCATGTGTGGTCTTCTCATTAACCACAACTAGAGTCATTGCATGTGTGTTCTTTTCACAAACCACATATGGTCCCACCATTGTCAATGAAATTTGTGTTCTTTCATTAACCACACCTGGAGTCATTTTATGACTATTCTTTTCACAGACCACATATGGACCCACCAGTGTCATTGCATGTGTGTTCTCTTCAGAGACCACACATGGATCCACCAGTGTCATTGCATGTGGTTCCACCAGAGTTCATTGCATGTGTGTTCTTTTCACAAACCACCTATGGATCCACCAGTATCATTGCATGTGTGTTATTCTCATTAACCACAGCTAGAGTCATTGCATGTGTGTTCTTTTCACAGACCACATATGGAACCACCATTGTCATTGAAATGTGTATTCTTTCATTAACCACATTTGGAGTCATTTCATGACTGTTCTTTTCAAAGACCACATATGGATCCACCAGTGTCATTGAAATGTGTGTTCTCTTCAGAGACCACACATGGATCCACCAGTGTCATTGCATGTGTGTTCTTTTTACTAACAACAACTAGAGTTATTGCATGTGTGTTATTTTCACAATCCACATGTGGATCCACCAGTGTCATTGCATGTGTGTTCTTCTCATTAACCACAGCTAGAGTCATTGCATGTGTGTTCTTTTCACAAACCACATATGGATCCACCATTGACATTGAAATCTGTATTCTTTCATTAACCACACCTGGAGTCATTTCATGACTATTCTTTTCACAGACCACATATGGATACACCAGAGTTCATTGCATGCGTGTTCTCTTCACAGACCACACATGGATCCAACAGTGTAATTGCATTTGGTTCCACCAGAGTTCATTGCATGTGTGTACTTTTCACAATCCACCTATGGATCCACTAGTGTCATTGCATGTGTTGTATTCTCATTAACCATAGCTAGAGTCATTGCATGTGTGTTCTTTTCACAGACCACGTATGGAACCACCAGTGTCATTGCATGTGTGCTCTTCTCGGAGACCACATCTGGAGTCACTAGATGAGTGTTCTTTTCACAAACCACATATGGATACACCATTGTAATTGAAATGCGTGTTCTCTTCAGCGACCACACATGGATCCACCAGTGTCATTGCATGTGTGTTCTTTTTACTAACAACAACAGGAGTCATTTCATCACTATTCTTTTCATAGACCACATCTGGTGTGTTCTCTTTAGAGACCACACATGGATCCACCAGTGTCATTGCATATGTGTTCTTTTTACTAACAACAACTAGAGTCATTGAATGTGTGTTATTTTCACAATCCACATATGGATGCACCAGTGTCATTGCATGTGTGTTCTTCTCATTAACCACAGCTAGAGTCATTGCATGTGTGTTCTTTTTACAAACCACATATGGATCCACCATTGTCATTGAAATCCGTATTCTTTCATTAACCACACCTGGAGTCATTTCATGACCACATATGGATACAACAGAGTTCATTGCATGTGTGTTCTCTTCACAGACCACACATGCATCCACCAGTGTCATTGCATGTGGTTCCACCAGAGTTCATTGCATGTGTGTTCTTTTCACAATACACCTATGGATCCACCAGTGTCATTGCATGTCTGTTCTTCTCATTAAACACATCTAGAGTCATTGCATGTATGTCCTTTTCACAGACCACATATGGAACGACCAATGTCATTGTATGTGTGTTCTTCTCAGAGACCACATCTGGAGTCAATGGATGAATGTTCTTTTCACAAACCATATATGGATCCACCATTGTCATTGAAATGTGTGTTCTCTTCAGAGACCACACATGTATCCACCAGTATCATTGCATGTGTGTTCTTTTTACTAACAACAACTAGAATCATTGCATGTGTGTTCTTTTCACAATCCACCTATGGATCCACCAGTGCCATTACATGTATGTTCTTCTCATTAACCACATCTAGAGTCATTCGATGTGTGTTCTCTTCAGACACCACACATGGATCCACCAGTGTAATTGCATGAGTGTATTCTTTCGTTAACCACATCTGGAGTCATTTCATGACTATTCTTTTCACAGACCACATCTGGATCCACCAGTGTCATTGAAATGTGTGTTCTCTTCAGAGACCACACATGGATCCACCAGTGTCATTGCATATGTGTTCTTTTTACTAACAACAACTAGAGTCATTGCATGTGTGTTATTTTCACAATCCACATATGGATCCACCAGTGTCATTGCATGTGTGTTCTTCTCATTAACCACAGCTAGAGTCATTGCATGTGTGTTCTTTTCAAAAACCACATATGGATCCACCATTGTCATTGAAATCTGTATTCTTTCATTAACCACACCTGGAGTCATTTCATGACCACATATGGATACAATAGAGTTCATTGCATGTGTGTTCTCTTCACAGACCACACATGGATCCACCAGTGTCATTGCATTTGGTTCCACCAGTGTCATTGCATCTGGTTCCACCAGAGTTCATTGCATGTGTGTACTTTTCACAATCCACCTATGGATCCACTAGTGTCATTGCCTGTGTGTTATTCTCATTAACCACAGCTAGAGTCATTGCATGTGTGTTCTTTTCACAGACCACATATGGAACCACCAGTGTCATTGCATGTGTGCTCTTCTCACAGACCACATCTGGAGTCACTTGATGAGTGTTCTTTTCACAAACCACATATGGATCCACCATTGTCATTGAAATGTGTGTTCTCTTCAGCGACCACACATGGATCCACCAGTGTCATTGCATGTCTGTTCTTTTTACTAATAACAACTGGAGTCATTTCATCACTATTCTTTTCATAGACCACATTTGGATCCACCAGTGTCATTGAAATGTGTGTTCTCTTTAGAGACCACACATGGATCCACAAGTGTCATTGCATATGTGTTATTTTTACTAACAACAACTAGAGCCATTGCATGTGTGTTATTTTCACAATCCATATATGGATCCACCAGTGTCGTTGCATGTGTGGTCTTGTCATTAACCACAGCTAGAGTCGTTGCATGTGTGTTCTTTTCACAAACCACATATGGATCCACCATTGTCAATGAAATGTGTGTTCTTTCATTAACAACACCTGGAGTCATTTCATGACTATTATTTTCACAGACCACATATGGATCCACCAGTGTCATTGCATGTGTGTTCTCTTCAGAGACCACACATGGATCCACCAGTGTCATTGCATGTGGTTCCACCAGAGTTCATTGCATGTGTGTTCTTTTCACAATCCACCTATGGATCCACCAGTATCATTGAATGTGTGTTCTTCTCATTAACCACAGCTAGAGTCATTGCATGTGTGTTCTTTTCACAGACTACTTATGGAACCACCATTGTCATTGAAATGTGTATTCTTTCATTAACCACATTTGGAGTCATTTCGTGACTGTTCTTTTCAAAGACCACATATGGATCCACCAGTGTCATTGAAATGTGTGTTCTCTTCAGAGACCACACATGGATCCACCAGTGTCATTGCATGTGTGTTCTTTTTACTAACAACAACTAGAGTTATTGCATGTGTGTTATTCTCATTAACCACAGCTAGAGTCATTGCATGTGTGTTCTTTTCACAAACCACATATGGATCCACCATTGTCATTGAAATTTGTATTCTTTCATTAACCACACCTGGAGTCATTTCATGACTATTATTTTCACAGACCACATATGGATACACCAGAGTTCATTGCATGCGTGTTCTCTTCACAGACCACACATGGATCCAACAGTGTCATTGCATTTGGTTCCACCAGAGTTCATTGCATGTGTGTACTTTTCACAATCCACCTATGGATCCACTAGTGTCATTGCATGTGTGTTATTCTCATTAACCATAGCTAGAGTCATTGCATGTGTGTTCTTTTCACAGACCACATATGGATCCACCATTGTCATTGAAATGCGTGTTCTCTTCAGCGACCACACATGGATCCACCATTGTCATTGCATGTGTGTTCTTTTTACTAACAACAACTGGAGTCATTTCATCACTATTCTTTTCATAAACCACATCTGGATCCACCAGTGTCATTGAAATGTGTGTTCTCTTTGGAGACCACACATGGATCCACCAGTGTCATTGCATGTGTGTTATTTTTACTAACAACAACAAGAGTCATTGCATGTGTGTTATTTTCACAATCCACATATGGATCCACCAGTGTCATTGCATGTGTGTTCTTCTCATTAACCACAGCTAATCATTACATGTGTGTTCTTCTCACAAACCACATATGGATCCACCATTTTCGATGAAATGTGTGTTCTTTCATTAACCACACCTGGAGTCATTTCATGACTATTCTTTTCACAGACCACATATGGATCCACCAGTGGCATTGCATGTGTGTTCTCTTCAGAGACCACACATGGATCCACAAGTGTCATTGCATGTGGTTCCACCAGAGTTCATTGCATGTGTGTTCTTTTCACAATCCACCAATGGATCCACCAGTGTCATTGCATGTGTGTCCTTTTCACAGACCACATATGGAACGACCAATGTCATTGTATGTGTATTCTTCTCAGAGACCACATCTGGAGTCAATGGATGAGTGTTCTTTTCACAAACCACATATGGATCCACCATTGTCATTGAAATGTGTGTTCTCTTCAGAGACCACACATGTATCCACCAGTGTCATTGCATGTGTGTTCTTTTTACTAACAACAACTAGAGTCATTGCATGTGTGTTCTTTTCACAATCCACCTATGGATCCACCAGTGCCATTACATGTATGTTCTTCTCATTAACCACATCTCGAGTCATTGCATGTGTGTTCTCTTCAGAGACCACACATGGATCCACCAGTGTAATTGTATGTGTGTATTCTTTCGTTAACCACATCTGGAGTCATTTCATGACTATTCTTTTCACAGACCACATCTGGATCCACCAGTGTCATTGAAATGTGTGTTCTCTTCAGAGACCACACATGGATCCACCAGTGTCATTGCATATGTGTTCTATTTACTAAAAACAACTAGAGTCATTGCATGTGTGTTATTTTCACAATCCACATATGGATCCACGAGTGTCATTGCATGTGTGTTCTTCTCATTAACCACAGCTAGAGTCATTGCATGTGTGTTCTTTTCACAGACCACACATGGATCCACCAGTGTCATTGCATTTGGTTCCACCAGAGTTCATTGCGTGTGTGTACTTTTCACAATCCACCTATGGATCCACTAGTGTCATTGTATGTGTGTTATTCTCATTAACCATAGCTAGAGTCATTGCATGTGTGTTCTTTTCACAGACCTATGGAACCACCAGTGTCATTGCATGTGTGCTCTTCTCAGAGACCACATCTGGAGTCACTGGATGAGTGTTCTTTTCACAAACCACATATGGATACACCATTGTCATTAAAATGTGTGTTCTCTTCAGCGACCACACATGGATCCACCAGTGTCATTGCATGTGTGTTCTTTTTACTAACAACAACTGGAGTCATTTCATCACTATTCGTTTCATAGACCACATCTGGATCCACCACTGTCATTGAAATGTGTGTTCTCTATAGAGACCACACATGGATCCACCAGTGTCATTGCATGTGTGTTATTTTTACTAACAACAACTAGAGTCATTGCGTGTGTGTTATTTTCACAATCCATATATGGATCCACCAGTGTCATTGCATGTGTGGTCTTCTGATTAACCACACCTAGAGTCATTGCATGTGTGTTCTTTTCACAAACCACATATGGATCCACCATTGTCAATGAAATGTGTGTTCTTTCATTAACAACACCTGGAGTCATTTCATGACTCTTCTTTTCACAGACCACATATGGATCCACCAATGTCATTGCATGTGTGTTCTCTTCAGACACCACACATGGATCCACTAGTGTCATTGCATGTGGTTCCACCAGAGTTCATTGCATGTGTGTTCTTTTCATAATCCACCTATGGATCCACCAGTGTCATTGCATGTGTGTTCTTCTCATTAAACACATCTAGAGTCATTGCATGTGTGTTCTTTTCACATACCACATATGGAACGACCAATGTCATTGTATGTGTGTTCTTCTTAGAGACCACATCTGGAGTCAATGGATGAGTGTTATTTTCACAAACCACATATGGATCCACCATTGTCATTGAAATGTGTGTTCTCTTCAGAGACCGCGCATGTATCCACCAGTGTCATTGCATGTGTGTTCTTTTTACTAACAACAATTCGAGTCATTGAATGTGTGTTCTTTTCACAATCCACCTATGGATCCACCAGTGCCATTACATGTATGTTCTTCTCATTAACCACATCTAGAGTCATTGCATGTGTGTTCTCTTCAGAGACCACACATGGATCCACCAGTGTAATTGCATGTGTGTATTCTTTCATTAACCACATCTGGAGTCATTTCATGACTATTCTTTTCACATACCACATCTGGATCCACCAGTGTCATTGAAATGTGTGTTCTCTTCAGAGACCACACATGGATCCACAAGTGTTATTGCATATCTGTTCTTTTTACTAACAACAACTAGAGTCATTGCATGTGTGTTATTTTCACAATCCATATATGGATCCACCAGTGTCATTGCATGTGTGGTCTTCTCATTAACCACAACTAGAGTCATTGCATGTGTGTTCTTTTCACAAACCACATATGGATCCACCATTACCAATGAAATGTGTGTTCTTTCATTAACCACACCTGGAGTCATTCCATGACTATTCTTTTCACAGACCACATATGGATCAACCAGTGTCATTGCATGTGTGTTCTCTTCAAAGACCACACATGGATCCACCAGTGTCATTGCATGTGGTTCCACCAGAGTTCATTGCATGTGTGTTCTTTTCACAATCCACCTATGGATCCACCAGTATCATTGAATGTGTGTTCTTCTCATTAACCACAGCTAGAGTCATTGCATGCGTGTTCTTTTCACAGACTACATATGGAACCACCATTGTCATTGAAATGTGTATTCTTTCATTAACCACATTTGGAGTCATTTCATGACTGTTCTTTTCAAAGCCCACATATGGATCCACCAATGTCATTGAAATGTGTGTTCTCTTCAGAGACCACACATGGATCCACCAGTGTCATTGCATGCGTGTTCTTTTACTAACAACAACTAGAGTCATTGCATGTGTGTTCTTTTCACAATCCACCTATGGATCCACTAGTGTCATTGCATGTATGTTCTTCTCATTAACCACATCTAGAGTCATTCCATGTGTGTTCTCTACAGAGACCACACATGGATTCACCAGTGTCATTGCATGTGTGTTCTTTTTACTAACAACAACTGGAGTCATTTCATGACTATTCTTTTCACAGACCACATCTGGATCCACCAGTGTCATTGAAATGTGTGTTCTCTTTAGAGACCACACATGGATCCACCAGTGTTATTGCATGTGTGTTCTTTTTACTAACAACTAGAGTCATTGCATGTGTGTTATTTTCACAATCCACATATGGATCCACCAGTGTCAATGCATATGTGTTCTTCTCATTAACCACAACTAGAGTCATTGCATGTGTGTTCTTTTCACAAACAACATATGTATCCACCCTTGTCAATGAAATGTGTGTTCTTTAATTTACCACACCTGGAGTCATTTCATGACTATTCTTTTCACATACCACATTTGGATCCACCAGTATCATTGCATATGTGTTCTCCTCACATACCACACATGGATCCACTAGTGTCATTGCATGTGGTACAACTAGAGTCATTGCATGTGTGTTATTTTCACAATCCACCTATGGATCCACTAGTGTCATCGCATGTGTGTTCTTCTCATTAACCACAACTAGAGTCATTGCATGTGTCTTCTTTCCATAGACCACATATGGAACCACCATTGTCATTGAAATGTTTATTCTTTCATTAACCACATCTGGAGTCATTTCATGACTGTTCTTTTCAAAGACCACATATTGATCCACCAGTGTCATTGAAATGTGTGTTCTATTACGAGACCACACATGGATCCACCAGTGTCATTGCATGTGTGTTCTTTTTATTAACAACAACTAGAGTTATTGCATGTGTGTTACTTTCACAATCCACATATGGATCCACCAGTGTTATTGCATGTGTGTTCTTCTCATTAACCACAGCTAGAGTCATTGCATGTGTGTTCTTTTCACAAACCACATATGGATCCACCATTGTCATGGAAATGTGTATTCTTTAATTAACCACACCTGGAGTCATTTCATGACTATTCTTTTTACAGACCACATATGGATCCACCAGAGTTCATTGCATGTGTATTCTCTTCCTAGACCACACATGGATCCACCAGTGTCATTGCATGTGGTTCTTTTTACTAACAATTGTAGGGGTTCCGCGTATGAAAACAATAAACTTTTACCCAACGCCCCTGAACCCCTGATGTTGCTAGGACCAATCTATTAGTAATACAGTAACGGGAGGGGATTTTCGCGAACTTACCCTTAAAGACCGAAAAGCGTTGTCAACGCTCAGGAGAGCGTGGTTGATGTAGACGAGCCGAAGCCGACCTCAAGGTCGTGATGAAGTCCTTGCGCTCCTTTGGCTCCAAAGACAGAGTTCCTCAAGTGCGACACCTCGCAGGGAGTTACACATGTCCGGTGCCTAACGATGACTGCCGCTTCCCTGATCCAGCAGCAGTTGCGGAAGTAGAGCTCTTGGATCAGAATCCCGCAGCGCGACGACGCTCCGCGGTGAAGATGTCTCTCGTTCGCATAGTCCAAACTTGGGACCATGGTCAGGATAGAGAGAGAATATCAATTGGACGTCTCCCCAAAAGTGATAAGACCTTTATTGAATATTGTATGTATTTATCTGGCCAAATACCCCCACTATATATAGGGGGAGGTGAGGTACTACATCCCTCAAAGTCCCGGGGTGGGACTAAAGCAGAGGAGGGGGAGGGGCAGGCCACCGACCGGCCCTAGTGCGCCCCACGCAGGGGGGCTAGGCCCAGCCGGCTAACCCCTTGTCCCTTCTCTCTCTCTCCTTTCCCTAATGGGCCCTCTCCCCTCCGGGAATTGGCCCATTAAGCCTTTTGACCTTTTAAATTGATTTTCTCTGTATTAAATAATTATGAATAAATGATTAAATCAATATTTAACATTCATTCACATATTATTCAACCTCCATGGCTATGAAACACTTCCACCTCCACTCCGGACATCCTCCGGACTTATCGAAACCCTTTCAGTTTTCTCTCTACTATTCTTCGGTGATTCTACCGATCCTATAAACACTCTCTAAGCATCATCAAGCCCTTAAGCTTGATACCCCACGGTTCGGGAACACTCCATACATGGTCGGGACACTCCCGCACCAATGATCGACAGAGGGACATGGATGGCCATGTGACCCCTGTGCGTTCCACGAAGATCTTTCATCATTTGAACCGGGACAGTCGTGTCTTATTCCCTTTGTCTCTCGATACTTGCATTGCCCGAGATCTGATCAATTACACCACCATGTTGTGTTCAATCTCGTTACCAAACAATGCTACTTGACTCGTTCCGACAAGTGATATCCCTGTGATCAAATCATACGTTGCGCATCTATTGGATATAACCTCTCTGAGTGGGCCCTTGAGTATCTTTCCGTCACATGGACGGACAAATCCCGCTCTTGACATATATTGCCTCTACGGTTTCCTCCGAGTACCTGAACACGCCTTTATAACCACTGTATTACCAAGTGGCGCTTGATGTTATCTAAGCACTCTCGGGAGACAGTGATTGATATAGCCTCACGGTCTAAGGAATAGTCTACAAGGATCCATTTCTAATCATTGCAACTTGAACTTCGTGACATGATTGGGTCACGTGTTTAGGTTGGGTATTGGTTCATCATCTCATTCTCAGAATGAGTTGACTCCATTTCCAACTGGCATAAATGCCACATGATTAGGAAACATGATCATCTGTTGACCAATGAACCAGTGACTAGAGTTTCACTAGGAACCCCTAGTTGTTTGTATATCACACGTGTATTGATGTTTCCACTCAATACATTTATAGCATGATATAAAACTTAATCATAAACTACATGAAATATGATAATAGTCCTTATTACTATTTTTCTCTAGGGCATATTTCCAACAGTCTTCCACTTGCACTAGAGTACAAATACGCTAGCTGCATTTGTTCTTAATCATTGGCACCATATATCTGGTACCCTGAACACGCTTGCTCATGGAAGAGGTTGAGTCTTGGGCATGTACCTTACACTCCCAAATCCTTTGCAACTTACTAATTGTTGGAGATATGCCCTAGAGGCAATAATAAATGTAGTTATTATTATATCTTTGTGTTTATGATAAATGTTTACATTCATGCTATAATAGTATTAACAAGGAAACATTAATACTTGTGTGATTTGTAAACTTAATTTGAAGTCCCTAGTAAAGCCTCTATATAATACTAGCTTGTTGGTTAATAGATGATTATGGTTTCCCTATCATGAACATTGAGATGTTATTAACAACAAGATCATATCGTTAGGAGAATGATTGGTGGACATACTCCTATAGATAAGCGTAGCATAAAGATCAAGTCATTTTAATAGTTCAATTGCTATATGCTTTCTGATACATAGTTATCTAATTCCTTCGACCATGAGATCATGCATATCACCTTTACCGGATGGATGCTTTGATAACATCAAACACCACACCGTAACTGGGTGGCTATAAAGGTGGCATTGAGTGTTCAAAAAGTATTGGTTGAAACACATGGATCAAGAGTGGGATTTGTCCATCCATATGACGGATAGATATACTCTGGGCCCTCTCGGTGAAATGTCATCCAATTAGCTTGCTAGCATGTGACTGGCTCACAAGGGATCACATATCACGGGAACGAGAAAAGAGTACTTATCAGTAACGAGGTTGAACTAGGTATGCAGAGATACCGACGATCATAACCTCAGATAAGTAAACTATCGTGAGACAAAGGGAAATTGATATCGTATGTAAGTGGTTCATTCGATCACAAAGTAATCGTAGAAATATGTGGGAGCCATATGAATTTCCAGATTCCTCTATTGGTTATTGTTCGGAGAAGTGTCTCGATCATGTCCGCATAATTCACGAACCGTAGGGAGACACACTTAAGGATTCGACGTTGTTTGAGTAGTTATGGAATGATGAGAAAGAGACCGAATGTTGTTCGGAGTCTCGAATGGGATTCGGGATATCACGAGGAGATCCGGAATGGTCCGGAGAATAAGATTCATATAAGGAAAGTCCCGTTTCGGAGTTGGGGAATGGTTCCGGTGTTTTCATCGGGAACATTCTAGAAGGTTCCGGAATGTCCGGCACTCCAGGGGGGAAGGGTACATGAATGTGTCGTTGTAAGTTGGAATGATTTCATCATGTACTAGGTGTCTTTGCTGTCCAAAATAAAGGGTTTATTCAAATCCTAATTTGAAAAGTCAAACGGCTAGTTTGAAAGTCAAACGGCAAGTTTTGGAAAGAGGAGGAGGAGTGGGAAACCGAGTTGGGGAGGGATTCGCTCCTCCAACCGCCGGCCCACCTCCAAGCCGAGTTGGGGAGGGACTCCCCTCCCCTTGGCCGCGCCTCCCACCTATAAAGGGAGGGGCAGGGCTGCCCCTCCTAGTACACAAGTCCCTCTCCTCTAAACCTAAACCCTAGCCACAGCCTAGGGATTTCTCCCAAGCCGTCAAGTTAGAGCTTCTAATTGCCCTAGCCTCCGGTTTAGAGCCTTCTAATTGGTGTGTCTAAACCCTAGATCACCAAAGCTCTCTCATACTCCACCATACTCGCTCCGGCTTAAGGCGAAGCCCTGCGAGATCTCCCCTCTACTTCCGGTACCACGCCGTTGTGCTGCCGAAATCGCGAGGAGAGTGCTACAACCTCCGCTGCCTGCTGGAACAAGGGAGAGGAAGGTCTTCGTCGAGTACCGAACGTGTGACCGACTGCGGGAGCGCTGCCGGAACACAGCGCCGGAAGGATCGTCTACGCGATCTTGAGATCGGAAAGAGTACGACTACATCACCCACGAGAATCCGCTCTCGTTAAACACTTTGGAATCTTCGAGGGTGAGTTATTCCATCGACTCGTTGCTACAATCTAGTAGATAGATCTTGGCTTGTTTGTTTGTATGCGGTAGAAAATTTTTGTTTTCCATGCTACGAAACCCTACAGTGGTATCAGAGCCGTGTCTATATGTAGATCTGTTGCACGAGTAGAACACAATGGTCATTGTGGGCGTTGATGCTTTTATTGTCGATTGCTTCTTGTGTACTTTGCATCTTGCGGGATGTTGGGATGAAGCGGCCCGGGCTAACCTTACATGACATCGTTCATGAGACTTGCTCCACGCTTGACATGCAACTTGTATTGCATAAGTGGCTTTGCGGGTGCCTGTTTCTCCCAGCATAGTGGAGATCCAATTTACAACGGGTGATTAACAATACTAGTATCAATGTTGTGGTTCTTGTTCGTAAGTTAGAACGACACTTATTGAAAGCCCCAAACCACGTAAAATATGCAAAGAAAGTAGAGGCGTCTAACTTTGTTTTGCAGGGGTGTGCAGTGATGTGATATGGCCATGATTGTGATTATATTTGATGTATGCAATGTTCCTTATTGTAAGTTGGCAACCGGCAGGAGCCATATGGTTGTCTTTAATTTATGTTAAGACCCGCGTGTCTATTCAAAGTAGTTGTAATAGTTGAAGCCGGTGGATGACAACCATGGAGAAGCGTCATTGACCTTGATGCAATGCCGGTGATGATGGAGATCATGTTCGTGCTTGAAGATGGAGATCGGAAGCACAAAGAAGAAAGGCCATATCATATCACATATTATGAATTGCATGTGATGTTAATCCTTTATGCATCTTGTATTGCTTAGTAGACGACGGTAGCATTATAAGATGATCCCTCATGCACATAAATTTCAAGTTCTAAAGTGTTCACCCTTAGTATGCACCATTGCTAAAGCTTGTTGTTTCGAAGCACCATGTGATGATCGGGTGTGTTAGATTCCGCAAGTGTATACAAAGTAAGCAAGCCAGATTTGCTTATGCGGAAGCTAAGGTTTGATCTTGACGAGCCTAGCATGTATAGACATGGTCTCAGGAACACGGATCGCCGAAAGGTAAAGCATGAATCATATAGTAGATATGATGAACATGTCGATTGTTCGCCATTGAAACTATATCAACTCTCGTGATGATCGGTTTTGATATGGTGGATTTGGTTCGTGTGATCACTAAAACAATGTGAGGGATGTTGTTTTGAGTGGGAGTTCACCTAGATTAAATTTTATTATTAATTTGAACTCAATTTGTCATAAACTTAGTCTAAACTATTGCAAATATGTTGTAGATCAATCGCAGCCCCTACCATCAATTTTAATGCGTTCCTAAAGAAAGAAAAGTTGAAAAACAATGGAAACAACTTCGCGGATTGGTTCCGCAATTTGAGGATTGTCCTCACAGCTGGTAATTTGACCTATGTGTTGGATGCACCGCTGGGTGACCCACCTGCAGCTGATGCTACCGATGAAGTAAAGAATGTTTACCTTGCTCGGAAGAATCAGTACTCCATAGTTCAGTGTGCTATCTTGTATGGTTTAGAATCGGAGCTTCAGAAAAGGTTTGTGAATTCAGACCCACATGATATTGTCCGTGATCTCAAATTGATCTTTGAGACTCACGCGGCGATTGAGAGTTATGAGGCTTCTGAAAAGTTCTTTAACTGCAAGATGGCAGAGGGCAGCTCCGTCAGTGAGCATGTGCTTAAGATGTCTGGGCACGCAAACAAACTTCAAAGCTTGGGTATAGTGATTCCTAATGCTTTGGGGATTTACCGTGTCCTCCAATCACTACCACCAAGTTACAAGAACTTTGTGATGAACTACAACATGCAGAACATGAACAAGCAGTTGCCAGAACTGTTTCCTATGTTAAAGTCTGCAGAAGTGGAGATCAAGAAAGAGCACCAAGTGTTGTTGGTCAATAAGACCACCAAATTCAATAAAGGCAAGTCTAAGCAGAAGGGACACTTCAAGAAGGGTGGCAAGAAAGTTGCCACACCGACGAAGAAAACCAAGGCTGGACCCAAGCCTGATACTGAGTGCTTTTACTGCAAAGGAGAAGGTCACTAGAAGCGGAATTGCCCAAAGTACTTGGCGGATTTGAAGAACGGCAACATCAAGAAGAAAGGTATATCTGATATACATGTTATTGATGTGTATCTCACTAGTATTCGTAGTAGTGCCTGGGTATTTGATACTGGTTCGGTTGCTCATATTTGTAACTCGAAACAGGAGCTGCAGAATAAACGGAAGCTAGTGAAGAACGAGGTGACGATGCGCGTGGGAAACGGATCAAAGGTTGATGTGATCGCGGTCGGCACGCTACCCCTTCATCTACCATCGGGATTAGTTTTATACTTAAATAATTGTTATTTGGTGCCTGCGTTGAGCATGAACATTATATCAGGATCTTGTTTATTGCGAGACGGTTACTTGTTTAAATCTGAGAATAATGGTTGTTCGATTTATATGAGTAATATGTTTTATGCACATGCACCTTTGATAGATGGTCTATTCTTATTGAATCTCGATAGTGGAAATACACATATTAATAACATTGAGGCTAAACGTTTGAATCGAGCGATAACTCGACCTATATGTGGCACTGTCGTCTTGGTCACATCGGAGTGAAGCGTATGAAGAAACTCCATTCCGATGGACTTCTTGAATCACTTGATTTTGAATCACTTGAAAGATGCGAAGCATGTCTGATGGGTAAAATGACTAAGACTCCATTTTCTGGTATGATGGAGCGAGCTACGAACTTACTAGAAATCATACATACCGATGTGTGTGGTCCAATGAGTGTAGCATCGCGCGGTGGTTATCGTTATGTTCTTACCTTCACGGATGACTTGAGTAGATATGGGTATATCTATTTCATGAAACATAAATCCGAAACTTTCGAGAAGTTTAAGGAATTTCAAAGTGAGGTAGAGAATCAACGTAACAAGAAGATTAAATTTCTACGTTCTGATCGTGGAGGTGAATATCTAAGTTACGAGTTTGGCGAGCATTTGAATAAATGCGGAATACTTTCACAATTGACACCGCCGGGAACACCACAGTGTAATGGTGTGTCTGAACGTCGTAATTGAACTCTCTTAGATATGGTTCGTTCTATGATGTCACTTACAGATTTACCGCTATCATTTTGGGGTTATGCATTAGATACAGCCGCATTCACTTTAAATAGGGCACCGTCTAAATCCGTTGAAACGACACCGTATGAATTATGGTTTGGGAAGAAACCTAAATTGTCGTTCCTTAAAGTTTGGGGATGCGAAGCCTATATAAAGAAGTTACAGCCGGACAAGCTTTAACCCAAAGCGGAAAAATGCGTCTTCATAGGATACCCGAAGGAAACTATTGGGTATACTTTCTATCATAGATCCGAAGGCAAAATCTTCGTTGCCAAGAATGGATCCTTTCTAGAGAAGGAATTTCTCTCGAAAGAAGTGACTGGAAGGAAAGTAGAACTCGACGAGGTTGTCGAACCTTCTCTCGAAATTGCGAGTAGCCCAGCACCGGAAGAAGTTCCTGTGGTGCCTGCACCAATTAGAGAGGAAGCTAATGATGATGATCATGAAACTTCGATCGAAGTTGCTACAGAGCCTCGCAGGTCAACGAGAACTCGTACCACTCTAGATTGGTATGATCCCGTTATGAGTGTCATGTTGGTGGACAACACCGATGACCCTGAGACATATGAGGAAGCAATGATGAGCCCAGATTCCAATAAATGGCAGGAAGCCATGAAATCCGAGATTGGATGCATGTACAAAAACCAAGTATGGACTTTGGTGGACTTACCGGATGGCCGGAAGGCTATCGAGAACAAATGGATTTTCAAGAAGAAAACAGATGCTGATGGTAATGTTACTGTCTATAAAGCTCGACTTGTCGCAAAAGGGTTTCGACAAATTCAAGGAGTTGACTACGATGAGACTTTCTCACCAGTAGCGAAGCTAAAGTCTGTGAGGATTATGTTAGCAATCGCTGCATATTATGATTATGAGATATGGAAGATGGATGTCAAAACAGCATTCCTCAATGGTGACATTGATGAAGAGTTGTATATGATGCAACCCAAAGGTTTTGTCGATCCTAAAGATGCTAACAAGGTATGCAAACTTCAACGGTCCATCTATGGATTGAAGCAAGCATCCCGAAGTTGGAATCAACGTTTTGATAAAGTAATCAAAAATTTTGGTTTTATACAAACTTATGGAGAAGCTTGTATTTACAAGAAAGTGAGTGGGAGCTCTGTAGCATTCTTAATACTATATGTGGATGACATATTGCTGATTGGGAATGATGTAGACCTTCTTAATAGTGTCAAGGAATATTTGAATAATAGTTTTTCAATGAAGGATCTTGGCGAAGCAGCTTACATATTAGGCATAAAGACTTATAGAGAGATCAAAACGCCAAATATCATTGTCACAGAGTACATATTTGGACAAAGTTCTAAAGAGGTTTGGAATGGAAGATAGCAAGAAAGGGTTCTTGCCCATGTTGCCCAATACGATCTTGAGTAAAACTCAGAGTCCGACATCGGCAGAAGATAGAGAAAGGATGAGTAAGACTCCCTATGCCTCAGCCATAGGATCTCTAATGTATGCCATGCTATGTACTAGACCCGACATTGCATATGCTGTTAGTTTGACTAGCAGATATCAAAGTGATCCAGGAGTGGATCATTGGACAGCGGTCAAAAACATCCTTAAGTACTTGAGAAGAACTAAGGATATGGTTCTTTCTTATGGAGGTGATGAACAGCTCGTTGTTAATGGTTACACCGACGCTAGTTGGAACACCGATCCGGATGATTCTAAATCACAATCTGGATACGTATTTATTTTGAATGGTGCAGCAGTTAGCTGGAGGAGTGCAAAGCAAAGCGTTGTGGCGAGATCTTCAACTGAATCGGAATACATGGCTGCTTTGGAGGCTTCACAATAAGCAATATGGATGAAAGAGTTCATTACAGAGCTGGGTGTGGTTCCTAGTGCGCTGGACCCAATGTCTATCTACTGTGATAACATGGGCGCCATAGCCAATGCGCAAGAACCAAGGTCACACAAGAAGCTGAAGCACATCAAGCTATGTTTTCACGCTATTCGAGAACATATCCAAGATGGGGATATAAAGATTTGCAAAGTACACACAGATCTGAATGTGGCGGATCCGTTGACTAAACCTCTCCCGAGGGCAAAACATGACCAGCACCAAACTGCCATGGGTGTTCGGTATATTACCATGTAATCTAGATTAGATGACTCTAGTGCAAGTGGGAGATTGTTGGAGATATGCCCTAGAGGCAATAATAAATGTAGTTATTATTATATCTTTGTGTTTATGATAAATGTTTACATTCATGCTATAATAGTATTAACAAGGAAACATTAATACTTGTGTGATTTGTAAACTTAATTTGAAGTCCCTAGTAAAGCCTCTATATAATACTAGCTTGTTGGTTAATAGATGATTGTGGTTTCCCTATCATGAACATTGAGATGTTATTAACAACAAGATCATATCGTTAGGAGAATGATATGGTGGACATACTCCTATAGATAAGCGTAGCATAAAGATCAAGTCATTTTAATAGTTCAATTGCTATATGCTTTCTGATACATAGTTATCTAATTCCTTCGACCATGAGATCATGCATATCACCTTTACCGGATGGATGCTTTGATAACATCAAACACCACACCGTAACTGGGTGGCTATAAAGGTGGCATTCAGTGTTCAAAAAGTATTGGTTGAAACACATGGATCAAGAGTGGGATTTGTCCATCCATATGACGGATAGATATACTCTGGGCCCTCTCGGTGAAATGTCATCCAATTAGCTTGCTAGCATGTGACTGGCTCACAAGGGATCACATATCACGGGAACGAGAAAAGAGTACTTATCAGTAACGAGGTTGAACTAGGTATGCAGAGATACCGACGATCATAACCTCAGATAAGTAAACTATCGTGAGACAAAGGGAAATTGATATCGTATGTAAGTGGTTCATTCGATCACAAAGTAATCGTAGAAATATGTGGGAGCCATATGAATTTCCAGATTCCTCTATTGGTTATTGTTCGGAGAAGTGTCTCGATCATGTCCGCATAATTCACGAACCGTAGGGAGAAACACTTAAGGATTCGACGTTGTTTGAGTAGTTATGGAATGATGAGAAAGAGACCGAATGTTGTTTGGAGTCTCGAATGGGATTCGGGATATCACGAGGAGATCCGGAATGGTCCGGAGAATAAGATTCATATAAGGAAAGTCCCGTTTCGGAGTTGGGGAATGGTTCCGGTGTTTTCATCGGGAACATTCTAGAAGGTTCCGGAATGTCCGGCACTCCGGGGGGAAGGGTACATGAATGTGTCATTGTAAGTTGGAATGATTGCATCATGTACTAGGTGTCTTTGTTGTCCAAAATAAAGGGTTTATTCAAATCCTAATTTGAAAAGTCAAACGGCTAGTTTGAAAGTCAAACGGCAAGTTTTGGAAAGAGGAGGAGGAGTGGGAAACCGAGTTGGGGAGGGATTCCCTCCTCCAACCGCCGGCCCACCTCCAAGCCGAGTTGGAGAGGGACTCCCCTCCCCTTGGCCGCGCCTCCCACCTATAAAGGGAGGGGCAGGGCTGCCCCTCCTAGTACACAAGTCCCTCTCCTCTAAACCTAAACCCTAGCCACAGCCTAGGGATTTCTCCCAAGCCGTCAAGTTAGAGCTTCTAATTGCCCTAGCCTCCGGTTTAGAGCCTTCTAATTGGTGTGTCTAAACCCTAGATCACCAAAGCTCTCTCATACTCCACCATACTCGCTCCGGCTTAAGGCGAAGCCCTGCGAGATCTCCCCTCTACTTCCGGTACCACGCCGTTGTGCTGCCGGAATCGCGAGGAGAGTGCTACAACCTCCGCTGCCTGCTGGAACAAGGGAGAGGAAGGTCTTCGTCGAGTACCGAACGTGTGACTGACTGCGGGAGCGCTGCCGGAACGCAGCGCCGGAAGGATCGTCTACGCGATCTTGAGATCGGAAGGAGTACGACTACATCACCCACGAGAATCCGCTCTCGTTAAACACTTTGGAATCTTCGAGGGTGAGTTATTCCATCGACTCGTTGCTACAATCTAGTAGATAGATCTTGGCTTGTTTGTTTGTATGCGGTAGAAAATTTTTGTTTTCCATGCTACGAAACCCTACACTAATGTCACCTTGATTGACATTAATACTTTATCATCACATGATAACATCTGTGTGTATGCATTGTCGCTATGGCAGCAGAACAAGGCCTGATTCCAAGAGCCTACAATGACTTTAGATCAACCTCGAGGGCTTTTTCATGGGCACTATGCCTTGGGACACATCATTCTATGTTAAAAGCGAACTAATACCACCATAACATTATAAAACACTTTAGATGGTACCCTTATCGATTATTATAAATGTAATCATCGAAACACGAGTGCACCTTGTGCAACTTTTGATGTTTTGTTCACCTCGCTTCCTACTTGATTTTAATCGTTATTTACAGGAGATTCCAACATATTCCCTTATAACATAACTCTTTATGCTTTAAGATATGTCATCCTTTATGGATTTGGAAAATATGTCTGCAGTTCTCTATTAGACACTGCGGACAAACTTAGCTCAACGTTCCGTGATTCAAACTTAATCACTTTTAAACGTTCCTTCTTGGATCATATATTATGTTCAGTTATGATCATGGTTTTCTAAGATAGAACCTATGTCTCAACATAGTGGATGATGATCATCCTTTTCTTTCTTTCAACCATTGATGTTAAACTTTAATACTATTCCTAATTTGAGTTATTAAGGACCAGTTCCTTAATTAACTTCTATTCCGAAACCCTTTTTAGAATCCCTTAAGGAATACTACATAATATCATAATACACCTATTATCAACTTCTACACCTTATAAATCATTATTTATTGGTACTTGCGCTTTTATTCTTAACACACTTAAGAATCACTCCTATAAGCTCCCACTCAAAATATGTTCCTACCATATTTGGGTATGAGTCAGTACTCTTACTCAAATTATGTTCCTACATATTTGAATTTGAGACTTATATTGCTCCCACTCAAAAATATGTCATTCACATATTGTTTTAGGAAGACTTTCATAGCTCCCACTCAATTTCATGCAAATTGCATATCCACTCACTATTTTGAACAACTTCAAAATCCTCTGATCAAATATCAAACCTAGAGTTTTACTATGAGATACTAGTACTTTTACTAGTTTTAAATCCACTAAACATTCAACACACATGAATCAAATTCAATTGAATTTGTCCAATACTTGAAAAATTGTGCTTTTTGTTATTCACCCCCTTTTCCATTATGGCCTTGCAGTCATTTGGGAAAATTCAAGTAACCCCTTTTACCTGTGAGATTTAGCAACGAAGTGCTTTCTAATCTCAAGGGAATTCTGCTTTGGGATTTCTCATAATTCTAGTTTACCATTATTTCCTTAGTAGTTCGTAGGTATGTCATATTCCAAGAATCATGACAAATGACTCACAAATGTATCCATACAAGATATGGATTACATCTTGAATCCTACTTCATGTAGTGAAAACACCAGTGGGGAAAACACAATGATCAATATCATTGATTCTTTCCTTTGTGAAGAGAATCGTTTAGGAACGTTGTCCGTTGCGCTTCTCAACACTCTGATGTAGGGATTTGAATCCACATCGTGTTTTTCACTATCTTCCATTTGCTCCATAATCGAGAAATATCACTAAAAGTGAGCTTTCTCAATAATGCACCAAAATCCAAGCAATACAAGTTTTTGCTTCTCTTTTGGTTTTAGCTATGGATTTCATATTCAAAGTTTCCAATGAATACTCTACAAGGACTTATTCGCTATTGTTTTGATTATATCGAATAACCCCAAAACTTTCACGACAATCTATACCAGATATGGAGCCGCTTTCACGAATTGAAATGGTTCACTATATATTCTAATTGAGTGCTAACTATTTCTAACTAATGGTCTCTACATCTACACTACAACGATTTATTTGGTGCCATCTATTCACCCACTTTGATATCTAATATCATATTGTGATGCTTTATATTTTGACATTACAAATGCATTGCATTTCACAATTTCTTCTATGCCATTCTTATAATGTTGAATTTCATTACTATTGATCAAATCATAGTAATTAGATTCCCTTTTATATTTATACCCTTTGTTGATGAAACACTTCGATCAAATCAAATAGTTTCGTACTTACGTTTCCTTTGGTAAACTTATTTACGCATTTAAACAATCATATAATGATAATTACCATTTTGTTAAAACACAATACATCGAATATGTATTTACTTTCAACAATTCATTGAAAACTTTGTATTCAAGTAATACACGGTGTTCAAGTTATTTTGCCGAACTTAGGCATGATTTATATGTGATAAGAAATCGAATGACTCTCACATATTATCACATAACTTGGAATTTAAACAATGGTTTTCATTCAGTAATGAATATCATTTAAGTTGGGTATTTTAAGGCATTTCAATATTTTACAAATGTTCATGTATTATCAATTAGTTTCAAACAACAAGGATAATTCACATATAATCAAACAAGATATGAACACAAATAGAAATTATTCATAAAAGTTGAACAACTGTTTGTTACAAACTCATATGAATAACCGTCTCACAAAGTGTGAGACACACTAAAGAAGTTCATAATATTTTGATTACAATAACTATCCAAAACATAAACTAAGTGATAAATGTCGAGGGAGAGCATTGTTGTCCATCATCATCATGCTCGCCATCAACACGCAACGTCACCTCCTCTCCAGCAAGCACCTCTCATGCAGAAGGACCTATTTTCAGTAAAACAGAACAAGTATCAAATATACTTTAACACTGCAAATGTGTTTGCAAGATTATAACATTTATAAAATTGTATATCAAATATATACCTTTGTCATTGATGACCTCAACGACATCTGATTCAACCAACACATTCCTGAGATGTGTTACGAATCGGTGGAATTCCATTGATTCTGCGTCGCCTCTCATAATGCAAGTCCTGGCTTGTGCTTGGTAGCTTGGTGGCAGCAACCGTAGCACAACGCCATTTGCAAAAGAGCCCATCATACAGCTATACAGGAAGTATGCAGGACTCATGTACACAGCATGCATGCGCTCCAAGTGGTCGTCAAGTGATGAGTTCTCCTCCATCTTAATAGAGAGGAAGTCTCCCATTAGCTCATGCTCCCATATGTGTGCTTGTTCCATCGAAATGTGTCCTAAGCTATAGCATTACCGTACGAAGGTTGACATCACCCACGAAAGGCCGCATATCGTCCACCATTCCGAAACGCATTGTAACTGAAATGAAGGAGGCCATCTCCCGACGAAGATAGCGGTCTTCCCACAGCTCTGGGGTCTCTAGGTCAATGGGCTGATCCGAATCCATCCTGTCGAGTATGTAGTTGACCACGTCATTCTCGCTAAGGAGAACGTGTAGATGCGCAACCCATATAGAGAAGTTTGATCCATCTAATCTGAGCTTCTCTCCTTCTAACCAATCAATCATCAACAGGAAAGGTGGAATCGGGGAGAACTTTTCTACATTTACAATTGCAAAAAGGAATTTAGACTAAGTTTATAATTAAATGAGTTAATAATAACTCCACTCAAAAACACCTATCCCTAGAAGGGTTCCTTGTGATAACATGACCCCTATCAGCCACATCTCCCCCGATCATCACGGCCATCAATGTGGGTTCAAGGGTGGATGCTAAACATCGGTCACATCATTCATGCGACTCGTGCTCGATCTTTCGACCATCCTTGTTCCGAGGCCATGTCTGTACATGCTAGGCTCGCCAACTCAACCTTAGTGTATTCGCTGTGCAACATGGCTTATACCCACTATATGCGAACATAGATATGTCTGACACCCAATCATCACGGCCTGCCTCATACCGAAGAACTTTATTGGTGGTGCACACTAAGGGGGAACACAATCATGGGTAATTTTAACAGGGATCATCTTATTAGGCTACCGTCGAGTATCTAAAACTAGCACACAATAAGATAAATAAACAATAATATTGAATGTAAATGTGATGTGATATGGTCCTTCACGTCGTGATCTCCATCCGTCGTCACCGGATTCCGGCGCTAGGGTTCCGGCGCCGTAGACACCAGGGTATCGGTGTCTTTCCGACGTGGTAGTCTGTCACCTCCGTGACTATCTACTACTACGTAACATAAGGTAATCACTTTACCTTTGCCACAACCATATCACAAAGCAACGCCCCCTGCAAAACAAAGTTAGACGCCTCTACTTTATCTTTGCATGTTTTACGTGGCTGAATGGGCTTTCGCACAAGAACCGTTCTTACCTATGAACTTTCAGCACAACACTGATCAAGTAGTTGTCTCTACTACACCCCTTTCGGGGCCCTCCATTGTAAATGGCATACCAACTAATGCGAGAGAGACAGACACCCCCCTAAGCCACTTTATACGGTACAAGCCGTATGTCAAGCGTGGACCAGTCTCACGAATGAACGCGTAAAGTCGGTTGGGGGGCGCTTCATCAAGCATTACTGCGGTATACACAAGTACACATGGGAGGGTAACAACTAAAAGATCAACGCCCACACGCTACATCTCGTGTGTTCTACCCGTACTAGCATTACTACGCATAGATCTAGCTCTGATACCACTGTAGGGGTTCCGCGTATGAAAACAATAAATTTTTACCCTACGCCCCTGAACCCCTGATGTTGCCAGGACCTATCTATTAGTAATACAGTAACTGGAGGGGCTTTTCGCGAACTTACCCTTGAAGACCGAAAAGCGTTGTCAACGCTCAGGAGAGCGTGGTTGATGTAGACGAGCCGAAGCCGACCTCAAGGTCGTGATGAAGTCCTTGCGCTCCTTTGGCTCCAACGACTTGAGTGCCTCAAGTGCGAAACCTCGTGGGGAGTTACACACGTCCGGTGCCTGTTGATGACTCCCGCTTCCCCGATCCAATAGCAGTTGCGGAAGTAGAGCTCCTGGATCCGAATCCCGCAGTGCGACGGCGCTCCGCGGTGAAGATGTCTCTCGTTCGCGCAATCCGAACTCGGGACCACGGTCACGAGAGAGAGAGAGAGAGAGAGAGAGAGAGAGAGAGAGAGAGAGAGAGAGAGAGAGAGAGAGAGAGAGAATATCAATTGGAGGTCTCCCAAAAAGTGAGAAGACCTTTATTGAATATTGTGTGTATTTATCTGACCAAATACCCCCACTATATATAGGGGGAGGGGAGGTACTACCTTCCTCAAAGTCCCGGGGTGGGACTAAAGGAGAGGAGGGGGAGGGGCAGCCGCCGGCCGGCCCTAGTGGGCCCCGCGCGAGGGGGCTAGGCCCAGCCGGCCACCCCCTTGTCCCTTCTCCCTCTCTCCTTTCCCTAATGGGCCCTCTCCCCTCTAGGAATTTGCCCATTAAGCCTTTTGACCATTTAAATTGATTTTCTCTTTATTAAATAATTATGAATAAATGATTAAATCAATATTTAACATTCATTCACATATTATTCAACCTCCGTGGCTATGGAACACTTCCACCTCCACTCCAGACATCCTCTAGACTTACCGAAACCCTTCTGGTTTTCTCTCTACTATTCTTTGGTGATTCTACTGATCCTATAAACACTTTGTAAGCATCATCAAGCCCTTAAGTGTGATACCCCATGGTTCAGGAACACTCCAGACATGGTCGGGACACTCCTGCACCAATGATCGACAGAGGTACCTAGATGGCCATGTGACCCCTGTGCGTTCCACGAAGATCTTTCGTCGTTTGAATCGGGACAGTCGTGTCTTATTCCCTTTGTCTCTCGATACTTGCATTTCCCGAGATCTGATCAATGACATCACCATGTCGTGTTCAATCTCGTTACCGAACAATGCTACTTGAGTCATTCCGACAAGTGATATCCATGTGATCAAATCACACGCTACGCAGTTATTGGATATAACCTCTTCGAGTGGGCCCTTGAGTATCTTTCCGTCACATGGACGGACAAATACCACTCTTGACATATATTGCCTCTAAGGTTTCCTTCGAGTACCCGAACACACCTTTATAACCACTGTATTACCAAGTGGCGCTTGATGCTATCTAAGCACTCTCGGGAGACAGTGATTGATATAGCCTCACGGTCTAAGGAATAGTCTATGAGGATCCATTTCTAATCATCGTAACTTGAACTTCGTGACATGATCGGGTCACGATGTTTAGGTTGGGTATTGGTTCATCATCTCATTCTGAGAATGAGTTGACTCCATTTCCAACTGGCATAAATGCCACATGATCAGGAAACATGACCATCTGTTGACCAATGAACCAGTGACTAGAGTTTCACTAGGAACCCATGGTTGTTTGTATATCACATGTGCATTGATGTTTCCACTCAATACAGTTATAGCATGATATAAAACTTAATCATAAACTATATGAAATATGATAATAGTCCTTATTACTATTTGTCTCTAGGGCATATTTCCAACAACAACAACTAGAGTCATTGCATGTGTGTTATTTTCACAATCCACATATGGATGCACCAGTGTCATTGCATGTGTGTTCTTCTCATTAACCACAGCAAGAGTCATTGCATGTGTGTTCTTTTTACAAACCACATATGGATCCACCATTGTCATTGAAATCCGTATTCTTTTATTAACCACACCTAGAGTCATTTCATGACCACATATGGATACAACAGAGTTCATTGCATGTGTGTTCTCTTCACAGACCACACATGGATCCACCAGTGTCATTGCATGTGGTTCCACCAGAGTTCATTGCATGTGTGTTCTTTTCACAATACACCTATGGATCCACCAGTGTCATTGCATGTCTGTTCTTCTCATTAAACACATCTAGAGTCATTGCATGTATGTCCTTTTCACAGACCACATATGGAACGACCAATGTCATTGTATGTATGTTCTTCTCAGAGACCACATCTGGAGTCAATGGATGAATGTTCTTTTCATAAACCATATACGGATCCACCATTGTCATTGAAATGTGTGTTCTCTTCAGAGACCACACATGTATCCACCAGTGTCATTGCATGTGTGTTCTTTTTACTAACAACAACTAGAGTCATTGTATGTGTGTTCTTTTCACAATCCACCTATGGATCCACCAGTGCCATTACATGTATGTTCTTCTCATTAACCACATCTAGAGTCATTCCATGTGTGTTCTCTTCAGAGACCACACATGGATCCACCAGTGTAATTGCATGTGTGTATTCTTTCGTTAACCACATCTAGAGTCATTTCATGACTATTCTTTTCACAGACCATATCTGGATCTACTAGTGTCATTGAAATGTGTGTTCTCTTCAGAGACCACACATGGATCCACCAGTGTCATTGCATATGTGTTCTTTTTACTAACAACAACTAGAGTCATTGCATGTGTGTTACTTTCACAATCCACATATGGATCCACCAGTGTCATTGCATGTGTGTTCTTCTCATTAACCACAGCTAGAGTCATTGCATGTGTGTTCTTTTCACAAACCACATATGGATCCACCATTGTCATTGAAATCTGTATTCTTTCATGAACCACACCTGTTCATGACCACATATGGATACAACAGAGTTCATTGCATGTGTGTTCTCTTCACAGACCACACATGGATCCACCAGTGTCATTGCATTTGGTTCCACCAGAGTTCATTGCATGTGTGTACTTTTCACAATCCACCTATGGATCCACTAGTGTCATTGCATGTGTGTTATTCTCATAAACCACAGCTAGAGTCATTGCATGTGTGTTCTTTTCACAGACCACATATGGAACCACCAGTGTCATTGCATGTGTGCTCTTCTCAGAGACCACATCTGGAGTAACTTGATGAGTGTTCTTTTCACAAACCACATATGGATCCACCATTGTCATTGAAATGTGTGTTCTCTTCAGCGACCACACATGGATCCACCAGTGTCATTGCATGTTTGTTCTTTTTACTAACAACAACTGGAGTCATTTAATCACTATTCTTTTCATAGACCACATCTGGATCCACCAATGTCATTGAAATGTGTGTTCTCTTTAGAGACAACACATGGATCCACCAGTGTCATTGCATGTGTGTTATTTTTACTAACAACAACTAGAGTCATTGCATGTGTGTTATTTTCACAATCCATATATGGATCCACTAGTGTCGTTGCATGTGTGGTCTTCTCATTAACCACAGCTAGAGTCGTTGCATGTGTGTTCTTTTCAAATACCACATATGGATCCACCATTGTCAATGAAATGTGTGTTCTTTCATTAACCACACCTGGAGTCATTTCATGACTATTCTTTTCACAGACCACATATGGATCCACCAGTGTCATTGCATGTGTGTTCTCTTCAGAGACCACACATGGATCCACCAGTGTCATTGCATGTGGTTCCACCAGAGTTCATTGCATGTGTGTTCTTTTCACAATCCACCTATGGATCCACCAGTATCATTGCATGTGTGTTCTTCTCATTAACCACAGCTAGAGTCATTGCATGTGTGTTCTTTTCACAGACCACATATGGAACCACCATTGTCATTGAAATGTGTATTCTTTCATTAACCATATTTGGAGTCATTTCATGACTGTTCTTTTCAAAGACCACATATGGATCCACCAGTGTCATTGAAATGTGTGTTCTCTTCAGAGACCACACATGGATCCACCAGTGTCATTGCATGTGTGTTCTTTTTACTAACAACAACTAGAGTTATTGCATGTGTGTTATTTTCAACCATTGATGTTAAACTTTAATACTATTCCTAATTTGAGTTATTAAGGACCAGTTCCTTAATTAACTTCTATTACGAAACCCTTTTTAGAATCCCTTAAGGAATACTACATAATATCATAATACACCTATTATCAACTTCTACACCTTATAAATCATTATTTATTGGTACTTGCGCTTTTATTCTTAACACACTTAAGAATCACTCCTATAAGCTCCCACTCAAAATATGTTCCTACCATATTTGGGTATGAGTCAGTACTCTTACTCAAATTATGTTCCTACATATTTGAATTTGAGACTTATATTGCTCCCACTCAAAAATATGTCATTCACATATTGTTTTAGGAAGACTTTCATAGCTCCCACTCAATTTCATGCAAATTGCATATCCACTCACTATTTTGAACAACTTCAAAATCCTCTGATCAAATATCAAACCTAGAGTTTTACTATGAGATACTAGTACTTTTACTAGTTTTAAATCCACTAAACATTCAACACACATGAATCAAATTCAATTGAATTTGTCCAATACTTGAAAAATTGTGCTTTTTGTTATTCACCCCGTTTTCCATTATGGCCTTGCAGTCATTTGGGAAAATTCAAGTAACCCCTTTTACCTGTGAGATTTAGCAACGAAGTGCTTTCTAATCTCAAGGGAATTCTGCTTTGGGATTTCTCATAATTCTAGTTTACCATTATTTCCTTAGTAGTTCGTAGGTATGTCATATTCCAAGAATCATGACAAATGACTCACAAATGTATCCATACAAGATATGGATTACATCTTGAATCCTACTTCATGTAGTGAAAACACCAGTGGGGAAAACACAATGATCAATATCATTGATTCTTTCCTTTGTGAAGAGAATCGTTTAGGAACGTTGTCCGTTGCGCTTCTCAACACTCTGATGTAGGGATTTGAATCCACATCGTGTTTTTCACTATCTTCCATTTGCTCCATAATCGAGAAATATCACTAAAAGTGAGCTTTCTCAATAATGCACCAAAATCCAAGCAATACAAGTTTTTGCTTCTCTTTTGGTTTTAGCTATGGATTTCATATTCAAAGTTTCCAATGAATACTCTACAAGGACTTATTCGCTATTGTTTTGATTATATCGAATAACCCCAAAACTTTCACGACAATCTATACCAGATATGGAGCCGCTTTCACGAATTGAAATGGTTCACTATATATTCTAATTGAGTGCTAACTATTTCTAACTAATGGTCTCTACATCTACACTACAACGATTTATTTGGTGCCATCTATTCACCCACTTTGATATCTAATATCATATTGTGATGCTTTATATTTTGACATTACAAATGCATTGCATTTCACAATTTCTTCTATGCCATTCTTATAATGTTGAATTTCATTACTATTGATCAAATCATAGTAATTAGATTCCCTTTTATATTTATACCCTTTGTTGATGAAACACTTCGATCAAATCAAATAGTTTCGTACTTACGTTTCCTTTGGTAAACTTATTTACGCATTTAAACAATCATATAATGATAATTACCATTTTGTTAAAACACAATACATCGAATATGTATTTACTTTCAACAATTCATTGAAAACTTTGTATTCAAGTAATACACGGTGTTCAAGTTATTTTGCCGAACTTAGGCATGATTTATATGTGATAAGAAATCGAATGACTCTCACATATTATCACATAACTTGGAATTTAAACAATGGTTTTCATTCAGTAATGAATATCATTTAAGTTGGGTATTTTAAGGCATTTCAATATTTTACAAATGTTCATGTATTATCAATTAGTTTCAAACAACAAGGATAATTCACATATAATCAAACAAGATATGAACACAAATAGAAATTATTCATAAAAGTTGAACAACTGTTTGTTACAAACTCATATGAATAACCGTCTCACAAAGTGTGAGACACACTAAAGAAGTTCATAATATTTTGATTACAATAACTATCCAAAACATAAACTAAGTGATAAATGTCGAGGGAGAGCATTGTTGTCCATCATCATCATGCTCGCCATCAACACACAACGTCACCTCCTCTCCAGCAAGCACCTCTCATGCAGAAGGGCCTATTTTCAGTAAAACAGAACAAGTATCAAATATACTTTAACACTGCAAATGTGTTTGCAAGATTATAACATTTATAAAATTGTATATCAAATATATACCTTTGTCATTGATGACCTCAACGACATCTGATTCAACCAACACATTCCTGAGATGTGTTACGAATCGGTGGAATTCCATTGATTCTGCGTCGCCTCTCATAATGCAAGTCCTGGCTTGTGCTTGGTAGCTTGGTGGCAGCAACCGTAGCACAACGCCATTTGCAAAAGAGCCCATCATACAGCTATACAGGAAGTATGCAGGACTCATGTACACAGCATGCATGCGCTCCAAGTGGTCGTCAAGTGATGAGTTCTCCTCCATCTTAATAGAGAGGAAGTCTCCCATTAGCTCATGCTCCCATATGTGTGCTTGTTCCATCGAAATGTGTCCTAAGCTATAGCATTACCGTACGAAGGTTGACATCACCCACGAAAGGCCGCATATCGTCCACCATTCCGAAACGCATTGTAACTGAAATGAAGGAGGCCATCTCCCGACGAAGATAGCGGTCTTCCCACAGCTCTGGGGTCTCTAGGTCAATGGGCTGATCCGAATCCATCCTGTCGAGTATGTAGTTGACCACGTCATTCTCGCTAAGGAGAACGTGTAGATGCGCAACCCATATAGAGAAGTTTGATCCATCTAATCTGAGCTTCTCTCCTTCTAACCAATCAATCATCAACAGGAAAGGTGGAATCGGGGAGAACTTTTCTACATTTACAATTGCAAAAAGGAATTTAGACTAAGTTTATAATTAAATGAGTTAATAATAACTCCACTCAAAAACACCTATCCCTAGAAGGGTTCCTTGTGATAACATGACCCCTATCAGCCACATCTCCCCCGATCATCACGGCCATCAATGTGGGTTCAAGGGTGGATGCTAAACATCGGTCACATCATTCATGCGACTCGTGCTCGATCTTTCGACCATCCTTGTTCCGAGGCCATGTCTGTACATGCTAGGCTCGCCAACTCAACCTTAGTGTATTCGCTGTGCAACATGGCTTATACCCACTATATGCGAACATAGATATGTCTGACACCCAATCATCACGGCCTGCCTCATACCGAAGAACTTTATTGGTGGTGCACACTAAGGGGGAACACAATCATGGGTAATTTTAACAGGGATCATCTTATTAGGCTACCGTCGAGTATCTAAAACTAGCACACAATAAGATAAATAAACAATAATATTGAATGTAAATGTGATGTGATATGGTCCTTCACGTCGTGATCTCCATCCGTCGTCACCGGATTCCGGCGCTAGGGTTCCGGCGCCGTAGACACCAGGGTATCGGTGTCTTTCCGACGTGGTAGTCCATCACCTCCGTGACTATCTACTACTACGTAACATAAGGTAATCACTTTACCTTTGCCACAACCATATCACAAAGCAACGCCCCCTGCAAAACAAAGTTAGACGCCTCTACTTTATCTTTGCATGTTTTACGTGGCTGAATGGGCTTTCGCACAAGAACCGTTCTTACCTATGAACTTTCAGCACAACACTGATCAAGTAGTTGTCTCTACTACACCCCTTTCGGGGCCCTCCATTGTAAATGGCATACCAACTAATGCGAGAGAGATAGACACCCCCCTAAGCCACTTTATACGGTACAAGCCGTATGTCAAGCGTGGACCAGTCTCACGAATGAACGAGTAAAGTCGGTTGGGGGCCGCTTCATCAAGCATTACTGCGGTATACACAAGTACACATGGGAGGGTAACAACTAAAATATCAACGCCCACACGCTACATCTCGTGTGTTCTACCCGTACTAGCATTACTACGCATAGATCTAGCTCTGATACCACTGTAGGGGTTCCGCGTATGAAAACAATAAATTTTTACCCTACGCCCCTGAACCCCTGATGTTGCCAGGACCTATCTATTAGTAATACAGTAACTGGAGGGGCTTTTCGCGAACTTACCCTTGAAGACCAAAAAGCGTTGTCAACGCTCAGGAGAGCGTGGTTGATGTAGACGAGCCGAAGCCGACCTCAAGGTCGTGATGAAGTCCTTGCGCTCCTTTGGCTCCAACGACTTGAGTGCCTCAAGTGCGAAACCTCGTGGGGAGTTACACACGTCCGGTGCCTGTTGATGACTCCCGCTTCCCCGATCCAATAGCAGTTGCGGAAGTAGAGCTCCTGGATCCGAATCCCGCAGTGCGACGGCGCTCCGCGGTGAAGATGTCTCTCGTTCGCGCAATCCGAACTCGGGACCACGGTCACGAGAGAGAGAGAGAGAGAGAGAGAGAGAGAGAGAGAGAGAGAGAGAGAGAGAGAGAGAGAGAGAGAGAGAGAGAGAGAGAGAGAGAGAGAGAGAGAGAGAGAGAGAGAGAGAGAGAGAGAGAGAGAGAGAGAGAGAGAGAGAGAGAGAATATCAATTGGAGGTCTCCCCAAAAGTGAGAAGACCTTTATTGAATATTGTGTGTATTTATCTGGCCAAATACCCCCACTATATATAGGGGGGGAGGTACTACCTCCCTCAAAGTCCCGGGGTGGGACTAAAGGAGAGGAGGGGGAGGGGCAGCCGCCGGCTGGCCCTAGTGGGCCCCGCGCGAGGGGGCTAGGCCCACTCGGCCACCCCCTTGTCCCTTCTCCCTCTCTCCTTTCCCTAATGGGCCCTCTCCCCTCTAGGAATTTGCCCATTAAGCCTTTTGACCATTTAAATTGATTTTCTCTTTATTAAATAATTATGACTAAATGATTAAATCAATATTTAACATTCATTCACATATTATTCAACCTCCGTGGCTATGGAACACTTCCACCTCCACTCCAGACATCCTCTAGACTTACCGAAACCCTTCTGGTTTTCTCTCTACTATTCTTTGGTGATTCTACCGATCCTATAAACACTTTGTAAGCATCATCAAGCCCTTAAGCGTGATACCCCATGGTTCAGGAACACTCCAGACATGGTCGGGACACTCCTGCACCAATGATCGATAGAGGTACCTAGATGGCCATGTGACCCCTGTGCGTTCCACGAAGATCTTTCGTCGTTTGAATCGGGACAGTCGTGTCTTATTCCTTTTGTCTCTCGATACTTGCATTTCCCGAGATCTGATCAATGACATCACCATGTCGTGTTCAATCTCATTACCGAACAATGCTACTTGAGTCGTTCCGACAAGTGATATCCATGTGATCAAATCACACGCTACGCAGTTATTGGATATAACCTCTTCGAGTGGGCCCTTGAGTATCTTTCCGTCACATGGACGGACAAATACCACTCTTGACATATATTGCCTCTAAGGTTTCCTTCGAGTACCCGAACACACCTTTATAACCACTGTATTACCAAGTGGCGCTTGATGCTATCTAAGCACTCTCGGGAGACAGTGATTGATATAGCCTCACGGTCTAAGGAATAGTCTATGAGGATCCATTTCTAATCATCGTAACTTGAACTTCGTGACATGATCGGGTCACGATGTTTAGGTTGGGTATTGGTTCATCATCTCATTCTGAGAATGAGTTGACTCCATTTCCAACTGGCATAAATGCCACATGATCAGGAAACATGACCATCTGTTGACCAATGAACCAGTGACTAGAGTTTCACTAGGAACCCATGGTTGTTTGTATATCACATGTGCATTGATGTTTCCACTCAATACAGTTATAGCATGATATAAAACTTAATCATAAACTATATGAAATATGATAATAGTCCTTATTACTATTTGTCTCTAGGGCATATTTCCAACAACAACAACTAGAGTCATTGCATGTGTGTTATTTCACAATCCACATATGGATGCACCAGTGTCATTGCATGTGTGTTCTTCTCATTAACCACAGCAAGAGTCATTGCATGTGTGTTCTTTTTACAAACCACATATGGATCCACCATTGTCATTGAAATCCGTATTCTTTCATTAACCACACCTGGAGTCATTTCATGACCACATATGGATACAACAGAGTTCATTGCATGTGTGTTCTCTTCACAGACCACACATGGATCCACCAGTGTCATTGCATGTGGTTCCACCAGAGTTCATTGCATGTGTGTTCTTTTCACAATACACCTATGGATCCACCAGTGTCATTGCATGTCTGTTCTTCTCATTAAACACATCTAGAGTCATTGCAAATATGTCCTTTTCACAGACCACATATGGAACGACCAATGTCATTGTATGTGTGTTCTTCTCAGAGACCACATCTGGAGTCAATGGATGAATGTTCTTTTCATAAACCATATATGGATCCACCATTGTCATTGAAATGTGTGTTCTCTTCAGAGACCATACATGTATCCACCAGTGTCATTGCATGTGTGTTCTTTTTACTAACAACAACTAGAGTCATTGTATGTGTGTTCTTTTCACAATCCACCTATGGATCCACCAGTGCCATTACATGTATGTTCTTCTCATTAACCACATCTAGAGTCATTCCATGTGTGTTCTCTTCAGAGACCACACATGGATCCACCAGTGTAATTGCATGTGTGTATTCTTTCGTTAACCACATCTAGAGTCATTTCATGACTATTCTTTTCACAGACCTCATCTGGATCTACCAGTGTCATTGAAATGTGTGTTCTCTTCAGAGACCACACATGGATCCACCAGTGTCATTGCATATGTGTTCTTTTTACTAACAACAACTAGAGTCATTGTATGTGTGTTACTTTCACAATCCACATATGGATCCACCAGTGTCATTGCATGTGTGTTCTTCTCATTAACCACAGCTAGAGTCATTGCATGTGTGTTCTTTTCACAAACCACATATGGATCCACCATTGTCATTGAAATCTGTATTCTTTCATTAACCACACCTGGAGTCATTTCATGACCACATATGGATACAACAGAGTTCATTGCATGTGTGTTCTCTTCACAGACCACACATGGATCCACCAGTGTCATTGCATTTGGTTCCACCAGAGTTCATTGCATGTGTGTACTTTTCACAATCCACCTATGGATCCACTAGTGTCATTGCATGTGTGTTATTCTCATAAATCACAGCTAGAGTCATTGCATGTGTGTTCTATTCACAGACCACATATGGAACCACCAGTGTCATTGCATGTGTGCTCTTCTCAGAGACCACATCTGGAGTAACTTGATGAGTGTTCTTTTCACAAACCACATATGGATCCACCATTGTCATTGAAATGTGTGTTCTCTTCAGCGACCACACATGGATCCACCAGTGTCGTTGCATGTGTGGTCTTCTCATTAACCACAGCTAGAGTCGTTGCATGTGTGTTCTTTTCAAATACCACATATGGATCCACCATTGTCAATGAAATGTGTGTTCTTTCATTAACCACACCTGGAGTCATTTCATGACTATTCTTTTCACAGACCACATATGGATCCACCAGTGTCATTGCATGTGTGTTCTCTTCAGAGACCACACATGGATCCACCAGTGTCATTGCATGTGGTTCCACCAGAGTTCATTGCATGTGTGTTCTTTTCACAATCCACCTATGGATCGACCAGTATCATTGCATGTGTGTTCTTCTCATTAACCACAGCTAGAGTCATTGCATGTGTGTTCTTTTCACAGACCACATATGGAACCACCATTGTCATTGAAATGTGTATTCTTTCATTAACCATATTTGGAGTCATTTCATGACTGTTCTTTTCAAAGACCACATATGGATCCACCAGTGTCATTGAAATGTGTGTTCTCTTCAGAGACCACACATGGATCCACCAGTGTCATTGCATGTGTGTTCTTTTTACTAACAACAACTAGAGTTATTGCATGTGTGTTATTTTCACAATCCACATGTCGATCCACCAGTGTCATTGCATGTGTGTTCTTCTCATTAACCACAGCTAGAGTCATTGCATGTGTGTTCTTTTCACAAACCACATATGGATCCACCATTGTCATTGAAATTTGAATTCTTTCATTAACCACACCTGGAGTCATTTCATGACTATTCTTTTCACAGACCACATATGGATACACCAGAGTTCATTGCATGCGTGTTCTCTTCACAGACCACACATGGATCCAACAGTGTCATTGCATTTGGTTCCACCAGAGCTCATTGCATGTGTGTACTTTTCACAATCCACCTATGGATCCACTAGTGTCATTGCATGTGTGTTATTCTCATTAACCATAGCTAGAGTCATTGCATGTGTGTTCTTTTCACAGACCACGTATGGAACCACCAGTGTCATTGCATGTGTGCTCTTCTCAGAGACCACATCTGGAGTCACTGGATGAGTGTTCTTTTCACAAACCACATATGGATCCACCATTGTCATTGAAATGCGTGTTCTCTTCAGTGACCACACATGGATCCACCAGTGTCATTGCATGTGTGTTCTTTTTACTAACAACAACTAGAGTCATTTCATCACTATTATTTTCATAGACCACATCTGGATCCACCAGTGTCATTGAAATGTGTGTTCTCTTTAGAGACCACACATGGATCCACCAGTGTCATTGCATGTGTGTTATTTTTACTAACAACAACAAGAGTCATTGCATGTGTGTTATTTTCACAATCCACATATGGATCCACCAGTGTCATTGCATGTGTGTTCTTCTCATTAACCACAGCTAGAGTCATTGCATGTGTGTTCTTCTCACAAACCACATATGGATCCACCATTTTCAATGAAATGTGTGTTCTTTCATTAACCACACCTGGAGTCATGTCAGGACTATTCTTTTCACAATCCACATGTCGATCCACCAGTGGCATTGCATGTGTGTTCTCTTCAGAGACCACACATGGATCCACCAGTGTCATTGCATGTGGTTCCACCAGAGTTCATTGCATGTGTGTTCCTTTCACAATCCACCTATGGATCCACCAGTGTCATTGCATGTGTGTTCTTCTCATTAAACACATCTAGAGTCATTGCATGTGTGTACTTTTCACAGACCACATATGGAACGACCAATGTCATTGTATGTGTATTCTTCTCAGAGACCACATCTGGAGTCAATGGATGAGTGTTCTTTTCACAAACCACATATGGATCCACCATTGTCATTGAAATGTGTGTTCTCTTCAGAGACCACACATGTATCCACCAGTGTCATTGCATGTGTGTTCTTTTTAGTAACAACAACTAGAGTCATTGCATGTGTGTTCTTTTCACAATCCACCTATGGATCCACCAGTGCCATTACATGTATGTGCTTCTCATTAACCACATCTCGAGTCATTGCATGTGTGTTCTCTTCAGAGACCACACATGGATCCACCAGTGTAATTGTATGTGTGTATTCTTTCGTTAACCACATCTGGAGTCATTTCATGACTATTCTTTTCACAGACCACATCTGGATCCACCAGTGTCATTGAAATGTGTGTTCTCTTTAGAGACCATACATGGATCCACCAGTGTCATTGCATGTGTTCTTTTTAGTAAAAACAACTAGAGTCATTGCATGTGTGTTATTTTCACAATCCACATATGGATCCACCAGTGTCATTGCATGTGTGTTCTTCTCATTAACCACAGCTAGAGTCATTGCATGTGTGTTCTTTTCACAAACCACATATGGATCCACCATTGTCATTGAAAGTTGTATTCTTTCATTAACCACACCTGGAGTCATTTCATGACCACATATGGATACAACAGAGTTCATTGCAAGTGTGTTCTCTTCACAGACCACACATGGATCCACCAGTGTCATTGCATTTGGTTCCACCAGAGTTCATTGCGTGTGTGTACTTTTCACAATCCACCTATGGATCCACTAGTGTCATTGCATGTGTGTTATTCTCATTAACCACTGACATGGTTATACCCTACGGGTACGTAACTTCAGCATACCTAGTCCATCCCAAGGAAGGCCCACGGCAGACATACACTGGCCCATGAAGATTTTCGGGTGGCCAAGGCCCATGACGTCTTCGGATCCTTGGAGAGCAAGACTAGAGGAGATAGGAAATTCAAAGGGGTAAAACCCTAGAACTTGTAACCGACTAGGACTACGCCCGGGACCTGCCTAAGTCTATAAAAAGGCCAGGAGGGCACGTCCTAGGTCAACTCACCTCAACCAGACTCATACTTTCTCACACGCATCCACGCCAGATCGAATCTGCGCACCCTGTAACCTTCGGTTCCGCCGTAATCAAAGAGTAGACAAGCAGGAGTAGGGTTTTCCCTCCGGGGGCCTGAACCTGGGTAAATCTCGTGTACACTGGTTGCTTGTCTGTTAACCGTGCCACGATCTCCAGCATCCCCATCTTCTCCAAAACCCAAGTCCATAACAATGGGCATTGACGAGATCAAACCTCGTCAATTGGCGCCGTCTGTGGGAACTGGGGCTGCTGATTGTGCGGTCGTGACGGTTCCGACCCGATCGATCTACAACTCTGCGGCGACGGAGAATCACCTCCTCTTCGGCGCTTTCGACTTCACCTCCCACTCGCCGGATACCATGAAGGATTTCGAGCCCGTAGGAGACGGACTCGAAATTCTGTTCGGGAGCTTCTGCTTCTAGGTGGGACAAACTGGCACCCTCCGCCTCCCTGAGCGGGTGCCCGTGCCGTCAATCAGGCCCGCTTCATGGGCTCCACATCCCGTGCTACGCACATCACCATCAACAGATGAGTTCTACAGCAGCAGCAGCTGCTGCAACTCCGATCTGTGCGATCCACCTTCGGATGAAGGGACCTACGGTTCCGGATCCGAAAGTTGCGGCAGCAGCCAACTAATCTGCAGGCGCTATCTATGCGCCGCATTCATCCAAACCGACGAGGAAATGCCTAACCCGCCGCCCAACCCCGACCCGCAGGACAGAAACGGCGAAAACGGTGGAAACGGCGAAAACGGGGGAAACAGGGGCCACCTCATCCAACTTAGCAAAGAAGGATGGGTCGAAGCACGCCGTGCCGTCGCAGGCAAAATAGTCCTACCTCTTGACTCCTCACGTGACCTACTGATGGCATACCACTACCTCCTCATCGAGGAGCATAAGAAGCAAGTCAAGATGCAGGAGACGCTCGACAAACGCAAGCAAGCAGCCTCTGAGTCCAGTGCGCGACGAGCTGCGCTCTCCGCCAAAGGACCCGGCTCTAGCACAAACGGAAACCAGGGAAACAAGCACCACTCTCGGGTGGAAAACATGGACCCGAAGGAGCGGCGTAACGTGACCCGAACTCTCCACACATCGTTCATGGATATGGACGCTGATGGCAACATCATCCCGAAGACGCCACAAGCTGCGATCATGGCAGCCACTGCGTATCTCGCGGCTCACCCACCTCCGTAGGGGGACCCGAAAAGAGCCATGCATAGATCCGCACTCACCGGACTAGGACTAATCGGAGCTGCGCTCCACGAAGATGCTCCTACAGAGCCGAAGAAGAAAGCTCCGGCCAGGCGCGACCGGAGCCCCACTCCCTCATCCGAAGATGAAGAGGAACACGATCTTCCTCGAAGGAAGAAAAGCTCGCACCGCCATAAACGCGACTATGACGCCAGAGACAAGCTTACACAGCGCAAGATCGACAAAGCACGCGCCAAACGCGCATGCTCGTCTGAATCTGAGATGGATGAAGACGAAGGAGAACTCTGCGGGGCTCGATGCTTCAGCAGATCCGTTCGGCGAACACAGATGCCACGCAACTTCAAGCTTCCTTCGGATACTCCGAAGTTCAACGGCACGCAAGATCCAAATTCCTGGCTCAGTGACCATCTGTCATCCGTCAAGCTTCACGGAGGCAACAAAGAAACCGCCATGCAATGCCTTCAGCTGCAGCTGACAGGCGCGGCGCGGGTCTGGCTTAGCAGCCTATCATCAGGATCCATCCGAAGCTGGGAGGAGCTCGCTTATAGCTTCATCCGAAATTTCAAAGGCACCAGCAAGAGGCCCGCCTCAATCGAAGAGTTGCGAGCCTGCACTCAGAGAACGGGTGAATCTATTCGCTCGTACATACTACGCTGGTCTACAACCAAGAACTCCACAGCACACATCTCCGAAGAAAGGGCCATCGACGCCTTCAGGGACGGCGTCAAGCGCCCAGACTTCAAGGAGGAACTTGGGCGTGTAAAGCCCAAGACACTCGACCACCTCATGGAAATCGCCAACAGTTGGGCAGACGGCGAAGATTGCATCCAGCGGGCGCAATCAGATGAAGAGGACGACTACGGCCGAAGACGCGAATGCCGCAGCAAGAGGAGATCGCGCATCTACGAGGACCGCGATGGACCCGACATGGTCGCAGCCGGCTACGCCGACCGCCGTAACGACAACAGCCGCAACAGCGGAGGATACCGCAGCGGAAACTTCCGCGACAACGGACGACCAACGCAGTCGTGGCAACGCCGCGACCGCGACAACGGACCCTCAGCATTCGACAAACTTTCGGGTCCATGCACCATCCACTTCTACATCGACAAACAAGATGGCAAAAAGAAAGCTAGCCACATGCTCAAGGACTGCCGCGAGTTCCAGAAACTCAGCGAAGGCATGATGCAGATGAGGCAACAAGCTCCAATTCCTGCGTTCAGAAACGCACCTGCGCCAGGTGAAATAACACATGGAGCTCCTCCACCGCCGCCTATTGGAGGCCCAAATCAACCAATCGCACCAGCGCAAAACAACGCCGGGATCGCATACCCCCCACCAAAGGGAGCGCTAAATATGATCCAGAAGGGACGCCCCACCAACAGGGTGCAGAAGAAAATCACCCGACAAATCAACTTGGCCGTGGCAACTCCGCCTGCAATCCCTGAGTACCTCAGCGGATCGGAGTCCTGCATCACATTCACTCGCGCGGATCACCCTTGTCAGATCCCTCGCCCAGGTCATGCTGCCCTGGTGCTGGAGGCGCAGATCGGAGGCTTCGAGATGAGTCGCGTCTTCATGGACGGCGGCAGCGGCATCAACCTAATGTTCGCAAGCACTCTAGCAGCTATGCGGATCCCGCAATGCAGCCTGGAACAATCAGACACAACGTTCCACGGCATTGTCCCAGGGAAGGGCATCTTCCCCCTGGGCAAAATAGGGCTCGACGTCATCTTCGGGAAGCCGGACAACTTTCGGCAGGAGCGCCTAGAATTCGAAGTGGTGGACTGGCCGTCGCAATACCATGCCATCCTGGGACGTGTAGCATTCGCAAGGTTCCTGGCCGTCCCACACTACGCATACCTACTACTAAAGATGCCAGGACCGAGGGGCGTCATCACAGTCCACGGGAGCTTCACCCGATCGGACCAATGCGACAGGGATTTCAACAAAATCTCCCAGTCTTTCGGCATGCAAGACGAGCTTGTAAGGCTCCGCGAGGTGACGGACAATGGGCTACCCCCAGTCACGAAGCAGAACGAACCTAACATGTCTTTCGACTCCACCATCAACACGAAGAAAGTGCAGGTCCATCCAACGGATGCCTCTAAGACGGCGCTAATCGACAACGACCTCAGCACCGCATAGGAAGGCGCGCTCGTCGAATTCCTCCGTGAGCGCTGGGAAATCTTCGCCTGGTGTCCTGCGGACATGCCAGGAGTTCCCAGGGAATTCGCCGAGCACGCACTCAATGTCTTCCCAGACACCAAGCCAGTCAAGCAGTCCATCGAAGACTGTCGGAGCCACGAGCCGAAGCTATCGGCAAGGAGATCAACAGATTACTCGCAGCAGACTTCATCCGGGAAATCAAGGAAAGCGAGTGGCTGGCAAACACGGTGATGGTCCCGAAGAAGGACACGGACATCCTGCGGATGTGCGTGGACTTCACGTCACTAAATAAACACTGCCCTAAGGACCACTTCCCTCTTCCTCGGATCGACCAGATCATCGATTCTGCTGCAGGTTGTGAGAAACTCTCCTTCCTCGACGCCTACTCAGGCTATAACCAGATTCGACTCAAGGTCGAAGATCAAGAGAAAACGGCGTTCATCACACCGTTCGGAGTATACTACTACAACACAATGCCCTTCGGGCTAAAGAACGCGGGTGCCACGTACCAGCGATGCATGCAGGCCTGCCTCAAGGACCAGATCGGTCGCAACGTCCAAGTCTATGTCGACGACATAGTCATAAAAACCAAGGAAGCAAGAACACTTATCGACGATCTCCGCGAGACGTTCGACAACCTTGATCGCTACAGGATCAAGCTCAATCCAGAAAAGTGCGCCTTCGGCGTCCCCTCGGGTCAGCTGCTCGGGTACTTCGTCTCTCAACGAGGGATCGAAGCGAACCCGAAGAAAATCAAAGCTATCATGACAATGGAGAAGCCAAAAAACCTCAAGGGCGTTCAGCAGCTCGCAGGGCGAGTAGCGGCACTAAGCAGGTTCATCAGCCGCATGGGCGAGAAGGCCCTACCATTTTACCAGCTGCTGCGCAAGGCAGACAAGTTCGAGTGGACACCAGAAGCCAACGACGCATTCGAAAGCATCAAGCGGCTCCTCTCCACCTCGCCAGTTTTGGTCACGCCAAAAGAGCGCGAGCCCCTGTTGCTGTACATAGCAGCCACACACCAGGTGGTCAGCACAGTACTCGTGGTCGAACGACCCGAAGAAGGCAATACCCACGGGGTACAACGCCCAATTTACTACCTCAGCGAGGTTCTCACACCAACAAAACAGCGGTACCCGCACTACCAGAAGCTGGCCTACGGCGTGTTCATGACGGCTCGACAACTGAGCCACTACTTCCAGGAGCATCAGGTGATGGTCGTCAACGAGGCACCCCTAAACAGCATCCTGAATAACCCAGAGGCCACAGGATGCGTGGCCCTGTGGGGCATTGAACTATCACCCCTGGACATCATCTACGAGAAGCGACACGCAATCAAATCTCAAGTCCTTCCGGACTTCCTGGTGCACTGGATGGAGCTGCAGCTGCCTGACACCCCAGACATGTCGCAGTCCTGGACAATGCATTTTGATGGCTCCAAACGCGAAGCCGGAGCAGGGGCAGGAGTCATACTGACCTCCTCGCAAGGTGACAAGATGAAGTACGTCCTTCGGATGAAATTCAGAGCCTCCAACAACAAGGCCGAATAAGAAGCCCTCATCCATGGCATGAAGATGGCAAAAATATGTGGCGCAACGCGCCTGGTCATCTACGGTGACTCCAACCTTGTCGTACAGCAGACGATCAATGAGTGCGACGCACACGCCGAAAACATGATCGCGTACCGCGCGCTATACAACGCACTCGAAGGAGAATTCGACGGCTGCGAACTTCGGCACGTTGGAAGAGAGAGCAACGAGGAGGCCGATAGACTCGCCAACATCGGGTCCACTTGTGCAAAGGTTCCACCAGGTGTGTTCCTCGAACAGATCTGTGTGCCATCCATCAGGCGAAAATTCCCTAAGGGATCACCCGAAGAAGCAGAACACTCGGGGGCTACGCTACCCGAAGGTCATGAAGGACCCGAAAAGTTGGATACCGAAGTTGCCATGGTCAACCTGATGCAGGTCATGGCAGTCGAAAAAACTTGGACACGTCCATACCTCCAGTTCCTGATAAACGGAGAATTGCCAGACAGCCCGACAGATGCCCGGCGCGTATCTCATCGGTCAAAAGCCTTCACCATCATCAACGGCGAGTTGTACAAACGCAGCATTACGGGCGTACTACAACGATGCGTCACCATCAATGACGGCAAGGCCATACTCCAAGATATCCACGAGGGCATCTGCGGCCACCATGCAGGCAGTCGCTCCCTCGTCGCCAAAGCTCTGCGAGCAGGATTCTACTGGCCAACGGCCATGAGCGACACGAAGGACATCGTCCGAAGATGCAACGGGTGCCAACGGTTCGCCGACAAACCGCACACACCTGGGTCCGAACTTCGACCCATACCCATAGCCTGGCCTTTTGCAAAATGGGGCCTCGACATGATCGGCAAACTGCCAAAATCCTCAAAGGGAGGACACGTCTTCCTCCTGGTCGCAGTCGACAAATTCACCAAGTGGATCGAGGCAATGCCAGTCACCAACCAGAAGGGCAAAACTGCCGTCAAATTCTTCGAATCCATTGTCTACAGGTTCGGCGTACCACACAGCATCATCACCGACAACGGATCGAACTTCATCTCCGAAGAATTCTAGGACTTCTGCCAAGGCCTCGGGATCAACATCACGTATGCCTCAGTGGCACACCCGCAAACAAACGGGCAAGTGGAAAAGGCCAACGGTCTAATCGGCGCCGACATCAAGAAGCGCCTCATGAGCTCACTCGAGCACAAAGCCGGAAACTGGACGAAAGAGCTACCGTCTGTCCTGTGGAGCTTACGGACTACGCCAAACAGCTCCACCGGCTACACACCATTCTTCATGGTGCACGGAGTTGAGGCCGTGCTACCAGCCGAAGTACGCCACCAGGCTCCACGAGTCGTCGCTTACAGCGAAGCCGAATCCACGGCTGCACTCGAAGATGTCGTCGACACACTCGACGAAGCACGGGATATAGCAGCAGCTAGATCAGCGGTGTACCAGCAAAGTCTCCGCAACTACCATAGCCGCCGGCTGCGCCCAAGGTCCTTCGTCGAAGGAGACCTCGTCTTGCAACTTAAGCAAAAGCGACCGAATAAACTCGAGTCACCATGGGAAGGACCCTATGCCATCACCGAGGTCATCCCAGGTGGCGCCTATCGCCTCAAGCACGTGGAGTCTGGAGTCGCATACTCCAACCCATGGAACATCTCGCATCTGCGACGATTCTACCCATAGCAATGTACCCCCTTTTTACTTTCGACAAGGCTTACAGCCAAGGCTACTCAGCCGAACCATGTACCTCCTCCATTACGATACAAATACAGCTAAGTGTCTCGCCCCCAACCTTCGGTTGACTATTTCTCTGCAACTTTATTACATGCTACAAACGCACTCGGGGGCTCCCCCCACCTCACGATTTCATCGACTGAGGACAAAACGTGTACACCTGAGTAGCTGACCACATCAAGCAAACGAAAAGGGCACGTACTCAATCAAAGCACTACGTGCTCGCAAACAAGCAAACCTTTACAACAAAGGGCACATACACGCCCAGCCGCAATATACAAATTTTACATCTATCTGTTTATTTTCAGGTCCTACCTATTCTGAAGAATCACCTGAGTATGCTGCTCAAACAAATCTACAATCTGTTCGGCATACTGCCTTACAGCCGCGTAATGCGGACGCATATTCCACTCGCCACCATCTGGTCGAGGAGGTGGCCCAATCGCCACAACAGCCAAATCTACGTCTGGGCGGTGCACCCTCACAAGAGACAAGGCAGCCTTCACCCCTGCGACGAGCTGCTGCCGCACCAGCTCCTTGACATTGCTGGCACTCCGAAACTTCGTCAGAAGACCTGCAAGGGTCGTTGGCACGGCATCCAACGGAAACATGATGTGCAGCACCGAGGAAAGCGATGTCTGCACCTGGCGGAGCACCCGCGAAACCTGGTAGACACGATCCTGCACCGTCGCCAGAACTATGGCGCGATCACGATCCATCCAGAAGAAGCCGCCGGCCTCCATGTCCAGTTGAGTCAAGCAATTGACTCGAACAGCAATACGCTCCTTTTCTTCCCTCGGAGCAAGATTGGCACCTGCGACAACCGCACAAAACAAGAGTAAGGCCAGCAGGCTCACCCGAAGAACCGAGCTACAGCCCGAAAGAAGGATCAACTTATATTGCAGCTGCTCGGACAACCGACCCAGCTCTGCCATCAAATACTCCTCTCTGGCTGCACCACGGTTTGCTTTGGATTTCCAAACGTCAGCGCGACCGCATAACCCAAGCAAATCTCTCTCCAAGCTGCGCACGCGATCTCGAAGAAAAGCGAGCTGCGAGGAATCATCCAATGATGCTCGCAAGGGCCTTTCGGATGAAGTATCAACTGGGTCAGCACCCGAAGGAACCTATAGCAGCAGAAAAAGAAGGCACACAGACATTCAGCCAAGGATAGAGCACAACTCGGAGGAATTCATTAAAGTATATCAGGCCACTACGTGGCACAAGGATGGTACTACAAAAGATATTCACAACATAAATAGACTACAAACTACCCTACGTCTACTATGCCTAAGGCGGAGGACACTGAGTCGCCTCAGAACCAGACTGCCTAGCTTTGGCCTCGCCCTGCTGCCGCAATGCATACTCAGACAGCAAGTCAATGAGCTTGGGCCCATATCGTCTGTAGCGAGCGGAGTAGGCGGAGAAGGCTACCTCGGATCCATCCGCAGCTGTAGGCATCCGAGAAGTAATCTGGGGCAGGTCCAGCTCCGCCCCAGCCGCCATGGCCATCGCCAGCCCGACGGACGTGCCGATGCCCTTCTGCTTGCGCTTGTACGCTGCAGGCGCTTCGGCTGACAGAGCCTCTGCCAGGGCACCCACGTCTTCAAGGGATGCGCCCTTCGGGAAGAGCTCCTGGTAGAAGCGACCAAGGACCTCTTTCGCCTTGGCAAGGGAGTTGACGACGGTGCTGCAGCGGTCTTCGACCGCTACAGTGGCATCATCTAGAGCACTCCCGTGCTCCAGAGCACCGCGGTCAAACTTGATGCCTGCGGCATCTGAGACAAAAAAGAAGAAAACATGAAGAAAGGCAACATAGAAGAAGATCCGAAGAAAAAGAAGCAAGTACAAAAGGTAGCGCTCACCCGAAATAGCCTTGGGAGCAGCCATGAGCTTCTCCGCCACCCCTTTTTCACGAGCAGCCGCAACGGTGGCCAGCTGCTCCTCACGATCTGCGGCCTCCTGCTACAGACGCTCTTTCGCTTCGGCTGCTTTCGTCAGCTCCAGCTCAAGGCGCTCTCTCGCCCCAGCGGCAGCTTCGGCCTTCTGCTCCGATTGGCCAAGGCTCTTCTTCAGAGAATCGACCTCACGGAGAGAGCCGTTATGCTCCTCTGCATTTACAACAAGCAAGCGTCAAAGAACAGGACCAGGATAAGCAAGAGAAGTACTACAAGGCAGACGAATACCTTGAAGCTGCCGCAGTTTCGCCTCCAGCGTCAGGCGTTCCTCCACCAGCCGCTTGGCCTCTTGGACAAAAGGCTGCAGCAACAGGCAATAGTAGTAAGAGCAGGACTTGGGGGCTACTCCCAACACAAAGAAGCATAAACAACATCAGCATACAAAGACACTCGGGGGCTCCCCCCGTAACATCAAGCAGAAAAACTTACGTGCTCCGAAGGCGAACCTGCAGGCCCGCCTGCGAAATTCTGAGGTGCAACCACCAGCCTCTCCTGCACAGGAGGAACTGGCGCAGCGTCACCCGAAGTCGCCACCGTCTGAGGAGGAGGCGACGCAATGTTCGACTCCCCCATCATCTCCCCCGCACCATCACTGGAGCCGTCGGAGGATTGCCTGCATACGAAGCCAATCAGCACAGGTGCAAACATCATAAAAAGAAAAGGACAACAGTACAACAAGAAAACTTACGAGCCCAACGCGCTCAGGTCGAAGATAGGAGAAGCCCTTCGGGCCCTCTTCTCCTCCTTCTTTTCTTCCTTCTTCTCCTCCTTCTTCTCTTCCTTCTTCCGCTTTGCTGGCGGGTGCGGAGCAACAGCCCGCACAGGAATGGCAGGAAGGGGAGAGGAAGAACCCCCATGAACATCATCATGACGCTCAAGGCCCAGAGGATTTCTGGGAGTCGGAGGAGTCGAGGCATCTGACGACTCGCTAGAGCTCCGTGATCGCTTGCGCGAATGGTCCTCACTCGATTCGTCGACATCCTCCGCTGGGGATCGCGCTGACGGTAGCTCGGACACGGAATCCACCACTTCATTATCCAGGGCATTCGGATACCTCTCGGGCAACGGTGGTGCCATGCCCGGCACTTTGAAGCTCTGCAAAAGGAAAAGGAACTTTGTTAGCAAACAAAGGAAAAAGTCCACAGCTGACAAAAACAAAAGGGAAGCACTACGTGCGCAAATCTACACCTTTGGCACGGCCAACGACGAAGAAAAGGGAGGAGTCAGCGACTTCATCGGGAGTCCCTCGTCGGCCTTGAACTTCAACAGCGCGCGAAGAGCCTTGTCAAGTTCCACCTCGGAGATTTTCTCACTCGAAACCCTCGTCGGATCACGGCGCCTAGAGTAAAGAAACATCGGGTGCGCCCTCGCTTGGAGAGGTTGCACCCGACGCTCAAGAAACGTCCGGATGATGTCGACACCGTTCACCTCCTTCTCAGGAATCAATTGGAGATCCTCGACCCGACGATACAGGGCCTCTATCTCTGCCACCTCACCGTCTAAGATTCGGTTTTTCCAGGATCTTTTCTTCTCAATCAATTGGGAGGGGTCAAAAGGAACAAGACCAAAATCTTGCCCAGGCAGTACGGAGTCACGGATGTAAAACCATTTCCTCCGCCAGTACTGGACAGATTCAGACATGGAAAAGGAAAAGAATTGCACATTGGGACTGAGGGAGATGATGAAACCCCCAATGGGATACACACCATCCGAACCAGACTGCCTCTTCACGGAACAAAGCTTCCGGAAGAGGCCAAAGTGCGGCTCAATGCCAAGCCAACACTCGCAAAGCGTGATAAAACACGCAGCGTGGACAAGGGAGCTGGGAGACAGATGATGGAGTTGAACCCCATAGAAAAAGAGCAGTCCACGAAGGAAGTCATGGACCGGAAAAGAAAACCCGCGAATCATGAAGGCAACAAACATAACCCGATACCCAGATGGGGGACGGGGGATTACCTCATTGCCGGGGAGTCTCACGGCCGTCGTGTCTTGCGGGATCAGGCTCCGCTCGCGCAGTTTGCGGAGATCGCTCTCCCGCGCTTCTGATCGCCGCCAGCCACCGTCGGTGACGCGAGCAGTGGCGGTACCCTTCTTGCCTCCGGCGGCGCTAGTCCCAACTGCAGATGAGGACTTCTTTGGTTTCCCCATGGCGCTACAGCGGTGGTGGCGTTGCCAACGAAGAAAAACAAAGGAAATGTGGAGGAAACTCTCAGCGCGCAGCAAGAATAGCTCAAGAATGAGGGGGCAGTGAATAGATGAGCTGCTGCGGTGAAAAACAAACCACGATTTTACCAGGGATTATAACAGTGAATAGACGCTTGAGGTCATCGATCGTAAGCACTGACGTCATCAAAAGCTATACTAGCACCACTTCGGCTCCACAGCTAAAAGTACTCACTCGAATCTACGATTCGACTAAATACTTGGGGGCTACTCCTATCAGGAGCGCTGGCCACGCACCCGACAGACAAATGAGGACAAAACTATTTCTCTGAGTCCTATGTCGAGTTTACGACTCCACTACGGACTCGGGGGCTACTCCCATAGGGAGGATGGATTTAAGCATCCGAAAATTTTCGAGTCCTGCGGACCTAATGATTGAAACAATGCTTGAATTAAAAGTCTCCGTTCGAGTCTACGACTCGAACAGACACTTGGGGGCTACTCCCATAGGGAGCGCTGGTCGCGCACCCTATGAATTCTTCGACTGCGATCCTTCGGATCAGCATGCAAAAACTTTTCGGCAACTCTGCCCCAATTAATGCTAAGTGAGTAACATCCTCCTTGGCCACCCGAAACACCTCCGCGGTGATAAACATTCGGATGCTGCGTCTGCGACGCAAAGATAAGACCTACAGATATCATCTAATGGCCTGGCAACGCACCTGACTGCGCTCTGCTAGTATGAATCCGTACCAGCAGGTACGATGAAAAATCCCGACGGACGTGTTGGGTACACCAATTAAAATCACTGGAATTCCACTCCTGTAAGTCCTCCGCGGCCTGAGTCGAATTACGCCAGCGTATGTTCCAGGTCCGGGTTGAGGGACCCGAACCTGAAGAAGATCGTGTTGTTTCGTCCTAAGACAGTTAACAGACCCTGATCCGTCGGGTGAGTCAGGCACACGCATCAACAATCCCTACACACATATACTGCTCCAGAAGGATTGAAGAGTCCTCAGCCGAATCTACGATTCGACTGATCACTCGGGGGCTACTGACATGGTTATACCCTACGGGTACGTAACTTCAGCATACCTAGTCCAGCCCAAGGAAGGCCCACGGCAGACATACGCTGGTCCATGAAGATTTTCGGGTGGCCAAGGCCCATGACGTCTTCGGATCCTTGGAGAGCAAGACTAGAGGAGATAGGAAATTCAAAGGGGTAAAACCCTAGAACTTGTAACCGACTAGGACTACGCCCGGGACCTTCCTAAGTCTATATAAAGGCCAGGAGGGCACGTCCTAGGTCAACTCACCTCAACCAGACTCATACTTTCGCACACGCATCCACGCCAGATCGAATCTGTGCACCCTGTAACCTTCGGTTCCGCCGTAATCAAAGAGCAGACAAGCAGGAGTAGGGTTTTCCCTCCGGGGGCCTGAACCTGGGTAAATCTCGTGTCCCCTGGTTGCTTGTCTGTTAACCGTGCCACGATCTCCAGCATCCCCATCTTCTCCAAAACCCAAGTCCATAACAATGGGCATTGACGAGATCAAACCTCGTCAACCACAGCTAGAGTCATTGCATGTGTGTTCTTTTCACAGACCACATATGGAACCACCAGTGTCATTGCATGTGTGCTCTTCTCAGAGACCACATCTGGAGTCACTGGATGAGTGTTCTTTTCACAAACCACATATGGATCCACCATTGTCATTGAAATGTGTGTTCTCTTCAGCGACCACACATGGATCCACCAGTGTCATTGCATGTGTGTTCTTTTTACTAACAACATCTGGAGTCATTTCATCACTATTCGTTTCATAGACCACATCTAGATCCACCAGTGGCATTGAAATGTGTGTTCTCTTTAGAGACCACACATGGAACCACCAGTGTCATTGCATGTGTGTTATTTTTACTAACAACAACTAGAGTCATTGCATGTGTGTTATTTTCACAATCCATATATGGATCCAGCAGTGTCATTGCATGTCTGGTCTTCTCATTAACCACAACTAGAGTCATTGCATGTGTGTTCTTTTCACAAACCACATATGGATCCACCATTGTCAATGAAATGTGTGTTCTTTCATTAACAACACCTGGAGTCATTTCATGACTATTATTTTCACATACCACATATGGATCCCACCAATGTCATTGCATGTGTGTTCTCTTCATAGACCACACATGGATCCACCAGTGTCATTTCATGTGGTTCCACCAGAGTTCATTGCATGTGTGTTCTTTTCATAATCCACCTATGGATCCACTAGTGTCCTTGCATGTGTGTTCTTCTCATTAAACACATCTAGAGTCATTGCATGTGTGTTCTTTTCACATACCACATATGGAACGACCAATGTCATTGTATGTGTGTTCTTCTTAGAGACCACATCTGGAGTCAATGGATGAGTGTTCTTTTCACAAACCACATATGGATCCACCATTGTCATTGAAATGTGTGTTCTCTTCAGAGACCACGCATGTATCCACCAGTGTCATTGCATGTGTGTTCTTTTTACTAACAACAACTAGAGTCATTGCATGTGTGTTCTTTTCACAATCCACCTATGGATCCACCAGTGCCATTACATGTATGTTCTTCTCATTAACCACATCTAGAGTCATTGCATGTGTGTTCTCTTCAGAGACCACACATGGATCCACCAGTGTAATTGCATGTGTGTATTCTTTCATTAACCACATCTGGAGTCATTTCATGACTATTCTTTTCACATGCCACATCTGGATCCACCAGTGTCATTGAAATGTGTGTTCTCTTGAGAGACCACACATGGATCCACCAGTGTTATTGCATATCTGTTCTTTTTACTAACAACAACTAGAGTCATTGCATCTGTGTTATTTTCACAATCCATATATGGATCCACCAGTGTCATTGCATGTGTGGTCTTCTCATTAACCACAACTAGAGTCATTGCATGTGTGTTCTTTTCACAAACCACATATGCATCCACCATTGTCAATGAAATGTGTGTTCTTTCATTAACCACACCTGGAGTCATTCCATGACTATTCTTTTCACAGACCACATATGGATCCACCAGTGTCATTGCATGTGTGTTCTCTTCAGAGACCACACATGGATCCACCAGTGTCATTGCATGTGGTTCCACCAGAGTTCATTGCATGTGTGTTCTTTTCACAATCCACCTATGGATCCACCAATATCATTGAATGTGTGTTCTTCTCATTAACCACAGCTAGAGTCATTGCATGTGTGTTCTTTTCACAGACTACATATGGAACCACCATTGTCATTGAAATGTGTATTCTTTCATTAACCACATTTGGAGTCATTTCATGACTGTTCTTTTCAAAGCCCACATATGGATCCACCAATGTCATTGAAATGTGTGTTATCTTCAGAGACCACACATGGATCCACCAGTGTCATTGCATGCGTGTTCTTTTACTAACAACAACTAGAGTCATTGCATGTGTGTTCTTTTCACAATCCACCTATGGATCCACTAGTGTCATTGCATGTATGTTCTTCTCATTAACCACATCTAGAGTCATTCCATGTGTGTTCTCTACAGAGACCACACATGGATTCACCAGTGTCATTGCACGTGTGTTCTTTTTACTAACAACAACTGGAGTCATTTCATGACTATTCTTTTCACAGACCACATCTGGATCCACCAGTGTCATTGAAATGTGTGTTCTCTTTAGAGACCACACATGGATCCACCAGTGTTATTGCATGTGTGTTCTTTTTACTAACAACTAGAGTCATTGCATGTGTGTTATTTTCACAATCCACATATGGATCCACTAGTGTCAATGCATATGTGTTCTTCTCATTAACCACAACTAGAGTCATTGCATGTGTGTTATTTTCACAAAAAACATATGGATCCACCCTTGTCAATGAAATGTGTGTTCTTTAATTTACCACACCTGGAGTCATTTCATGACTATTCTTTTCACATACCACATTTGGATCCACCAGTATCATTGCATATGTGTTCTCTTCACATACCACACATGGATCCACTAGTGTCATTGCATGTGGTACAACTAGAGTCATTGCATGTGTGTTCTTTTCACAATCCACCTATGGATCCACTAGTGTCATCGCATGTGTGTTCTTCTCATTAACCACAACTAGAGTCATTGCATGTGTCTTCTTTCCACAGACCACATATGGAACCACCATTGTCATTGAAATGTGTATTCTTTCATTAACCACATCTGGAGTCATTTCATGACTGTTCTTTTCAAAGACCACATATTGGTCCACCAGTGTCATTGAAATGTGTGTTCTATTCCGAGACCACACTTGGATCCACCAGTGTCATTGCATGTGTGTTCTTTTTATTAACAACAACTAGAGTTATTGCATGTGTGTTACTTTCACAATCCACATATGGATCCACCAGTGTTATTGCATGTGTGTTCTTCTCATTAACCACAGCTAGAGTCATTGCATGTGTGTTCTTTTCACAAACCACATATGGATCCACCATTGTCATTGAAATGTGTATTCTTTCATTAACCACACCTGGAGTCATTTTATGACTATTCTTTTCACAGACCACATATGGATCCACCAGAGTTCATTGCATGTGTATTCTCTTCCTAGACCACACATGGATCCACCAGTGTCATTGCATGTGGTTCTTTTTACTAACAATTGTAGGGGTTCCGCGTATGAAAACAATAAACTTTTACCCTACGCCCCTGAACCCCTGATGTTGCTAGGACCAATCTATTAGTAACGGGAGGGGCTTTTCGCGAACTTACCCTTAAAGACAGAAAAGCGTTGTCAACGCTCAGGAGAGCGTGGTTGATGTAGACGAGCCGAAGCCGACCTCAAGGTCGTGATGAAGTCCTTGCGCTCCTTTGGCTCCAAAGGCAGAGTGCCTCAAGTGTGACACCTCGCAGGGAGTTACACATGTCAGGACCCTAACGATGACTGCCGCTTCCCTGATCCAGCAGCAGTTGCGGAAGTAGAGCTCTTGGATCCGAATCCCGCAGCGCGACGACGCTCCGCGGTGAAGATGTCTCTCGTTCGCGTAGTCCAAACTTGGGACCATGGTCAGGATAGAGAGAGAGAGAGAGAGAGAGAGAGAGAATATCAATTGGACGTCTCCCCAAAAGTGATAAGACCTTTATTGAATATTGTATGTATTTATCTGGCCAAATACCCCCACTATATATAGGGGGAGGGGAGGTACTACCTCCCTCAAAGTCCCGGGGTGGGATTAAAGCAGAGGAGGGGGAGGGGCAGGCCGCCGACCGGCCCTAGTGCGCCCCGTGCAGGGGGGCTAGGCCCAGCCGGCCAACCCCTTGTCCCTTCTCCCTCTCTCCTTTCCCTAATGGGCCCTCTCCCCTCCGGGAATTGGCCCATTAAGCCTTTTGACCTTTTAAATTGATTTTCTCTGTATTAAATAATTATGAATAAATGATTAAATCAATATTTAACATTCATTCACATATTATTCAACCTCCATGGCTATGAAACACTTCCACCTCCACTCTGGACATCCTCCAGACTTATCGAAACCCTTCCAGTTTTCTCTCTACTATTCTTCGGTGATTCTACCGATCCTATAAACACTCTCTAAGCATCATCAAGCCCTTAAGCTTGATACCCCACGGTTCGGGAACACTCCATACATGGTCGGGACACTCCCGCACCAATGATCGATAGAGGGACATGGATGGCCATGTGACCCCTATGCGTTCCACGAAGATCTTTCGTCATTTGAACCGAGACAGTCGTGTCTTATTCCCTTTGTCTCTCGATACTTGCATTGCCCGAGATCTGATCAATTACACCACCATGTTGTGTTCAATCTCGTTACCAAACAATGCTACTTGACTCGTTCCGACAAGTGATATCCCTGTGATCAAATCATACGTTGCGCATCTATTGGATATAACCTCTCTGAGTGGGCCCTTGAGTATCTTTCCGTCACATGGACGGACAAATCCCGCTCTTGACATATATTGCCTCTACGGTTTCCTCCGAGTACCTAAACACGCCTTTATAACCACTGTATTACCAAGTGGCGCTTGATGTTATCTAAGCACTCTCGGGAGACAGTGATTGATATAGCCTCACGGTCTAAGGAATAGTCTACAGGGATCCATTTCTAATCATTGTAACTTGAACTTCGTGACATGATTGGGTCACGTGTTTAGGTTGGGTATTGGTTCATCATCTCATTCTCAGAATGAGTTGACTCCATTTCCAACTGGCATAAATGCCACATGATTAGGAAACATGATCATCTGTTGACCAATGAACCAGTGACTAGAGTTTCACTAGGAACCCCTAGTTGTTTGTATATCACACGTGTATTGATGTTTCCACTCAATACATTTATAGCATGATACAAAACTTAATCATAAACTATATGAAATATGATAATAGTTCTTATTACTATTTGTCTCTAGGGCATATTTCCAACAGTCTTCCACTTGCACTAGAGTACAAATACGCTAGCTGCATTTGTTCTTAACCATTGGCACCATATATCCGGTACCCTGAACACGCTTGCTCATGGAAGAGGTTGAGTCTTGGGCATGTACCTTACAGTCCCAAATCCTTTGCAACTTACTAATGTCACCTTGATTGACATTAATACTTTATCATCACATGATAACATCTGTGTGTATGCATTGTCGCTATGGCAGTAGAACGAGGCCTGATTCCAGGAGCCTACAATGACTTTAGATCAACCTCGAGGGCTTTTTCATGGGCACTATGCCTTGGGACACATCATTCTACGTTAAAAGCGAACTAATCCCACCATAACATTATAAAACACTTTAGATGGTACCCTTATCTATTATTATAAATGTAATCATCGAAACACGAGTGCACCTTGTGCAACTTTTGATGTTTTGTTCACCTCGCTTCCTACTTGACTTTAATCGTTATTTACAGGAGATTCCAACATATTCCCTTATAACATAACTCTTTATGCTTTAAGATATGTCATCTTTATGGATTTGGAAAATATGTCTTTAGTTCTCTATTAGACACTGCGGACAAACTTAGCTCAACGTTCCGTGATTCAAACTTAATCACTTTTAAATGTTCCTTCTTGGATCATATATTATGTTAAGTTATGATCATGGTTTTCTAAGATAGAACCTATGTCTCAACATAGTGGATGATGATCATCCTTTTCTTTCTTTCAACCATTGATGTTAAACTTTAATACTATTCCTAATTTGAGTTATTAAGGACCAGTTCCTTAATTAACTTCTATTACGAAACCCTTTTTAGAATCCCTTAAGGAATACTACATAATATCATAATACACCTATTATCAACTTCTACACCTTATAAATCATTATTTATTGGTACTTGCGCTTTTATTCTTAACACACTTAAGAATCACTCCTATAAGCTCCCACTCAAAATATGTTCCTACCATATTTGGGTATGAGTCAGTACTCTTACTCAAATTATGTTCCTACATATTTGAATTTGAGACTTATATTGCTCCCACTCAAAAATATGTCATTCACATATTATTTTAGGAAGACTTTCATAGATCCCACTCAATTTCATGCAAATTGCATATCCACTCACTATTTTGAACAACTTCAAAATCCTCTGATCAAATATCAAACCTAGAGTTTTACTATGAGATACTAGTACTTTTACTAGTTTTAAATCCACTAAACATTCAACACACATGAATCAAATTCATTTGAATTTGTCCAATACTTGACAAATTGTGCTTTTTGTTATTCACCCCCTTTTCCATTATGGCCTTGCAGTCATTTGGGAAAATTCAAGTAACCCCTTTTACTTGTGAGATTCAGCAACGAAGTGCTTTCTAATCTCAAGGGAATTCTGCTTTGGGATTTCTCATAATTCTAGTTTACCATTATTTCCTTAGTAGTTCGTAGGTATGTCATATTCCAAGAATCATGACAAATGACTCACAAATGTATCCATACAAGATATGGATTACATCTTGAATCCTACTTCATGTAGTGAAAACACCAGTGGGGAAAACACAATGATCAATATCATTGATTCTTTCCTTTGTGAAGAGAATCGTTCAGGAACGTTGTCCATTGCGCTTCTCAACACTCTGATGTAGGGATTTGAATCCACATTGTGTTTTTCACTATCTTCCATTTGCTCCATAATCGAGAAATATCGCTAAAAGTGAGCTTTCTCAATAATGTACCAAAATCCAAGCAATACAAGTTTTTGCTTCTCTTTTGGTTTTAGCTATGGATTTCATATTCAAAGTTTCCAATGAATACTCTACAAGGACTTATTCGCTATTGTTTTGATTATATCGAATAACCCCAAAACTTTCACGACAATCTATACCAGATATGGAGCCGCTTTCACGAATTGAAATGGTACACTATATATTCTAATTGAGTGCTAACTATTTCTAACTAATGGTCTCTACATCTACACTACAACGATTTATTTGGTGCCATCTATTCACCCACTTTCATATCTAATATCATATTGTGATGCTTTATATTTTGACATTTCAAATGCATTGCATTTCACAATTTCTTCTATGCAATTCTTATAATGTTGAATTTCATTACTATTGATCAAATCATAGTAATTAGATTCTCTTTTATATTTATACCCTTTGTTGATGAAACACTTTGATCAAATCAAATAGTTTCGTACTTACGTTTCCTTTGGTAAACTTATTTACGCATTTAAACAATCATATAATGATAATTACCATTTTGCTAAAACACAATACATCGAATATGTATTTACTTTCAACAATTCATTGAACACTTTGTATTCAAGTAATACACGGTGTTCAAGTTATTTTTCCGAACTTAGGCATGATTTATATGTGATAAGAAATCGAATGACTCTCACATATTATCACATAACTTGGAATTTAAACAATGGTTTTCATTCAGTAATGAATATCATTTAAGTTGGGTATTTTAAGGCATTTCAATATTTTACAAATGTTCATGTATTATCAATTAGTTTCAAACAACAAGGATAATTCACATATAATCAAACAAGATATGAACACAAATAGAAATTATTCATAAAAGTTGAACAACTGTTTGTTACAAACTCATATGAATAACCGTCTCACAAAGTGTGAGACACACTAAAGAAGTTCATAATATTTTGATTACAATAACTATCCAAAACATAAACTAAGTGATAAATGTTGAGGGAGAGCATTGTTGGCCATCATCATCATGCTTGCCATCAACACGCAACGTCACCTCCTCTCCAGCAAGCACCTCTCATGCAGAAGGACCTATTTTCAGTAAAACAGAACAAGTATCAAATATACTTTAACACTGCAAATGTGTTTGCAAGATTATAACATTTATAAAATTGTATATCAAATATATACCTTTGTCATTGATGACCTCAGCGACATCTGATTCAACCAACACATTCCTGAGATGTGTTACGAATCGGTGGAATTCCATTGATTCTGCGTCGCCTCTCATAATGCAAGTCCTGGCTTGTGCTTGGTAGCTTGGTGGCAGCAACCGTAGCACAACGCCATTTGCAAAAGAGCCCATCATACAGCTATCCAGGAAGTATGCAGGACTCATGTACACAGCATGCATGCGCTCCAAGTGGTCGTCAAGTGATGAGTTCTCCTCCATCTTAATGGAGAGGAAGTCTCCCATCAGCTCATGCTCCCATATGTGTGCTTGTTCCACGAAATGTGTCCTAAGCTATAGCATTACCGTATGAAGGTTGACATCACCCACGAAAGGCCGCATATCGTCCACCATTCTGAAACGCATTGTAACTGAAATGAAGGAGGCCATCTCCCGATGGAGATAGCGGTCTTCCCACAGCTCTTGGGTCTCTAGGTCAATGGGCTGATCCGAATCCATCCTGTCGAGTATGTAGTTGACCACGTCATTCTCGCTAAGGAGAACGTGTAGATGCGCAACCCATATAGAGAAGTTTGATCCATCTAATATGAGCTTCTCTCCTTCTAACCAATCAATCATCAACAGGAAAGGTGGCATCAGGGAGAACTTTTCTACATTTACAATTGCAAAAAGGAATTTAGACTAAGTTTATAATTAAATGAGTTAATAATAACTCCACTCAAAAACACCTAACCCTAGAAGGGTTCCTAGTGATAACATGACCCCTATCAGCCACATCTCCCCCGATCATCACAGCCATCAATGTGGGTTCAAGGGTGGATGCTAAACATCGGTCACATCATTCATGTGACTCGTGCTCGATCTTTCGACCATCCTTGTTCCGAGGCCATGTCTGTACATGCTAGGCTCGCCAACTCAACCTTAGTGTATTCGCTGTGCAACATGGCTTATACCCACTGTATGTGAACATAGATATGTCTGACACCCAATCATCACGGCCTGCCTCATACCGAAGAACTTTATTGGTGGTGCACACTAAGGGGGAACACAATCATTGGTAATTTTAACAGGGATCATCTTATTAGGCTACCGTCGAGTATCTAATACTAGCACACAATAAGATAAATAAACAATAATATTGAATGTAAATGTGATGTGATATGGTCCTTCACGTCGTGATCTCCATCCGTCGTCACCGGATTCCGGCGCTAGGGTTCCGGCGCCGTAGACACTAGGGTATCGGTGTCTTTCCGACGTGGTAGTCCGTCACCTCCGTGACTATCTACTACTATGTAACATAAGGTAATCACTTTACCTTTGCCACAACCATATCACAAAGCAACGCCCCCTGCAAAACAAAGTTAGACGCCTCTACTTTATCTTTGCATGTTTTACGTGGCTGAATGGGCTTTCGCACAAGAACCGTACTTACCTACGAACTTTCAGCACAACACTGATCAAGTAGTTGTCTCTACTACACCCCTTTCGGGGCCCTCCATTCTAAATGGCATACCAACTAATGCGAGAGAGACAGACACCCCCGTAAGCCACTTTATACGGTACAAGCCGTATGTCAAGCGTGGACCAGTCTCGCGAATGAACGCGTAAAGTGGGTTGGGGGCCGCTTCATCAAGCATTACTGCGGTATACACAAGTACACATGGGAGGGTAACAACTAAAAGATCAACGCCCACACGCTACATCTCGTGTGTTCTACCCGTACTAGCATTACTACGCATAGATCTAGCTCTGATACCACTATAGGGGTTCCGCGTATGAAAACAATAAATTTTTACCCTATGCCCCTGAACCCCTGATGTTGCCAGGGCCTATCTATTAGTAATACAGTAACTGGAGGGGATTTTCACGAACTTACCCTTGAAGACCGAAAAGCGTTGTCAACGCTCAGGAGAGCGTGGTTGATGTAGACGAGCCGAAGCCGACCTCAAGGTCGTGATGAAGTCCTTGCGCTCCTTTGGCTCCAACGACTTGAGTGCCTCAAGTGCGAAACCTCATGGGGAGTTACACACATCCGGTGCCTATCGATGACTCCCGCTTCCCCGATCCAGTAGCAGTTGCGGAAGTAGAGCTCCTGGATCCGAATCCCGCAGTGCGACAGCGCTCCGCGGTGAAGATGTCTCTCGTTCGTGCAATCCGAACTCGGGACCACGGTCACGAGAGAGAGAGAGAGAGAGAGAGATAGAGAGAGAGAGAGAGAGAGAGAGAGAGAGAGAGAGATAGAGTATCAATTGGAGGTCTCCCCAAAAGTGAGAAGACCTTTATTGAATATTGTGTGTATTTATCTGGCCAAATACCCCCACTATATATAGGGGGAGGGGAGGTACTACCTCCCTCAAAGTCCCGGGGTGGGACTAAAGGAGAGGAGGGGGAGGGGCAGCCGCCGGCCGGCCCTAGTGGGCCCCGCGCGAGGGGGCTAGGCCCAGCTGGCCACCCCCTTGTCCCTTCTCCCTCTCTCCTTTCCCTAATGGGCCCTCTCCCCTCTAGGAATTTGCCCATTAAGCCTTTTGACCATTTAAATTGATTTTCTCTTTATTAAATAATTATGACTAAATGATTAAATCAATATTTAACATTCATTCACATATTATTCAACCTCCGTGGCTATGGAACACTTCCACCTCCACTCCAGACATCCTCTAGACTTACCGAAACCCTTCTGGTTTTCTCTCTACTATTCTTTGGTGATTCTACCGATCCTATAAACACTTTGTAAGCATCATCAAGCCCTTAAGCGTGATACCCCACGGTTCAGGAACACTCCAGACATGGTCGGGACACTCCTGCACCAATGATCGACAGAGGTACCTAGATGGCCATGTGACCCCTGTGCGTTCCACGAAGATCTTTCATCGTTTGAATCGGGACAGTCGTGTCTTATTCCCTTTGTCTCTCGATACTTGCATTTCCCGAGATCTGATCAATGACATCACCATGTCGTGTTCAATCTCGTTACCGAACAATGCTACTTGAGTCGTTCCGACAAGTGATATCCATGTGATCAAATCACACGCTACGCAGTTATTGGATATAACCTCTTCGAGTGGGCCCTTGAGTATCTTTCCGTCACATGGACGGACATATACCACTCTTGACATATATTGCCTCTAAGGTTTCCTTCGAGTACCCGAACACACCTTTATAACCACTGTATTACCAAGTGGCGCTTGATGCTATCTAAGCACTCTCGGGAGACAGTGATTGATATAGCCTCACGGTCTAAGGAATAGTCTATGAGGATCCATTTCTAATCATCGTAACTTGAACTTCGTGACATGATCGGGTCACGATATTTAGGTTGGGTATTGGTTCATCATCTCATTCTGAGAATGAGTTGACTCCATTTCCAACTGGCATAAATGCCACATGATCAGGAAGCATGACCATCTGTTGACCAATGAACCAGTGACTAGAGTTTCACTAGGAACCCCTGGTTGTTTGTATATCACATGTGTATTGATGTTTCCACTCAATACAGTTATAGCATGATATAAAACTTAATCATAAACTATATGAAATATGATAATAGTCCTTATTACTATTTGTCTCTAGGGCATATTTCCAACAACAACAACTAGAGTCATTGCATGTGTGTTATTTTGACAATCCACATATGGATCCACCAGTGTCATTGCATGTGTGTTCTTCTCATTAACCACAGCTAGAGTCATTGCATGTGTGTTCTTTTCACAAACCACATATGGATCCACGAGTGTCATTGAAATGTGTATTATTTTCAACGATAGCCATTGGTCACAAACAATCGGGACGCAGAGCTAACTAGCAACCGCTCCGGGCTTCTAGAAGACCCAATCCCCGATTGTTAGGCGTCATTGGATCGGGGTGCATGGACGATAAGGATGTCCTTCGCGAGGGCGATCCGCGAGAAGTTTATTCTGCGAACTAATTGGCAGTGGCAACAACGCTGGGCCTACGTCCTTGCCCTTATCCCCTTAACCTCGGGGTCGAAGCTCAGATCGTGTTTCTTCATCGCCATGGAGAGGGAGAGGCCCAAACTCAACTTGCACGAGGCTCAGATGTTTGCCCACTATGACATACTCGCGCTGCTGTTCACGAGGCTTTTGACCGGGTTCGAGCTCATCTACGCTGGGGTTCCTGTCATGCCGCTCTTGCATGACAACGCGTTGGCGAGGCAGATCGAGGAGCACCGCCGCCAGCTGTCGGAGCAGAAGAGGGCAATGGCACGGTACTCACGCACGAGCGCGTACTGGCGAAAGTTGTTCAAGAAGGAGCGGGCTACGTTGATTGAGCTGTGTGGAACCCACCGGCGGGAGATCCACACGGATCTGCGCAACCCCGAAGGGAGGCAGCACTTCTGGGCAGTGCCTGGGCGTACGACCTCCACCGTTATCGATGTGGCACGCCGTGAAGAATCCATGAGGAGGAGGAACGCTGCCGGGAACGTCGACAACAATTCCAACACGGAGGAGGCTGGCGGCGACGCGGACAACATCGTCGATGATGGAGACTGCGGGAGCGTCATAGTCGATTAGGACCACTTAAGCATAAATTAAATCTATGTACGGTATCTTAATGCCCTCTTTGGATCTGGGTCACTTGAGTCATATTCGATTATTGTTTATATATGTTGGCCATGTTTTAGTTGTCTTTGTCTTTGAAACTAGTCGAAACTCATCCGATCCTAAAAATAAAGTCCGCGCGTTCCTGGCATATTGGATGGGACAATACGCTGACTCTGCTCCCAGCACTTGATGGCACAGCCATAATTTGGAGTGCGCCAGAGGAGAAGGGATCGAGCGTGTTGTAATAGTGTACTACTCCTGTCCAGATATAACTGACTTAGTTTTTTTAGATATTTAATAAATGTGTCTATACCCAAAACATGTCTAGATACATGTTTTAGGTTTCTCTGTCTTTCAAACTAATCAAAAGTCGTCAAATTCTGAACAAACAAAGTCATTGCATTCACATCTGATGGGACAATACGCTAACTCTGCTACTTGATGGCACAGCCATAATTTTGGAGTGCACCAGAGGAGATGGGAATCCCAGGGAGATGGGAACTAGTAGCTGCGTCCATACGCAGGTAAAAAATTAATGTAATAATATTTAAAAAATAATAATCTGGTCCACAAAACCCCATCATAGACACGTTGCACGCGCCAGATATAAATAAAGATGACACGACTAGTTTAGTTTCAATGATATAATTCAACATACGACGTTACTGTGCCCGCATCTTTCTGCTCCTCTTATTAGTCTGCTAGCCCACACTACATTAAGCATCAGTTGATGAGGATACAAACATGGCAAATAAAACAATTTTTAAGCTTACCTTTGATCTAGAGAATCATATAAAGATGAAATTGGCAGAGATTTATTATTTCTCCTGCAGTTGGCCAAAAGATCCTCAAGGACATCCTCAATCACCCCTACAACTTCTTCATATTCTAATACACCTCCTGTTGGGTTCGCAACATAGAAAACAAAAAAATTCCTACGATGGAAACTATACGCCAAGATCTCTCTACTAGATACAAGCAACGGGTGGATATACATCCATGGAGAACTTACCCTCGAAAACAACAAAGCTTTGTTAACGAGTTGGAACTCGTGGATGATGCAGTCGTACGCTTGCCGATCTCAAGATCGTGTGGAAGTCCTAGCGCCACAAATCAGCAGCGCATCCATCCTCGCACACACGTTCAGGCCACCGAACTACCTTCACCTCCTCACTCCAGCGAATCAGCGGAAGCAGCAACTCCTTCCAGACGAAATGTCACCGGGAACATGTATCTCGCTAATCTGAGACCATGAGGAATATATCTAGAGGGGGAGAGAGATCCTTCACGAGGAGGTGTGCTATGTGAGGGAGGAGAGGGGGGACTTTTATAGGAGAGGGGGCCTCCTCCCCTCCCATGGCCGGCGCCCATGGGGGGTGCCCCACCTCTTCCTCATTCATGTGGTGGAAGCTCCACTCACATCAATTTAGCCTCCACCCAAAGTTCCACTCACATGCATTAAATTTCCACCAAATTTAATGCAACTCTCATTTGATAAAACTTTTTTATTTATTGTATTCAGAATTTTGTTAATTACTTTAATTAACAAACATTCACATAAAACCCCTTGTAACATTTCAATATCACATGCAAAACCAGTTTCTGCAATTTCACCCGAAACAATTCTGGTTTCCATCGAAATAATTCTAGCACTTTGCAATTCTTTCGTCTGAAACATATGTGCTACAAAATTGTGTTTGGTATACCTTAAGTGTGTCACCCTACAGTTCGCGAATAATGCAGACATGATTTAGACTCCTCTCCAATCAATAATCAGAAGCGGGACCTGGAGATCCATGATGACTCCTGCACATTCAACAATGACTTTTGTGATCGTGAGAACCTTTAACACTAGTAATTTAATCCCTTTGTCTCGCGATATATTACATGTCCGAGATTCAATCATCGGCATCCAAATACCTAGTTTGATCTCGTTACTGATATGCACTCTTTTCTCGTTCCCATGATATAACATTCTAGTGATCACATCACTTGCTTGCAAGCTATCTTAATGTGATATCACCAAGAGGGCCTAGAGTATATCTATCCGTCATCGGGATTGACAAATTCCACTCTTGATCCATGAGCCTCAACGTAACACCTTCGGAGTATCTGAACCCACCTTTATAGTCACCCTTTTACGGTGTGACGTTTGATGTTATCAAGTTACTCTTCCGATGTTAGCAATTAACATGATCTCATGGTCTAAGGACTAAGACTACTTCGTATGATGTTATAGCAATATAAACATAATGACTTTGATCGTAATGCTATACTTTGGATGAATGTTCATCACATCATTTCACAAATGTTGTGACCTCGTTATTAACAACATCCAATGTCCATGATCAGGAAACTTTCATCATCTTGTTAATCAACGAGCTAGTCTATAAGAGAGGCATAACTAGGAACCTTTTATTTGTTTATTAAACACACATGTATTGACGTTTCCAATCAATACAACTATAGCATGCAAAATAAACATCTATCATATACAAGGAATACATAATAACAACTTTATTATTGCCGCTCAGGGCATATTTCCTTCAGTCTCCCACTTGCACTAGAGACAATAATCTAGTTCACATAGTGATAAATCTAACACCCATGGAGTTCTGGTGTTGATCATGTTTTGCCCTAGGGAGAACTTTAGTCAACGGATTTGCTACATTTAGGTCCGTGTGTACTTTACAAATCTTTATATCTTCATCCTTGACATGGTCGAGGATGGAGTGAAATTGGCGCTTAATATGCTTGGAATTCTTATGAGACCTTGGTTCCTTGGCATTGGCTATGGCTCCATTGTTGTCATAATAGATCACCATTGGGTCCAATGCACTAGGAACCACACCTAGTTCCGTTATGAACTCCTTCATCCAAACCGCTTCCTGCGCCGCTTCTGAAGCAGCAACATATTCCGCCTCCGTTGTTGATCTAGCCACCATAGGTTGTTTGGAACTCCTCCAACTAACTGTTGCTCCGTTCAAGAGAAATACATATCCGGATTGAGACTTAGAGTCATCCGGATCGATGTCAAAGCTAGCATCGATATAACACTTAGCAACTAGCTCTTCTTCACCTTCGTATACAAGAAACATATCCTTAGTTCTTCTTAAGTACTTAAGGATATTCTTGATCACTATCCAGTGTTCCAAACCTGGATCAGATTGGTACCTACTAGTCAAACTAATAGCATGTGCCACATCCGGTCTTATACATAGCATGGTGTACATTCTAGAGCCTATGGCTGAGGCATAGGGGATCTTATCCATTATCTCTCTTTCTTCCGCCGTAGCCAGACTTTGAGTCTTACTCAATGTCTTGCCTTGCAACATAGGTAAGAACCCCTTCTTACTTCCCTCCATATTAAACTTCTTTAATATCATATCAAGGTATGTACTTTGCTATAGCCCAATTAGGCGCCTTGATCTATCTCTACAGATTTTAAAGAAGCTGCAGCAATTTCATAATTTGGAGCAAGATCTGCTAAGGATCTATCCTCAATATCCTCATGCTTGATAACATGATTAAAGAATTCTTCAATATTATCTTTCCCAATTATAGAGCCACTACCTATTGAAAGGTCTTTTAGAATGAACTTAGGTGTCAACATGGCGAGCCAAGAACGAGGTGGCAACTTACAGAAAGAACTAATTTTTTGTGTTTTAAATATAAGAAACAAGCAAAAAAGCAGAAATAAACTAAGAAAACAAAAAAACAAAGTAAAGAGATTGGTTGTGAGGGACTCCCCTTGTGAAGATGTCCTTGACTCCCCGGCAACGGCGCTAGAAAAAAGGCTTGATGGCTCAAAATATATCGAGCTCGTTGGGGAACCCCAAGAGGAAGGTATGATGAGCACAGCAGCAAGTTTTCCCTCGGTTATGAAACCAAGGTTATCGAACCAGTAGGAGCACGGAAACACCTCCAAGGTGTTGTTTCCAACTTGGAATCCTGCACAACACAACCATAGAACTTTGCCCCCAACTTATAGTGAGGTTGTCAATCTCACCGGTTTTGCTAAAAACAAAGGATTAAACATACTGTGTGGAAGATAGTAATTGCTTGCAGAAAGTAACAGTAAATAGTAGATTGTAGATTGATGGTAAAAATATGGAACGAGGTCCATAGTTCACTAGAGGTGATTCTCCTTAAGATAGATGACATGTTGGGTGAACAAATTACAGCGTGGCAATTGACAGACACCAAGAAAGCATACATGCATATACTAATCATCTTGACTCCTATGATATTTGATTGGGCATTACAACATTATACATAGACCATAATCCAACTGCATCTATGACTAATAATCCACCTTCAGGTTATCATTTGAACCCCCTCCAGTTTTAAGTTACAAGCAACAGATAATTCCATTAAGAAAAGTGTGTAAAGTAAACAATACGATTGTCCCATGGACAAAGGATTGTGGTTTTCTCCCTAGTAGCAACAGCACATCTAGTACCTTAGAGATTTCTATCACTTCCCTAGATTACTAGAGGCATGAACCCACTATCGAGCATAAATACTCCCTCTTGGAGTTGCTAGCATCTACTTGGCCAAGATAGCTACTAACAACGGAAAGCATGCAAGATCACAAATAACATAGACATGATAGAATCAATAATCAATCTGAAATAGCATCTCAATATCCATCGGATCACCGCAAACACAACATGTAAGATTACAAATAGATGATCTTGATCATGAACGGAGCTCACAAGATCTAAACATGGTAGCACAAAGGAGGAGAACCAACCATCTAGCTACTACATGGACCCGTAGTCCAGGGATAAACTACTCACGCATCACACCGGAGGCAGGCATGGTGATGAAGAAGGCCTCTAGGGTGATCTCTCCCCTCCGACAGGGTGTCAGGAAGAGCTTCAGATCCCTCCCAATCTAGGGATGGATATGACGGCGGCTATAGACTCTTTTGTGGAATTTTGATCGGGTATTTAGGGTTTTCATCCCAGGAGGCTTTTATAGGTGAAGGGGCAAGGTGAGTGGAGTATCAGGGGGCCCACACCCCCTAGTGCCCCCCAGGCCCCGCCACCAGGTGTGGCCGCCCTGGTGCGCCACTACGTCTCACCTCCGGACTCCGTATTGCTTCGGGTAAAATATTGACTTTGGCTTTTGTCTGGTCCAATTTCGAGAATATTTCCTTACTAGCTTTTCTGAAACCAAAAATAACAAAAAATAGGCAATTGGCATTGTGGCATCTTGTTAATAGGTTAGTTCCAGACAATGTGTAAAAATACTCCAAAGTGTGGACAAAACATAAGAAAGTAGATATAAAACAAGCATGGAACATCAAAAATTATAGATACGTTTACGACGTATCACTTACCATTGGGATTTACCTAATGGCTAGTTTGACCGGGCTTGACGGTCCAACTTCGGACAAATTGGTCACTCACCTTGCTCTCACTCGCTTGGACGCGGTGACTTGCGAGTAACCCAACTCACTTAATACGATTGGAACACTGCATCAAGTTTATGACTTCTCCTTCATTGGAGGAGTTCGTCACTGATTCGACTGGGCATCTACTCGGACTCGCCTACTTTGACTACCAAGTTGAAGCCTTCGCCGAACTTTTGACGCACTCGGGGACTACTGATAGGGATATCCCAATAAGGGTATGCCCAGGAAATGGATCCGACTAGACCCAGCCCATGACAAATGGGCTCGTTGGGACGGCGACTAGAAATGGTGCGACTAAGGAGCATGACGACTGGAAGCAGAAGCCCCATAGGCATAGCTAGGCCCAGTCGGATTAGGTCAAAACCAATGAAACCTTAACTGAATCCGTGTTATCCATGTAAACCCTAGAGAGTTAGCACTATATAAACCTACCCACGATACTTTCCACTCATACACGCTTCGATACACCCCATAGAGGCGACCCGCTGCCTTACTGCCGAGCTTGCCACCTCTTGTAATCTCATATAGATCAATACATCTAGTAGGAAGTAGGATCTTTACCCTACTGGGGATTGAACTTGGGTAATCCCTTGTGTGCTCCCAATCTCGATCCGCAGATGGCCAGCTCGCCCTTGCCTCAATCAACTCAATCGTACTCCGGTAGTGACTGTCGTGGCCATTCCCATGACACCGCCAAATCTAATATGCGCACCATTGCCATCTCGGTGCCCTTGTAACCTTTGGTTCCTCAAATTAATCAAGGACGGACAAGGAGTAGAGTTTTCCCTCCGGAGGACTGAACCTGGGTAAGCTGCGTGTCCCCTATTGTTTGTCTGTTAGCCAAGAAGTCTCCAACGTGCCACTCTTCGCTAAACCCAAGTCCATAAAGTATGCACATTGATGTGATCACCCCACATCATTAACTTTCTGTATTTACTTTCAGTACTTTACAATTTTCTAGTTAGTAGTAAAAAGTACTTGACACCTTCTAGTTCATTGCATTGAACGAAAGGCCATATAAGTGGGTTATAGGGCTTTAGAGAATAGATAGTTTAGCTTCAACTCCTTGTGGGTTCGACACCCAAATACTTATCGAATTATGCTATAGTGATTCCATTCCCTTGGGCATTATCACCATGTAAAGTACCAAAAGAAATACAACATGTATCAAAGTAATATAATAGTTCACACAATAAATTAACTTTGTGCTATGTGTGGGAGTTACTATGTGCATAAAGGTACCAATGGTAATCATTGTAGCGAAATGAGTTCTGGACATATCTATCGTCACTAACCACCTTCTCTTGAAAAGCAATTGGGTAGTCAATAACCACCTTCCACCATCACTTGTGAACTAGAACCTATGTAGACACTAGTAGGTAACATTATTACACACTTTAGCTCTAGTGTCATCAATATCCAAAATAATGGTTAAGGTTAAAATACACTTAAACCATTGCTTGGAGATTGACCCTCCCATGAAGAGAGAGGGGTAACAAACTAGCAGAGAGGCCCCGCCGCCAATAACCAAGCTCAACCACATGTCGCAGCTTTCATGACACCTCAGACACAAAAACAGCGCTGCAACATCCAAAAATCGATTGCTGATCCGGGGCCGCCGACTCGTCTTCCTTGGTGTTGTCCGCAGGTGCAGACCCGCCATGATCTGTTGGGGAACACGCTACACAAAACAAAAAATTCTAGCGTATAACCAAGATCCAATGCAAGGGGAGAGGTAATGGATTATACCCTCTTATATCAAACTAGTGGAAGTTGTCGATGACAAGGTTGAATGAGCATTGATCCCCACAACTAGACTTGTCATGTCGCAAGGATATGTATTATCCCACGGACACCTCCACGATCAAGTTCTCCAAGTTTTGCACCTCCATCGGTATTTACACAGACAGAAGCGAGAATGGATCTAGAAGGGATAGATAGTTTAGCATCACTACATCTAAGTGTGACCAAGTGCATTGTTCGAAGTGAGAAGGAAGTCGATGAAGATCTAGCAGGGCTTCCGCATTCCTATCTAGATTATATCTAAATGGAGGTAGAACTTGGGTAGCGCTCACGCGAGAGAGAGAAGAGAACCCGGGGCACTCCCCCTAGCGTTTAGGATAGTGTAATGGAGGTGACATAAACAAGAAGGTGGTGGCATCGGTGCACTGGGCGGTGGCATGGTAGGAGCGCACGGTAGTGGTGCTGCAAGGCGGCGGCTAGGATTTTGGGTGCGGGAGGTGTTGCGGCTTGGAGCGGGCAAGGGTTGTGTGTTGTACCACTCTTGGAGTGCCCCTTGCTTCCCTTTTATAGGTGGAAAGGCCCCATTAGGTCATCCAAAACCCAGCCCCAAAGTTTGGAGGAGTTTCGGTACATTTCTTTCAACCAAAACCTATTATTAAACTGCCTCCTTTGACTAATATGAATTGATATAGGGGACATATTCTTGCCCCTCAAGGCAACATGGTTGCACCTATCCTTCCGGACTTCCTAAGATTGTCCAGGTCATCCTGATAGCTTCCTGAACCTTCCATAACCTTCTGGTCCTTCCAAAAAACTTCCATATATGCCTGAAACCAGTCTAGACATTCCTGAGACCATTCTGGACACTCTAAGATCATCTAAGACCTCTCGAAACCATCCCGAGACACTCTCTAAACCCTTCTCTATTCCCATAAATTCTCAAAACTCATTTCGAACACCCTCGTAATATTTCAGACACCTTCGGTATATTTCGAGATATTTCGAAAACTTTCGGATTTTACTTCTCTACTAAATCTTCATATCACTTGCATTCATAAATACCTCTACCTTTTAAATGTGTGACCCTATGGGTTCGGATATGCGTGGACATGTCCGGAACACTTTCTATGACAATGATCAACATAGGTATGTTGATATATATGTATGGACCCCACTTTTGCGCACTATGGTAGCCGCACACTCGTAGGACGGATCCGCTTAGTCTGATGATTGGAGTCGCCAATATGTTTGATCGAATAACATATAAGGTCTTACTCGGGTGCCTGGAAGAGCAAGGGCGATACACCTCAATGTGTTTCTAGTAGGACAATCTTACAACGCGATTTGCAAGATAGTAAGACGCTGCTCTTTAAACCAGAAACCCTAGTTTCTCGAGAGGGACTACGTTTGAGATTCTAGCAGCTATTGGCTGAGTTAGTTGGCCTGACCACCCTAACTCGATTGTCGATCCTTCATAACGCAAAGTCACCAAAGAAATGGAAGAAGGGACAGGGGTTGAGTAGTCGAAAGTAGGCCAAATGTAAGGCAAAAAAAATTAATATATTGAATTTGATGATTGTGTGATTTTTGTGCTTAAGTTCAAATGGCCATTACACAAGTACAATGCGGATTCCTTAGTAGGAAATTAACTCTAAACTAGGTAACTACCACCGGCTTCGTACTGGATCCGGTCTCCAAGCGTCAGGGTTGACTCCTTATGAAGTTATTTTCCTTCTGTTGGCGTAATCATCATAGTCTTAGATTTTTCTTACCGGCTAAGTCATGGTCTTGGGGCACAAGTCGATTCCACCCTCGGCTTCTAGAAGCTTCTCCTTAACAGGCTTCACCGATGCTTCATCTTGGGTTGGTTCTTCCAATAGTCCATAGTCCATAGTGACTATCTTTAATATTCGGCTTTGGGCTAGATTTTGGTAATCAGCAAAATGCGTCCATCTACAGGCCACATTCTTTCGGCTTTCAACCTCTGTATTTTATATCTACCCAAAATGGGTGCTAATAGATGCCCCCTATTTTCTGGTAAAGCTTGCGTACTAGGAAAACTCCGTGTAATCCGCTAAGGGTGATGATATGTTCATCTACCATTTTATTCTGAGGGTGATATATGAATATCAACCATTTTTGTAGTGTGTTTAGGCATTTTGCCATACGCTCAGGTGGAATTTCTTTAGGTATCGTCCATTAAGCACTCGAGGAAGTAGATTTCCATCTATCATCTCCACCAGATATGAGTTACCCGACACCAATCTTGTAAATCAGTAAGGACCTTCTCAACTCGGAAACCACTTGCCGAATTTGCGATTCTGTAAACCAATTGGCAATACGACCTTCCAAACTAAGTCACCGATTTGAAAATCCTTTGGTCGGACTTTCCTGTTGTACACTTTGGGTACCCGTAACTTCCGCTTCTCGATGTTCTCGAGAGCTTCTACCCTTTTATCGGCCACTTCATAAATGTTGTCCATCATTAGTTTATAGTGATCTTTGGCCGACAAATCATTCTGCTTGGAAAATCTCAAAGCAGCTAGATTAAACTCTACAGGCAAAACGGCTTCTTGTCCATACGAGGTTAACTCGAAGGGAGTCACCATAGTCGCATCATGCCTTGAGATTCTATGATCCCATAGTGCTTCTGATAACACTTCATGCCATCGCTTAGGATAGTCCTAAAACTTCATTTTTATCAACTTGATCAAAATCTTGTTAGTCGATTTAGCTTGTCCATTGGCTAGGGCGTAGTAAGGAGAAGAATTGAGCATCTTGATCCTTAGTGATTCGGCAAACTGCTTCACCTCCTTGGCCATAAAGGATGTTCCTTGATCAATGGTGAGAGTCTAGGGTATGCCGAACTTGTGAACAATATGCTCAGTAATAAATTGAATTACCTCCTTGTGGGTCATATTCTTGAGAGGCACAGCTTCAGACCACTTGGTGAAATAGTCGGTAGCAACTAACACAAACCGATGCCCTCTAGATGATGTCAGATGAATGGTACCAACAAAGTCCAGCGCCCATCCTCAAAAAGGCCATGGTTTGATAATCGACTGCATAACCGATGCTAGTGCTAGTTGTATGTCTCCGAACTTCTGATGATCCTCACATCCCTTGTAGTACCCGAAGCAGTCTTGGATCATGGTCAGCCAATAGAACCTGTATCTTTTCAACATCCACTTCATATTGTGGGAGGACTGATGAGTTCCCCCTAAGTCATCATGTATCTCTCCCATGGCGACTCTAGCTTGATCTTCATCCAAACATCTCAGGAGAAGACCATTTGTTGTTCGACCATAAAATTCATTATCGACTAAGCAATATTTCAACGCCAGACGCCTAATAGTTCTATTTGTATTTTGATTTAGATCCTACAAATATTTGATGATTGGTTGTTTCCAATCGACTTTGTGATCATCTCCCCTTCTCGGTCGTTCAGCCGATTCATTAGAAGTCGTATTTAGAAGAGCTGGCCATGCATAAGTCGGTGGCAAGGTGCATCGACCATTCTGAATCATAGAACATCCCCGACTAACATGATAACCTGATGCCTGCTATGCTAACTCATTGGCCAACCAGTTATCATGTCAGATACATGTGATATTTCAAATAAGTCAAAGTAGATTCTATGTCTAGACAATTATCGAGGTATAGTTTGAGTGGTCCTTCATGCACTAGAAGATCCCAGCAACTTGTTGTACCACCACCAAATAATCGCCAAACGCCTCGATACAACAAACTTATGTAGCAACATAAAACTCTAGTCTGAATAACAAGCTTCGTATTCGGCTTGACTATTAGTGCAATCATAATTTAGTCGGAATCATGATTCATATATAACCCCTGGAGGAGATATACAAACTATTCCGACTCCCTGGCCATTACTGCACACATAACCATCGAAGTATAACTTTCATGGCTTTGCCGATAAATATTGTAAGTCGGCACTCTCATTAATCCGATGCTCGACTGTAAAGTCATAGGTCGAAGAGGTTCATATGTAAAATCATACTCAACCAAACGGTAAGCCCACTTGCTGACTCTTCCACTTAGAATTGGCTTTCGAAATATGTGTTTGATAACATCATCTTGGCAAGCTACTATGCATTCACTATAAAGTAAATAATGATGCAACTTGGTGCATGCATAGTAGAGTGACAAACATATTTGCTCGACAAATCTATAACGTGTTTCGTCTTCCAATAACCATCGACTAAGATAAGCAATGGCATACTCCTTTCCATCGGTTACCTGGTTAGAGCAGCACCAATGACCCCTGATCTAGCAGTTATGTACAGCTGGAAAGGCTTTCCTTTCTCTAGCACTCTCAGCACTAGGGGTGTGGACAAGCAGATCTGATTTTATCAAATGCTTCTTGCTGATTTTCCCCAGACGAAATATTCCTCCTTGATATGAAGAATTTCAGTGAAAGCATCTACCTTTCTCGAAAAATTCACGATGAACCTCTGGAGGTAATTTACTTTAACGAGAAACTGCTACAACTCCCTTTTGCAAGTTGGAGAATCTATCCTCTATACAGCACTAATCTTCTTCAGATCAATTTCTATGCCATGTTGGTGTATGATGAACCCTAAAAACTTGTCAGCTGATACAGCAAAGGCGCATTTCAACGGATTCATCTTGAGTCCATACTTCCTCATCCTTTTAAACGATAATCATAAGTTGGCCAAATGACTGGTACGTGAGTCTGACTTAACAACAACATTGTCAATGTAAACCTCCAGTATGACTCCCAGCAAATCATGGAAGATCAGATTCATAGCCCTTTGATAAGTCGCTCCGGTATTCTTTAAACCAAAGTTCATTACGTTACATTCAAACAAACCAAAGAAACGTTGCTTTGACTGAATCTTCTTCAGCCATGAATATTTGGTTATACCTGGGTTCATCTCCACCGTCTACCTCTTCCAATGCATGAGTCGATTTGAAACCTTGCCACAACTTGTCCATGTCATCCAGCTCCTCTATAGATTTGTACATATTGGCATGATAATCTACTAGTCTCTTCTGAAGCCAATCATCGTTCAAATTCATTTGATGGATAATTTGGATAGCCGATCGAGATTAATCGGCCCTGGTGAAATTGGCACGAAACCGTTCCTGGTGGTACTCGTGAAGTCGTACCCGAAAAAGTCTTGCTCAGACAAACAAACAGCATCAAGGTTGACGAGAGGTTCTTCAATAAGCTGGGTGGAGCACCATCTCCTAGCGTTGTGGGACATGAAGTGAAGGGGGTGGTGGAGCGCCGGCTACAGCCAAAGAATATCCGAAATTCAATAGAGCTGAAAATGTTAGACCACACGCAAATATTTTTTGAACTCAAATTTTCCAAGTAGGGCAAAAAACAAAAACATTTTAATTGGAACCATCATCGTTTTTATTTTAATTGGAAACTGAGTTTCCGTGGAATTCATCCTGTTTTTTTAATATGATGAAGATTCACAAGGACACAAAGATTGGCTACAGTAGGAAAAAAATATAAGATTATAAAAAAAATAACAATTTGTTGTTCAAATGTTTATTCTTTTCCCACTGGAAAAAGACAAGTACTCGAAGGTAAATACTACTAGTCCAGTTTCCCAAAAAAGAAAAAGCTCCAATCCTCATCATCATCATTGTATAGTAGTTCAGTTTAGAAACCAAAGTGCTACCAAGCTAAGGAACATGTACCAACAGCTTCACTTTCCTTGACCTCAACAATTTGATGTATTCCGCCAAGTTTACAAGAAAATCATCATGTTAAACTCAACTTCTGACTTTAAAAAAAAAGAATAACAATTCCTTGACAAAGAACTAAGTTCTGAGAATTTCATGTGCTATTTGCAGTTTTACAGATATACAATGGCCGTGTAGTTAACATGAAGAATGGGAATGTTGATTAGTGTACAACAATCAGTACAACACACTAACGCTGATAACAAATAAAAGAACAGAAATTACAACCATTTCTGGCAAGCTACAACTGATGGCAAGTTCAAGAAAATAGACTCGCCATCGGGTTTCTTTACATGAAAGAATCGAAAGAAAAAAAATATAGCCTGAAGAAACACTAACAACAAATGCTAAAAACAGGGACGGAATCTTGTGGGAACATCATAACAGTCCCACGAAATTGCTGCGTCTATGGAGGGGGGGCCCTTTTGCCCTCCCGCCACGTGTTATCTACTTCGCTGTCGTGATGCAGGAGCTTCACTAAATCTACCCTAATCCGAGACTTCTCCCGCGGGTTACTGCTGCTACACTTAATTGCCTCCACAGTTTCCGATTCGTCGCAAGATGCTGGAGGAGTGTGAGGTCCTGCTTCGCTGCTTGATCTGTGAACATGGAAAAGACAGAATGTTACGAATGAAAACACAACTAAACGCAAATGGTGCATAAACACAGGCCAGCAAATCAATAGCTGAGGGTAATCATAAACGAATATACAACATACCTATCTTCCTCACTGGCTGAGGGTGGAAGCAATATACATTCTTCACCATTGTTAGGGCGGCAAGCAGGGCAGTGAAACGTTTTCGGTGGGGGGCCACACAGATTGATGCAGTCAAAATGGTACCACTCGTCACACTGGTCGCACGCAATCATGGCCCTGTTATCATATGGCTTACGGCAAATGCAATAAAGGATGCTCCGGTCTCTGAGTAACTGCGATGAAACTTCGTGAGAAAAGAACTGACAAACAGCGCAACGGAAAATGAGATCTCGAATGAGCATGTGTACCTTCAATTCCTTCTCAACAAGTATGGGCAGATTTTGCCCTTCGATAATTAGCCCATATACGAGATCAAGTGGAAGCTCACCACAATCAGATGCAACCTGCATCACAGCATACTCTTAGGATTTGCATGGTTCCATTTCCATCCTTGAAATACCATAGTGGGGAAAAAAAAACTGTCTCACCATTTCTGCTTTGGTCAGCCACTGCTTACTAGTTTCCTTTATTTTACATATCTCCAACTTGAAGAAATCTTCACCAGATATCTCTAAATTCGAACCCTAATAGCATCAATGCATTAAACATCAAGCTGGGTGAATTTAAACTAAATTGCCACTGATCTAACAAGAAAATTTATAGACTAAGTCAATCATATTACCTCTTTATCAAGGCGCATTACATGTTGGATCGACGTCTTTTTTCCACCACACGAGATTTTATGAATCCGTTTCTTCCATGAATATCTGCTCAATACCATCTTAATGTTGCAGTTGATTTGCTGATCATATAAGCCAGCAGCTGATGTTGCCTACAAAAATGACCAAAAAGGTAAACAGCCATGGCGCACTCGTTGATTTCTTCGAACACATCCATCCCTCCCAGTCGAGAGCATCTAAAGTACTTCAACATTTGTTAAATAAGGGACAGGAATGCCAATGATCATTACCTTTAGAGCAACTAGAAGAGGTTTGCAGATCACACTAAGATCTTCTCCGTCGTAAGAATCAGCATCATGCAAAATTTGCATCAAACATGACTTAAAGTCACAGCCCTTCTTGGTAATCGCTTCCAGCAAGGCCAACTCCTCAATTCTATTAAAGGTCAAGTGAATCTTGGTAAGCCAAATGAGGAGCTTATGTTTCAATAAAACAATTATTCTTAAGATTACCCTCTGTAGAAACCCTTTGCGATAATGAGGAGTTCAGTAAGCGCACTAAGAGCAGGGCGGTTCCCTTTAGACATCTGTAACATTTGCATCCGTATCAGATTATAACATCAATCATCAACTTAATCACATTTATGAAACTGATAATTACCCTCTCTCGTATTCCTTTCTCTGATGGATCCTCACTTTGTAAAGATAAACAAAATGTACAAATATATTCACTGCCCGTTTGTTTAGAAGCAAGCAGTGGTTCCACACAAGAGCTGTGGTACCTGCAAAATTGATCATTCAATCAACAGATGAGAGAGAAAATGCACAAAAAAAGCTAAAACTTTACAGCCAATATAAAGAAGACAAAGTTTGACTGAACTAGTTATTAGTTCCCTCCACTTATTCACAGGAAAAAATGCATTTACGTCACGTTGGATTCAGGGAATCCCATCTAATGTACACTAATGTATGTGCACATGAACAAACAAGTCAGTCGAGAAGCATGCCACACAGAAGCATAATATTATGCAGTAGACTTACGGCAAACATGAGAAACCAATCCAAGCACATTTAACTTACCAGTCTTGACATCTTACACATCTAGAGGCTATAGCATCTCCCACATCACATGAACAAATGACACAGAACTCTTTTTTCTTACAATCTTCAGCATATAACGTAGAAGCATGGTCCAATGATCCGCTGATCTGAAAAAAAAAGAAGTGAAAAGGTCAAAACATTTGCCAAGAAAAAAAAAAGCTTGGTCTCAAGACAGAAACCAACCTTTCGAAGCATGGAGAGCAAAGAACCATAATCATTGCCATGCGTAGACAGAGTACAGCGACACTGATTAAACCACTCATCAATCTTTTTAATATCGAGGACAACCCTATCCATTTCACAACATTTAAAAGCAACAAACTGGCCACTATCCTACAAAGGTTCAAGTATCATTAAAGTTAGCAGAACAATATTTCATGAACATGGAAGTTAGAATGGGTAAGCAAAACATTCATAATATGATGACTTACTCTAAGCCTTAGCAGTCCAGCCCAGGATTGGTGATCACGCAACATAAAGAAAGCATTACATTGCTCTGTCCATAACCTGAGAGAAGGAAGGTTTTATTGAATGATAAAATGATGGACCTCAAATGCAACTTGATGGCTTACTACTTAAGTGGAATAACAGATTGGGAGCACATAAAGCAGCTTTCAAAAAAGTGCACAATGCAGAGCTTCAGTATGGTAGCAAGACATGATTATTCATATCTATTCCATGAACAGCACATAAATGTTTAGCATAACCATCCAGAATGCATGTGACTTACTTATGTTTGTTTATAGAATCTTCAAGCTTGGCAGTCATCAAAGGATAAGGAACAGTAATTTCCTGTGACAAGCAAAATTATAATGCAGTTGAACCCCAAGAACAGCTGAAGAAGTGCATGGAAAATGTGAAAAGTATGTCATCTGAAAACTTGCCTGATGTTGTGCCAAAACATTTTCAGCATTTTCCAATTTAGGTTTTATAGACTTTTCAGAATCAGGAAGCAACACGAGTGCTTTTCTTAGCCAAGATAATCCACTCATCAACAATGTAACTAATTTGCAATTTAACAACGAGGCAGGAAGGTTGACAGCTTCTTCAATTGCTCTATCAACATCCTGAAACATTAAATTTAGATGTTTACACAAGATAATGAGAACTGTTTATGATCTCGCAACTTCAGCTATACAATTAAGACATATGTAGTGGAATGGAAAACCATCTAGTACCAAATAAGAAGTTTCAATCTACAGCTGAATAACTGAATCCCAACGGTCAGTTTGGATCACTTCAAAAGGATAACTGACTCACTATTGTGGTATACTATCAATGGCGGTCCTATAATGAAGATGACCCCCACACAAATCACACATCTCCCTCATGGTAAGTTGGATGTCATACACTATACAAATACAGGCTATACCAGGTAAAACAGTTTTGGAAATGGTGGCTGTGCACCATGGTGGCCTTTACTGAACCCAGCCTCGGTACTACAATATAAGGATGAACCAGTAGCCTTAAGAATCCAAAATTAAGAAAAACAAGCAAATGCCAAGTTAGCCAATGAAAGAGAAGTTTGAACCAATACTTGCAGAACAAACAAGGTGGTGCTAGGTGATACCACACATCCACGAAATCGATGTTCACCCCACCATACAGCACATAGTAAAGGCTGAGATGAAGTGACACAGATACATCCTCTAACCTGGATCTTTCAACTTGTTCTCTCACATACATGCACACCGTCCCTCACATACATGCTCTCTCTCTCACACACATAATACATGTGAATTTCAATAACTTTAAGAATTTCGATGAGGGGAAAGTGTCTGAATCTAGAAGACCGAGATACGGGGAGGTGGATGAGGAAAGGCGCACATGGATGAGACCTGCAGTGGAGATCCAATCGCCCAGCTGAGAGGAAATGGATGGTTGATCCTATTCCCTTTTTTGGTGCTGGGCCGATGTGTACTGTATTACTGTTCTATAGTATTCCACAAACAAATAGCAACAGCCATACTTGATAATACTAAGCATAATTATCTGCATTGATGGAACCAAAAGTGCATTACTGTTCTATAGTATTCCACAAACAAATACCAACAGCCATACTTGATAATACTAAGCATAATTATCTGCATTGATGGAACCAAAAGTGCATTACTGTTCTATAGTATTCCACAAACAAATAGCAACAGCCATACTTGATAATACTAAGCATAATTATCTGCATTAATGGAACCAAAAGTGCTGATGTAAAATTTGGGGCTGGAAATTGGATTTAGGAGTGTCACTGAAACAGTAATAGCAAATGTCCAAGATAGAGAGCATACTAAGCAGCTTTACAGTATCCTACTTCAAATACATGAACTACTCAAAATGATGGATGCGGCAATGTTACCTCTAACAAGGGAATCCTGCAGCAGAAAGATAGTGCTCTCAACATCCATCCAAGTGTGAGCAAAGAGTCTTTCAGTTCATTAAGAACCTTTAACTCAAAACCAAGAGATAATCCACTTTCTATTTCTGCACTGATTTTATTTTGAAGCTCCTTCAAATTTCTTTCAAGTGGATCAACTGTGGAGCCGATCACATCCAAATGCAGTAGGGTTCTTAACTTGCTCAACAGACTTAGTGAATTATGTTCCCACTCTTCAACATTACTGAGAACAGAATTAAGTGCTGAAGTGTCGAGAATGACTTTCATACTTGCACACTGACAGATTAAATCCTGTGATATGAAGAACCGGTTATCTGAAATTATAAATAAGTATGCCTGGTGAAAATACTTTGTCATGATAGCCATATTGAACGAACCTTCAACTCATCAACTTTAAGAAAAACTCCAAGCCCAAGTTTTTCGCATGAAGGTCTCAGATAGGCCTGAGATTTGTCCATCCACAACCTAGCCACAGTAATCTCCGCTTTCACATCTTGTTCAGATGGAAGTATAGCTTTTATGTCTTCTGAGCACCTGAAATTGCATATTCAGTACAAAAATAGTCTGTAGCATAAGAATAGAGCTCTCTGTGACGACTTGTACCGAATATGGTCGTCAAACTCGGAGAGAGAAGCTGATTTCTCAAGCATTAGTCGGGCCTTCTGTTCCCAAGCAGTGGCATTTTTTAGCAGTTGGGACAGATCAACAAATGGTGGATCCTCTTCAATAGTTAATCTGGCAGACTCGTTATAGTGAGGCACAGCAAAATAATCTTCAAATAAAATATTAGAGGCTGGCGAATCAACTGAACTTACATGGAGGCTTGCATTAGAATTTCTTCAACAAACTTGATGGACATTTGTGTAGCAAGAGCCTGTTACATACTTTGATTAAGTGTTCAATCTACTTAAGCATTAAAGAAGTAATATCCACCCTAAACAATGGTGTTGAAACTAGCATACACAGGTGTATGGAAGCAAAGTGCAAAATTTGACTAAAATCCGATACTGGAAATAAGGGACGGATAATATAGCACCCGTTGCAACTCAGATCGTGCAACAGATCAGGGCTGAAGAAATATCTTCTTGTGACAGGAATATAAAGATGTTCTCTGACTAAGATACAAGAACAGATGCATGACAAAGTTGAAAGGACTCCTTAACAGCTATGACAAACAGCGGTCTTCAGCTTCTTACTGTTAATTAAAAAATTAGAAAATTGTTGTATTTTCTTTCTAAATATCGATATCGGGAATTTCCCTATAGGACTTCTTATAATAAAACAAGCAGGTTATATTAAAAAGAAAAAACGCTTTTTTCATTTATTTATCAAGAAAGCAAAAAGGGTTCTGATGAGGGACAGTAGAGAAAATAAAATAAAACAGAAGTAAAATCAGTACTAGCTTCTACACACTTCTAGACTTCTACTGTATTCTAAGTAATAGTAGTTTCTAGTGTGTTCTTGATAGGATCTGTGATCCTACCAGGCCGGTTACGTAGATTGTAGGGGTGGAAGTGTGCTGGACGAGGGAGAGGAAGACGGCGCCGACGGCTGGCCGCCGTCGCGAGGTTGGAGGAAGGTGGCGCAAGGGAAGGAGCGACGGCTAGGGCAGGGAAGACCGACTCCTCAAGGAGTCGGCAATAACGATCTGTACGATCTGTTTATTGCTTCCTCCTCACGTACGTTTACAGCAGTATAAATAAGCTAATGAAAAGGATAAATGGGCTAAGCCCCTAATTTAGGCCCACTAATGGGCTTCCTCCTGCTATAGGCCAAACCGGTCATAACATCTCTCCCCGCCTTCTCAAACAGCTCATCCTCGAGCTGGATAGCTGGAAACTGCTGGCGGAACTCAACCCGGAACGGCGTCGGCCTTGGAGACGGCCGCGTCAGCCAGCCCAGCTGCGACGACATCAGCCGCAACATCGTCTACGGTCTCCTAGTAGAACAGGCGTGGACAAACGTGGCCCGGTACATAGAACTCGTCGCAGTTGAAGCACAGCCCTTTACGACGGCGCTCGAGCTGTTCGGCCGTGGTCAGCCGACGGAAAGGCCGCGTCGCGGCTGGATCGAAGTGCCCCGCATGAGTCACGGCCGTGAGCGCCTGGCCTGGTGGTGTCGGTGGAGGGCGGGCGGCCGGCCGAACGTCGCTGGCCGGGAAGGCCTGCTGCATGGCCCACGCGCGCTGCTCGAAGGCGCGGGCGTAGTACATGGCCGACTGCAGGTCCTGGGGATCCCGCAGCTCCACATCGACGCGAATGTGGTCCGGCAGTCCGCCAATGAAGAGCTCGGCGCGCTGGCGAGCCGTCACGCCAGGCGCATGGCATGCCAACGTCTGGAAGCGGTCGGCGAAGTCCTGGACCGAGGAGGTGAAGGGAAGGCAGCCGAGCTCGACCAGCCGGCTCCCGCGTATCGGGGGCCCGAACCGAAGGAGGCAAAGGTCACGGAAACGCTCCCACGGAGGCATCCCGCCCTCGTCCTGCTCGAGGGCGTAGTACCACGTCTGGGCCGCGCCGCGGAGGTGGTAGAAGGCAATCCACGTGCGGTCGGACGCCAGTGTCCGCTGCCCCCTGAAAAACTGGTCGCACTGGTTGAGCCAGTTCAGGGGGTCGACGGTGCCGTCGTAGGTGGCGAACTCCAGCTTGGTGAAGCGGGGAGGCTGTTGGCCGTGCGGGGCGACGGCGACGGCTCCCTCGTGACGACTCATCGCGGCGGGGGGCGAGTAGTTGGGCACCATGGGTCCCCCCTGGAACTGGTGGCCGCCAGCTCCGGTGTAGGGGTCGGCGTACCCGGTGAAACCCCCGAAGGTCGTGGCCGAGGGCGACGCGGCCGGATGGAGCACGGTCGGTTGGGCGAGCGCGGTGGCCGCCTAGCTCAGCGGGGGCGGCGCGTAGGGCCCTGGAGGTACGTCCAGAGGTTCACGACCGCCAGGGAGAGATCGCGGATAGCCGTCGACATCTCCGCCGGAGAGAGGACGGGGGTCGGGTCGGTGACCGGCGCCGAGTGACCAGCGGCGGGCGCGGCGGTGGTGCCCGGTGGCGCCGCCATGGAGATGGGCGACGGCCCTGTGGTGGCGGCGACGGAGGCGGTGGGTTGGCCCGAAGACATAGTCGATCCCGAGCAATCTGATACCAAATTGATAGGATCTGTGATCCTATCAGGACGGTTACGTAGATTGTAGGGGTGGAAGTGTGCTGGACGAGGGAGAGGAAGACGGCGCCGACGGCTGGCCGCCGTCACGAGGTTGGAGGAAGGTGGCGCAAGGGAAGGAGCGGCGGCTAGGGCAGGGAAGACCGACTCCTCAAGGAGTCGGCAATAACGATCTATAACGATCTGTACGATTTGTTTATTGCTTCCTCCTCACGTATGTTTAGAGCAGTATAAATAAGCTAATGAAAAGGATAAATGGGCTAAGCCCCTAATTTAGGCCCACTAATGGGCTTCCTCCTGCTATAGGCCAAACCGGTCATAACAGTTCTACTATGAGTTGTAACTAGGTTGTTTACACTTATCTCCTAGGTTTAAGTAGTGTTCTCCGGAACCTTCTAGCTATGAGTCGAGCTAAGTAGTGAAGGCTTATGCAGCCTATCAATAGAGGCCCTCACCTCTATCTATGTAACTAGGCTATGTACCCTCTACCTATCACTAAAGAGAACTTTGTATTCTTGTTTTAGATCTTGGATTAGATCTAGTATGTTGAGAGTTTTGGATTGAACTCTTGACAACCCTGCCCCTAGAGCGATATCTAGCTCACGCCCCTAGAGTGATATCTAGGGCAGCATGTTGAAGTGGTTCCTTCAACATTTGTGTTGTCTTTATTATAGCAGCAAGGTGGAGTTGTTCCTCCACAACCTTTGTGCTGCATCAGATTCTTATCAAACCAACCATAAAATTGGAAAGAACCATAAAGTAAGTAGATCTGACTCCTTGAATGTTGCCTCGGTCCGCTATTCTGATATATAAATCCGATGTAGATGAAATTGTATAAGAGAATTTTTTGCATTTCCTTAGACTTAGACTGCGCAAGACAAAAAAAATTGTTATTTACGATTTCGAGTTTCTTGTTTTTTAAGAATTGGGAGAATTCATGGGTAATTCAAGTAAAAATATGTATATTGGGTTCAATTTCAATTTTGCCAATTAAATTATAATCAATATCCAAGTTTCAGTTGCTAACTTGCTATATAGTGAAAACAATTATACTGTACTATCATCAGTAAGAAGTACATAATCCAAATTCTGCAGAAGTCAAATTTTGGTTTAATAGCACAATATGTAGGTGTCTGCCAAAGTGCAACTAGGTAACCACTTATCATCACAAGAGTTCTTACTCGCAGTCTCAGTTACACGGTCTAGAAACATACCTCAGATGCTTGCTTCCTGCAAAAGGACCTCCTCAGTTCTTTCTCAACAATTGGCAGTTCATCAACTGAGCAGAACAATACCTCTTGTGAACATGGAGTATTTACAACAAACGAACTTTGAATACAGGAATCACCAAGAACATACGTGTTCTGAAATCATACCTTTTACTTCCAATGATTTCCCATCCTGCAGAATGCCTGTCAACTCCTTAACAATGTTGTGATAGTCACTCCTTTCAAAAAGTTTCCGGAGTACATCATTAACATGACTTGTCCAGGAGCAAGCAGCTGAATAACATTGCTTAAGAAGGTTCAGCTCTCGAATGCTGAACTTGCTACCATCCAATGAAAGGAGGAAACTCTCCAGCTCCTGGAGCATATACAGCAAAAGAATAACACATCTACATTCCTTCAAATTTGATATAATAATAGAGGAAAGGAATAGGAGGGCCAACCTTTAGATCAGGGGGATCTTGGAGATATGATTGACACCGCATTCTCAATGATTCAGCTTCATTCCACAGTTGTGAAACAAGGTCAATTTCTGGAACTAGAACTCGAAGTTGTACTATCTATCAAGGTTTTAGACATTGTCAAATGCCCGCAGGTCCAGAGTAATGCAGAAACATATGAACGGCACGGTGAATCAGAACTAACTTCAAAGAGCAAGTTGACAGCCAAAACTTTTGGAAAACACACCTCTAATTTCAGAGTATTCAGGAGATCTATTTTAATGACGTCGAGTTTACTCTGTTCAAGGATATCATGTACTTTCTTCAACCAAGACTACAGCACAAGTGAAACACAAACATTCAGGAAATTATATATGATAAGAAACGAATGTTGATTAGAATAGGACAAGAAAATACCACTAGCATATAACAAATCAAATAACTCGTTGCGCTAATAAAGTGCATACCTTTGCAAAAGAAATCTCAGAAGATAATTTTGATGTATCTGTTAGCTCGACAGGGAATTCGGAAGCCCGAGAGTACAGCTTTTCCAAGTGGTCAACCTAAGAAAACATGGCAATGAGCAAACATTGTCACCACATAATATGAAATAGGAGGTGCAAGAATTTAACTCTGCAATGTAAATTTGTTTTGTTTGCCACAAAATGTTTCCTGATTGTAGTTATCTTACAGAAGTATTATAGGTTTACTTATGAACCAAAAGGTATGATTACCGTCGAGCAGGATGATAACGCAACATTTATTTCACTAATCATCATTTTTCCTTTCTCTGCATAAGCCTGCCACAGGGGAAATTTTAACAACAGAGTAAATTTGAGGGTCTCACAATAAGAACTACAACGGAACCTGCTTTTACGTACCTGCAGCTGAGTACGACTAGACTGGCACGGGGTTTTGCATCTTACAGCGACTAACTCTTCAATTTCCATGTACTTTACTTTCTCTAAACACTTGTCTTTACAAAGCAAAAAATCATCAATTCTGGAAAGGCAATTTCTAGCACTCAGAACCCATTTCTTAGCCTCAGTTAATTTTAGTGCCATGTTCCTGACCTAAGAAATCAATAGTACCACAGTTAGTATAAGTCACTCAAATTGCTCTAAAAATCATATGCATGTTGAGTAGGAAAAGACATACATAATCCATGTCATGATCACCCCACAAAAATTGTTCAGCAGCTTCTAAGGCACTGGAATACGCAGTATCCAGGAACGGCATGTGGAGAATATGATCAGATTCTGAAAGCCAATCCTCAGCAAGTTGTGCATATGATATATGCTGATCTTTCACCTGTAGGCAGTAGATAAGAACCCGTCAAAACCAAGAGAATACAGAAAAGAAACAGATATATGTCAAGGTGGTCTTCCATAGCACGAAAATATGGTACATATTTCAGCATTACTTATTACACTGTATCCGATATCATGAAATAATGAAAAGAGGAAACCATTGAGACAGCCAGTACAATAGTAAAATAGCAAGCTAATCACAACTTGTGTACCCTTCTTTCAAACAAATTACTCAATTGACAGAGCGGTGCATTGTAGTCCATATCAAACCTTTTTAGATGGCGTGGAAATGTCACTGTGTGAGAAGGGGATCTGCTTAACATTCTCCCCTGACAGAGCCTTGATCTTGCAAGCTAGATCACCCAACTCTGCAAGGGTGTGGCGGTAAAGTAAGCGATGCTTCTCTGGACTGCATTCACAAAGATGCTTCCAGTGCTGGGAAAGAAAGGAATTGTTCTTAACAAACTTGGCTTAAAACTATTTTGCAAAAGCGCTATCAACGCTACTGCATAAGATGAACATGCTCATCAAAGGTGTTCTTTTGCTTCCATACATCAGCTAAAATATGACATGCACGGCAAAGCTTGGCAATAAATGGAACCGCAGATAAAGACGATGGGGAGTTAAGAACTGACTAAGGAAAATAATGGCATAAGAAATACAAACCTCAAGGCAAACATAAGAAGAAAGCCTACAGTTACAGGAAACCGCTGAAAGATACAGGTACTGTCGGCATATGATGCACATAGGATCCTGCATGGTGAATTATGATAGTTGGTTCAAAATACATTGAAAAAGAATATCATGACAGGGGATGAAGGTATATTGGTAGAAGTACCTCTTCACTTCCGATATAGTTTGGGTTACTCCTTGCTGGCATTGGACTGGATTTGACAATCCCATTAATCCATAGCTCCTCTCGACATTTTTTCTCTTTCACAAATAGCCTATCTATTTCACCTTTTAAGTAGGAAAGTGATTCACTGCTCACACCATTCTACAAATAGAAGGATTAAGGAACGTAAACATTTGTCAGTACGGTGCACCGGATAAACAATTATGTAGCAAGATACGACAATCCATTGCAAAATCTTCTTTAGGAAAAACAGAAGGGGAAACTCAGAAAGTATAGTATACTAATGATGGGAATAAAATATCTGGCAAGAGATTTAATGCAAAACCTGACCGCTCAACGATGTCAAAATTATGTTTTGGTTCTAAAAAAGAAAAATGTACAACAAAATAATACCAGTTCATTCGCTATAACATAGATGGCGATGTTTCAGCAGAGTAAGGAACCTCACGTGGTCGATCGGTTGAAGAGAGCCTTAATAACAGTAGTTCAAAGTAGCTAGCCAAAATAAGGAGTTTACAATCGCTTTACTCAAAAGTAAAGAGTGGCTAATGGGAGAGGGTGTCTGGTCTGTCCACCCTTGTGCTCCCAACCATCCCCTCCCCTTGTCAATGGAAATAATTATTTTCGTATAGAACTAGGAACAGAACCATAAACTAAGTTCTTCATTACTTAACAGGATAAATAGTAAGAGTTGCATGTAAAAGGTAAGCAGCATCACATGGTCACTATTAACTATGCATTTGGTAGTATGCATCTGCAGCAAAAGAAACACCAAAATTTGTATCTCAATTTACTAAAGTGGCTCACTGTACCCCGTAGCAGTTTTGCCCTTTGGCTTTACATGATAGCCATCTTAAAGAGTTCTCAACTTTCTGGGGGAAACACAACAAGGCACTAAAAATGCATTTGAAATAAATGCATGTGAAATTGGTAATGCTTATCAGTTAGCACAACTAGATGCTAAATCGTCTTCTGACAGCTAGCTATCTAAGCAAAAATCCAATGACTAAAATTTCAATAAGTGGCCAGTGTAGCGGCAGTTTTTTTTTTAAGGAGGTTTGCTGACTAGTGACTAGCGACAATGGAAAAGCTAAGCTAGTATAACAATCAGACGGAACTAATACAGAAGATAAGCCAACAAATAATTAATAGGAATTCTCTAACCTTTGCAAATACATACACAAGCTCTTCATGGGATAAAACAGGTGCCTTACGGTACATACGATACAGTTCAGCTCCAATACCACCATGAGGTAGCCAATCAGCAGGAGCAAAATTAACAGCCTCGGCACAATTTAAACCTGAATTGAATCATGCCTCTCAAATTTGGATAACATCATAACTGGAGGAGAAATGACTATGGAGTATGGCCTGTCTTACCTAAATTGAAACCACCATGGTATGACCTGGGAAAAGTAATCACGAAGTTGCCAGGCTCCTAGAGAAAGAGCAAAGAAAACAAGTTTTATCCACTAGATGTACATAGATTAAGAAATTATAATGTAAATCCAAATTCCAAAGCTTAAGCAGTAGGTGTGTACTTATGCAATTACGCAGCTGTAACATACAGAATAACCAAGCAAAACGGCATAGTAGGAACATTCATGTCACAACATGATGGCATCATCATAAAGATCATTAGTAACGAAGTTGGAATCTTTGCCTGTTTGCTAATGGAGTTTACTAACCTGGATTACACTATAAACCGGAACACCATTTGCTCGTAAAACTGACGGATTCAGCATTGTGACAAGGTGAAAGAGTAGGTCCGGTTGTGCATCAAATAGATCAGGTAAAGTATTGCGCATAACCTGCGGGAGTACAAAATATCAAACGCTAAAGTTACACATAATAAGGCTAAGCCGTTACCTAACCCAATGTATTTCCAAGTAAAACTCATCATCATGAGTTGCATCCCTTTCTGTAGCAAGAACAAAAAATTCGACAAGATTCTGTGTTTCATTTTTCAACCATCAAGAAACTGATCAGTCTTTTTCCTTTCTTCAACTCTGTGAGCTACTTACGTAATCATTTAACAGGATTGTCGAACGATATGAACAGTGAAAGAATAGCATTACCGAAACAACAATTCTGGCTAAGGAGCATTTGTTTTATTTCTTTCTTTAAACTATAAACAAAGATGAGGTAACTATGTATGCCCTTTTGTCAATAATTCAATGCATTAGCATGCATTATACAGGACTGTCATTGTTCGATGCGAATCTGATATGGAAGATAAACAAACTGCAGAATCAAATAAAGAAAATTAATGTTCTAAGTACATAGTGATAATAAAGCATGTTTATACTCCCTCCTTTTCAATTGTACTTCCATGTTATATATGGTCTCTGTGGATAAATCAAATCCTAGAGAACACTTCTTTTGAGTGACAAAGATAGGAAGTTCTACTGTATTTCTTCTGTAGCCCAAAGTAGTTCAGCAAACACGATGACTATTGCTGCAAATAGTAACAAGAAAATAACTCCACTTCCCAGTTCCCACAACAGCAAAAATGAAATGTTATGGAGGTACAAAAGAACAGAATGCAATGTATTCCTACTACTAGTGTAATCAATATTCGAACATACTACTCTAAATTAATACCACATCTGTATGCAACTGAGATTTCATATATCATATTATCTTGTCTAAAAAGCCAAAAAGGTAGAACATTAACATACCTGCTCAAAAGCATTTGCCTCTGCTCCAGGTACCCCATACCAACATTTTGGCTCGCCCCTGAAACACATGTCAGATAGCCACATTTTACTTTGAGATAAACAACTCTAGGGCCAAAATTTGACATTAAAATATATGGAGAAGTAACAAAAATAGTAGTATCGCGTAATTAAAAATAAAACTCGGGCCACTAATCATTTTTAATAAAACAGAATAAGAATAAATTGTGATAGGAAAGATAAGCATGATAATATTGGAGATGAACAAGTCTAGGTTCAACATTTAACAGAAGAATGAATGCAGAACGTAACAAAACTACTAGTATGCCTCACATAAAATAAAACCAAGATATTGAGCCACTGATAGCTAATCAATAAAATATAAGCATAACAATGCGAGATACAAAAATTGTGCTAGCAAACAATAAAGGTAATACGTCTAACAACTAAAGAAAAAGGATGCTATTCAGGCAGGATTTGCTTACCAATGTAAATAATTAATTGAATAGAAACAATGGTCCTCAACATGCCAACAAAATGACGAAAACAACATCCCTATGTAGAGCCAAGGGACCATCACACCAGCAATTTTATCCTGGACAGTCCGAAGAACTGAACCCGGCAGGTTTGGGAAATTGTTAAGATTCCACGGGCTCGAGCAATACTTGTGCCACATCTCTGGGTCCACTGATGGTGGCACCGGATCGCCAAGGCGAGGAAACCCACTCCCATAAACCGAAGTGTCCATGTCACTCCCGTACATGACCTCCAGCTCCCCTGCCTTCCCCTCCACAATCTCCCAAAACTGCTTCTCGAGCTGAACACGGCTGGGACGCCTCTGCCCAAACCACCTCCTTCTGACCTTCTCATCAAACCGCTGGAAAGCATCAAGCAAGCAGGTCTTCCTCCTCTCGACAAACCCAAAACAATCTCTATCAGAGTTCATGCAGTCCGAGCAGTACCAGTTCCCAGGAGGCACGGTCTCTAGTGGGGGCGATAAGCAGTACAGATGCCAGCCTTTATCGCAGCGGTCGCACAGCAGCATGGCGTCCCCGTGCAGCCCGCTGTCACACTGCTCACAGACCTGATCATCCGTTTCGTTGACCTCCGCATCGACCTTCCTCCTTTTCCGCTTCCGAGGTCCAGCAGACGCCGCATTCTTCCCGGCATTGCCATGAGAAGCCACCATTCTAACCGCTTCTTTTTCATTGACGTTATTATTCCTCCTCTTCCAGCGGCTCCTAACGCCGGAAAGCTCCCCCGCATCCGTTATTTCTCCGCAAGAAACATATTTATCATCCCGCGAACCAGAAACCGACGGCTGGTCATCATCTAGATCAACCTTCCCACTCCCCACCTGCTGCTTTCCATCCTGTGATGATACTAGTGGTTTGTTGGTGAACTTCTCGTAGTCGTAGAGATGCTCGTAGTAGAGCTGCGCAAGCACGTGCTTGGCGCACTCGGGAACGAGCCTTGGCGCCCTGTCGTCGACAAGGCGGACGACGTCGTCCCAGCGCTTTGCCCCGCAGGCGCCGTCGTAGCCGCCGAAGCGCTTCACCGCATGGAACAGGCGGCAGAGGTCAACCGGGCGACCGTCTGAGAGGGCTGGCGGCGACTTGGGTCCCCAGCCCTTCTTGCGTCCCCGCCCCGGCGGGCGGGAGGCCTTGAGGAAGCGGGCGTAGTCGAGGAGGAAGGTGTCCGGGTCGGCGGGCGCGGGGCGGGCGAGGAGGCGGTGGATGGGCTGGCGCTTGGTGGAGATGGAGAGGGCCGCGACCAGGACGGCGGGGGCACGATGCGGCAGATGCCGTAGCGCTCGGCGACGGGGCGGATGCGCGCGACGTAGGCGAGCGGGTCCGCGAACTCCTCCTCCGTCGGGCGGAACACCGGCGCCTCCTCCGGCACGGGGGTGGTGGCGGAGGGGGAGGGGGAGGCGGTGGTGGCCGGGAAGGGCCGGCCCTTGCCCATCGGCCGGCCGGCTAGGGTTCCGGCGAGAAATGGAAGGGAGTGGGGAATTGTTCGTCGCGGTTCCGTCGGGGGAGGGTTTTTTTTTCCGTGCAAAGTTGAGATTTTGGCGACAGGACCCTGGGCCTCGGTCTTCTCTTCTTTACATGGGCCAACCCATCGCGGCCCATTTCTACACTGTGTACAAGCTTGAAATTACACCCTTTGTTTCGGAAATTCTAAGAAAAAAAGGCTGACCTTCGAGCGTCGTCAATGCGCCAAGTGGCGTCTTCTCCTTCACGCGGAACTCCTAGTAAGACTCTGCATACTTGACAGATGTCGCTGCGAGAAAAAAAAGTGAAATTATGATGAGAGAGGGGGAGACACGGGAGGACGAGAGTACAGTTTTTTTAATTTTTCAAATCCGATGATTCAAAACGAAATATTTTGAGACCCAGTTGTCCAAATTATGAACCATTTTCATTTTTGATCTTCTTATGCCAAGGTTCAAAACTAGATCCCATGTTAATAGATTTTCAATAACTTTTTTCGTACCATGCGTTCTTATTTTAGATTACTTCAGTTCTGAATTTTTTGTACTTCGTGTTCTTAGTGTACTTTGTACTTGAGTTACTACACTATTTGTACTTATGTACTTAAGAAGGACTAAGGATATGTTTCTCGTGTACGGAGGTGAAGAAGAGCTCGTCGCTAAGTGTTATGTCGACGCTAGTTTTGACACCGATCCGGGTGACTCTAAATCTCAATCCGGATACGTATTTCTCATAAATGGAGCAGCAGTTAGTTGAAGGAGCTCCAAACAACCTGTGCTAGCAAGATCAACAACGGAGGCAGAATATGTCGCTGCTTCAGAAGCGGCGCAGGAAGCGGTTTGGATGAATGAGTTTATAATTGAACTAGGTGTGGTTCCTAGTGTGTTGGACCCAATGATGATCTATTGTGACAATAATGGAGCCATAAATCAAAAAACCAAGGTCTCACAAGAATTTCAAGCATATCAAGCATCGGTTTCACTCCATCCGCGAGTATGTCAAGGATGAAGATATAAAGATTTATAAAGTACATACGGATCTAAATGTAGCGGATCCGTTGATTAAAACTCTCCCTAGGGCAAAACATGATCAACACTAGAACTTCATGGGTGTTAGATTTATCACTTTGCAAACTAGATTATTATCTCTAGTGCAAGTGGAAGTGACATGGGTATACCCTACAGGTACTCGAGATTGGTATATACGGTCCAAATACATACAGGCACACGGTGTCGCCAAGGCCCGGATGGAGGGATTCGGGTAACCTACGGACTCTCGATTGCTTGAAGGACAAGAAGAAGCTAAAGATAGAAAGTTTGAAGGGGAAAACCCTAACTTGTAACCGACTCGACCTGCTACCCGAGACCTAGCCCATCTATATAAAGGCAAGGAGGGGGCGGCGAGGAGGACACACGCAACCCTAGTTTTCACAACCCTCGCCAGATTTCATCTGCGCACCATTGTAACTTTCGACTCCTTCGATAATTTCACGAGCAGACAAGCAGGAGTAGGGACCTCTACGAGGCCTGAACCTGGGTAAATCATTTGTCCCCTGTGTGCTTGTTTGCTAGCCGATAGATGTTTCCAGCGCTCCCTCCTTCTCCAAAACCCAAGTCCATAACAATGGGCATTGACGAGTTAAACCCTCGTCAATTGGCGCCGTCTGTGGGAATTGGGAGTGCTGATGTTGCGGCTTCTTTGGCCCCATCAAACGCGATCTACAACTCTGCAATAGCAGAGATTTGCCAGCTTTTCGGCGCCTTCGACTTCACCGTCCACACGCCGGCTACTCGTCCGGCCTTCGAGTCCGTGGGCGACGGAATCAGCCTGGCGATTGGGAGCTTCCGCTTCTAAGTTGGTCAGATGGGCACGCTTCGCATGCCCGATCAGCCGACAGCACCGGCGATTGCCCCAGCATCATGGTTCCCTCCATCGATCGGCACCCTCAGCGAGCTCAATGCTCCAGCGGCGGTCGGGAACCTGATCAGCGACAGCAGTCGTGACTCCGATCTAAGCGATCTGGCCACTAAAGATGGAACCTACGGTTCCGGATCTGAAAATTGTGGAAGCAACAGCTTCCCAAATCACTTCATGTGCGCCGTCATCAACACGGGCGACACCTCCGCCAACCGCGGCAACAATGGTTAACACCGGCAACGGCACCGACCCGCCCAACGCTGCCAACGGCGGCAACGGCGGCAATGGAGGAGCAGTCGAACCCTCCAGCATAATCAACGAGCAAACCGGCGAACGCGTCATGATCAGGCTCAACGAGCAAGAGTGGGAACGCTGCCACGAAGCCCTACGAGGTGCACCTCTACCCTTCGGGTCCCCTCAGAAACTAATGATGGGTTACCACTGGCTCCTAAAGAGGAATTCAAACGCCAGAAACAAGCAATCACGCAACTCGAAGCACGTAAAAAGGCGGCGGACAAGTCAAGCCTTCGTCGCGCTGGGCTCTCCTCCTACGGAGGATCCTCCTCAAGAGGCAACGAGCATCTCGCCAGGAAGAGGCAATCGCGGATGGCTCACCTCACCGAACAAGAACGCATAGACGCCACGAAAGTCCTCGACTTCCGCTCTATGACAGTCGACACAAGAGGCAATGTGGTTCCCAGGACGCCACAGGCCGCAGTGACAGCGGCCACCATGTACCTTCTCAATAACCAGCCACCGGCTGGAGATCCCCGAATGGCCATACACCGATCTACGATCGCGGGCCTTGGGCTAATCGAGGCCGCCCTCGACAAAGAACCAGTACCAGACCCAAAAAAGGGCAAAGCGTTAGCAAAACGCTACTTCTCGTCCTCGTCAAGCGATGACAGTCACGACCTGTCTCGGCGTCGCCGTTCACGACGACACGATCGCGACTACGATGCACGCGACGAGCTCACACAGCGCAAGATCGACAAGTCAAGGGCACGACGTGCTCGGTCGACTGATTCAGAAGAAGAAGATGGGGAGCTCTACGGCGCTAGATGCTTCAGCAGATCCATCAGGCAAAAGCGAATGCCTAAAGGGTTCAAACTCCCATCGAAGAACCCGAAATTTGACGTTTGCAAGACCCCAAGATCTGGCTGGAGGACCACATCTCCTCAGTCAGGCTGCACGGAGGCAGTCGAAGTACCACCATGCAATGCTTGCAGCTACAGCTGCAGGGCGCTGCCCGGACATGGCTCAATAACCTCCCACGCGGATCCATTCGCAGCTGGGATGAGCTGGTCTACAGCTTCGTACGCAACTTCAAGGGCACGTACAAACGCCCCGCTTCAATCGAAGAACTGAGATGCTGCCAGCAAAAATCTGGCGAATCGCTACGCTCTTACATCCAAAGATGGTCCATCATCAAGAACTCCGTGGAGAACATCTCGGAAGACCGCGTGATTGATGCATTCAACGGTGGTGTCCGCCGCATGGAACTCAGGGAGGAGCTAGGCCGCTCAAAGCCCAAGACCATCGACCACCTGATGGAGATCGCGAATCGGTGGGCTGATGGAGAAGATTCGTTGAAGAATCGCGTTCACTCTGACGAGGAGGCAGAACTCGAACGAAGATGCGACCGCCGAAGTAAACGTCGTATGCGCGTCTACGACGATCGCGATGACGTCAACATGGTCGCAGCCGGCTACGCCGATAGACGTGACGATAACCGCAACAGCGGATACCGCAGCGGCGGATATCGCGACTCCGAGAAAACCACGCAAGTATGGCAACGCCGCACTCGTGATGAAGCACCCGCGATCTCCATCAAAGACAAACTGTCCGGACCATGCACGGTACACTTCTACATCGACAAGCATGACGGCAAGAGAAAGTCTAGTCACCTCCTCAAGGACTGCCGCGAGTTCCTCAAGCTACATGAGGGTTTGGTTCGAATGAACCACAATGCAGTCGAAAGAGGCTACGGGACCGCTCCAGGCGCAGTGGCACATGGCGCACCACCACCGCCACCCGGGCCACCCCCGAACGGAGCTGCACCGGACCAGCATCACGGAGGCAAACCATACCCACGGGCCATGGGTACCATGATGATCCAAAAGGGACGTCCCTCTAATAGGGTGCAGAAGGCCATCACTCGCCAAGTCAATTTGGCCACGCACTCGCCACCATCCACCACTGAGTACCTCAGTGGTAGTGAATCATGCATTACCTTCGACAAGCGCGACCACCCGCCTCAAGTACCTCGCCCAGGTCATTGCCCCCTCGTACTCGAGGCACAAATTGGAGGTTTCGACATGAGTCGCGTCTTCATGGATGGCGGAAGCGGTATCAACCTCATATTCGCGAGTACCTTGCGAGCAATGAGGATCCTCCTAACCTGCTTGGAGGCATCGGACACGATGTTCCATGGCATCGTCCCAGGAAAAGGCGTATACCCCCTGGGCAAAATCAACCTCGACGTCATATTCGGCACGCCGAAGAACTTCCGGCGCGAGCGCATCGACTTTGAAGTTGTCGACTGGCCCTCACAATACCACTGCATCCTCGGACGCGTCGCATTCGCTAGGTTCATGGCAGTACCCCACTACGCCTACCTGCAGATGAAAATGCTAGGTCCCAACGGCGTCATCACGATCAACGGGAGTTTCGAGCGATCTGACAGTTGCGACAGGGAATTCAACAGAATCTCCCAGTCCTTTGGCATGCAGGAGGAGCTCGCGCGATTAAAGGAAACGACAGACAACAGTCTGCCCCCCTGAGTAGGCCAAGCTCACCTGACCTCTCCTTCGACTCATCTGTGCACACAAAGAAGGTGCAGGTCCATCCATCAGATCCCGCTAAAACGGCCCTCATCGCCAACAACTTGAGTCCCGCATAGGAACTCGCGCTCGTCGAATTCCTCCGTGAGCACTGGGAAATTTTCGCCTGGTGTCCTGCGGACATGCCAGGAGTTCCCAGGGAATTCGCCGAGCATGCACTCAACGTCAACCCCGACGCAAGGCCAGTCAAGCAAACAATCAAGCGACTGTCTGAGCCACGCGCACAGGACAAATTCATACGCGACTGTCGGAATGGAGATCAACAGACTCCTCGAGGCCAAATTCATACGCAAGATCAAGGAAAGCACTTGGCTCGCCAATACAGTACTGGTGCCAAACAAGGACATGGATATCCTGCGGATGTGCGTGGACTTCACTTCTCTAAACAAGCACTGCCCGAAAGATCACTTCCCGCTACCACGGATCGATCAAATCATCGACTCCACTGCTGGATGCGAGCGCCTCTGCTTCCTCGACGCCTACTCAGGCTATAACCAAATTCGAATGAAGGAGGAAGACCAGGAGAAGACCACGTTTACAACGCCCTTCGGCGTGTTCTGCTACAACACAATGCCCTTCGGGCTAAAAAACGCAGGAGCCACGTACCAGCGGTGCATGCAGGCCTGCCTCAAGGAGCAACTTGGTCGCAACATCCAAGTCTATGTTGACGACATAGTAATCAAGACCAAGAAAGAAGCCTCTCTAATCGACGACTTGCGCGAAACCTTCGCCAATCTCGATCGCTACCGGATAAAGCTCAATCCGGACAAATGCGCCTTCGGCGTACCCTCTGGACAACTGCTCGGAGATCTCATCTCCGCGAGAGGGATTGAGGCAAACCCGAAAAAGATAAAGGCCATACTGGCCATGGAGAAGCCAAAGAACATAAGAGGCGTTCAGCAACTAGCCGGGCGAATCGCGGCCCTCGGTTGATTTATCAGTCGAATGGGAGAAAAGGCGCTGCCATTCTATCAGCTCCTCCGCAAAGCTGACAAATTCGAGTGGACCAACGAAGCGCAAGAAGCATTCGAGGACCTCAAGCGCCTGCTATCCACCTCGCCAGTATTGGTAACCCCACGAGAAAGGGAACCACTGCTGCTGTACATCGCCGCCACCAACCAAGTGGTTAGCACAGTTCTCGTCGTCGAACGGGCCGAGGAAAACAAGGTCCATGGCGTACAACGCCCGGTATACTACCTCAGCAAGGTCCTCACACCAACAAAACAGCGGTACCCGCACTACCAGAAGCTGGCGTACGGAGTCTTTATGACCGCCCGGCGACTACGCCATTACTTCCAGGAACACCCAATCGTGGTAGTCAACGACACCCCATTGGGACATATCCTCAATAACCCTGACGCCATAGGACGAGTCGCGCTTTGGGGAATCGAGTTGTCTCCACGAGACATCACATACGAAAAGCGCGGCGCAATCAAGTCGCAAGTTCTCCCGGACTTCCTCGTACATTGGATGGAAAACCAACTCCCGGACAAGCCAGACATGTCCTACCTCTAGACAATGCACTTCGATGGGTCCAAGAGGAAAGATGGAGCAGGAGCAGGTGTCATACTGACATCCCCTCAAGGGGACAAGCTGAAATACATCCTGCGAATGCAGTTCACAGGCTCAAACAACGAGGCTGAATACGAGGCCCTGTTACACGGGATGAGGATGGAAAAAGCCTGCGGCGCAAAGAGGCTAATCATATATGGCGACTCCAAACTGGTCGTCAAACAAGCAATGCACGAGTGCGACACACTGAACAACAACATGATCGCATACCGCGACCTCTACGACACACTTGAAGGAGACTTTGATGGTTGCGAGTTATGACACATAGGTCGCGAAAGCAGTGAGGAGGCGGACGCACTCGCCAACATAGGCTCCACCTGCGCACCCATACCACCTGGGGTATTTCTCGAGCGCATATGCGAACGCTCCATCAAGCCAAAGGCCGCAGAGAAGAAAACAAGCACAACAACGGACTCGGGGGCTACGCCACCCAATGAGCCAACAACAATCGATGATTTGGAGCTCGACACAGGACTCGAGGGACCAATGAGCGTCATGATGATCGAACAATCCTGGACGCAGCCGTACATTACGTACCTCCTTAGCAAGCGCCTACCGGACGACCTGACAGATGCACGACACATCGCGCGACGCTCCAAGGCATTCGCCGTTATCAACGGCGAACTGTATAAACGCAGCATCACAGGCGTGTTACAGCGATGCGTCTTCCTAGCCGATGGAAGAGCAGTCCTCCTCGACATCCATGAAGGGACCTGCGGGCACCACGCCGGCAGTCGCGCCCTTGTTGCCAAAGCTCTACGAGCTGGATTTTATTGGCCCATGGCCATGCGCGACGCCAAAGACATAGTCCAAAAGTGTAATGCTTGCCAGAGATTCGCGGACAAGCCACACGCACCAGGCGCAGAACTACGGCCTATTCCATTGGCCTGGCCCTTTGCCCAGTGGGGACTCGACATGGTTGGCAAACTTTCAAGGTCCTCGCAAGGAGGCTACGTCTACCTCTTGGTCGCAGTCGATAAATTCACCAAGTGGATTGAGGCCATGCCAGTGACCAAGCAATCAGGGCACAGCGCAGTCAAGTTCTTCGAGTCCATCGTCTACTGCTTCGGCGTGCCACACAGCATCATCACCGACAACGGAACGAACTTTACATCCAAGGAGTTCCAAGATTTCTGCGAGAACCTGGGGATCAACATCAGCTATGCCTCAGTCGCACACCCGCAGACCAACGGTCAGGTGGAAAAGGCAAACGGGCTCGTTTGCAGCGGCATCAAGAAGCGACTCCTCCGGCCACTCGAACAAGCCGCGGGCTGCTGGCCAAACGAACTGCAATCCGTACTCTGGAGCCTGCGTACAACTCCAAACAACGCCACCGGCTACACACCATTCTTTATGGTACATGGAGCAGAGGCAGTATTACCCGCCGAGGTACAGTACAGAGCGCCACGCGTAGTCGCCTACAGCGAGAAGGAGTCATCCCTCGCACTCGAAGACTCCGTCGACCTCCTTGACGAAGCAAGAGAAATCGCCGCAAAAAGATCTACGATCTACCAGCAGAACCTGCGCAACTACCATAGCAGAAGGCTTCGCCCAAGATCCTTCATCGAAGGCGACCTGGTCCTGCGACTGAAGCAGCAGGGGCATCTCAAGCTTGAGACCTCCTAGGAAGGACCGTACGTGATTACAGAAGTAATCCCAGGTGGCGCCTATCGCCTTCAAGATTTAGAGACAGGAGTCGCATACTCCAACCCTTGGAACGTCGCACAACTGCGACGCTTCTACCCTTAGTCGTTTCTTCTTTACTTTTGCATCGCAAATAAGGCTATTCAGTCAAGGCTACTTAACCGCACATTATACTACGTACTGTTCTCCGAATAAATAAAAGCTAAGTGCCCCAAAACTCTGTGTTCTCTTTTCTTTTGTCAACTTTCATACTCGAGGGCTACGCCACCCTATACACATATGTTCTTCGAACAATAACGCGACATCCTGAGTAGCTGGCACATCAATCGAACCCCTTAACACAAGCACAACCCAGCTGCCACGCACCTGACAGGTTGACAAGGGAAAGATACAAAGATGGCCAGGCTAACGAAAAGGACTCGCATAAGTGTAACACACCCCATGCTTATAAAACTATCTGTATACATTCAACAATAAATTATCTACAAATATATATGAGCTTTACAACACCAGTACACTTATATGCAGGATACATATTTGTCTACCCTTGCAACAGAAGAACAATAGTCTGTTCCTCGAAGAAGTCGACGATCTCCTCGGTTGGACGATCCACCGCCTGATAGTGCGGCACCATGTTCCAGGAAGATCCTGCTGGCGGCACCGGTGACCCAGATGCAATGGCGGTGACATCCACGTCAGGCCTGTGCAAACGCACCACGGAAAGGGCAGCCTTGGCACCAGCCACCAGCTGCTGCCTCACGCACTCGCGAACCGCGGACATATCTTGAAATTTCGTCAGAAGGACCAGCAGGCTTGATGGAATATCATCCAGCGGGAACATCGCCCGATAGATGTTCTTCAAGCACGACTGCGACTTCTTCAGAAAGAGCAGCACTCGCGAGGCGCGATCCTGCAGGGTCGCTAACGTAGTCGCACGATCATGATCTACCCAGAAGTATCCACTCTCCTGAAGTTGCTCTTGGGTGAGATCATGAAGGCGGATGGCAATCCTATCCCTCTCCTCCTGCGGACGGCGTGCGCTAACAACTACACGAAGCAGCATCAACAGCATGAGTACAACGTACCATTACGATTAACTACAAAGTAAAAGACGAGGATGAGTAAACTAACACTTAAACTGGTCGCCCAGTTGCGTCACCTCGCCAAGCAGATATTGCTCGCGGGCGACGGCTTTTTCAGCCTTCGACTTCCACATGTCCGTGCTACCACAGATCAAGGGCAACTCACGCTCCAGTTGCTTAACGCGATCACGAAGTCGCGAAAGGAAGGAAAACTCCTCTACCCTGGAGCAGGGAGGTGCCATTGTACCCTCAAGAGATGGCGAATCCGGGGTTCCCCCCACAGGGCCACTTGACGTACCCTGCTAAAAATCAAGCCAGAGGCAAAATAAGGCGACCAACTCAAAAGTCAAAAGTAACAGGTGCATTCAGGATCAATAAAAGTATCTACAAACACATTCGCCAACAGGCATGTTATCCAATCAAAAGAGCAAGTTCACCAGCTATTACAAGGAACTAACTACGGAGCAGCTGGCTTCTTCGACTTCGATGACCTTGGGGGCTTCATCAAGTCCGTGGCAGTATCAGATGCCACTGACTTTCCTCCGGCCCCTGAGGCCGAAGTTTTCGCTGCCTTCTTAGCGCGATTGAGCTCCTCCGAATACTTGGCAACAGTGTTTATCAAGGAATGACCATATTTGGTATAGGCAGTCGCAAAAGGAGCGAATACTACCTGCTGACCATCCGTGCCAACAGGCATCGTCTTCGACACCGTAGAGGGATCCACTTCGACTCCGTGGGCTTGCACCATGGCAAGCGACATGGTCGCGCCAGCTGCGCGGAGGGAGTTCTTGTACGTGGCAGGCACACCCCCAGCGAGCGACTCCACCAGCTCCTCCACATTGTCGACCAGCTCCGCCTTCGGCACCAGCTCCTCCCGGAGGCGACTTAGGATGGCCTTGGCTTTGGACAACGTATTTTGGACAACGGCGCTACGGTCTTCGACCGTAGATACCGTGCCCGCCAAAGCGTCATCGTGACCAAGGGCTTGTGGATCAAAACTCAAGCCGCCAGCATCTACACCAAAATACATACACGGATCAAACTTCTAATGCCACCGGCACTACAGAGAAAGAGAAGAACATCAATAAAATATCTACCAAGTAAAGGTACCTGAGAGGGCCTTGGCGACTGAGAAAAGTTGCTCTTCGAACAACTTCTCCCTGGCCGCAAAGGAGGCACGCAGATCCTCTTCGCGCTTCTGGGCTTCATCACGAGCCGTGATTGCCTCGTCGCGCCCCTTCACAGCTGCGGCCAGCATCTTCTCCAACGTGGCAACATCACGCAGTAAAGCATTATGCTCAGCTACAGGGCAGTCAAAAATTTGGCCATCAGTCGATTATACCAAAATACAGAGAAGACGAAAAGGATAAGTATAGAACACTCACTCTCAACCACGCGGTGGCGCTTCTCCAGCATCGCATGCTGGCGACCTATCGCCATCACCTGCTCCGCTACCTGCGCGGCTTCCTTTACAAGGAGTTGTCGCACAAAACAAGGAGTTAGCAAAGGGCAACATAAGGGCGTTGACTGCCAAATTATAAAAAGAAAGAAAGATATACTTACATGGTCCTCTAGTGACTCCGAAGAAGATTGCTGAATCGTCATCCGAGCAACTACTCGATGCTCCCCTACGTGAGGAGAGCTCGAAGAATTATGCCCGGAGTGGGCCGCCGCCGGAGGAGAAGGAGCGCGCTCGACCTCTGTCTTGGCTTTTGAGGTTGCGACTCCTGATTCCTTCAAAAATTCGACGTCGCCAGAAGATGACGACGCCTCTTGACGGCAAGACAAAATCCGCACTCAGAAAAGGAAAACTCCATGGCAAAGCCAACAAGAAGAAAACAAGAGAAGAATGAATGCACTAGCAAACCTACCAGTCAAATCTGTCAAGATCAAATGTGGCCTCCGTCGACTCCGACGAAGACTCCTTAGGCAATCGCATCTTCTTACGAGAAGACGGTGCCACAGCCCTCACAGGAACGGCGAGAATTGGCGACTCCGCGTCAACAGCCGCGCCTCCTATAGTTGAAGGAGTTGACGCGTCGGAATCCCCGCTACGTGAACGCTTGCGAGTATCCGGACTTTCAGACTCGGGGGCTTCCTCTTCCACATCGGAAGGGACAGTCGACTCAGACTCGTCCTCTTCCAAAGCTTCACGAGGAATAATCCTCTCAGGGAGGGGAGGCATGCAAGGCGACACCGCCCACTCCTGCATACAAAAAGTAAAACAGATAAGCAACGGAAGACGCAACCGAGAAAATAAGCTACTACGTAGCACAACCATACCTTAGGAGGAGAATTCGAAGCATCGAAAGGAGAAACGACTGGCTCGTTCAGAAGCACATCCTTGAGGGTATGCTTCGTGACCAGTCGCACCCTACGACTTTCTTTTTCTTGTTGCAGGAACATGGACAATCACAAAAGCAAACCCAACCACTTGAAACACAGTTCGATTATGGACATGTGTTACTCCCATAGGGAGCGCCGGAAACAAATAGGCAAAAGACGACAACAATCGCAAAAATATTTTAGTCCTTGCCTAAGTCATCGACTGAAACAAGCAGGCAAAAGATGACAGCAGTCGCGAGAGTGTTTTAGTACCTGTCTAAGTTATCGACTGAATAGGCAAGCAAAAGACGACAGCAGTCGCAAAAGTTCTTTAGTCCCTGCCTGAGTCTTCGACTCAACCAGGCACTCGGGGGCTACTCCCATAGGGAGCGCTGGCCGCGCACCCTATGATTATTTGTGCAAGAAAAACTGTGTGTTGATAACATCCACACTCGAAACTCATGGCGACACCGCCTCATAATTTTTCCCTGCAAAGAGACTGTGTCTCCTGGATTACCCGAATCGTCTCCGCGATGATAAAATTCGGATGCCGCGCCTACGGCGTGAAGGTAAGACCTGAATAAGGCCTGGCAACGCATTTAACTGCGCACTACCAGAAACATATCCGTGCCTACAGGCACTATGAACATGCCTTGACGGACGCGTCAAGTGCTCACACCCATATAACTGGAATTCGACTCCTGTAAGACCTCCGTGGCCTAAGTCGAATTACACCAGCACTTTTCCGGATTCGAGTCCGGGGACTCGAATTTGAGTAGATTGCGTTGTTTCACCCTAAGGTGGTTAACTGATACCGATACTTCGGTTATATCAGGCACGTATATCAACAATCCCTATGACGCAAATAAAAGCAATCGAAATGTACTCATTTAGGCACTCGAAGGCTTCAAAAGTCCCCAGTCGAATCTGCGATTCCACTGGGCACTCGGGGGCTACTGACATGGGTATACCCTACAGGTATTCGAGCTTGGTATATACGGTCCAAATACATACAGGCCAACGGTGTCGCCAAGGCCCGGATGGAGGGACTCGAGTAACCTACAGACTCTCGATTGCTTAAAGGACAAGAAGAAGCTAAAGGTAGAAAGTTTGAAGGGGAAAACCCTAACTTGTAACCGACTCAACCTGCTACCTGAGACCTAGCCCATCTATATAAAGGCTAGGAGGGGGCGGCGAGGAGGACACACGCAACCCTAGTTTCCACAACCCTCGCCAGATTTCATCTGCGCACCATTGTAACTTTCGACTCCTTCGATAATTCCACGAGCAGACAAGCAGGAGTAGGGACCTCTACGAGGCCTGAACCTGGGTAAATCCTTTGTCCCCTGTGTGCTTGTTTGCTAGCCGATAGATGTCTCCAGCGCTCCCTCCTTCTCCAAAACCCAAGTCCATAACAATGGGCATTGACGAGTTAAACCCTCGTCAGGAAGACTAAAGGAAATATGCCCGAGAGGCAATAATAAACTTGTTATTATCATATTCCAAGTATATGATAGATGTTTATTTTGCATGCTATAATTGTGTTAATTGGAAACGTTAATACATATGTGTTTAATAAACAAATAAAGAGTTTCTAGTTATGCCTCTCATATAAACTAGCTCGTTGATTAATAAGATGATCAAGGTTTCCTAATCATGGACATTGGATGTTGTTAATAACGAGATCACAACATTGGTAGAATGGTGTGATGAACATTCATCCGAAATATAGCAATATAATCAAAGTCATTGTGTTTATATTGCTATAACATCATACGAAGTAACTTTAGTCCTTAAACCATGAGATCATGTCAATCACTAATACCGGAAGAGTAACTTGATAACATCAAACATCACACTGTAACAGGGTGCCAATAAAGGTGGGTTCAGATACTCCGAAAGTGTTATGTAGAGACTCATGGATCAAGAGTGAGATTTGTCCATCCCGATGACGGAGAGATATACTCTGGGCCCTGTCGATGATATCACATTGATGTAGGTTGCAAGCAAGTGATAATATCACTAGACTGTTATATCACGGGAATGAGAAAATAGTACTTGTTGGTAACGAGATCAAACTAGGTACGACAATCGAATCTCGGACATGTAATATATCGCGAGACAAAAGGATTCAGTTACAACGTTAAAGGTTCTCATGATCACTGAAGTCATCGTTGAATATGTGGGAGTCAGTACGGATCTCTAGGTCCCGCTGCTGATTATTGATCGAAGAGAGGTCTCGATCATGTCTGCATTATTCACGAACCGTAGGATGACACACTTAAAGGATACCGACACCATTTGGAGCAAATATGTTTCAGAGAAAGATTATGAAAACATTGAAATTGTTTCGATGGACACCGAAATTGTTTTGGATGAAACTGCTAAAACTGGTTTTGCATGTGATATCAAAATGTTGCAGGGGGTTTTATGTGAATGTTTGTTAATTAAAGTAATTAACAAAAATATGAATAAAATAAATAAAATAGTTTTATTAAATGAGAGTTGCATTAAATTTGATGAAAATTTAATACATGTGAGTGGAAGTGTGAGTGAAAAATGAATTATGTGAGTGAAGCTTCCACCCATATGAATGAGGAAGACGTGGGGCACCTCCTTTGGCCGCCGGCCATGGGAGGGGGCTGCCCCCCATCTCTCTATAGAAGGCCTCCTCCTCCTCCTCCTCTCAGCATGACCTTCAAACAAAAGGTGAATAATTTTGACTAACCTGTCCATTCAGCATATAACAACAAAATTCCTAACCTGTCAAATTTATTTACAACAACATAAAACCCCTCTTCCGTAAGGTTGCTGCTTTATGGATGGCTACATAAACCTGGAACTTGCTTGGAATCTACTACTGTCATTGCTGCAGTAAGTACAGCGCACGCACGCGACAGACACAGACACACAAGAGAAAAGTGAAAAACAAACATCCATCGATCACTGCAATCAATCCCTTTGAGAAACAACACGGGGATGTACATCGATGATCCATTCTTCATTTCATTACATTCCGACATAGTACTAACAGTCCTCTGAATCTCTTCTTCAGTCTACCACTAAAAACAACAACAACAACAACAACAACAACAACAACAACAACAACAACAGCAGCAACACGCATGTGCATTCGTCACTACACGAGATTCAAGGCACAAATCTAGCTAACAGCAGCATCAGCAGCGACATTTTACACTAGCTAGCTAGCTAACAAAGAAGAAGAAAGCCTTTCCAGCTCTTGTCGCCATTTTGAATCTCTTCTCTTCTTCAGTACAACTCATCAATCTACCAGTCTACCGCAAACACCGGCTTGATAGATAGCTCCCATCCAAAAAAAATCAAAATGCCTATTCTCTTCCTTACAACATCCATTCATCCACCATCCAAAAAACCAACCTAACTACGGCGCATGCATGCCTCTCACTCGGAGGCCGACGTCCCCGGGACCAGCTTGTGCAGGGTGGACGTGCCATGGAACACCGTCGTCCGCCCGCCCTTGAGGTGTTCCAGCAGCTGCAACACCACATTCATACACACACACACACACACACACATTGTTAGCAGCAATCGAGTTTAGTTTCATTCTCTTCTTCACATACGCGAGAGCACGACTAGTCACCCACCTCGTCCTGGGTTATCTTGGCGAACCCAAACCGCTGCGTCCAGATCGACACCGCCTCGTCCGCCGCAGGCAGCACAAAGTGCTTCACACCCAGCGACGCCAGCACCCGCTCGATGCACGCAAACAGCGCTTGGAAGTATCCCTGCCCAACTTAGTCACTCAGTTTACTGCTTCAGCTTTTTCTCTCCTTTTTTCCTACTACTCCAAAAGTGCATATAACAGGTACTAGTAGCAAAACTGCTGCCGCTTCACTCACGGCACACGAGTAGATTGAGGGATATAGATATCAAAACTTACCAGGCCTTGGTTGTCCCTGCTCGTGGCAACCAAGGGCAGCTCGGCGGCTTCGATACCCATGACACGGAACAGACCCGCAGAAACTACAGTCTTGCTGCACCCAACACAACCCGAACTTTTAGAGGTGTATGTATGCGCAGCAGCAGCCAAATTGGCTGGTTCCTTTTTGCCAAACAAAACGGCTCAAGAAAAAAACGGTTTACCCGACAGTTAGCACAGCACAGTACATTCCTGTGTAATCTTGATCCCTTACGCTCCTCCTGGGAACAGAAACCTGTATGCGACTTAGTTGTCGTATGTGCAGGAAAACTTTGGCTTGAGCAAGAAATACATGTAAAGGAGATAGTCAGTAGCCCATCGTACCCGTAAACCATGGCTGGGATAAGGTCTCGCCCGGTCGTACTTTGGATGATAGGATCAAATGATTCCTTCAAAAAGTGCCAAATTAGTCAACATGCATGATCAAAGGGGCGACCCGCACGCACACTTTTTTTTTCAGGTATTCACTTGCCACCTGAACTTACATGGAAAATAGCAACTGCCTTGGAGAGCACCAGTTTACTATCTTCTGAACTTTTGTCCCTCGACACTCTCCATCTAACATCAAGGTCACCATCTTCCTTTAAACCTTTCTCTTCGCGCTTCTTCTTTATAAGATCACCGTCCACCGCAGGAACAGCTTCTGCTCCCTGACTGACGAGGTCTTTCAGTGCCTCACAAATCTTCACGCAGTCAGCAGCACAATACCATGCTCCCTTGGGCAAAGCCTGCAGTAGTCAACCATTAATTTAAAAACAACATGATCAGCACTGGTTATGAGATACAAACTTTTCAAGATATCTCAGGCTAATTAAGACGATCACCGTCAGATCAGCCATGCTGTGTTCTTTCAGGCACCCGACATGATATTCCCTCCCACACTGAACAAGCAGCATAACAAGATTAACACAAAAAAATTGCCATAACTCAATACAGAGAAATCATGGAAGCACGTCAATATCAGCATGTGAAGTACAGTCTGTGATTCATGAAACGTACTTGGTCACAGATCAGCACAGTTTTGGCACTAAATTTCTTTTTGCCAAATTCATGGAGCCTGCAAAAGCCAAAACAAAGAGGCTTGTTGAAGCATTTGAGAGCAAAAACATAACAAAGACATGTCCTGAATCCTAGATCAGATGTCATGACACTTGGGTTCGAATGAAAACAATCTGCAACTTTCTTTCTGACAAGAGTTATCAATGAAACGGTTTTTGTACTAGTCAGAAAGTACTGAAGGAAAGACTGGCAGACACAAACAGATAGTAACTTCAACATCACAAAGTATGAATAAATACTAAAAGAAAATTACTAAGGTCATCAGCATTAAAAAGGACGAGTTAGTGAAGCTACGATAAACTCAAAAGTGTTCAATGGATTGGTATGGACTATGAAGATGAAACAGTAACATATTAAGCCTCCACAGAACCAGCAGTCTATACTCCAATAACAAGTATTTTGATGTCAATTTTTACTAATCTTCCTGTGTCCGTGGAGGATAATTTTATATGATAGTGCACATGTAGAGGCCAGTGAACATACAAGGCCATGGTGAAGTACACTTACTTGCACAATGCACATCCACCAAATGCAGTCTGAGGCGTTGTAGCGATACGTATCGACCGTGTAAATATTTGTTCGATGGAATCAACTCCATCAATCCTCCCAGCAGCTATTGCATTGCTGTTGTACGCAACAGAACGTTCTCTCTGTTGCCTAGACTCACAATACCGGCAGGACCAAGTTCCTCTCGGTACAGAAGACAAGCCAACACATTCTGCAATAGATAATCAAAGATAGGCAGTAGTGAGAACCCACAAACTGGACCTTAGTGCAAGGGTTCACCAAAAAGGATGTATAAAACATATTTGCAGGCCTTCTGATACTCCAAACCGCTATATGTAACAACACGGTAAAACCAGCCGTTCCACCATCAAACAGATATCTGGATGGCCGCATACCCGAAACAGATGGAAGGTGGCTTAACTGAGCAACATCTCCTAGTAACTTGGCATAGGTGCATCATGATATTACCTCTGTGAAAAGCTCTTGGACAGGTGTCACAAAGGAGAAGCTCCCCGCCATCTGAACAGATGCTGCACAAGTCATCGCTCTGCCTGTCTGAAGTTTTCCGACCTTTTGAAAGCGAAATCGACAGTTCGTGCAGTGAAACACCATTGGACATGTATATGTTGTGGTAACTGTGTAGGTGTTAGCAACAGGAATGAGAGTCTGAACAGTGTCCCAAGCCCCCAGCAGAACGCACTACAAGAATACAAGAAACTCACGGTTTGCGTCGAGTAGCTCGGCCAGCATGACCTTCAAACTGTGAAGGACTAACCTGTCCATTCAGCATAACAAAATTCCTGGTCAAATTCAGTGTTATGGCCAACATAAAACCAAGAATGCACTGACTTCTTGATTAAGTTTCTTTATATGTGTCTAACGGAAGAGACGGTAAATTTACCACCGTATTGCAGCAATGACAGTAGATTCCAAGTTCCTTTATGTAGCCATCCAGCAACCTCTAGAAAGTTTTCAGTAACAGTGTTAAAAACACTAACATTTGTACTGGCAGAGACAAGGATTTGCATAAACAGACAAAGAAGAAGAAGTAAACCTTTCCCCCAACGTAATAGCCAACATCGGTGCCCTCTGGTAAGATACCACTCATGAAAACCAACTTATGCAAACCATTGTCTCTGCAGCAATAACATGGGACAAAAAATATGTGATAAAACTCTAGTAGAAAGAAAGCTAATTATCAGGAAATTAACCCAACCTACTTTCTTGTAATTCTTCCTGGGCTTGTTATAGTCTTAGCTCCTGGCCAGAAATTCTTAGGCACCCTAGCAGATGTAGTCGGACTCCGTCCAATTTTCGGTGACCTGAAGCACCACCAGTAGAAACAATGCTCTGTAAGAAGAAGAAAATCGGCTACCAGCAAAACAACAGGAATATACGACATGGCTAAATATTATATATTAACCTTGTACTGTTCCGGGCTCGCTTAGACTGGAGACATTTATCACACAGCGAAGCAAATTTCCCAGTGCGGTTAGTTCTGAATGGACCTGAAAGGTGAAACAATGATCAAAACTAGAGCACCAAATGAAGCAAAGCTTGCTGGTGTGGATGAGAGGAAAAAATAAGTCACTTTTGCAAACTTTGCATCTGACTGCCTTCTTCCGGGGGGGTGGGCCAATTGCATCCTGTATCACAGATTGCAATGTGTCCAAGGTAGCAGCAGCACACGCTTTCAATATGCCATAGAGATTATTCTTCTTTCCGCTTTCGAGGAAAATATAATCGGATGGGCGCTTTTTCATACTCCCAGCATGCACCTCGAAATAGTAAGGCGAAACCACCTGCGAGACCATGCATGGTAGGTCGGTTGGATATGGCAAGGCAAGGCAAGGCAAACGGGTGTGTGTTATTGCAGAAGGTGGGGGGTGAGGCTTACATTTCGGCCTTTACATGAAGCGCAGGAGCACAGTATGCCGGAGTGTTCAATGACTCCCCGGAGTACTGCTCCCTGAAACAAGAGCAGAAACAGATATTTAGAAGAAAAACCAGAGGTTGCTGCCCGCATTTCTTGCAAGTTCCAGTCTCACACCTAATAAGCTTAGAATGTTTGTATAATTAGAGAAAGCAGGTCCAGAGGAGCACAAAGAAATTAGTCAGAGTGTAGCCCCATTGTTAGTTAAAATTCTCATATTATACACAGTCTAAATAAACTGAAGAGAACAACTCTTACAAACTGTGTCTTTCCAAATATATATATATATATATATATATATATATATATATATATATATATATATATATATATATATATCCCAAAAGCAGAAGAGAAAATATGCAGATATGCCTCGGAAAGTTATAAATTAAAAACAGTGAATAATATTGATAGGGAAATCCTTGCAGTAGTCCATGCAATAAATGCATTTAGGTTATGTTTAGGATTTAAAGAATTTACAGTACGAACATATTGTGAAGCAATATGTAGATACTATAACCAAATCAATAGTAAGAAAAGTTCTACTAGAAGATGGGTTCTATTTGAAGATATCATAACACGGAATGGATATAAAGTTGGTGAACCTAATGCTACTAGTTCCTTGGCAATTTTGATAACTAATATATTAGTATGTGATGATGAAATAAAAGATGATGAGTCGATATATTCAATCATAGAAACCGATGAAGTAGAAAATCAAACTTTAGAAGATGAATCAAGATGATATAGATTTAATAGACGAATTTGCATGGAAAAGACAGGTGTAGATTTTTGATGAAATAAAACATTGTGAAGAAAAGTATATATATATATATATATATATATATATATATATATATATATATATATATATATATATATATATGGGAAATAGCCAGCTAAACACGGGAGTAGCTGCGCATAGGGTATCCACCGTTGATTGCCTTCACTTTTGATATAGGGAGCACATGTTACCATACCCAGAAGGCTTGATCCCCATATGACATTTCTAACGCCGTTACTACTATGCAAACCCTATGTTATTCCATGCACAAACCCTAACCCAAATAAGCCTTATTCATTCTTTCATCAAATTAGCCAGCTACACTCAAACAACATGCGCACTATCACAAACCGAACTAAGCCTTATTCAATTTTTCATCAAATTAGTCAGCTACACAAAAGGCTAAATGCACAAAACCCTAAGCCAAATAAGCCTTATTCATTCTTTCATCAAATTAGCCAGCTACACAACAGTTGCATGCACAAAACACAAAAAGAACAAACAGTCCCGCGCGAGAATTAAATCTCTCCCGCCAAAAAAAAGACACTGCACTCTCCCGTCTATCTCTTATAAGCCTTGTTCTCAATACATCCTCATATTAGGTGCTAAATTTTTCTCAGCCAAACAGCACTCTAAAATTTTAGGGTTTGCCAAATAAGGCGGTACATTCTATAGCCTAATAGTTAGGGTTTCCATACTAGCACAACCACTTTGCCATGAAGCATTTGCATGCAAACCTATTATAAGCCTTGTTCTCACTACATTCCCCTTTTAGCTTCTAAAATTTTCTAGGCCAAACAACTCTCTAAAAGTTTTAGGATTTGTCCAAAACCCTAGCATGGCATGCATGCACAATCAAATAGACACCGTTAGACGTCGTTTATGCAATGAAATAGCGAGCCACTAGCATCTAAAAGAGCATATGCATGTGATCTCTATATCCAACAGTCCTAAGCCTATGCACAGCTATGCCTATGTAGCAAATCCACGTCGATATATATATATATATATATATATATATATATATTTGCTACTGGAATGCAAAACTGATGGAAATGCACGATGATTGGAGCCAACAAGAAGTTGAATGCTTTACCTTTTGTTTGTTGATGATGTACTTGACGCGTTGGCCGTTGAGCAGGCCGGTGGCAAGCAGCTCCCTGAGGTTCTTGGGGATCTCCTTGAGGTTGTTCTTGCTGCTGGGGGAAGATGAGGCGGCGAAGCCACTGCTGGCGGTGGTGGTGCCTGACTTGTCTTGGTGGTGGTCGTCGTCCTTGACCAAGAGTGACCTGGTGAAGCGGCGCGTCGCGGTCTCAGACCCTCTTCCTGCTGGTCGGGGCTGGTGGTTCTCCGTGGTGGGCTCCCCCTCCCTTTTGGGGGTGAGGAGGCTGGGCTTGGTGGTGGCGAGCATGGAGCGGGTGACCCTGCGTGGGGGCGTCTCCGGCGGGATGAAGAAGTCCGCCGACGAATCCATGGCCTCCTCCTCCTCCTCCGACGGGCCAGGGCGGGTTGCAAGCAGGGCGAGCACCGGCGGCGCCTCCGCGGGAGGCTGCTGCGGCGGCGGATCCGGCGGGGTTGCGCGCTGGGGGCGCGGGCGCTTGGAGGGCCTGCTGCTGCTGCTGGGCTTGGAGGTGGAGGGGGAGAGGAGGACTGTGGGAGTGGTGGTGGTGGAGGAACGGGAGCGGGTGCGTCCTCGGGAGGGGGCGAGAGCGGCCTGGGAGGCGATGGCGAAGGCGAACTCGCGCTTGAGCCCCGCACGCACGCCGGAGCGGAGCACGAACTCCGATGAATCCATGGCCGATGGCCGCCGGCCGCCGGCCGCCGGAGCGAGAGGTGGAGCAAATCAAATCCGGAACAAGGGAGGCTTATTTCATTCAATGAATCTCAAACTCTTTGTTTGCTTGTCTGTTGGATTCAAATTTCGAATCTAATCTTTGTCTGTTTGTTTCAGGTTCTGCCACAGGGCGGTGCCGCAGCAAAGAGGGGAACGGTCTTGTCGAGACCAGCCGTGACGAAAGCAAAGGCTGGATTTGACGCTGGAGGTGGGAGGCGCGGCGTGGATTCGATTTAGGGTTCGACGCCAGCAAGCTCTAGGTCTAGGTGAGCGAGGAATTTTGGTTTGACTAGTTGACCACTGGATCACTCTACCATTTGCAAACTAATATTGTGGACCCACAAGCACATATGTACTCAATTTGCGAATAGGAAAAAACAAACATACTACAGAGTACATAATACTAAAACACTAGCAGCTTGAGAATAAGGACAAAACAAACATACTACAAAGTGCATAACTAAACATAAGTACTTTCTAATAAGCAGTTCAGCAAATACTAAAACGAACTTTATTCCTCGGGAACGGCTTTGAATCCCATGTTACATAACCGGCCACAGGCCAGGACTAACTATGTTGCACACAGTCTTAACCGCACTCAACGATTCACTGATCTCTTTCTTTACTGTATTCTATGCGTCCTTCACATTTTCGGTGTCCTCCAAAGCTCCAACTTTTGGAGCTCGATCATTGTTTCCTTTCTCGGTTAATCTCTCCAACATACGCTGTATCACTTCTGAGTGCGGATCATCAAGTCAAGTAAGGTAGCAGCACCTCAGTTTTTTAGAGTTACAACAAAGGAATCTTTGGCCGGTGTGCTTGCCCCCGAATGCGACGTGCCCGCGGGGAAGCATGTGGAAGTAGCATGTGGTTTCATAGTTATTTTGTATCACGACACTATTGAATGAATGATCATAGATCCACATCGGCACTACATCGCTGAGAAAACCCCAAACTGAATTTCGTGAGATCCAATAACAAAAATGTGAAGCAAAAACCCGATATGAGATTGATCGACAGAGAACGGATGAATAACTTACAAATCCTCCGCCAATCTCAGGGCCCATCATCTTCGCGTCTCGCCGACGGGGGACCTCGCCTCAATCAACGTCACCACCGCTATTGCTGCCTAGGTTGCCAAGGGAGGGTCGAGAGATGAATAAACTATGGACTGCAGTTGTGCTATTTAGAACGAAAGGCTTGGACATGGTGGGTCACACAAGTCAGTGACGTGTGGTGTGTTGAGTCAAACCCACAGTAGGAGGGTCCACCACCGCTCACCTGTCACATCATTATTAAGCGTTGCTCCATCTGGCCACGTACCAGGGCACTAAAATGTATCGGCGCCACGTCGGCCATGGCGTATAAGTGGCCGCCACGAAAAAATGGTGCCACGACAGCCCATCCGCCGGATATGAGGGTATTTTTATAGTGGTTCGGCTGAAAATTAAACACAACACAGTTCGCCATAGGATGAAACGCAACATAGTTCGGCCAGATCATATTCGGCATAGCTGTTATATGTTGCCCTTGCGTATCCATATGTGATTGACCTTATCATCCTGAAGCTGTTGATGCACTTCCGGGTCTCGGATCTCCTGACACATGGTGATGAAGGCATCCCACGATGCCAGCACCTAGTTATCAGGACCAAATCCACCGGATGCTTCCACTCGTTCTCAATGATCATGTTGTGCAAGGTCACACAATAGTTCATCATTTCCCATATCTGATCTTTCGACCAGGTCATAAAAGGGAACCGGACAACTGCAGATCTCTGTTGGAGCACACCAAATACACGTTCCATGTTCTTCCTGCGAGCTTCTTGTTCCTTGGCAAACTGAGCATGCTTGGGGCTTGAGATAGTCTTCACAAATATTGGCGATCTCGGATAGATGCCATCTGCAAAGCTAATAGCCCTTATTGTAGTGGTGCCCGTTGATCTCAAAGTCCACTGGGGAAGCATGACCCTCAACAAGCTTGGCGAAGACAGTAGAAGACTAGAGGACGTTGATGTCATTGTTTGATCCTACCATGCCTAAAAAGGAGTGCCAAATCCAGAGATCTTGTGTAGCAATGGCCTCGAGTATCACAGTGCAACCTCTCAGCAAGGTTGTGTCGGGGAGATCCGAATCGTGGTGGGGAATTGGATTGCCTCGTCGACAAGGTTGGCCCACTAGTTTTTCCTTTTATCCCCATAGGGTTGGGTTCGGCCTGGGACCGCCAGATAAAAGTTGGGCCAAATTCCGACTAAATTCGCAGAACTTGGCGGTGACTAGGCCAAGGCAGCGGATCAGATCGATTCGGCGCTCCACCCTCCAATTCTTGTGGTCACGTCCTTCCTGCTCGCCAATTCATTCAGGATGCAGGCGGTTTGACAGCTCCTGATGGGAACTTGATCGTAAGCAATTCGATTGATCCAAACGATTGATGGGAGCTATCAAACCAGTTCCTTATTCTTTATAGAGGATCGATTACCTCTTGCAGGTTGCTCTCCATCCAAAAGAATTTGGCCTAGGAAGCCGGCGGCGGCCTTAGAAAGCAGATCGATCTTTAGCTAGTACAACCAAGTCGATGTTATTAGAGATAATAAGAAAGAGAATTCTATTTGGTGGTTGTTCAAAGACAGAATGAATAGATTGATGTCCCTAGAGAGTGACCAGCTACACTTCCATTATCAGTGATACAAGATGCCGCCTATTTGGACTTGGTTTTGAGTTGGCCCATTGGTTCAGTAGTAGGTACTGCACAAAGAAGTGAAAAAAACAAAAAAGTTATACAAGTGTAAATGATTGAAATACATATTTACACGTAGACCGCAATAATATGGAGGTGTTGAACAATTTTTTTTAATTAAATACCATAAAATATAAATGGAGAATAATGCAAACTAGAACCCTAAAATGTCTTTAAAATAACCGGCTAGAAACTACAACGGAGCAAATAGTCTTGTCTTATTTTCAAGAGATCATCATCCAACCTTCTCTTCCTTGTTTCTCTCTCCTTTCAACTAAGCAACGTGACAAGCATAAGGGAAGGCTAACGTCACCACATTGTACATATCCTAAGGGTATGTCTGCTTCAGCTTTTGGAATCTACTAGAATCCAACCACAAATAGCACAACGACTGGCTAGAAGCAGGTGGTCAGCCGAAAGTAGGGCTAGGTGCTTCTAAAGCTTTTCTTCTGCTTCTCGAGACGAAATTGCCCTCTAGAGTATGGATTATTTACAACATACCTGCCACCGAGCCCAACCATGGTACTCTCCGGCCCACCGGTCACCCAAGGGCCATTTGTCCCGAGCTCGTTCCCGTCCCAAATGGAAAGATAGGGTTAGGGTTTCCCTCCGCCTCCCATCTTGCCGACGCCCTTCCCCGCTGTCCAAGCTCACCGCTACTTCCCCGTAGAGTGCCCTGACCCACAGTGAGTCGGCCTCATCCTAGTTGGCTCTCGGAAACGGGTGTTCTTCGAGCAGCCGCTGCCTCGTCGTACTTCGTCCATTGTGTCCCCTTCACCTCCTCCGACGCGCCCAAGGTTAGCTCCAACCACGACGGCTATTCGCTGAGGACGACCACCACACTGTATCACCACTGATCCCCTGCACCAATGACCCAGCAGTTATGAGTATGGAAATTGTGTTTTGCTAGTATTTTGTTGTGCCATTTAGGAACATGTACATGTAGATATGAAATAGATGGACATATTGTTTTGCTATATGGATATGGACAAATTAATAGATGAACATGAACACGTACATGGACAGATTGTTCTTGCCAAATACATGTAGTTTATATTCCTCTCGTACGAGTTATATTTTTTGACTTATGTGAATAGATGGATCAAGAAAATACGGATGGAAATATGCCCTAGGAGCAATAATAAATGTATCATTATTCATATTTTTGTTTCATAATTAAGTTTATTGTTCTATGCTATAATTGTATTGTTCCGGATAAAGTGTATTAGGAGGAAAACCCTAATACATTTGTGGAATAATAGACATCAATAAGATATCCCTAGTCTTGCCTCTAAGACTAGTTCATGTATCAACGATAGTCCTGGTTTCCTAACTATGGGCAAGATGACAAAGTGTTGTGAAGTTGCCAGTGATATATGAGATCGAAGTTGTTGGGAGAACAACGACGATGGATAAACCTAGCATGATATACCGTGAAACGCATCGTCAATATATGTTATCGGTAGTTTCTCATAGAAAATGTATTGCCTTTACTGAAGTTCGTTTGACCACGAGACACATGAGATTGGGTACAATATGGATGTGGCAGGATTCTTCAAACGTTGCTCCGAATAGGAGTAATCATAAAGTCGATCTTTGCTCTTACCAGATGGTACACCAATTATTCACATGGTGTGCTCGCAAGAATTGCTACTCCCGACGATGGAGAGATACACTCTGGGATCGCTCATGTACTATGACGATCGTCATCATCTAGCTGGACACGTGAACAAGTTGTTGATCACATCAACATCGATAGTATGGCATGAGTAAAGAGTACATGCCATTTAACGAGGATAACCTAGTGTTTCATCTCAGGCAATGTAAAGTATTGACAAAGCAATACGATACGTATCGGATATAATACTACGGTTCACACGACTGAGATCGTCGTGTTATTTGCGGGGATTACTACGTGTATCAAGACGCTAATAGTAATAATTGTCGCGGAAGGAGTTCCGCACATACCCGTGAATATACGAACCCACAAGTCTATTCAAGGTTGCATTGGTTGGGCATTTGAATACTTATTCCAATGCCACAAGTCAAAGGAGGCAATTTTAATTCTCAAACTTGATTTTGAGAAGGCATTTGATACAGTTAAGCACTCTGCCATCATAAATATCCTTAAAGCAAGAGGATTTGGGAGAAAATGGATTAGGTGGATTGAAATGATCTTTGAATCTGGAACTTCTGAAATTCTTCTCAATGGTGTGCCTGGTAAAAAGTTCTATTGCAGGAGAGGAGTTAGACAAGGATACCCACTTTCTCCATTACTATTTGTCCTTACTGCTGACCTCCTACAATCAGTTCTAAACAAGGCCATGCATATGAATCTTCTAACTCCACCTATTATGGGACCACCCAACAGTGACTTCCCAGTTATTCAATATGCTGATGACACATTGGTGATTCTTAAAGCTGATGCATCTCAATTATTATGCTTGAAAGCACTTCTTCAAACTTTTGCAATTTCCACTGGACTCAAAGTCAATTACTTGAAATCTAGCATGATGCCAATAAACACATGTAATGATAGACTTATACATTTTGCTATGACAATCAACTGTCAAACTGGATGCCTCCCCTTTACCTACCTTGGGCTCCCATTAAGCATTACTAAGCCAACTATGGAGCACTTTCTTCCCATAGTTCAGAGAGTGGAAAGAAGATTATGTGGAATTGCTGATTTCTTGAATTATGGAGGAAAACTGCAGCTGGTCAAATATGTTCTCTCCTCACTTCCTCTATATTATATGAGCTGTTTGGAGGTGCCAATAGCCATTAAGGATCAAATTATTAAATATATGAGATATTGTCTGTGGAGAAAGAAGACTGAAGATGTGCAAGCAAAAGGACAAGCTCTGGTATCATGGGACAAAATCTGCCGTCCTAAAAATCAAGGGGGTTTAGGAGTATTAAACCTACAGATTCAAAATAATGCCCTCCTTCTGAAAAATTTGGACAAATTCTACAACCACCAAGACATACCTTGGGTTCATCTCATATGGGACTTATTACAAAAATGGAAAATTACCTGGAAGAAGCATGGAGGGATCTTTCTGGTGGAAGTCACATATCAAATTAATTGATAACTTTAAAGGCATGGCTAAATGCAATATGAAATCAGGCAGATCCACATATTTCTGGACTGACCTTTGGCAAGAGGAATGCTTGATGAATAAGTTCCCTTACCTTCTGTCCTATGCTAAGTCCACAAATATCAGTGTTCATGATTTCCTTCATGCTGAATTTCTTGAAGATAACTTCCACCTGCCTCTATCTCATCAGGCTTTCTCTAAATTTTTAATCCTGGAAGATAGATGCCAGGAATTTAGACATGACACACAGGAGGACACCCATGATAATTGGAACTATATTTGGGGATCAGACAAATTTGAAGTTAAAAAAGCCTACTCAGCCATGATTGGATACTCACCATCACCTCCTCACTTTTCCTGGGTTTGGGCAACCTCCTGTCAAAATAAACACAAGTTCTTTTTCTGGCTTTTGCTACTAGACAGATTGAATACAAGAAATCTACTGATGAGAAAGAATTTTAACCTTCCTGATTACAATTGTGTTACATCCAACTGCATCACAGAAGAATCAGCAAATCATCTTTTCTGGGATTGTCCATTTGCAAAAAAATGTTGGGACCATATTTCCAGAAACAGAACTGCAAATCTAACAGGATTAGAAGCTATTTCAAACATCAAAGAAAAGTTACATCTACCATTTGCAATGGAGATCATTATCATGACTTCCTGGGGTATCTAGATTTGCAGAAATGAGAAGATTTTCAATGACAAAAGACCCACATTTGATAGATGGAAAGCAATTTTCTACCAGGAAATGAGATGGATACAATTCAGAATCAAAGGAAAATACAAGGAGAAATTCAAAGCCTAGCTCAATCAGCAATTAGATCAGGGATAGAATAGATTGTCTCAGAATAAGATGTAATTGATCTACCTTAGATCATTTTCTCATTTGTAACATACTCATATATAATAATAAAATTGCAGTGGGGATTCTTTCCCTACTGTTTCACCTCAAAAATATACGAACCCACATGGTTACACTTAAGTCTTTATCGGCATTTAGATCCTAAGCACGATTTTGATAGTTGAATGAAGTAATCCTGAAATGAAGTTTTGGAGTGTCTTGGAATGTTCTAGAGGTGTCCAGGATATCGTCGAGAATGGATGGAATCGTTCCGGACATGTGATAACCCACAAGTATAGGGGATCATGTGCATCATTTTCGATAAATAAGAGTGTCGAACCCAACGGGGAGCTAAAGGTAGGATAAATATTCTCTCAAGTTCTATCAACCACTGATACAACTCTACGCACACTAAACGTTTGCATTATCTAGGAAATAAAACTAGAGCAACAATACGAGTAATAGAGATAGCTTTGCATGATAATAAATAACAAGAAATTAAAGCTAGTTGCTGCAACAATAAAATACACTAAACTAACAGAACCATGAGTGTGGAATAGTAGTGGTAATTGTGGTGGCTTTGTCCAAATTTAAATAGCGAATAGATCATGTTTATTGTCTTCGATGCAGTTTTCTATATGGGAGAGGCTAAATATACATGGGCTTCACTACTTGGAATTACATGTACTATATGATTGGATTATTAGCAAACATCCGTAAGTACTAATCAATGCATTAAGGTTTCCCAACCATAGCCTTAAGTTTAATGGTCCTCTTACTCCCATATGTGCAATGTTCCGGTTCGCGTCCTCAGGTTTCTTTCACTCCGGCAGAACTCCCCCTTCCTTTTACACATACTACAAACCCTATGATGTTTAATCTATGTGCGCACAAATATAATGGACACCAAAGGACTGTACCATATCAACATATAACTCTAATTAACCAAAGACGTTCAACCATTCAATCTAAGAACAAAGGAACTATACAAACATGACATAGATCATAGGATTATAACTTATAGCATCAAACACCATGTTTACATAGGACGGTACAGATATGTGTGGGAGGATGAACCACTGCATACTAGGAGGATTAGGTGATAGATATGGCGGTGAAGATGGTGAAGAGGGCGGCGCCGGCGCCGGCGCGGGGGACTCCTTCCCCGCCACCGGTATCATGGGGGATCACCGCCCCTTAGCCCCCTTCCTTCATGGATTATTGGGAGCCCTCCCTCATGGAGATGGGATCCATGGTGGAGACAAAAACGTGGCTTTGGTGGCTGAAAATTCATGGGTGGAGATGCCCTGCGCGAATTAGGTTTCTTTTCTTTATATAGCTTCTCGGATTCCCGTCATCCCATCTTGGGCTGCAGTAAATCGGGCCTAGAAAGCCCGTACAGATTCGGAATCAGCTAAATTATATGTCCAGAATGTTTGTCGCGAAATTTCCAATAACTTTGTAGCTGAAGAGTTTTCTGTTTGACGCCGTATTTGACCCGAAATGTGACCATCTTCAAAAAGAGTTTTGGGACAGATTTCTGGAAAAATCCCAATTTGACTCCAACAAGGTTTCCACTTGTATTCTTAGTAATTTCTACACATCAAAGTGTAAAACAAGAACATTGTGCACTTTTGCAACTATTAGTAGGTTAGTCCAAATAAATCATAAACTTTATACAAAAAGGAGTGTCAAAAGGATATTATTAGCATGAAACCATCAAAAATTATATATACGTTATGGACGTATCAACATGTTATGGAAGACATCAGGAATATTTTAGGAAGGTTCCGGAAGCAATTCAAATGGTTCAGAATTTTTTGGAAATCTTCAGAATGAATATTAATAATTAAAAGTAATTATCGTGATGGGACGCCATGGGACGGAGGGGCCGCATGGGCCCCACCGAGCCGCGTGCGCATAAGAAGGGGGAAACCCTGGACGTGTCGGCCAGGGCCTCCCCAAGTCGGCGGGTGGAGGAGTGTTGGAGATATGCCCAAGAGGCAATAATAAAGTGGTTATTATTATATCTTTGTGTTTATGATGAATGTTTACATCCCATGCTATAATTTTATTAATAGGAAACGCTAATACTTGTGTGTTTTGTAAACATAAAAGGGTCCCTAGTAAGTCTCTTGTTGAACTAGCTTGTTGATTAATGGATGATCATGGTTTCCTAATCATGGACATCAGATGTCATTAATAACAAGATCATATCGTTAGGAGAATGATGTGATAGACATACACCTATAGTAAGCATAACATAAGATCAAGTCATTAAGTTTATTTTGCTACAAGCTTTCAAATACATAGTAACCCAATCCTTCGACCATGAGATTATATTAATCACCATCACCGGATGAATACTTTGATGACATCAAACGCCACTTCGTAACTGGGAGGTTATAAAGGTGGCATTGGATATTATGAAAGTATGTGTTGAAGCGTATGGATCAAGAATGGGATTTGTCTATCCATATGACGGATAGATATGCTCTGGGCCCTCTCAATGGACCAGTTAGCTTGCAAGCATGTGACTAGGTCACAAGAGATGCCATGCCACAGAACAAGTAAAGAGTACTTATCGGTAACGAGGTAGAACTAGGTATGGAGATACCGATGATCGAACCTCGGATAAGTAGAGTATCGCGTGACAAAGAGAATCGGCCGAAGGGACGTATCGCTGGCTGAAGGGAACCTCAGATAAGTAGAGTATCCCACTTTTAACTGCGCTGGCCGAAGGGATGTATCGCTGCGCCGTCTATGCAGCATTAATTGCCAGGCCCCACGCGCAATCGTGTCGTGGCCACGACTCCCGAGGCAGGAGCGGTGCGCGGAGAATCTATGGTCAAGCGCTTACGAACGACTAAGCTTCACGACCGAGATTGGAGCGGGTTGGGTCCTGGTTGACCGGGAGGGCGCTGGGGCCCATCCACCGTACAAGGCCGTTTCCTCCTTTCGAGCCCACGAAGGGACGCGCACGGGTGAAATGCCCAGGGGCTACTATCAGATCCCTGACATCAGGGGTGCCACGTCTCCATGCTGGACAAGCCCCACGCCCTTGAAGACTAAGTCCTCTAGAGGTGAGACGCCTCTAGAGGGACCAAGCCGGGCGAGCCTCGCAAGGTCCCCTCCCAAGGGGGGAGCGACACCTCCCGAGGATGTGGTTACCGTGGCCTGGCCTGACAGCCTCTCGCCTCGGATACTCCCGGGTGAGCCTTGGGGTAAAAACGTAACCACGTCCGGCAAAGTGCCAGACGCGAACAACTACCAGTACCAGCTGCCCGCGACGTCAGCCACCTCGGTAAAGAGGACCCGGTCCACCTCCTTTCGCAGGGAAGAGGCAGGCAATCTCGTGGCAGGAAACATCCTCCAGTTGCCGTTTTGGTGAAAGGAAGGGAAAAGAAAAGAGCGCCAGATAAGGACAAGCAACATTGATAAATGATGCTTTACCGAAGGATGGAGCGGGGCAAGGCGAGCTGGACCGAGTCCACACAAAGTAGTCTCGTAGACCGACGCCTCGGGGGATGGCTGATGACCCACAAGTATAGGGGGTGTATCGCAGTATTTTTGATAAGTAAGAGTGTCGAACCCAACGAGGACCAGAAGGTGCTGGCTAGTGGTATGGATCAGGAATTATCTGCAAATACTTAGCAAACGGATTTTTAGGGGTTTTTGATAAAGCAAGTAAACAAAGTACGAGTAAATAAAAGACAGTAGGAATAAATGCAGCAAGTGGCCCAATCCTTTATGCAGCAAAGGACAAGCCGGTTGTATTACTTAAGATGACCAAACGTTCTCGAGGACACATGGGAAGACTGTCAAGTGCTTTCGCTTCGTATAGTTGATTAATCTTCTTTAGCTTGCTAAGTGTTGTGTGGGTGAACCTGTGCTAATGTACCGACCTTCCTAGGACTAATACATACTTGTGATTATACCCCTTGCAAACATCCGTAAGTACAAGAAAGTAATTAAGCTAGAAACCTAACCACAACTTTAAACTCTAAGACCCTTACGTCCCTTGTGCAATGGTTCCCTAACGGGGGTTCAGGTTTCTGTCACTCCGGCAACCCCTACGATTAGTAGCCAAATACACAATGCATTCTCCTAGGACCATATAGGTGATGTGTCATGTAGTCGACGTTCACATGACACCACTAGAAGAAGTACACCACAACTTAAATATCAAACTATTGAATCTTTCTCAACACAACTCCACTACTAACAACATAACTTCTCCCATGTCTTCAAGAACAAAACGAACTACTCACAAGACATCATATGGATCATGATCAGAGATGGAATAATGATGTATAACAATCTGAACATAAATAATTCAATGGTTCTCTCAATAGCATCAACTACAAAGAGTAATCAACATCGGGAAAGTTTCCCCTATGAACTATGCAAGATTCAACCCAATTGTTACAGCAATATGCAGATGGTGATGAGGGTGCTGATGGTGATGATGGTGGTGGTGATGATGATGATGATGATCCCGATGGAGTCCAGCTTGATGATGGTGTTGATGGCAACGATCTCCCCTCTCTGGGAAGGAATTCCCCTGGCAGAAATCTGTCTGCCAGAGAGATCTTTCTCTCTCGGTGTTTTCCACCCCGTAGAGGCGGCATAATATTTCTGTGGTCGCTCCCCGAGTCTTAGGGTTTCAGGAGGATAATATACGCCAGAGGGGAGTGCCAGGGGTGGACCAGGGTGGCCACACCACCTGGTGGCGCGGCCCAGGGTGGCCCGCACCAGGGGGTGGTGTGGGCCCCCTGTGGCCCATCTCTAGCCCCCCTTTTGGCTTCCTCCATCTTCTGGAAAAATAGGATTTTCCGTATATTTTCCCGGATTTTCTGATCTTCGTGAATTTTGCCTCCAAACATCACCTTTTCCATCAGAATCCTGACTGCAGCGGTCCATACTCCAAAAGTCATCAACCATGCAAAAACAGATGAAATAACATAAGTATCACCTCTCAATACGAAATATACCAATGAATAACAGTGAATTATGACATAGAATAGTGATGTAAAATGGACGTATCAACTCCCCCCAAGCTTAGACTTTGCTTGTCCCCAAGCGAAACTGAGCTCAATAAACATGGCCTCAAGTTTATGGAGTGAAGAGTCGATAAAAAGAATACGGACAAGAAGCATCACATTCATCAATACATAGATCATAATAGAAGACAACTCACTATTATATAACTTAACTTACAATGAGTAAAGGAAACACAATAAAGATACATAAAGTAAATCATAATTGGTAATGGCAAACTTAGCTCTTGGTCGAAGAATAGTTGATAATTTGCTGGAGTTCACAAATAACTGGTTTTCAATGATAGCTTTCAAAGTAGTAAACATCAAGATAAGAGCAATGTGCAAAACAAGGAACATAATAAAAATGTTTGAATAAATCATCATATGAATGACTGAAACACAACAACTCAAAATACTTGCTGAGATAGAAGGGAGTAGGTTTACTGACTCAACTACAAAGTAAAAGAGAGGCCCTTCAAAGAGGGAAGTAGGGATTGCAAGTCTCATAAAGAGGTCCCAAAAATTATGATACTTACTAGCTTTCAGCTCTCATGGCCCCTATCATAGGCATCTTTTAGGTGATTAAGGTTAAAGTGACACAAGTAAGAGGATATGCTTGACAAGTTATAAATTGGAGTCCCACGCCCCTTACTTATGAGTACCGAACCTCATGCTACTCAACTTCAGTCACGAGTAAGCTCTTGTCATTGTAAATACACGTATATCATTGAGAACCGCCAACAGGGTACCCCTTGCACATGATACAGGAGCTATCCCATAATCAAAATGATAAGGCAAGCAGACAATGAGCATCTCAGCGATCTTTTATTTGCTATTTGCATAGGTTTTTATTGAGGATGCTTCATAGAATGCTCACTATAGTTATGCTGCAAGTTTCCACCATGATTAGGCATGGCTTAGGCTAGCGGCCCAAGCGTTTCTCTAACACACATACGAACTCCATGATCTTACAAGTTCCCCTTTTACACACCGCCGAGATCCATAGGCAAAAGAATCATGATATCAACTAGGTACAAAGTACCAATGAAGTGTTGAAAGCGATCCCCATGATACATGGTTCTGCTAACTTCAACTCATAAAGCGCAAGCATATACGCAACAAAGAAGGACCCAATGGTTTAGGTTATTAAATGCAAGAAAATTAAAGTGTGCCATCAAGTTCGTGAGAGCTTTAATCACTAATTTTCACATAACAAGTTTAATTTGGGAGGTAGATAAAACAAGAATTTACTTGGAATAGCAATAGTGCTAATAGGTAGGTATGGTGGACACAAATGGCAAAGGTTTTGGTTTAAGGGATGGATGCACGAGAAGAATTTCCTCTCAGTACGGGTTTTTGGCTAGCAAGGTTGGGTAGCAAGTACAAGAGTTGAAGGAAACAAACAAACATACAAGTGATAAAAACAAACATGCAATCTTCCTTGGAAGCACAAAAGATCTTAACTAGAGAATACTAAACTTATGAGCAAATCAAGAAAGAAAGATGATGAAATTATTTTTCTTTAGAGTACTTTTATCTTTTTCATTCAACTCTCAAAAATTGTGTTGCTACTGACCGAGCCAGGTTTGCCAAAACCAACTAAATTAACTCAATGATCCCAAAGTGATACCAATACTAACAACAAGATCAATCATATAACCATGAATTGAAAACTAATATAAGCTATGCAAAAGAGTAAATGATAGAACTTCTCATTAATATTTCATAACGGCAACTCACACCAAGGGATACATATCTAACGAGAGAGGGGACACTTCCACAATGCAAACCATCCTACATAATAACTTCTCTATTCATGATATGACTACTAATAAGGTAAAAAAATAGAAGATAGTGATGTGATACCGCGACACTCCCCCAAGCATGGAACAAACCAAGGGGATGCCAAACCTGATGATGAATTACTCCTTTGGTGGTGGTGGTATCCTCTCATCTTCGTCCTACTTCCAAGGTAAGGGCTTCCCGTCAACAAAGGACATCGTGGTTTCTAGCATCCTGAAACTTGCTGCAGCACTTATGCGTTTAAACCTAACCTCATACTCACAGTTTTGATTTTGAACATCGTAGAGCTGTGCTTGCAGTTTGTTGGTTGTTTGGCGGAGTGAGAGGACTTTATCCTTGAGTTCAGCAGTCTCCTTTTGGTGCTCGGCGATGAGTTCGGAACAAATCTTATGGATGATATCCACTTCGCGCTCCGCCATCTTCTTGTACCTAAAGACTTCTTGCTCCAGTGCTTCCATCCTGTCCTCCAGACTTCCTTCACCTTTAAGGCATCGAACCTCTTTTATCCGGAGCTCCCCATCTTCAAGCAATAACTCCTTGGGATGAATCTTCAACTCTCTCATGTATGGGTTGATGATATCCTCTAAAGAATCTTCCTTGGCTGATCTAGAGAAAGACATTGTAGCTCCAAATCTGGGACTCTACCTGTCAGAAACAGATCGAAATGAAAACTCAACGAGAACACGATATACGAACCTCGGGAGATCCGGGGGGTTATATATTACGAAGTTTCATAACAAAAGGAAGGTACTGGGAGAAAACGAGTCGGAGGCGGAGTCTGGGGTGGCCACACCACCTGGTGGCGCGGCCAGGGGTGGGCCCACGCCACAGGGTGGTGTGAGCCACCCTGGCTCGGTTTCCGTCCCTTTTTCACTTCATAACTTCCCTTATTGCCTAAAAACTGCAAAAGTATAGTTGGATAGTATTTTCGCGGAACTTTTCTTACCAGAACTGTTACTTATTTGAAAATAGCCTCTGTAGGTCTCTGAATTTGGTCCTTGATAAATTTCTTCGGAGTTATAACTTGAAAGGCATCAACATCTTCATTGTAAGAATCTCCAGCAATATAGTGCTTGAGTCGCTGCCCATTCACTACTTGTGTAGTATTATCTTTTAAAGAAGAAATTTTTATTGCTCCTGAACGGTATACTTCTTCAATAATGAAAGGTCCTTCCCATTTTGACAGTAGCTTTCATGCAAAAAACCTGAGACGAGACCTATAAAATAGAACTTTCTCACCAATATGAAATTCTTGATGGGTTCGTAGCATGTAAAACAAAAAATTTCTACCGCAAGAACGAACAAAACCCAGATCTAATCTAGATAAAAGCCAAGATCTAATCTATTAGACATGTGCAACGAGATAGATCAGTACTAACCCTCGTAGTTTCCAAAGCCTTGTTCGAGAACAGATCTCGTGGTTGATGTAGTCGATCACTTGCTGATCTCAAGATCGAGTGGACGATCCTTCCGGCGCCGCGTTCCGGCAGCGCTTCCGTAGACGGTCACACGTGCGGAGTCGAAGCAGACCTTCCTCTCCCCGTTCCAGCAAGCAGCAGAGGTAGTAGATCTTCTCCACGGAGTTCCAGTAGCACGACGGTGTGGTGGTGGTGGTGGAGGAGAGAATTCTGCAGGGCTTCGCCTAAGCCGGAGTAGAGCGAAGGAAGAGGAGAGAGGCGGCGGCTAGGGATTGTTATGAGAGAGGTCAAGGAGGGGGCGCCCCCTCCCCTCTATTTAAAGGAGGGAGGCGCGCCATGGGAGGGGGAGTCCTTGTAGGACTCCCCTCCTTGGCCGGCGGGTTGGGAAGGGGGGATGAGTCCTCCTCCCCCATGAATCCGTGTCTAGCCCCCACAAGGTTTCCTTGACCCTTTCTTGGTTTTCAAGCAAACACCAAGAACTCTTCTAGAACCTTCCAGAACATTCTGAAACCTTCTAGAACCTCCATACAAACACTCCGGAACATTTCCTAACTTAGAAAATGATCCCCAATATATGAATCTTATTCTCCGGACCATTCCGGATCTCCTCGTGATGTCCCGGATCCAATCCGAGACTCCGAACAACATTCGGTCTCCAACGCATATTCCATATCTACTTAAAACAACTTCGAACCTTAAGTGTGTCACCCTACGGTTCATGAATATGCAGACATGATGGAGACACTTCTCCGATCAATAACCATCAGCGGGATCTGGAGATCCATAACGACTCCCACATACTCAACGATGACTTCGTGATCGATAGAACCATTAACATACGAAACCAATTCCCTTTGTCACGCAATATTCTACTTATCCGAGGTTTGATCGTCGGTATCTCCATACCTAGTTCTACCTCGTTACTGATAAGTACTCTTTACTCATTCCGTGTTATGTCATCCCTTGTGACCTAGTCACATGCTTGCAAGCTAACTAGATGACATTCCACCGAGAGGGCCTAGAGCATATCTATCCGTCATATGGATGGACAAATCCCAATCTTGGTCCATGCGCTTCAACACATACTTTTAGAATACCCAATGACACCTTTATAACCACCCAGTTACGAAGCGGCGTTTGATGTCATCGAAGTACCCATCCGGTGATGGTGATTAACATAACCTCATGGTCGAAGGATTAGGTTACTATGCATTTGAAAGCTTATAGCAATACAAACTTAATGACTTGATCTTATGCTACGCTTACTATGGGTGTGTGTCCATCACATCATTCTCCTAATGATATAACCTTGTTATTAATGACATCCAATGTCCATGATCAGGAAACCATGATCATCATTTAATCAACAAGCTAGTTCCACAAGAGGCTTACTAGGGACTCTTTTATGTTTACAAAACACACATGTATTAGTGTTTCCTTATAATACAATTATAGCATGGGATGTAAACATTCATCATAAACACAAAGATATAATAATAACCACTTTTATTATTGCCTCTTGGGCATATCTCCAATAGTCTCCCACTTGCACTAGAGTCAATAATCTAGATTACATGGTAATATACCTAACACCCATGGCGTTCTGGTGTTGGTCATGCTTTGCTCTAGGGAGAGGTTTAGTCAACGGATCTGCCATATTCAGATCAGTGTGTACTTTGCAAATCTTTATGTCACCATCTCGGACATACTCGTGAATAGCATGGAAACGTAGCTTGATATGCTTCAGCTTGCTATGTGACCTTGGCTCCTGTGCATTAGCTATGGCACCTGTGTTGTCACTGTAGATGGCCATTGGGTCCAACACACTGGGAACCATGCCAAGTTCAGTAATGAACTCCTTCATCCATATGGCTTCTTGTGCAGCCTCCGAAGCAGCTATGTATTCTGATTCAGTTGAAGATTTCACCACAACGCTTTGCCTGGCACTCCTCCAGCTCACTGCAGCACCATTCAAAATAAATACGTATCCAGACTGTGACTTCGAGTCATCTGGATCGGTGTTCCAACTAGCATCAGTGTAACCATTTACAACAAGCTGTTCATCACCTCCATAAGAAGGTACCATATCCTTAGTCCTATTCAGGTACTTTAGGATATTCTTGACCGCTGTCCAGTGCTCCATTCCAGGATCACTTTGATATCTGCTAGTCAAACTAACAGCATGTGCTATATCCGGTCTTGTACACAGCATGGCATACATGATAGAACCTATGGCCGAGGCATAGGGAATATTATTCATCTTTTCTCTATCTTCTGCCGTAGCCGGACTTTGAGTCTTACTCAAGGTCTTACCTGACAACATGGGCACGAACCCTTTCTTGCTCTCTTCCATTCTAAACTTCTTTAGAACTTTGTCTAAGTATGTACTTTGTGAAAGCGCTATTAGGCGTCTTGATCTATCTCTATAAATCTTGATGCCTAGAATATATGCCGCTTCGCCAAGATCCTTCATTGAAAAACTATTATTCAAATAAGTTTTGACGCTATTAAGAAGTTCTATATCATTCCCAATCAACAATATGTCATCTATGTATAGCACTAGGAATTCTACAGAGCTCCCACTCACTTTCTTGTAAATACAAGCTTCTCCATAAGTTTGTATAAATCCAAAGTTTTTGATTACTTTATCAAAACGTTGATTCCAACTCCGGGATGCTTGCTTTAGTCCTCAAATGGAGCGCTGAAGTTTGCATACCTTGTCAGCATCACTAGGATCAACAAAACCCTTGGGTTGTACCATATACAACTCTTCCTCAATGTCTCCATTAAGGAACGCCGTTTTGACATCCATCTGCCAAATCTCATAATCGAAATATGCAGCGATTGCTAACAAAATCCTCACAGACTTTAGCTTCGCTACTGGTGAGAAAGTCTCATCGTAGTCAACACCTTGAATTTGTCGGAACCCTTTCACGACAAGTCGAGCTTTATAGACAGTAACATTACCATCAACATCTGTTTTTCTTTTGAAAATCCATTTGTTCTCGACAGCCTTATGGCCATCCGGTAAGTCCACCAAAGTCCATACTTGGTTTTCGTACATGGATCCCATTTCGGATTTCATGGCTTCTAGCCATTTGTCGGAATCTGGGCTCACCATAGCTTCTTCATACGTCGCAGGGTCATCAGTGTTGTCCACCAACATGACGTTCAAGGCAGAGTCATACCAATCAGGAGTGGTACGAACCCTCGTTGACCTGCGAGGTTCAGCAGTAACTTCGTTCGAAGTTTCATGATCACCATCATTAGCTTCCTCTCCAATTGATGCAGGCGGCACAAAAACATCTTTCGATGCTGCGCTACTCTCAACTCCGAGAGAAGGTTCAATAACCTCGTCGAGTTCTACTTTCCTTCCAGTCACTTCCTTTGAGAGAAACTCCTTCTCAAGAAAGGATCCATTCTTGGCAACAAAAACTTTGCCTTCGGATCTATGATAGAAGGTATACCCAATTGTTTCTTTAGGGTATCCTATGAAGACACATTTCTCCGCTTTGGGTTCAAGCTTATCGGGTTGTAACTTCTTTACATACGCTTCGCAACCCCAAACTTTAAGGAACGACAACTTAGGTTTCTTTCCAAACCACAATTCGTATGGTGTCGTTTCAACGGATTTAGATGGTGCCCTATTTAAAGTGAATGCGGTTGTCTGCATAGCCCCAAAACGATAGTGGTAAATCTGTAAGAGACATCATAGACCGAACCATATCTAAGAGAGTTCGATTACGACGTTCGGACACACCATTACGTTGTGGTGTTCCCGGTGGTGTCAACTGCGAAAGTATTCCACATTTCTTTAAATGCATGCCAAACTCATAACTTAGATATTCACCTCCATGGTCAGAACGCAGAAACTTAATCTTCTTGTTACGATGATTTTCCACTTCACTTTGAAATTCCTTAAACTTCTCGAAAGTTTCGTACTTATGTTTCATAAAGTAGATATACCCATATCTACTTAAGTCATCCGTGAAAGTGAGAACATAACGATATCCACCACGCGACGCTACACTCATTGGACCGCACACATCAGTATGTATTATTTCCAATAAGTCTGTAGCTCGCTCCATTATACCATAGAATGGAGTCTTAGTCATTTTTGCCATTAGACATGCTTCGCATCTTTCAAATGATTCAAAATCAAGTGATTCAAGAAGTCCATCAGAATGGAGTTTCTTCATACGCTTCACTCCAATGTGACCAAGACGACAGTGCCACATGTATGTAGAATTATCATTCAATTTTATTCGTTTAGCATCTATGTTGTGAACATGTGTATCACTACTATCGAGATTCAATAAGAATAAACCATTTATCTCAGGTGCATTACCATAAAAGATATTACTCATATAAATCGAACAACCTTTATTCTCATACTTAAAAGAGTAACCGTCTCGTAATAAACAAGATCCAGATATAATGTTCATGCTTAACACAGGCACCAAATAACAATTATTCAAATTTAAAACTAATCCCGAAGGTAGATGTAGAGGGAGCGTGCCGACGGCGATCACATCAACCTTGGAGCCATTTACAACGCGCATCGTCACCTCGTCTCTCGCTAGTCTTCGTTTATTCCGCAGCTCCTGTTTCGAGTTACAAATATGAGCAACCGAACCAGTATCAAATACCCAGGCACTACTACGATTACTAGTAAGATACACATCAATAACATGTATATCAAATATACCTTTCTTTTTGATGTTGTCGTTCTTCAGATCCGCTAGGTACTTGGGGCAGTTACGCTTCCAGTGACCAGCATCCTTGCAGTAGAAGCATTCAGTTTCAGGTTTAGGACCAGCCTTGGGCTTCTTAGCAGGTGCGACAGCTTTCTTGCCGTCCTTCTTGAAGTTGCCCTTTTTCTTAGGCTTGCCCTGTTTCTTGAAATTGGTGGTCTTATTGACCATCAACACTTGGTGCTCCTTCTTGATCTCCACTTCAGCAGTTTTCAGCATAGACGATAGTTCAGGCAACGTCTTGTTCATGCAGTGCATATTGTAGTTCATCACAAAGTTCTTATAACTTGGTGGCAGTGATTGGAGGACACGGTGAATCCCTAACTCATTAGGAATCATTATCCCCAACTCTTGGAGCTTGTTTGCGTGCCCAGACATGGTGAGCACGTGCTCGCTAACGAAGCTTCCCTCTTCCATCTTGCAGGTAAAGAACTTTTCGGAGGCCTCATAGCTCTCCACGGTCGCGTGAGTCTCAAAAATGAGCTTGAGCTCCTTAATGATCTCGAACGGGTCGTGGTGCTCAAAAAGCTTCTGGAGCTCCGTTTCTAAACCGTACAGGATGGCACACTGAACTGTGGAGTAATGATTTTTCTGAGTGGCGTAAACATTCTTTACGTCATCGGTGGCATCATTTGCAGGTGGGTCACCTAGCGGTGCTTTGAGCACATAGGTCATCTGACCAGCCCTGAGGACAATCTCAGACCACGGAGCCAGTCCGTGAAGTTGCTTCCATTGTTCTTAAGCTTTTCTTTCTCTAGGAACGCATTGAAATTGATGGAAAGATTCGCCATAATCTACAACAAATTTGCAAGTAGTTTAGACTAAGTTTATGATAAATTGAGTTCTACTTTAATTCTTAAATTAACTAGGTGAACTCCCACTCAAAACAAAATCCCTCACATTGTCTTAGTGATTACATGAACCAAGTCCACTACACCAAGTCCGATCTTCACGAGAGAATATGTAGTTTCATCGGCAAACAATCTTCATGTTCATCATATCATTTATATGACTCGTGCTCTACCTTTCGGTATTCCGTGTTCCAAGACCATGTCTGTACATGCTAGGCTCGTCAAGATTAACCTTAGTTTCCGCGTGTGCAAATCTGGCTTGCACCCGTTGTATGCACACGTAGAATCTATCACACCCGATCATCACGAGATGCTTCGAAACGACGAGTCTTAGCAACGGTGCCAACTAAGGACGAACACTTTATTACTTGATATTTAGTGAGAGGGATCATCTTATAATGCTACCGTCGCAATCTAAGCAATACAAGATGCATAAAGGATTAACATCATAGGCAATTCATAATTAATGTGATATGATATGGCCCTTTCTTTTTATGCCTTTGATCTCCATCTCCAAAGCACGGACATGATCTCCATCATCACCAGCATTGCGTCAAGGTCAGTGGCGCCGCTTCATGGTTGTCCATCATCACTAGCAACTATTACAACTACTTGGAATAAAGCTATTACAAGATGAATAGACATGCAGGTCTTAACAGAATTAAAGACAACCATTAGGCTCCTGCCGGTTGCCATATTACAACAAGGATCATTGCATACATCAAATATAATCACAATCACATGATGGCCATATCACATCACAAAACCCCTGCAAAAACAAGTTAGACGCCTCTAATTTTCTTTGCAAGTTTTACGTGGTTTGGGGCTTTCGAATAAGAACGGATCTTACCTACAAAACTGAACCACAACGTTGATACAAGTGCTATCAAGTGCAAAGTCTAGATTGGATCTATACTATGATGGGAGAGACAGACATCCGCAAAGCCACTTGTGCAAAGCAAGTTACACGTCAAGCGTGGAGCAAGTCTCATGTACGATGACATGTAATGTTAGCCCGAGCCGCTTCATCCCACCATACCGCAAGATGCAAAGTACACACATAGCAAAAGACGGCACGAGCATCAATGCCCACAACATCATTGTGTTCTACTCGTGCAACAGATCTACGCATAGATATGGCTCTGATACCACTAATGGGTTCGTAGCATGTAAAACAAAAATTTTCTACCGCAAGAACGAACAAAACCCAGATCTAATCTAGATAAAAGTCAAGATCTAATCTATTAGACATGTGCAACGAGATAGATTGGTACTAACCCTCGTAGTTTCCAAAGCCTTGTTCGAGAACGGATCTCGTGGTTGATGTAGTCGATCACTTGCCGATCTCAAGATCGAGTGGACGATCCTTCCGGCGCCTCGTTCCGGCAGCGCTTCCGCAGACGGTCACTCGTGCGGAGTCGAAGCAGACCTTCCTCTCCCTGTTCCAGCGAGCAGCGGAGGTAGTAGATCTTCTCCACGGAGTTCCAACAGCACGACGGTGTGGTGGTGGTGGTGGAGGAGAGAATTCTGCAGGGCTTCGCCTAAGCCGGAGTAGAGCGAAGGAAGAGGAGAGAGGCGGCGGCTAGGGATTTTTATGAGAGAGGTCAAGGAGGGGGCGCCCCTCCCCTCTATCTAAAGGAGGGAGGCGCGCCATGGGAGGGGGAGTCCTTGTAGGACTCCCCTCCTTGGCCGGCAGGTTGGGAAGGGGGGAGGAGTCCTCCTCCCCCACGAATCCGTGTCTAGCCCCCACAAGGTTTCCTTGACCCTTTCTTGGTTTTCAAGCAAACACCAAGAACTCTTCTAGAACCTTCCAGAACATTCCGAAACCTTCTAGAATCTCCATACGAACACTCCGGAACATTTCCTAACTTAGAAAATGATCCCCAATATATTAATCTTATTCTCCGGACCATTCTGGATCTCCTCGTGATGTCCTGGATCCAATCCGAGACTCCGAACAACATTCGGTCTCCAACGCATATTCCATATCTACTTAAAACAACTTCGAACCTTAAGTGTGTCACCCTACGGTTCGTGAATATGCAGACATGATGGAGACACTTCTCCGATCAATAACCATCAGCGGGATCTAGAGATCCATAACGGCTCCCACATACTCAACGATGACTTCGTGATCGATAGAACCATTAACATACGAAACCAATTCCCTTTGTCACGCGATATTCTACTTATCCGAGGTTTGATCGTCGGTATCTCCATACCTAGTTCTACCTTGTTACTGATAAGTACTCTTTACTCGTTCCGTGTTATGTCATCCCTTGTGACCTAGTCACATGCTTGCAAGCTAACTAGATGACATTCCACCGAGAGGGCCCAGAGCATATCTATCCGTCATATGGATGGACAAATCCCAATCTTGGTCCATGCTCTTCAACACATACTTTCAGAATACCCAATGACACCTTTATAACCACCCAGTTACGAAGCGGCGTTTGATGTCATCAAAGTACCCATCCGGTGACGGTGATTAACATAACCTCTTGGTCGAAGGATTAGGTTACTATGCATTTGAAAGCTTATAGCAATACGAACTTAATGACTTGATCTTATGCTACGCTTACTATGGGTGTGTGTCCATCACATCATTCTCCTAATGATATAACCTTGTTATTAATGACATCCAATGTCCATGATCAGGAAACCATGATCATCATTTAATCAACAAGCTAGTTCCACAAGAGGCTTAGTAGGGACTCTTTTATGTTTACAAAACACACATGTATTAGTGTTTCCTTATAATACAATTATAGCATGGGATGTAAACATTCATCATAAACACAAAGATATAATAATAACCACTTTTATTATTGCCTCTTGGGCATATCTCCAACAATTCTCTCTTAAGTATTCGCTTGTCATGCCATCTTTTAACTTTTTCCTTAAAGAGCCTAGCATTTTCATAGGCTTCACTCCTCCATTCATCTAAGGAACTTAAGTCAAATAATCTTTTCTCACCAGCGAGCTTACAATCTCTATTTAGTTCTTTAACTGCCCAGTAAGCGTTGTGTTCTAATTCTAAGGGTAGGTGACAAGCTTTCCCATAAACCATTTTATAGGAAGACATCCCCTGTAGGGTTCGCAGCATAGAAAACAAAAAATTTCCTACGATGAGAACTATACGCCAAGATCTATCTACTAGATACAGAGCAATGGGTGGATATACATCCATGGAGAACTTACCCTCGAAGACAACGAGTTTTGTTAACGAGTAGGAACTCGTGGATGATGTAGTACGCTTGCCGATCTCAAGAATCATGGATATTAAAACAACTTTTGAATATTAAAACAATTTTCAACTCCTATATAATCTTGATATTAAAACAACTTTTGAATATCAAGAATCATGGAGGCAATCATGATACTTAAGATACTAACATTGGAATTCTTACTCTTGATTTCATACTACTTATTAAACTTCATGGAGTAAATAGAGTTTGTTAAAAGTTTGCAATAGGACTTATAAACTTTAAATTGACATTCAAAACCTATACGATACCAGTTCGTAAAGTAAATATCTAGAATTCTATAGTTCTATTATCTCAATTAAAACTAAGCATAAGGTAGTGAACAGACGCCAATGACTACAACAAATTATGCAAATTCACTTCGATTTAGTTTATGACAAATTGAGTACGACTAATCCAAATTAGAAATGAACTCCCACTCAAAAACGACATCCCTCGTGCCTTTTTGGTGATTACATGAACCAAATCCACTACACCAAGTCCGATCATCACGTGAGTCGGTGTAGCTTCAAAGGCGAGCATCAATATGGGCATCACATCAACTATATGACTCATGCTTAACCTTTCGGTCTGTGTTCCGAGGCCATGTCTGTACATGCTAGGCTCGCCAAGTAAGAACCTTAGTACTCGTGTGTGTAAAACTGTCTTACACCCATTGTATGAAAGCGTAGAGTCGAGTACACCCGATCATCACGTGATGTCTCGAAACACGATCCATAGAACGGTGCATACTTAAGGAAGAACACATTTTTATCTTGATATCTAGATGACGGATCATCTTAAAATGCCACTAAAACGCCAAACTAGCAATATAAGATGCAAACATCTAATGTGTAAAGTGAGATGATATGGTCCATGCATTTGATCTCTATCATATGCATCATGGTATGATCTCTATCATTCCTTTGTGTGTAAGGCCAAGGTCTATGGAACTTACACGTCAGGTGTGTTGTAAGAGCATCAACTATACATCAACTTACAACATTACCATATCATGACACTAGCCCAGCAACGATCTAAACTAGACACCTCTAATTTATCAATTGCAAGTTTTTACGTGGCTTAGGGCTTTCAAAGATAAAACCGTTCTTACCTACGAATATGGAACCACAATGAGGATAACCAAGTTATTAGCAACTCGTTGTAAATCAGATATTGAATATAGTAGGAGAGACAGACACCCGCCAGCCACTTATGCAAAACTAGTTGCCTGTCAGTCGTGGAACCGGTCTCATGTACGATGACATGTAAGGTTGGTCCGGGCCGCTTCATCCCACTATGCCACCAATATCCAAAATACATGAAAGAAGCAATAACATGATTATCATCGCCCACATATAAACATATGTGTACTACCCGTGCAAAGCATCTACCCATAGATCTAGCTCTGATACCACTGTTGGGTTCACAACATAGAAAACAAAAAATTTCCTACAATGAGAACTATACGCCAAGATCTATCTACTAGATACAGAGCAACAGGTGGATATACATCCATGGAGAACTTACCCTCGAAGACAACGAGTTTTGTTAACGAGTAGGAACTTGTGGATGATGTAGTCGTACGCTTGCCGATCTCAAGATCGTGATGAAGTCCAGCAGGTCCGGCTCTAGCACGTCCATCAGATCCACCTCCAGCAAGTCCAGCACCGCAAAGCAGCGGTGCATCCGTGATCGCACACACGTCCGGTACCCCGACAACCTCCATCCCTCTCTCCAGCAAATCAGTAGAAGCAGCAACTCCTTTCTAGATAAAGCCACCGGGAACATGTATCTCGCTAATCCGAGACCATGGGGGAATAATACTAAAGGAGGAGAGAGATCCTTCACGAGGAGGTGTGATGAAGGAGTGAGAGGGGGGGCCTTTTATAGGAGGAGGGGGGTACCCCTCCCCCATGGCCGGCGCCCATGGGAGGGTGACTCCTGACCTCCCCCATTCATGTGGTGGTAACCCTTCCACATTAAAATGCCCCTTCACATTCTCTTTTAAAGTCTCCACTTTAAATGCATTAAATTTCTCCAAATTTAATGCTCTCTCATTTAATAAAACTCTTTTATTAATTTTATTCAGAATTTTGTTAATTACTTTAATTAACAAACATTCACATAAAACCCTCTGCAACATTTCAATATTACATGCAGAACCAATTTCAGCAATTTCATCCGAAACAGTTTCGGTGTCTATTGAAATAATTCCAGCGCTTTCTTAAATCTTTATCTGAAATATATTTGCTCCAAATGGTGTCGGTATCCCTTAAGTGTGTCACCCTACGGTTCACGAATAATGCAGACATGATCGAGGCCCCTCTCAGATCAATAATCAGAAGCGGGACCTGGAGATCCATACTGACTCCTACACATTCAACGATGACTTTTGTGATCGTGAGAACCTTTAACGCTAGTAACTAAATCCCTTTGTCTCGTGATATATTACATGTCCGAGATTCGATCATCGGTATCTCCATACCTAGTTTGATCTCGTTGTCGACATGCACTCTTTTCTCGTTCCCGTGATATAACATTCTAGTGATCACATCACTTGCTTGCAAGCTATCTTAATGTGATATCACCGAGAGGGCCCTGAGTATATCTATTCGTCATCGGGATGGACAAATCCCACTCTTGATCCATGAGCCTCAACATAACACCTTCATAGCACTGAACCCACCTTTGTAGTCACCCTGTTACGGTGTGACGTTTGATGTTATCAAGATACTCTTCCGGTGTTAGCAATTAACATGATCTCATGGTCTAAGGACTAAGATTACTTCGTATGATGTTATAGCAATATAAACATAATGACTCTGATCGTAATGCTATACTTCGGATGAATGTTCATCACATCATTCCACCAATGTTGTGACCTCGTTATTAACAACATCCAATGTCCATGATCAGGAAACCTTGATCATCTTGTTAATCAACGATCTAGTTTATATGAGAGGCATTACTAGGAACTTTGTATTTTGTTTATTAAACACACATGTATTAACGTTTCCAATTAATACAATTATAGCATGAAAAATAAACATTTATCATAAACATGGAATGAGATAATAACCACTTTATTATTGCCTCTCGGGCATATTCCCTTCAGTCTCCCACTTGCACTAGAGTCAATAATCTAGTTTGAAAAACTTTGCGTATTGAACACCTATGGCTTTATAGTGTTGCATATACACTATTGCTAGTGGTTAACATAATCTCCGGATCTGACAGTTTCGGGTCCATGTGTATTTGCATATCTTTGTGTCTCTACGCATCACTCATTCTCAAATGAGATGGCATTGTATAAATTTGGTCCTTTTGGTGAGACCTTTAGTTCGTTCGGGTTAAAATATGTTGATTTATTGTCATACAATATATATTCATAGTATTAGCCCACTTTGAACCACACCTAGTTTGATAACAAACTACTTAACGCAAATGCCCTCCTTTGCTGCTAATATAGTAGTTATATACTTAGCCTTTTGTTGTAGTATCCGTCACAATGTCTCAACTTTGGAACTCATCCAAATCCATCATGGAACATCCTTTCCATTACATTGTGCCACCCATAGTCTAAATTGAGATAAATTTTTAATTTTGTATCTTGTGACAAAACTAGTATCAATGTAATACTTTACAATGAACTCCTTTTAACTATTTGTCACTTATACATGATATATTCTTAGTTCTTCCAAAACTCATAAGAATATCTTTACTATCGTCCAAAAATCATCTTATGAATCATTCTGGTATGTGCTCATAACATTTAGAGCATAGGGCATATCTGGATATATACATATCACGGTATAATCGATCAAAATCTTCATGTGATTTTACTCACCAAGTGTTGAAACACTTAAATCTTGATACAATCCTTTCCATGCAGCAAGAACCTTTCTTGTTGTTTCCATATTGAACCCTTTCAATATCTCATATATGTATGGCTGGCACAACCATATTAGCGCCTCAATCTATCCATATAGATATTGATGCCAAATATTCCGGTTTTTCCCAAGTCTTTCATCGAAATCTTATTTTAATGAAATTCTTAACTTGTGTCAATACAAGATACATCATTTCCAATCAACAATATGTCCTCTACATAATGTATTAGAAATATGTCTTAGCGCTCCCACTTAATTTCTTGCAAGTGCAAGCATCTTCATCATCTCCGATGAATCTAAACTCTTTTAACCGTTTCATCATGGTGAAGATTCCAACTCCACTATGCTTACTTCAAATATTGAAGTTTGCATGCCCTTTTAACACCCTTTGAATTAACAAAACCCTTCGGACCGTGTCTTGTACACGTCCTAGGTAACCATTCTATTAGAAGAACCTTGTTTTGTTTATTCAACTACCATATACCAAACTATATGTAGTGGTTGCTACATTAATCCGTCAAGACTAAATATCGCTATGAAAGATCAAATCTTGTCATAGTCAACTCCTTGAACATTGCCGTAAACTTCTTTCCGACATGTCGACTATTTCATAGATGTTAAACATCCATGTCTATTTCTTTATAGATCCAAACATGACCGATAGGCTTCACACCTTTCCGGAGGGTCTTCCAAGTTCAGAAACTTGATTTCTCATGTATGGATACTATCACGGATTCTATGACTTCTAGTCATTTTATGGAGTCAGGGCCCATCATCGCTTCTTTGCATGTAGTTGGTTCATCATTGTCAAAACAATAACGACTTGCTTATCAAATCACACTATTTGATTCTTACTGACCCACACGGTTCAATAGGAACTCTAATCTCCGAGATCATAACCTTTGTAATCACGGGAGCCATGAGCATTGTGGCCGCCACCGGGACATTTTCCGGTGCTGCGCTACTTAGCACATATAGCTAAGGTTCAACAACCTTATCAAAGTTCTATTGTCCTCCCACTTAACTTTTCACGAAAAATTCCTTCTCAAGAAACTTGACGTTCCAAGTAACAAACTCTTTTGTCCTCGGTGTTATGGACAAATTCCCAACAAATTCTTTGGGATAACCTACAAAGACGTGCTTATTCGACTTTGGTTGTAAACAATTTACTTATGCATAGTATACCAAAATTTAAGAAAAGACAATTCGGGTTTTATCCCAAACCATAACTTATATGGTGTCATTTCAACGGATCATGATGGTGCTCTTTTCAGTGTAAAAGCGGTAGTCTCTAAAGCTTCAATCCTTAAAACATAATGGAAGTTTTATAAATGACACCTTTGATCTTACCATGTTAAACATGGTTTGATTTCATCTCTCGAATATGCCATACTCCTATGGTTTATCGGGAAACACAAATCATGGAACAATTCCTCAAATCTTGGGTGTTTTGCTAAACATGTAACTCAAATATCTTCCTTTATGATCAAATCATAAACTCTTTTATTTTCTTGTTATAATGATTTTTCACTTAATCTTGAAAGTCTTTGAACAATTTTCAAATGTTTCATACTTCTTCCTTTATTAAGTAAATATATAGATATATTCACTCAAATTTCTGGAGAAAGCATATGAAGCAAAAAGATCCATCGCATATGGCTACACATAATGGACTATGCACATCAGCATGCACAATTTCCAATAAGCTAGTCATCCGTTCCTCTTTGGCCTATGAACGGAGTTTCCATTATCTCGAGGAAAGTTTTACAAGCGTCAATTGATCAAAATCAAAGACTCCAAAAATCCATCAACATGGAGTTCCTTCATGTTTTCTTTCCAATATAATTTAAACAGCGATGCCACTTCATAAGTGATCTTTCAATCATTTGTCTTGCGAAATTTTAGCAATAGTGTTTATGGATGTGATTTCTCCCACTAGACTTGTAAAAGTTCATCCATCCTTTATGGAATACGGTAATTATTTGAACAACCATTGTTCTCATAATACCGGAATAAAATAACAATTATTAAAACAAATCTTGAAGGCTAGGTTTGATGACAACGAAAAATACAATAACACTTTATTTGTTTTCGATGAACATCATCACTTATTCTCTTGCTAGTTACTTAGGCCATTGCAGTTCATGAATTGCGTTGTCCTGTATGACACTTCATACCAACCAATTCGGTATCCAATACCTGGGAACCACATTGTTTAACAAGCAAGGAATATAACCATAACATGTATATCTTCTATATACCTAAGCTGGACATTTCCAACTTTTTATTTTCTGCCAAATATTTTATAGATTCTCTTTCAGCAATTCCTTTTCCTTTTAAAAGAATCTATCAACATCAATAGTGGTGTCATTCACATGACACATAGTACAAAGTGTATATAGTCAAATACTAATACCTTTGAACTTGCACTTTGAAGTGGATCACCATCATCAAATGTTTGGTGTTCTTTCAAAAATCCATTCTTTAGTAATCTTTTAGTGTAGTAAACATTTTACTTACATCTTCTATTCATCCTTATCATGACAACTTTCATGATCAAGATACTATAGCCTGTAAGGAAGAATCGCGAGTATAATGTTAGTTCCCAAAACCTTTTTGGTAGATTAGGATGCTTAGCATCTCCATCCTTCACAAATTCTCATATAATATGAGAACATGTATTTTGCTAAATTATACTCTATCATAATGCAACCAAAAACACTGCTTCAGATATCTCAATATCTTTCACACATGATGGTTTTTGAAACAATTTTCAGCTCCTATATAATCTTGATATTAAAACAACTTTTGAATATCAAGAATCATGGCGGCAAGCATGATACTTAAGATACTAACATTGGAATTCTTACTCTTGATTTAATACTACTTATTAAACTTCATGGAGTAAATAGAGTTTGCTGAAAGTTTGCAATAGGACTTATAAACTTTAAATTGACATTCAAAATAATACGATACCAGTTCGTAAAGTAAATATCCAGAATTCTATAGTTCTATTATCTCAATTAAAACTAAGCATAAGGTAGTGAACAACCAATGACTACAACAAATTATGCAAATTCACTTCGATTTAGTTTATGACAAATTGAGTTCGACTAATCCAAATTAGAAATGAACTCCCACTCAAAAATGACATCCCTCGTGCCTTTTTGGTGATTACATGAACCAAATCCACTACACCAAGTCCGATCATCATGTGAGTCGGTGTAGCTTCAAAGGCGATTATCAATACGGGCATCACATCAACTATATGAATCATGCTTATCCTTTCGTTCCGTGTTATGAGGCCATGTCGGTACATGCTAGGATCGCCAAGTAAGAACCTTAGTACTCGCGTGTGTAAAATTGTCTTACACCGGTTGTATGAAAGCGTAGAGTCGAGTACACCCGATCATCACGTGATGTCTCGAAACACGATCCATAGAACGACGCATACTTAAGGAAGAACACATTTTTATCTTGATATCTAAATGAGGGATCATCTTAAAATGCTACTAAAACGCCAAACTAGCAATATAAGATGCAAACATCTAATGTGTAAAGTGAGATGATATGGTCCATGCATTTGATCTCCATCATATGCAACATGGTATGATCTCTATCATTCCTTTGTGTGTAAGGCCAAGGTCTATGGAACTTACACGTTCGGTGTGTTTTAAGAGCATCAACTATACATCAACTTACAACATTACCATATCATGATACTAGCCCAGCAACGATCTAAACTAGACGCCTCTAATTTCTCAATTGCAAGTTTTTACGTGGCTTAGGGCTTTCAAAGATAGAACCGTTCTTACCTACGAACATGGAACCACAACGAGGATAACCAAGTTATTAGCAACTCATTGTAAATCAGATATTGACTATAGTAGGAGAGACAGACACCCGCCAGCCACTTATGCAAAACTAGTTGCCTGTCAGTCGTGGAACCGGTCTCATGTACGATGACATGTAAGGTTGGTCTGGGCCGCTTCATCCCACTATGCAACCTATATCAAAAATACATGAAAGAAGCAATAACATGATCATCATCACCCACATATAAACATATGTGTACTACCCATGCAAAGCATCTACGCATAGATCTGGCTCTGATACCACTGTTGGGTTCGCAGCATAGAAAACAAAAATTTTCCTACGATGAGAACTATACGCCAAGATCTATCTACTAGATAAAGAGCAACGGGTGGATATACATCCATGGAGAACTTACCCTCGAAGACAACGAGTTTTGTTAACGAGTAGGAACTCGTGGATGATGTAGTCGTACGCTTGCCGATCTCAAGATCGTGATGAAGTCCAGCAGGTCCGGCTCCAGCACGTCCATCAGATCCACCTCCAGCAAGTCCAACACCACCAAGTCCAGCACCGCAAAGCAGCGGTGCATCCGTGATCGCACACACGTCCGGTACCCCGACAACCTCCATCCCTCGCTCCAGCAAAGTAGCGGAAGCAGCAACTCCTTTCCAGATAAAGCCACCGGGAACAAGTATCTCGCTAATCCGAGACCATGGGGGAATAAAACTAGAGGAGGAGAGAGATCCTTCACCATGGGGGTACCCCTCCCCCATGGCCGGCGCCCATGGGAGGGTGACTCCTCACCTCCCCCATTCATGTGGTGGTAACCCCTCCACATTAAAATGCCCCTTCACATTCTCTTTTAAAGTCTCCACTTTAAATGCATTAAATTTCTCCAAATTTAATGCTCTCTCATTTGATAAAACTCTTTTATTAATTTTATTCAGAATTTTGTTAATTACTTTAATTAACAAACATTCACATAAAGCCCCTGCAACATTTCAATATTACATGCAGAACCAATTTCAGCAATTTCACCCGAAACAGTTTTGGTGTCTATTGAAATAATTCCAGCGCTTTCTTAAATCTTTATCTAAAACATATTTGCTCCAAATGGTGTCGGTATCCCTTAAGTGTGTCACCCTACGGTTCGCGAATAATGCAGACATGATCGAGGCCCCTCTTAGATCAATAATCAGAAGCGGGACCTGGAGATCCATACTGACTCCTACACATTCAACGATGACTTCTGTGATCGTGAGAACCTTTAACGCTAGTAACTAAATCCCTTTGTCTTGCGATATATTACATGTGCGAGATTCGATCATCAGTATCTCCATACCTAGTTTGATCTCGTTGCCGACATGCACTCCTTTCTCGTTCCCGTGATATAACATTCTAGTGATCACATCACTTGCTTGCAAGCTATCTTAATGTGATATCACCGAGAGGTCCCAGAGTATATCTATCCATCATCGGGATGGACAAATCCCACTCTTGATCCATGAGCCTCAACATAACACCTTCGTAGCACTGAACCCACCTTTATAGTCACCCTGTTACGGTGTGACATTTGATGTTATCAAGATACTCTTCCGATGTTAGCAATTAACATGATCTCATGGTCTAAGGAGCAAGATTACTTCGTATGATGTTATAGCAATATAAACATAATGACTCTGATCGTAATGCTATACTTCGAATGAATGTTCATCACATCATTCCACCAATGCTGTGACCTCGTTATTAACAACATCCAATGTCCATGATCAGGAAACCTTGATCATCTTGTTAATCAACGAGCTAGTTTATATGAGAGGCATTACTAGGAACTTTGTATTTTGTTTATTAGACACACATGTATTAACGTTTCCAATTAATACAATTATAGCATGAAAAATAAACATTTATCATAAACATGGAATAAGATAATAACCACTTTATTATTGCCTCTCGTGCATATTCCCTTCATCCCCATAGGATTTTTGTAGGCAGTTCTATAAGCCCATAAAGCATCATTCAACTTCTTAGCCCAGTTTTTTCTAGATCTATTAACAGTCTTTTGGAAGATGGATTTAATTTCTCTATTTGATAACTCTACTTGCCCGCTAGTTTGTGGGTGATAAGCTGAAGCAATTCTATGATTAACATCATATTTAGCAAGGGTCTTTCTAAAACCACCATGAATGAAATGAGAGCCCCCATCAGTCATGAGATACCTAGGCACTCCAAACCTAGGGAAGATAACATCCTTAAGAATTTTTAGAGAAGTTTCCCCGTCAGCACTCTTCGTAGGAATGGCTTCTACCCACTTGGTAACATAATCAATGACAATAAGAATATGAGTGTAACCTTTCGAGGGAGGGAAAGGACCCATAAAGTCAAATCCCCAGAAATCAAAGGGTTCAATAACTAGAGAGTAGTTCATAGGCATTTCATTGCATCTAGAGATATTACCAACACGCTGACATTCATCACAAGATAAAACAAATTATCTTGCATCTTTAAAAAGGGTAGGCCAGTAGAAACCTGATTGTAGCATCTTTTGCGCAGTTCTATCTCCTGCATGATGTCCTCCATAAGCACTACCATGACATTTTCGCAATATCTCCTTTGGTTCATATTCTGGAACACATCTTCGCATAATACCATCCACTCCTTCTTTATATAAGTGTGGGTCATCCCAAAAATAATGCCTCAAATCATAGAAGAACTTCCTTCTTTGCTAAGTTGTAAAAGTTGGAGGCAAATACTTGGAGACAATAAAGTTAGCATAATCAACGTACCAAGGGCTCCCTCGCAAGCTTACCCCTACTACAACTAACTGTTCATTTGGGAAACTATCATTAACAGGCATGGGGTTAAAAGAGATGTTTTCCAATCGAGATAAATTATCAGCTACAGGGTTTTCAACACCTTTCCTATCTACTATATGTAGATCAAATTCTTGTAAAAGCAACACCCATATAATAAGCCTAGGCTTAGCATCTTTCTTTGTCATAAGGTATTTTATAGCAGCATGATCAGTGTGAATGGTGACTTTTGAGTCTACAATATAGGGCCTAAACTTATCACAAGCAAAAACAACAGCTAGAAATTCTTTTTAAGTAGTAGCATAATTCCTTTGAGCAGCATCTAAAGTCTTACTAGCATAATGAATAACGTTTAACTTTTTATCAATTCGTTGCCCAAGGACATCACCTACAGCAAAATCACTAGCGTCACACATTATTTCAAAGGGTAAACTCCAATCAGGTGGTTGAACAATACGGGCTGTAGTTAAAGCCTTCTTAAGAGTTTTAAAAACTCCCCTAGAATTATCATCAAAAACAAAGGGTACATCTTTTTGAAGAAGATTAGTGAGGGGTTTTGATATCCTAGAAAAGTCTTTAATAAACCTTCTATAGAAACCAGCATGATCAAGGATACTACGAATACCTTTGATGTCTCTTGGGCATGGCATCTTTTCAATTGCCTCAACCTTAGCTCTATCAACTTCTATGCCTCTTTCAGAAACTTTATGCCCAAGGACAATCCCTTCATTGACCATGAAGTGACATTTCTCCCAATTAAGAACAAGATTAGTTTCTTCACATCTCTACAAAACTTTGTCAAGGTTGTGCAGACAATTATCAAAAGAAGTTCCATAGACAGAGAAGTCATCCATGAACACTTCTACAATTTCTTCACAAAAACCATGAAAGATAGCAGACATGCACCTTTGAAAAGTAGCAGGAGCATTACATAAACCAAAAGGCATACGTCTATAAGCATAAGTTCCGTAAGGGCAGGTAAAAGTAGTTTTTTCTTGATCTTGCTGTTTAACAGCAATTTGAGAAAAACCAGAATAACCATCAAGAAAACAAAAATGGGTCTTTTTAGACAACCTTTCTAACATTTGATCAATAAAAGGAAGCGGGTAGTGATCTTTCTTAGTAACTTTATTGACTTTTCTAAAATCAATGCACATCCTATAGCCTACTAATATTCTTTGAGGGATAAGCTCATAATTATCATTAGGGACAACGGTAATACCTCCTTTTTTAGGAACACAATGAACATGACTAACCCATTCACTATCAGCAATAGGGTAAATAATACCAGCATCAAGGAGTTTCAATACCTCATTCCTTACCACTTCCTTCATCCTAGGATTTAAACGTCGTTGGTGCTCTACTACTGGCTTTGCATCTGGTTCTATGTTGTTAGAATGTTGACATATAGTGGGCGAAATCCCTTTTAAATCATCCAGAGTATAGCCCATAGCTCCTCGGTGTTTCCTCAATACCTCCAATAACCTTTCTTCTTCCTTCCCTAAAAGTTTAGCGCTAATAATAACAGGATATGTCTTTTTATCATCAATATAAGCATATTTAAGATCATCAGGGAGATGTTTTAGATCGAAGACCGGATCCTTTTTAGGTGGCAACGTGGTACCCAAGTCTTCTACATGCAAGTCATTCTTTAGCATCTTGGGTTGATGACGGAGGATCTCGTCAATCTCATTCCTTTCTTCCATGAAGATTTCACTTTCATGATCTTCCATAAATTGCTGCAAAGCATTGTTAGGAGCAAGAGAAATAGAAGCAAGTTGTTCAACTCTAAAATCCTCATTATGGGTTTCCTCGTCACAAGGTTCTTTAGCAAATTTCGAGAAATTAAACTCATAAGATTCCCCAGCAAACTTAGTCAAGATTTTCTCCCTTTTGCAATCTATAATAGCTCCACAAGTACTCAAGAAAGGTCTTCCAAAAATAATAGGATAAGTTTTACTAGCAGCTGAACCGAGTACTAGAAAATCAGCAGGGTACTTAATCTTACCACAAAGAACTTCCACGTCTTGTACAATACCAATTGGAGAGATGGTCTCTCTATTAGCAAGGTGAATAACCACATCAATCTCTTCCAATTCGCAGGGACTGATTTCATGCATAATTTCTCTGTAAAGCTCATAAGGAATAGCACTAGAACTTGCACCAATATCACATAAACCATAATAGCAATGATCACCAATTCTAACAGAAATCACAGGAACACTAGCTTTTTTAGTTCTATTAGGATGTGAAACAATATTAGAAGCATCCTCACAAAAGACTATGTGTCCATCTTCTATGCTTTTAGTGACAAGGTCTTTCACAATTGCTACCATAGGTTCAATGTTTATTTGTTCATCAGGTTTTACAGTTCTCTTTTCACTTTTGGTGATTACATTAGTTATCATAGGATGATCCTTTACCTTTTCTGGGATGGGAATCTTCTCGATATAAGGTTCAGGTAAGATGTGATCAATAGTGCAACACTTAGTGCTCCCAACAGGAACAAAGTCAACAATATCTTTATAAGGTGCATGGTACTTATTCCATCCCCTTTTTGGAATTTCAATATAAGAAGCAAAATCTCTAAAACAATTCATAATAACTTGCAAATCAAGACCATAAGCATTACTAATATTTTGAAAATCATCAGTTCCCATAAAAGATTCAATGCATTCATAATCATAATTTATACCTGACTTTCTACCTTTGTCATTCTCCCAAGCTTCAGCATTGTCTTGAATACGGTCTAGAAGATCCCATTTAGCTTCTTCTTCCATGCGAGTGAATGATCCAGCACAAGAAGCATCCAATAAATCCTTGTCATGTAGAGGGAGCCTTGCATAGATGTTATTGATAATAATATTGTTGGGGAGCTCATGAATGGGACATTTGAGCATTAGTAACTTCAATCTCCCCAAAGCTTGAGCTGTACTCTCTCCATCAAGAGGCCAAAAGTTGTATATTTGATTCCGATCTTTATGAATCTCACTAGGAGGATAAAACTTTGAATAAAAGAGAGGCACTATTCCCTCCCATTCAGAGCTTGACCATTCTTCAACAGCTTATACCATTCCTCAGCTCTTCCTTTCAACGATAATGAGAATAACTTCTTCTTAACTTGATCTGTAGTAATACCTGCACACTTGAACAACCCGCATAATTCGTGTATAAAGAGCAAATGATCACCAGGATGGACAGTTCCATCCCCAACATAATAGTTATCCATAACACGACCAATAATTCTTGTAGGTATTTTAAAAACATCATTCTCAGCAGGCTACCTTAGCAGTGGTAGTAGCATTACCAAATAAGAAACTTAGCGAATTATCCATAACGAAAATAAAGCAACTAGCAGAAGTAAACAATACTCATAGTAGAAGTTTCCTTTACCAGTTCCACTCTCCAATAGCACTTCACTCCCTGGCAACGGCGCCAGAAAATAGTCTTGATGGCCCACAAGTATAGGGGGTGTATCGCAGTATTTTCGATAAGTAAGAGTGTCGAACCCAACGAGGAGCAAAAGGTGCTGGCTAGTGGTATGGATCAGGAATTCTCTGCAAATACTTAGCAAACGGATTTTTAGGGGTTTTTGATAATGCAAGTAAACAAAGTACGATTAAATAAAAGACAGTAGGAATAAATGCAGCAAGTGGCCCAATCCTTTATGCACCAAAGGACAAACCGGTTGTATTACTTAAGATGACCAAACGTTCTCGAGGACACATGGGAAGACTGTCAAGTGCTTTCGCTTCGTATAGTTGATTAATCTTCTTTAGCTTGCTAAGTGTTGCGTGGGAGAACCTGTGCTAATGTACCGACCTTCCTAGGACTAATACATACTTGTGATTATACCCCTTGCAAACATCTGTAAGTACAAGAAAGTAATTAAGGTAGAAACCTAACCACAACTTTAAACTCTAAGACCCTTACGTCCCTTGTGCAATGGTTTCCTAACAGGGGTTCAGGTTTCTGTCACTCCGGCAACCCCTACGATTAGTAGCCAAATACACAATGCATTCCCCTAGGCCCATATAGGTGAAGTGTCATGTAGTCGACATTCACATGACACCACTAGGAGAAGTACACCACAACTTAAATATCAAACTATTGAATCTTTCTCAACACAACTCCACTACTAACAACATGACTTCTCCCATGTCCTCAAGAACAAAACGAAATACTCATAAGACATCATATGGATCATGATCAGAGATGGAATAATGATGTATAACAATCTGAACATAAACAATAATTCAATGGTTCACTCAATAGCATCAACTACAAAGAGTAATCAACACCGGGAAAGTTTCCCCTATGAACTGTGCAAGATTCAACCCAATTGTTACAGCAATATGGAGATGGTGATGAGGGTGCTAATGGTGATGATGGTGGTGGTGATGATGATGATCCCGATGAAGTCCAGCTTGATGGTGGTGTTGATGGCGACGATCTCCCCTCTCCGGGAAGGAATTCCCCCGGCAGAAATCTGTCTGCCGGAGAGATCTTTCTCTCTCGGTGTTTTCCGCCCCGCAGAGGCGGCAGAATCTTTATGTGGTCGCTCCCCGAGTCTTAGGGTTTTGGGAGGATAATATACGCCAGAGGGGAGTGCCAGGGGTGGACCAAGGTGGCCACACCACCTGGTGGCGCGACCCAGGGTGGCCCGCGCCAAGGGGTGGTGTGGGCCCCATGTGGCCCATCTCCAGCCCTCCTTCTGGCTTCCTCCGTCTTCTGGAAAAATAGGATTTTCTATATATTTTCCCGGATTTTCTGATCTTCGCGATTTTTGCCTCCAAACAGCACCTTTTCCATCAGAATCCTGACTGCAGCGGTGCATGCTCCAAAAGTCATCAACCATGCAAAAACAGATGAAATAACATAAGTATCACCTCTCAATACGAAATATATCAATGAATAATAGAGAATTATGACATAGAATAGTGATGCAAAATGGACGTATCAATGGCCCTGTGGTGACCCTTCCCATCGATGAACCGGGGAAAGAGGCCCGCCGCCGCCCTATATAAAGAGCCCTTCTCCTACCTTGCAGGGGATGGATCCTAGAGATCTAAAACCCTAGACTTCCATCCACCATTGTAACCTCGCGAGGCAAGAGAGCAATACAACCAAGCAGGAGTAGGGGCTTTACCTCCTCATGAGGGTCCCGAACCTGGGTAAAAAAACCTCGGTGTCATCTCTCTGTCATGCATCCGCTCCGCCACCGTAGTCGTCATCAGACTCCCTCGGACTCGTGTGTTCAGCCCCCTCTCGAACCAAGGGATCGTTGGACCCTAGTTCCTTCGCGGGACAAATCTTCAACAGTGTGGTGGAGGCAGAGTCCGAGGAAAGTTGGGTCTGGTTTCTGCAGCAATTGTGCAACATTATAGGCACACCCCTGATGACCCACAAGTATAGGGGGTGTATCATAGTATTTTCAATAAGTAAGAGTGTCGAACCCAACAAGGAGTAGAAGGTGCTGGCTAGTGGTATGGATCAGGAATTCTCTGCAAATACTTAGCAAACGGATTTTAGGGTTTTTTGATAATGCAAGTAAATAAAGTATGAGTAAATAAAACACAATAAGAATAAATGCAGCAAGTGGCCCAATCCTTTCTTCAGCAAAGGACAAGCCGGTTGCATTACTTAAGATGACCAAACGTTCTCGACGACACCTGGGAATATCGTCAAGTGCTTTCGCTTCATATAGTTGATTAATCTTCTTTAGCTTGCTAAGTGTTGTGTGGGTGCACCTGTGCTAATGTACCAACCTTCCTAGGACTAATACATACTTGTGATTATACCCCTTGCAAACATCCGTAAGTATAAGAAAGTAATTAAGGTAGAAACCTAACCACAGCTTTAAACTCTAAGACCCTGACGTCCCTTGTGCAATGGTTTCCTAACGGGGGTTCAGGTTTCTGTCACTCCGGCAACCCCTACGATTAGTAGCCAAATACACAATGCATTCCCCTAGGACCATATAGGTGAAGTGTGATGTAGTCGACGTTCACATGACACCACTAGAAGAAGTACACCACAACTTAAATATCAAACTATTGAATCTTTCTCAACACAATTCCACTACTAACAACATGACTTCTCCCATGTCCTCAAGAATAAAACTAACTACTCACAAGACATCATATGGATCATAATCATAGATGGAATAATGATGTATAACAATCTGAACATAAACAACAATTCAATGGTTCCACTCAATAGCATCAACTACAAAGAGTAATCAACACCGGGAAAGTTTCCCCTAAGAACTATGCAAGTTTCAACCCAATTGTTACAGCGAGATGATGGTGGTGATGATGGTGCTGATGGAGATGATGGTGGTGATGATGATGATCCCGATGAAGTCCAGCTTGATGGTGGTCTTGGTGGTGATGATCTCCCTCTCCGGGAAGGAATTCCCCCAGCAAATTCTGTCTGCCGAAGAGATCTTTCTCTCTCGGTGTTTTCCACCCTGCAGAGGCGGCGGAATCTTTCTGTGGTATCTCCCTAAGTCTTAGGGTTTCGGGAGGATAATATACGCCAGAGGGGAGAGGCTGGAGTGGGCCAGGGCGGCCACACCACCTGGTGGCGTGGCGTAGGGCTGCCCGCGCCAGGAGGTGGTGTGGGCCCCCTGTGGCCCATCTTCACTCCCCCTTCTGGCTTTCTTCGTCTTCTAGAAAAATAGGATTTTCCATGTATTTTCCCGGATTTTCTGATCTTCACGAATTTCGCCTCCAAACAGCCCCTTTTCCATCAGAATCCTGACTGCAACGGTCCATGCTCCAAAATTCATCAACCATGCAAAAAACAGATGAAATTACATAAGTATCAAGTCTTAATATGAAATATATCAATGAATAACTGTAAATTATGATATAGAATAGTGATGCAAAATGGACGTATCAACTCCCCCAAGCTTAGACTTTGCTTGTCCCCAAGCGAAACTGAGATCAATAAACATGACCTCAGGTTTATGGAGTGAAGAGTCGATAAAAGAGTATGGACAAGAAGCATCACATTCATCAATACATACATCATAATAGAAGACAACTCACTATTATATAACTTAAATTGCAATAGGTAAAGTTAACACAATAAAGATACATAAAGTAAATCATAATTGTTAATGGCAAACTTAGCTCTTAGTCGAAGAATAGTTGACAATTTGCAAGAGTTTACAAATAACTGGTTTTCAAAGATAGCTTTCAAAGTAGTAAACACTTAGATAAGAGCAATGTGCAAAACAAGGAACATAAGAAACATGATTGAATAAATCATCATATGAATGAATGAAACACAATAACTCAAAATACCTGCTGAGATAGAAGGGAATAGGTTGACTGACTTAACTAAAAAGTATAAGAAAGGCCCTTCGCAGAGGGAAGTAGGGATTGCAAGTTTCATAAAGAGCTTCCAAAAATTATGATACTTACTAGCTTTCAGCTCTCATTGCCCCTATCATAGGCGTCTTTTGGTGATTAAGGTTAAAGTGACACAACTAAGAGGATATGCTGGACAAGTTATAAATTGAAGTCCCATGCCCCTTACTTACGAAGACCGAACCTCATGCTACTCAACTTCAGTCACAAGTAAGCTCTTGTCATTGTAAATACATGTGTATCATAGAGAACCGCCAACGGGGTACCTCTTGCACATGACACAGGAGCTATCCCATAATCAAAATGACAACGCAAGCAGACAATGAGCATCTCATCGATCTTTTTATTTTCTATTTGCATAGGTTTTTATTGAGGATGCTTCATAGAATGCTCATTATGGTTATGCTGCAAGTTTCCACCATGATTAGGCATGGCTTAGGCTAACGACCCAGGCGTTTCTCTAACACACATACAAACTCCATGATCTTACAAGTTCTCCTTTTATTTCACACTGTCGGGATCCATAAGCAAAAGAATCATGATATCAACTAGGTACAAAGTACCAATGCAGTGTTGAAAGCGTTCCCCATGATACATGGTTCTGCTAACTTCAACTTATAAAGCACAAGCATATAAGCAACAAATATGGACCCAATGGTTCAAGTTTATTAAATGCAAGAAAAGTAAAGTGTGTCATCAAGTTCGTGAGAGCTTTAATCACTAATTTTCACATAACAAGTTTAATTTGGAAGGTAGATAAAAATATGAATTTACTTGGGATAGCAATAATGCTAATAGGTAGGTATGGTGGACACAAATGGCGTAGGTTTTGGTTTAAGGAATGGATGCACGAGAAGAATACCCTCTCAGTACAGGTTTTCGGCTAGCAAGGCTGGGTAGCAAGTATAAGAGTTGAAGGAAACAAACAAACATACAAGTGATAAAAACAAACATGCAATATTCCTTAGAAGCACAAAAGATCTTAACTAGAGAATACTAAACTCATGAGCAAATCAAGAAACAAAGATGAAATTATATTTCTTTTAGAGTACTTTTATCTTTTTCATTCAACTCTCAAAAAATAGTGTTGCTACTGACCGAGCCAGGTTTGCCAATACCAACTAAATTAACTCAATGATCCCAAAGTGATACCAATAACAACAAGATCAATCATATAATAGAAATTGAAAACTAATATAAGATATGCAAAAGAGTAAATGATAGAACTTCTCATTAATATTCCATAACGACAACTCATACCAAGGTATACATGTCTAACGAGAGAGGGACACTTCCATAATGCAAACCATCCTACATGATAACTTCTCTATTCATGATATGACTCTACTAAAAAGGGTAAAAAGATAAAAGATAGTGATATGATACCGCGGCACTCCCCCAAGCCTGGAACAAACCAAGGGGATGCTAAAACCTGATGACGAATTACTCCTTTGGTGGTGGTGGTGTTCTCTCGATTGGTGCGAGGAAATCTTCTAGTATCTTGCGAAGCCTATTATTCTCCTCTTGAAGCATATCCACCTTCCTCCTCAAGACTTGATACTTGTCGCAGAACTCATCAGTTACTCGTAGAGCTTCCACTGCTGCAGGGCAGGAACTGAGATCTAGAGTTGGAGGTATCAACCCCTTCATGCCTGCTGTCATGTCCTTTACTTCCTCCCCGATGTTCCGATCCATGTCTTCACACTTAGTTGCGATCCTTTCTTGTTTCACCCATACCACGAGAGTCTCCTGCTCAAGATTGTGATGGAGCTCGCGATGGTGTCGCAACTCGTAATCCTTTGAAGATGAACCCCTGAACGACATCTGAACAAAACAGACCGAAACAAAAACATGGCGAGAACACGGTATACGAACCTCGGGGGATCCGGAGGATTATATATTACGAATTTTTACAACAAAAGGAAGGTACTGGGAGAAATCGGGTCGGAGACGGAGTTCGAGGTGGCCACACCACCTGGTGGCGCGAACAGGGGTGGGCCCGCGCCGCAGGGTAGTGTGAGCCATCCTGGCTCTGTTTCCGTCCCTCTTTCGCTTCGTATCAACTCTTAATATGAAATATATCAATGAATAACATTAAATTATGATATAGAATAGTGATGCAAAATGGACATATCAACCCCTAGGTTTAGCTATACACATAGATGCTTGCAAGGGTTTAGAGAGTGCAATAGAAATTGTATTCCCTGGAGTGGAGCATAGGGAATGTATGCGACACCTAGCGCAGAATTTCAAAAAGAAGTTCCCTGGTAAAGTTTATGCTGATAACTTATGGCCAGCATCATACACATGTAGCAAAAGGAAGCATGAACACCATTTGAGAGTGTTGTATGCTCAAAATCCTCTTGTGAAGCAGTACATGGATGCACATCATGGCAAGGTGTGGTCAAGAAGCAAATTCAATGAAATCTGCAAAGTAGACTATGTGACCAATAACCTTGCAGAATGCTTCAATGCAAAGTTCAAGTCAGTGAAAGGGCTCTTGTTGTGGCAATCATTTGACAAGATAAGGCAGATGATCATGATAAAGATGGCTCTTCGCAAAAGAATTGCAGAAACACAATATGTTGGTCATCAAATGCTCCCATCACTGATTAAGGAATTGCATTTGAAGGCAAGAGGACTGAAGATGAAATGCATTCGATCTGATAAATATGTGGGTGAGGTAGCCTATACTGACAGTAAAATTAGGAAATAGAGGTATCATGTGAACCTAACTGCTAGAGAATGTAGTTGTAGGCAACGGCAGATCCGTGGGAAGCCATGCATACATGCCCTACATCTGATGACTGTTATCAGGGGTGTAGATGGTGAAGTTAATCAATATTGCTCTGAGTATTTCTATTTTGCCAAATTTATGGCTGCTGATGCTGACAATGTGCCTACACTCTTGGGAAAATATCAATGGAACATAGTAGACCCAAGGTTCAAACTCCACTCTCCTATATTGACTAGACCACCAGGAACACCAAGGAAAAATAGGTTCAGAACAGGTGAGGAGTAACCTCGGCAATGCCCATGGTTATGGACTTGTGTTTCATGAAAAAGGAGAGCGCTAGGGATTTTGTCGGCTTAACAAACAAATAAGGGAGACGATTTACCCAGGTTTAGGCCCTTATAGAGGAAACCCTACTTCCTGCTTGTCTACTCGTATTATCATTGGAGAGTACAAACTCGTTGAGTCGACTAGATGCGATCTCGTCGAGAGAGAGAGAGAGGTGTGCATATTGTAAGATTGGTTCCCTCCTTGTTGGCCCCTCCTAGCCTTTATATATGGGTAGGCTAGGTCTTGGGTACCAATACGAGTAGGTTTACAAGTTTGACTTTGTATCTAGTCTAGTCTTGGACTTTCCTTGTCTTGTATCGCTAGGAGTATGTGTCCTTGTAGGTTTCGTGTCTGTTGAATCTTCATGTGATTCATGGATCTTGATATATCTTCGAGTGGGCCTTCTGTTGAACCGCACCATATGTGCCAATAGTGGGCACCCGAAGGGTTATGTCCATGTCAGTCGTTTACCAAAAAAGCGTGCTTGTAGAAAATGTGGAGTTCTAGGGCATATTGCTAGGCTTTGTTCCAATCCAGTGGATGCATCATTTGGAGAGGAGGAAAGATGGACAACAACCAATGTAGAGGAGAATGCGGCAACAATGAAGATTGAAGATGCAGCTACACTAGAGATGAAGCAAATGATGCAGTACTAGCACCTTGGTATGTGTTTACATTTGTAGAATGCAGCTACCCTTTTGTTTGCATTTGTTCTCTTTTTACCTATGGATTATAATTTTATTTACCAGCTCTAGGGAGAAAAGGCCTAGAGATGAAGAAAACAAAGTTCAACCATCATCTGATGGCTTAGAATTTGAAGCCATGGCTTTTGATAGTTTTGAAGCTATAAGAGAGGAAGAGGAGGGGGTAAGTGAGCAAAAGTTTGGAGGGGGTAAGTGAAGGTTTTTTTGAATTCTTTATGCTCGTCTCAAACTATCTTCAAACTTTCTCGAACAGCGGGCATGCATATTCTTAGCTCGGGGCTGAGCCTCGCTAAAATTGCATTGGATCAAACATTATATTGTGAGTCTAGAAATGATTTTTTTCAAAAAATCATGAGCATTAGATCATGTACCTGCAGTTCAAACCGGACCCACTTCCTACCGATTCGGCAGACACTTGTTTTTTTCACCATGGGTGGACGAAAAGGTTTACAAATATCCGATTGGGACATTGTTCATATAAGGTGGTCTAGTATTTTTGAAAAATGGGTGGTAGTATTTTTGTATTCACCGTTTGGTGTTTCTCGACAAAACGCCTCGATTTTTGTGCTCCAAAAATGGGAAATGGCTTTTCCGTATGATGAAAAAGAAAACTTCCTCCTGCAACATTGTTCGCCATCCCATGATGCACATGCGTGCACAATATGGGCACATTATCACAAACTATGTCGCGATTCTGACCATAACATTGGTGTTTGGTTTGGAGCATAGAAAACAAAAATTTTCCTACGATAAGAACTATACGCCAAGATCTATCTACTAGATATAGAGCAACGGGTGGACATACACCCATGGAGAACTTACCCTCGAAGACAACGAGTTTTGTTAACGAGTAGGAACTCGTGGTTGATGTAGTCGTACGCTTGCCGATCTCAAGATCGTGTGGAAGTCCTTCAGGTCCAGCAGCTCCAGCACCATCAGGTCTAGCACCATCAGGTCCAGCACCGCAAAGTAGCGGTGCATCCGTGATCGCACACACGTTCATTCCACCAAACAACCTCTGCCTCCTCGCTCCAGCGATGCAGCGGAAGCAGCAACTCCTTTCCAGATAAAGCCACCGGGAACATGTATCTCGCTAATCCGAGACCATGGCGAGGGAGAAGAGAACCTTCATGAGGAGGTGGTGCAATATGAGAGGAGGGAGTGGGGGGCCTTTTATAGGGAGAGGGGGGCAGCACCTCACCATGGCCGGCGACCACGGGAGGTGCCCCCACCTCTTCCACATTCATGTGGGTGGAGCTCCCACTCACATAATTAGCCACCCACTCATAGTTCCACTCACCTCCATTAAATTTCCACCAAGTTTAATGCAAGTTCTTATTAAATAAAACACTTTTATTTATTTTATTCAGAATTTTTTTAATTACATTAATTAACAAACATTCACATAAAACCCCCTGCAACATTTCAATATCACATGCAGAACCAGTTTCTGCAATTTCACCCGAAATAATTCCGGTTTCCATCGAAATGATTCCAGCGCTTTCTTAAATCTTTATCTGAAACATATTTGCTCCAAAAGGTGTCGGTATCCCTTAAGTGTGTCACCCTACGGTTCGCGAATAATGCAGACATGATCGAGACCCCTCTCCGATCAATAATCAGCAGCGGGACCTGGAGATCCGTACTGACTCCCACATATTCAACGATGACTCTTGTGATCATGTGAACCTTTAACGTCGTAACTAAATCCATTTATCTCGTGATATATTACATGTCTGACATTCTATCATCGGTATCCAAATACCTAGTTTGATCTCGTTACCGACATGCACTCTTTTCTTGTTCCCGTGATATAACATTTTAGTGATCACATCACTTGCTTGCAAGCTATTTCAATGTGATATCACCGAGAGGGCCTAGAGTATATCTATCCGTCACCGGGATGAACAAATCCCACTCTTGATCCAGGAGCCTCAACATAACACCTTCGTAGCACTGAATCCACCTTTATAGTCATCCTGTTATGGTGTGACGTTTGATGTTATCAAGCTACTCTTCCGGTGTTAGCAATTAACATGATCTCATGGTCTAAGGACTAAGATTACTCCGTATGATGTTATAGCAATATAAACATAATGACTTTGATTATAATGCTATACATCGGATGAATGTTCATCACATCATTCCACCAATGTTGTGATCTCGTTATTAACAACATCCAATATCCATGATCAGGAAACCTTGATCATCTTGTTAATCAACGAGCTAGTTTATATGAGAGGCATTATTAGGAACTTTGTATTTTATTTATTAAACACACATATATTGATGTTTCCAATCAATACAATTATAGCATGCAAAATAAAAATTTATCATAAACAAGGAATAAGATAATAACCACTTTATTATTGCCTCTCGGGCATATTCCCTTCAATTGGTCGTTTGACCCAAAAGCCAGGAAACCTCGAATGAGATAGGTCATTTTGTGAAGGTTTTTTTGAGACATAATCAATATACCAAGTTTGATATTTTTCCTTTCAACTATGGCACATAATATGACGCCACGCGAAGGTCTCGCATTTTTTTGATTTTTTTGAATTCTTTATGCCCGTTTCAAACTATCATCAAACTTTCTCAAACATCGGGCATGAAGATTCTTAGCTCGGGGATGAGCCTCGCTAAACTTGCATTGGATCTCTGAAGAAACATCATATTGTGAGTCTAAAATAATTTTTTTCAAAAAATCATGAGCATTAGATCATATACCTGCAGTTCAAACCGGACCCACTTCATGTCGATTCAGCAGACATTTGTCTTTTTCACCACGGGTCGACAGAAAGGTTTACGAATACCCGGTTGGGACATTGCTCATGTAAGGTGGTCTAGTATTTTTGAAAAATGGGTGGAAGCATTTTTGTATTCACCGTTTGGTGTTGCTTCACAAAACACACTGGTTTTTGCGCTCCGAAAATAGAAAATGGATTTTCCATGCGAAGAAAAAGAAAACTTCCTCTCAGCTTGCACTGCAAACCGTGACAGTTTTGAGGACTAATGTCGGGGGATGACCCCGGATAGGGTCAATCTATGGTATAAAGTGAGGTTGACCAGGACTAAAGTCGACAAGCATAGGGGTGGCCGACATACCCAAGCCTACATATAAAGGTATGTCGGCGTAACTAAGTTATCTCTTGTATGCAGGATCACCAAGGCCGACTTTTCTTGGCTAGGGCCATTGATTCGACATAAGGAGGGTTGATTTAACACCGTTAGTGGATCAACCGGACCGACCCACGAATATAGATCTTTCTTCTCGTGGCCACCGAAATCACACCCAACCCATGCATCCATGAAAAAAAGCCCCAGAATCCGATGAGAAGGCACCGCTGCTCTGATGCCGCCGATCGGCTCCCCGTCGACGCCCCCATCCAAGTCAACGCCCCCCTCTAGCACCGCCGAGCCGGCCCTGATGGCAACGAACAGTGGAAGCAATGGCACGTGGGGATCTCGTCATGCTGTCTGATAATTTTTTGTATGTAGGTCAGTTTTGGTTCGTGTTGTATTGCAGACTGCACCTGACCTTCAAGATCCATGCATGCTCCACCTACTTATCTTCTCTTGTTTTATTAATTAATATATTATTAACATACGGCACGGTTGTTTCTAAAGGATATATAGAAAGAAACACATCGAATTTCTTACGTGTTACATGCACTCAGAGAGGTCCAACGTTCAGTTTCCAATCTGTACGTGCGGTCTGTGCGTGTTTTCACCTTTTCCTTTTTTCTGCGCGTCTGTACGTTCTATGGCGCATTAAATTTTTATAAATATCTTGAAAGGGGTGCATTGGTCATAGCCTGTTTATCGAACGCCAATTTGTCGTAGCGCGTGTCTACGACGCACTAACACTAGTAGAAAAAGAGCCTTTCGTCCACGCCAGTTCGGAGCATTAGTCCCGGTTATGGTTAGATAAGGAACTAATGCTCACGTTAGTCTCGGTTCCAACGGCTAGAACGCCAGCAATCTTTAGTCCCGGATCAAACATGACCTTTAGTCCCGGTTCGTACCCGGTTGGTAATACGAACCGGGACTAAAGGGGTACGACAGACTGCGGCTGATGCCAACCCCTTTAGTCCTGGTTCGTATCATCAACCGGGACTAAAGGTGTAACCTTTAGTTCCAGTTCGTATTACCAACCGGTACTAAAGAAAACAGGCAAAAAATAATTCTTGGGTTCTGCCGCGGCAGGAAAACGGACCAAAATCCTGCCGCGGCAGGAGAACGACTATCCATCCCCCGGTGGCAGGAGATCGCCTTTTCTAGTTTCAACAGCATGCCAAAAATTTATAAAACATTCTAAAAATAAAATCCTTCAAACTGTAGTAATATTTAGTGATTTAGTTGTCAAAAAAATTAACAAACACAAATTTCGACATAATTTACAAAAAATTGTCATGAAAACTTCAAATGGCCATAACTTTTGCATACGATGTCAGAAAAAATGTACGACCTATCAAAACATGCAGAAAAAAGTTCCTCTTTGATTTAAATAGCCTTAGGCCGTTTTGGATTTTTTAGATTTTTAAAATTCGAAAAGGAAAAAGTTTAATTCAAAAATTAATTTTTTAGTAATTTTTTTATGTCATATTTGGATTTCTCACTTTTTTTGATAATAATGGATATATTATTTGTCGAATTTCGATATGCAGATTTAAAGATATTATTTATGTCATATTAAACGAATAAATGACAAAAATAAATAAATATTAATTTAATTACTTTTTATTTTCCTTGGAATAAAATATTATTATTACTTATTTATTGTTATTTACTTTAATAGTTGTTCATAATTTCAAAAAATAAAGACGTGTGAGATATTGATATGAGTTAATAGGGTTGATATACTAGTCTTGACAATAAGACATAAGGGTTCTTCGCGCGAGGTGGGAGAGATGGAATGGAGAAGTTAAACATGCTAGGGGTGGAGTAGTGCTAGGATGGGTGACCGACCGAGAAGTTTGACCATAAGTGCAATTTGACCTAAGATTAAGTATAGTTAGTATTAGAATTGAGAGATGTGAGAGATTAAGGAGTCAAACAATTTAAAAGTTCAAGAAAAATTTGAAAAAAAAATTGATTTTTTTTTTAAAAAAAGGACCCGTGAGCTCGACCCAACATCGTGAGGGCCTTTAGTCCCGGTTTGTGGCAGAATCGGGACTAAAGGGGGACCTTTAGTCCCGCTTTTGTAGTTTCGGTGGGAAACCGGGACTAAAGGCCCTTACAAAACATGACTAAAGGCCCGTTTTTTCACTAGTGTAAAATATACAAGTACAAGTATATTAAGAGGCAAAGTACACGAAAGTACAATTATATATAGTTCCAAAGTACATGGTAGTATAATTATGCTCACAGACAAGGTACAACGCAAGTACAACTGTAATCGAAGTCGAAATACATGAAAGTACAACTCTACTCAGAGCCGAAGTACGCGAAAGTATAAATGTACTAAGAGTCGAAGTACGTGGAACAACAACTGTAGTAAGAGTAAAAGTACACAAAATACATATATATGTAGATCCAAATTACATGAAAGTACAATTATGCTCATACGCAAAGTACAACGAAAGTATAACTGTACTTAAAGTCGAAATACATGAAAGTACAACTCTATTTAGAGCCGAAGTACGCGAAAGTACAAATGTAGTAAGAGTCGAAGTACGCGGAACAATAACTGTACTAAAAGCAGAAGTACATGAAACTACAAATTTATTCATAGCCGAAGTACACAAAAATACAACTGTACTCAGAACCAAGTACATGAAACTACTACAATACTAAGAGCCAAAGTACAGAGAAGTACAAGTGTATTCATTGTCAAAGTACGCGAAAGTACAAGTGTGCAGTAACCCAGGTACAAAGTACACTAAGAACCTGAATTACAAAAAATACAGAACTCGAGTAGTCTAATGTACAAATACAATGGTTTGGAAAGTATAAAAAAAGTTTTTCAAAACCTATCAGCATGGGATCTAGTTTTGAAGTTCTCGGCACGAGGAGTTCAAAAGTGAAAACAGTTTGTAATTTGGATAAGAGGTTCTCAAATTTTTTCATTTTGAATCATAGGATTTGAAAAATAAAAGGGAAAATTTGTACTCTCGCCCTCCTGTATCGCCCTCTCTCTCATCCTAATCCCACTTACTTGTCATTGTGACACTTGTCAAGCATGCATAGCCTCACTAGGAGGAACGCGCAAAGGAGAAGCCGCCACTGGCGCGATGACAACGTGCGGGACACACCTTTGAGAAGATCGGCCTTTTTTTAGGATTTCCAGCTGAGACCATCTATATTAATGAGGGGTGATGAACTTTTTAGAATTTACTAGTGGGTCTTAGCCCTTAGTCCAAGTAAAATTCTAAAATTCTCAAGGCCCAAATACATGCATGCATGGCAAGTGGCGGGACTAAAGTTTAGTCCCACAATGATAGTTGAAGGGGAGTTATACCACCTTATATAGGAGGGTGTTGTACCACTCACCAAGGTGTGAGAAGAAGAGAATCCCTCGCGTACTCCTCCTCCGACGTCGCCTCGCCGCGCGACGCGGGTTGCGGGAATCTCACCGAGGCGAGCTCATGTTTTGCATATCATTTACAATTTGTGATTGGAGAAATTAATTGTGTATTAATTAAAAGTCATTAACGGACGCATTAAGCAATCAGCCATTTCTAGATTTTTGGATCGTGGGCTGTTGCCAACTCGGTAGTGGGCTACTTCCCACGTCCTACCCGAACCGCAGTATATAAATAGGCAGACGCGAATCCTAGATTTCACCAAAAATTAGATTGCATCTGCCTACCTGCGCATCGCCGTTCCACCTCGGATGCATGCCCGGCCATCCGGGAGAGTAGGCCTCAGGAACTCCATCTCTCTGATCCTGCAACGGGAGAGAGGCTATAAGGTTTTTGGGATCATCTTGGCGTGACTTCTCAAGTTCTTATTCGTCCTCTACGTATGGCTTCCTCGATTCCATCGCCATGTCGGACGACACTGCCAAGAAGCCTGTTGATGCCACTTTTGCTGCTGCCGCCAATGGCAGAGCTCCTCCTGTTTTGCCATTGGTCATACGATCGATGAACTCATACGTGATTTTTATCTCCTGATATTTCCTATGTTGATTACTAGTAATGTAGTATGTGTAGATGTGTTAGGTTTTCATTTGCCTGTATGTTGCATGTCTAGTATGAGTATGCTAGTCAATATTGAAAATTGTACTCTCAAGTTTTATACTTGAATTGTATTAATACGAAAACTGCTAATTATTTCAAAAATCCAAAAACCTTAATTTTAGGTTGTTTTCGCGTCAAGGCTTTGCCGCTTGTCTGAAACCGAACCCGTTTATGGGTGCGGACTTTAAGCGCTGGCAAACCAAGTATACCCTATGGTTGATGGCTATGGACACCTTCTGGGTATCGGCTGGTAATCCTGAAGGAACGATTACTCCTGAACAAGAGAAGACGTTCAAGGAGACCACCATATTCTTTGTAGGCTATGTCATAAGTGTCATTGGAGATAAGTTGGTTGACGCATATTTATATATGCGCAATGCCAAGGAACTATTGGATGCACTCATAGAAAAATTCGGTGCTACTAATGCTAGCAGTGAATTGTATGCCATGGAGCAGTTTCATGACTATAGGATGGTTGAAAACCGTTCAGTGGTTGAACAGGCTCATGAGATATAGTGCATTTCAAAAGAACTTGAGCTCCTGAAGTGTGCGTTTCCCGGAAAATTTGCCGCGGGATGCATTATTGCAAAGCTTCCTCAATCCTGGAGAAGTTTTGGCACTAACCTCAAACACCAGAGGCAAGAGATGTTTGTTGAGAATCTAATTGGGTTTCTGTACCTTGAGGAAAAGGCAAAGGAAAAAGACGCGCACCCAAAGGGAGCCGAGGCATCCTAGTCAAGCGCCAATGTGGTGTAGAAGAACTTCCATAACAAGTTCAAGGGAAAGAACAAGGTCGTTCAGACTATCAACTTAAAAAAGAATAAAAAGAACAAGTCACGAGATCCCTGTTTTTTGCGCGGCGAGGTTGGAAATTGGGCTCCAAACTGCAAGCAGCAAAAAGGAAGAAAGAATCAGAATGGACAAAACTCTAAGTCTATCAATGTGACTATGAGCAACAATGAGAAGGGTGCATCCGGGTCACAAGAGATCGCCGCCTTGATGTGAAATGGATAGCATGCTTCTGTTCATGGTGTTGGCATGGTAGATCTGAACTTTACTTCGGAAAAGATCGTGCAGCTGAAGAACTTGCAGCATGTGCCCTCAATAAATAAGAATCTCGTTAATGGTTTCCTTCTGTCCAAAGAAGGTTTTAAATTGGTGTTCAAGTCTAATAAAGTAGTCGTTTCTAAGTATGGAAAATTTATTGTTAAAGGTTATGAGTGTAGCGGTTTGTTTTTCCTTTTCCTATCAGATTGTGAACCATATTTGTGTCCCTGGCAATGAAACCGATGTTTGGCATTCATGACTTTGTCACATTAATTTTGGTTGTATGACGTGGCTAGCTAAGATAAATTTAATTCCAAGTTTCACTTTAGCCAAAGGCTATAAATGTCAAGCATGTTTTCAAGCTAAGCAACCGCAAAAGCCTCACAAGCCTGTGCAGGATGCAAGAAACATGGCACCGCTGGAGCTTATACGTTCAGATCTATGTGAGATGAATGGTGTATTGACTAAAGGTGCAAAGAAATACTTCATGACATTGATTGATGATTCTACTAGATTTTTCTATGTATATCTTTTGAAAACTAAAGATGAGGCTCAACACCACATTAAAATCTATAAGGAAAAAGTTGAAAATCAACTTGAGAGAAAAATTAAGAGTGTCTGGTTAGATCATGGCCGAGAGTATTTCTCTAATGAGTTTAATTTATTTTGTGCGGAACATGGCCTTGTTCATGATAGGATGCCTCCCCATTCTCCCCAATCTAACAGGATTTCGAAAAGGAAAAACCATACTCCAACATACTTGGTTAACGCCATGTTGGGTACCTCGTTTTTATCCAAGGCATGGTGGGGGAGGCGATATTAACATCGTGTCATGTCCTAAATAAAGTGCCCATAAAAGACAACGAAACTGCTCCCTATGAATTATGGGATAAGAGGAAGCTAACACTCTCGTACCTATGCACTTGGGGTTGTTTGGCAAAGGTGAATTTTCCAATTCCCAAGAAGCGTAAACTTGGACCAAAGACCATAGACCGTGTCTTTCTTGGCTGTGCTCATCATAGCGTTGGATACAAATTTCTAGTGGTGAAATATGAGGTGCTTGACATGAAGGTCGGTACAATTATTGAGTCGAAGGATGCTACATTCTTTGAGGATATTTTTCCTATGAAAGATATGCCTAGTACATCTAGATAGGAATCTGCTAAAAATCCTGAACCTGCCATTCTCATAGAATATTATGAACGAAAACATGATGAAATCCCTAAGGAGGAAGATAATAAAGTTCCTGTAAGGAACAAGAGATAGAGGATTGCGAAGTCCGGTGATGACTTCATTGTCTATCTTGTGGATGATACTCCCAACTCTATTTCATACACTTATGCATTTTTTTGATTTTTTTGAATTCTTTATGCCCGTTTCAAACTATCATCAAACTTTCTCAAATATCGGGCATGGAGATTCTTAGCTCGGGGCTGAGCCTCGCTAAACTTGCATTGGATCTCTGAAGAAACATCATATTGTGAGTCTAAAAATAATTTTTTCAAAAAATCATGAGCATTATATCATAGACCTGCAGTTCAAACCGGACCCACTTCCTATCGATTCACCAGACATTTGTCTTTTTCACCACGGGTCGAGAGAAAGGTTTACGAATACCCGGTTGGGACATTGCTCATGTAAGGTGGTCTAGTATTTTTGAAAAATGGGTGGAAGCATTTTTGTATTCACCGTTTGGTGTTGCTTCACAAAACGCATTGGTTTTCGCGCTCCGAAAATAGAAAATGGATTTTCCATGCGAAGAAAAAGAAAACTTCCTCTCAGCTTGCACTGCAAACCGTGACAGTTTTGAGGACTAATGTCGGGGGATGACCCCGGATAGGGTCAATCTATGGTATAAAGTGAGGTTGACCAGGACTAAAGTCGACAAGCATAGGGGTGGCCGACATACCCAAGCCTACATATAAAGGTATGTCGGCGTAACTAAGTTATCTCTTGTATGCAGGATCACCAAGGCCGACTTTTCTTGGATAGGGCCATTGATTCGACATAAGGAGGGTTGATTTAACACCGTTAGTGGATCAACCGGACCGACCCACGAATATAGATCTTTCTTCTCGTGGCCACCGAAATCACACCCAACCCATGCATCCATGAAAAAAAGCCCCAGAATCCGATGAGAAGGCACCGCTGCTCTGATGCCGCCGATCGGCTCCCCGTCGACGCCCCCATCCAAGTCAACGCCCCCCTCTAGCACCGCCGAGCCGGCCCTGATGGCAACGAACAGTGGAAGCAATGGCACGTGGGGATCTCGTCATGCTGTCTGATAATTTTTTGTATGTAGGTCAGTTTTGGTTCGTGTTGTATTGCAGACTGCACCTGACCTTCAAGATCCATGCATGCTCCACCTACTTATCTTCTCTTGTTTTATTAATTAATATATTATTAACATACGGCACGGTTGTTTCTAGAGGATATATAGAAAGAAACACATCGAATTTCTTACGTGTTACATGCACTCAAAGAGGTCCAACGTTCAGTTTCCAATCTGTACGTGCGGTTTGTGCGTGTTTTCACTTTTTCCTTTTTTCTGCGCGTCCGTACGTTCTATGGCGCATTAAATTTTCATAAATATCTTGAAAGAGGTGCATTGGTAGTAGCCTGTTTATCGAACGCCAATTTGTCGTAGTGCGTTCTACGCCTCAGCTTCGCCTCGAATCAAGGTGTCTACGACACACTAACACTAGTAGAAAAAGAGCCTTTCGTCCACCCCAGTTCGGAGCATTAGTCCCGGTTATGGTTGGATCCGGAACTAATGCTCACTTAGTCTCGGTTCCAACGGCTAGAACGCCAGCAATCTTTAGTCCCGGTTGTACCTGGTTGGTAATACGAACCGGGACTAAAGGGGTACGACAGACTGCGGCCGATGCCAACCCTTTAGTTTCGGTTCGTATCACCAACCGGGACTAAAGGTGTAACCTTTATTTCCGGTTCGTATTACCAACCGGGACTAAAGAAAACGGGCAAAAAATAATTCTTGGGTTCTGACGCGGCAGGAAAACGGACCAAAATCCTGCCGCGGCAGGAGAACGACTATCCATCCCCCGGTGGTAGGAGATCGCCTTTTCTAGTTTCAACAGCATGCCAAAAATTTATAAAAAATTCCAAAAATAAAATCCTTTGAACTGTAGTAATATTTAGTGATTTAGTTGTCATGAAAATTAATAAACACGAATTTCAACATAATTTACAAAAATTTGTCATGAAAACTTCAAATGGCCATAACTTTTGCATACGATGTCAGAAAAAATATACGACCTATCAAAACATGCAGGAAAAAGTTCCTCTTTGATTTAAATAGCCTTAGGCCGTTTTGGATTTTTTAGATTTTTAAAATTCGAAAAGGAAAAAAGTTTAATTCAAAAATTAATTTTTTTGTAATTTTTTATGTCATATTTGGATTTCTCACTTTTTTTTGATAATAATGGATATATTATTTATCGAATTTCGATATGCAGATTTAATGATATTATTTATGTCATATTAAACGAATAAATGACAAAAATAAATAAAATATTAATTTAATTAGTTTTTATTTTCCTTGAAATAAAATATTATTATTACTTATCTATTGTTGTTTACTTAAATAGTTGTTCGTAATTTCAAAAAATAAAGATGTGTGAGATATTGATATGAGTTAATAGGGTTGATATACTAGTTTTGACAATAAGACATAAGGGTTCTTCACGCGAGGTGGGAGAGATGGAATGGAGAAGTTAAACATGCTAGGGGTGGAGTAGTGCTAGGCTGAGTGACCGACCGGGAAGTTTGACCTTAAGTGTAATTTGACCTAAGATTAAGTATAGTTAGTGTTAGAAATGAGATATGTGAGAGATTAAGGAGTCAAACAATTTAAAAGTTCAAGAAAAATTTGAAAAAAAAATTGGATTTTTTTTGAAAAAAAAGGACCCGTGAGCTCGACCCAACATCGTGAGGGCCTTTAGTCCCGGTTTGTGGCAGAATCGGGACTAAAGGGGGACCTTTAGTCCTGCTTTTGTAGTTTCGGTTGGGAAACCGGGACTAAAGGCCCTTACAAAACAGGACTAAAGGCCCGTTTTTTCACTAGTGTAAAATATACAAGTACAAGTATATTAAGAGGCAAAGTACACGAAAGTACAATTATATATAGTTCCAAAGTACATAGTAGTACAATTGTGCTCACAGACAAGGTACAACGCAAGTACAACTGTACTCGAAGTCGAAATACACGAAAATACAAATCTACTCAGAGCCGAAGTACGCGGAAGTATAAATGTACTAAGAGTCGAAGTACGTGGAACAACAACTGTAGTAAGAGTAAAAGTACACAAAGTACATGTATATGTAGATCCAAATTACATGAAAGCACAATTATGCTCATACGCAAAGTACAACGAAAGTATAACTGTACTTAAAGTCGAAATACATGAAAGTACAACTCTAGTTTGAGCCGAAGTACGCGAAAGTACAAATGTAGTAAGAGTCGAAGTACGCAGAACAATAACTATAATAAAAGCAGAAGTAAATGAAAATACAAGTTTGTTCATAGCCGAAGCACACAAAAGTACAACTGTACTCAGAACCAAGTACATGAAACTACTACAATACTAAGAGCCAAAGTACAGAGAAGTACAAGTGTATTCATGGTCAAAGTACGCGAAAGTACAAGTGTGTAGTAACCCAGGTACAAAATACACTAAGAACCTAAATTACAAAAAAATACAGAACTCGAGTAGTCTAAAGTACAAATACAACGGTTTGGAAAGTATAAAAAAGGTGTTCAAAACCTATCAACATAGGATCTAGTTTTGAAGTTCTCGGCACGAGGAGCTCAAAACTGAAAACAGTTTGTAATTTGGATAAGAGGTTCTCAAAATTTTTCTTTTTGAATCATAGGATTTGAAAAATAAAAGGGAAAATTTGTACTCTCGCCCTCCTGTATCACCCTCTCTCTCATCCTAATCCTAGTTACTTGTCATTGTGTCACTTGTCAAGCATGCATAGCCTCACTAGGAGGAACGCGCAAAGGAGAAGCCGCCACTGGCGCGATGACAACGTGCGGGACACACCTTTGAGAAGATCGGCCTTTTTTTAGGATTTCCAGCTGAGACCATCTATATTAATTAGGGGTGACGAACTTTTTGGAATTTACTAGTGGGTCTTAGCCCTTAGCCGAAGTAAAATTCTAAAATTCTCAAGGCCCAAATACATGCATGCATGGCAAGTGGCGGGACTAAAGTTTAGTACCACAATGATAGTTGAAGGGGAGTTATACCACCTTATATAGGAGGGTGTTGTACCACTCACCAAGGTGTGAGAAGAAGAGAATCCCTCGCATACTCCTCCTCCGACGTCGCCTCGCCCCGCGACGCGGGTTGCGGGAATCTCACCGAGGCGAGCTCATGTTTTGCATATCGTTTACAATTTGTGATTGGAGAAATTAATTGTGTATTAATTACAAGTCATTAACAGACGCATTAAGCAATCATCCATTTCTAGATTTTTGGATCGTGGGCTGTTGCCGACTCGGTCGTGGGATACTGCCCACGTCCTACTCGAACCGCAGTATATAAATAGGCAGACGCGAATCCTAGATTTCACCAAAAATTAGATTGCATCTGCCTACCTGCGCATCGCCGTTCCACCTCGGATGCATGCCCGGCCGTCCGGGAGAGTAGGCCTCAGGAACACCGTCTCTCTGATCCTGCAATGGGAGAGAGGCTATAAGGTTTTTGGGATCATCTTGGCGCGACTTCTCAAGTTCTTATTCGTCCTCTACATATGGCTTCCTCGGTTCCATCGCCATGTCGGACGACACTGCCAAGAAGCCCGTTGATGCCAATGGCGGAGCTCCTCCTGTTTTGCCATTGGTCATACGATCGATGAACTCATACGTGATTTTTATCTCCTGATATTTCCTATGTTGATTACTAGTAATGTAGTATGTGTAGATGTGCTAGGTTTTCATTTGCCTGTATGTTGCATGTCTAGTATGCCGTATGCTAGTCAATATTGAAAATTGTACTCTCAAGTTTTATACTTGAATTGTATTAATACGAAAACTGCTAATTATTTCAACAATCAAAAAACCTTAATTTTAGGTTGTTTTCGTGTTGAGGCTTTGCCGCTTGTCTGAAACCGAACCCGTTTATGGGTCCGGACTTTAAGCGCTGGCAAACCAAGTATACCCTATGGTTGATGGCTATGGACACCTTCTGGATATCAGCTGGTAATTCTATATGAGATAAATGGTGTGTTGACTAAAGGTGCAAAGAAATACTTCATGACGTTGATTGATGATTCTACTAGATTTTTCTATGTATATCTTTTGAAAACTAAAGATGAGGCTCAACACCACATTAAAATATATAAGGAAGAAGTTGAAAATCAACTTGAGAGAAAAATTAAGAGAGTCTGGTTAGATCATGGTCGAGAGTATTTCTCTAATGAGTTTGATTTATTTTGTGCGGAACATGGCCTTGTTCATGATAGGACGCCTCCCCATTCTCCCCAATCTAACAGGATTTCGAAAAGGAAAAGCCATACTCCAACATACTTGGTTAACGCCATGTTGGGTACCTCGTTTTTATCCAAGGCATGGTGGGGGAGGCGATATTGATATCGTGTCATGTCCTAAATAAAGTGCCCATAAAAGACAACGAAACTGCTCCCTATGAATTATGGGATAAGAGGAAGCTAACACTCTCGTACCTATGCACTTGGGGTTGTTTGGCAAAGGTGAATTTTCCAATTCCCAAGAAGCGTAAACTTGGACCAAAGACCATAGACCGTGTCTTTCTTGGCTGTGCTCATCATAGCGTTGGATACAAATTTCTAGTGGTGAAATATGAGGTGCTTGACATGAAGGTCAGTACAATTATTGAGTCGAAGGATGCTACATTCTTTGAGGATATTTTTCCTATGAAAGATATGCCTAGTACATCTAGATAGGAATCTGCTAAAAATCCTGAACCTGCCATTCCCATGGAATATTATGAACGAAAACATGATGAAATCCCTAAGGAGGAAGATAATAAAGTTCCTGTAAGGAACAAGAGATAGAGGATTGCGAAGTCCGGTGATGACTTCATTGTCTATCTTGTGGATGATACTCCCAACTCTATTTCAGACACTTATTCATCTCCTGATGCAAACTACTGGAAACAGGATGTTCGTAGTGAGATGGATTCCATCATGGCTAACAAAACTTGGGAGATCACTAATCGTCCTTATGGGTGCAAACCTGTAGGATCTAAATGGATGTTCAAGAAGAAGCTTAGGCCTCATGGTACGATTGAAAAGTACAAGGCTCGGTTTGTTGCCAAGGGTTATACCCAAAAGGAAGGTGAAGACTTCTTTGATACTTATTCACATGTGGCTAGATTAACTATAATTCGAGTTCTACTATCATTTGCTCCCTCACATGGTGATACATCTCAAATTTATCTACTTTTCCAAGTACTTTAATCGATGGTTTGATCCGGAATCTTCCCATAGTTGGATAAAACTGCTAAATCTAACGCTGTTTTTAGCAAAAGTCTCCTTTCTGTCAGTTTTTACAGGAAATAAAATCAAAGAAAAATACCATGTTAGTTTTTCACCAAATAAAGAAGTCTGGGGCTTTGGAATCAAGCAAGCAGAGCCACGAGGCCCAAAAGAGACCAGGTGGTGCACCTAGTAAGGGTGGGCACGCCACCTAGGCCCTTTTGGCCGTGGAGCATCGCCTCGGCCCCTCCTTTAGCGTACCCTCATATATACCTGAAAAACCTAGGTATACAAAAGAACGGAGCATTTCACGAAATAGAGCACCACCAGAGCCATGATCTTTGTTTTGGGGGTCAGATTGGTCCTGCTCTCCACCCCGGAGAGTGGGATTTCGAGGTCTTCTCCACCACCATCATCATCAACATCATCACCAACGACCATGAGTTCATCCCCCATCATCATGTGTGAGTAATTCCCTGTGGGCATGTGCGGTGGATGGGGATTGGATGAGATCGATCATGTAATCATCCATATGTATCGATATTTGAGGTGTTTAACTTGTAGACATTCTTGTATGAGTGTTGGTACACTTTTGCTATTTTTAATGCTTGTTGCTAGGGCCCGAGTGACATGATTTCAGTACTGAACTTTTATTGCCCAATAATATATTTGAGTTTGGTATGTATTTGCAAAGTGTATTACCTATTATTATGTTGACCCCGTGAACCCGAAGGTGACAGTTAGGAAAAACAATGGGAATATATGATAGTTTGAGGATATTGTGTGTTCATGAAGTGTTAATGCTTTGTCCCAGTCTATTTGAAAAGGTAGACCTTAATTGCCTGTAGTACCAAGTTGGCCTAGTGAAATGGGCAGGCAGGACAAAAGATATTATGCAAACTTACATGCATGATTATGTTTGGAGCACACACCTACACACAACTGAATTAGAGATAAATTCCTTGTTAGTATGATACATTATATGATGGATATCATTCGTGTAACACCCCACTATCACCTTATGCCTGCGTTTTAGCAACTGAAAGTTTCACAACATTACTTTCGGTGAAAGCTGGAAATCTGCTGCTTTATTTACTACTTTGTTTCACTGCTTTGAATCGACTACCATAAATCACCACTTCCTTTGTAAGTTTATTGATATACATGTGTGATTGAGAGTGACACCTCAATTTCTAAAGTCTTATTGGTATTCTTGTATTTCCCTTGAGTCAAACTATAAATTTGGGTAATACTTCCCATAGAAGATTTCAGCGATCCCCTATACTTGTGGGCATCAAGACATTTTCTGACGCTGTGCCAGGGAACCTAGCTTTATTGGTAAGACCATATGTTATCATTTACTTGCTATACTTACTTGTCTCTCATCATGGAAAGAGTAAGGATGCTGCTAAGAAGGATATTATGCCTTCTACTACAAGGAGAGGTACAGATTTGCCCTGTAGGCCAAACTTTTCACCTAATGCTGTTACTACTCCTGCTAGTAAAAAAGAAAACTACTATACTAGCAAGTTCACCTAATGCTGTTACTACTCCTGCTAGTAAAACGAAAATTATTGAAAAAGATTTGTTGGATGATGGCCAAAATAAAGAGGGGATGCCTGATTTATCTAAGTCCTTATCCAATGATGATATGGAGTCTAAATATGATAAAGATGAGCATGTTAATGAAAAAGATAGTGCCACTAGTTCTAAAGAGACACCTAGTGAGGAGGATATTGCTTTCAATAAAGCTTTTATGAGTCTTGATCTAGATGACTTGGATAAATTTGAAGAAACCCTGAGTACCTTTTCTCTAGGAAAACTATTTCCTGTTGCTAGGAAATGCAAAGAACCTGCAAGATAAGGACTATGATTTTGAAGTTAACCCTGAAATAATACAAAGAGTTGAAGCATCTAAGTTCTATGGTGAAGAAGAAGAATTTCCCTACGAGCACTTAATGAATTTAGAAGATACTGCTTGCCTATTTGGAAAAACTGAGATACAACAACGGTATTATTTCTTAAAATTGTTTCCCTTCTCTTTAGGAGGAGATGCAAAAACTTGGTATAAATCATTAGCTCCTAAGTCCATCACTAGTAAGGAAGCATGCTTGTATTTGTTTTTTCCATAAGTATATTTATGATAGTAAAATACATGCTATGAGAGTTGAAATTAGTAACTTTACACAAAACAAAGAAGAAATTATTCCCCAAGCTTGGGGGAGATTTTATGCCACTGGAAGGAGATGTCCTGCACATGGTTTTAAGGATACTGAATTACTTGATGCATTTTATAATGGACTAACTGAAAGTTGTAGAACCTATCTAGATAGTGTTGAAGGAAATATTTTCAGGGACAGGACGATTGAGGAAGCTACGGAATTATTAAATACTATTACTTAGAATTATCATGATTGGCATATTGAAGAAGAAGAGAAAAGTGATAAGATTCGTAACAAGAGAGGTGCTCTCATATTATCTAATGAAGATATGAAGAAGCTCATAAATCTATGGAGGAAAGGGGTATTAAATCTTCTCATTTAAAGGAACTTTCTGATATGGGTTTTAAATTCCCTATTGATAAACCATGCTTCCCTATTCAAGTTCATGCTATATGTCCTTCTAAAATCAATGGAAAGGTATCACCTCCTGCTGAAATATCTTATGTTGATCATTCTAGCAACTTGTTCCTCATCAAGAAACATATGATCACAATATTGAAAGGTAAATAATAGAGAACTCTCATGAGATAAACGTTCTCCATAAAAGAGTAGGCTCTTGTGTTGACTCTCTTAAGATGACTGTTAAGCATTGCAAAATGATGAATAATCAAGTTGAACAAATGATTTCTCTTCAAAATAAGATGTATGAAAAGCTTCTTAATGAGAAGAAGCAAATATGTGGAGTTAATACAAGAGGATGCTCTAGCACTCAGGATCCTGATTATCCTGATGGACATCCAAAAAACAAAATAGAAAGAGGCTCTTAAGAAGAAGTCAATTGTAGGAAAATCTCCCAATGAAAATGAAACTAATGGGAATTTTGAAGATCAAGAAAATGATGTATCTCTCTGATACTAAAACTGAGGATAATAATAATGAAGAAGATGATGTGGAAATGTCCCAACCAAATGAAGAATCACAAGAGGAGAATAATGAAGAATCTGAGCCTATTGTAAGTAAGGACCCTCAATCATCAAGGGATAAAAATAAGAAGAAGAAGCCTCCACCACAACCAAAAGGTAAAGAAATGGATCCATGGGTGCAAAGACCTATACCCTATCGCTAAGAGGTAATGAAAAATTTGGATGATGCAAGGTTTGAAAACTTTATTGAATTGATAAAAAGTTTATAATTGCAAATTCCCTTAGTAGATGCTATTAAGGTACCTCCATATTCCAAATATATGAAAGATATTGTCACTAACAAAAGAAAGATACCAAATGAAGCTATTACTGCCATGCTTGTTGTAACACCCTCGAATCAACCCTATGCAAGTTTTAGCAATTCCTGCCAAACCCGCATAGAAATGATTCAAAGATGCCCACTAGGCACTTGCGTGCGGGTGGAAAACGAAGTAATAACATTGCACAACGGTTCACGAGGGAACCCACAGAAACATATATATACAACAACAACTCGATGAGTCAAGAATACAGATATACAGTACAAAGATCCAAATCACCTGAAAAATGATACAACATCCAAGTACGGATAAGATGCAAATGGGGCTAAGAGCCCTAAATAATAACCAATGGCATCCATAACCCTGCCTAGGCCAAGCCGGAAGGATAACCCTTCTAACGACGTCAAACTTATACCTGTTAAACACAAAAGGGGTGCCGACAAAGGGCAAAGGAAAAAGAGAGCGGTCAGTACTAAGGCCAGTACACAACGAGTCTAGAATTCGGTGGCTCTCGCCTACATAGCTATAGTGGACTAAAGCGGCAGCGAAGCATGCACTAAACAACCTATAGAGACTCTATACAACTTTCGGCTATTAGAGAGAGATAAGAAAGACCTAGGAACCAACCTGATACTAACACAAAACATACCCATCCTGGTATTTCCCCTCGAGACCAAATGAGGAAGTCCTTCTGAGGAAACTCACATGGTTGGTAGTTTTATTCATTATTTCCATGGTGGTTATCCAACTTGCTAGTCATATCAGATACAAGTCAAATTTATAACAGTAAACTTTAGTTATAGTTGTCTATGATCGAGAAACTGTGCTCCAAGCCGTCCATAATCACGGACACGGATTCTCAAAAAGATTTAACCCTGCAGGGGTGCACCAAAGTTTCCACGCGCACTTCAACCCTTTTTGCTAGATCAATTAACATACACCCATTGGTATGTCGGTGGGGCCTCGGACACAATGCTTTCCCAGACCCAAAGAAAGTACATGGGAGCCACTCGAAAGAGCTACCTGTACGAGGTATAGCTAATCCTCCTTGTACGGACCCTGAGGTTGCATGGACTTGTCACGTGCGCAGAGGCCAGAGACAATATATTCCTATGACAGAGTGCCGAACCTACGCAACGGTAATAAATGCTCAACGAGCAACAGGTAATAAACATGGCATACATGGCATAAGTACAGTAGGTAACGTATAAAGGCTGAACTAGTTTGTGGCCCCTAGTACAGTACTTTGAAATAACAGGTAATAGGAAGTGGCCAAGGCAATATAGGTTGCAAGGATATAAGTGGTACAGAAACTAAAGCATCGCAACACAGGTAGCAGTAATCAACAGGAGGAAGTAAAGACTATAAATAGGGGTCTCGGAAAGGGGATCATATTAGGGTTCGGCAAACTTGGGTTCCAAAGGTTCGACATGGTTTGGGTTTGGTGGTATCGGTCTTGGGGTTTTGCTCTTTGGTCTCCAGGAAGGAGGACTCAGTGTTCTGTGAAGAAGAGCTTCGGGTCATTGGCTCCGGTAGAAGTCCTTGTCGCTCCATGTCGGAGGCTTAGCGGGTTCTGACTTGAAGGATTTGGTTTGGCGTCGACGGTTCATCAGATTCGCCCGGGTCGATGTCGATGATAGCCTAGGTAGTCGAAGCCAAATGAAATTATACCATCTTCACGCCCACAAACAAACACTGCACTTCCAGAACACATCCCCACTTCACTGTATGCATCATGAGGAGCAACTTTCATCAAACAACAAAAGTGGAGGTCGTCATAATCTCTGCAACAAGTGCAGCAACGACACGATAAAGGACATGGTGGAGGCGCCGGAGGTCATGGCCACAGGGCGACAGAGCTTGGCGATGGCGAGGAAGACCGGAGGCGGCGGCTAGGGCTGGAGGACGTCTGGATAGGAACATGGTTGGCGGAGGCACAAAGGGCGGCCAGATGCAGCGGAACTCCAGGGGCGCGGCCGCGGAAGAGGGAGGCCAGAGGCGAGGCACCAGAGGCGGGATGGCGCCAGGAGGGGGCGAGACCGGTGATGCAGGGATGAAGGGGTCAAGACGACAGCTCCTGGGGCACGAGGAAGCTCCGGTTGACAGCGGTAGCGAGGTCCACAGAAGCCGCAGCGGCGTGCAGGAGCTCCGACGACGCGAGGGGTGGAGCGTACGGGGCACGCGGGGAGGAGAGAGACGGTTTCTGTGGGGTGGGGGTGGGGCTAGGCCGAGCGGTGAGTGCGGGTGGGGTCTAAAAATACTTTTGTAAATAGTTCCGGATTGACCTGGTTTTGTATTTAAAATAAAGAGAAAGTTATTTGGAAAACAAAGAGTTTTTTATAAAATAGTTTTGAATGCAGTCATGTATGAATGCAATGTGGCACGATGACATGAGCATGCCGTCATGATGATGCACGAAACAGAAACACAACGATGTTCTAGTAGTGGTTTTTGTAGGGGTTCCGCGCATAAAAACAATAAATTTTACTCTACGCCCCTGAACCCCTGAAGCTGCCAGGACCTATCTATTAGTAATACAGTAACGGGAGGGGCTTTTCGCGAACTTACCCTCGAAGACCGAAAAGCCTTGTCAACGCTTAGGAGAGCGTGGTTGATGTAGACGAGCCGAAGCCGACCTCAAGGTCGTGATGAAGTCCTTGCGCTCCTTCTGGCTCCAACAACTTGAGTGCCTCAAGTGTGACACCTCGTGGGAGTTACACACATCCGGTGCCTGACGATGACTCCCGCTTCCCTGATCCAGCAGCAGTTGCGGAAGTAGAGCTCCCGGATCCAAATCCCGCAGCACGAAGGCGCTCTGCGGTGAAGATGTCTCTCGCTCGCGCAGTCCAGACTTGGGACCACAGTCACGAGAGAGAGAGGGGGAAGAGAAAATATCAATTAGAGGTCCTCCCAAAAGTGGGGAGACCTTTATTGATTACTGGGTATATTTTCTAGGCCAAATACCCCACCTTATATAGGGGGAGGGGAGGTACTACCTCCCCTCAAGTCCCAGGGTGGGACTAAAGGAGAGGAGGGAGGAGGAGGTGGCCGCCAGCCACTAGTGGGCCCCGTGCGGGGGGGGGGGGAGCTTGGCCCAGCCAGCCAGCCCCTTGCCCCTTCTCACTCTCTCCTTTTCCTAATGGGCCCTCTCCCTCCGGAAATTGGCCCATTAAGCCTTTTGACCTTTTAATTTATTTTCTCTTTATTAAATAATTATGAATAAATGATTAAATCAATATTTAACACTCATTCACACATTATCTAATCTCCGTGGCCATGGAACACCTTCCACCTCCACTCCGGACATCCTCCGGACTTACCGAAACCCTTCTGGTTTTCTCCCTTCTTTTCTTCGGTGATTCTACCGATCCTATAAACACTCTCTAAGCATCATCAAGCCCTTAAGCGTGATACCCTACGGTTCAGGAATACTCCAGACATGGTCGGGACACTCCCGCACCAATGATCAACAGAGGGACCTGGATGGCCATGTGACCCCTGTGCGCTCCACGAAGATCTTTCGTCGTTTGAACCGGGACAGTCGTGTCTTATTCCCTTTGTCATTCGATACTTACATTGCCCGAGATCTGATCATTGACATCACCATGTTAGGTTCAATCTCATTACTGAACAATGCTACTTAACTCGTCCTGACAAGTGATATCCCCGTGATCCAAATCACATGCTGCGCAACTATTGGATATAACTTCTCCGAGTGGGCCCTTGAGTATCTTCCCGTCACATGGACGGACAAATCCCGCTCTCGACATATATTGCCTCTACGGTTTCCTCCGAATACCTGAACACACCTTTATAACCACCATTTACCAGATGGCGTTTGATGATATCTAAGCACCCTCGGGAGACAATGATTGATATAGCCTCACGGTCTAAGGAATAGTCTACGAGGATCCATTTCTAATCATCGTAACTTGAACTTCGTGACATGATCGGGTCACGATGTTTAGGTTGGGTATTGGTTCATCATCTCATTCTCCGAATGAGATGACCTCATTTCCAACTGGCATAAATGCCACATGATCAGGAAACATGATCATCTGTTGACCAAGGAACCAGTGACTAGAGTTTCACTGGGAACCCCTGGTTGTTTGTATATCACACGTGTATTGATGTTTCCACTCAATACAGTTATAGCATGATATAAAACTTAATCATAAACTATATGAAATATGATAATAGTCCTTACTACTATTTGTCTCTAGGGCATATTTCCAATAGTCTCCCACTTGCACTAGAGTACAAATACGCTAGCTGCATTTGTTCTCAATCATTGGCACCATATATCCGGTATCCTGAACATGCTTGCTCATGGAAGAGGTTGAGTCTTGGGTCTATACTTTACAATCCCAAATCCTTTGCAACTTACTAATGTCACCTTGATTGACATTAATACTCTATCATCACATGATAGCATTTGTGTGTATGCATCGTCGCTATGGCAGCAGAACGAGGCTTGATTCCAGGAGCCTACAGTGACGTTAGATCAACCTCGAGGGCTTTCTCATGGGCACTGTACCCTGGGACACATCATTCTACGTTAAAAGCGGATTAGCCCCGCCATAACATTATACAACACTTTAGATGGTACCCTTATTTATTATTATAAATGTATTCATCGAAACACTAGTGCACTCTGTGCAACTTTCGATGTTTTGTTCACCTCGCTTCCTATTTGACTTTAATTGGTATCTACAGAAGTTTCCAACATATTCCCTTATAACATAACCCTTTATGTTTTAAGATATGTTATCCTTTATGGATTTGGAAAATATGTCCATAGTTCTCTACTAGACACTGCGGACAAACTTAGCTCAACGTTCCGTGATTCGAACTTAATCACTTTCAAACATTCTTACTTTGGATCACATATTATGCTAAGTTATCATCATGGTTTACTAAGATAGAACCTATGTCTCAACATAGTGGATGACGATCATCCTTTTCTTTCTTTCAACCATTGATGTAATACTATTCCTAATTTGAGTTATTAAGGACCAGTTCCTTAATTAACTTCTATCCTGAAACACTTTTCAGAATCCCTTAAGGAATACTACATAGTATCATAATACACCTATTATCAACTTCTACATCTTATAAATCATCATTTATAAGTATTTGCACTTTCATCCTTAACTTACTTTAAGAATTACTCCTATAAGCTCCCACTCAAACAATGTTGCTAACATATTTGGGTATGAGTCAGTACTCTTACTCAAACTATGTTCCTACATATTTGAATTTGAGTCTTATATTGATCCCACTTAAAAATATGTCAATCACATATTGTTTCAGGAAGACTTTCATAGCTCCCACTCAATTTTTTTGCAAATTGCATATCTCCTTTACTATTTTGAATAACTTCAAAATCCTTTGATCAAATATCAAACTTGGATATTTACTATGAGATACTAGTACTTGACTAGTTTTAAATCCATTAGACATTTTAGCACACATGAATCAAATTCATTTTGAATTCATCCTATTCTTGATAAATTGTGCTTTTGTCATTTACCCCTTTTCCTACTATGGCTTTGTAGTCATATGGGAAAATTCCAAGCAACTCCTTTACTTGTGAGATTCAGCAACGAATTGCTTTCTAATCTCAAGGAAATTTTGTTATTAGGATTTCTCATAATTTAGTTTACCATTATTTCCTTTGTAGTCCATAGGTATGTCATATTCCAAAAATCATGACAAGTGATTCACAAATGTCTCCATACAAGATATGGATTTACATTTTGAATCCTACTTCATATAGTGAATAACAATAGTGGAGGGAAAAACACAATGATCAAAATCATTGATTCTTTCCTTCTGTGAAGAGAATCGTTCAGGAATGTTGTCCGTTGCGCTTCTCAACACTCTGATGCAGGGTTTTGAATCCTCATCATGTTTTACACTAATTTCCATTTGCTCCATAATTGAGAAACATCACTAGAAGTGAGCTTTCTCAAGGATGCACCAAAATTCAAGCAATACAAGTTTTGCTTTCCTTTTGGTTTAGCTATGGATTTCGTATTCAAAGTTTCCAATGAATACTCTACAAGGACTTATTCGCTATTGTTTTGGTTATATCGAATAACCCCAAAACTTTCACGAATTCAAATGGTTCACTAATTCTAATTGAGTGCTAACTATTTCTAACTAATGGTATCTACATATACTCTACAACGATTTGTTTGGTGCCTTCTATTCAACCCCTTTGATATCTTATATCATATTGTGATGCTTTGTATTTTGACATTTCAAAACACTTTGCATTCCACAGTTACTTTTATGCCGTTCTTATAAAATCGAACTTCATTACTATTGATCAAATCATAGCAATTGGATTCTCTTTTATATTTATACCCTTTGTTGATGAAACATTTTGATCAAATCAAATAGTTTCATATTCATGTTTCCTTTGGTAAACTACTTTACACATTTAAACAATCATTTAATGATAATTACCATTTTCGTTAAAACACAATACATCGAATATGTATTTATTTTTAACAATTCATCAAACACTTTGTATTCAAGTAATACACGGTGTTCAATTTATTTTGCCGAACTTAGGCATGATTTATATGTGAGAAGAAATCGAATGAATTTCACATATCATCATATAACTTTGAATTTAAACAATGGTTTCATTCATTAATGAAATATCATTAAGTTGGGTATTTTAAACAAGGCATTTTAATGTTTTACAAATGTTCATACATTATCAATTAGTTTCAAACAATAAGGATAATTCACATATAATCAAACAAGATATGAACACGAATAGAAATCATTCATAAAAGCAGAACAACTATTTATTACAAACTTATATGAATAACCGTCTCACGAAGTGTGAGACACACTAAATAAGTTCACAATCTCTTGATTACAAAAAATCATCCTAAACACAAACTAAATGATAAATGTCAAGGGAGTGTGTCGTCGGCCATCATCATCATGCTCGCCATCAACACGCAACGTCACCTCCTCTCCAACAAGCACCTCTATACAGAAGGACCTGTTTTCAGTAAAATAGAACAAGTATCAGATATACTTAACACTGCAATATGTTTGCAAGATTATAACATTTATAAAACTGTATATCAAATATATACCTTTGTCGTTGACGACTCTAGCAACGTTGGGTTCATCTATCACATTTCTGAAATGTGATATGAACTCAAGGAAATCCAGTGTTTCCGTGTCACCTCTCATAACACAGATCTTGACTTGTGCTTGGAAACTTGGAGAAAGCGATCGTAGCACAACTCCCATCGCAAATGAGCTTGAGTACCAGTTGTCAGGTAGTATGGCAGACTCATATACACATCATAGAGGCGCAATAAGTGCTCATCTATTGAGGTGCCCTCCTCCATCTTTATGGAGAGGAAGTCCCCCATCAGCTCATACTCCCACATGCGCACTTGTTCCACGAAATGTGCTCTCAGATGTGCCATGACCATTCGGGGCTTGAGACTCCCCACCATTGGCCACAACCCATCCTCCATTCCGAGGCGCATGGTCACTGATATAAATGTGGCCATCACACGACGCCAACAACGCAGATCCCGCTGCTCCTGGGTCTCATGAGAATAGGGTGGCTCCAAATACATCTCGCATGTCATGTAGTCAGCTACATCGTTCTCCCCAAGGAGATCAAATAGGCGTACAACCCATGCAAAAAAGTTGGATCCATCTAACTTGAGATTTTATCCTTTTAACCAATCATCGATAGGAAAAGTAATCTCGGCAGAAACCATTTTCTACATTTATAATTGCAAAAGGAATTTAGACTAAGTTTATAATTAAATGAGTTAATAATAACTCCACTCAGAAACACCTATCCCCAAAGAGGGTTCCTAGTGATAACACGACCCCTATCAGCCACATCTCCCCCGATCATCACGGCCATCAATGTGGGTTCAAGGGTGGACGCTAAACGTCGGTTACATCGTTCATGCGACTCGTGCTCGATCTTTCGACCATCCGCGTTCCGAGGCCACGCTTGTCTAGCGTGCTAGGATCGCCAACTCAACCTTAGTGTATTTGCTGTGCAACATGGCTTGCACCCACTGTATGCGAACGTAGATATGTATGACACCCTATCATCACGGCCTGCCTCAAACCGAAGAACTTTCTTGGTGGTGCACACTAAGGGGGAACACAATTGTTGGTTATTTTAACAGGGATCATCTTATTAGGCTACCGTCGAGTATCTAATACTAGCACACATAAGACATACAAACAATAACGTTGAATGTAAATGCTATGTGATATGGTCCTTCACGTCGTGATCTCCATCCGCCGGCACCGGGTTCCGGTGCCGTAGACACTAGGGTACCAGTGTCATTCCGGCGTGGTAGTTCGTCACCTTCGTGACTATCTACTACTATGCAACAAAAGGTAATTACTTTACCTTTGCCACAACCATATCACAAAGCAACGCCCCCCTGCAAAACAAAGTTAGACGCCTCTACTTTATCTTTGCACGTTTTATGTGGCTGAATGGGCTTTCGTACAAGTACCGTACTTACCTACGAACTTTCAGCACAACGCTGATTAAGTAGTTGTCTCTACTACACCCCTTTCGGGGCCCTCCGTTGCAAATGGTATACCAACTAATGCGAGAGAGACAGACACCCCCCTAAGCCACTTTATACGGTACAAGCCGTATGTCAAGCGTGGACCAGTCTCGCGAATGAACGCGTAAAGTCGGTTGGGGGCCGATTCATCAAGCATTACTACGGTATACACAAGTACACGTGGGAGGGTAACAACTAAAAGATTAACACCCACACGCTACATCTCGTGTGTTCTACCCGTACTAGCATTACTACGCATAGATCTAGCTCTGATACCACTGTAGGGGTTCCGTGCGTAAAAACAATAAATTTTACTCTACGCCCCTGAACCCCTGAAGCTACCAGGACCTATCTATTAGTAATACAGTAACGGGAGGGGCTTTTCGCAAACTTACCCTCGAAGACCGAAAAGCCTTGTCAACGCTTAGGAGAGCGTGGTTGATATAGACGAGCCAAAGCCGACCTCAAGGTCGTGATGAAGTCCTTGCGCTCCTTCTGGCTCCAACGACTTGAGTGCCTCAAGTGTGACACCTCGTGGGAGTTACACACGTCCGGTGCCTAACGATGACTCCCGCTTCCCCGATCCAGCAGCAGTTGCGGAAGTAGATCTCCCGGATCTGAATCCCGCAGCACGACAGCGCTCTGCGGTGAAGATGTCTCTCGCTCGCGCAGTCCAGACTTGGGACCACGGTCACGAGAGAGAGAGGGGGAAAGACAAAATATCAATTAGAGGTCCTCCCAAAAGTGGGGAGACCTTTATTGATTATTGGGTGTATTTTCTAGGCCAAATACCCCACCTTATATAGGGGGAGGGGAGGTACTACCTCCCCTCAAGTCCCGGGGTGGGACTAAAGGAGAGGAGGGGGGAGGAGGTGGCCGCCGGCCACTAGTGCGCCTCACGTGGGGGGCTTGGCCTAGCCGGCCAGCCCCTTGCCCTTTCTCCCTCTCTCCTTTCCCTAATGGGCCCTCTCCCTCCGGAAATTGGCCCATTAAGCCTTTTGACCTTTTAATTTATTTTCTCTTTATTAAATAATTATGAATAAATGATTAAATCAATATTTAACATTCATTCACACATTATCTAATCTCCATGGCCATGGAACACCTTCCACCTCCACTCCAAACATCCTCCGGACTTACCAAAACCCTTCCAATTTTCTCCCTTCTTTTCTTCAGTGATTCTACCGATCCTATAAACACTCTCTAAGCATCATCAAGCCCTTAAGCATGATACCCTTTGTCTCACTTCTTGAGGATTCATCCTTTAGACATTTATTGGCATGATGTCTATTGCACATTTTGTTCTTCAGGATTTGCATATTCTAGAGAAACACTACTTGAACTAGCGAAACCCTCATGGTGGTCAACTAGGGAACATTTTCTTCATGCTGCCCCTTTAGATACTATTGAAGGTTTATCCTTACCGTATATTCCTACGGTTAGCAACAAGTGCTTTTGTAAAGATGCAAGATCATACCATTCTAAGGGCTAGGCTTAACGCCGACTCTCTACTAAGGTTGAAAAGGCACTTAAGATTCGCAAAGCCAACAATACAAGAGCGAATAATAAGAGTATTCGGTATGGGGACCAATCCATCCCGCACTCAAACTATTATTTTGCATGAGGATAGGAGAATCACGTTTTTCTATCACTCGGACAACCTCAGTTTTCTTGCAGATCGTTTCCATGGGCACAAACCAAGGTTTAGTGTGGACTCCCATGTATCCAATCACCAAGGCTACTATAACAAGGTAAATTATCGATACTTCAACACCTTTGGGTTGCGTAAATCTACTACAAAACATAAGTTGCAACACTTCATACTTCCATATCATTTTGCTGCATTAGACGAACTATTCACACTCTTTGGGCATCATCTTCCAAATATTTCCACTAACTAATTCTCCAAATAATCAAAACATCATTCTAATATTCAAGCTTTTAATATAGATAAGAATAGATTCTAGGGGAAAGAAACTACTAAGGAAGAACTCCAACCCATGCAAACAAGCTCATACACCAATAAGCATACAAACATTCAACCATAAGCAATCAACACACAAGCAACAATCATAATAAGCTACACTCAAGCCAAAATATTTTTGTTTATGTTCCAGAAGTTTTGTTTTAGTGGAATACCATCCACAAAATAGTTTTTATTTGATTAAAATTTGTTTGGGGTGAACCTACAATCATAAAAGCAATGGACAGAATCTGTCCTAAAACTACAGCAGTGTTCACGAATTTTTCTGGGCACTTTAACTCATCAGGAATTTTAGACAATTTTTGTTCAGGTGCTACAGGCTATTACGCTCCAGATCCTAAAATATGAGCGCAATCCGAGTTACCAGTAAGGAATTAAAAATCGCGCGGTACAACTCGTCAGGCACAAAACTGCAGCAGTAATACCACGGATTTTTAATCAAAACCTTCATTAATGCATTATAAAAACTATCAAAAATATTCTGAAACTTTAGGGTATCAAACAGTACAACCTAAACATAATAAACCAGCTAACACACAAGTTCTTGCATCGATTGATTGCTAGATCTAAACGGAATCCTATCAAAACTATATGGTAGGCATCATCTAACTGTTCTTGGATCTCACACTTCTTCGCACAAGTGCTCATCTATAAGTTTTGAAGAAGATGAGATTAGAAAATAAGGATCAAGAATTACAAGAATCTAATAAGTACAAAGTTTTGAGTTCATCCTACAAAGAGTCGTCCTTCTATGTTTTAAAAGTGAAGGGTATGAGAATTGAAGTGACAAGAAGATACAAGAAAGAATTGTAAGATGAGAATAGATAGAATGAAAGAGGATTTATATTCATATGGTTTTCCTATTCCAATCCTAGGTCACGATCCTACAGTCAACACACTGCTCTGATACCATTCTGTAACACCCTCGCCTGATAAGGCTGAGTCCCTGTGTATAGTGCCAATCCCTGGATCGGTTCACTGGCACACACAGTACAGATGAATACCAAAGAATATAACAGTGCATCATTATTACATTGAATGATCCAGAATCTGTAATTGTTACATAATGCATATCTCAAAGGCTAGCTCAAATAACAAAGTAGCATACGGAAGCATAAACAGATAGTAGGCTCCATCTTCAATTGTGCCACAGGCAAACAACTGTTGAGTGGAGTATCGTGACCTATTCGATCACTCATAATCGGTGTAACCTGCAACATAAAACGTAGCAGCCCCGAAGGGTCAACACTTGGAATGCACTGGCAAGTGGAACAATGAGAGAATCAACAAGGCTAATAACTATATGCATATCTGACTTGTGGGGTTCAGGCTTAGTTGCAGCAGCAAAATACTTTATTCTATCTTTTGTAAATCATCTGTAAAACATTTGATCTTCTTCACACAACCCAATTATGTTTCAACCACAAGTTTTAGCAATTACAAGTTAGAATGAATGATAACATGTCATAGCACCCATAATTCAGCAACTCAAACGTCCATTACCGGGGACACGACTAAGCACTTAGTTTTACACCCTGCAGGGGTTGCACACTTTACCCATATGACTTGGTCGACCCGCTCGTACCATGACACGCATATTGAGTCATGATAGGGAGAAGTCCAAGAAGAGACAATTCGGAAAGTAGCTCCCCAAGCTCATCCACGCACCGTTCCAACCTATCACAATCACTACATCTCTGGATACGAAGAGCTCGGGTCGCCACGACCTACTAAGTCCATCCAGCCACCCATAACTTACTGGCATATGGTTGCACACGGAAGCTACCAAATCAAGACACTAATCATTTCTCAGAAACCTGGGTGGCCATCCACAAGTGAGCTACTCGGGTAAACCATAGACATGGGCCGAGCATTCACGAACCAAGCAATTACCAATCCACCCAGAGAGTTCATTAATTAAGTTGTTTTCAAACTTTCCAAACACGTTCTTTCAAAATAATGTTTGCCATGGTGTATCCCATCCTCGTCTACATAAGCACAACTACTTACGACGGCTCACCTAACGAGAAAGGCTACGACATAATAGGATATATCATAGCAATAGATAAACTTGTAAAATACAAAACAAGCTACAATGCATATAGAAAGTAATTAGGACATTTATGAAGCTCCACTTGTCTTTAGTTGATGTAGTCGTTCAAACAATCCTCACAATTGCAATCATTGCACTCGTCGCACTCAAAAGACTTGCAATCACAATGCTCGCAATCATAGCTATAGCGATCATAGTAGTTACACTCCTCACGATCTATCGTTCAAAAGCAAAAGCTCAACAACATATCATTCAAACATTGCAATCATGCAACAATACAACAATACAATAAAATAGTGATGATCCAATGCATGCATGATGATTTAATATGTCATAATGGTTGTAATTAGTTATATAAACAATACTAGATCACATGATGCATGTAGAAGTGTTTTAATGCAATATAGTATTTGTTATCCAATTTCAATTGCCAATAAAGGGGTTTTAACATAACTATTGTAGCTTCTATACTATTTGCCTAATTAAATTTATATCTGAACTGTGATGGATAGAGGGCTTTAATACGAACCAGTAGCAATTGGATTCACCCTAATCGGAGTTATAGATCTTTTTCTAGGATTTATTTAGTGTTTAATGGAGTTTAATAAATCTGAACAGATCATACTGACAACAAACAAAAATAAGTACAGATCTGAAAACTACGCAAGATTATGAACTCAGGGACCTATTACTCATATTTTTCGGATCTGTAGATTATTTACTATGAATTTAATGATTTAAAAGGCCAATAATACTAATTAATTATTCGCCAGTAATATATACAGTAAACTTGTAATTTTATTCCAGAATCATGTTCTATACAATTTTGTGAATCCAGGGGTATATCATTTGTATTTTTCTGAGTTGTATTTTATTTTCTATGAATTAATTGCTCCAAAAAGTGTATTAAACCATTTAAATAATCACGACAAATACTTACATTAAATGTCTGATACAATTATATATTAATACTCTACACAATTTTGTGATTCCAATGGTATATTATTTGTAATGTTTGGATAGTATGAATTTTTTATGGATTTTAGAAGTTAGATCTATAATGTGTAATTTTAAATTCGAACGGAATATTTCAGGGAATATTCCGCTGACTGGACAGGTTGACCGTGCAGGTTGACTGGGACTAGACACTGACCTGACGACGACGTGGTGGTGACGAGGCAACTGATCGGGAGGATTGAATCTCGACCGTCGGGATGAGATCCGGTGGCTAGAAGAGAAGTTGGCTCAAAATAGACCCGATTTTGCCTCATAGAGGACTAGAAGTAGATCTGTGTTAGAGAGACAAATCCGTAGGTCAAATCGAAAAACTTTGAACATGAAAGTTGTGGAGGATGATTAGATCTACCTTTTCACCAAAGGAATTTGGATTTCAAGAAACGAGCGCGAGGAGATCTTGGAATTACGCCATCAGATCTGAAATATTGCGTTGTGAAATTCTCCGGCTATGGTGGATGAAAAGAGGTGAGGTTTGTCGAAATTGAAATATTTCGACGAGATCTACAACTTTCGAGTTGAAGCCGAAGGCATCCGACAAAGTTTAGATGAGTTTAGAAGCGAAATACGATTTGGTAGGGTGTAGATTTGAGATTTCGGGAAGGAAAAGTGTTATAGCTGTGGCTCCGAGGGATTATTTAGGCTTTTAGGATGATGAGAAGATAGATCCTTAGGTAGAGGACAAGTAGAAATAAACGGAAGTCAATTCAGAGTTATAGATAAAAAGTTATAAGTGTTTGAATAGAGATAGGTTTAGAAATCAGATTTTCGCACGCTTTTTAAAGCAATCGGTGGGATCCATCCTTTCTCCCGTGCACGGCTGGCTGCTTTGGTCGGCTGAGTGGGCCGGGTGGCCCATTTCATTTTTTTTCTTTTTCTTTTTTCCTTTTTTATTTTGGTATTTTGTTTATATCTTTTGCATACGAACTCCAAATAACATGATTTTTGTTTCAAATTTTTCTAAAATTCAGTAGATCATTATAGGATCATATTTATAACATTTTCACTAGTTTTAAGATGGTGGCTTCACAAATTTCTATATATTCCTTTTCTTATTTCTTTAATAACTTTTGAAATATAGGTCCAAATGAGTTCAAACCAGTTTGTAAAATTTTCATAAATTCAAAATATCTTTATAGGACTAATAGGGCACATAATCCTGTCCATTCAAAATTCAAAAATGTATTTTTCAAATAAAACCTTAATAGGTAAAAATAGAGATTTTGAAATAGGGTTTTGACACAAAGGGTTTTAAGATGAAATTTTTGCATGATGCTTTATGCAATGCATAGATGCATAACATATGTCAATCACCAAAACACAAATCATTTTATACCCTTTTGCCAAATAGGGCTACTTAGGCGTTATCAAAAGGATATGTGGTTTTATGCAATTGGCCTTATATGGCTACTATGCAGTATTTCTAAATAGTTTATTATGGTTTATTTTTAGTCACTCAATCAAGACACGCAATGCCACAAATCCCAAAACAACAAGTTCATTCATATAACATAAAGGAACATAGTTTTTAACATCCAATAAAATGGAGATGTCATGTTATCTTCTCTCTTTTCAGGCAAGTGGTGAAAAGCATCTAGAATGGTTTCATAAATCGAAGTAGAGACTTTAAGGGTCAAATAGGGAAATTAGAATATCACTCCACCATAATTGGGAAAGTCATTTTATTCCCTCTCTTTAATCATCTAAGCATGGTTGGATATTAAAGAATCAAATGGTTGAAAAGAAAATGAAAACAAGTTGGATAGTCATGTTAATCCAATCTCATACAAGTTTCTGAATTCAAGGAAGGAAAATCATAACAGAAAGTTTCTTTTCTTTGAGAAATTTCAACAAAGTCAAACAATTCAACCAAGTTATTTTATTAACTTTACATTCCAAAATTAGGAGAATTTTGGGATGTGACAAAATGACTGCCATTTTAATAGAAAGAAAGGGGAACCATACCAAATTTACATCAATTCTCAGGCAATTTTAAAAACCGTGAATCTTCTTGAAACTCCTAATGCTTTCTTGTAGGTCAAGCCAAAGCAAAACGTGACTAAGCAGGACAATAGAAAGGATGGATGCAGGAACACCAGGCTAACGGAAGACGATTTTACAGGCACAACAATCTTCTCAGATGCATCTTGGAAAGAAGATAAAATGAGGAATTCAACAGGTTCCAAATATACAGGAATTGGTATTTTCATTCAAACGAAAGGTGACGAGGACAGACAAATTTAAAAATACAAGCATCTACTTCCTCAACCCTCTCAGTTCTGCAGGCAGAGGCTACATCAATGTTACTTGCAACCGAAATTACAGCAAAATTACAGATAAAAAATCCCACTTTGCTGACAGATAAGAAGCTTCTTGCAATGGCAGTTGCAGACGGGAGGCTGGAATCAGATTTTGTCCATCGAATACAAGGGAAGTTCTAGCCAGGATCTTGATTCTAGCAGGAACTTTACAGGCTAGGGCAGTCCATATAGCTAGGGACAAAAATTATGTTGCTCATAGGTGTGCGCATAAGGTACATAGCAACTCCATAGCTGCACCTACCTTAAGTTGCTCTTCGTCAGCTCATATTCCGTCTTCATGCCCTGTCATATCAATCTTCCAAAATTGTTCATGGCCGAGCTAAAGAAAACGGGCAACCTTTATTTCCGATTCGTATTACCAACCGGGACTAAAGAAAATGGGCAAAAAATAATTCTTGGGTTCTGACGCGGCAGGAAAACGGACCAAAATCCTGCCGCGGCAGGAGAACGACTATCCATCCCCCGGTGGTAGGAGATCGCCTTTTCTAGTTTCAACAGCATGCCAAAAATTTATAAAAAATTCCAAAAATAAAATCCTTTGAACTGTAGTAATATTTAGTGATTTAGTTGTCATGAAAATTAACAAACACGAATTTCGACATAATTTACAAAAATTTGTCATGAAAACTTCAAATGGCCATAACTTTTGCATACGATGTCAGAAAAAATATACGACCTATCAAAACATGCAGAAAAAAGTTCCTCTTTGATTTAAATAGCCTTAGGCCGTTTTGGATTTTTTAGATTTTTAAAATTCGAAAAGGAAAAAAGTTTAATTCAAAAATTAATTTTTTTGTAATTTTTTATGTCATATTTGGATTTCTCACTTTTTTTTGATAATAATGGATATATTATTTATCGAATTTCGATATGCAGATTTAAAGATATTATTTATGTCATATTAAACGAATAAATGACAAAAATAAATAAAATATTAATTTAATTAGTTTTTATTTTCCTTGGAATAAAATATTATTATTACTTATCTATTGTTGTTTACTTAAATAGTTGTTCGTAATTTCAAAAAATAAAGACGTGTGAGATATTGATATGAGTTAATAGGGTTGATATACTAGTTTTGACAATAAGACATAAGGGTTCTTCACGCGAGGTGGGAGAGATGGAATGGAGAAGTTAAACATGCTAGGGGTGGAGTAGTGCTAGGCTGAGTGACCGACCGGGAAGTTTGACCATAAGTGTAATTTGACCTAAGATTAAGTATAGTTAGTGTTAGAAATGAGAGATGTGAGAGATTAAGGAGTCAAACGATTTAAAAGTTCAAGAAAAATTTGAAAAAAAATTGGATTTTTTTTGAAAAAAAAGGACCCGTGAGCTCGACCCAACATCGTGAGGGCCTTTAGTCCCGGTTTGTGGCAGAATCGGGACTAAAGGGGGACCTTTAGTCCTGCTTTTGTAGTTTCGGTTGGGAAACCGGGACTAAAGGCCCTTACAAAACAGGACTAAAGGCCCGTTTTTTCACTAGTGTAAAATATACAAGTACAAGTATATTAAGAGGCAAAGTACACGAAAGTACAATTATATATAGTTCCAAAGTACATGGTAGTACAATTGTGCTCACAGACAAGGTACAACGCAAGTACAACTGTACTCGAAGTGGAAATACACGAAAATACAAATCTACTCAGAGTCGAAGTACGCTAAAGTATAAATGTACTAAGAGTTGAAGTATGTTCCACTGTAGTAAGAGTAAAAGTACACAAAGTACATGTATATGTAGATCCAAATTACATGAAAGCACAATTATGCTCATACGCAAAGTACAACGAAAGTATAATTGTACTTAAAGTCGAAATACATGAAAGTACAACTCTAGTTTGAGCCGAAGTACGCGAAAGTACAAATGTAGTAAGAGTCGAAGTACGCAGAACAATAACTGTAATAAAAGCAGAAGTAAATGAAAGTACAAGTTTATTTATAGCCGAAGCGCACAAAAGTACAACTGTACTCAGAACCAAGTACATGAAACTACTACAATACTAAGAGCCAAAGTACAGAGAAGTACAAGTGTATTCATGGTCAAAGTACGCGAAAGTACAAGTGTGTAGTAACCCAGGTACAAAATACACTAAGAACCTAAATTACAAAAAATACAGAACTCGAGTAGTCTAAAGTACAAATACAACGGTTTGGAAAGTATAAAAAAAGTTGTTCAAAACCTATCAACATAGGATCTAGTTTTGAAGTTCTCGGCACGAGGAGCTCAAAACTGAAAACAGTTTGTAATTTGGATAAGAGGTTCTCAAAATTTTTCTTTTTGAATCATAGGATTTGAAAAATAAAAGGGAAAATTTGTACTCTCGCCCTCCTGTATCACCCTCTCTCTCATCCTAATCCTAGTTACTTGTCATTTTGTCACTTGTCAAGCATGCATAGCCTCACTAGGAGGACCGCGCAAAGGAGAAGCCGCCACTGGCGCGATGACAACGTGCGGGACACACCTTTGAGAAGATCGGCCTTTTTTTAGGATTTCCAGCTGAGACCATCTATATTAATTAGGGGTGACGAACTTTTTGGAATTTACTAGTGGGTCTTAGCCCTTAGACGAAGTAAAATTCTAAAATTCTCAAGGCCCAAATACATGCATGCATGGCAAGTGGCGGGACTAAAGTTTAGTCCCACAATGATAGTTGAAGGGGAGTTATACCACCTTATATAGGAGGGTGTTGTACCACTCACCAAGGTGTGAGAAGAAGAGAATCCCTCGCATACTCCTCCTCCGACGTCGCCTCGCCCCGCGACGCGGGTTGCGGGAATCTCACCGAGGCGAGCTCATGTTTTGCATATCGTTTACAATTTGTGATTGGAGAAATTAATTGTGTATTAATTACAAGTCATGAACAGACGCATTAAGCAATCAGCCATTTCTAGATTTTTGGATCGTGGGATGTTGCCGACTCGGTCGTGGGATACTGCCCACGTCCTACTCGAACCGCAGTATATAAATAGGCAGACGCGAATCCTAGATTTCACCAAAAATTAGATTGCATCTGCCTACCTGCGCATCGCCGTTCCACCTCGGATGCATGCCCGGCTGTCCGGGAGAGTAGGCCTCAGGAACACCGTCTCTCTGATCCTGCAACGGGAGAGAGGCTATAAGGTTTTTGGGATCATCTTGGCGCGACTTATCAAGTTCTTATTCGTCCTCTACGTATGGCTTCCTCGGTTCCATCGCCATGTCGGACGACACTGCCAAGAAGCCCGTTGATGCCAATGGCGGAGCTCCTCCTGTTTTGCCATTGGTCATACGATCGATGAACTCATACGTGATTTTTATCTCCTGATATTTCCTATGTTGATTACTAGTAATGTAGTATGTGTAGATGTGCTAGGTTTTCATTTGCCTGTATGTTGCATGTCTAGTATGCGTATGCTAGTCAATATTGAAAATTGTACTCTCAAGTTTTATACTTGAATTGTATTAATACGAAAACTGCTAATTATTTCAACAATCAAAAAACCTTAATTTTAGGTTGTTTTCGTGTCGAGGCTTTGCCGCTTGTCTGAAACCGAACCCGTTTATGGGTCCGGACTTTAAGCGCTGGCAAACCAAGTATACCCTATGGTTGATGGCTATGGACACCTTCTGGATATCAGCTGGTAATTCTATATGAGATGAATGGTGTGTTGACTAAAGGTGCAAAGAAATACTTCATGACGTTGATTGATGATTCTACTAGATTTTTCTATGTATATCTTTTGAAAACTAAAGATGAGGCTCAACACCACATTAAAATATATAAGGAAGAAGTTGAAAATCAACTTGAGAGAAAAATTAAGAGAGTCTGGTTAGATCATGGTCGAGAGTATTTCTCTAATGAGTTTGATTTATTTTGTGCGGAACATGGCCTTGTTCATGATAGTACGCCTCCCCATTCTCCCCAATCTAACAGGATTTCGAAAAGGAAAAACCATACTCCAACATACTTGGTTAACGCCATGTTGGGTACCTCGTTTTTATCCAAGGCATGGTGGGGAGGCGATATTGATATCGTGTCATGTCCTAAATAAAGTGCCCATAAAAGACAACGAAACTGCTCCCTATGAATTATGGGATAAGAGGAAGCTAACACTCTCGTACCTATGCACTTGGGGTTGTTTGGCAAAGGTGAATTTTCCAATTCCCAAGAAGCGTAAACTTGGACCAAAGACCATAGACCGTGTCTTTCTTGGCTGTGCTCATCATAGCGTTGGATACAAATTTCTAGTGGTGAAATATGAGGTGCTTGACATGAAGGTCAGTACAAATATTGAGTCGAAGGATGCTACATTCTTTGAGGATATTTTTCCTATGAAAGATATGCCTAGTACATCTAGATAGGAATCTGCTAAAAATCCTGAACCTGCCATTCCCATAGAATATTATGAACGAAAACATGATGAAATCCCTAAGGAGGAAGATAATAAAGTTCCTGTAAGGAACAAGAGATAGAGGATTGCGAAGTCCGGTGATGACTTCATTGTCTATCTTGTGGATGATACTCCCAACTCTATTTCAGACACTTATTCATCTCCTGATGCAAACTACTGGAAACAGGATGTTCGTAGTGAGATGGATTCCATCATGGCTAACAAAACTTGGGAGATCACTAATCGTCCTTATGGGTGCAAACCTGTAGGATCTAAATGGATGTTCAAGAAGAAGCTTAGGCCTCATGGTACGATTGAAAATTACAAGGCTCGGTTTGTTGCCAAGGGTTATACCCAAAAGGAAGGTGAAGACTTCTTTGATACTTATTCACATGTGGCTAGATTAACTGTAATTCGAGTTCTACTATCATTTGCTCCCTCACATGGTGATACATCTCAAATTTATCTACTTTTCCAAGTACTTTAATCGATGGTTTGATCCGGAATCTTCCCATAGTTGGATAAAACTGCTAAATCTAACGCTGTTTTTAGCAAAAGTCTCCTTTCTGTCAGTTTTTACAGGAAATAAAATCAAGGAAAAATACCATGTTAGTTTTTCACCAAATAAAGAAGTCTGGGGCTTTGGAATCAAGCAAGTGGAGCCACGAGGCCCAAAAGAGACCAGGTGGTGCACCTAGTAAGGGTGGGCACGCCACCTAGGCCCTTTTGGCCGTGGAGCATCGCCTCGGCCCCTCCTTTAGCGTACCCTCATATATACCTGAAAAACCTAGGTATACAAAAGAACGGAGCGTTTCACGAAATAGAGCACCACCAGAGCCATGATCTTTGTTTTGGGGGTCAGATTGGTCCTGCTCTCCACCCCGGAGAGTGGGATTTCGAGGCTTCTCCACCACCATCATCATCAACATCATCACCAACGACCATGAGTTCATCCCCCATCATCATGTGTGAGTAATTCCCTGTGGGCATGTGCGGTGGATGGGGATTGGATGAGATCCATCATGTAATCATCCATATGTATCGATATTTGAGGTGTTTAACTTGTAGACATTCTTGTATGAGTGTTGGTACACTTTTGCTATTTTTAATGCTTGTTGCTAGGGCCCGAGTGACATGATTTCAGTACTGAACTTTTATAGCCCAATAATATATTTGAGTTTGGTATGTATTTGCAAAGTGTATTACCTATTATTATGTTGACCCCGTGAACCCTAAGGTGACAGTTAGGAAAAACAATGGGAATATATGATAGTTTGAGGATATTATGTGTTCATGAAGTGTTAATGCTTTGTCCCAGTCTATTTGAAAAGGTAGACCTTAATTGCCCGTAGTACCAAGTTGGCCTAGTGAAATGGGCAGGCAGGACAAAAGATATTATGCAAACTTACATGCATGATTATGTTTGGAGCACACACCTACACACAACTGAATTAGAGATAAATTCCTTGTTAGTATGATACATTATATGATGGATATCATTCATGTAACACCCCACTATCACCTTATGCCTGCGTTTTAGCAACTAAAAGTTTCACAACATTACTTTCGGTGAAAACTGGAAATCTGCTGCTTTATTTACTACTTTGTTTCACTGCTTTGAATCGACTACCATAAATCACCACTTCCTTTGCAAGTTTATTGATATACATGTGTGATTGAGAGTGACACCTCAATTTCTAAAGTCTTATTGGTATTCTTGTATTTCCCTTGAGTCAAACTATAAATTTGGGTAATACTTCCCATAGAAGATTTCAGCGATCCCCTATACTTGTGGGCATCAAGACATTTTCTGACGCTGTGCCAGGGAGCCTAGCTTTATTGGTAAGACCATATGTTATCATTTACTTGCTATACTTACTTGTCTCTCATCATGGAAAGAGTAAGGATGCTGCTAAGAAGGATATTATGCCTTCTACTACAAGGAGAGGTACAGATTTGCCCTGTAGGCCAAACTTTTCACCTAATGCTGTTACTACTCCTGCTAGTAAAAAAGAAAACTACTATACTAGCAAGTTCACCTAATGCTGTTACTACTCCTACTAGTAAAACGAAAATTATTGAAAAAGATTTGTTGGATGATGGCCAAAATAAAGAGGGGATGCCTGATTTATCTAAGTCCTTATCCAATGATGATATGGAGTCTGAATATGATAAAGATGAGCATGTTAATGAAAAAGATAGTGCCACTAGTTCTAAAGAGACACCTAGTGAGGAGGATATTGCTTTCAATAAAGCTTTTATGAGTCTTGATCTAGATGACTTGGATAAATTTGAAGAAACCCTGAGTACCTTTTCTCTAGGAAAACTATTTCCTGTTGCTAGTAAATGCAAAGAACCTGCAAGATAAGGACTATGATTTTGAAGTTAACCCTGAAATAATACAAAGAGTTGAAGCATCTAAGTTCTATGGTGAAGAAGAAGAATTTCCCTACGAGCACTTAATGAATTTAGAAGATACTGCTTGCCTATTTGGAAAAACTGAGATACAACAACGGTATTATTTCTTAAAATTGTTTCCCTTCTCTTTAAGAGGAGATGCAAAAACTTGGTATAAATCATTAGCTCCTAAGTCCATCACTAGTAAGGAAGCATGCTTGTATTTGTTTTTTCCATAAGTATATTTATGATAGTAAAATACATGCTATGAGAGTTGAAATTAGTAACTTTACACAAAACAAAGAAGAAATTATTCCCCAAGCTTGGGGGAGATTTTATGCCACTGGAAGGAGATGTCCTGCACATGGTTTTAAGGATACTGAATTACTTGATGCATTTTATAATGGACTAACTGAAAGTTGTAGAACCTATCTAGATAGTGTTGAAGGAAATATTTTCAGGGACAGGACGATTGAGGAAGCTACGGAATTATTAAATACTATTACTTAGAATTATCATGATTGGCATATTGAAGAAGAAGAGAAAAGTGATAAGATTCGTAACAAGAGAGGTGCTCTCATATTATCTAATGAAGATATGAAGAAGCTCATAAATCTATGGAGGAAAGGGGTATTAAATCTTCTCATTTAAAGGAACCTTCTGATATGGGTTTTAAATTCCCTATTGATAAACCATGCTTCCCTATTCAAGTTCATGCTATATGTCCTTCTAAAATCAATGGAAAGGTATCACCTCCTGCTGAAATATCTTATGTTGATCATTCTAGCAACTTGTTCCTCATCAAGAAACATATGATCACAATATTGAAAGGTAAATAATAGAGAACTCTCATGAGATAAACGTTCTCCATAAAAGAGTAGGCTCTTGTGTTGACTCTCTTAAGATGACTGTTAAGCATTGCAAAATGATGAATAATCAAGTTGAACAAATGATTTCTCTTCAAAATAAGATGTATGAAAAGCTTCTTAATGAGAAGAAGCAAATATGTGGAGTTAATACAAGAGGATGCTCTAGCACTCAGGATCCTGATTATCCTGATGGACATCCAAAAAACAAAATAGAAAGAGGCTCTTAAGAAGAAGTCAATTGCAGGAAAATCTCCCAATGAAAATGAAACTAATGGGAATTTTGAAGATCAAGAAAATGATGTATCTCTCTCTGATACTAAAACTGAGGATAATAATAATGAAGAAGATGATGTGGAAATGTCCCAACCAAATGAAGAATCACAAGAGGAGAATAATGAAGAATCTGAGCCTATTGTAAGTAAGGACCCTCAATCATCAAGGGATAAAAATAAGAAGAAGAAGCCTCCACCACAACCAAAAGGTAAAGAAATGGATCCATGGGTGCAAAGACCTATACCCTATCGCTAAGAGGTAATGAAAACTTTGGATGATGCAAGGTTTGAAAAGTTTATTGAATTGATAAAAAGTTTATAATTGCAAATTCCCTTAGTAGATGCTATTAAGGTACCTCCATATTCCAAATATATGAAAGATATTGTCACTAACAAAAGAAAGATACCAAATGAAGCTATTACTGCCATGCTTGTTGTAACACCCTCGAATCGACCCTATGCATGTTTTAGCAATTCCTGCCAAACCCGCATAGAAATGATTCAAAGATGCCCACTAGGCACTTGCGTGCGGGTGGAAAACGAAGTAATAACATTGCACAACGGTTCACGAGGGAACCCACAGAAACATATATATACAACAACAACTCGATGAGTCAAGAATACAGATATACAGTACAAAGATCCAAATCACCTGAAAAACGATACAACATCCAAGTACGGATAAGATGCAAATGGGGCTAAGAGCCCTAAATAATAACCAATGGCATCCATAACCCTGCCTAGGCCAAGCCGGAAGGATAACCCTTCTAACGACGTCAAACTTATACCTGTTAAACACAAAAGGGGTGCCGACAAAGGGCAAAGGAAAAAGAGAGCGGTCAGTACTAAGGCCAGTACACAACGAGTCTAGAATTCGGTGGCTCTCGCCTACATAGCTATAGTGGACTAAAGCGGCAGCGAAGCATGCACTAAACAACCTATAGAGACTCTATACAACTTTCAGCTATTAGAGAGAGATAAGAAAGACCTAGGAACCAACCTGATACTAACACAAAACATACCCATCCTGGTATTTCCCCTCGAGACCAAATGAGGAAGTCCTTCTGAGGAAACTCACATGGTTGGTAGTTTTATTCATTATTTCCATGGTGGTTATCCAACTTGCTAGTCATATCAGATACAAGTCAAATTTATAACAGTAAACTTTAGTTATAGTTGTCTATGATCGAGAAACTGTGCTCCAAGCCGTCCATAATCACGGACACGGCTTTTCAAAAAGATTTAACCCTGCAGGGGTGCACCAAAGTTTCCACGTGCACTTCAACCCTTTTTGCTAGATCAATTAACATACACCCATTGGTATGTCGGTGGGGCCTCGGACACAATGCTTTCCCAGACCCAAAGCAAGTACATGGGAGCCACTCGAAAGAGCTACCTGTACGAGGTATAGCTAATCCTCCTTGTACGGACCCTGAGGTTGCATGGACTTGTCACGTGCGTAGAGGCCAGAGACAATATATTCCTGTGACAGAGTACCGAACCTACGCAACAGTAATAAATGCTCAACGAGCAACAGGTAATAAACATGGCATAAGTACAGTAGGTAACGTATAAAGGCTGAACTAGTTTGTGGCCCCCAGTACAGTACTTTGAAATCAGGTAATAAGCCGATAGGGGTGCGTAGACACCCCAGATGTGGTTAGCGCTCTCAGTCTCGGAATAGGTGTTAAAAACTCGAGTCCTAGGTGGACACAAGTGGGCGGGTAAAAACCAAATTACGTCTATTACCCACCGGTGCCTCTGCATTATATCTATTTTTAGCATTTTAATTGATAAGCATAATGAAAACCATGATCATCTCCACCATTAAGCATCTGCCAACCTCCCAACAACGATGGAACATCGACGACGTGAAGCAACACCTGAGCAAGCAACTACGACTCGCAAGGCCAGCTATCTACCAACACAACAGGTAATAGGACGTGGCCAAGGCAATATAGGTTGCAAGGATATAAGTGGTACAGAAACTAAAGCATCGCAACACAGGTAGCAGTAATCAACAGGAGGAAGTAAAGACTATAAATAGGGGTCTCGGAAAGGGGATCATATTAGGGTTCGGCAAACTTGGGTTCCAAAGGTTTGACATGGTTTGGGTTTGGTGGTATCGGTCTTGGGGGTTTGCTCTTTGGTCTCCAGGAAGGAGGACTCAGTGTTCTGTGAAGAAGAGCTTCGGGTCATTGGCTCCGGTAGAAGTCCTTTTCGCTCCATGTCGGAGGCTTAGCGGGTTCTGACTTGAAGGATTTGGTTTGGCTTAGACGGTTCATCGGATTCGCCCGGGTCGATGTCGATGATAGCCTAGGTAGTCGAAGCCAAATGAAATTATACCATCTACACGCCCACACACAAACACTGCACTTCCAGAACACATCCCCACTTCACTGTATGCATCATGAGGAGCAACTTTCATCAAACAACAAAAGAGGAGGTCGTCATAATCTCTGCAACAAGTGCAGCAACGACACGATAAAGGACATGGTGGAGGCGCCGGAGGTCATGGCCACAGGGCGACAGAGCTTGGCGATGGCGAGGAAGACCGGAGGCGGCGGCTAGGGCTGGAGGACGTCTGGATAGGAACGTGGTTGGCGGAGGCACAAAGGGCGGCCAGATGCAGCGGAACTCCAGGGGCGCGGCCGTGGAAGAGGGAGGCCAGAGGCGAGGCACCAGAGGCGGGATGGCGCCAGGAGGGGGCGAGACCGGTGATGCAGGGATGAAGGGGTCAAGACGACAGCTCCTGGGGCACGAGGAAGCTCCGGTTGACAGCGGTGGCGAGGTCCACAGAAGCCGCAGCGGCGTGCAGGAGCTCCGACGACGTGAGGGGTGGAGCGTACGGGGCACGCGGGGAGGAGAGAGACGGTTTCTGTGGGGTGGGGGTGGGGCTAGGCCGAGCGGTGAGTGCGGGTGGGGTCTAAAAATACTTTTGTAAATAGTTCCGGATTGACCTGGTTTTGTATTTAAAATAAAGAGAAAGTTATTTGGAAAACAAAGAGTTTTTTATAAAATAGTTTTGAATGCAGTCATGTATGAATGCAATGTGGCACGATGACATGAGCATGCCGTCATGATGATGCACGAAACAGAAACACAACGATGTTCTAGTAGTGGTTTTTGTAGGGGTTCCGCGCATAAAAACAATAAATTTTACTCTACGCCCCTGAACCCCTGAAGCTGCCAGGACCTATCTATTAGTAATACAGTAACGGGAGGGGCTTTTCGCGAACTTACCCTCGAAGACCGAAAAGCCTTGTCAACGCTTAGGAGAGCGTGGTTGATGTAGACGAGCCGAAGCCGACCTCAAGGTCGTGATGAAGTCCTTGCGCTCCTTCTGGCTCCAACAACTTGAGTGCCTCAAGTGTGACACCTCGTGGGAGTTACACACATCCGGTGCCTGACGATGACTCCCGCTTCCCTGATCCAGCAGCAGTTGCGGAAGTAGAGCTCCCGGATCCAAATCCCGCAGCACGAAGGCGCTCTGCGGTGAAGATGTCTCTCGCTCGCGCAGTCCAGACTTGGGACCACAGTCACGAGAGAGAGAGAGGGGGAAGAGAAAATATCAATTAGAGGTCCTCCCAAAAGTGGGGAGACCTTTATTGATTATTGGGTATATTTTCTAGGCCAAATACCCCACCTTATATAGGGGGAGGGGAGGTACTACCTCCCCTCAAGTCCCAGGGTGGGACTAAAGGAGAGGAGGGAGGAGGAGGTGGCCGCCAGCCACTAGTGGGCCCCGTGCGGGGGGGGGGGGGGGGAAGCTTGGCCCAGCCAGCCCCTTGCCCCTTCTCACTCTCTCCTTTTCCTAATGGGCCCTCTCCCTCCGGAAATTGGCCCATTAAGCCTTTTGACCTTTTAATTTATTTTCTCTTTATTAAATAATTATGAATAAATGATTAAATCAATATTTAACACTCATTCACACATTATCTAATCTCTGTGGCCATGGAACACCTTCCACCTCCACTCCGGACATCCTCCGGACTTACCGAAACCCTTCTGGTTTTCTCCCTTCTTTTCTTTGGTGATTCTACCGATCCTATAAACACTCTCTAAGCATCATCAAGCCCTTAAGCGTGATACCCTACGGTTCAGGAATACTCCAGACATGGTCGGGACACTCCCGCACCAATGATCAACAGAGGGACCTGGATGGCCATGTGACCCCTGTGCGCTCCACGAAGATCTTTCGTCGTTTGAACCGGGACAGTCGTGTCTTATTCCCTTTGTCATTCGATACTTGCATTGCCCGAGATCTGATCATTGACATCACCATGTTAGGTTCAATCTCATTACTGAACAATGCTACTTAACTCGTCCTGACAAGTGATATCCCCGTGATCCAAATCACATGCTGCGCAACTATTGGATATAACTTCTCCGAGTGGGCCCTTGAGTATCTTCCCGTCACATGGACGGACAAATCCCGCTCTCGACATATATTGCCTCTACGGTTTCCTCCGAATACCTGAACACACCTTTATAACCACCATTTACCAGATGGCGTTTGATGATATCTAAGCACCCTCGGGAGACAATGATTGATATAGCCTCACGGTCTAAGGAATAGTCTACGAGGATCCATTTCTAATCATCGTAACTTGAACTTCGTGACATGATCGGGTCACGATGTTTAGGTTGGATATTGGTTCATCATCTCATTCTCCGAATGAGATGACCTCATTTCCAACTGGCATAAATGCCACATGATCAGGAAACATGATCATCTGTTGACCAAGGAACCAGTGACTAGAGTTTCACTGGGAACCCCTGGTTGTTTGTATATCACACGTGTATTGATGTTTCCACTCAATACAGTTATAGCATGATATAAAACTTAATCATAAACTATATGAAATATGATAATAGTCCTTACTACTATTTGTCTCTAGGGCATATTTCCAACAGTCTCCCACTTGCACTAGAGTACAAATACGCTAGCTGCATTTGTTCTCAATCATTGGCACCATATATCCGGTATCCTGAACATGCTTGCTCATGGAAGAGGTTGAGTCTTGGGTCTATACTTTACAATCCCAAATCCTTTGCAACTTACTAATGTCACCTTGATTGACATTAATACTCTATCATCACATGATAGCATTTGTGTGTATGCATCGTCGCTATGGCAGCAAAACGAGGCTTGATTCCAGGAGCCTACAGTGACGTTAGATCAACCTCGAGGGCTTTCTCATGGGCACTGTACCCTGGGACACATCATTCTACGTTAAAAGTGGATTAGCCCCGCCATAACATTATACAACACTTTAGATGGTACCCTTATTTATTATTATAAATGTATTCATCGAAACACTAGTGAACTCTGTGCAACTTTTGATGTTTTGTTCACCTCGCTTCCTATTTGACTTTAATTGGTATCTACAGAAGTTTCCAACATATTCTCTTATAACATAACCCTTTATGTTTTAAGATATGTTATCCTTTATGGATTTGGAAAATATGTCCATAATTCTCTACTAGACACTGCAGACAAACTTAGCTCAACGTTCCGTGATTCGAACTTAATCACTTTCAAACGTTCTTACTTTGGATCACATATTATGCTAAGTTATCATCATGGTTTACTAAGATAGAACCTATGTCTCAACATAGTGGATGACGATCATCCTTTTCTTTCTTTCAACCATTGATGTAATACTATTCCTAATTTGAGTTATTAAGGACCAGTTCCTTCATTAACTTCTATCCCGAAACACTTTTCAGAATCCCTTAAGGAATACTACATAGTATCATAATACACCTATTATCAACTTCTACATCTTATAAATCATCATTTATAAGTATTTGCACTTTCATCCTTAACTTACTTTAAGAATTACTCCTATAAGCTCCCACTCAAACAATGTTGCTAACATATTTGGGTATGAGTCAGTACTCTTACTCAAACTATGTTCCTACATATTTGAATTTGAGTCTTATATTGATCCCACTTAAAAATATGTCAATCACATATTGTTTCAGGAAGACTTTCATAGCTCCCACTCAATTTTTTTGCAAATTGCATATCTCCTTTACTATTTTGAATAACTTCAAAATCCTTTGATCAAATATCAAACTTGGAGATTTACTATGAGATACTAGTACTTTACTAGTTTTAAATCCATTAGACATTTTAGCACACATGAATCAAATTCATTTTGAATTCATCCTATTCTTGATAAATTGTGCTTTTGTCATTTACCCCTTTTCCTACTATGGCTTTGTAGTCATATGGGAAAATTCCAAGCAACTCCTTTACTTGTGAGATTCAGCAACGAATTGCTTTCTAATCTCAAGGAAATTTTGTTATTAGGATTTCTCATAATTTAGTTTACCATTATTTCCTTTGTAGTCTGTAGGTATGTCATATTCCAAAAATCATGACAAGTGATTCACAAATGTCTCCATACAAGATATGCATTTAGATTTTGAATCCTACTTCATATAGTGAATAACAATAGTGGAGGGAAAAACACAATGATCAAAATCATTGATTCTTTCCTTCTGTGAAGAGAATCGTTCAGGAATGTTGTCCGTTGCGCTTCTCAACACTCTGATGCAGGGTTTTGAATCCTCATCGTGTTTTACACTAATTTCCATTTGCTCCATAATTGAGAAACATCACTAGAAGTGAGCTTTCTCAAGGATGCACCAAAATTCAAGCAATACAAGTTTTTCTTTCCTTTTGGTTTAGCTATGGATTTCTTATTCAAAGTTTCCAATGAATACTCTACAAGGACTTATTCGCTATTGTTTTGGTTATATCGAATAACCCCAAAACTTTCACGAATTCAAATGGTTCACTAATTCTAATTGAGTGCTAACTATTTCTAACTAATGGTATCTACATATACTCTACAACGATTTGTTTGGTGCCTTCTATTCAACCCCTTTGATATCTTATATCATATTGTGATTCTTTGTATTTTGACATTTCAAAACACTTTGCATTCCACAGTTACTTTTATGCCGTTCTTATAAAATCGAACTTCATTACTATTGATCAAATCATAGCAATTGGATTCTCTTTTATATTTATACCCTTTGTTGATGAAACATTTTGATCAAATCAAATAGTTTCATATTCATGTTTCCTTTGGTAAACTACTTTACACATTTAAACAATCATTTAATGATAATTACCATTTTCGTTAAAACACAATACATCGAATATGTATTTATTTTTAACAATTCATCAAACACTTTGTATTCAAGTAATACACGGTGTTCAAGTTATTTTGCCGAACTTAGGCATGATTTATATGTGAGAAGAAATCGAATGAATTTCACATATCATCATATAACTTTGAATTTAAACAATGGTTTCATTCATTAATGAAATATCATTAAGTTGGGTATTTTAAACAAGGCATTTTAATGTTTTACAAATGTTCATACATTATCAATTAGTTTCAAACAATAAGGATAATTCACATATAATCAAACAAGATATGAACACGAATAGAAATCATTCATAAAAGCAGAACAACTGTTTATTACAAACTTATATGAATAACCGTCTCACGAAGTGTGAGACACACTAAATAAGTTCACCATCTCTTGATTACAAAAAATCATCCTAAACACAAACTAAATGATAAATGTCAAGGGAGTGTGTCGTCGGCCATCATCATCATGCTCGCCATCAACACGCAACGTCACCTCCTCTCCAACAAGCACCTCTATGCAGAAGGACCTGTTTTCAGTAAAATAGAACAAGTATCAGATATACTTAACACTGCAATATGTTTGCAAGATTATAACATTTATAAAACTGTATATCAAATATATACCTTTGTCGTTGACGACTCTAGCAACGTTGGGTTCATCTATCACATTTCTGAAATGTGATATGAACTCAAGGAAATCCAGTGTTTCCGTGTCACCTCTCATAACACAGATCTTGACTTGTGCTTGGAAACTTGGAGAAAGCGATCGTAGCACAACTCCCATCGCAAATGAGCTTGAGTACCAGTTGTCAGGTAGTATGGCAGACTCATATACACATCATAGAGGCGCAATAAGTGCTCATCTATTGAGGTGCCCTCCTCCATCTTTATGGAGAGGAAGTCCCCCATCAGCTCATACTCCCACATGCGCACTTGTTCCACGAAATGTGCTCTCAGATGTGCCATGACCATTTGGGGCTTGAGACTCCCTACCATTGGCCACAACCCATCCTCCATTCTGAGGCGCATGGTCACTGATATAAATGTGGCCATCACACGACGCCAACAACGTAGATCCCGCTGCTCCTGGGTCTCATGAGAATAGGGTGGCTCCAAATACATCTCGCATGTCATGTAGTCAGCTACATCGTTCTCCCCAAGGAGATCAAATAGGCGTACAACCCATGCAAAAAAGTTGGATCCATCTAACTTGAGATTTTCTCCTTTTAACCAATCATCGATAGGAAAAGTAATCTCGGCAGAAACCATTTTCTACATTTATAATTGCAAAAGGAATTTAGACTAAGTTTATAATTAAATGAGTTAATAATAACTCCACTCAGAAACACCTATCCCCAAAGAGGGTTCCTAGTGATAACACGACCCCTATCAGCCACATCTCCCCCGATCATCACGACCATCAATGTGGGTTCAAGGGTGGACGCTAAACGTCGGTTACATCGTTCATGCGACTCGTGCTCGATCTTTCGACCATCCGCGTTCCGAGGCCACGCTTGTCTAGCGTGCTAGGCTCGCCAACTCAACCTTAGTGTATTTGCTGTGCAACATGGCTTGCACCCACTGTATGCGAACGTAGATATGTCTGACACCCTATCATCACGGCCTGCCTCAAACCGAAGAACTTTCTTGGTGGTGCACACTAAGGGGGAACACAATTGTTGGTTATTTTAACAGGGATCATCTTATTAGGCTACCGTCGAGTATCTAATACTAGCACACATAAGACATACAAACAATAACGTTGAATGTAAATGCTATGTGATATGGTCCTTCACGTCGTGATCTCCATCCGCCGGCACCGGGTTCCGGTGCCGTAGACACTAGGGTACCAGTGTCATTCCGGCGTGGTAGTTCATCACCTTCGTGACTATCTACTACTATGCAACAAAAGGTAATTACTTTACCTTTGCCACAACCATATCACAAAGCAACGCCCCCCTGCAAAACAAAGTTAGACGCCTCTACTTTATCTTTGCATGTTTTACGTGGCTGAATGGGCTTTCGTACAAGTACCGTACTTACCTACGAACTTTCAGCACAACGCTGATTAAGTAGTTGTCTCTACTACACCCCTTTCGGGGCCCTCCGTTGCAAATGGTATACCAACTAATGCGAGAGAGACAGACACCCCCCTAAGCAACTTTATACAGTACAAGCCGTATGTCAAGCGTGGACCAGTCTCGCGAATGAACGCGTAAAGTCGGTTGGGGGCCGATTCATCAAGCATTACTACGGTATACACAAGTACACGCGGGAGGGTAACAACTAAAAGATTAACACCCACACGCTACATCTCGTGTGTTCTATCCGTACTAGCATTACTACGCATAGATCTAGCTCTGATACCACTGTAGGGGTTCCGTGCGTAAAAACAATAAATTTTACTCTATGCCCCTGAACCCCTGAAGCTACCAGGACCTATCTATTAGTAATACAGTAACGGGAGGGGCTTTTCGCAAACTTACCCTCGAAGACCGAAAAGCCTTGTCAACGCTTAGGAGAGCGTGGTTGATATAGACGAGCCAAAGCCGACCTCAAGGTCGTGATGAAGTCCTTGCGCTCCTTCTGGCTCCAACGACTTGAGTGCGTCAAGTGTGACACCTCGTGGGAGTTACACACGTCCGGTGCCTAACGATGACTCCCGCTTCCCCGATCCAGCAGCAGTTGCGGAAGTAGAGCTCCCGGATCCGAATCCCGCAGCACGACAGCGCTCTGCGGTGAAGATGTCTCTCGCTCGCGCAGTCCAGACTTGGGACCACGGTCACGAGAGAGAGAGGGGGAAAGACAAAATATCAATTAGAGGTCCTCCCAAAAGTGGGGAGACCTTTATTGATTATTGGGTGTATTTTCTAGGCCAAATACCCCACCTTATATAGGGGGAGGGGAGGTACTACCTCCCCTCAAGTCCCGGGGTGGGACTAAAGGAGAGGAGGGGGGGGGAGGAGGTGGCCGCCGGCCACTAGTGCGCCTCGCGTGGGGGGCTTGGCCTAGCCGGCCAGCCCCTTGCCCTTTCTCCCTCTCTCCTTTCCCTAATGGGCCCTCTCCCTCCGGAAATTGGCCCATTAAGCCTTTTGACCTTTTAATTTATTTTCTCTTTATTAAATAATTATGAATAAATGATTAAATCAATATTTAACATTCATTCACACATTATCTAATCTCCATGGCCATGGAACACCTTCCACCTCCACTCCGAACATCCTCCGGACTTACCAAAACCCTTCCAATTTTCTCCCTTCTTTTCTTCAGTGATTCTACCGATCCTATAAACACTCTCTAAGCATCATCAAGCCCTTAAGCATGATACCCTTTGTCTCACTTCTTGAGGATTCATCCTTTAGACATTTATTGGCATGATGTCTATTGCACATTTTGTTCTTCAGGATTTGCATATTCTAGAGAAACACTACTTGAACTAGCGAAACCCTCATGGTGGTCAACTAGGGAACATTTTCTTCATGCTGCCCCTTTAGATACTATTGAAGGTTTATCCTTACCGTATATTCCTATGGTTAGCAACAAGTGCTTTTGTAAAGATGCAAGATCATACCATTCTAAGGGCTAGGCTTAACGCCGACTCTCTACTAAGGTTGAAAAGACACTTAAGATTCGCAAAGCCAACAATACAAGAGCGAATAATAAGAGTATTCGGTATGGGGACCAATCCATCCCGCACTCAAACTATTATTTTGCATGAGGATAGGAGAATCACGTTTTTCTATCACTCGGACAACCTCAGTTTTCTTGCAGATCGTTTCCATGGGCACAAACCAAGGTTTAGTGTGGACTCCCATGTATCCAATCACCAAGGCTACTATAACAAGGTAAATTATCGATACTTCAACACCTTTGGGTTGCGTAAATCTACTACAAAACATAAGTTGCAACACTTCATACTTCCATATCATTTTGCTGCATTAGACGAACTATTCACACTCTTTGGGCATCATCTTCCAAATATTTCCACTAACTAATTCTCCATATAATCAACACATCATTCTAATATTCAAGCTTTTAATATAGATAAGAATAGATTCTAGGGGAAAGAAACTACTAAGGAAGAACTCCAACCCATGCAAACAAGCTCATACACCAATAAGCATACAAACATTCAACCATAAGCAATCAACACACAAGCAACAATCATAATAAGCTACACTCAAGCCAAAATATTTTTGTTTATGTTCCAGAAGTTTTGTTTTAGTGGAATACCATCCACAAAATAGTTTTTATTTGATTAAAATTTGTTTGGGGTGAACCTACAATCATAAAAGCAATGGACAGAATCTGTCCTGAAACTACAGCAGTGTTCACGAATTTTTCTGGGCACTTTAACTCATCAGGAATTTTAGACAATTTTTGTTCAGGTGCTACAGGCTATTACGCTCCAGATCCTAAAATATGAGCGCAATCCGAGTTACCAGTAAGGAATTAAAAATCGCGCGGTACAACTCGTCAGGCACAAAACTGCAGCAGTAATACCACGAATTTTTAATCAAAACCTTCATTAATGCATTATAAAAACTATCAAAAATATTCTGAAACTTTAGGGTATCAAACAGTACAACCTAAACATAATAAACCAGCTAACACACAAGTTCTTGCATCGATTGATTGCTAGATCTAAACGGAATCCTACCAAAACTATATGGTAGGCATCATCTAATTGTTCTTGTATCTCGCACTTCTTCGCACAAGTGCTCATCTATAAGTTTTGAACAAGATGAGATTAGAAAATAAGGATCAAGAATTACAAGAATCTAATAAGTACAAAGTTTTGAGTTCATCCTACAAAGATTCGTCCTTCTATGTTTTAAAAGTGAAGGGTATGAGAATTGAAGTGACAAGAAGATACAAGAAAGAATTGTAAGATGAGAATAGATAGAATGAAAGAGGATTTATAATCATATGGTTTTCCTATTCCAATCCTAGGTCAAGATCCTACAGTCAACACACTGCTCTGATACCATTCTGTAACACCCTCGCCTGATAAGGCTGAGTCCCTGTGTATAGTGCCAATCCCTGGATCGGTTCACTGGCACACACAGTACAGATGAATACCAAAGAATATAACAGTGCATCATTATTACATTGAATGATCCAGAATCTGTAATTGTTACATAATGCATAGCTCAAAGGCTAGCTCAAATAACAAAGTAGCATACGGAAGCATAAACAGATAGTAGGCTCCATCTTCAATTGTGCCACAGGCGAACAACTGTTGAGTGGAGTATCGCGACCTATTCGATCACTCATAATCGGTGTAACCTGCAACATAAAACGTAGCAGCCCCGAAGGTTCAGCACTTGGAATGCACTGGCAAGTGGAACAATGAGAGAATCAACAAGGCTAATAACTATATGCATATCTGACTTGTGGGGTTCAGGCTTAGTTGCAGCAGCAAAATACTTTATCCTATCTTTTGTAAATCATCTGTAAAACATTTGATCTTCTTCACACAACCCAATTATGTTTCAACCACAAGTTTTAGCAATTACAAGTTAGAATGAATGAGAACATGTCATAGCACCCATAATTCAGCAACTCAAACGTCCATTACCGGGGACACGACTAAGCACTTAGTTTTACACCCTGCAGGGGTTGCACACTTTACCCATATGACTTGGTCGACCCGCTCGTACCATGACACGCATATTGAGTCATGATAGGGAGAAGCCCAAGAAGAGACAATTCGGAAAGTAGCTCCCCAAGCTCATCCACGCACCGTTCCAACCTATCACAATCACTACATCTCTGGATATGAAGAGCTCGGGTCGCCACGACCTACTAAGTCCATCCAGCCACCCATAACTTACCGGCATATGGTTGCACACGGAAGCTACCAAATCAAGACACTAATCATTTCTCAGAAACCTGGGTGGCCATCCACAAGTGAGCTACTCGGGTAAACCATAGACATGGGCCGAGCATTCACGAACCAAGCAATTACCAATCCACCCAGAGAGTTCATTAATTAAGTTGTTTTCAAACTTTCCAAACACGTTCTTTCAAAATAATCTTTGCCATGGTGTATCCCATCCTCGTCTACATAAGCACAACTAAGCACAACTACTTACGACGGCTCACCTAACGAGAAAGGCTACGCCATAATAGGATATATCATAGCAATAGATAAACTTGTAAAAAACAAAACAAGCTACAATGCATATAGAAAGTAGTTAGGACATTTATGAAGCTCCACTTGTCTTTAGTTGATGTAGTCGTTCAAACAATCCTCACAATTGCAATCATTGCACTCGTCGCACTCAAAAGACTTGCAATCACAATGCTCGCAATCATAGCTATAGCGATCATAGTAGTTACACTCCTCACGATCTATCGTTCAAAAGCAAAAGCACAACAACATATCATTCAAACATTGCAATCATGCAACAATACAATAAAACAGTGATGATCCAATGCATGCATGATGATTTAATATGTCATAATGGTTGTAATTAGTTATATAAACAATACTAGATCACATGATGCATGTAGAAGTGTTTTAATGCAATATAGTATTTGTTATCCAATTTCAATTGCCAATAAAGGGGTTTTAACATAACTATTGTAGCTTCTATACTACTTGCCTAATTAAATTTATATCTGAACTATAATGGATAGAGGGCTTTAATACGAACCAGTAGCAATTGGATTCACCCTAATCGGAGTTATAGATCTTTTTCTAGGATTTATTTAGTGTTTAATGGAGTTTAATAAATCTGAACAGATCATACTGACAACAAACAAAACTAAGTACAGATCTGAAAACTATGCAAGATTATGAACTCAGGGACCTATTACTCATATTTTTCGGATCTGTAGATTATTTACTATGAATTTAATGATTTAAAAGGCCAATAATACTAATTAATTATTCGCCAGTAATATATACAGTAAACTTGTAATTTTATTCCAGAATCATGTTCTATACAATTTTGTGAATCCAGGGGTATATCATTTGTATTTTTCTGAGTTGTATTTTATTTTCTGTGAATTAATTGCTCCAAAAAGTATATTAAACCATTTAAATAATCACGACAAATACTTACATTAAATGTCTGATACAATTATATATTAATACTCTACACAATTTTGTGATTCCAACGGTATATTATTTGTAATGTTTGGATAGTATGAATTTTTTATGGATTTTAGAAGTTAGATCTATAATGTGCAATTTTAAATTCGAACGGAATATTTCAGGGAATATTCCGCTGACTGGACAGGTTGACCATGCAGGCTGACTGGGACTAGACACTGACCTGACGACGACGTGGCGGTGACGAGGCAACTGATCGGGAGGATTGAATCTCGACCGTCGGGATGAGATCCGGTGGCTAGAAGAGAAGTTGGCTCAAAATAGACCCGATTTTGCCTCACAAAGGACTAGAAGTAGATCTGTGTTAGAGAGACAAATCCGTAGGTCAAATCGAAAAACTTTGAACATGAAAGTTGTGGAGGATGATTAGATCTACCTTTTCACCAAAGGAATTTGGATTTCAAGAAACGAGCTCGAGGAGATCTTGGAATTACGCCATCAGATCTGAAATATTGCGTTGTGAAATTCTCCGGCTGTGGTGGATGAAAAGAGGTGAGGTTTGTCGAAATTGAAATATTTCGACGAGATCTACAACTTTCGAGTTGAAGCCGAAGGCATCCGACAAAGTTTAGATGGGTTTAGAAGCGAAATACGATTTGGTAGGGTGTAGATTCGAGATTTCGGGAAGGAAAAGTGTTATAGCTGTGGCTCCGAGGGATTATTTAGGCTTTTAGGATGATGAGAAGATAGATCCTTAGGTAGAGGACAAGTAGAAATAAACGGAAGTCAATTCAGAGTTATAGATAAAAAGTTATAAGTGTTTGAATAGAGATAGGTTTTTCGCACGCTTTTTAAAGCAATCGGTGGGATCCATCCTTTCTCCCATGCACGGCTGGCTGCTTTGGTCGGCTGAGTGGGCCGGCCGGGTGGCCCATTTCGTTTTTTTTCTTTTTCTTTTTTCCTTTTTTATTTTGGTATTTTGTTTATATCTTTTGCATACGAACTCCAAATGACATGATTTTTGTTTCTAAATTTTTCTAAAATTCAGTAGATCATTATAGGATCATATTTATAACATTTTCACTAGTTTTAAGATGGTGGCTTCACAAATTTCTATATATTCCTTTTCTTATTTCTTTAATAACTTTTGAAATATAGGTCCAAATGAGTTCAAACCAGTTTGTAAAATTTTCATAAATTCAAAATATCTTTATAGGACTAATAGGGCACATAATCCTGTCCATTCAAAATTCAAAAATGTATTTTTCAAATAAAACCTTAATAGGTAAAAATAAAGATTTTGAAATAGGGTTTTGACACAAAGGGTTTTAAGATGAAATTTTTGCATGATGCTTTATGCAATGCATAGATGCATAACATATGTCAATCACCAAAACACAAATCATTTTATACCCTTTTGCCAAATAGGGCTACTTAGGCGTTATCAAAAGGATATGTGGTTTTATGCAATTGGCCTTATATGGCTACTATGCAATATTTCTAAATAGTTTATTATGGTTTATTTTTAGTCACTCAATCAAGACACGCAATGCCACAAATCCCAAAACAACAAGTTCATTCATATAACATAAAGGAACATAGTTTTTAACATCCAATAAAATGGAGATGTCATGTTATCTTCTCTCTTTTCAGGCAAGTGGTGAAAAGCATCTAGAATGGTTTCATAAATCGAAGTAGAGACTTTAAGGGTCAAATAGGGAAATTAGAATATCACTCCACCATAATTGGGAAAGTCATTTTATTCCCTCTCTTTAATCATCTAAGCATGGTTGGATATTAAAGAATCAAATGGTTGAAAAGAAAATGAAAACAAGTTGGATAGTCATGTTAATCCAATCTCATACAAGTTTCTGAATTCAAGGAAGGAAAATCATAACAGAAAGTTTCTTTTCTTTGAGAAATTTCAACAAAGTCAAACAATTCAACCAAGTTATTTTATTAACTTTACATTCCAAAATTAGGAGAATTTTGGGATGTGACAAAATGACTGCCATTTTAATAGAAAGAAAGGGGAACCATACCAAATTTACATCAATTCTCAGGCAATTTTAAAAACCGTGAATCTTCTTGAAACTCCTAATGCTTTCTTGTAGGTCAAGCCAAAGCAAATCGTGACTAAGCAGGACAATAGAAAGGATGGATGCAGGAACACCAGGCTAACGGAAGACGATTTTACAGGCACAACAATCTTCTCGGATGCATCTTGGAAAGAAGATAAAATGAGGAATTCAACAGGTTCCAAATATACAGGAATTGGTATTTTCATTCAAACGAAAGGTGACAAGGACAGACAAATTTAAAAATACAAGCATCTACTTCCTCAACCCTCTCAGTTCTGCAGGCAGAGGCTACATCAATGTTACTTGCAACCGAAATTACAGCAAAATTACAGATAAAAAATCCCACTTTGCTGACAGATAAGAAGCTTCTTGCAATGGCAGTTGCAGACGGGAGGCTGGAATCAGATTTTGTCCATCGGAATACAAGGGAAGTTCTAGCCAGGATCTTGATTCTAGCAGGAACTTTACAGGCTAGGGCAGTCCATATAGCTAGGGACAAAAATTATGTTGCTCATAGGTGTGCGCATAAGGTACATAGCAACTCCATAGCTGCACCTACCTTAAGTTGCTCTTCGTCAGCTCATATTCCGTCTTCATGCCCTGTCATATCAATCTTCCAAAATTGTTCATGGCCGAGCTATGTAATACAGGATGTACATTGCTATTCAGCTGATGAATGAAATTGGTGCCTCCGACGCCACAAGTTGTTCAAAAAAAAATTCCTTTGGACTTCATACCCTATGAATCAAAGGAGGCCTTACAGTTCAGAGCTGACCCCTTACCTGGTCGCGGCTTTCAACTCACAGTATATGTAGGAATAAAAAATGTTGACCCCCGGGGAATAATCCCTACGTCGTTAAGTAGATGAGACCTCTCCAGCAGGGGAATATACGCGCTTGGATAACACCCCTTTAATTCGGTCCCCATAGGGACTCGATCCTAGGTGGATTGGCTGCGCACTCGCAAGCCTTGTCACCAAGTCAGCGCTTTGGTTCTCAAGTATATGTAGGAATAAAGAAGTGTGCCTGCTGAGTATTCTATCCGCCCTCAAACCAGGACTTATGTGTACCAGGGATTTTGGTTGCTTATTCAGGTCATTGCTTGTTAGTGTTCAGTAGCATAAACGAGATATGAATGTGCTATTTTGGTGAGTATTCATGTGGTTCTACCTAGGCAAATGGGAATATGCTATTCAGTATTTTGTATTGCCGGTGTGTTTGTTTTAATGCCTGAGTAGGCGGAATTGATGGTATGGCAGTGATATACTTTGGGAGAAATCTGGGATAAGGAAGATGCCGGTTCTGAATCTAGTTAGGTCTGAAAAGAATTCTTGCTTGTCTCTGATGCGTAATTTTTAAGAATCCTTTATTGTGCCTGATGAGTAGTAATTTTAAAGGAATCTTACAAGAAACCGAGGGATGGAAGAAGATGTATGAAAAGGACTTGCAGACATATAGCAATTATCTAGGAGAGAATTCCTTATTTGGCCTCGGTTGAAATTTAGCTTCCCTTTTTGGCCCTGTAAGCTTTTTTCTTCCCTTCTTGACACAAAATCTTGAGATGGTTCCTTATTTGGCATGACCGTCAATTCTGTTAGCTCCTGCCGTTAAACAATTTTTTTCTGGACTTGTATACCCTGCCTGATCGATAGAAGGTTGACTAAAAAAAGAGAGAAAGAAAACCAATCGCACCCGTCCCCTCCCCTGTCCCGCACATGTCCACTCCCTCCCCTCTCTAAAAAAGGCAGCGAAGGCTTAGCCTAGAATAGGGAGCGATGTCGGTGGCGGCGGCTTAGCCTAGAATAGGAGCGACGTCGGCGGCGATACCCGTCCTCCCCCGTCACGACCGCGTCTTCCCTAGTCCCGACCTGGCCTCTCCCTCCTCTCTATGAAAAGCGGCAGCAAGAAACCGACGTCGGCGACAGTAGGGCATAACCGCCATGGGAGAGGCTGGTGGCGAGGCTGTGCAGGTCGGCCTAGATGCGGCGGCGGATGGCGACCCGGGCATGGGGTCGGGAGGTTCAGCGGCGGCGGAGCATCCGTCGACGAGCTTGGCGGGTGTGGCTGCGGCTACAGGCGGCTGGAAGTGCTTCGACCGCTAGAGGCGAGCATCGTGTCTGCATCTGCACCTGACGTTGTGAGAAGATTTTCATGGCTAGAAGAATATCTCCGGCGACCCTCCACCGTGGACTGCGGAAGTACATGAGCGACCACGCCTAATTACCCCATCCATAACCGCACCCACTTTAATTCCGCCCTTGCTGTGTGCAGTAGCTAGTAACGTCTTTACCTGCAACCAGGATTCGCCGTCGAAGGCCAAGTTCAAATGGAATCAAATGTTAGCTATCTAATCTAGTCCAGTATCCTTGACCAAATATATCACGGCACTCACAGCTACTATTCTGTTCACATATTGCATCAAGGGAAAAACATCATCTTACGTACCTACTTAACACTGTTAGTGCTCAAATTGTACTAGAGAGCCAAATAAAGCACCATCTCAAGATTTTGTGTCAAGGAGGGAAGAAAAAAGTTTACATGATCAAGAAAGGAAGTCAAGTAAGGAATTCTCTCATTAACTAGAGGCAATGTTGCACAGACGAGTTGTGACATGCTGCAGGTAGCCGGGTGTCGCCTGAGATGAGCTTAAGCCTAAATGCAATGAACTTTTATTTAGTCCATATTGTGTGGAAGTTCTCAGTTTGGGGTTTCATGGTCTAATATTGATCTGCACCATGCGATCCTAGAGTTTCATAGTTACTTTGAGAAATACAAGTCGTACAACATATTTCAGCCGTCAAGTTAAGTGCTGCCAGTAGCTAGTTGACTCTAGTCAATATAATGGCTTTGTATATGTATTTGTTGATTATGACGCAACTAAGAAGTTGAAGTTTCGTTGTGAGGAAATAAACTAGCTTTGCACTGGGCAGTTTACACCAGTTTTCACGGTTTCAATTTTTGCCCACCCTAGAATATATTACAAACTTTTTGGACTACTCATTTGTGCATTTTTGTTAGATGGTTTATCTGCGTTTATATGCCAAATATTAGAACTTGTAACCATTATATTTGTGAAGGTCTGACTTGCAAGCATCCGTCGAAGAATCTTGGTAGAATTTCAATCTCGTGCCTTTTTGATGTCTTACTCTTTTGCTTTCTTGCATGCAGTCCGATGTTGTGGCAGGAAGACCATCACCAACATTAGGAGGCCAAAGGCTTAAAATCCCTCAAATAAATTATCCATGTCGATGAAACCCCAGAACATGCTTGTTAATAACCCTCGTAACCAGCAATAACCAGCAGTTGAAACTAACATTTGAGTATGAAACTGCTTTCTCCTTTCAAGTGCCCACCTAACAAAGAAGACTGTTCTATCCCTCTTGTTAGCACCCTTGCTATGCGTGATATCGTCATATGCAACAGAAGTTTGTTGGAGTAAGTATTTAGTATGCCTTATATATATTTCAAGTTTTGGAAGAGCTCCTCTTATATCCAATGCTTCTCTTGGCCTGTTTGTGTATTGAAGTCAATCAAGTTAATTTTTTACGATCTTAACATTTTACTCCTGTAGATTCTCATTGATAGTTTGTATATTATAGACAAAGGCAAACCAGTACACATGGCCTAAGAGCTCTCCTACCCCATCTTCCATTATTTGAACGAAACCAGATCTTTACCTGATTCCAGGCCCATGATTAGCCATATGTTGTGCATCCTCTTAAAAAACGAAGCTGCACTTCTGTACATAGCTGAATATGTTTTTTCTTACGTCCTTCTCCATGGAACAATGCGTTCTTTTATTGGCGTAGTTGTAACACCGCAGCATTAGAGCTTAGAAATAAGCTGAACACAGGTGTGTGCATTGCATTCATGCATAAAAAATTCGAATAATTTTCGCGCTTTTAAATAAAACTTGTCAAAATGATTGAAACTTCTCTTAACTTGGTGAAACTGAAGTAGATCATCAAGTTAACTACGATAAGTTTTAATATGACCTTTGCTAAAACCTTATCTTTGGATAATATAATTTGATCTAAGGGTAGATCAAATGTAATAAAACTAAGTTATAACACACTACTTAATTAGGAGTACTTGATCTTATAGAGATCATTACATGGTATTCCATACCACAACTCAAGGATGAATACTTATTATTCTAAAGATGTTATCAAGGTATTATCTACCACAAACAGTAAATACCAAGTTAAGTATATCACTTATGTAAAGAAACTCTATAACTAAATCTTGATACACTTGTTTGCCATAGTTATTCCTACCATGGGTCTCATGGTAGTTTTTAAACATTAACTCTTATTACAAATAGAGTAGAAAGGGAAGTCAAGCCAAGACCATCTGTCACATACCCTTAGTGTCATGTTAATAGATGACAATCCTATTTAACCAAGTCCTAGTATCAATTGATCATCGATATTGGGTGATCAATTCCTGATCTAGAACTTATTAACTCATAGCCTTTGACCTATTGTGTTGACCTTCCAAATACCTTAAGTAGACTAATAAGAAGAAGGAACTAGTTATGGTAGAGTGTGCCATCATCAATGGAATGCGATCCTTAGTGGAGATCAAACCATCTGATGTTGGAGGAGTTAACTCACTCATGAGTTAACTAGAAGCAGTACCTAAACCCAAGAGTTAAGCTAGTAATTGTGGAGCCATGAAAAAGCTAGTAGTATTTGTGTATCAAATAATAATCTTGTTAAGCCAAGTGGGTATAAACTTCAAGTAAGTTTTCTTATCAATATAAGCCTTATAGAAAGACTAGACTAGTACAAGTTTACTACTTAGTGGATAATAAATCTTGATCAGACAATTAGAATCCTAAGCTTAGTTTGATCAAATGATGGTGGTCATTATTCTCAAGTCACTTGAGAATAGATGACTAGGTGTTGAAGAAAAGTTATGGGGTATACCAAATTAGGTAAAGCCTAGTAAGCTGAATCATCTAGCTTGATCATGAGAAGTCGAGCTAGATATAATGAAGTTTATGACATAAGTTGTAGGAGTAGTTGGAAGTATAATAGTTAACCAAGGTAATACAAGAACAAACTTGTATTGGGGAGAGTAGTACCATACCTATTCTACAAGATTGATATCCTTTGTTATTTACAGTGAGGATTGTAATCTTGTAAGCCTTGGGTACAGTTGCAAGATGGAATTAAAGGAATTAATGGAAGGAGTTAGAAGTAGCTACATTGATGGATTCATCAAGGGTAGTTTAGCAATGGAAGTTATATAGATACTAGGAGAAGAATGGAGAATGAGTATTGTTGAAGTGGCATGACCATGTCATCAAATGATGATGGATATGGTGGAGTCAGATGATTGACTTATTCAGGAAGAAGTGATCTTTGTGAATAAGATAAGAGAGTTATGTAGAGTATATTTAGGAAAGGAATTCCTTATCTTAAGTCAAGCTTGGTGAGGTATTAAGGTAAGGATTCTTTAGAAGCCTTAACCAAGATCATGTGCCATGAACAGAACCATGTCTACCTCTTTAACATCCTAGAATAAAGAGCGTAGTAAACCAATTCCTATTTTTAGGCAGCCAATGGATAGTATCTCTTAGTCAAATGAAATGTCTAAGAGATAAGTAGAATATCATATGAGTGTTTATGGATGAAAACCTTGTCTACTCTATTATCATAAACCCTAATAGAAACCTAGTTTTATAAACTATCAAGATCACCTTAGGAAGAAATCTTAATAGCTCATTCTGAGTGAGATATGATTCCTGGTCATAAAACATGAAGGGAGTATCTCTTAGTCCTTAACCATCATCCATATTCAAAATAGAATGTGAGTTTATTAAATTCCTCAAAGCTCATGCTAACTACTAGAATGTGAACACCTTCATTAATTATTGTTATTAATACATAAAGAATTAACAAAGATGGTTCTATGATAACTCTAAACACTACTATTCAAGTAGGATTTAATTAGGAAAATCTCCAAGTGTTGAGAACCATAAAGTTTAAATCACCATAATAACAATAAAGCTTATAATTAAGTAAGACTTAATAATCTATAAATAAGCTTAGAACATATTTTACAGAATTCCAAGTACCAAGCATATACAAAATGTTCAGTACATATTCACAAAGTATTACAAATGAAATTCAAACTTTAAATAGTTAGACAAATAGAAAACAGAATAAGAAATAAATAAATAAACGAAACAGAAGTATTTTGGCCAGTGGCCCAATCCTCCACGTGTCTATTTGACACTCGCGAGCAGCAGTCATCTCTCGCTCACTTCACTACGGCCCAATACCGGCCCAGGCCCGAATAACCCTTCGTCATTCCTTTTTCCTTTCTTCCTCCTCTCGCTAGAAGGACATCGCCGGACAAGCAGCTCGCTGGTGCTCTGCCCGCCGTTTGCGGTTGCCGGGATCCTCGCCCGCATTGAGATGAACGCTACCGACGCTGTCATCGTCTATTCAAACCCCTCAGCCGCACTGACGAACCCTAGGTTCCGGAAACTCGAAGGTTGATAAAAATGAGTATTAAATAACTTACTTAAGGGTATGCACAACTTAATTATCAGGTATAATCAACTTAAACTAAATTGACTTGAAACTCTACTAAAATGAAACGTAACATGGATATTGCAGCAAAATAAAACTTGATAAAAATTAGTAAACAACTTACTTGAGGGTACGAGAAACTTAATTACCAAGGATAATCAACTTAAAGTTAAGTGATTAGCAACTCTACTAAAAAGAGTTGAAGCGATTTTATCAGAAAGAAAGCAGCAAGATGCAGCTAGCGACGTTGGCCCTGAACCTGTCGCCTTAACACCACCCTATTGGAATCACTAGAAGTTTAAAGCATGTTACGTTCAAAACACTGAAGGTTCCTGGTATGTAACCAAATGGATAGGCTACAGATCAATGCTTATGAAGTGGGAAACTCGGCGCTAGGTTCTGGAAGCTCGAAGGTTGATAAAAATGAATATTAAATAACTTACTTAAGGGTATGCACAACTTAATTATCAGGTATAATCAACTTAAACTGAATTGACTTGAAACTCTACTAAAATGAAACATAACATAGATATTGCAGCAAAATAAAACTTGATAAAAATTAGTAGAGAACTTACTTGAGGGTATGAGAAACTTAACTACCAAAGATAATCAAGTTAATTTAAGTGACTAGCAACTCTACTAAAGAGAGTTGAAGCCATTTTATTAGAAAGAATGCAGCAAGATGCATCTAGCCCTTAGCGTCCCTGGTGTCATCAAAACGTTGGCCTTGAACCTGTCGCCTTGATACCACCCTATTGGAATCACTAGAAGTTTAAAGCATGTTATGTTCAAAACACTGAAGGTTCCTGGTATGTGACCAAATGAATAGGCTACGGATCAATGCTTATGAAATGGGAAACTCGGCGCTAGGTTCTGGAAGCTCGAAGGTTGATAAAAATGAGTATTAAATAACTTACTTAAGGGTATGCACAACTTAATTATCAGGTATAATCATCTTAAACTGAATTGACTTGAAACTCTACTAAAATGAAACATAACATGGATATTGCAGCAAAATAAAACTTGAAAAAAACTAGTAGACAACTTACTTGAGGGTAGGAGAAACTTAATTACCAAGGATAATCAACTTAAGTTAAGTGACTAGCAACTCTACTAAGAGAGTTGAAGCGATTTTATCAGAAAGAAAGCAGCAAGATGCAGCTAGCCCTTAGCGTTCCTGGTGTCATCAGAACCTTGGCCCTGAACCTGTCGCCTTGACACCACCCTATTGGAATAATCACTAGAAGTTTAAAGCATGTTACATTTAAAATACGGAAGGTTCATGATATGTAACCAAATGAATAGACTACAGATCAATGCTTATGAAGTGGGCAACTCGGCGCTAGGTTCTGGAAGCTCGAAGGTTGATAAAAATGAGTGTTAAATAACTTACTTAAGGGTATGCACAACTTAATTATCAGGTATAATCAACTTAAACTGAATTGACTTAAAACTCTACTAAAATAAAAAATATCATGGATATTACAGCAAAATAAAACTTGATAAAAATTAGTAGACAACTTACTTAAAGGTACGAGAAACTCAATTACCAAGGATTATCAACTTGGTGGTGCGAGGCGGGCAGGGGCTGCTCACTACCGTCGATATCCACAGCCTCGTAGGCCGCTCTCCGACTGGAAGAACCGCTGCCTCCGTGCAAAACAGACAGTCGGGGTGCCGCGTGAGCCGTTGAAGAACGCTGCTCCTCCATCGAGACGGCACTGAGCTCCATGTCCCTGTAGGCACCCCCCGCTCTTCAGGACCATTTTGGAGCACATATGTTCCAGACGAAAGAATTGCAAAGCGCAGGAATTGTTTCAATAGAAACCGGAAATTGTTTCGGGTGAAATTGCAGAAGATGGTTCTGCATGTGATATTGAAATATTGCAAGGGGCTATATGTGAATGTTTGTTAATTAAAGTAATTAACAAAATTCTGAATAAATTTAATAAAAAGAGTTTTATTAAATGAGAGAGCATTAAATTTGGAGAAATTTAATGCATTTAAAGTGGAGACTTTAAAAGGGAATGTGAAGAGGCATTTTAATGTGGAGGGGTTACCACCATATGAATGGGGGAGGTGAGGGGTCACCCCCCATGCGCCGGCCATGGAGAGAGGGGGCACCCCCTCCTCCTATAAAAGGCCACACATTCCCTCCTTCATCCTCACACCTCCTTGTGAAGGATCTCTCTCCCCCTCTAGAATTATTTCCCCATGGTCTCGGATTAGCGAGATACATGTTCCCGGTGGCATTTCGTCTGGAAGGAGTTGCTTCTTCCGCTGGATCGCTGGAGCGAGGAGGTGGAGGTTGTCCGGTGGCTTGAACGTGTGTGCGAGTGCGGATGCGCTGCTGAGTTGCGGCGCTCGGACTTCCTCACGATCTTGAGATCGGCAAGTGTACGACTACATCAACCACGAGTTCCTACTCGTTAACAAAGCTCATTGTCTACGAGGGTAAGTTCTCGTTGGATGTATGTCCACCCGTTGCTTTGTACCTAGTAGATAGATCTTGGCGTGTAGTTCACACCGTAGGAAATTTTTTGTTTTCTATGCTGCGGACCCAAAAGTGGTATCAGAGCCTAATCTATGCGTAGGTGCTTAGCATGGGTAGTACACATATGGTTGATATGTGGGCGATGATGATCATGTTATTGCATCTTCTATGTATTTTGGATATTGGTGGCATAGTGGGATGAAGCGGCTCGGACCAACCTTACATGTCATCGTACATGAGACCGGTTCCACGACTGACATACAACTTGTTTTGCATAAGTGGCTGGCAGGTGTCTGTCTCTCCTACTATAGTCAATATCTGATTTACAACGAGTTGCTAATAACTTAGTTATCCTCGTTGTGGTTCATGTTCGTAGGTGAGAACGGTTCTATCTCCGAAAGCCCTAAGCCATGTAAAACTTGCAATTGATAAATTAGAGGCGTCTAGTTTAAATCGTTGCTGGGCTAGTGTATTGATATGGTATTGTTGTAAGTAGATGTATGGTTGATACTCTTACAACACAGTCAACATGTAAGTTCCATAGACCTTGGCCTTACACACAAAGGAATGATAGAGATCATACCACGATGCAAGTGATAGAGATCAAATGCATGGACCATATCATCTCACTTTACACATTAGATGTTAGCATCTTATACTGCTAGTTTGGCGCATTGGTAGCATTATAAGATGATCCCTCATCTAGATATCAAGATAAATATGTGTTCTTCCTTGAGTATGCACCGTTCTATTGATCGTGTTTCGAGACATCACGTGATGATCGGGTGTACTCGAATCTACGCTTTCATAGGAACGGGTGTAAGACAGTTTTACACACGCGAATACTAAGGTTCTTACTTGGCGAGCCTAGCATGTACAGACATGGCCTCGGAACATGGACCGAAAGGTTAAGCATGAGTCATATGGTTGATATGATGCCCATATGGATGCTCACCTTTGAAGCTATATCAACTCACGTGATGATCGGACTTGGTGTAGTGGATTTGGTTCATGTAATCACCAAAAGGACACGAGGGATGTCGTTTTTGAGTGGGAGTTCATTAGTAATTTGGATTAGTTGAACTCAATCTATCATAAACTTAGTCTAAATAAACTTTACATATTCTGTTGTAGATGGCACCACCTGCTTTTAATTTCAATGTGTTCATGGAGAAAGAGAAACTTGCTGCGAATGGTAGCAACTTCACCAACTGGGCTACGAATTTGAGGATTCTCCTCACTACTGCACAAAAGCAATATGTGCTAGATGCGCCGCTAGGCCCCCCACCAGCTCCTGATGCCCCTGACGAGGAAAAGAATGTCTATGTGACTCGTCAGGAGGACCACAACTTAGTTCATTGCGGCATACTTTATGGGCTAGAGCCAGAACTTCGAAAGCGTTTCGAAAATGGCAATGCCTTTGATACCATGGGAGAATTGAAAATGATTTTCGATACCCATGCTGCCGTAGAGAGTTATAATGCTACAGAAAAGTTCTTTAGCTGCATGATGGAGGAAAACAGCTCCGTTAGTGAGCACGTACTCAAAATGTCTGGGTACACCGATAAGCTTGTGTCCTTGGGAATAACGATTCCCATTGACTTAGGCATACATCGTGTTCTCCAATCTCTGCCACCTAGCTACAAGAGCTTCGTGATGAACTATAATATGCAGGGCATGAAGAAGTCTCTTCCCGAGCTTTTGTCAATGCTTAAGACTGCAGAAGTGGAGATTAGGAAAGAACATCAAGTTTTGATGATCAATAGGACCACCGGTTTCAAGAAGGACAAGAAAGGCAAGCACAAGGGAAAGAAGGGTGGCAAGTCTGTTGCCACGCCTGAAAAGAAACCCCGGGCTGGCCCTAAGTCTGACACCGAGTGCTACTATTGCAAGGGGACTGGCCATTGGAAGCGCAACTTCCCCAAGTATTTGGCGGAAAAGAAGTCCAGCAAGGCAAACAAAGGTATATGTGATATACATGTTATTGATGTGTACTTGGCTAGTACTCGCAGTAGCACCTGGGTATTTGATACCGGATCGGTTGCTAATATATGTAACTCGGTTCAGGGGTTACGGAACAAGCGACAACTAGCAAGGGATGAGGTCAGGATGCGGGTCGGCAATGGATCAAGAGTTGATGTGATCGCCGTCGGGACGCTACCTCTCCATTTACCACCAGGATTAGTTATAAACCTAAATAATTGTTATTTGGTGCCTGCATTGAGCATGAACATTGTATCTAGATCGTGTTTGATGCAAAGTGGTCATTCCTTTAAATCTGAGAACAATGGTTGTTTGATTTATAAGAATGATATCTTTTATGGTCATGCACCTATGTTGAATGGTTTATTTCTGTTGGATCTCGATAGTAATATTACGCACATTCATAATGTTAATGCTAAAAAGATTAAACTTGATGATGATATGTCTACATATATGTGGCACTGCCGTCTAGGTCATATTGGCGTTAAACGCATGAAGAAACTCCATTCTGATGGACTTTTGGAATCACTTGATTTTGAATCATTTGATACATGTGAGCCATGCCTTATGGGAAAGATGACTAGAACGCCATTTTCCGGTTCAATGGAACGGGCAACAGATCTATTGGAAATCATACATACTGATGTGTGTGGACCAATGAGTATGTCGGCGCGAGGTGGATATCGTTATTTTGTTACTTTCACGGATGATTTGAGTAGATATGGGTATATCTATTTGATGAACACAAAGTCTGAAACTTTTGAAAAGTTCAAGGAATTTCAGAATGAAGTGGAAAATTATCGTAATAGAAAGATCAAATTTCTACGGTCTGACCATGGAGGAGAGTATCTAAGTTACGAGTTTAGCACACACATGAAAGAGTGTGGAATAGTTTCACAACTCACGCCTGCCGGAACACCACAACATAATGGTGTGTCGGAACATCGTAATCGTACCTTATTGGATATGGTTCGATCTATGATGTCTCTGACCGACTTACCTCTGTCATTTTGGGGTTGTGCACTGGAAACAGTTGCATTCACTTTAAATCGGGCACCATCTAAATCCGTTGAAACGACACCGTATGAATTATGGTTTGGAAACAAACCTAAGCTGTCATTTCTTAAGGTTTGGGGATGTGATGTTTATGTGAAGAAACTTCAACCGGATAAACTCGAACCCAAAGCGGAAAAATGCGTCTTCATAGGATACCCTAAGGAAACAATTGGGTATTCCTTCTATCACAGATCCGAGGGCAAGGTTTTTGTTGCCAAGAATGGATCCTTTCTTGAGAAGGAGTTTCTCGCGAAAGGTGTGAGTAGTCGGAAGGTAGAACTCGAAGAGGTTATTAAACCTTCTCTTCATGTAAGGGCGAGTGGCGCATCACCAGAAATTGTTTCGGAGTTGACTTCACCTGATGAAGAGAGAGCTAATGATAATGATCATGAAACTCCGAAAGAGGACACTACCAAACCTCGCAGGTCAAGAAGGACACGTGCAGCTCCTGAACAGTACGGCAATCCTGTTGTGAATTTCATGGTTGATGAAATGGATGACCCTGCGATGTATGAAGAAGCGATGATGAGCCCGGATTCCAACAAATGGCTAGAAGCCATGAAATCCGAGATGGAATCCATGTACGAGAACCAAGTTTGGAACTTGGTGGACTTACCTCACGACCGAAAGGCCGTGGAGAATAAATGGATTTTCAAAAGGAAAACTGATGCTGATGGTAATGTGACCATCTATAAGGCTCGACTTGCCGCAAAGGGGTTTCGACAGATTCAAGAAGTTGACTACGATGAGACATTCTCTCCCGTAGCGATGCTTAAGTCGGTTAGGATTATGTTAGCAATTGCTGCATATTTCGATTATGAAATATGGCAAATGGATGTCAAAACTGCATTCCTCAATGGTAAGATTGAAGAAGAGTTGTATATGATACAACCTAAGGGTTTTGTCGATCCTAAGGATACTAATAAGGTGTGAAAACTTCAGCGATCCATCTATGGACTGAAGCAAGCATCACGGAGTTGGAATCTCCGCTTTGATGAGGTGATCAAAGAGTTTGGATTTGTCCAAACTTATGGAGAGGCTTGTATTTACAAGAAAGTGAGTGGGAGCAATGTGGCATTTCTAATATTATATGTGGATGACATATTATTGATTGGAAATGATATAGATCTTTTAAACAGTGTTAAAAGTTATCTAAACAGCAAATTTTCGATGAAAGACCTTGGTGAAGCATCATATATATTAGGCATTAAAATCTATAGAGATAGATCAAGGCGCCTAATTGGGATATCGTAGAGTACATACCTTGATAAGATATTAAAGAAGTTTAATATGGACGAAAGTAAGAAGGGGTTCTTACCTATGTTGTAAGGCAAGACATTGAGTAAGACTCAAAGTCCGGCTACGGCGGAAGAAAGAGAGATGATGGATAAGATCCCCTATGCCTCGGCCATAGGCTCTATTATGTATGCCATGCTATGTACAAGACCGGATGTGGCACATGCTATTAGTTTGACTAGTAGGTACCAATCTAATCCAGGTTCGGAACACTGGATGGCGGTAAAGAACATCCTCAAGTACTTGAGAAGATATAAGAATATGTTTCTTATATACGGAGGTGAAGAAGAGCTAGTTGCTAAGTGTTATGTTGATGCTAGCTTTGACACCGATCCAGATGACTCTAAGTCTCAATACGGATATGTATTTCTCTTGAATGGAGCAGCTGTTAGTTGGAGGAGTTCCAAACAACCTGTGGTGTCTGGATCAACAACGGAGGCGGAATATGTTGCTGCTTCAGAAGCGGCGCAGGAGGCGGTTTGGATGAAAGAGTTCATCACGGAACTGGGTGTGGTTCCTAGTGCGTTGGACCCGATGGTGATCTATTGTGACAAAAATGGAGCCATAGCCAACGCAAAGGAACCAAGGTATCACAAGAATTCCAAACATATTAAGCGCCAGTTTCACTCCATCCGTGAGCATGTCAAGGATGGAGATATAAAGATTTGTAAAGTACACACGGACCTAAATGTAGCAGATCCGTTGACTAAAGTTCTCCCTAGGGCAAAACATGATCAACATCAGAACTCCATGGGTGTTAGATTTATCACTATGTGAACTAGATTATTGTCTCTAGTGCAAGTGGGAGACTGAAGGAAATATGCCCTGAGAGGCAATAATAAAGTTGTTATTATATATTCCTTATACATGATAGATGTTTATTTTACATGCTAGAAATGTATTGATTCGGAAACATCAATACATGTATTTTTAATAAACAAAAAGGGTTCCTAGTCATGCCTCTCTTATAGACTAGCTTGTTGATTAACAGGATGATCAAGGTTTCCTGATCATGGACATTGGATGTTGTTAATAACAAGGTCACACCATTGGTGGAATGATGTGATGAACATTCATCCGAAGTATAGCATTACGATCAATTCAGTATGTTTATATTGCTATAACATCATACGAAGTAATCTTTATCCTTAGACCATGAGATCATGTTAATTGCTAAACCGGAAGAGTATCTTGATAACATCAAACGTCACACCGTAACAGGGTGACTATAAAGATGGGTTTAGTACTACGAAGGTGTTATGTTGAGGCTCATGGATCAAGAGTGGAATTTGTCAATCCAGATGATGGATAGATATACTCTGGGCCCTCTCGGTGATATCACATTAGGATAGCTTGCAAGCAAGTGATGTGATCACTAGAATGTTATATCACGGGAACGAGAATAGAGTGCATGTCGGTAACGAGATCAAACTAGGTATGGAGATACCGATGATCGAATCTCGGACATGTAATATATCGAGAGACAAAGGGATTTAGTTACAAGCGTTAAAGGTTCTCACGATCACAGAAGTCATCGTTGAATGTGTAGGAGTCAATACGGATCTCCAGGTCCCACTACTGATTATTGATCGGAGAAGGGTCTCGATCATGTCTGCATTATTCGCGAACCGTAGGGTGGCACACTTAAGAGTTACCAGACACCATTTTGGAGCACATATGTTTCAGACAAAAGAATTGCAAAGCGCAGAAATTGTTTCAATAGAAACCGGAAATTGTTTCGGGTGAAATTGCAGAAGATGGTTCTGCATGTGATATTGAAATATTGCAAGGGGCTATATGTGAATGTTTGTTAACTAAAGTAATTAACAAAATTCTGAATAAATTTAATAAAAAGAGTTTTATTAAATGAGAGAGCATTAAATTTGGAGAAATTTAATGCATTTAAAGTGGAGACTTTAAAAGGGAATGTGAAGAGGCATTTTAATGTGGAGGGGTTACCACCACATGAATGGGGGAGGTGAGGGGTCACCCCCCCATGCGCCTGCCATGGAGAGAGGGGGCACCCCCCTCCTCCTATAAAAGGTCACCCATTCCCTCCTTCATCCTCACACCTCCTTGTAAAGGATCTCTCTCCCCCTCTAGAATTATTTCCCCATGGTCTCGGATTAGCGAGATACATGTTCCTGGTGGCATTTCGTCTGGAAGGAGTTGCTGCTTCCGCTGGATCGCTGGAGCGAGGAGGTGGAGGTTGTCCGGTGGCTTGAACGTGTGTGCGAGTGCGGATGCGCTGCTGAGTTGCGGCGCTCGGACTTCCTCACGATCTTGAGATCGGCAAGTGTACGACTACATCAACCCGAGTTCCTACTCGTTAACAAAGCTCGTTGTCTACGAGGGTAAGTTCTCGTTGGATGTATGTCCACCGTTGCTTTGTACCTAGTAGATAGATCTTGGCGTGTAGTTCACACCGTAGGAAATTTTTGTTTTCTATGCTGCGGACCCAACACAACTTACTTGAGGGTACGAGAAACTTAATTACCAACATCCATGCTAATGAGGGTAACCTCCTCTAACAGTGTTGGGGAAAGGGTTGAGAAATCTCCTTTGACGGAGCTTCTCGAAGATGTCGTTGGTGCGCACGCCCTACGGCATCTTCGGAAGCTCCGCCTCGGAAAAATTTCCCTGCAAGCCCGTGAAAGACTCCATCTCATCTAACAGTGTTGGGGAAAGGGTTGAGAAATCTCCCGTGGCAGAGCTTCTCAAATATGTCGTTGGTGCACACGCCCTACGGCATCTTCGGAAGCTTTGCCCCGAAAAAATTTCCCTGCAAGCCCGTGAAACACTCCATTACATAAAGTTTCGATACATCACATAAAGTTTCAATACATCACATAAAGTTTCTATCCATTACATAGATTTACATAGGGTTTAGGGATTAGGATATGAATCCTTCGTCGCGTATGTCGATCCCTTGCCTATGGTCGCTTCTTAGGCCGTAACCATGGAGCATCTTTTTTGCTTAACGGGATGCTTGGGTCAGTTTTCACGGTGAAGGGCAGAATTTCATCAAACTTATCATAATCTGCTGACATGTCTGTCTTGTCCTCGACTCCCGTGATGTTTCTTTTCCCTGAAAGAACTATGTGACGCCTGGGCTCATCGTCTGATGTATTCGTTTCCTTATTTTTTCTTTTTTTCGGTCTAGAGTACATGTCCTTCACATAAAAAACCTGAGCCACATCATTGGCTAGGACGAATGGTTCGTCTCTGTAACCAAGATTCTTGAGATCCACTACTGTCATTCCGTAGAGCTGGTATACCTTTACCCCTTCTCCATTCATGTTGACCCAACTGCACCAAAACAATGGGACCTTAAAAGTAGGTCCATAGTCAAGTTCCCATATCTCCTCTATGTAACCATAGTATGTGTCCTTTTTCCCATTCTCGCATGTTGCATCAAATCGGACACCACTGTTTTGGTTGGTGCTCTTTTTATCTTGGGCAATCGTGTAAAATGTATTCCCATTTATCTCGTACCCTTGGAAAGTCAATACAGTCGCAGATGGTATCGCGGCCAACAAGTAGAGCTGATCTCCAATAGTGTTGTCATTCATGAGATGTAATTGCAACCAAGTGCCGAAAGTCTCCATGTGATTTTTTTAATCCAGTAGTCATCCTTCCCCGGGAACTTGGAGCGTACAACATTCATGTGTTCCTCGATATAGGGAGCCACGAAGGTAGAACTTTGGAGAACTATGTAGTGTGCTTGATTCAAAGAATGTCCGTCCCTAAATATCATTGCTTTCTTTCCTAGCGTGCCTTTGCCACTTAGTCTCCCCTCATACCGTGATTCAGGAACACCAATCAGCTTAAGGTCAGGAAGAAAGTCTACACAGAACCCAATGACCTCCTCTGTTCCATAGCCCTTGGAGATGCTTCCTTCTGGCCTAGCACGGTTACGAACATATTTCTTTAAGACTCCCATGAACCTCTCGAAGGGGAACATATTGTGCAGAAATACAGGACCGACAATGTAAATCTCTTCGACTAGGTGAACTAAGAGATGCGTCATAATATTGAAGAAGGACGGGGGGAACACCAACTCAAAACTGACAAGACATTGGACCACATCCTTCTGTAGCCTTTCTAGACTTTCTCGATCGATTACCTTATGAGATATTGCATTGAGGAATGCACATAGCTTCACAATGACTAATCGAACATTTTCCGGTAGAAGCCCTCTCAATGCAACCGGAAGCAACTATGTCATAATCATGTGGCAATCATGAGACTTCAGGTTCTGAAATTTTTTCTCTGCCATATTTAATATTCCCTTTATATTTGACGAGAAGCCAGCCGGGACCTTGATACTGTAAAGGACTTCAAAAAAGATTTCCTTCTCTGCTTTGGTAAGAGCGTAGCTACTTAAGTATTTACGTCCTTTATTAGTATGCTTGTTGTGTGGGTCTTTGATACGTTGCTGGTCCTCCCGTGCTTCTGGTGTATCTTTTGTCTTCCCATACACGCCCAGGAAGCCTAGCAGGTTCACACAAAGATTCTTTGTCACGTGCATCACGTCGATTGAAGAACGGACCTCTAGGTCTTTCCAATACTCAAGCTCCGAAAATATAGATTTCTTTTTCCACATGACCGTGTGTCCGGTAATGGGGTCTTTCGGAATAGATTGACCGCCAGGACCCTTTCCAAAGATTACTTCTAGGTCCTTCACCATACCAAATACATCAACACCTTTAGGGAGCTTAGGCTTCTTCCGGTAATCTGCCTCACCGTTGAAATTCTTGCCTTCCTTTCTTACTTGATGATTGGTCGGAAGAAATTTACGACACCCCAGGTGCACAACCTTCTTACATTTATCCAAATATGTACCTTTAGTATTATCTAAACAGTGTGTGCATGCATTGTATCCCTTGTTTGACTGTCCTGAAATGTTACTAAGAGCAGGCCAATCATTGATGCTTACGAACAACAACGCTCGTAGGTCAAATGGCTCCTGTTTGTGCTCATCCCACACCTTTACACCTGGTTCTGCCCACAACTGCAAAAGTTCATCGACTAATCGTCTTAGGTACACATCAATGTCGTTGCCGGGTTGCTTCGGTCCTTGCATGAGCACTGGCATCATAATGAACTTCCGCTTCATGCACAACCAAGGAGGAAGGCTGTAGATACATAGAGTCACTGGCCAGGTGTTGTGACTACAGCTCTACTCCCCAAAAGGATTCGTGCCGTCTGTACTTAGACCAAACCATAAGTTCCTCGCGTCACCTGCAAAGTTCGAGTACTTTCTCTCGATGTTTCTCCACTGCAACCCATCGGCGGGGTGTCTCAGTTTCCCGTCTTTCTTACGCTCTTCTTTGTGCCATCGCAACAACCTGGCATGCTCTTTATTTTCTGAACAGACGTTTCAACCGTGGTATTATAGGAGCATACCACATAACCTTAGCAGGAACCCTCTTCCTAGAGGGCTCGTCATCGCCCTCAACATCACCAGGGTCATCTTGTCTGATCTTGTATCGACATGCATTGCATACCGGGCATTTATCCATATTCTCGTACTTCTCACCGCGGTACAGGATGTAGTCATTAATGCATGCATGTATCTTCTCCACATCTAATCCAGAGGGCAGATAGTCTTCTTTGCTTCCTACGTTGTCTCGGGCAGCTTGTTATCCTTTGGAAGCTTCGGCTTCATTATTTTTAGTAACTTCTCAAATCCCTTGTCAGATAAGCCAGTCTCTGCCTTCCATTTCAGCAGTTCAAGTGTGGTACCGAGCTTTGTGCTGCCATCTTCGCAATTTGGGTACAACAACTTTTTGTGATCCTTTTGCATGGCCTCCAACTTAAGCTTCTCCCTTTCTGTATCACATTGTTGCTTTGCATCAGAAATGACCCGACCAAGACCATCAGCGGGCTCATCCGATGCCCGTTGTTCTTCTTCATTGTCGCCTCCCTCTTCTTCATTGTCTTCCATTGCAGTATCACCGTATTCTTCAGGGGACATAGGATAGCTGTCATCATCATCCTCTTCTTCATTTTCTTCCAGCCTAACCCCTCTTTCTCCATGCATGGCCCAACAATAATATCCGGGCATGAAACCTCTCCGAAGCAGATGGCTTTGAAGGATTCTCGGGGCAGAGTGCTCCGCCACGTTCCGACAGTCGACGCAGGGACAAGGCATAAAATTATCCACTTTGTTTGCCTTAGCCAAATCGATAAATTTATGGAGGCCTACAATAAAATCGGAATGGCGTCGGTCGCCATACATCCATCGCATCCGTGCATCGATCTGCGTCATAATAATTAACCATTACAATAACATCGTGAATAGTAAAATGACCACCCTACATGGACAGATGCAATATTTTTTATCAGTTACAGATAAAGAAGATAAGGTTGCTAACCTCAGCCGAGGATACCGTGTTGTGCGAACTAAAGTGTGGCTTGGACATTTTGTCAAACACCTTGTGTGCAATCAAAGAAAGAAAAAGCTAGCACCCACATCTCACACACAATCCGGCAAAATTTGGTGGGCAAAGGGCTAGGCTTATATATAGCCAGGGGAGGGTTTTTGGTCCCGGTTATTGCCACGAACCGGGACCAAAGCCCCTCCCGCGCGACACGTGGCGGCCCAGCAGCTCGCACCCCACCCAGGTCATTGGTCCCGGTTAATGGCACGACCCGCGACCAATGACCTCGGTGGGGGGCGCGCTGCTGGGCCGCCACGTGTCGTGCGGGAGGGGCTTTGGTCCCGGTTCGTGGCAATAACCGGGACCAATGCCCCCGTCGCTTCGTCATCCCTGTGCATAAATATGAGGCCACAGCGCTCGCTTTCGCCATCGCCTCTGCCTCTCTGCAGTCCCTCTCCACCCCACCACTTTAGCAATCGCCTCTCCACCGCGTCGTCGTCTTGCCTCCCCTCCCTCTCCAATCTCCACCATGCCATAATGGAGGTGCCCACGCTCAACCACTACGAGGCGGTGCAGTTTGCGATCTACGGCATCCTCGCGCCGCCGCGCGCGACCGTGCCCTCCGGATTTTGCATCAGCGAGGGGGGTGTGCCGGTGGCTCCGCTCCTCAACCCCCGTGGATACGAGATGGAGTACGTCATCGTGGAGCAACGCCGCCAACTGCCCGCGTGCATGAGGGCGTTGCCCCGGTACGCGACGGCCAGGGAGTATTGGCCCCGGCTGTTCAAGAAGGAGCAGAAGGCCAAGCTTGGCAACTATTTCGTGGACGGGCGCCTGGTGCACCCGGATCGCCGCAACCAAGAAGGGCGGGAGATGTTCTGGTCCGTCCCTAGACAAACCATCTACACCGCCATCGACGCTGCTAGGCGTGCAGACGAGCTTTGTCTCCCGAACAATGCTGAAATCATGGATATTTCGTCCGACGACGACGAGGAAGCCGGCGGCTCGGAGGACAACGGCTCAGAGGACAGCGGCAACGGAAGTGTTGTCGACTAGGAATTTATAAAGTCGCATCTTTGTATGGAAAAATTTGTGGTCGAATAATAAAATGTCTCAATTTAGACCTTTGTCTCGATTAATTCGTGAAAGATTTGTTCAAAAATAGTGATCAATTCAATTTCTACCTCGAATTAATTTCTGCCTCGAATTAATTTCTGCCCCGAATTAATTTACATTAATTGTCCTGGACTGCTAACCGTCGCAGGGTTTTTGGTCCCAGTTGGTGGCATGAACCGGGACCAATGCCCCGCAGAGCGCCACGTGTGTGTCGTGGGGGCATTGGTCCCGGTTTGTGCCACCAACCGGGACCAATGCTTACAGATGAACCAGGACCAATGCCCTGGCGGCATGAACCGGGACCAGTGCCTGGCATTGGTCCCGATTATGGAAATGAACCGGGACCAATGGAATTTGGGCGCTGGACCAAAGGCCCTCTTTCTACTAGTGAAATGGCTAGAAGCCATGAAATCCGAGATGGAATCCATGTACGAGAACCAAGTTTGGACCTTGGTGGACTTACCTCACGATCGAAAGGCCGAGAATAAATGGATTTTCAAAACAAAAATTGATGCTAATGGTAATGTGACCATCTATAAGGCTCGACTTGTCGCAAAGGGGTTTCGACAAAATCAAGGAGTTGACTACGATGAGACATTCTCTCTCCGTAGCGATGCTTAAGTCGGTTAGGATTATGTTAGTAATTGCTGCATATTTCGATTATGAAATATGGCAGATGGATGTCAAAACTGCATTCCTCAATGGAAATATTGAAGAAGAGTTGTATATGATACAACCTAACGGTTTTGTCGATCCTAAGGATGCTAATAAGGTATGCAAACTTCAGCGATCCATCTATGGACTGAAGCAAGCATCCCGAAGTTGGAATCTCCGCTTTGATGAGGAGATCAAAGAGTTTGGATTTGTCCAAACTTATGGAGAGGCTTGTATTTACAAGAAAGTGAGTGGGAGAAATGTGGCATTTCTGATATTATATGTGGATTACATATTATTGATTGGAAATGATATAGATCTTTTAAACAGTGTTAAAATTTATCTAAACAACAAATTTTCGATGAAAGACCTTGGTGAAGCGTCATATATATTAGGAATTAAAATATATAGAGATAGATCAAGGCGCCAAATCGGGCTATCGCAGAGTACATACCTTGATAAGATATTAAAGAAGTTTAATATGGATGGAAGTAAGAAGGGGTTCTTACCTATGTTGCAAGGCAAGACATTGAGTAAGACTCAAAGTACGGCTACGACGGAAGAAAGAGAGATAATGGATAAGATCCTCTATGCCTCGGCCATAGGCTCTATTATGTATGGCATTCTATGTACAAGACCGGATGTGGCACATGCTATTAGTTTGACTAGTAGGTACCAATCTGATCGAGGTTTGGAACACTGGATAGTGGTCAAGAACATTGTCAAGTACTTGAGAAGAACTAGGGATATGTTTCTCATATACAGAGGTGAAGAAGAGCTAGTCGCTAAGTGTTATGTCGATGGTAGCTTTGACACTGATCCGGATGACTCTAAGTGTCAATCCAGATATGTATTTCTCTTGAATGGAGCAGCAGTTAGTTGGAGGAGTTAAAAACAACCTGTGGTGGCTGGATCAACGACGGAGGTGGAATATGTTGCTGCTTCAGAAGCAAGGCAGGAAGCGGTTTGGATGAAGGAGTTCATTACGGAACTAGGTGTGGTTCCTAGTGCATTGGACCCGATGGTGATCTATTGTGACAACAATGGAGCCATAGCCAATGCCAAGGAACCGAGGTCTCACAAGAATTCCAAGCATATTAAGCGCCGGTTTCACTCCATCCGCGAGCATGTCAAGGATGGAGATATAAAGATTTGTAAAGTACACATGGACCTAAATGTAGCAGATCTGTTGACTAAAGCTCTCCCTAGGGAAAAACTTGATCAACACCAGAACTCCATGGGTGTTAGATTTATCACTCCAAGGGTGTTAGATTTATCAAGTGGGAGACTAAAGGAAATATGCCCTGAGAGGCAATAATAAAGTTGTTATTATGTATTCCTTATATATGATAGATGTTTATTTTACATGCTAGAATTGTATTGATCGGAAACATCAATACATGTGTGTTTAATAAACAAAAAGGGTTCCTAGTTATGCCTCTCTTATAGACTAGCTTGTTGATTAACAAGATGATCAAGGTTTCCTAATCATGGACATTGGATGTTGTTAATAACAAGGTCACATCATTTGTGAAATGATGTGATGAACATTCATCCGAAGTATAGCATTACGATCAAGTCATTATGTTTATATTGCTATAACATCATACGAAGTAATCTTTATCCTTAGACCATGAGATCATGTTAATTGCTAACACCTGAAGAGTATCTTGATAATATCAAACGTCACACCGTAAAAGGGGGACTATAAAGATGGGTTCAGTGCTACGAAGGTGTTATGTTGAGGCTCATGGATCAAGAGTGGAATTTTTCAATCCCGATGAATGATAGATATACTCTGGGCCCTCTCGGTGATATCACATTAAGATAGCTTGCAAGCAAGTGATGTGATCACTAGAATGTTATATCACGGGAACGAGAAAAGAGTGCATGACGGTAACGAGATCAAACTAGGTATTTGGATACCGATGATCGAATCTCGGACATGTATTATATCAAGAGACAAAGGGATTAAATTACAAGCGTTAAAGTTTCTCACAATCACAGAAGTCATCGTTGAATATGCAGTAGTCAGTATGGATCTCTAGGTCCTGCTTCTGACTATTGATCTGAGAGGAGTCTCAATCATGTTTGCATTATTCACGAACCGTAGGGTGACACACTTAAGAGTTATCGGACACCATTTTGGAGCACATATGTTTCAGACAAAAGAATTGCAAAGCGCATGAATTGTTTCGATACAAAAAGGAAATTGTTTCGGGTGAAATTGCAGAAAGTGGTTCTGCATGTGATATTGAAATATTGCAGGGGGGTTATATGCGAATGTTTGTTAATTAAAGTAATTAACAAAATTCTGAATAAATTTAATAAAACTCTTTTATTAAATGAGAGAGCATTAAACTTAGAGAATTTTAATGCATTTAAAGTGGGCACTTTAAAAGGGAATGTGAAGAGGCATTTTAATGTGGAGGGGTTACCACCACATGAATGGGGGAGGTGAAGGGTCACCCCCCATGAGGCGCCGGCCATGGGGAGGGGCACCCCCTCCTCCTATGAAAGGCCCCCCTCTTCCTCCTTCTTCCTCACACCTCCTCGTGAAGGATCACTCTCCCCCCTCTAGAATTATTCCACCATGGTCTTGGATTCGCGAGATACATGTTCTCGATGGCATTTCGTCTGGAAGGAGTTGCTGCTTCCGCTGCATCATTGGAGCGAGGAGGTGGAGGTTGTCCGGTGGCTTGAACGTGTGTGCGAGTATGGATGCGCTGCTGAGTTGCGGCGCTCGGACTTCCACTCGATCTTGAGATCGGCAAGTGTACGACTACATCAGCCACGAGTTCCTACTCGTTAACAAAACTCGTTGTCTTCGAGGGTAAGTTCTCGTTGGATGTATGTCCACCCGTTGCTCTGTACCTAGTAGATAGATCTTGGTGTGTAGTTCTCATCATAGTAAATTTTTTGTTTTCTATACTGCGGACCCAACAAATACCTTAGAACCACATTGTTTAACAAGAAAGGAATACAACCATAAAATGTATATCTTCTATATACCTAAGTTGGACATCTCCAACCTTTTCTTTTCTGCCAAATATTTTATAGATTCTCTTTCAACAATTCCTTTTCTTTTAAAAGAATCTATCAACATCAATAGTGGTGTCATTCACATGACACATAGTACAAAGTGTGTATAGTCAACTACTAATACCTTTGAACTTGCACTTTGAAGTGGATCACCATCATCAAATGTTTGGTGTTCTTTCAAAAATCCATTCTTTAGTAATCTATTAGTGTAGTAAACATTTTACTTACATCTTCTATTCATCCTTATCATGACAACTTTCATGATCAAGCTACTATAGCTCGTAAGGAAGAATCACGAGTGTAATGTTAGTTCCCAAAACCTTTTTGGGATATCCGGATGCTTAGCATCTCCATCCTTCACAAATTCTCATACAATATGAGAACATGTATTTTGCTAAATTATTGTCGTGGTGGTGTCACGGCAGATGCCATGGATAGGCTAAAGGTGGGGACTAATATGCGCTAGGGGAATCCAGGGAGGGATAATAGAGTGATTCTCTACACAGAAGCTTTGTATTGATGTTCAATCTCCGAGATTACAAGAGCTCCTCGAGCTGTATTGACAAGAGGAGGAAGAAGAAACTCTCTTACCCTTGCCTACCAACTAGCCCCAGGAACCCTAGATCCACTAGTGCTCAACTAACTAGGAGTCTCCTTGCTCTGTATTAGAACCCCCCCTTACCAGAACCCTAACCCCCCCTTATATAGAGGTGGTTCGGTCCTGGCCTAGGGCTTACGTGGAGGCATATTCCTAAGAATATGCCCCCTCCCAAAGTAGTAACCCGACAGGGGTGCTTTTCCCCCGCGTCACACTTGCTTTAGCGACGTATCCTCTGCAGCGCCCGCGTCAGCCGACGTGAGCGTCGTCACCTTTGTCGGCCACGATCTGGTGGTCCTGCCCTTGCTTTATTCGCTCATTCAGTACGCACCGGACCTTCTTTTTTGACCAAATAGATTCCTTCCTTCTCCAAGAAGCCAAGCGACGATCCGGATCACAGTTGATCCGGCCATACCTGTTCCTGCATACAAGCTAGACAAACATTTCCAACTTACTCCTTAAGTCGGACGAGACAATGTTAAGCGACCCCCTGGTCCGGGTTACTCCGTGATCCGGCCTGCCTTGAGGTGACTCGGCCAGCATCCGCTTTGACCTTGCTGACCCTCGGCTAACTCGGCCCTTCTACCCCGGAGTGACCCTACTCGGGGTTATCCTCCCAACATTAGTCCCTGAAGCTGGTGCGGCCTTAGCGGCCTTGGTCGCTAAGGCCACATCAGGTTCATTCGTATTTAAGCCTCGGATGTTTTAGTTCCGGGTTAACTTCTTGTCTCAGATTATATGGATTTACGTTCCCTTCGCACGTTCCAAGTTTTCATTTGTCGGCCGGGTTACCATTGTAGCTCGGATCCTATGGTTTTACTTTCCCTCTACACATTTCTAGTTTTCACTTGTCGGCCGGGTTACCATGGAGGCTCGGATCCGGGCTCTACTTCCTTCTCTCGTACGCCAACCCACGTAAGGGTTAATCATTACGTTGCCTCATTTTAAGGGCCTGCACTGTAACTGCCGCAGTTACTGTCAGTGATTACTGTGCGTGGGTTACGTCACGCCTGTCTCCTCGTTTACCGCAACTACACGTCGTGTCATGGGATCATATTTACTCTGTGGCCTCCGCTGTGGCTTCTCTCTGATTGGCTAATGCCGGTGATACACGGCCACAGCGTGTGGCTCTCCAGCGCAGCGCGATCCCACCTTTCAATTACTGGAGGCAGTTAAATAGGGGAGGGGCGTGCTCCTTAGCACTTTTCCATCTCCGCGCCCCCTCGCTCGTTCCTCTTCTTCTTCCTCGCAACCGTGCCGCCGCCCGTGCCCGTTGCAGCAGCGCCGCCGCCGCACCTTCTCCGTGCCTCCGCACCGCAGCCACCGCTGCACCACTGCTTAGCCACGGGTCCTCATCAATCTAGACCACAGAGCCCCGCCGCCGCTAGCTCGAGCGAGGACAGCAGGTTCGAGATGACGGAGGAGGAGCTCGTCGTCGTCGAGCAGGAGATGGAGGAGGACGCCAGCGCGGCGGACCGTGACACGTGGGCTGGTTCGTGGGTCTGCCAGGATGACATCGACTGGCTCTACCGGACCAGGCGTATTCCCGCCGGTGTCGCCGCTCGTATCCCCTCCTCGGAATTGGCCCCCTCACCCAATCCGGGTGAGTTCGTCGTTTTCTTATCCCATTTCCAACGGGGATTTGGTCTTCCGGTGAGTGATTTCTTCCGAGACTGGGTCCGGACCTATCACCTGCAACCACACCATCTCCCGGCGAACACCATCACCTCTCTGTCCGCTTTCGTCTCTTCAATCGAGGGCTACACCGGACAATGGCCCATGAAGGAGCTGTGGATCCGGTTCTTCGGCCTCTGCCGCAACGTCGTCCCTAACATCCACGTCGAGTCGGAGGACAAGCAGCTCACTCAGTTCGGAGCTGCCACGATCTCACCCCGGAGATTTTCAATCTTTCCCCGGGTCACTGGTCTTGACTCCTGCAAAGGATGGGCCCGGACCTTCTTCTACGTCTGGAACAAAGGCACGGAAGACTTGATACGGTTGCTGCCCTACGCTCCGGGTCCCCCTAACACGGATTTCTGGGAGGAGGTTGCCAAGAAACCTACAGCTCTGGCCAACCAAGTCCACAAAAGGTTCGCGGAGCTGAAGAAGCTCGAATTGCGCAACGAGGATGCCATGATCACATTCGTGCGCAACCGAATATCTCCCCTCCGTGGCGCACTCACAAGTTGTGCCACGTGAGCTTCAGCCGCGACCCCAATCGAACCTCCTCGTTCGAGTTGAGCAATACAGAGATCTTCCGCCGGGTCAAGGCTCTTTTCACCACCCATAAGGACTTCTCCGCCGAATGGATGTGGGGAATCGAGCATTACTGCCGTGACAGGCTCCCTCCCGCGGTAAGCTTCACGGGGTAGATTTATTTCGGATCAATTTCATGTCAGTTCTTATCATATTTTTGACTCTGCTCCTTGTGCTTTTTTCTCAGCTATTTCTCCAGCAAACACTCGAGGATGGCTCGGACCCGACACTTGAGTGGTCCCCGGACCGAGAAATCCCGGATGAGGAGGAGCCGGACCAGGAGATGTTGCTCCCCACAACCGACGCCACCAAACGACCCAGCGGTAAATTCTCTTCTCTTAGAGATTGGCCCGACGATGAGGATGACTCGGATATCGACGTGATTGAACCCGTTGAGGCTGTCCCTCTTTCTTTTGCCTTCCCGGCATCAGCTAACCCCGGTGGGCACATCCACGAGGATTCTCCACTTACCACGGGCGAGCCTGTTCCGGTGGCGTCGAAGAAGAAGCACGGATCCGCGTCAAGTTCTTCTTCTGAACCTTCTCAGCCTACCAAAAGGCAAAAGAAGGCCAGAGACAAGACTGCCTCCAAACGGGCCGGCAAAGCCCCGGCACGGAGGTCCCGGAAACCCAAGGAGGCCGAGACCTCGGACGCGTAAGTCATTTTTCACTGTGTAACACACTTCTCCCTGCATCGGGGTAATTTCACTCCTGATATTATTTTCTTTTGCAGGGCTCCTGTGGAGGTCCCTCAGAGCAGATCGAGCATCTCCTCTCCTCTTCGGTCCAGTCCTTCCCCTCCTCGTGACGATGAGTCACGCCCGCTGAGCCCTATTCCGGAGGGCTCTACGGCCGCTCCGGGTTCCGCAGTACCTCCTTTAGAGGAACGTGACCTCGGATCGGGAGGGGTCGGATCGGCCGAGGCAACGGCGTCCGTTACTTCAGCATTGCCGCAACCAGCAACCACCAAGTATACCGCAACTCCAGCACCAGCAGCAGCTCCAGCACCAGCCACCGAACCAGCGCCTGTCCCGGCTCCGAAGAAACCAACAGCAGCTCCAGCACCAGCCACCAAAGCTCCCGTGCCAAGTTCGTCTGCCTCGTCCGAGTCATCTCAAGCTCGGCGAGGAACCACTCCAGCGGCTTCCAAGGGCAAATCCACTATGGTCACATCCTCCCAGCAAGCCAAAGGCAAGTCCACCTCCGTCGAGGCCGGGCAGCGAACCTTGTCATCAATGCTTCCAAAGAAGTCACCAGCAGCGACGGATCCTCCTGCCGAGCCAGCCGATTCGCAGCAGATGGTTCTTCACACTAGCCCAGCTCTTGCCTTGATTGAAAGGAAAGAAGCTCACGCAAAGGGCTTGGTGGCACCTCACATGCCCACTGGCGAACGGTACCCTCCGAGCCTCATCGAGTTTGTCATGAACTGGAATAAGGCGGAGTTCGTCTACAACGACGATCTCCCAGAAAAGTTCGGCCTAGCTGAATTTTCCGCTCAGATGAATACCGCCGCCAAGGCCATTAACCTCGCTGGGCGTATGATGGAGGTACGTCGTTTCTTCTTTACATGCTGTAGATAATAACCATTAGTCACCGAGCCTCCGGCGGAGTAACTTGTTACTCGGTCGGATGCTCCTTAGAAGATCAACGTAGCTGCATGTAAACTTCAAATATGCACACACCTAGAGCCGGGTTATGTTCCGCTTGGCCCGGATCTCGTATACTTCGAATATGCACACACCTAGAGCCGGGTTAAGTTCCGCTTGGCCCGGATCTCGTATACTTGGAATATGCACACACCTAGAGCCAGGTTAAGTTCCGCTTGGCTCGGATCTTGTACACTTCAAATATGCACACACCTAGAGCCGGGTTAAGTTCTGCTTGGCCCGGATCTCGTATACTTCGAATGTGCACACACCTAGAGCCGGGTTGAGTTCCGCTTGGCCCGGATCTTGTACACTTCAAATATGCACACTCCTAGAGCCGGGTTAAGTTCCGCTTGGCCCGGATCTCGTATACTTCGAATGTGCACACACCTAGAGCCGGGTTAAGTTCCGCTTGGCCTGGATCTTGTACACTTCAAATATGCACACTCCTAGAGCCGGGTTAAGTTTCGCTTGGCCTGGATTTCGTATACTTCGAATATGCACCGAACTAATCTTACACGCCTATACCTTTGTCAGGTAACCACCAATCATCGGAGCGCCGAGTTTCAGCGCCTGCTTGATACCCACAAGATCTTGCGCGCAAAACATGTTGCACTTGGCGCGGAGCATGAAAAGAGGGGTAATTTCCTCTCTTAACACTTCTCCGTTTCATTTGTTTCTGCCGGACTAACCTCCTTATTCGGTTTTTCGCAGCTGGGGTGGAGGCTGAAAATTTGATTATGCGGAAGAACTTGGAGGAAATCCGAGGTATGTCCTCTTTCTGCCAACGTCGTTGTGTTTTCCATTCTTTCTTCTCCTTGGCTCAGCAAACATTCACTCCTCAGCTTTGCCGGGTCAACACACTATTTCAGCATCGCTTGAGGATAGTGTGCCCGTGCCTGATATGATGCTGCATTTTCTCGAACAAGCAGGACAGCATCAAGCCGAGCTGAAGAAGAAGAATGATGAGCTCGCCCTCCTCCGGACCAAGGACGACGAAATAGCCAAACTCAAGGCCGAGATGGAGAAGATGAAGGCCCAACACAAAACCGAGCTCCAAAAAGTTGGCCAGAACTTCACCGAAGAGCGTGAGCGCTTTACCCTTCAGATCTCCAAGGACCAGGACCTGCTTAAGGAATCTGAGGTCCAGCTTGGGTCGGCGCTCGCTGAGCTTGAACAACTTCGCTAGAGACGCGACAGTTGTATCAAGGAGTTGACCCGGATCCATCGCCATATCTCACGTAAGTTTCTTCCCCTTATCCGACATAGTTTTCCGGGTTAGCTCATATGCCTTTGCTTCAGCATTTTCCCTTTCCTTATTTTCAGATCATTTTCTGGAGGGTACCGCCATCGCCAGTTCTGTCGTTGCCAAATTCCGCCAAGAGAGGGGTACTCCCATCGCTCCTGATGGTGAGAGCATCCCCTTAGACATGGAGGACCTGTTGGTCAGCGTGTCAGCTCGGGTGGAAACCATCAAGAACTATGGGAAAGATATCCTCGATGTTGCGGTCCGGATCTTCAACGCTTTCTAGCCCAGCGAGAGCGCTCCAGAAAGGATCACGCTCCTTGCCGAAAAACTGATGGAGGTTGAGACTCAGCTTAACCTCTAGAGGGAATCCGCCGGGCGTGCCGTAGCAGATACCCTCCTCCATCATATCCTTTCATGGTACGAGAAGATCGATCTGAGCCTCCTCACCCGTCGGCGCACCGGATCCAAATGAACCGATGATCCGGAGTGGGTAGCTCGGCACCAGGCTTGCGCCTACAGCCTCGTCGAATATTCTCCCGTCCACGACTGGGTTGAGGGATCGAGCTTTCTGGAATCCAGTGAGGAGGAGCAGATGGAGAACGTGGAGGATGGGTCAGGCGATGATGGAGAAGATGCTGCTTCAGATATTGAAGACAGTGATGATGACGCCGAACTTCCTCCTCCTGCCGCTCCTTAGTGGAAAAAACTTGAAACTTTATCAGATCCCCGGTATGTCGGGTGCAATTGTATGCTAAATACATGATATTTTGCTACTATGCTTGTATGCCGGATTAACTTGGGCGTAGTCCCCGAGTTTCATTTTCTTGTTCGTCCAATTCTTCGGCTCGATCCATGTCTACCTTGATTCGGTTTTACGACTTACAAATCTAAGCCTCAAGAATCGTTTTAACAATACTGAGAAACTTTGAGGCTTGGCTCAAAATAATTCAACATAATAGCTTGAAAGTAAATACGGGGTTAGTCCAAAAAAATGTTAGCTAGAATAGGATAGTTTCCTTAGTAGTTTTTCATGTGCTACGCAATTCCAAACTTGTTCCCTTGCTTGCCACGAAGCCAATTCTTGTTGGACAGCAGCAAGTCGAAGGGTTGGGTTTTTTGTGCTCACACATTACTAATCCGGGTTAAGTGAAACGAGTCATTCCAGCTAACGCATAAAAAGTAACAACAATCATTTATTAAGGCAATCCCCGAGTTACTGCTCGAGGCTCCGCTATTTCATTGATAAGCTCATTGCCGACGTACATACCGACTCGGATACATGCACTTCTTAGCTAAGTGTAGAAGGGACAAAGTAGTGCTACATTCCACGGTCGCTTGGACTCCTCTCCGGACCTGTCTGCCTTGTTCTTTTCCTGTGGCTTTGCATCTATGAGATAGTAAGAATCATTGTGCAATGCTTTGCTCACAATGAATGGCCCTTACCATGGGAGGGATAATTTATGCATGCCAGTGGTACGCTGTACCAACCGGAGCACCAGATCGCCTTCCCGGAAGACTCGGGGGCACACTTTCCGGCTATGATAGTGTCGGAGATTTTGCTGATATATGGCGGATCTGGACAGTGCCAGTTCTCTCGCTTCTTCCAGCAGATCAACATCATTTTGCCGGGCTTCTTGCACTTCGGCTTCTGTGTATTGCGTGACCCTAGGTGAATCATGCTCTATGTCGGCTGGTAATACAGCTTCTGCCCCATATACCAGAAAGAACGGCATGTAGCCTGTTGATCGATTCGGAGTTGTTCTTAAACTCCACAATACCGCTGGTAGTTCTTCTATCCAGCACCCCGCTGATCTTTGCAGCGGCTCAATGAGCCGGGGTTTTATCCCGGATAATACTAATCCGTTGGATCTTTCCACTTGTCCATTCGATGCAGGGTGGGCTACCGAGGCTACGTACAGCCGGATCTTCTTATCTCGGCAGAATCGTGCAAATGCTCCTTCAGAAAAAATTGTGCGGTTATCAGTTATAATGCTGTGCGGATAACCGTATCTCAAGATGATGTCCTTGAGAAATGTTACGGCCGTAGCCCCATCACATTTTCTTATAGGCTTCACTTCGATCCATTTTGTAAACTTGTCCACCATGACCAGAATGTGTGTCATGTTTCCTCTTGCTGGTTTGAACGGGCCAACCATATCCAAGCACCACACAGCAAATGGCCATGTAATTGGTATGGTTTTAAGTTCCGACATAGGCATATGTGTCTTGGTGGCGTACCTTTGACAACCATTGCATTTTCTCACCAGATCTTCTGCTTGCTCCAAGGCATTTGGCCAATAGAATCCATGCCGGAACGCCTTTGCCACTAAGGCCCGGGATGAGGCATGATGCCCGCATTCTCCTTGGTGTATATCCCGAAGGATGTCAAGTCTTTCTTCCGGGTCAACACACCGCTGGAGGACATTGGTTACACTCCGTTTGTACAGCTCGGAATTGATGATTGTGTAAGCTTTGGCTCTCCTCCGAGTTTGCCTGGCTAGCACTTCCTCAGTGGGTAACGTTCCATCTTTCAAGAACTGGTATATAGGCAGTGCCCAAGCTGGTATTGCTCGCGCAGGGAACATCTCCTCATCAATTTCCATCTGATCCACCGGCATAACTTCAGCCGGATCACGCTGAACAGTCCTCGGGTCTAGCGAGGTAGTCCCCGGGTTCGCCGAGGTAGTCCCCGGGTTCGGCGTGCTACCTCCCGTGTCAATGTCCATGGGCTCAACTCCAGATTCCGTGTTTTCCGCGACATAGATTGAATCGGTTCCTGGGGACGGGCTGATAGATGGTTTTCTGAGGTGCTCCAATGCTACGCTCGGTGGAATTGCCTATTGGGTCGATCTGAGCTTCGACAGCATGCCGGCAGCTTCGTTTTCCACGCGAGGTACATGGTGAAACTCGCATCCCTCAAAGTAACCCGAGATCTTCTGCACATGAAATCTGTATAGTGCCATATTTGGATCCAGGGCGTCCCACACTCCGGACACTTGCTGTATTACTAGATCCGAGTTTCCAAAGCAGATTATCCGACGTATGCCAATCTCCTTTGCCACTTTGAGACCATGCACAAGAGCCTCGTACTCAGCGACATTGTTCGATGCCGCGAAATGGATCTGCAATACGTACTTGAGCTGATCCTTCTTTGGCGAGGTAAGCACAACCCCGGCACCTAACCCGGTTTTGGTTTTCGATCCGTCAAAGTGCATCCTCCAGTAGTTCGGATCTGGTGGCGGCGGTTCGTATTGTACCTCGGCCCAATCTACGAAAAAATCCGCCACTGCCTGGGACTTGATCGCTTCTCTCCTATCATACTAGGGTGCGTAAGGTGCTAGCTCAATTGCCCATTTCGCAATTCTGCCATTCGCATCTTTGTTACTCATTATCTCGGATATGGGGGCTTCGCATATCACTTTGATGGGATGCTCCTCAAAGTAGTATTTAACTTCTTTGCCGCCATATAAACTCCGTATGCCACCTTTTGAAAATGCGGGTAGTTCTGTTTTGAGGCAGACAATACCTCGCTCAAGTAATACACTGGCCTATGCACTGACTTACCCTCTTCATCTCGCTCCACTACAATCACTGCACTTACAACTCGGTTGGTTGCGGCTATGTAGAGCAACATTGGCTCCTTCAACAGTGGGGAAGCTAACACTGGTGCAGTGGCCAACATCTTTTTCAAGTGGGCAAAAGCTTCATCGGCCTGCGGCGTCCAAACGAATGTATCTGATTTTTTCATCAGTTGGTAGAGAGGCAGTGCCCTTTCCCCTAACCGACATACAAACCGACTCAACGACGCCAGGCATCCAGTGAACTTCTGGACGTCGTTGAGACACTTCGGCAGCTCCATTCATTCGATGGCTTGGATCTTGGTCGGATTAACCTCGATACCTCGGCTGGAGACGAGAAATCCGAGTAATTTCCCAGTCGGGACACCGAAGGTACATTTATCCGGGTTAAGCTTCATCCGGAATCTCCTCAAGTTCGCGAATGTTTGCCTTATGTCGTCAAGGAGCGTTGCGCTTTCCTTGGTCTTAATAACCACGTCATCCACGTAGACTTGTACATTTTGACCTATTTGATCATGCAAACATTTTTGCATACACCTTTGGTACGTTGCTCCTGCATTTCGTAAACCGAACGGCATAGTGCGATAGCAATAAGCCCCGTACGGGGTAATAAAGGCAGTTTTTATTTGATCATCCGGGTTCAGAGGTATCTAGTGGAAACCAGAATAAGCATCAATAAATGACAACAGTTCACATCCCGCGGTAGAGTCGATGACCTGATCTATCCTCGGCAGTGGAAATGGATCTTTTGGACATGCCTTGTTCAGGTTCGTGTAATCGATACACATACGCCAAACCACCGCCACGTTCGGATCATCCTTCTTATTTTCTACCAGCACCGGATTAGAGAGCCAATCCGGATACAGCACTTCCATGATAAATCCTGCTGCTAGCAACCGAGCTATCTCGTCACCAATGACTTTTCTCCTATCCTCAGCGAAGCGTCGGAGAGGCTGCTTCACCGGCATTGCTCCGGGTCTTACATTCAAAGAGTGCTCGGCCAACTCCCTCGGAACACCTTGCAAGTCCTGTGTGGACCAAGCAAAAATATCCCGATTCTCACGGAGGAAGTTGACGAGCTCGCTTTCCTATTTGTCAGTTAACCCGGTACCAATTGTTACGGTACGCTCCGGAAACATGTTATCCACTGGAATCTTCTTGGTGTCCTTTGTGGCTTGAAATGAAACGCTCCCATGCAGGTTGCTTAACGCCGGCATATACTGCTGCGCGGATTGAGCTAATGCCACCACCTCTTGGATTTTTCTTTTCTCTTGGGCAATTACGAGTGACTCGGCTAGGTTAGACCCGGCTAAGGCGCACTCAATAGAACGTCGGAAATCCCCTGCGATAGTAATTACTCCATTTGGCCCGGGCAACTTCATCTTCAAATAACCAACGTGGCAACTTGCCATGAATTTGCTCAGTGCTGGTCTCCCGAGTAATGCATGATACGTGCTCTCCAAGTTCACCACCTCAAACTCCAGATTTTCAGTTCGGCAGTTATCCCTCGTACTGAATAACACGTCGACCCGGACTTTGCCTATGGGTTCACAGGATATGCCTGGTACGATACCATGGAAAGTTGTTCTTGTAGCCTGGAGCATGTTCTCCGAGATGCCCAACTTGCGCATCGTATCCGCATACATGATGTTAATGCTACTGCCATTGTCGATCAGTACCTTGGAGAACCTCACATTGATGTTTGGTCCAATGAACGTCGGGTCTAACACATGTGCATACGAGCCCGAACATGGCATAATCTTGGGATGATCTTTGACGCTCCAGGTGATTTCCTGGTCCGACCAAGACATGTACCTCGTCACAGCAGGCATAACCGCGTTAACCTCGATATGTCGGCGCTGCAAGCTCTTTCTATCTGTTTCCTCTGTTGTGAACACACAATAGCTCTGGTGATGTTCCCTGTACTCATTCCTTCCCTTGTTTCCGGAGTACCTCTGATCCGGCTGAGGCTGGTTTTCCACCTGATGCACGCATCCCTTCTCTCACTGTTGTCATACCTCGGCGGAGGGGGAGGCAACATCAGTTGCTGCGTGTTTTCTCCGGAAAGCAATTGCTGCCAGGGTAACTCCTGACGAGGTTGATCATTCCGGGGTGCCTGAGCATTCCCCGAACCACCTTGTTCTATCTTACGCATCCACTCACATTGCCTCGTTGTGTGACCCGCCGGACTGTTCGGATTTGGCGTGTGAAATTTACACGGCTGGTCCAACATTGAGTCATAGGTATACCTCGGACGATCTTTCTTTTCTTGCCATTGCTTCTTCTGCTCCGGAGTCCACGTTTTCTTGCCATCGTTTCGAGGAGTTCATTGCCCTCCCGTTTTCTGGCGTTGGTTGCTCCCTGCTCTGGGCTGATCTTGATTCACAGCTGCAACTTGTTGCGAACCATACCGATGGTCCGGTCTATCGTCTCTCCTTTTTCCCCTGTAATCGTTCCTCCGGGATGACCCGGCTCCGTCCCTCGGATAGTACTCCTCATTGGACTCGTTCGACGCGATCCTAGGTTGAGTTGGATCACCCAAAGCATAAGAGTCCGCAATCCGGATCATCTCTGCCAGCATTACTGGCATTTTCCTTTGCAATTTCATCCACAACTCGCTGCCATATCTGCACCCTTGTGCGAACCATGCTATAGCCTGTGACTCTATGACTCCCTCACACGAGTTTCTCACGGTATACCACCGGGTCAAGAATTCACGGTCTGTTTCGTTAGACCTCTGCTTGCACATTGCCAGGGTCTGCGGTCTATTCGGTCTCTGATATGTACTTGAGAAGTTGCTGATAAACATTTATTCAAAATCTATCCAGCAATTGATGCTTCCGGGCAGCAAATTATTCAGCCATACCCTAGCCGGACCTTCCAACATTTGGGGTACATATCGTACAACCCATCTCAAGTTGCCAGTTGCAATTTTCACAGCTGTTGCATAGTTTATCAGCCAATCCTCTGGCTTTGTACTGCCGTCATACGTCTTCGTGCCCCTGGGTAATTGGAACTTGGGTACTGGCGGTTCCTTCATGATCCGGGGTCCAAAGCACGCTGGACCCGGAGGACCTTGACATTCGATCTGTTCCGACCTATACAGACGATCCAGCTTTGACCTGGCGTCATCCGGCATCAAGTCCCTACTTCCCAATCTCGATCCTATCACATGATAGTCCGGTCTTGCGTATCCCGCATTCATCATCTCCGAGTCTCCGTCATTGTATCGGTCTTGCTCTCATTGAGTTCCTCTCTGTTGCATACCACGGCCGGCACTTTGCTCTTGCCTTGGTACATTCCGCTGCTGTGGTTGACCTGCTCCTGCCGAGTTTCGCTGTCCAGCATTGCCGTTGGCAGCATTCCCTTGACCGGCATTGCCTTGGTCGTGGTTACCTCGGCCAGCTTCACCTCGGCTCACACTTCGTTGATCGTCGTTTTTCCGCATCTCTTTTTCTTTTCCCGCATGTGTTGGGTCGTACGGAACGATCTGCTTGTTCCGTCTGGCCGAGGTTACTACCTCTTCTCTCCTTGGGCCAGCATGAGGCGATGATGCAGCTCCAGCGGATTTCTCCGGGTTACCCATTGCTGAATGGACGATCTTAGAAGCTCCAACTCTCTCTAGGTTACCTCTCAACAGCTCCTCGTTCTGCCTGTTCGCGATCCGAACCAGCTCGTTAACCCGGTCTTGCTGTCTTTGACGGGCTTCACTCGTCAGACCCTCCAGCTCGGATGCTGCGGCATCCGCTGCTCTGAGGTTCTTTGCCGGGGTACTGTACTTCGGCAACCCCACAGACAGATAGTTTTCCGACCCTTCTGGTCCATCATCACCTTCTCTATTCATCTCACTTATGAGATTTTTCCCTTTTACCCTTATTGCATCAACCTTGTTCGCTTTCGCATACTCACGCAGCATGATGTTCAACGACTGCTGAGCCGCTGCTATTTTCTCCGCGCCCTCCAGTATCTTTTGTCGGGTCTCCTCTAGCTCGTCCTGTGCCTGAGCCGGATCTACCACTGCTGCCACCGGGTTTGCCAAGTTATCCATAGCTTCCCTCAGCACGTTCTCAGGCCTCTCTAGCGGTGGACCCCTAGCTTTTCTCGGTGCCTTAGGCGTTACCTCCGGGTCTGGCGCTGGGTCCCTGCTCATGCCCGCGCCTGGCGCAGTCATCATCACCTCTGCATGGTCCGGGGAACGAGCAATACGCGCTCCGTGAGCCACAGTGAGGGGTGGTTCTCCTGCATCGACGACGCGACGCGGATGAACGCAAGACACGTCCACAGCAACGTAGACCTTGTGCGCACCGAGCTTGACGAAGATGCCGTTGCGCGGAAGGGGGCGCATGCCGAAGCATCCAGCGTTGTCGCTGACATAGTCCAGCGCTCCAAAACACTAAACGAGCCCGGAGACGATGCGTTCGCTGGTGCCGATGAAGTTTCCCGTCCGGATCTCCACCCCTGCTAGCGCCGCTAGCCCCACGGTGGGCGCCAACTGTCATGGTGGTGTCACGGCAGATGCCATGGATAGGCTAAAGGTGGGGACTAATATGCGCTAGGGGAATCCAGGGAGGGATAATAGAGTGATTCTCTACACAGAAGCTTTGTATTGATGTTCAATCTCCGAGATTACAAGAGCTCCTATATAATCCCCCAAATAATTATACTCTATCATAATGCAACCAAAAACATTGTTTCAGATATCACAATATCTTTCACACATGATGGTTTCTGAAACAATTTTCAGCTCCTATATAATCTTGATATTAAAACAACTTTTGAATATCAATATCATGGAGGCAAACATGATACTTTAGATACTAACATTGGAATTCTTACTCTTGATTTAATACTACTTATTAAACTTCAAAGGCAATCATGGAGTAAATAGAGTTTGCTTAAAGTTTGCAATAGGACTTATAAACTTTATATTGACATTCAAAAGAATACGATACCAGTTCGTAAAGTGAATATCTAGAATTCTATAGTTCTATTATCTCAATTAAAACTAAGCATAAGGTAGTGAACAGATGCCAGTGACTACAACAAATTATGCAAATTCACTTCGATTTAGTTTATGACAAATTGAGTTCGACTAATCCAAATTAGAAATGAACTCCCACTCAAAAATGACACCCCTCGTGCCATTTTGGTGATTACATGAACCAAATCCACTATACTAAGTCTGATCATCATGTGAGTCGGTATAGCTTCAAAGGCGAGCATCAATATGGGCATCATATCAACTATATGACTCATGCTTAACCTTTCAGTCCGTGTTCCGAGGCCATGTCTGTACAAGCTAGGCCCGCCAAGTAAGAACCTTAGTACTCGCATGTGTAAAACTGTCTTACACCCGTTGTATCAAAGCGTAGAGTCGAGTACACTCGATCATCACGTGATGTCTCGAAACACGATCCATAGAACGGTGCATACTTAAGGAAGAACACATTTTTATCTTGATATATAAATGAGTGATCATCTTAAAATGCTACTAAAACGATAAAATAGCAATATAAGATGCAAACATCATATGTGTAAAGTGAGATGATATGGTCCATGCATTTTATCTCTATCATTTGCATCGTGGTATGATCTCTATCATTCCTTTGTGAGATGATATGGAACTTACATGTTAGGTGTGTTGTAAGAGCATCTATCATACATCTACTTACAACATTACCATATCATGACACTAGCCCAGCAACGATCTAAACTAGACGCCTCTAATTTATCAATTGCAAGTTTTACGTGGATTAGGGCTTTCGAAGATAGAACCATTCTTAGCTACGAACATGGAACCACAACGAGGATAACCAAGTTATTAGCAACTCGTTGTAAATTAGATATTGACTATAGTAGGAGACACAGAAACCCGCCAGCCACTTATGCAAAACTAGTTGCATGTCAGTCGTGGAACCGGTCTCATGTACGATGACATGTAAGGTTGGTCCGGGCCGCTTCATCCCACTATGCCACCAATATCCAAAATACATGAAAGAAGCAATAACATGATCATTATTGCCCACATATAAACATATGTGTACTACCCGTGTAAAGCACCTAAGCATAGATCATGCTCTGATACCATTGTTGGGGTTCGCAGCATAGAAAACAAAAAATTCCTACGATGAGAACTATACGCCAAGATCTATCTACTAGGTACAGAGCAACGGGTGGACATACATTCATCGAGAACTTACCCTCGAAGACAACGAGTTTTGTTAACGAGTAGGAACTCGTGGATGATGTAGTCGTACACTTTCCGATCTCAAGATCGTGATGAAGTCCAGCAGGTCCGGCTCCAGCACGTCCTTCAGATCTAGCTCTAGCAAGTCCAGCTCCACCAAGTCCAGCACCGCAAAGCAGCGGTGCATTCGTGATTGCACACACGTCTGGTACCCCAATAACCTCCATCCCTCGCTCCAGCAAAACAGCGGAAGCAGCAACTCCTTTCCAGATAAAGCCACCGAGAACATGTATCTCGCTAATCCGAGACCATGGGGGAATAATACTAGAGGGGGAGAGAGATCCTTCATGAGGAGGTGTGAGGAAGAAGGAGTGTGAGGGGGGCCTTTTATAGGAGGAGGGGGGTACCCCTCCCCCATGGCCAGCGCCCCATGGGAGGGACTCCTCACCTCCCCCATTCATGTGGTGGTAACCCCTCCACATTAAAATGCCCCTTCACATTCTCTTTTAAAGTCTCTACTTTAAATGCATTAAATTTCTCCAAATTTAATGCTCTCTCATTTAATAAAACTCTTTTATTATTTTTATCCAGAATTTTGTTAATTACTTTAATTAACAAACATTCACATAAAACCCCCTGCAACATTTCAATATTACATGCAGAACCAATTTCAGCAATTTCACCTGAAACAGTTTTGGTGTCTATTGAAATAATTCCAGCGCTTTCTTAAATCTTTATCTGAAACATATTTGCTCCAAATGGTGTCGCTATCCCTTAAGTGTGTCACCCTACAGTTCGCGAATAATGCAGACATGATCGAGACCCCTCTCAGATCAATAATCAGAAGCGGGACCTGGAGATCCATACTGACTCCTACACATTCAACGATGACTTCTGTGATCGTGAGAACCTTTAACGCTAGTAACTAAATCCCTTTGTCTCATGATATATTACATGTCCGAGATTTGATCATCGGTATCTCCATACCTAGTTTGATCGCGTTGCCGACATGCACTCTTTTCTTGTTCCCGTGATATAACATTCTAGTGATCACATCACTTGCTTGCAAGCTATCTTAATGTGATATCACCGAGAGGGCCCAGAGTATATCTATCCGTCATGGGGATGGACAAATCCCAGTCTTGATCCATGAGCCTCAACATAACACCTTTTTAGCACTGAACCCACCTTTATAGTCACCCTGTTACTCTTCCGGTGTTAGCAATTAACATGATCTCATGGTCTAAGGACTAAAATTACTTCGTATGATGCTATAGCAATATAAACATAATGACTTTGATCGTAATGCTATACTTCGGATGAATGTTCATCACATCATTTCACAAATATTGTGACCTTGTTATTAACAACATCCAATGTCCATGATCAGGAAACCTTGGTCATCTTGTTAATCAACAAGCTAGTCTATAAGAGAGGCACAACTAGGAACCCTTTTTTTTATTAAACACACATGTATTGATGTTTCCAGTCAATACAATTATAGCATGCAAAATAAACATTTATCATAAACATGGAATAAGATAATAACCACTTTATTATTGCCTCTCGGGCATATTCCCTTCAGGCCCCTGCGTGTATTGAAGCTCCGCTGCTGAAGGATTGTGTAGCCATAATGGAAACTATGTAAGTCTTTTATTCATTATGTCTCGGATGCTGTAATGATACTTGTCAGTTATGCTCCACGGCTCACTAATCATGGGAACATGGATAAATGCATCACAGGGATTCCTCAGATGGTAAAATCCGGGGGACCCCACATAGAGTGTCCAACCGGAGAGTATTTTAGAGTAGTATCATGAAGATAATATATTTATATAAGGGTGTTCACTAGTGAAAGTATGATCCCTAGGCCTTGTTTCTAAGCACTGAAATACCGTTTGCAACTAGATCTGTTACATGTTTGCTTGCTTCCATCTTTATTTCAGATTGCCTTTAGTCTTTTACCACGTCAACCACACGCTAGAAATTATTTTCTGGCACCGTTACCACTTATAATAATCCATACCACTTGTATTTCACTATCTCTTTGCCGAACTAGTGCACCTATACACCTATACACAAGAGACTTCTTGTATCTTGATTGCAGGATTGCTTGAGAGGGAATACATTTGCCCACTTCCTCCCTGAGTTCGATAAACCTTGGGTAATCCACTTAAGGGAAACCTTGCTGCTGTTCTACAAACCTCTGCACTTGGAGGCCCAACAACTGTCTACAAGAATAGAAGTGCGTAGACATCAAGCTATTTTCTGGCGCTATTGCGGGGGAGGTAAGGTAAAAGGTACTCACATCCTCCAGTGTGAGTGCTCAAAGTTATTTCCTTTAGATTCTGCAATTTGGATGATACTATGCCTCCAATATATGATGATTACAATGATGAATATGATATTTTAAGTCCACCTACTATTGAGGAGAAAATTAATTATGATTACAATATGCCTCCTATATTTGATGATTATTGTGATGGGAATAATAATGATAGCTATTTTGTTGAATTTTCTCCCACTGCAATTAATAAGAATGACTATGTTTAAGTGAGGAGTATTAATTCTTTTATGCATGTGGATCATTATAAGAATGTTTTATGTGGTAGTTATATTGTTAATTTTAATCATGATGCTACTCAAAGTTATTATGAGAGAGGGAAACATAGTTTTATGTATCTCAACAATATTAAGTTTCCCTCTTTATGTTGAAAGTCTTGAAGTTCCACTTGTTTTGCTTTCCTATGCTTATTGCTTTGTGCTTTCATGACTTGTTTCTTTACAAGATTCCTATGCATAGGAAGTGGGTTAGACTTAAATGTGTTTTGGATTTGCTTCTTTATTCTCTCTTTTACTTCAACTCATATTTCCTATGTGAGCATCTTCTCAAACTATCATGCCTAACTTAAGGGCTTTAAAGAAAAGTACTTATTGGGAGATAACCCAAAAGTTTTAGTTGAGTCTTGGAAGTTATTACCTCTGTAATAACCGCTCCTTATCATTTTTGTGTGGTTTTTGTGCCAAGAATAACCTCTAATGAGAGAGAAATAATGCTTGGAAAAGTTGATGTCCCGAAACAGATTTTTGTGCTTCGCTGTAAACATTCGTGAAAAATCTCTGTACGTCGGATTGAGCTGTAATTTTTTGTGCTCCTGCCCCAGGTTGTTATCTAACTTTCGAAATTTTATCACTTTTCGATTTGAGCAACATAAGGTCTTCAGAAAAATTGGTTTTTTACTGCCGGTCTATTTTGACAGATTTCTGCCATTATTTGCATTTGCCTCTTAATCTCTTTCTCTTTGAGTTCTCTTTGATCATTTGAACTTTTTAAAGGAAGTGCTACAGTAGCTTGTGTTCTAATTGAAGTTTTACTTATGTTGAAACTGAACCAAAAGACTTATTATCCGGAGTACACTAATGTTGCTGATGAAGATTGTGTGAAGTTTTGTATGAAGGAAATTTTCAGGTGTAGGGAAAGAATGATGTAATGAGATGAAGAATGGACAAAAGCTCAAGCTTGTGGATGCCACCCCATGTCGACCCAATAAATATTAAAGAGGTACAAGCGTCAAAGTTTGGGGATGCCCAAGGCATCCCCTTCTTCATCAAAAAAATCTCAGGTCTTTCTAGACACTTCGTTTTTATTGTTTCATGCACTATTGTGTTGTTCTTGGAGCGTCTTCATTTTTGTTTTTTGTTTTCTTTCGTTTGGTTTGCTTAAATAAGTTGGTTGGATCCCAACACACTTCTTTTGGAGAGAGACACACCATGTTATTCATTGTTTAGAACACTCTAGTTTTCATTCTTATTGTTTTGTGAGTGTTCTCTTTTGCTAGCACTATGTTTAGCCTTAGTTTTCTTGTGCTTTCAGCTTTGAAATTTTTAGTTCTTTTTTTTGTATTTGTGAGACAAGCTCATTGATCTTTATTTATTATTATCATTGTGAGTTCTTTCAAATAAGTTGGTTTGGATTGGAAAAGAGTAGGAAAAGTTCATGCTTAAGTGGTATAAAAGGAGTCTTGGTTTTGACTGTGGCTTAGACTTTATCATGTAATGTTTGATATTGTTTTGGCTCTATGCTTAGTGATTATTGTTGTAGCATGACTTGTTACAAATAATTGAGATTGCTTAATGTGTCTTGAAAGAATCATGCGTTGTTTTAGCATATTAAAGCATAGTATTGTGGTACTCTCCTTTGATGCTTTATTTGGGTTGACTTGGTGCATGCTCACACCATGTTATGACTATACCAAGTCACCATAGCCTCTATGATCATTTAGTTTTCGACTTGTAATATCACTTTATGTTTTAATTAATGATGTTTTGTCGCTTTGCATGATTATGGCCATTATTGCTCTCTTAGTTGGTCGCTCCTAGTCTTTTGCTAGCCTCCATAACCAAGTATGAGTTCCACACATGCATCCAACTCCAAATAAAACCAAGTTATTCCAAAGAGTCCACCATACCTACCTATTAGCATTTGGTATTCCAAGTTTATCCATGTTTTTATCTACCTTCCGAATTAAACTTGTTATGTGAAAATTAGTGATTAAAGCTCTCACGAACTTGATGGCACATTTTACTTTTCTTGCCGTAATAAACTTGAACCATTGTGTCATCTATGTTGTATATGCTTGCACTTATACGTTGGGGATTAGCAGAACCATGCTGTCATGGGGAACGCTTTCAAAATTCCACTTGTACATTGTACCTAGTTGATATCATGCTTTTTTGTTTATGGATGTCATCGGTGTGAAATGAAAGGGGAGTTTGTAAGTCCATGGAGTTATGTATGCGTGTTAGAGAAACGCCTTTGCGGCTGGTCTAATCCATGCCTATCATGGTGGAAACCTGTAGCGTAACCATAAGGAGCAATCTATAAAGCATCCTTCTTATAAAAAAAGAGATAGAGATTGAGAAAAAGAAAAAAAGATGAGAAAAGAGGAAAGAGAGAAAAAACACCATTTTCCCATGGTAAATAAGAAGATGCTGAGATGCTTATTATCTTCTTGCCTTGTCATTTTGATATGGGGATTCTTCCATATCATCGGGCAAGGGGTACCCCGTTGGCGGTTTTCTATGATACACATGTACTTACTATGACAAGAACTTACCGGTAACTAAACTTGAGTAGCATGACGAGGGTCCCTCGTATTCAAGGGACATGAGATTGCCAACTTATACTTTGTCAAGCATATACTCCATAGTTTGTTCACTTTAACCTTAATCACTTCAAGATGCTTATGATAGGGGCAAGGAGAGCTTAAAGCTAATAAGTACCATAATTTTTGGAAGCTCTTTACGAGACTTGAATCCCTACTTCCCTTTGTGAAGGGCCTTTCTTTTACTTTTATGTTGAGTCTCCATCTTCTATCTTTATGCACCTATTGAGAGAGCATAGTGGTCATTCTTAGTTTAATGTGCATTGTCCCAAAACTTGTTGATTGAAGCCTAACATTGATATTGCTTGTTCTTAAACTACCTGTATCTAGTCACCCTTATGAACTTTGAAGGTGTCCTATGCATTTATGTTTTACTACACTATGAGGGACAAGATGAATACCATTCTCATTATGTTTTCTTTATGTGAAATAAACAAACATCTTTCAAAGCACTGTTATTCATGAATCTTTTGTTTGTGCCTTTTCATGTTATTACATAGTTGCTATGTCTTATTGTTAGAACTATATCTTTCATGCTATGTTAAAGTACTATGATCCCAGTTATCAATGTTATAAATGTCTTGATCAAGATTGTGATGGTGCATGTCACCTCCAAAATTATTCTTTCTTTTTATCACTTACCTACTCGAGGACGAGCAGGAGTTAAGCTTGGGGATGTTGATACGTTGCTAACGTATCTATACTTTTTGATGTTCCATGCTTGTTTTATATCTACTTTCTTATGTTTGTCCACACTTTGGAGTACTTTTACACATTTTCTGGAACTAACCTATTAACAAGATGCCAGAGTGCCAGTTGCATGTTTTCTTATGTTTTTGGTTCCAGAAAATGAATATTCTCGGAATTGGACTGGACAAAAGCCAAAGTCGATATTTTACCCAAAGACTCACGGAGCCATAAGACGAGACGGAGAGGGGCCAGGGGCTAGCCACACCATGTGCTGGCGCGGGCTAGCCCTAGCCGCGCCACCAGGTGGTGTGGGTCCCTAGTCCACCCTCTGACATCGCCCCTTCGCCTATAAGAAGCCTCCCGATGAGAAAACCCTAAAAAATCTAGCCTCCAGCCACGAAAAGTTCCGCAGCGTCGCTGGCACCGAAGAGGAGATTCAAGGGACAGGAGTCTCTGTTCCAGCACCCTGCCAGGATTGGGAAGTGCCCCCAGGGCCATCTCCATCGATCTCCACCGCCATCTCCATCGTCATTGCTGATTCCCATGATGAGGAGGGAGTAGTTCTCTCTCAAGGCTAAGGGTTCTACCGGTAGCTATGTGTTCATCTCTCTCTATGCATGATCATATTGTGATCATGAGCTTTGTAATCAAGTAGGTCTACCTTGCTACTCAAGTGCTTTAATAGATCTCTGCTCTCCCTATGTGTGTGAAAGTGACAGCGTGCACACCATGGTGGCACTTAGGCTAGAGATTACAAATACTTGTTATGAGTTATATTTGTAGTTGGATGTCTTTATGAAATTGTGGTGTTTGTTGGAACCATCTAGAGCTCAAGGTGACAGTGTGGGGTTATCTATTTGGGAAAGGATTACTTTGAGGTGTGCTGTTATAGCCCTACCATGGATTAGAGTGTCCAACCGGAGAGTAGTTTAGAGGAGTATCATGAAGATAATATATTTATATGAGAGTGTTCACTAGTGAAAGTATGATCCCTAGGCCTTGTTTCTAAGCACTAAAACATCGTTTGCAACTAGATCTGTTACATGTTTGCTTGCTTCCATCTTTATTTCAGATTGCCTTTAGTCTTTTACCACGTCAACCACATGCCAGCAAGTATTTTCTGGCACCATTACCACTTATAATTATCCATACCACTTGTATATCACTATCTCTTCGCCAAACTAGTGCACCTATACACCTGACAAGTGTATTGGGTGTGTTGGGGACACAAGAAACTTCTTGTATCTTGATTGCAGGATTGCTTGAGAGGGAATACCTTTGAACACTTCCTCCCTGAGTTCGATAAACCTTGGGTAATCCACTTAAGGGAAAACTTGCTGATGTTCTACAAACCTTTGCACTTGGAGGCCCAACAACTGTCTACAAGAATAGAAGTGCGTAGACATCAATTGTCTTTCATTGACATGCATAATTTTTCTATCGGGTGCGTGTTAGCGGTCCTGATGGGAGTAGCCCCTGAGACTATGTTCGGATGCTTGTATCTAGACATAGGCTCATAATTTCTTGTTAATATGATCAACAAAAAATAAAAAATCCCTCGAGTTGATATGAATAAGAAACTAAAGGTACAAAAAGAAAACTTATCTTTATATATATGGCACAACCGAGGATAGTTTATTTTGGCGGATTGCCGCCTGGCCGTTGGCCTGGATATTCTAGCTTTAAAACCCGGGCCATAGGCCTTATTGAATTGCATGTAGAAATGCCGTAATTGTGCGACGTTCCATGGGTTGGCATATTTGACTCCTGTCTTCTTGTCTTGTAGAAGATATGCTCCTCCGTGAATAATTTCTACAATAATGTAGGGTCCTTCCCAAGGTGATTCCAGCTTTCGGCGGCCATCTTGTTTGAGGCGCAGAACTAGGTCCCCTACTGCGAAGGACCTTGGACGTAATCGTCGGCCATGATAATTTTGCAAGTTTTGCTGATATATAGTAGCTATTTGTAGGGCTTCATCTCGAGCTTAATCGAGTGCATCAACATCATCCTCGACCGCTTCTCTTGATTCCTCTTCATCATATGCAGCTACTCTGGGAGATTCATGTGAAACTTCGACTAGAAGGACGTCTTCAGCACCATGGACCAGAAAGAAAGGTGTTTCTTGTGTTGAAGTATTAGAGGTGGTTCGTAGACTCCACAAAACATATGGTAACTCATCAACCCACGCTCCTTTTGCTCTGTCAAGTGGTGCAAGCAACCTTTTCTTGGGGCCAGCAGTTACTAAGCCATTGGCTTTTTCCACTTGTCCATTGGTTTGCGGATGAGCTACTGAAGCGTAGCTTACCTTGATTCCCATCTCCTCGCAGTATTCTTTAAACTCATTGAACGTAAAGTTAGTTCCATTGTCTATAATGATGTTGTTTGGCACGCCAAACCGAAATACTATGGACTGTATAAAGTTCACAGCTGAAGCTCCATCTTGAGTGGTGATCGGCATTGCTTCTGTCCATTTAGTAAATTTGTCGACTGCTACTAGCAGAAAGACGTGTCCTCCTGAAGATGACTTATGTAGTTTACCTACCATATCAAGTCCCCATTGAGCAAAGGGCCAAGCTAGAGGTATGGGGTTTAATTCAGCGGCATGTGCTCCAGGTTTTGTTGCAAATTGTTGACATTCTTCACATGTTCTAACTATGTATTTTGCATCTTGAACTGTTGTGAACTAATAAAATCCTGCCCTGAATGCTTTGACCACAATTGCTCGGCTGCTAGCATGATGGCCACAAGATCCTTCATGTATTTCCTTGAGTATAGTTTTCCCTTCTTCGGGTGTGACGTGTCGCTGCAGCACACCCGAAATACTTCTTTTATATAACTCTCCCTTAATTATCCTGAAGGCCTTTGATCTTCGAGTGATTCGTTGGGCTTCTGTCACATCTTCGGGTAGTTCTCCCCAAGTCATACAACTATGTGTGGTTGCATACATGTGGGCTCGATTATCATGACCTCGTCAATTTCTGGTTCATCATCAAGGGTCTATTTTGTGCTTGTACTGGCGGATGGAGCCCCCAAGTCTTTTCGCGGCTTATTCTTTTTTCCTATCTTGGGAGCTATGACCTCGGAAACTCTTTTTGCTTTGATAGAACATTTTAGATATTTCCTCCCAAAAAACCCCGGGTGGTACTGGTAAACACAGGGACCCGATGTTTGCCAAATTATCGGCTTTTTCATTGCTTGGTCGTCCTATGTGTGATACTTCGCATCCATCTAATTGGGCTTCCATGATACTTTATAGATCACGGTAAGCAATCATGTTATTGCTGATAGCATCACACTTATTCATTTCTTGTTGTGCTACAAGGTTGGAATCACCAAACATTTTGAGGCGAGTTGCACCGCAAGCTTTAGCCATGCGCATGTCGTGCAACAAGGCCTCGTACTCTGCTTCATTATTGGATGCATTTGCAAAGCTCATACAAAGTATGTATTGCATCTTGTCGCCTAGTGGTGATACTAGTATGGCTCCTGCCCCTACTCCTTCCATTCTTTTTGATCCATTAAAGTACATTGTCAGGCGCTGGAAAGATCTGGTGGACCCACACATTGTAACTCGGTCCACTCTGTGATGAAATCAGGCAGAATTTGTGATTTGATTTCTTTATGCTTTTCATACGTGATGTCTCGAGGGGATAGCTCGATGCCACATAGAGAGACATGTCCAGTTGTTTCTGGATTATTGAGGATGTTCGACAGAGGTGCTTCATTAACCACTATGATCGGGTATTCCAAAAAATAATGGTGTAACTTCCGTGCTGTCATAAATACCCCATATGCCAATTTTTGGTAGTATGGGTATCTTTGTTTGGATGGTGAGAGGACCTCGCTCAAAAAATAAACTGGTCTCTGGACACCATGGGTTTTTCCTTCTTCGGGTCGCTCCACGACCAGAACCGTACTGACCACCTGATGTGTGGCAGCGATGTAAAGAAGTAATGACTCTTTCTCTCGTGGAGACACGACGATGGGATACGTCAAAAGTGTCCATTTGAGGTCTTTGAAGGCGCGCTGAGCTTCTTTTGTCCATTCAAACTTATCTGATTTCCTCATGAGGGCATAAAATGGTAGTGCTTTTTCTCCTAATCGAGCAATGAAACAGCTGAGCACTGCCACTCGCCCTGCCAACTGCTGTACACCTCGCAAGTTTGTTGGTTTTTCATTGTCAAAATTGCTTGTATTTTCTCGGGATTGTCTTTGATTCCTCATGCTGATACTAGATATTCGAGGAGTTGTCCTGCTGGGATTCCAAAGGAACACTTCATCGGGTTTAGCTTGATGCAGAACTTGTCGAGATTTCTAAATGTTTCCTCTAGATCCTTGATAAGTGAAGGTCCTTGCTTTGTTGTAACTATGACATCGTCGATATATACTTGTACCTTTGTGCTAATTTGGCTTCCTAGGCAATTCTACATCATCCACTGATATGTTGCTCCGGCGTTCTTGAGGCCGAAGGGCATTGTTGTGTAATAGAATACACCATAAGGTGTAATGAATGTTGTTTTCTCTGGGTCTTCCTCCTTCATCCGAATCTTGTGGTATCTTGAATGTGCATCCAAAAAGGAAATACATTCGCATCCTGCAGTTGCATCGATTATTTGATCGATTTGCGGCAGTGGGAAGTGATCCTTTGGACAATGGTTATTTAATGCGGTGAAGTCAATGCACATCTGCAGCTCTTTGGTATTTTTCTTCGGGACGCATACTGGATTTGCGACCCATTCTGCTTTGTTCAGTTCCTTTATAAAGTTAGCGCCAGTGAGGTGATGTAGCTCTTTCCCAATATCTTTGCGCTTTGGTTCTGTGAAACGACGAAGTGGTTGCTTTACCAGTTTTGCTTTTGGATCTACATTTAATGCATTCTCAGCGAGTTCCCTGGGAATTCCCGACATGTCAGAACGTAGCCATGCAAAGATTTCCCAATGCTCATGGAGGAACTCGATGAGCGTGCTTTCCTATGCGGGGCCAAGGTTGGAAGCCACAAATGTCGCCTTCTTCGGGTCGGTGGGATGGATCTGTACTTCTTTTGTGTCTTTCGCAATGTCGAAGGCCTGGTCAGGATTGACACATGCTACTGCCAGAGGTTCTGTGGTTGTTGTCTTTTTTTTTTAAAATTTAATGGACTGTGAGGCACCGCCCCACAGCAATTTATTACTCAAATCAGATGTTATAAAAGTCTGTACAAACAGGTCAGAGGGTCAGAGAGAACCTACCAAGACAAGACTATGTGTTATCCTATGAAGTATCTCCAAATGCAAGACGGTTAGGGGAGGGAAGCTATCCAGGACAACAATCCCTGCCTATGCTTCTTCCTAATTCTATGAGCTAGCAAGGTACTATCATGTACAAAATTATACTTCCACTTAGCAAACGTGGGTCTCTCATGCTGGAAATTTTTTCCATTGCTGCTTCCAAATAATCCAACATGTGAGGATCATGACCTCCATGAAGAAATGTTTTCCAAAATCCCTCTTGTCCTTTGCAACGATTGTCTGAATGTCACCTCCATGAACAAATGAATTCTGTCTTCATAAGCTTGGCAAGGGCACAAAACGCAATGATTTGCACCAGGCACCGTCTAGTTTCTTCTAACTATGAGATCACACGTACTTAATCAATCTGAAAGAAGAAGCCAGGAAAACATTTTTGTTGTCATGATACAAGCAGACTTCCATATCCAATGATAAACTGCGGGCACTGCTAGGTCTATATGTAGATAATCATAGAACTTGGCCAGAATGTATACTTCGCCCCAATCATAACTCCATTTATCAAATTCCCGAGCCATCGGATGATCCTTTATTCCCTGTCTAACCAGGAGGAACTCCTCGTATGCTTGAGCTAACAAAGGAAGGTAGAAGAGGGACGAGAGATCCACCTCCTGAAGGACCTCAGCTACAAGCAGGTTTTTATCAAGAGCAAAGGAAAAAAGTCGAGGGAATCTCGATGATAGAGGCTCGTTAGAGCCCAGGAAGCTCCACTTGTCATTCCAGAAACAAATCGTGTCTCCCATACCAGGAGAAGCAGTCGCATCCTTTTTGAAACTGTCCACTAATTTCAGAATATCACGCCACCAAAATGATCCACACGGCTGATCTGATTGTGGCACAGTGTCATCATAATATGAAGTCCAGATCAACTGAACCCAAGGTACTTGTTTCTTGTTGAAAAACTTGTCTAGATGTTTAATAAGTAAAGCATCATTCTTCTTCTGAAAATTGACCACACCTAATCCCCCTTTGTCTCTCGGTTTGCAGACCATTTCCCATGCAGCTAGGGATGGCTTAGGTTCATCTTTGTCTCTTCATAGACATTGTCTTAGGATCCTATCCAGTTTTTTAGTGAGTCCCTTCTGCAGGTTCAAGGATAAGAGGAAATGCAGAGGCATAGAACTGAGCGCTGAGGAGATTAGCTACAACCTTGCTCCTCGAGACAGAAATATTGATGTAGCTGTGAGCCGACGCTCCAAACGATTGACCAAAGGCAGCAGATCTTGAATTGATGGCTTGGTCGTTCCCAAGGGCAATCCAAGATATGGAAAAGGCAAAGATCCAAGTTGGCAATCCAGAACATGAGCTGGGGAAGTGGCCACTCCTCCTCTACATTAAGAGGGATTATAAGAGACTTCTGAAAATTCACTTTTAGCCCAGTGGAAAGATCAAACTTAATTAAAATATCTCTCAAGGCCTTTATTTGTTCAACATCAACTGGCAGTAGCAATATTGTGTCATCCGCGTACTGAACCACCGGAAACTCAGGATCATGGGTGGTGATTGGAAGTGTGAACACACCCTGTTGCAGAGCGTCATTGAGTACAGACTGAAATAAATCTCCACAACAAACATAGAGCAAAGGTGAAAGTGGATCGCCCTGTCGAACCCCCCTTTAACAAATGAATTGCTTTCCAGGGACACCATTAAGAAGAATAGAAGATGTACCAGATGACAAAACTTCTCTCATCCAACTGATCCACAACTTCCCAAAACCCTGATGATGTAAGATGCTAAATATGGCCTCATGTTCAATTGTGTCAAAAGCTTTGGCAAAATCCAGCTTGATAATAAGGATTGGCTTTTTTGAGAGTTGGCATTGATATATATACTCATAAGTCCAAGCAATGCAGTCATGTATTGACCTTGATTTAATAAACCCATACTGGTTTTTGTGGATGCATCTCAAAATCTTCCCTTGAAATCTGTTAGCTGCTAGTTTAGTCAAAAACTTCAAACAAATATTTGTTAGTGAAATTGGCCTATAGTCATTTACATTGTCAGGAGCTCCCTTCTTAGGGATTAGAGTAATCAGGGAGGAGTTGATATTCTGCAACCTAATATGACCGGCATGGAAATTGTTGGCTAGGTTATAAAATTCAGATTGTATAATGGGCCAACACTTCTTCAAAAAATGTCCATTAAAGCCATCAGGCCCCGGGACCTTGTCAGGAGGCATGAGCTTGATAATATCATCAATTTCATTTTTCTCAAAAGGCTTTGTCAAAGTCTCCAGCCCATCCACTTTGGAGAGAATTTTGCTTAGGTCAAATTGCATCTCAATACCGTCTGAAGTGCCCATTCTGTTTTTATAGCTTGACCACAACATGCCAGCCATTTCAGTGTGATCAGACACTTCCCTACCATTCTCATCTCTTAGGGACGAAATATTGTTTCTCCTAAACCTCTCTGTTGCCATCGCATGAAATTTTTTGGTGTTGTCTTCCCTGAATTTAATCCATCTGACTGTACATCTTTTTCACCAATAATTACATTCAGCCAACAACATGTCCTCCAAGTGTAGCTTGACCATCTTTATGAAATTAAATTCAGTTATGAAAGGAGGCCTCTTGTCCTCCATAGAGTCCAATATGAAAATAGCCTGATTGCAGCGCTGAATTTGAATTTTTAGCTTGGATAGCCCTTTCTGCCATTTTTCAAATTATACCTTAGTTGTTTAAGCTTATCAGCAAGAATAGCTACACTAGACTTCTTCCTTGATGGAATATCCCAAGGTTTTTTAACACAGTCTAAGAAGCCCGGCATATCAGTCCAATAATTTTCAAATCGAAAAATGCTTGCCTTAGGAATCTGAGTGTCAATGTTTACCACACAAGGGATATGATCCGACTCTGGTTTGGCAAGCGGCATGACCATGGTATTTGGGAAGGAAGTTCTCCAATTAGGACTAGTGAAAAACTAGTCAAGCTGTTCTAAAAAGGAATTTTGCTGCATGTTTGACCAGGTGTAGTTCCTTCCCCTTAATTGGTAGCTCGACTAGGCCCAGATGTCCAATAATATCATTGAAAATGAACATGTCATTCATGTTACCCCCGGGTTTATTGCGGTTGTCTTGGTAGCGAATAAAATTAAAATCTCCTAGTAGTAAATAATTGTTGGAAGGCAGCACCTGAAGACTGTATAGTCATGCGACAAACTGATCTCGTTCAGTCCCTTGACACGGGCCATAAACTGTGGACATCGTCCAAACATCATTGTTATGAACAGAGGTGAACTGAATGGAGATGCCAAAACGCTGAATATCAATCAAAGAGCCAGAGAAAACTGTTGAGTTCCACAACACCAAAATACGTCCAGAAGCACCAATGGACGGTGAAAAAATAAAGTTGTCAAAACGTTTTGGTGCAAATTTTCGAATGAAACGCCAATCAAAGGATTCACACTTAGTTTCTTGCAAGCACACAATTGCAAAATCACTTTCCTCTATCTTGGCTCGAACGGCACGCTGTCTCGAGTCAGAATTTAATCCTCTGACGTTCCAACATAGAACACGCCATTTTCTTTTATTAATAAGATGCATTAGATAAACCAGTTTTAGACTGACCGAGAGAGACATGGTGCATAGCAATTAGTCTCACAATAAGCACCCCTGGCCAAGATGCAGACATACCAAATAAGCCTGATAAACTGACTGGGGCGACAGAGCAAACTGACTGAAACAACTGACCCAAGACACTAACAGTACCCCACTGCAGATAAATAGAGACATCTTTGAACGATAAGGTATACTGACTCTGACAAAGGACCGATAAAGCAGCCAAACCTGAATCCCAACTAGCATGGAAGTGTTGCACATCCCATGCACCCAATTGATGAGTTGATTGTCTAGTCATAAGAACTGCCAGCAATACCTGTCTTAGGAGCAGCTTCAAGCTCCTCCTTGGTCAGCTTCACCGGATCAATACCAAGACTAATGCCAACTGCCTGCATCACATGAATCAGGGCCTCTGGTGGCATGTCGGCAGCTTCACCCTTTTTTGACGACTTCCTAGGCGCATTTGGCACCTTGCTCTGCACCCTGCCACGTTTGTTTGGCTTGATAGGTCCATCCACCACCGGCTGTGGGCGATGTCCATCATTTTTAACCATGTTCCTCGTACAACGCCGAACAGCAGTATCCACCATCGGCGTAGGCTGTTTCTTCACACGCCCACGACGCTTTTTGATATGGGATGTTGCAGAAGCAGCAAAGACTGGCAACGTCAGGGCCTCAACCTGATCAGAAGCAGAGGATTCATCTTCAGTAAAACGCGGAGAATGTGCCATAGTTCTACGTGGTGGCGACAACATTCTGAAAATCATAGTGTCCTGAGATGGTGAATTAAAGCTCACAGTCTGATTAAAAGCCATTGCCCAACTCCTTTTTTTGATCATGATGGATGCAAAGGGACCTGTGCTTATTGCAATCGACAGAGTATTGGCCATCAAGTGTGGCATCATTTGTTGGAACAACTTGTCCCAGATCATAGCTGGGGGAAGCTAAGGGCCAATGAAAAAAGTGTTAGTGATGTGCATCCCGTTGTGCTGCTTGACCTCAATCTGCACCTGGTGCATCTGATTACCAAAAGGTACAATATCTTTGATCAGGTTCACTTGCTCCATAGCAGTCTCCATCTTTTGGTTGTCCTTGGTAGCCATTTGCTGCTGTATGTCCTCTTCCTGACTCTGCACTTCATGCATTATCCGTTTTGGCACCCACCGTTGCGAAATCTTCTCTTTTTTATGGAGGCATTTTTTTGCAATATGACCGTATCTATAACAATCTCTACATCTGATATCATTCACACAATCTTTTAACTTGTGATCCAAGCTTAGGCATCGTGAGCAATTCTAGACTCTGAAAACCATATCATCAATCATTTTATTAAACTCTGACAGATCCTCGAGTTCTGCTCTTTCAAGCCCATGGGAGTCCACATGAGGCATTTGCATAGTTGGGCCAGCATGTCCAGCTGGCGCGGGCTGTCGTCGCCTATATTGCAGGGCCTGCTTCTGGACTGGCTTGGGTCGATAGCTACCTGATCCAGGAACCTTAGAAGTTGCATCATGCGACAAGTTTGCCGCCTCTTCCGCTGCATGCCAGCGATCAATGTTGGGTGGTTGCGGAGGGCTTGTTTGCAGCGTCGACAGCGGCTGCATCGTTCCAAACTGAATCCTTGGTTCAGATCTGTCCAATAAACCTGCGGAGGTGGAGAGGCTGGGATCTGTTCGCTCGGAAGCAGTTTGTATCCAGCTTGTTTTAGATCCCCTATTTCTGCCGCTGTAGCTCTGTAACGATACCCCTTGCAAGCACCATAGTGCAGAATAGTTGCAAAATTTAGCCTTCTGCTGACCTTGTTGTTGCGCTTAATTGACGACTTTGAAGGAGCTGCCCTTAGAGCGTTCATGCCTAGCAGAACTCTGCGCTTCCCTGGCTAATTAAGGTCCATTCCTGATCACTCTCCTTTTGCCAAGCAGAGAACTCACGTCTCCAATTTGGACCTCCAAAACCCCATAAGTGATAATAACATTTAAATTGCTGACAAGAGTAAGACTGCTTACGAAGGATCATAAAGCCCACCTGCTTGCAAGAAACTGTGAATGAAAAAACTCTATCTCGAAGAATAGAGACTTTTAGATTTCCACAATATCCCCCAATAGATGCTTCTATAGCCATTGAGACAGAGTATTCAGAGAGCCTGAAAGTAGATCTTCCAAAGGACACCACCATAGTAAAATGACCAGAGTCAACCTATGGGTGTACTGTTGAAAAAGCAGCCTTCAGCAAGTGTTTGGCAAAAGCAATACCAGGCGAGAAATCTAGTCCAAGTGAGATCGACTCATGAACAGACATTAGAATTGGATCTTCATCAGAGTGACAAGCCTGGATCTCCTTATCACGGCCAGAATTAATTTCTGGTGGAACCATCACATCGATCATAGGTGGGAGTACTAGACACTTCACCACAGAAACATAATAATTAGGGAATTTCAGATGATATCCTTGGTCAATTACCTCCTCAGATCTGCGATGACGCCCAATGATCGGGGCCTTCTTGGCGTTCAAAAGAACCAGCCAATTCCTAGAAGACCACAACTGGATATCCCCATCGTAAGTCTTAGGACGACCACGATCACGATCACGTGCCGTGGAATATGTTACCTTCCACCGCCCATCCGGGCAATACGTAGGACAAGCTGAGGGAGCCGACGCTAGCGCCGAGGCGACGGCCACAAAGTGGGAGGACGCCGAGGCCATGGCCACGGAGGAGGAGGACGCCGGCATCCGCGGAGGGTGTGGTGTTCCTCTATTCCCTCTTTTGCTTCCACGGCTGTTGTCTTTTTAAGCTGCTCAAACTCTGTTACCATCCCGAAAGATTTAGAAATTTTGTTGAACTCTCTATCGTAATTATCGGATCGTGTGAAACTCTCTTTTACTGTTATGATTGTCTTTGGTGCTGGCATCTTCATGACTAAGTATGTATAGTGCGGGACTGCCATAAATCGTGCAAAAGCCGGGTGTCCCAGGATCGCATGATACTGCGATGGCCAGTCCATGACTTCGAACTCGAGTTTTTCTCGCCTGAAATTTTCTTTGGACCAAAAAACGACGTCAAGAAAATTTTTACCTAAAGGAATTTTTGGCTTTACCTGGTACTATGCCGTGGAAGGATGTTTCTGTTCAGATTTGCCAAGGGGTAGTTCATTGCCCTTAGTTTTTTGGCGTAGATCAAGTTTATGCTGCTTCCTACGTCCATAAAAACCTTGCTCATGTCAAACCCGCCAATTTGTGCTTTAACTATCAATGTCGAATGACCCGGTCTCGGTACTCAATGTGGATGATCAGCTCTGCTAAATGTGATTTCCTGCTCTGACCAATTGAGATACTCGGGTGTGGCTGGTGGATCTTCCTCTGCCATGTTGACTTGTCTTGTGATTAGTTTCTGAATTCTATTGGATGGGCGCCTTTTTGAATCATTGACATTGCCCCCTTTTACCTAGGGTATTCGGTGTTTTGATCAGTTGGGTTTTGCGGTTGTCCTGCTGGCGGAGGTGGCGAACCAATGGCTAACATGCTAGGCGTGGGTGTGTATCCTCGTATTGGTGTTTCGGTCACCTTTGCATTACAGAGCTCTTGTATTTTTATGAATGTTCGACAATCTTTCATAGGTGGTTGGATTGTCTTTTTCCTGCTGAGTCGACGTAAAAGTGCATATTACAGGGTCCATACAGTATTTGTATTGCGGACATGGGTGGGTCCCGAGCTGTTGGCTGATATCGCTGCGTTGATTGGTGATACGTTGCTAATGTATCTATAATTTTTGATGTTCCATGTTTGGTTTTTATTTACTTTCTTATATTTTGTTCCAATTTTAGAGTATTTTTATACATTTTCTTGGACTAACCACTACTGGAAAACATCATGTTCATGGCGCACTGTTTTTTGTCATCCGTGGCGCACATGGAGTACGTCACTAAACTCGCGCCATGGCTAAAAGTTAGCCGTGGCGCACTACCTAGTGCGCCACGCCTATATCGACAGATCCGTGGCGCACCGGATAGTCCGCCACTGTTCTTTGAGCCAATTCGCCACGGCTAAGTTTGTTCGTGGAGCACCAACTACTGCGCTACGGCTAAGTTTGTTCGTGGCGCACTAGATGGTGCGCCACAAACACTAGCCATGTGCGCCACTGCTATATTTGCTGTCATTTTTTTAATTGCTAGTCCATACTTACATGCAGCATATATTCACAGTTTGCAAAACAGTACAAATACATACTTGCATACACAGTTTGCAAAACAGTACAAATATACATAGGATATTGCAAGTGCAATCATTACACAAGTTATCACCGGTGTGTCGTGATCGGCGAGGGAGCTAAGTTCATAATCTCTCTAAGTGGTCACCTAAAGTACTATCAAATACAATAGAACCACAAACACGATGATCAAGATAGAGATTACTATGACGAAGGTTCCCCTCTCTCTTCCTCACGGTCTTGCAGATCCGGTGCCCCTCCTTCATCTCTTCCTCATGGAGGTGGTCCATCCACATAGCATTTGCCACCTCCTTACTCTTGTATCCTTTGTAGCTATTGCTCGGAAACTCGTTCACTTGTTTGTGACAGTGTTTCCACTCGTCGTAGACGCCTGGAACATGGCCTCTGTACACCACATACCACTTCTTCGCCATCTCTATAGAAAAGATAAATAATATTAGACAAGGGAAAGTTAGAGTTCACATATATATTGTGCCACGACATTTTAATCATGTGCAATCTCGATAAAGGGACAAAGTAAGGAAAAACATGTAAAGTCTTAATTAAAGATACACTTATCAAAAAGGGCCAACTCAAAAAGCATCCCTCATATATAAATACTTAGGTTTGTTTGGACATAGGAATATGCTACAACGGTACTGTGAGCCAAGTAGGATCCACAAGACTTGGACTTGTGCATAGCACAAGGGTCACAATACCATCGCAGCACATTCACATAAATAGTGTGCCACAACATTTTAATCATCGGCATAGTCGAAAAAGGACCAAAGTAAGCAAAGAAAAGAACCAAAATGTAAGCAAAAGAACTAAGCATTGATTCATAACCATAATAAGTAGCATCGACCACAATTATTAAGTTCAACACATCCATCGAAACTATATAGAGCTATACACAAGTTTACAACTACAGCTATTGAGGCAAACATCAAGACTCCTGACTTGGCTTAGGGAACGAGAGGATGCCTTATTTCGTCATGAACGGCCTGAGGTCACCCTGCATCTGTAGGCGATGTTCTATGTCACGGTTAGGTAGTGTGTAGCCTCCGCAGTGGAAGATCCCCCGAGGTCATGACATCATGATAGATGATTGTGGCAAACTGCTGTTGGATGCGATAAAACTCTTGTCTATGATCTAAATCTTGAATCTTTGCCTTGGCTTGGGCCCACTATTAGAGTTGAGCTGGTAGCGTAGAGTGTTGTTGGTCCTGTAGGAAAGCTGGCATGTGATGGAGCGCGTAGTAGGCTTCCTTCCGACTGTCATCACTCTGCTTCATGCAAGGGAAGTTCGTTACGTGGTTGAGCATGTGCTTGCCGAACTTGATCTTTTTGGTCATGGATGTGGTGCCTTCCACCGCGGCATAGCCACTCAGAGCATGATCTAGAACATCCTTGATTTTTTCATAGTTTTTCTTCTTTCTCGCACTCCCCGAGTCGAAATATGTGGCGTGCGAATATTTCGGAGAAAGGACGATGAGTGTGCAGTCTTTGTCTCTATGCAAAATAATTCAAACAAACCGTTATGCTGGAAAAGGAACGATGGAAATCTAAAAAATCATGTTCTAGCGGCGAGGCTTTGACTTACTCAGGGAAGTAAGGCATGAGAATGTATTCCTTCGTCTTGTTCGCCACCATGACGTCTCGGAGGTAAGTCGCCATGAATATCCATTCGACGGAGCTTCCCAAGCAGCCGTCACGCATGTAGAAGGGGTCCACTACCGCAATGCCCGGTGTGTTCTCTCTAATGATTTGCATCGCCATACTGAGCGAAAATAGACGGACCATGGTATAGTGCAGAGGTTGCATGTGCAACATACCGAAGATATCGGAAAACCTCATGAACAACATATCCCCGGGGTTATTATCAACGAAGACCAAACCATGTGGCACCTTAGCCACGAAAACCGGGTACGACGGATCTTTATCTCGAAGAAGGCGTTCCTCGATTGTTAGCACACCATCATGCACACTCTTCATATCCGAACTTGCGAGCTTGTACAATTTATTAGTTAGCATCGGCTTACCCGCCACATGCATCCTCCACATAATAGCATTGGGTCTTGGTGGCCCGTCCTGTGCCTGGATCGGATTCGGAGCAGACACTGTAACACCCTCGAATTGGCCCTATGCAAGTTTTAGCGCTTCCCGCCAAACCCAAACGATTCAAGGACGCCCACCAGGCACTTTCGTGCGGCTGGAAAACGAAGTAATACCATTACACAATAGTCCACGATGGAACCCACAGAACAGATAAATATACAGCAACGACTCACTGAGTCAAGAATACAGATATACAGTACAAAGATTCAAATCACCTTGAACACGATACAGTATCCGAGTACAGATCAGAAGCAAATTGAGCTAAGAGCGCTGAAGAATAACCAATGGCCTCCATAACCCTTCCCAAGCCAAGCCGGAAGGTTAACCCTGCTAACGACGTCGATCTCAAACCTGCTAAAACAAAAGGGGTGCCGACAAAGGGCAAAGGAAAAAGAGGAGCGTCAGTACTGAGGCCAGTACACGGCAAGGCTAGAATTCGGCGGCTCTCGCCTACATAGGTATGGTGGACTGAAGCGGCAGCGCAGCATGCACTAAACAACCTATAGAGACTCGATACATCTGTCGGCTATTAGAGAGGGGTAAGAAAGACCTATTCGGATCCAACCTGATACTAACACCAATCATGCCCATCCTAGTATTCCCCCCTCGAGATCAAACGAGGAAGTCAAACCGAGGAACTCACACAGTTGGCAGTTTTATCCATTCCATTATAGTTGTAGCACTTACTAGTCAGATATAAATAGCATGAGTCATCCTGATATCATAAGTAGTGGGCAGTTTTGGTTAACCATTCAGTTGTAGTTGTAGTACTTACTAGTCAGATACAATTAGCATGTGACATCCCAAACCCAGCAGTTGTTGGCACTTTTATTTCATTCCATTAGAGTTGCGATACTTACTAGGCAGGTATAACATGACACAATACACCCCAGTTCCACCAGTTGTTGGCACTTTTATTATCCATTCCGTTGTAGTGAAGCTGATTACTAGTCACATATTAAGTCAAATTTATAGCACTACTTTAGTTATGCTTGTCTATGATCGAGATACTGTGCTCCAAGTCGTCCATAACCACGGACACGGCTTTCAGAAAGATTTACCCTGCAGGGGTGCACAAATAGCAACACACACACAATCAACCTCGGAAAAACTAAATAAAAACCCAACGAGGCTTTCATGACAAAGCAATCACATGATTCATAAAATATTTCAGGGGGCACCCCATTAAGCTACCCACAACGAAGTTGGCCAGCTCCGAGACGGACCCAAGGTTTGCGTCAATGGATATAAATGACTAGGAACCCAAAAGAGTGACTGGGCTTGTCGATACCAAGAAAACACTCCGCATCCAAAACAGTACAGGTGCTCCACGCACAATCGTAAATAAAGCAGTAAAGCATGGCATAAGTACAGGATAGTAATAAAGCCCCAAACTAGTTTGTGGCCCCAAGAAACAAGAAATGAATCAAGCTCTGGCTAAGGGGGATCCATAGGGTCTCCTGGATGTGGATAGTGCGAATAATCAAGGAACAGGTATCAAGTACTCGGGGCCTACGAGACACAAGTGGACATGAAAAACCAAATAGCATATAATGCCCACCGGTACCTCTTTCATTAGTTGTCCCAGCAATTTAATAGTTATATTTAAAGTCATGATACTCTCCACTGTAAAGCATATGACAACATTCCAACAATTGTGTGGTACTTCACGACACGGGATCGCACCTGAGCAAGCGACTATAACTCGCAAGATCATCTATCTACCAAACAACGGGTAATAGGAGGTATCCAAGGCAATATAACGACTGCAAGGAATATATCTTGTATGGAACACTAAAGCATCGCGACACGGATATCAATAGATCATCAGGAGGAAATAAAGACTATAAATGCAAAATAGGTAGAAAGGGGGAGAATGCTCGCCTGGGAAAAATTGCCGAAGATACATATCCGAAGGACTTGTCGATACTCGCATCCACTCAACGGCCTAATCCGTGAAGAAGCAAAGCACTAAAAGAAACACCGGATGCACTATTTAATACTACGGCAAAAGATCTGGCATGATGTATATATGATGCATGTCATGGAAAAGATGTGGTGCAATTAGGCAATATTAAGCGGAACCAGGGTCCCGACAATTAATTAGGAGGTTCATATTATTTAGATACCCCGCAATTTAAATGTTGTATTAACAAGGCAAAACATGGTATCGGTTTGCTACACAAATTTAAAAGGAGGCGGTATAATACAAGAATAGCCCGCATATGTACTCCATATTTAATTATGAGTGAATCAGCATAATGCCCCCAAACCACCGAACATGTATGCGAGTATGGATGAATTAATTATGCAACAAGTATATGCCAATATTATAAAAATAGGGGTCTCGGATAGGGGTCACACATGAGGGTCTAGGCGATCTTGAGGTTCCAAGGGTTTAGGGGTCGACAAGATCGGCCTTCGCCTCTGGGAACGGGTCTTGGCGCCCGGGAAGGAGAGCATGAAGCCGATGCCGGGGTTTGGATTCGGGGTCTCGGGGTTTTACGGTGATCGGTCTTCGGATCCTCGGGATCGGAGCACTCGAGCCTCGGTGATCTTGGTTCGGGGTCGGAGAACTTGGCGTCCGGTCTTCGGATCCATGAAGACGATCTTGTCCGCGGTCCGTCGAGTGTCACCGGGTCGGTAGGTTCTTCGGGCTTCTCTACATGCATCACCAAACTTGGCTTCGGGCTCAACTCTGCGCGTCAGTCTCGGTACCTAGAGGAGAGGGTCTTGGGAGCGAACAACATCGGTACCCCGAATAAAAGATCCCGAGACCGAAACTCTTGCAGGGATTTTGCCAAACACTTGTCGGGCAGCTGAACACCGGAGTGGATCCGAGTCGCGGAAGCTGGAACTGTTGTCATGCTGGATACATATGTTGTCGATGTAGTGCAGAAGAAGTAAGACAGGGTCACACGTCGATTCTCTTGTCCTTGTCCTGGTACCTGCATGTGGCGGCTTGGAATGCGTCTCAAGACGGGAAGAAGCAGGGCGAGGGTGAACAGCGAGAGGCGGAAGCGACCACGGCTGCTGGAGGCGAGCATGGTCGACGGCAGGGCTTGAGGATGCGGTGCCGGTCGGGCAGGGCGACCACGGAGAAGCGTTGATGAGGCGGAGCAGAGCACCACCGCGGACACAACGATGACACGAGGAGCCATAGCCAAGGTGAATCCTGGCCGCGCGCAGGCGGGGACGCACACCCCAACACGATGCAGGGGTTGTGGAACAGAGGGCTCGTCCGGTGGCGGGGAGAGGCGCAGGCATGGAGGAGCATGGCGGCAGCGTCGGCTGGTGGCGCGGCCGGGACGCTGCTGCTGGTGCAGAGGCAGCGTAGATGCGAGCCCGAGCGGAGCTAACAAGAGGTGGATGCGGTGGCTCGGGGAAGACATGGATGACGCCATGACCGGAGGAGAGAGAGGAGGGGCGCCATGGATGACTGTGGCGGCAGCTCCGCACGGTCGACGGCGGCCAGGGCAGGCACCCAAGCGAGCATAGGCGGCAGGGCTCACGCGGCCTACGGGAGGGAGGGGCCGAGGCGAGCGCGGCCAGAGCGCTGTAGAAGCGAGCACAAACGGCAGTGCATCGAGGCGCTCCAGGGGACGCGAACATGAGGAGGTTGGGGAAGGGGTTCGCGTGTGGATCGAGTGGGGTGGGACCAGGGTCATGCGAGCGAGGAAGCGAGCGTTGGCAGCAGGGCTTGGGTCACGCGCGTGGGTCGTACGCGGGGTGGTTGTCGGTAGCAGGGCTGCAGGGTGGGGCAAGGGTGGTACGACGGGACGAGCTAGAGTGGTGTACGTGGAAGGGACGTGTCGCGATGGGGAAGTGGGGCCAGGCGGGCGTGGTTGACCGTGGCGCTGGTGCTAGGCAGGTGGTGGTCGCTAGCATGTGTTGGCGGCGGTTGTTGTGGTATGGGGGTGTATCAGCCGGGTAGTCTAGGGTTTGGGGATTTTAGGTTTAGGGCTTCGGGGTAGTAGGCTGCTGCCAGCTGGTCCATTTGGGCCCTGGCAGGTGGCGGCCTCCCCCGGTTTAAAAATATTTTATTTATCTGTTTTAATTTTAAAGACTTTTATAAATAATTTTTAGACAAATAGAAGATCCGGAAGAGACTGGGGTTTTGATTTGAAATAAAGACGGGAGATATCTAGAAAACAAAGATAGGCTTCTAGAAAATAGTTTTAGGCAAACAATGCATGATGACATGACGATGCTCAAATGCAATGTGGCATGATGACATGCGCATGCGGTCATGATGATGCACAAAACAAAACAACGAGCGATTTTCTAATAGTGGTTTTACCGGGGTGCTACAATTTGACACCACTAACAATGGATCTCGCCCTCGAGATCTGCCTCATGGTAAGGGGAAGAAGGCCGACGGTCTAAATCTTCCCTCTTTGTGTAGACCCTCGCAACACCACTAACAAGGGTTCTTGCTCCATCTTGAAGTCGGCGACACCACCAATAAGAGGTTGTTGTTCGCGTTCGTCAAGAGAACACTCCGGCAAAACATAGACGAAGGCAGAGGTTTCAAAAGGTAAGGCCACCTCTAACTTTCGTGGAAGGAGTAAAATTGCAGCGGTCCACCATACAATGTACAAAAGTCAATGATAAGAGTAGTCAGATGGGGATCATTCCATCGTGCACCCAAAGCATTACTCTGTACATGAATAGAAGAATTATGCAATCAACTCTCAGGATTCAGACTGAAGATCTTGACAAACGATGTATAGAAACACAAAGGAGTGATGTAGGCTCTCTATCGAATCTGATGTGGTGGAGTTCGTCGTGTTAGAAAACATTGGGAGGTACAAAGAAAGATTTCAGTGAATTTTGATCCACCAAAAGGTACAACTGATGAAGGCTACTCCGATGGCACGAATACCGGATGTGGAAACACTGTTGCAAGAGGAAGGAATCAAAACCCTGAAGGTATGACGGAAACCCAACCACGAGAATTCCTGGACTCGAAGAGAAGATAAGAGAGAAGATTCAAAACATGCGAAGGTAAGAGGTGAATAGTAGAAGGGTAAGGAGTAAAAGTAGACCTAATCAGATCTATCCAACCGATTTTGCAAAAATAGTTTTGACACTCTACATCGGCCGTTAGCTAGGTTATCCTACAGGCTGGACCAGTGGGGTATCACAACTTCTAAGCTCTGATACTACTTTGTAACACCCTCAAATCGGCCTTATGCAAGTTTTAGCGCTTCCCGCCAAACCCGCATAGAAACGATTCAAGGACACCCACCAGACACTTTTTTGCGGGTGGAAAACGAAGTAATACCAATACACAATAGTCCATGATGGAACCCATAGAACAGATATATATATATATACAGCAACAACTCACTGTGTCAAGAATACAGATATACAGTACAAAGATTCAAATCACCTTGAACATGATACAGTATACGAGTACGGATAAAGCAAATTGAGCTAAGAGCCCTAAAGAATAACCAATGGCGTCCATAACCCTGCCCAGGCCAAGCCGGAAGGGTAACCCTGCTAACGACGTCGATCTCAAACCTGCTAAAACAAAAGGGGTTCCGACAAAGGGCAAAGGAAAAAGTGGAGCGTCAGTACTGAGGCCAGTACATGGCGAGGCTAGAATTCGGCGGCTCTCGCCTACATAGGTATGGTGGACTGAAGCGGCAGCGCAGCATGCACTAAACAACATATAGAGACTCAATACATCTATCAGATATTAGAGAGGGGTAAGAAAGACCTATTCGGATCCAACCTGATACTAACACCAATCATGCCCATCCTGGTATTCCCCCCTCGAGACCAAACAAGGAAGTCAAACCGAGGAACTCAGGCAGTTGGCAGTTTTATCCATTCCATTATAGTTGCAACACTTACTAGTCAGATATAAATAGCATGAGTCATCTTGATAGCACAAGTAGTGGGCAGTTTTGGTTAACCATTTAGTTGTAGTTGTAGTACTTACTAGTCAGATACAATTAGCATGTGACATCCTAAACCCAGCAGTTGTTGGCACTTTTATTTCATTCCATTAGAGTTGCGATACTTACTAGGCAGGTATAACTTTACACGATACACCCCAGTTCCACCAGTTGTTGGCACTTTTATTATCCATTCCATTGTAGTGAAGCTGATTACTAGTCACATATTAAGTCAAATTTAGAGCACTACTTTAGTCATGCTTGTCTATGATCGAGATATTGTGCCCCAAGTCATCCATAACCATGGACACGGCTTTGAGAAAGATTTACCCTGCAGGGGTGCACAAATAGCAACACACACACGATCAACCTCGGAAAAACCAAATAAAAACACAATGAGGTTTTTACGACAAAGCAATCACATGATTCATAAAATATTTCAGGGGCCCACCCCATTAAGATACCCACAATGAAGTTGGCCGGCTCCGAGACGGACCCAAGGTTTGCGTCAATGGCTGTAAACGACTGGGAACCCGAAAGTGTGACTGGGCTTGTCGATACCGCGAAAACACTCCGCATCCAAAACAGTATAGGTGCTCCACGCACAATCGTAAATAAAGCAGTAAAGCATGGCATAAGTACAAGATAGTAATAAAGCCCCAAACTAGTTTGTGGCCCCAAGAAACAAGAAATGAATCAAGATCTGGCTAAGGGGGATCCATAGGATCTCCCGGATGTGGATAGTGCGAATAATCAAGGAACAGGTATCAAGTACTTGGGGCCTACGGGACACAAGTGGACATGAAAAACCAAATAGCATATATTGCCCACCGATGCCTCTTTCATTAGTTGTCCCAGCAATTTAATAGTTGTATTTAAAGTCATGATCCTCTCCACCGTAAAGCATATGACAACACTCCAACAATTGTGTGGTACTTCAAGACATGGGATCGCACCTGAGCTAGCGACTACGACTCGCAAGATCATCTATCTACCAAACAACGGGTAATAGGAGGTATCCAAGGCAATATAAAGGCTGCAGGGAATATATCTGGTACGGAACACTAAAGCATCGCGACACAGATAGCAATAGATCATCAGGAGGAAATAAAGACTATAAATGCAAAATAGGTAGAAAGGGGGAGAATGCTCGCCTGGGAAAAACTGCCGAAGATACATATCCAAAGGACTTGTCGATACTCACATTCACTCAACGGCCTAATCCGTGAAGAAGCAAAGCACTAAAAGAAACACCGGATGCACTATTTAATACTACGGCAAAAGATCCTGCATGATGTATATATGATGCATGTCATGGCAAAGATGCGGTGCAATTAGGCAATATTAAGTGGAACCTAGGTCCTGACAATTAATTAGGAGGTTCATATTATTTAGATACCCCGCAATTTAAATGTTTTATTAACAAGGCAAAACATGGCATCGGTTTGCTACACAAATTTAAAAGGAGGCGGTATAATACAAGAATAGCCTGCATACGTACACCATCTTTAATTATGAGTGAATCGGCATAATGCCCCCAAACCACCGAACATGTATGCGAGTATGGATGAATTAATTATGCAACAAGTATATGCCAATATTATAAAAAATAGGGGTCTCGGATAGGGGTCACAGATGAGGGTCTAGGCGATCTTGAGGTTCCGAGGGTTTACGGGTCGACGAGATTGGCCTTCGCCTCCGGGAACGGGTCTTGGCGCCCGGGAAGGAGAGCATGAAGCCGATGCCGGGGTTTGGATCGGGGGTCTCGGGGTTCGACGGTGATCGGTCTTCGGATCCTCAGGATCGATGCACTCGGGCCTCGGTGATGTTGGTTCGGGGTCGGAGAACTTGGCGTCCGTTCTTCGGATCCATGAAGACGATCTTGTCCGCGGTCCGTCGAGTGTCACCGGGTCGGTAGGTTCTTCAGGCTTCTCTACATGCATCACCAAACTTGGCTTCAGGCTCAACTCTGAGCATCAGTCTCGGTACCTAGAGGAGAGGGTCTTGGCAGCGAACAACATCGGTACCCCGAATAAAAGATCTCGAGACCAAAACTCTTGCAGGGATTTTGCCAAACACTTGCCGGGCAGCTAAACACTGGAGTGGATCCGAGTCGCGGAAGCTGGAACTGTTGTCATGCTGGATACATATGTTGTCGATGTAGTGCAGACGAAGGAAGAGAGGGTCACGCGTCGATTCTCTTGTCCTTGTCCTAGTACCTGCATGCGGCGGCTTGGAGTGCATCTCAAGACGGGAAAAGGCAGGGCGAGGGTGAACAGCGAGAGGCGGAAGCGACCATGGGTACTGGAGGTGAGCATGGCCGACGGCAGGGCTTGAGGATGCGATGCAGGTCGGGAAGGGCGACCACGGAGCAGCGTTGACGAGGCGGAGCAGAGCACCACCGCGGACATAGCGACGACACGGGGAGCCGTAGCCAAGGTGGAACCTGGTCGCGCGCAGGCGGGGACGCACACCCCAACACGATGCAGGGGTTGTGGACCGGAGGGCTCATCCAGTGGCGGGGAGAGGCGCATGCACGGAGGAGCATGGCGGCAACATCGGCTGGTGGCGCTGCCGGGACGCTACTGCTGGTACAGAGGCGGCGTAGATGCGAGCCCGAGCGGAGCTGGCGAGAGGTGGATGCGGTGGCTCGGGGAAGACATGGACGACGCCATGACTGGAGGAGAGAGAGGAGGGGCGCCGTGGATGACGGTGGCGGCACCTGCACACGGTTGACGGTGGCCAGGGCAGGCGCCCGAGAGAGCAGAGGCGGCAGGGCTCATGCGGCCTGCAGGAGGGAGGGGCGGAGGCGAGCGCAGGCGGTGGTGCATCGAGGCACTCCAGGTGATGGGAACGGGAGGAGGTTGGGGAAGCGGTTCGCGTGCGGATCGAGCGGGGTGGGGCCAGGGTCACGTGAGCGAGGAAGCGAGCATTGGCAGCGGGGCTTGGGTCCCGCTCGTGGGTCGTACGCGGGGTGGTTGTCGGTAGCGGGGCTGCAGGGTGGGGCCAGGGTGGTACGACGGGACGAGCTGGAGCGGTGTACATGAAAGGGACGTGTCACGATGGGGAAGTGGGGCCAGGCGGGCGTGGTTGACCGTGGCACTGGTGCTAGGCAGGTGGTGGTCGCTAGCATGTGCTGGTGGCGGCTGTTGTGGTATGGGGGTGTATCGGCCGAGTAGTCTAGGTTTCGGGGATTTTAGGTTTAGGGCTTCGGGGTATTAGGCTGCTGCCAGCTAGGCCATTTGGGCCTTGGCAGGTGGCGGCCTCCCCCGGTTTAAAAATATTTTATTTATCTGTTTTAATTTTAAAGACTTTTGTAAATAGTTTTTAGACAACTAGAAGATCCGGAAGAGACTGGGTTTTGATTTGAAATAAAGACGGGAGATATCTAGAAAACAAAGATAGGCTTTTAGAAAATAGTTTTAGGCAAACAATGCATGATGGCATGACGATGCTCAAATGCAATGTGGCATGATGACATGCGTATGCGGTCATGATGATGCACAAAACAAAACAACGAGCGATTTTCTAATAGTGGTTTTACCGGGGTGCTACAGACAGCACCACCGGTTTGCTCGCAGACTTGTTAGGTTTTCTCTTCCATTGCTTCTTTATTGTGGGAGCATCATGGACCACATTCTCCTCACTGAACACCCTATGTGATGTGTTGGGGCTTATAACATTTGGCCTTTTGGATGTTTGAGGCTCGGTGAAGAAGACGCTTGTTGCAAGCGGGTTTCTATGCGGATGCATCATGGCATGGTTCTTCATTATTACTAGGACCATGCATGTCCATGACGTTAACGCCTTGCCAATTGCTGATGTACAGATCGATATCGTCATCGATGTTGTCGTTGTACGGATCATATGCCATAGGCATGTCATCAACATAAGGCAACACATCGCGTGGAGGTGACGGCTCGGGTGGCGACACAAGTGGCGGTGTTGTCTATGGGGTGGTGGCCCTCGTCCCCAAACGAATCATGCTCTTCGGCCAAAGCATGAAAATGCCGAAGCAATCTCTGAGGACAGACGGCTCATCTTCATCGGCTCCCGGGGGTTGAATGGGAGGTTCCACGCCGTCGCAGCCATGTAGCACCCGAACAATTTGAACCCTATGCACGTTATCTGGCATCGGCTTTGAGTGGAACACGCGGTTTAATGGTTGAATGATAGTGCCCTTCACAACATCCCTCAACTCGTTGTTCACATAGTTTAGGAGAGTGCATTGAACATCAGCCTGCAGAAAAACATGTACGACATCAGAGATGCCTTCAGAGTAATTAAAGGCAAGGAAGTGAAGTCATCGGCTTCAGAGTAATTAAAGGCAAGGACGCTTAGTAGTTACCTTGATGGCGTCGAGCTCGGCTAATGTCGAGGCACCGACGATGGAGAGCGTGCAACTGACAGAGGGGTTGCTTGATGGCATGGTGTCGGCCGCCGGGGTATTCTCCCTGACACCGGCAGCATTAAGCTTTGGCACCACAGTGATGGCGGATGGAGTGACCAACACGTCTGGCGACGCAGTGATGACGGGCGGAGTCACCAACGCATCCTGTGCCACGGTGCTGGAGGGCGGAGTCACGAGCACATGATCACCGTTGTTCGAGTTGTTGCCGACCATGCTAGGAATCGGGCACGGCCCTTGACGACCCTCCGCATTTCATTTCGCTATCAACTCCACCAAGGTAGGTATGATGGAAGTGAGGCTAATGGCCAGGTTGCCTTGGACAATCTGCGGAATCCGCGCCACTTGTGTCTTGAGTTCTTCAACCTCGCGTCTTTCCTCCTCTCTCCTCCCAGACACGTGCCTCTTCGGCTCTGATGGACCATAATGATTCGTCCATGTCTTAGCCCCGAAGCCAATGACACGGCCAGCCGACGACTTGTTTGTAACCGGTGTGACTTTCTTAGCCTGGTTCATCGCCCTGTTAAAAGGGGTGTCCCACCGGGTGGCCGCCGTCGACCCCTGGGATGAGGAGGTTCGGGTAGCCTCACTAGCGATTTCCTCATCCTGTAGAAGAAGGAACGTGAACCGTTTAGAAATTTGACTTCATTGATTAGAATGCAATATACTTGATCCACGGTAATTAAATTCCTTACCACAAGACCCTCGAAATCCTTCACGATCTTTTCCATGGTGAGTTGTTTGGTTTTTGGGTCCACATGGTACCGGGCCTTGACAAAGTTTTGAAGCTGCTTGTTTTCGAATTTTGTGAAGGGGTTAGGTTACCCCTTAGCTATAAAATCGTCGTCCTCCTTCTGCCATTTGGACTCTACAGCTCTGTAACCGCCAGATCCGAGATGGTGGTTACCTATATTGATCTCCCGCATCTCCTTCCCCCGCTTACTCGAGGCCTTGGCTGCATTGGATTCGCACCTGGCCTTGAACTCCAGGTACTGAGCTTTGGTGATCTAAGGATAGTTCTCCTGGATCTTCGCGAGACTTTGACCTTTTTTAAAAATCATCGTCTTCACCCGGGTTCTCCAGCTGGCCAGGGCGGCGCTCATCTTCGTGAGGGCGGATTTGTTTACTTCATTCCCGTGGAAATTTGTGTTCTGGTATTCAAGTGGGAACTTGTATCATGCGTGCAGCTTCTCGAAGAGGAGTGTGCACAAATGGCCATTTGCTTTATGCCGGAGATTCTCTGTGTTGATCAAGACAGTGGCCCAGGTGATAGCCGCCACTTTCCCACCGTACCCTTTAATGACATGTTTGGGTGCCAGAGGAACCCCTTTTAGGGTTACTTTGGTAATTTCCTCTCTGATGGTGTCGACCGTGTTCTAGCGTTGTTCCTTCTTCTTCTTTGGATTGCTACTGCCAGCGCCATCAGTGGTTTCATCCCCGGTGTCCTCTGCCTCCTCACCGGCATTGGTCTCTTCCTCCTCGTCCTCCATCTCATCATCTTCGCTCTCTTCAGGCAGATATTCTTCATCACCCTATTCATTTCATTCCATCTGCTGGGCAGCCTCCCAGAATGACAATTTTGTTGGAGCTCTGACTTCTTCTTCAACGTTTATGCGCCGAGAAGAGCCGCCGGCCTGATTGTTGTCAGCCATGTTTGCACTAAGTAAAAAAAAGTCAAATAAATATTAGAAATTCACGGGAAAATCCGGCATGACCTCCCCTATTTTTGTTAACCTAGGAGTTTCCTATTTTTGCCGAAATGGAAGTTAATCAACATTTCAGCAAATATCAGAACTCATTTCAAATGTACCTGCACATACCCTAATCCCCCCCCACACAATAGCATGGTACAGCCAGTAATATATGAGTGTTCGGCCAGTAATATATGAGTGTACAACATGGTTCAACGCTGGCTGAACCAACCATTGTGACACAAGTACATATCTCATATATGAGACCTGCTAAAAGATTCACAAAGTATCATAAGAGAACAACTTGTTGGCTTCAACTGATAATTCCATTACCACGAAGACTACAGTCACAACTCACATACATGTATAATCATTGCCATATACTACCTCTCAAAGCATATATCATCATTTAAGTAAGTTCATGGTTAACTATGTTGCTAAGATCACTACTTTAGAGGCAGCTGGTCATTCTTTAGAGGCAGCTGATGGTACTAGTAGAAAAGCACAAATTCATACACCGAGAAATCTGTTCCCCATTCACCTCAGTAGCTCACACACTAGCAGGTCCTAGTAGATAGCTAGCTCTACTACTCGCTCAAAAAGATGAACACTCATTCACCAATATAAAGCAGTAGCCACTTGCTGCTGCAGTGTACAAGCCATCACAGATAATATTCAGATCATTTTCATAGTTTCTATCTCTAGGAATCATTTTTATCAATGCATCCGCTGTCAGGCTCACGGTAACAAGATCATGAACAAGTTATACTTGCATGGTATATCTATATATGATCAAGAAAGAAATCCGTTTCCTAGGTATAAGCCCGAGGAAGCATATTGAATGGATAGTAGCCACCCTAGGAATCAAGTACATATGATAGCCTATTATTAATGTTGACAGGAATCATGGCAACAATAACATCACTACCACAATGGTGGTAAAATTTCAATGGTTCTTGATTTAGATTATTCTTCCCCCATCCATGCTACTAAATAGTAGCATCATAATAAGATCAATATTCAAATTAACAAGACCCATCTTAGTTAAGTAAATCATCTTCTTGAATATTTTCTTCTAGTAAGTCAATTAAGGTTCAGTTAAACATGTTTCTGCAACACAATAAAGTGGTACAAGATGTTAAAGGACTTACCACTAAATACTTTAAGCCTAGCTTTGAACTAGTGGTTTGAGAAGGGATTTGTTTAAACCAAATTTAAGCAAACATTTGTAGCCCATCCCACACTAAGATATAACCAACAATTCTAGCAACCCTACAGAGATTCAATCAGGTATAGCATGGCTACCAAAACCCTATGATTACCATCTCATTCCCTCCCTTTCTTCCTCACATCCATGCACTGGGCTAGCTATAGATCAGCACGTATGTACTCACTACCGTTGTTGCATGCATCATCAGAGATAACTCGGAGCTAGGTTGTGTTATTGGTGGTGGCGCGAGATGAGGGATGGGGGGTGCATGGTGCAGCAGGCTCTGATGGCGGAGGCAGCGGGGGTGGTGAAGCAGGCGGTGAGCCTGGTGAGGCAGAAGGGGAACGTGCAGGTGATGCCGCTGCATGTAATTTTTCCTTGGTACAAGTTTGTTCATCCACAACCGCTTGTTGTAGGAGGATTAAAAGCACAAGCACAAGGTTACCAGCGCGGGTGGAGGTGAGGGCAGGTGGGTCAGTGGTGGTAAAAGGAGAAGGACGGGGACGAACCTGGGAGCAGGCAGTGGTGGAGGTCGGGGATGGACCTTTAGGAGCAGGTGGTGGTGCAGGCAGTAGGCGCAGGCGGCTGGCCTCCTCCTCCTCTGTAGGATCACACCGGGGTATAAAGGCTGAGTTAGCCGAGGTACGGACGGGTCAAAGTGAGATCTGGCCGGGTCACCCCAAGGCAGGCCGACTTACAGAGTAGCCCGGCCCAGACAATGTCCGCTTAACCATGTCCCGGCCGACGTATATCATACATTGGCAAGATCTTTATAATTCGTCTTTAGATACCACAGAGCTGGATTAACTAGGCCTAATCCGGGTTATATCAAGCTTGCAAGAGAAGGAAGGTATCTCGCTGGTCAAAAGATGGTCACTGTACGCTGGAGCGTGAGCGAAGCGGACAGAGGGAAGGACCACCGAGGCGTGGCCGACAAGGGTGACGCAGCCTGTGTTGGATGACGCTGGCGCCGCAGAGGCTTACGTAGCCACTGCATGGCTGACGGGGGCAAAAGATGACCAAGTCAGTTTGCTATTTTGGGAGAGGCATATTCCTTCCTTGGAATATGCCTCCTTGTATGCCCTAACTAGTGACCTAGCCTCTCCTTTATAAGGGGCACTAGGGCATCTGTAGTGCTGGCAGGCTGGTGGCGAGTAAGTAGTTTTCCTTGGGAGCTAGATAGTGGTGAGAGTAAGAGAGCTTCTTCTTCCTCCTCTCCCAAATACAGCTCAAGCAGCATCTATAAACTTGGTGAACATTGAGAATACACAACATCTGTGTGTGGAATCACCACACTATCCCTCCGTGGATTCCTCTAGTGCATATTGGCCCCACCTTTACCCTATCCATGGCATCTTCCGTGACACCACCACGACAGTTGGCACCCACCGTGGGGCTAGCAGCGCTAGCAGGAGTGAAGATCCGGACGGGAAGCATCATCGGCAACGGCGAGCGCATCGTCTCTGGGCTCGTTCAGCGCTTTGGAGCGCTGGACTACGCCAGCGACAATGCTAGTATCTTCGGCAAGCGACCTCCATGCGCAATGGCCTCTTCATCAAGCTCGGTGCCCACAAGATCTATGTCGGCGTCGATGTGTCTTGCGTTCACCCGCGACACATCGTCGAGGGAGGCGAGCCACCCCTTAGCGCGACCCACGGTGCGCGTATCACTCGCTCCCCGGACCGCACTAAGGTGATGATGACAGCGCCTGGCGCTGGCACGAGCAAATACCCGGAACCAGATCTGGAGGTAACACCTAAGGCGCCCAGGAAAAGTAGAGGTCCTCCACTAGAGAGGCCAGAGAATGTGCTGCAGCAGGCGATAGATAGCTTGGCAAGCCCCATAGCACCTGTGGTAGACCTGACTCAGGCACAAGCCAAATTAGAGGAGACTAGGCAGAAAATACTAGAGGGTGTGAAAAAGATAGCCGCGGCTCAGCAGTCCTTGAACATGACGCTGTGTGAGTACGCAAGAGCGAATAAGGTAGATGCTGTAAAAGTAAAAGGGAGAAACCTCATCAGTGAAATGAACAAAGAGGGTGATACTAGAATTGAGGAATCAGAGAACGTTTTGTCCGTGGGACTGCGGAAGTACAACACCCCGGCAAAGAACCTCAGAGCAGCGGATGCAGCTGCATCCAAGTTAGAAGTTTTGATGGGTGAAGCCCGGCAAAGAAAACAAGAGAGGGTCAATGAGTTAGTTCGGATCGCTAACAGACAGAATGAGGAGTTGCTCAGGGCCAATCCGGCAACAGAAGGGGCTTCCAAGGTCGTTTATTCGGCAGGGGGTAACCCGGAGAAATCTGTTGGGGCAGCATTGTCCCCTCATGGTGGCCCAAGAAGAGAGGAGGTAAAAACCTCGGCGAGGAGAAACAAACAGATAGTCCCATATGACCCGGCAAGGGCAAGGAAAGGAAAGGTAGTGCAAGGAAATGAGGATCGGCAAAATGTCAGCCGAGGTGAAGCTAACCGAGGAAACCACGACCAAGGCAATGCCGGTCAGAGAAACGCTGGAAATGGCAATGCTGGACAGCGTAACTCGGCGGGTGCAGAGCAACAACAGCAGCAGAATATACCACGGCAAGAGCGGAGTGCCGGCCAAGGTATGCAACAGAGATGTGCTAAACAAGGGCAAGACAGATACAACGACGGTGATTCGGAAATGGTGAATGCAGGATACCATAGGCCGGATCATCATGTGATAGGGTCAAGATTGGGAAGCAGGAACTTGCTGCCGGATGACGCCTGGCTAAAGCTGGATCGGCTCTATAGGTCGGAGCAAATTGAAGTGCAAGGTCCTCCGGGTCTAGCGTGTTTTGGGCCCCGGATCATGAATGAGCCGCCGGTGCCTAACTTCCAGTTACCAAGGGGCACAAAAACATATGACGGCTGCACAAAGCCAGAGGATTGGTTGATTAACTATGCCACAGCTGTAAAAATCGCTACAGGCAACTTGAGATGGGCTGTGAGATATGTACCTCAGATGTTGGAGGGGCTAGAGAGGGTATGGCTAAACAACTTACCACCCGGTAGTATCAACTGCTGGCTAGATTTTGAGGAAATGTTCATCAGTAACTTCTCAAGCACATATCAGAGGCCAAATAGGCCACAGACCCTAGCAATGTGTAAGCAGAGACCAAATGAGACAGACCGGGAGTTCCTAACCTGCTGGTGCACCGTGCAAAACTCATGTGAAGGCATGATTGAGTCTCAGGCCATAGCGTGATTTGCACAAGGGTGTAGATATGCAATCATGTTGTGGCAAAGGTTACAAAGATATATGCCAACTACACTGGCAGAGACAGTCCGGATTGCTGATTCGTATGCCTTAGGTGATCCGACTCAACCCCGACTTGTGTCAAACGAGTCAAATGAGGAGTACTACCAGCTAGATGGAGCCGGATCATCCCGATGAAATGATTACCGGGGTAAGAGAAGAGATGATAGACCGGATTACAGGTACGGTTCGCAACAAGTTGCTGCTGTAAATCAAGATCAGCCCGGAGCAGGGAGTAATCAGCGTCAGAAAACTGGAGGGCAGCAGTGGACCCCAAGAAATGATGGCAAGAAAACTTGGACGCAGGAGCAAAAGAAACTGTGGCAAGAAAAGAAAGACCGGACGAGGTATACGTATGAGGCAATGCTGGATCAGCCGTGCAAATTTCACACACCAAATCCGAGTAACCCAGCGGGCCATACAACTCGGCAGTGTGAGTGGATGAGGAAGATAGAGCAAAGTGACTCGGGGAATGCTCAGGCAGCTCGGAACGATCAATCTCGACAGGAGTTACCTCAGCAACAGTTGCTCTCCGAAGAAAATACGCAACAATTAATGTTACCACCACCTCCGCCGAGGTATGAGAATCATGAGAGAAGGGATGCAGTGCATCAGGTGGAAAATCAGCATCAACCAGATCAAAGGTACCCCAGCAATGAGGGAAGAAATGAATACAGATAGCATCACCAGGGTTATTGTGTGTTTACCACAGAGGAAACGGATAGAAAGAGCTTGCAACACCGAGATATCTAAGTGAATGCGGTTAGGCCGGCAGTGACGAGGTACATGCCTTGGTCGGATCAGGAAATTACCTGGAGTATGAAGGACCATCCCAAGCTTATGCCAAGTCCTGGTTCGTAAGCATTGGTGTTGGACCCAACATTCATTAGGCCAAACATCAATGTGAGGTTCTCTAAGGTGCTGATTGACAATGGCAGTAGCATCAATATCATGTATGTGGATACAATGCGTAAGTTGGTTATCTCAGAGAACATGCTCAAGCTACAAGGACAACTTTCCATGGCATTGTGCCTGGTATCTCCTGTGAACCCATTGGCAAGGTCCGGGTTGACGTGTTATTCGGCACAAGAGATAACTGCCGAACTGAAAATTTGGAGTTTGAGGTTGTGAACTTAGAAAGCGCATATCACGCGTTACTCGGCAGGCCATCCCTGAACAAATTCATGGCGAGTAGTCACATCAGTTACCAGAAGATGAAGTTACCCGGGCCAAATGGAGTAATTACCATAGCTGGGGAGTTCCGACGTTCCATTGAGTGTGCATCAGCCGGATCTAACTTGGCCGAGTCACTCGCGATTGCACAAGAAAAAAGAAAGATCCAAGAGGTGGCAACATTGGCTCAATCCGCGCAGCAATATATGCCCGCACTGAGTAACCCGCATGGAAGTGTATCATTTCAAGCAACAAGGGATACAAAGAAAGTACCTGTTGATGATCTGTTCCCAGAGCGTACCGTAACAATTGGTGTCGGGTTACTTGACAAATAGGAAAGCGAACTTGTCAACTTCCTCCGTGAGAATCGGGATATCTTTGCTTGGTCCACACAGGACTTGCAAGGTGTTCCGAGGGAGTTGGCCGAGCACTCTTTGAATGTGAGACCCAGAGCAAAGCCGGTGAAGCAACCTCTCCACCGCTTTGCCGAAGACATGAGAAAGGTCATTAGGGATGAGATAGCTCGGCTCCTCGCGACTGGGTCCATCATGGAAGTTCTTCACCCAGATTGGCTATCTAATCCGGTGCTGGTGGAAAAGAAGAAAGATGATCCGAACGTGGCAGTGGTTTGGCGTATGTGCATCGATTACACGAACCTGAATAAGGCGTGCCCAAAAGATCCATTCCCACTGCCAAGGATAGATCATGTCATAGATTCTACTGCTGGGTGTGAATTGTTGTCATTCATAAAGGCATATTCTGGTTTCCACCAGATAGCTCTGAACCCGAATGATCAAATAAAGACTGCATTTATCACCCCGTACGGGGCTTATTGCTATCACACCATGCCATTTGGTTTAAGTAATGCACGGGTAACGTATCAAAGATGTATGCAAAAATGCCTACACGATCAAATTGGTCGAAATGTACAAGGGTATGTTGACGATGTGGTCATAAAAACCAAGGAAAGCAAAACGCTCCTTGATGATATCAGGCAAACATTCGCGAACCTAAGGAGGTTCCGAATGAAGCTTAACCCAGAGAAGTGTACCTTCGGTGTCCCGGCTAGAAAATTACTCGGATTTCTTGTCTCCAGCCGAATCGAAGTTAACCCAACTAAAATCATAGCCATAGATTGGATGGAATTGCCGAAGTGCCTTAAAGATGTCCAGAAGTTCACTAGTTTTCTAGCATCCTTAAGTCGGTTTATATGTCGGTTGGGAGAAAAGGCATTGCCTCTCTATCAATTAATGAAAAAATTGGACAAGTTCATATGGACGCCGCAGGCTAATGAAGCTGTCATCCAGTTAAAGAAAATGTTAGCCCCTGCACTAGTGCTAGCCTCTCCACTATCAAAGGAGCCAATGTTGCTCTACATAGCGGCAACCAATCGAGTTGTAAGTGCAATAATAGTGGTAGAGCACGACGAAGAGGGTAAGTCGGTGCAAAGGCCAGTCTACTACCTAAGTGAGGTATTATCAACATCAAAACAAAACTATCAGAAGATGGCATATGGTGTGTATATGGCAGCAAAGAAGTTGAAGCACTATTTCGAGGAACACCCCATCAAAGTGATATGTGAAGCTCCCATATCAGAGATAATGAGCAACAAGGATGCAAGTGGACGGATTGCAAAATGGGAAATTGAGCTAGCCCCTTATGCTCCACAATTTGACAGGAGAGATGCGATCAAGTCTCAGGCTATGGCCGACTTTTTCGTGGATTGGGCTGAAATGCAGTATGAGCCACCGTTGCCACATCCGAACTACTGGAGAATGCATTTTGACGGATCAAAAACAAAAACCGGGTTAGGCACCGGAGTTGTGCTTACCTCACCCAAGAAAGACCAGATGAAGTATGTGTTGCAGATCCACTTCACAGCGTTAAACAATGTTGCGGAGTATGAAGCACTTGTGCATGGGCTCAAAGTGGCAAAGGAAATCAGAATACGTCGGATCCAGTGCTTTGGTGACTCGGATTTGGTAGTCCAGCAAGTCTCAGGGCAATGGGATGCTTTGTATGCAAACATGGCATTGTACAGATTTCATGTGCAGAAAATATCAGGATACTTTGAGGGATGCAAGTTTCACCATGTACCCCGGCTGGAAAACGAGGCTGCCGACGTACTATCAAAACTCGGGTCAACCCGAGAAGCAATCCCACCGGGTGTAGCACTGGATCACCTCAGAAAGCCATCTATCAGGCCGTCCCAGAATCCGAGTCAATCTATATCCCGTCCAATCCGGAGTCGGAAGCTGTGCCCATGGACATTGATGTGGGAGGTGCTTTAGGAAACCCAGAGACTCCTTCGCAGAATTCGGGGACTGCGCAGCCTGACCCGGTGGAGGTTATGTCGGCAGAGCACATGGAAATTGACGAGGAAGTGTTCCCGGTGCGGGCTATACCAGCTTGTACACTACCTATATTACAATTCCTGAAGGATGGAACTTTGCCCAATGAAGATGTGCTTTCCAGGCAAATTCAGAGGTGCACATAGGCATACACGATTATCAATGCCGAGCTATACAAGAGAAGCATCACAAATGTCTTGCAACAGTGTGTTGACCCAAAAGAAGGGCTTGACATCCTCCAAGATATACATCAAGGGGAATGTGGGCATCACGCCTCATCCAGAGCCTTAGTGGCAAAAGCTTTCCAGCATGGGTTTTACTGGCCAAGTGCCTTGGAACAAGCAGAGGATCTTGTAAGAAAATGCAATGGTTGTCAGAGGTATGCTACCAAGACACACATGACAATGTTGAAGCTCAAGACCATACCAATTACCTGGCCATTTCTCGTACGGTGTTTGGATATGGTTGGCCCATTTAAGCTGGCGAGAGGAAATATGACTTGGTTATGGTTAACAAGTTTACAAAATGGATTGAAGTAAAGACAATAAGAAAATGTGATGGATCTACAGCCGTGTCATTTCTCAAAGATATCATTCTGAGATATGGCTATCCTCACAGTATCATAACAGATAACGACAACAATTTCACTGAAGGAGCATTTGCGCGATTCTGCCAGGATAAAAAGATCCAGCTAGATGTTGCCTCGGTAGCCCACCCCGGATCAAACGGGCAAGTGGAAAGATCCAAAGGATTGGTATTATCCGGGATAAAACCCCGGCTCATTGAGCCGCTGCAAAGATCAGCGGGGTGCTAGATAGAAGAACTACCAGCGGTACTGTGGAGTTTAAGAACAACTCCGAATTGATCAACAGGCTATACGCCATTCTTTCTGGTATATGGGGCAAAAGTTGTGTTATCAGCCGACATAGAGCATGATTCGCCTAGGGTCACCCAATACACAGAAGCCGAAGTGCGAGAAGCCCGGTAAAATGATGTTGATCTGCTGGAAGAAGCAAGAGAATTGGCATTGTCCAGATCCACCATATATCAGCAAAATCTCCGACGCTATCATAGCCGGAAAGTAAACCCCCGAGTCTTCCGGGAAGGTGATTTGGTACTCCGGCTGGTACAACGTACTGCTGGCATGCACAAGTTATCCCTCCCATGGGAAGGGCCATTCATCGTGAGCAAAGCATTGCACAATGACTCTTACTATCTCATTGATGCACAACCACAGGAGAAGAACAAGGCGGACAGGTCCGGTGAAGAATCTAAGCGTCCATGAAATGTAGCCCTACTTCGTTCGTTCTACACTTAACAAACAAGTGTATCTATCCGAGTCTCTCGTATGTCGGTATGTATGCCGGCATTGAGTTTATCAATGAAATCTTGGCACCTCGAGCAGTAACTCAGGGACTGCCTTAATAATATTTGTTGTCTTCTCTGCTTGTTATTTATTTTTATGTCGGCTGGCTTAAGTTGCTTCTGCCTAAGCCGGATTAGTAGTGTGTGAGCACCAAAAACTCAACTCTTCGACTTGCTGCTGTCCAACAAGATTTGTCTTCATGGCAAGCAACATAACAAGTTTGGAATTGCGTAGCACACGAAAAACGACTAAGGAAAAGGACATAATTGAGCCGACGTTTGTTATTCAGACTAACTTTATGTTTACCTTGTTATTACTATGCTGGATTATTTTAAGCTAGTCCTAAAGTTTCCAAGTATTGTTAAGTCAATTTTTGAAACTCGGACTCGTAAGTCATAAAACCGAATCAAGGTAGACGCGAGCTGAGCCATGAAATTGGAGAAACAAGAAAATGAAACTCGGGGACTACACCCAAGTTAATCTGTCACATCCCAAGATTTTCCAAATCTTGTTATGTGAAAAATAAATGAATAAAATAAAACTTTGTTTGATTTTCAAGGCCAGAAGAAACTTTTTGAATCCAATTGGGAATCTTCAAACCTATTTTGACCAATTAAATCCTAAAGGGATTTATAAAGATAAACATTTAATAAAGGAAAATAAAATGTTTTGGAATTACTATTTTGGATCTTTTAAACAAAAGACTTTGTTTTCAAATGAAAAGGTGGTTTTATAAATAAAGATTATATTTTAAAGAGCCAAATTAAATTTGGCCAAGCTTTTATAATAAAATATTTTGTTTGGATAAAATGAGTAAAGGTTTATTTAAATAAAATAATAAGGATGTAATATCCAAATTTTATTTAAGTAAAGGCTTTTCCCATTTTAAATAAACACTAAAACTTATTTATTTATTTTAAATAAGTTTTCCAAGTATTTTATTACTACTTTGAAATCTTTTTATAAAAGGTTTTTGTTTTTCAAAATGAAAAGAAATATTTTAAATAAAGATTATTTTATAAAGCCAAATTAAACCTTGGCCAAGACTTTGAAACAAAAGGTTTTACTATTTCTAAAACATCAAAACTTATTTATTCTTTTAAAATAAGTTTTCCAAGTATTTTGTTTTCTCAAATAAAACCTACTGAAGTGTTTTGGTTTTATTTTAGATTTCAAAATAAATTTTTTAAATAAACAAATCCTATTTTGAATATTATCTAAGGTCCATTATATTTAATTATTAGTGGAACCTAAAATAAAAGGTTATTTTGTTTTAAACAAGTTTTCCAAATATCTTTTATTTCCAAATAAAACCTACTGTTTTGGTTTTCAAATGGAAATTTTATTAACTAAATCAAACCCTATTTTATTAAATAAAGATCCATTTTATTTAATTAATAAATGGATCCTAAAAATAAAAATATTATATTTTTTTGAGATTTGGATTATGTTGATAAACAGAACCAAATTCAAAGTACAAAGTTGAGTGATTGTTTGAATTGTTTGAATTGGTTGAATGTTTGAATGATTGATTGAATTCAAAACAGAAAAAGAATTAGAAAAAGAAAAATGTGCAGACAGAAAAAAAAATAGTGCACAGTAACCAGCCCAGCCAGCAGCCCAACAGGCCCAGAAACAGCCCAGTATTCCCTCCCCGAAAGAAAACGTTTGACACCAATTAACTTACCCGCAAAGAGTATGACCGGTAGACCCTCTTTCCCTCCCTCACACCACTGACCAACCGACCCCACGCAGCCCAGCTCTCCCTCCCGAAGAAAACGGTCTGCACCAACTAATTGACCCACGCAACGATAAAATCCAGGCTTCCCTCTCCCGTCTCCCCCAGACAACTCCTCCTCTCTGCCACCAGGCTATCGCAATTTTCCTCTGCACCACCGCCGTCTCCGACGAGTTCTCGGCCAAATTCCGGCGACACCGCATCGCTCCTTGCCTCCCTGAGCACGCAGGCAGGTTCGCCAGACTCTGGCGCACCGCTCAGTAGCCTCAGCTCGCCCGCAGGTGCACCAGAACCCCGACTCCGACAAGCCCCGAGCCAGCGCCGCCGTCTGCTCCAACTACGGCGACATTCCCCGGTAAACCAGACCGCCCCTCTCCTCCTTCTTCACGCTCGCATCACCGCTGTACCTTTGTGCGTCTTACAGTGCTTTCTGTTTGTCTCCTCCATGACCACAGCCTCGCCTCCAACGACGTCCGTGCGTACCCGTGCCAGACAGCAACTCCGGCGAGGAATTAACACCCCCCTCGTACGCCCCCTGCTTCCCCAAGAGCACGTTGAGAAACAGCATCATCCAGCGAATCAGGTGAGCCCCCTCTCTCTCTTTCTCGCTTCCTGCATCACCGGCGACGCCACTGCCAGGCCGCCGCCATCGCGCGACAGAGAGTCCAGCGCCGCCAGTTCTTAGCCAGGCCGTTACAACCATTCGATTTAGATCGAACGAATAGGATAGATCCACTTAGTCGCGAAGAGGTATGCTTTCTGGACCGTACGATCGATCTGATCCAACGCTCCACAGCCACGATCCGGCCGAACCGGTATCGACCAATGAAACAGCGTCACGTGTCACCTTTGGTTTAAAAACAGATTTGAAAACAGATTTGTTTGCAAACTTCAAATCCTTGTAACTTTGAATCCACACGTCCAAAAATTACAAATTTTATGTCGTTGGATTCAGGAGAACAAGCCCTAGACAACCCTGCCCTTAGTTTAGCAAATAGTATCTGTTAGTTTGCTTGATTTTGCAGATTCTTTTGTGATCTTGTTTAGAGTAGAAAAATTGTTTAAAAATGATTTTTGGGTCAAAACCTTTGCAAAATGGTTTGTTGTGACCTTACTGACCCAATAGGAACCAATTTTTCAAACAAAACAAAACTTGGCATGCTTGCATGCACTTCTTTGACTTTGTTATTTTGTGTGTGTTGTTTTGCTTGACTGGTAGATTGAGTTTGTGCCTTGTTTGATTGATTTGTAGTGACTTGAAGAGTGTGATTGTTGCATGGACAAGGAGTGAACCTATACCCTCTACCAAAAAGGCAAGTGATGCTTCATACTTTCTATCCCATTATTTTCAATATGCATTAGTGTTTTTGCTAAGTAAAACTTGCATGGATTTTATTTTGCTAAGTATGGACCTTGCTATAGGAAAACCTAGTAGATGAATCCTTAGTAGGATTTTCCTAAGTTAAGAATCCTATTACTATCAAGCTTAGCCTAGCTAATAGAAAACATGGGTGGAATATATATATTCACACTATGGAAAAATCTCTAAGTCTGAGGACTTATGTTTTTGTTTAATAAAACAACTAAGTTAATGAATCACCTGGGTGGAATGGGACTTGCTTGGTGGTTTTTGGTTGAGTGGTTCACAAGGCCCATGTTTATGGTTTACCTTGTGTATCTCACTTGTGGATGGACACCCAGGAACAAAGAGATTTGAGATGTCAAATGTTGAGAAGCTTCATGTGCAGCCACATGGCAATATGGGCTCTGCCATGATCATATAGGTTGCAAGAACTTAGCCATATGGACAGTGGGTGGTAGTGTTTGATAGGTTGGAGCGCGTCCATGATGGTCTAAGGGAAGGCTTCTGAAAGATCTTGTCTTGGGAAACCAAGTCTTGTGGGGAAAGTGCACCTCCTCTGCAGAGTGTAAAACCTAAGTACTTATCCATGTCCCTGGTAAAGGACAATTTGAGCATCAAGACATGGAAACAATCAAGAATCTCATCACTCCAATTTCTAAATTAAAACTTGTGGTTTGAACAAGGGTTGTTTGAATTCTTCAATCTTTGATTGAGATGGCTTGTTAAAGGATTTCCAATCTTTGGTTAAGAAAAAAATGATTTTGTCAAAACTTCAAATCTTTGATTAAGAGATGCCTTGAAGGATCTTCAAATCTTGGATTGGGAGACGCTTTTTGAAAATATTTTGTCAAAACAAAAACTTAGTATTTTCAAAATGTTAAGGAAAAATATATTTTGAGCAATGCAAGCCTCAACTCCACTTAGCCAAATGCATATAGATGATAGACTCCACTATACTACCAAAGTATCACTTGCCAATACAATTCAAAGTATTGACCCTTGTGGCTGTAACTTGTAATGTAGCAGGTTTGATTGATTTTAGTGAAGATTGATTGATTAGGATTACAAAGTCTATAACCAACATCTGCCTGTGGCACTTTGAAGATGAAGGACCCCATGCTTATAGTTATTCCGCTGCAATGTATTGTAATAGCCAACTGAGCTATGTATTGATGTAATAAAATTATGTTATTCCTGGTTATAAAGTTGTATTATGACCTTTGCTTCTTGATATTACATATAAACTGTGGATGCTAGCTATTGATCTAGGGACTAGCATTGTAAACACAGGGGATTCTACCCTACCTTATATTTTAATAAGGTTGGTAACCTTACATGGTATCAGAGCATTGTGTTGCCTGTAGGATTTGTAACCCTAGGATTGGACAAAACCCTTAGAAAAATAGGAGTTGTATTTGTTCCAAAAACTTATTTACAAAAACACTTGTAAACTCTTTCCTCAACCATTTTGGTTTCAACTCTACATCTCATCTATATTCAAACTTGATGGAAAAACCTACCCCATGGCCCAAGACTACACCATGTGCAAAGGACTTCTTCAACTTCTTCAACTCTAATGACTTCAACATCTTCAACATGTTCACCAAGTACTTCCAACTTGGATATCACTAAAGACTACAAGTGAGACAAGGAATCTTGAAGACTAAGGAAACCCAACTTAGAAGGAGCCATCATCATCTTTGAAGTTTAGTGACCAAGAAATTTCCAAGGAAACCATGATCTCATGCAAGAAGAATCAACCAAGAAGGATGGAAAGATTTCAAGTGAGCCATATAGATGGACCACCATATTTAGTTTAAGTCAAACACACCAACTTATGTGGTGTAACAAAAATATTTTTGTTGCCTAAGTATGTGCTAGAAACTTTGTTGTTTGAGTGAATTGTTTGGTTTGTGATTGCTTGCACATTTGCTTGAGTGAATTGAGATGTGTGTGATTAGAATTGACTCCTTAGAAATCTTTTGCCTATTCTAATCCCAATCCAACCCCAAACAGATGACTTCTCCAATAAACTCCAACATCAAGGTTGATGACAACAACAACCAAGAGGTCAACATGAGAGAACTCATAGCAACCCAAAACCAGTTGAACCAAGAGATAACTCAGCTTTTAGCCAACAACAATGGATTAGACCCAGCCATACAAAGGATTTTGAAACTTCAATCCCAATTGATGCAAGGATTGGTTACTCAAATGATCAACATGAGAGAAAGCTTTTCCCAAGGAGCTAATGACAACAAAGATGTTATTCTAGATGGAGCCCCAGCTTGCATTATTTGTGAAGTCAAGGATCATGCATCCAAGGAGCATGAAGATCAATGCCCCAAGAAGAGAGAAAGATCTCCCACCTATGAAGAACAAGAACTAGAAGAACCCCTAGCTTTGGAGAGACCCAAAAAGAAGAAGAAGAAATGCCCCAACCCTAGCAAGAAGGATATTACCCAAGAGCAATGTTACACTTGCAAAGAGATGGGACACTATTTCAATGAATGCCCAGAAAAGAAGAAGAACCAAAGAAACAAACAAGAGGCAATGACACCAAAGGAAAAGAAAGATATCAGCCAAGTGATATGTTACAATTGCAAGAACCCAGGACACTATGCAAGCAACTATCCAGAAAAGATGAAGAACAAGTTAAACAAGTCTATGGAGAAACTCAACCTTGGCCCATGAGTCAAGAATGGAAACCAAGGACACTATACAGAAGGATTGCTCAGAGAAGTTTCCCCAGGATCCCAAGAAGGACAATGTGTAATTTTTGTTTAAATTTTTTTAAGGGTGGTAGTACACTAGCTGTTTTGAACCTGCTTGTAACCTTAACCTTCCCAAATCTCGGGCCGAGATTTATTTTAAGGGTGGTAGCCTGTCACATCCCAATATTTTCCAAATCTTGTTATGTGAAAAATAAATGAATAAAATAAAACTTTGTTTGATTTTCAAGGCCAGAAGAAACTTTTTGAATCCAATTGGGAATCTTCAAACCTATTTTGACCAATTAAATCCTAAAGGGATTTATAAAGATAAACATTTAATAAAGGAAAATAAAATGTTTTGGAATTACTATTTTGGATCTTTTAAACAAAAGACTTTGTTTTCAAATGAAAAGGTGGTTTTATAAATAAAGATTATATTTTAAAGAGCCAAATTAATTTTGGCCAAGCTTTTATAATAATTTTGTTTGGATAAAATGAGTAAAGGTTTATTTAAATAAAATAATAAGGATGTAATATCCAAATTTTATTTAAGTAAAGGCTTTTCCCATTTTAAATAAACACTAAAACTTATTTATTTATTTTAAATAAGTTTTCCAAGTATTTTATTACTACTTTGAAATCTTTTTATAAAAGGTTTTTGTTTTTCAAAATGAAAAGAAATATTTTAAATAAAGATTATTTTATAAAGCCAAATTAAACCTTGGCCAAGACATTGAAACAAAAGGTTTTACTATTTCTAAAACATCAAAACTTATTTATTCTTTTAAAATAAGTTTTCCAAGTATTTTGTTTTCTCAAATAAAACCTACTGAAGTGTTTTGGTTTTATTTTAGATTTCAAAATAAAGTTTTTAAATAAACAAATCCTATTTTGAATATTATCTAAGGTCCATTATATTTAATTATTAATGGAACCTAAAATAAAAGGTTATTTTCTTTTAAACAAGTTTTCCAAATATCTTTTATTTCCAAATAAAACCTACTGTTTTGGTTTTGAAAATATTTGGTTTTCAAATGGAAATTTTATTAACTAAATCAAACGCTATTTTATTAAATAAAGATCCATTTTATTTAATTAATAAATGGATCCTAAAAATAAAAATATTATATTTTTTTGAGATTTGGATTATGTTGATAAACAGAACCAAATTCAAAGTACAAAGTTGAGTGATTGTTTGAATTGTTTGAATTGGTTGAATGTGTGAATGATTGAATGAATTCAAAACAGAAAAAGAATTAGAAAAAGAAAAATGTGCAGACAGAAAAAAAATAGTGCATAGTAACCAGCCCAGCCAGCAGCCCAACAGGCCCAGAAACAGCCCAGTATTCCCTCCCCGAAAGAAAACGTTTGACACCAATTAACTTACCCGCAAAGAGTATGACCGGTGGACCCTCTTTCCCTCCCTCACTCCACTGACCAACCGACCCCACGCAGCCCAGCTCTCCCTCCCGAAGAAAACGGTCTGCACCAACTAATTGATCCACGCAACGATAAAAGCCAGGCTTCCCTCTCCCGTCTCCCCTAGACAACTCCTCCTCTCTGCCACCAGGCTATCGCAATTTTCCTCTGCACCGCCGCCGTCTCCGATGAGTCCTCGGCCAAATTCCGGCGACACCGCGTCGCTCCTTGCCTCCCCGAGCACGCAGGCAGGTTCGCCAGACTCTGGCGCACCGCTCAGTAGCCTCAGCTCGCCCGCGGGTGCACCAGAACCCCGACTCCGACAAGCCCCGAGCCAGCGCCGCCGTCTGCTCCAACTACGACGACATTCCCCGGTAAACCAGACCGCCCCTCTCCTCCTTCTTCACGCTCGCATCACCGCTGTACCTTTGCGCGTCTTACAGTGCTTTCCGTTTGTCTCCTCGATGACCACAGCCTCGCCTCCAACGACGTCCGTGCGTACCCGTGCCAGACAGCAACTCCGGCGAGGAATTAACACCCCCTCGTACGCCCCCTGCTTCCCCAAGAGCACGTTGAGCAACAGCATCATCCAGCGAATCAGGTGAGCCCCCTCTCTCTCTTTCTCGCTTCCTGCATCGCCGGCGACGCCACTGCCAGGCCGCCGCCGTCGCGCGACAGAGAGTCCAGCGCCGCCAGTTCTTAGCCAGGACGTTACAACCATTCGATTTAGATCGAACGAATAGGATAGATCCACTTAGTCGCGAAGAGGTATGCTTTCTGGACCGTGCGATCGATCTGATCCAATGCTCCACAGCCACGATCCGGCCGAACCGGTATCGACCAATGAAACAGCGCCGCGTGTCACCTTTGGTTTAAAAACAGATTTGAAAACAGATTTGTTTGCAAACTTCAAACCCTTGTAACTTTGAATCCACACGTCCAAAAATTACAAATTTTATGTCGTTGGATTCAGGAGAACAAGCCCTAGCGAACCCTGCCCTTAGTTTAGCAAATAGTATCTGTTAGTTTGCTTGATTTTGCAGATTCTTTTGTGAGCTTGTTTAGAGTAGAAAAATTGTTTAAAAATGATTTTTGGGTCAAAACCTTTGCAAAATGGTTTGTTGTGACCTTACTGACCCAATAGGAACCACTTTTTCAAACAAAACAAAGCTTGGCATGCTTGCATGCACTTCTTTGACTTTGTTATTTTGTGTGTGTTGTTTTGCTTGACTGGTAGATTGAGTTTGTGCCTTGTTTGATTGATTTGTAGTGACTTGAAGAGTGTGATTGTTGCATGGACAAGGAGTGAACCTATACCCTCTACCAAAAAGGCAAGTGATGCTTCATACTTTCTATCCCATTATTTTCAATATGCATTAGTGTTTTTGCTAAGTAAAACTTGCATGGATTTTATTTTGCTAAGTATGGACCTTGCTATAGGAAAACCTAGTAGATGAATCCTTAGTAGGATTTTCCTAAGTTAAGAATCCTATTACTATCAAGCTTAGCCTAGCTAATAGAAAACATGGGTGGAATATATATATTCACACTATGGAAAAATCTCTAAGTCTGAGGACTTATGCTTTTGTTTAATAAAACAACTAAGTTAATGAATCACATGGGTGGAATGGGACTTGCTTGGTGGTTTTTGGTTGAGTGGTTCACAAGGCCCATGTTTATGGTTTACCTTGTGTATCTCACTTGTGGATGGCCACCCAGGAACAAAGAGATTTGAGATGTCAAATGTTGAGAAGCTTCATGTGCAGCCACATGGCAATATGGGCTCTGCCATGATCATATAGGTTGCAAGAACTTAGCCATATGGACAGTGGGTGGTAGTGTTTGATAGGTTGGAGCGCGTCCATGATGGTCTAAGGGAAGGCTTCTGAAAGATCTTGTCTTGGGAAACCAAGTCTTGTGGGGAAAGTGCACCACCTCTGCAGAGTGTAAAACCTAAGTACTTAGCCATGTCCCTGGTAAAGGACAATTTGAGCATCAAGACATGGAAACAATCAAGAATCTCATCACTCCAATTTCTAAATTAAAACTTGTGGTTTGAACAAGGGTTGTTTGAATTCTTCAATCTTTGATTGAGAGATGGCTTGTTAAAGGATCTCCAATCTTTGGTTAAGAAAAAAATGATTTTGTCAAAACTTCAAATCTTTGATTAAGAGATGCCTTGAAGGATCTTCAAATCTTGGATTGGGAGAAGCTTTTTGAAAATATTTTGTCAAAACAAAAACTTAGTATTTTCAAAATGTTAAGGAAAAATCTATTTTGAGCAATGCAAGCCTCAACTCCACTTAGCCAAATGCATATAGATGATAGACTCCACTATACTACCAAAGTATCACTTGCCAATACAATTCAAATGTATTGACCCTTGTGGCTGTAACTTGTAATGTTGCAGGTTTGATTGATTTTAGTGAAGATTGATTGATTAGGATTACAAAGTCTACAACCAACATCTGCCTGTGGCACTTTGAAGATGAAAGGACCCCATGCTTATAGTTATTCCGCTGCAATGTATTGTAATAGCCAACTGAGCTATGTATTGATGTCATAAAATTATGTTATTCCTGGTTATAAAGTTGTATTATGACCTTTGCTTCTTGATATTACATATAAACTGTGGATGCTAGCTATTGATCCAGGGACTAGCATTGTAAACACAGGGGATTCTACCCTACCTTATATTTTAATAAGGTTGGTAACCTTACATAATCCGGGGTGAACAACTTAGCAGCAAAACATAATCAGTATGCTTAATACATCTGCACCCGGCATACCGGGGATCTGATAAATTTCAAAGTGTTTTTTGGTGCTCAAGGAGAAGTAGCAGGAGGGGGTAACTCGGCGCCAGCGGGTGCAGCAGCAGCTTCAGCCTCGTTGTCCGGGTTAGCTTCAGCCTCGTTGTCATCTTCATTCTCTTCGAGATGTGAAGCTTCGTCCTCTTCCTCGTCATCCGAACCATCTTCGACGTATTTGTCATTAACAACGCCAAGGAAGCTTGGTCCTTCATTCCATTGATGGACGGGGGCAAACTGGATGACGTTGTGGGCACAAGCCTTACGCCGGGCTACCTAGTCCGGGTCATTCAACCACCTTGATCCGGTGCGCAAGCGCTCGAGAAGCTTCAGATCGAGCTTTTGATGGCTCAATACACGGCGCCCAGAAAAGTGCTTGGTGCGTGGTGTTGATGTAGAGCTCGTTGGGAACCCCAAGAGGAAGGTATGATGAGCACAGCAGCAAGTTTCCCTCAGTTATGAAACCAAGGTTTAATCAAACCAGTAGGAGCAAGGAAACACGTCAAAGGTGTTACTAACTAATCTTTGGCAGGGCGCACTACCGGTGCTAGTAGCAACATGGAGACCTGCACAACACAACCATAGAACTTTGTCCCCAACTTGCGATGAGGTTGTCAATCTCACCGTGTTTTGTGGAAAACAAAGGATTAAACGTATCGAATGGAAAGAAGTAAAAGTTTGCAGAAAGTAAACAAAAAGCAGTAAACAGTTGTAGATTGTATGTAAAGAAAAGGAGCGGGATCCATAGTTCACTAGAGGTGGCTCTCCTTAGATAAATAACATGTTGGGTGAACAAATTACAGCGGGCAATTGACAAACACCGAGAAAGGAATACATGCATATACTAATCATCTTGACTCCTTTGAGACTTGATTGGGCATTACAACATAATACATAGACCGCCATCCAACTGCATCTATGACTAATAATCCACCTTCAGGTTATCATCCGAACCCCCTCCAGTATTAAGTTGCAAGCAACAGATTATTGCTTTACGAACTGCGTGTAAAGTAAACAATACGATTGTTCTATGAACAAAAGATCGTTGTTTTCTCCCTAGTAGCAACAGCACATCTAGTACTGTAGAGATTTATGTCACTTCCCCAGATTACCAGAGGCATGAACCCACTATCGAGCATAAATACTAACTCTTGGAGTTGCTAGCATCTACTTGGCCAAGATAGCTACTCACAACGGAAAGCATGCAAGATCTCAAATAACAAAGACATGATAGAATCAATAATCAATCTGAAATAGCATCTCAATATCCATCGGATCCCTGCAAACACAACATGTATGAATTACAAATAGATGATCTTGATCATGAACGGAGCTCACAAGATCTAAACATGAAAGCACAAAGGAGGAGACACCAGCCATCTAGCTACTACATGGATCCGTAGTCCAAGGATGAACTACTCACGCATCACACCGAAGGTTGCATGGTGATGAAGAAGGCCTCCAAGGTGAATTCCCCTCTCCGGCAGGGTGCCGGGAAGAGCTTCAGATCCCTCTCGATCTAGGGATGGAGATGACGGCGGCTACAGACTCTTTCGTGGATTTTTTGATCGGGTACTTAGGGTTTTCGTCCCGAAGGTAACTTATAGGTGGAAGGAGAGGCCGAGGGGGTGCTAGGGGCGGCCAGACCACCCCCTGGTGCGGTCCAGGCCTGGCCGCGTGGCCAGGTGGTGTGGCCGGCCCCCAGCCCTTCTCCGTCTCGTATTCTGGCACTTGATCCCTTCCGAAAAAATAGACACTTTCGCTTTTGTCCCGTCCAATTCCGAGAATATTCATTTTCTGACTTTTTTTGGAACCCAAAACAAGAGAAAACAGGCAGCTAGCACTGTGTCTCTTGTTAATAGGTTAGTCCAAGAAATCATAATAAAAGTACTCCAAAGTTGGAACAAAACAGAAGAAAGTGGATAAAACTAAGCATGGAACATCAAAAATTATAGATACATTTGCAATGTATCAACATCCCCAAGCTTAACTCCTGCTCATCCTCGAGTAGGTAAGTGATAAAAAGAAAGAATTTTTGAGGTGACATGCACCATCAAAGGCTTGATCAAAGTATCCGCAAAACATCAAAGCCGGGATCATAGTACTTCAATAATAACATGAAAGACAAAGTTCTAGCAATAAGCAAAGAAACTATGATGCAACATGAAAAGGCACAAACAAAAGATTCATGAATAATAATGCTTTGCAAGACGTTTGTTTGTTTCACATAAAGAAAACATAGCATAAAAGTATTCAGCTTGTCCCTCAATAGAGTAGCAAATATAGATGCATAGGACACCTTCAAAGTTCATAAGAGTGACTAGATACAATAGTTTCAAACAAGCGATAACAAGTTATGCATCAATCAAATAGTTTTGGGACAATGCACATAGAACTAAGAATGGCCACTATGCTCTCAAAGTAGTGCATAAAGATAGAAGGTGGAGACTCAATATAATGGTGGAAGAAAGGCCTTTTGTAAAAGGAAGTAGGGATTCAAGTCTCATAAAGAGCTTCCAAAAATTATGGTACTTATAGCTTTCAGATCTCATTGCCCCTATCTTAAGCATCTTGAAGTGATTAAGGTTAAAGTGAACAAACTATGGTGTACATGCTTGACGAAGTATAAGTCAGAAATCTCATGTCCCTTGTATACGAGGGCCGCTCCTCATGCTACTCAAGTTTAGTCACCGGTAAGTTCTTGTCATCGTAAGTACATGTATATCATTGAGAACCGCCAACGGGGTACCCCTTGCCCGATGATACGGAAGAATCCCCATATCAAAATGACAAGGCAAGCAGACAACGAGCATCTCATCATTCTTCTTATTTACCATGGGAATATGGTGCTTTTTTCTCTATTTCCTCTTTTCATAGTATCTTTTTTTTTCTTTTCCCTTTTTTTTCTCAATATAGGACTCTTTTTTTATAAGAAGAATGCTTCATAGACAGCTCATTATGGTTACGCTGCAGGTTTCCACCATGTCAGCATGGATTAGACCAGCGGCCCAGGCGTTTCTCTAACACAAATACATAACTCCATGAACTTACAAGCTCCCATTTCATTTCACACCTACGACATCCATATACAAAAGAGCATGATATCAACTAGGTACAAGTACCAAGTGCAATGTTGAAAGCGTTCCCCATGAAAGCATGGTTTTGCTAATTCCCAACAAATAAGTGCAAGCATATACAACATAGAAGACACAATGGTTGAAGTTTATTAGTGGCAATAAAGTAAAGTGTGCCATCAAGTTCGTGAGAGCTTTAATCACTAGTTTTCTCATAACAAGTGGAAGGTAAAAAAAACATGAATATACTTGGAATAGCATAAGCTAGTAGGTAGGTATGGTGGACTCTTTGGAATAACTTGGTTTAGGGAGTTGGATGCATGAGTGGAACTCATACTTTGTTGTGGAGGCTAGCAAAAGACTGGGAGCGACAAACTAAGAGAGCAATAATGGCCATAATCATGCAGAGCGACAAAACATCATTGATCAAAGCATAAAGTGATACTACAAGTTGAAAATAAAGGATCATAAACGCTATGGTGACTTGAGATAGTCATAACATGGTGTGAGCATGTGCCAAGTCAACCCAAGTAAAGCATCAAAGGAGAATACCACTATACTATGCTTTAATATGCTAAAACAACACATGATTCATCCAAGGAACATTAAGAAATCTCAAATGTTTATAACAAGTCATGCTACAGCAAAGAATACTAAGCATAAAGCCAATACAATATCGAGCATGGCATGACAAAGCATAGGCCACAGTAAAAAACGAGCTCTTTTTACCACATAAGTATGAACTTTCCTACTCTTTTTCAAACCAAACCAAACTAATTGCATACCAAAGTGTGAAAGAGGGGGTCCAACCAACTTATTCAGAAAACTAAGCAAACCAAGAAAACTAGAAACCAAAACAAAAACGAAAAAGAAGACGCTCCAAGAGAAACACAACTGTGCACGAAACAATAAAAATGAAGCGTTTGGAAGAAACCTGGAATTTTTATTGATGAAGAAGGGGATGCCTTGGGCATCCCCAAGATTTGACGCTTGTACTTCTTGGATATTTCTTGGGGTGAAACGCGTGGCATCCCCAAGCTTGAGCTTTAGTCCATCCTTCATCTCGTTACTCACTCCTTCCATACACCTGAAAATTTTCCTTCATACAAAACTTCACACAATCTCATTAGCAACATTAGTGCACTTTAAGATAAACAAGTCTCAAGGTTCAGTTCTAACACCAAATAAACTTCCATTAGAACACTAGCTACTGTAGCACTTCCCTCAAAAAGCTCAATTCCCCAAAGGAACTCAAGAAGGAACTAACAAGAAGCAAATGCAGAAAATGGCAGAAATCTGTCAAAATAGACCAGCAGGTAAAAGACGAATTTTTTCGAAGACCTTATGTTGCTCAAATAAAAAAGTGTTGAACTAACTAAAGTTAGATAACAACCTGGGGCAGAAGCACAAAAAAATTACAGCTCAATCCGACGTACAGAGCTCTCTCAGGAATTTTTACGGTGAAGCACAGAAATCTGTTTCGGGACAGCAACTTTCTCCATCATTACTTCACTCTAATTAGAGGTTAATCTTGGCACAAAAAGCAAATAAAAAGGATAAGGAGAGGTTATTACAGAGGTAATAACTTGCAAGACTCAACTAAAACTCTTGGGTTATCTCCCAACAAGTACTTTTCTTTAACGCCTTTAAGTTAGGCATAAAAATTTGAGAAGATGCTCTCATAGGAAATATGAATTGAAGTAAAAGAGAGCATCAAGAAGCAAATTCAAAACACATTTAAGTCTAACCCACTTACTATTCATAGGAATCTTGTATGCAAATAAATGCACAAAGAATAAAGTGACAGGCATAGGAAGATAAAACAAAAGTAACTTGAAAACTTTCAGCACATAGAGAGGTGTTTCATTACCATAAAAACTTCTACAACCATATTTTCCTCTCTCATAATAATTTTTAGTAGCCTCATGAATAAACTCAACAATATAACTATCACATAAGGCATGCTTTTCATGATCTACAAGCACTAGAGCTTTATTATAAACATTTTCAAAAGAATCCTCGGGAACATAACATTCACCCTCCTTTGATAAGCATGGGGGACAATCAAATAATGTAAGGGATAAAGAGTTACTCTCATTAGAAGGTAGGCATGGGTAGATCCATTCTTCCTCCTTTTGTCCATCACTCTCCTCCTCTTTTTCATCTAATGAGCTTTCAGGTTCAGCAATTTCTTCTTCCATGGAGATTCTAGCAGGCGGTGGTTCATCTATTACCTTAGCAGTCATAAAACTGTTCCCAAGTAGGAAACTGAGTGAGCTATCCATAATGAAATAGTGATTGGAGCAGAGCTAGTCATAAAGGCAACTTAAGAAAGGAACTAATTTTTTTTGGGTTTTTGAAATAAGAAAGCAAACTTGTAAATCTAATTTTTTGTGTTTTTTTTGAAGAACAAAGCAAGCAAACAAAGCAAAAAGAAACTAAGCAAAAAAACAACAAAGTAAAGAGATTGGTTATGAGGGACTCCCCTTGTGAATATGTCCTTGACTCCCCGGCACCAGAAAATCTTTAATGGCGTGTAGTTGACGTGGGAGTTTCTTCTTCTTCGTTCCCTGGCAACGGCGCCAGAAAATCGCTTGATGGATCAATACACGGCGCCCAGAAAAGTGCTTGGTGCGTGGTGTTGATGTAGAGCTCGTTGGGAACCCCAAGAGGAAGGTATGATGAGCACAACAGCAAGTTTCCCTTAGTTATGAAACCAAGGTTTAATCGAACCAGTAGGAGCAAGGAAACACCTCAAAGGTATTACTAGCTGAGCTTTGGCAGGGCGCACTAACGGTGCTATTAGCAACGTGGAGACCTACACAACACAACCACAAAACTTTGTCCCCAACTTGCGATGAGGTTGTCAATCTCACCGTGTTTTGTAGAAAACAAAGGATTAAACATATCGAATGGAAAGAAGTAAAAGTTTGCAGAAAGTAAACACAAAGCAGTAAACAGTTGTAGATTGTATGTAAAGAAAAGGACCGGGATCCATAGTTCACTAGAGGTGGCTCTCCTTAGATAAATAACATGCTGGGTGAACAAATTACAGTGGGGCAATTGACAAATACCGAGAAAGCAATACATGCATATACTAATCATCTTGACTCCTTTGAGACTTGATTGGGCATTGCAACATAATACATAGTCGGAAGGAGAGGCCGAGGCGGTGCTGGGGGCGGCCAAACCACCCCCTGGTGCGGGCCAGTCCTAGTCGCGTGGCCAGGTGGTGTGGCCGGCCCCCAGCCCTTCTCCGTCTCGTATTCTGGCACTTGATCCCTTCCGGAAAAATAGGCACTTTGGCTTCTGTCCTGTCCAATTCTGAGAATATTCATTTTCTGACTTTTCTGGAACCAAAAACAACAGAAAATAGGCAGCTGGCACTATGGCTCTTGTTAATAGGTTAGTCCAAGAAATCATAATAAAAGTACTCCAAAGTTGGAACAAAACACAAGAAAGTGGATAAAACTAAGCATGGAACACCAAAAATTATAGATACATTTGCAATGTATCAGCTTTTCATACCACCTGAGAATAAAGTGGAGGACAGTATCAGCTCCAGCACGAGCAGCAGATTCCCTCCAGAGGTCGAGCTGAGTTTCGCAATCCATTAATTTGTTGATCAGGGCAGTGGATCCCTCCGGAGCATCCTCACCAGGCCAAAGCGCATGAAAGATCCGGACGGCTGCATCCAAGATGTCCGAACCATAGTTCTTGATAATATCAATTCGAGAGGATAAGCTAACCAGCAGGTCCTCCATGTCATAGGGAATGCCCTCCGAGCCAGGACCAGTTGGGGTACCCCTCTGCTGGCGGAACTTGGCAACGGTAGCAGACGCAATGACATTACCCTCTGGGAATTTGTCTGAAAGCAAGATAAGTGAAATAAGAAAAGGAGTTTAACCCGGAGAAAAACATGTCGGTGGAAGGAAAAGAGCTTACAGGAGATATGACTATGGATCCGGGTCAGCTCTTTGGTGCAATCAACACGCCTCTTTCGGAGCTGCTCAAGTTCAACATTAGCCGAGTCAAGCTTGACATCGGCCTCCTTCAGTAGCTCTTGATCTTTTGCAAGTTGAAGGTTGAGATGCTCTCGCTCCTCGATGAAGTCTTGTCCATCCCGGTCCATCTCAGTCTTGTGGAGCTCTTTGAGTTTTATCATCTCAGCTTTGAGCTTGACAAGTTCATCATCTTCGGCTCGGAGTTTGGCAAGTTCGTCGTCCTTCTTCTTGAGCTCGACCTGGTGTTGCCCTGCTTGTTCGAGAAAATGTAGCATCATATCAGGCAGGGGCACACTATCTTCAAGTGATGCTGAAACAGTTTATTGACCCGGCAGAGCCGAGGTGTAAATATCTGCCGAGCCAAGAAGCAAGAAGAAAGAGCACGGAAATTGAGTAACCAGGTGAATTAGCTTTTATCTTGTCCAAATTTTTTCTCATGATTTTATTTTCGGCCTCCATGTTGGCTGCGCAATCCGAATGACAGATTAGTTCAGGGGGGAAGTGCACAAAAGGATGGGGAAAAAGTTGAGGAAAACTTACCCCTTTTCTCGAACTCAGCAAGAAGCGTAGTATGTTTCGACCGCAGCACTTTGTGGGAGTCCAAAGGCGCTGAAACTCTGTAGTCCGACGATTGGTGGTGACCTGAAAAGAGCAAGGTTGGCTCAGCTATATGCATATTCAAAGTGTACAAAATCCAGGCCAAGTGTAACTTAACCCGGCTCTAGGTGTGTGCATATTCGAAGTGTACAAAATCTGGGCCAAGTGGAACTTAACCCAGCTCTAGGTGTGTGCATATTCGAAGTGTACAAAATCCGGGCCAAGTGGAACTTAACCCGGCTCTAGGTGTGTGCATATTCGAAGGGTACAAAATCCGGGCCAAGTGGAACTTAACCCGGCTCTAGGTGTGTGCATATTCTAAGCGTACAAAATCCGGGCCAAGTGGAACTTAACCGGCTCTAGGTGTGTGCATATTAGAAGTGTACAAAATCCGGGTCAAGTAGAACTTAACCTGGCTCATATTCTAAGCTACTAAGGAGCTACGCTAGTTCGCTAAGGAGCATCCGGGCGAGTAACAAGTTACTCCCCCCAGAGGCTCGGGGACTAATGGATATGTCTCTAAGCAATTGTGCGTATTAGGTAAATTCGGCGTAAGTAGCGTACCTCCATCATACGGCTGGCAAGGTTAATAGCCTTGGCTGCTGTGTTCATTTGTGCTCTAAATTCGGCAGGCCCAAACTTCTCCGGGAGATCATCATTGGAGTGGACGAACTCTGCTTTGTTCCATTTATCAACATACTCAAGCAAAGCAGGAAGATAGCTCTCTCCACTAAGCATGTGGGGTGCGATCAAGCCTTTGGCATGGGCCTCTCTCCTCGCAACTTTGGCGGCAGCAGGGCTGGTATGCAATGCAAGTTGTTTACTGCCAGCTGACCCGGAGGCGACATCTTTCTTCGGCAGCATGGACGCGAGCGTGCGCTGTCTAACCTTGATGGATGTTATCTTAATGGATGTCGCCTTGGTGGCACTAGTACCTTTATTAGCCTTGGTTTGCTGTTGAGAGGTTGAGGCTGGTGCTGCAGATTTGGACTTGGCTGCAGCCTTGGTACTAGCGGGTCTTCTCGCCGAGTCTTGGATGACTCGGACGAGGCAAAAGGAGTTGGTGATGGTGCTTGTGTTGCTGCTGGTACTTGTGTAGCTGTTGGTGCTGCTGTTGGTGCTGGCGCTGGCGCTTGTGCTGGGGCTGGTCTCAGCGGTGGTGGTGTTGCTGCTGTTGGTACCTCGGAGGTGACGGGTTGCGGCTGAGCCGATGAGGAGCTAGGTGTTGGGGTTCGCAACATAGAAAACAAAAAATTTCCTACGATGAGAACTATACACCAAGATCTATCTACTAGATACAGAGCAACGGGTGGATATACATCCATGGAGAACTTACCCTCGAAGACAACGAGTTTTGTTAACGAGTAGGAACTCATGGATGATGTAGTCTACGCTTGCCGATCTCAAGATCGTGAAGAAGTCTAGCAGGTCCGGTTCCAGCACGTCCATCAGATCTAGCTCCAGCAAAGTCCAGCACCACCAAGTCCAGCACCGCAAAGCAGTGGTGCATCCGTGGTCGCACACACATCCGGTACCCCGATAACCTCCGTCCCTCGCTCCAGCAAAGCAGTGGAAGCAGCAACTCTGTTCTAGATAAAGCCACCGGGAACATGTATCTCGCTAATCCGAGACCATGGGGGAATAATACTAGAGGGGGAGAGAGATCCTTCACAATGAGGTGTGAGGAAGAAGGGGAGTGAGGGGGGACTTTTATAGGAGGAGGGGGGGTGCCCCTCCCCATGGCCGGCGCCCCATGGGGGGGTGACTCCTCACCTCCCACATTCATGTGGTGGTAACCCCTCCACATTAAAATGCCCCTTCACATTCTCTTTTAAAGTCTCCACTTTAAATGCATTAAATTTCTCCAAATTTAATGCTCTCTCATTTAATAAAACTCTTTTATTATTTTTATTAAGAATTTTTTTAATTAGTTTAATTAACAAACATTCACATAAAACCCCCTGCAACATTTCAATATTACATGCAGAACCAATTTCAGCAATTTCACCCGAAACAGTTTCGGTGTCTATTGAAATAATTCCAGCGCTTTCTTAAATCTTTATCTGAAACAGATTTGCTCCAAATGGTGTTGATATCCCTTAAGTGTCTCACCCTACGGTTCGCGAACAACGTAGACATGATCGAGACCCCTCTTCGATCAATAATCAGCAGTGCGACCTGGAGATCCGTATAACTCCCACACATTCAACGATGACTTATGTGGTCGTGAGAACCTTTAACGCTAGTAACTAAATCCCTTTGTCTCGCAATATATTACAGGACCGAGATTCGATCATCGGTATCTCCATACCTAGTTTGATCTTGTTGCTGACATGCACTCTTTCCTCGTTCCCGTGATATAACATTCTAGTGATCACATCACTTGCTTGCAAGCTATCTTGATGTGATATCACCGAGAGGGCCTAGAGTATATCTATATTTCATCGGGATGGACAAATCCCACTCTTGATCCATGAGCCTCAACATAACAACTTTGTACCACTGAACCCACCTTTATAGTCACCCTGTTACGGTGTGACGTTTGGTGTTATCAAGATACTCTTCGGGTGTTAGCAATTAACATGATCTCATGGTCTAGGGACTAAGATTACTTCATATGATGTTATAGCAATATAAACATATTGACTTTGATCGTAATGTTATACTTCGGATGAATGTTCATCACATCATTTCACAAATGCTGCGACCTTGTTATTAACAACATCCAATGTCCATGATCAGGAAACCTTGATCATCTTGTTAATCAACAAGCTAGTTTATAAGAGAGGCATAACTAGGAACCCTTTTTGTTTATTAAACACACATGTATTGACGTTTCCGATTAATAAAATTATAGCATGCAAAATAAACATTTATCATAAACATGGAATAAGATAATAACCACTTTATTATTATCTCTCGGGCATATTCCCTTCAGTCTCCCACTTGCACTAGAGTCAATAATCTAGTTTGAAAAACTTTGCGTATTGAACACCTATGGCTTTCTGGTGTTGCAAATACACGATTGCTAGTGGTTAACATAATCTCCGGATCTGACAGTTTCAGGTCCGTGTGTATTTGCATGTCTTTGTGTCTCTACGCATCACTCATTCTCAAATGAGATGGCATTGTATAAATTTGGTCCTTTGGTGAGACCTTTAGTTCGTTCGGGTTAAAATATGTTGATATTATTGTCATACAATATATCTTCATAGTATTAGCCCACTTTGAACCACACCTAGTTTGATAACAAACTACTTAACACAAATTCCCTCCTGTGCTGCTATTATAGCAGTCATATACTTAGCCTTTTGTTGTAGTATCCCTCACAATGTCTCAACTTTCACTAGTAGAAAATGGGCCTTTGGTTTGGGCCATTAGTCCCGGCCGTGGCTGGGGCCAGGACTAATGGTCTGAACCAGACGGCCAGAGCAGGCCGAGGCACTATGTCCCGGTCCGTAAGGAACCATTAGTCCTGGTTTGAGATACAAACCGGGACAAATGGGTCTGGGCCGGCGCGCGTGCTCCTGGCAGAACCTTTAGTCCCGGTTTGTATCTCAAACCGGGACTAATGGCCTGGTCCTATATATATGCACCCAGCCCTCCACTCTCTCTTGTTTTTCCTATGTGAGAGGTGGATATAACTTTGTGCTAACTTTTTTTCTTCATATGCACTAGAGGTGTTCGGTGAAATGCCTATTAGAGCGATGCCACTTGAGTTCACACAAGACAAAATATGGTGTGAGGTGCCAGAGCGACACTTTAGGTTTCTCCTCTTTGTTTTGAAGTGTCCTAAAAGGTTAGCAACTATTTTCTCGTTTTGACTGTGCGGTACTAATTTAAGCATCGTGATTGCGTTTGATATATATGCATGGTTGTATGATGCAGATGAGCCACCCATGGATGTACGGTGACCGACGCTCTGACGCTTACAGAGAAGGCATGCGTTCTTTTCGCCTTGTGGCCGAGGCGAACAAGCGGCGGGATGGTTTTATGTGTTGTCCATGTGTTGAATGTCAGAATGAGCAGGCTCACACTTCCTCAAGAGTCATTCAGAGCCACCTTCTTCGGTCCGGTTTCATGTCCGGCTATAATGTTTGGACCAAGCACGGAGAAAGAGGGGTTATGATGGAAGATAGTGATGAAGAAGAGAACGATGATGACAACTACCTATCTATGTTCCCTGAATACAATGATACCGCAGTTGAAGATAATGAAAAAGAAGGGGGTGAAGAACGGGAACCAGATGAGCCCGTTGATGATTTTGGTCGGGTCATTAGTGATGCAAGGCGAGACTGCGACACAGAAAAGGATAGGTTGCAGTTCGAGCAGATGTTACAGGACCACAACACATTGTTGTATCCAACTTGTGAAGATGGCCAGAAGAAGCTGGGTAGCACACTGGAATTGTTGAAGTGGAAGGCAGAGACCGGTATGACTGACTCGGGATTTGAAAAGTTGCTGGTAATAATGAAGAAGCTGCTTCCAAGAAATAACCAATTTCCCTCAAGTACATACGAAGCAAAGAAACTTGTCTGCCCTCTAGGATTAGACGTGCAGAAGATACATGCATGCCCTAATGACTGCATCCTCTACCGCGGTGAGAAGTACGACAATATGGATAAATGCCCGGTATGCACTGCATTGCGGTATAAGATCAGAAAAGATGACCCTGGTGATGTTGAGGGCGAGCAACCCAGAAAGAGGGTTCCTACCAAGGTGATGTAGTATGCTCCTATAATACCACAGTTGAAACGTTTGTTCAGAAATAAAGAGCATGCTAACTTGTTGCGATGGCACATGGAAGACCGTAAGAAAGACGGGATGTTGAGGCACCCTGCTGATGGTCGGCAGTGGAGAAAAAACGAGAGACACTTCCCAGACTTTGCTGGTGACGCAAGGAACTTATGGTTTGGTCTAAGTACCGATGGCATGAATCTTTTTGGGGAGCAGAACTGCAGTCACAGCACCTAGCCCGTGACTCTATGTATCTACAACCTTCCTCCTTGGTTGTGCATGAAGCCGAAGTTCATTATGATGCCAGTGCTCATCCAAGGACCGAAGCAACCCGGCAACAACATTGATGTGTACCTAAGGCCATTAGTTGATGAACTTCTACAGTTGTGGGACAAACCAGGTGTACGTGTGTGGGATGAGCACAGACAGCAAGAATTTGACCTACAAGAGTTGATGTTCGTAACCATCAATGATTGGACTGCTCTTAGTAACATTTCAGGACAGACGAACAAAGGATACAATGCATGCACGCATTATTTAGATGAGACTGAAAGTATATATCTGGATAAATGTAGAAAGAATGTGTACCCGTACAATCATCGTTTTCTTCCGCCCAGTCATCCCTTAAAGAAGAAAGGCAAGCATTTCAATGGCAAGGCAGAAACCCAGACGAAGCCTGTCCCCCGTAGTGGTGCTGATGTATTTGGTATGGTCAAGGATTTGGATGTAATCTTTGGAAAGGGTCCTGCAGGACAACCTGTTCCGAAAGACCCCATTACCGGACACGCACCCATGTGGAAGAAGAAATCTATATTTTGGGAGCTACCCTATTGGAAAGTGCATGAGGTCCGCTCTGCAATCGACATGATGCACCTGACGAAGAATCTTTGCGTGAATATTCTAGGCTTCCTAGGCTTGTATGGGAAGTCAAAAGATACCCCGATAGCACAGGAGGACCAGCAACATCATAAAGGACGAGACGACAAGCATCCAGGGCAGTTTCAAGGGCTTGCTAGCTACGCTCTTACCAAAGAAGATAACGAAATCTTTTTTGACGTCCTTTTCAGTATCAAGATCCCGTCTGGCTTCTCATCGAATATAAAGGGAATAGTAAATATGAAAGAGAAAAAATTTCAAAACCTAAAGTCTCATGACTGCCATGTGCTTATGGCGCAATTGCTTCCGGTTGCATTGAGGGGAATTCTACCAGAAAATGTTCGACTAGCTATTGTGAAGGTATGTGCATTCCTCAATGCAATTTCTCAGAAGGTAATCAATTGAGAAAGTCTATTAGGGTTACAGATTGATGTGGTCTAATGTCTGGTCATCTTCGAGTTGTTGTTCCCACCATCCTTCGTCAATATTATGATGCACCTCCTAGTTCACCTAGTCGAAGAGATTAGAATTCTCGGTCCTGTGTTTCTACATAATATGTTCCCCTTCAAGAGGTTCATGGGAGTCTTAAAGAAATATGGTCATAACCGTGCTAGGCCAGAAGGAAGCATCTCCAAGGGCTATGGAACAGAGGAGGTCATTGAGTTTTGTGTTGACTTTCTTCCTGACCTTAAGCCGATTGGTGTTCTTGAATCTCGGTATGAGGGGAGGATGACTGGAAAAGGCACACGAACACACATGCAATGACACTGGTGGATCCATGTGTGGTTCATGAGAAGAACACACATGCAATGACACCGGGTGTGGTTCATGAAAAGAATAGCCATGCAATGACACAAGTGGATCCTTATGTGGTTTGTGAGAAGAACTGGCATGCAATGACTCTAGCAAAGGTTCATGAAAAGAACATACATGCAATGACACTGGTGGATCCTTATGTGGTTTGTTTGGAAGAACAGACATGCAATGACTCTAGATGTGGTTCATGAAAGGAACACACATGCAATGACACTGTTGGATCCATGTGTGGTTTGTGAAAAAGAACCGACATGTAATGAAACTGATGGATCCATGTGTGGTTTGTTTAGAGGAAAAAACATGCAATGACACTGGGTGTGGTTCACGAAAAGAACAGACATGCAATGACACTGGTGGATCCATATGTGGTTTGTGGAAAGCATAGACATGCAATGACTCTAGCTGTGGTTCATGAAAAGAACACACATGAAATGAAAATGGGTGGATCCATGTGTGGTTCATGAGAACAACACACATCCAATGACATTGGTGGATCCTTATGTGGTTTGTGAAAAGAACACACATGGAATGACTCTAGCTGTGGTTCATGAAACGAACAGTCATGCAATGACACTGGTCGATCCATGTGTGGTTTGTGAAAAGAACAGATATGCAATCACACTAGGTGGATCCATGTGTGGTTTGTTTAGAGGAACATACATGCAATGACACTGGGTGTAGTTTGTTTAGAAAAACACACATGCAATGACACTGGTGGATACATGTCTGGTTTGTGAAAAGAACAGACATGCAATCACACTGGTGGATCCATGTGTGGTTTGTTTAGAAGAACACACATGCAATGACTCTAGTTGTGGTTTGTTTACAGGAACAGACATGCAATGCCACTGGGTGTGGTTCATGAGAAGAAAACATATCCAATGACACTGGTGGATCCTTATGTGGTTTGTGAGAAGAACAGACACGCAATGACACTGGCTGTGGTTCATGAGAAGAACACACATGCAATGACACTGGTGGATCCATGTGTGGTTTGTGAAAAGAACAAACATGCAATCACACTAGGTGGATCCATGTGTGGTTTGTTTAGAAGTACACATATTAAATGTGTAAGATCCCTCCTTTGTAAGGAAAGGATCCCTGTGATTGCAATGCTAGTCCCTGGATCAATGCTAGCATCCACAGTTTAAGATGAAGTACACATATACAAAGGTCGTTTATTACAGTCATTCTAGAGATAAAACATAGTCTTTTACAACTCAGGGCCAAAGGCCTAATACAAGAGTTTAAGGAATAAGTAAATAAACATAAGTCTTCATCTTCATGTGCCACAGGCAAGCATGTTGAGTGTAGACTCATGACTCCTAATCATCATCGGAGTATCCTGCAACATTACAAGTTACAGCCACAGAGGGTCAATACTTTGGAATAGTATTGGAAAGTGATACCTTAGTATAATTTAAGTGGACTATAATACTATATGCATTTTGGCTAGGTGGAGCTTAGGCTTGCATTGCTCAAAATAGATTTTTCCTTATCATTTGAAAATACTAAGTTTTTGTTTGGCACAAATCACCCAAGGCATCTACCAATCAAAGACTGAAGATCCACTCAGGGCATCTACCAATCCAAGACTGAAGATCCTTTTAACCCTTGTTCACCCACAAGTTTTATTTAGAAATTGGAGTGATGAGATTCTTGAAGCTTCCATGTCTTGATGCTCAAATTGTCCTTTACCAGGGACATGGCTAAGTACTTAGGTTTTACACTCTGCAGAGGTGGTGCACTTTCCCCACAAGACTTGGTTTCCCAAGACAAGATCCTTCAGAAGCCTTTCCTTAGTCAAATGGACGCGCTCCAACCTATCATTCCCACTACCACCAACTGTCCAAGAGACTAAGTTCTAGCAACCTAAGATCATGGCAGAGCCCATATTGCCAAGTGGTTGCACTTGAAGCTTCTCAACATTTGACATCTCAAATCTCTTTATTCCTGGGTGGCCATCCACAAGTGAGATACACAAGCCAAGTCCATGGCCTTGTGAACCACTCAACATAAACCATTCCTTCCATTCCACCCAGGTGATTCATTAACTTAGTTGTTTTGTTAAATAAAACACATGTCCTCAGACTTAGAATTTTTTTCCATAGTGTGAATATATAAACCACCCTTGTTTTCTAGTAGCTAGGCTAAGCATGGCATGGCAACTTATCCTTAGGGAAATTTTCCTAGCAATTCTACCATTCTAATCTACATAGGATTTCCCAACACATCAATTGACAAAAGTAGCATGCATGTCTTAACAAAATATCTAATGCAAGTATAAAATATGGGAAGGGAATATTCATGAAGATATCACTTGCCTTGGTAATGTGGAGAGTAGCACTCGTCACAATCACAATCACTAGCAAAATCTACACACAAAGTTGTAGCACACAATTACACACAAATATATACAAACAAAGATAATATGAATGCATGCATGCATGAATCTACTAAGTGGTGATTTTTTTAAAACTCTACCAAGCAAGTGCAAGTTTACAGAAACTAAACAAGTCACAATTTTGCCCACTAAACATATTTAACCCTAAAACAAATTACTAAACTAAAACTATTCTCAAATTAGCCTTAAACAAGTTTCTACAAATAAAGTCATTCTAATGGTTACTATTTGCTAAACACATTGGATAGGCAGAAAGGTCTTGTTTTACTGAATCCAACGGTATAAAATTTGCAGAAATCTAACGTGGCAATCAAAAGTTATAAGCATTTGAATTTGGATCAAATTTCTGGTTTTAAATCTGTTTTTAGATCTAACCCTAGCCACGCGTCGCGCTGTGATTGGCGCGTACCGCTTCGGTTGGATCACGCTCTGCAGCCGCAGGATCTAAACAGATCGTACGCTCCAGATCGCGTACCGCTTCGGGGTTAAGTGAATCTATCCTAGCGCTCGGATCTGGATCTAACGGTGCTCATTCAAACGACCACGTCCTGGCGGTGCGCGGTGTCAGCGAGCGGCAGAGCGCTCGGTCTACGGCGGCGCTTGCGTTTCAGGTCGTCCGCGAGAGGGAGAAGGGTCATACCAGGTTCGCAAGAGGCTGCTGAAGTTCAAGGTGGCTCTGGTTTGTCAAGGGGCGCACAGAGTTGCGGTAGATTTCTCGCCGGAATTGGATATGGCAACGGTGGTTCTGTTCGAGGTCGGAGGCGACGTTGTAGATCACTAGGATGCAAACAAAGGGCGTGGTCAGATGCAGAAGATCATGGCGAAGATGCGTGCGTGAATGACAAGGCTCGGGACGGTCTGGACTTACCACTAGAGCTCGTCGGAGTTGATGTTGCCGTCGGTGCTTGCGGTGTCGAGTGGAACCGGCGACCTGGGGCAGTACAGGACGAACTAGTGAGGTCAGGAGGTGCGCAAAGACTCACTGAGCAAGATAGAAAGAACGAGAGGCAGAGGGAAACACGAGGCTCACCGGAATCGATCGCCGGAGAGGGCTCTGTCTGCGGCGGTGCGAGGATGATTGAGGGCAGCCTGGTGGCGGAGTGAGCGAGGTGTTTGGGGGAAAATGCTCGCGAGGCAGAGAGGGTCTTATACCCAGAGGCTCGACAGGAAACGCTCGCAGATTAATACCCAATTACGCCGCGCCATTACCGGCAATGACTGCAGCAGCGACGTGGTCGCAGGCGCGGTTTGGGGAAGACGAGGACGACGTGGACCGGGCCCGCTCGTCAGCGAAGTGTGCGAGGTGTAGGTGGGGTCTGGCTGTCAGCGACTGGGTGTGTGCGCTCGCGCGTGAGAGAGGGAACAGAAAATCCCGGGTGGGCTACTTGGGCTTGATCCACTGCTGGGCCAGAATTCAGCCGCGCGGCCTTTTTCTTTTGTTTAACTCTTTTTCTTTTCTAATTCTATTTTCTGGAATGAATTTTGATATGAATTCAAATCCTTTTGAATTCAAACAAAACTGGGGATCTTTGCGGGGTTCTGTGGTTTCAAATACAGTCATTTAACCAAGTGGTTACCTTGCAAGGGCCTGGTCAAGCTTGGGCTTTGAAATAAACAGAGACTTTGTCTCTAGTTTGAAAATGTTTGAAATAGGGTTTTGAAATTATTTCTAAATTGGAAACTTGGGTTAAAATGCTACACCTAATCTTTCCAACAATGGAGGCAAGCAAACAAGTTCCTAAACAATCCAGTCTCAAAGGGTGATGGCCATTTGAATCAAATCTGCTCACATGAAATCATAGCATCAAACTTCTATTTCTCAAATGATTTTTGAGAAAAAACCCTAAATGAATGAATGATGCAAGGATGATATGAATGAGTTTTGAAATATGATTTTAGGGATGTTACAAAATGACCCTAGCTGTGCTTTGTGAGAACAACAGACATGCAATGACACTGGGTGTGGTTTGTGAACAGAACAGACATGCAATGACACTGGTGGATCCTTGTGTGGTTTGTGAGAAGAACACACATGCAATGACACTGGGTGTGGTTCATGAGAAGAAGAGACATGTAATGACACTGGTGGATCCATGTGTGGTTTGTGAAAAGAACAGACATGCAATCACACTAGGTGGATCCATGTGTGATTTGTTAGAAGAACACACATGCAATGACTCTAGGTGTGGTTTGTTTAGAAGAACAAACATGCAATGACACTGGGTGTGGTTCATGAAAAGAACACACATGCAATGACACTGGTGGATCCATGTGTGGTTCATGAGAAGAACATACATGCAATCACACTAGGTGGATCCATGTGTGGTTTGAGGAAAGAACAGACATGCAATGACTCTAGATGTGGTTTTGAAAAGAACACACATGCAATGACTCTAGTTGTGGTTCAGGAAAAGAACACACATGCAATGAGACTGGTGGATCCATGTGTGGTTTGTGGAAAGCAATAAGAACAGATCTTACCTACGAAACTGAACCACAACGTTGATACAAGTGCTATCAAGTGCAAAGTGTAGATTGGATCTATACTATGATGGGAGAGACAGACACCCGCAAAGCCACTTGTGCAAAGCAAGTTGCACGTCAAGCGTGGAGCAAGTCTCATGTGCGATGACATGTAAGGTTAGCCCGAGCCGCTTCATCCCACCATACCGCAAGATGCAAAGTACACAAAGCAAAAGACGACACGAGCACCAACGCCCACAAAACCACTGTGTTCTACTCGTGCAACAGATCTACGCATAGACAAGGCTCTGATACCACAGATGGGTTCGCATCTTTCAAGTGATTCAAAATCAAGTGATTCAAGAAGTCCATCAAAATGGAGTTTCTTCATACGCTTCACTCCAATGTGACCAAGACGATGGTGCCACATGTATGTAGTATTATCATTCAATTTTATTCGTTTAGCATCTATGTTGTGAACATGTGTATCAGTACTATCGAGATTCAATAAGAATAAACCATTCATCTCAGATGCATTACCATAAAAGATATTACTCATATAAATCGAACAACCTTTATTCTCAGACTTAAAAGAGTAACCGTCTCGCAATAAACAAGATCCAGATATAATGTTCATGCTTAACGCATGCACCAAATAACAATTATTCAAATTTAAAACTAATCTCGAAGGTAGATGTAGAGGGAGCATGCCGACGGCGATCACATCAACCTTGGAGCCATTTCCAACGCGCATCGTCACCTCGTCTCTTACCAGTCTTCGTTTATTCTGCAGCTTCTGTTTTGAGTTACAAATATGAGAAACCGAACCAGTATCAAATACCCAGGCACTACTGCGACTACTAGTAAGATACACATCAATAACATGTATATCGAATATACCTTTCTTCTTGATGTTGCCGTTCTTCAGATCTGCCAGGTACTTGGGGCAGTTACGCTTCCAGTGACCAGCACCCTTGCAGTAGAAGCATTCAGTTTCAGGCTTAGGACCAGCCTTGGGCTTCTTAGCAGGTGCGGCAACTTTCTTGCTGTCCTTCTTGAAGTTGCCCTTTTTCTTAGGCTTGCCCTGTTTCTTGAAATTGGTGGTCTTATTGACCATCAACACTTGGTGCTCCTTCTTGATCTCCACTTCAGCAGTTTTCAGCATGGACGATAGTTCATGCAACGTCTTGTTCATGCAGTGCATATTGTAGTTCATCACAAAGTTCTTATAACTCGGCGGTAGTGATTGGAGGACACGGTGAATCCCTAACTCATTAGGAATCGTTATCCCCAACTCTTGGAGCTTGTTTGCGTGCCCAGACATGGCGAGCACGTGCTCGCTAACGGAGCTTCCCTCTTCCATCTTGTAGGTAAAGAACTTTTCGGAGGCCTCATAGCTCTCCACGGCCGCGTGAGTCTCAAAAATGAGCTTGAGCTCCTTAATGATCTCGAACGGGTCGTGGTGCTCAAAATGCTTCTAGACCTCCGTTTCTAAACCGTACAGGATGGCACACTAAACTGTGGAGTAATGATTTTTCCGAGTGGCGTAAACATTCTTTACGTCATCGGTGGCATCATCTGCACGTGGGTCACCTAACGGTGCTTCGAGCACATAGGTCATCTGACCAGCCCTAAGGACAATCTTCAGACCATGGAGCCAGTCCGTGAAGTTGCTTCCATTGATCTTAAGCTTTTCTTTCTCTAGGAACGCATTGAAATTGATGGAGAGATTCGCCATAATCTACAACAAATTTGCAAGTAGTTTAGACTAAGTTTATGATAAATTGAGTTCAATTTTAATTATTAAATTAACTAGGTGAACTCCCACTCAAAACAACATCCCTCACATTGTCTTAGTGATTACATGAACCAAGTCCACTACACCAAGTCCGATCTTCACGAGAGAAGATGTAGTTTCATCGGCGAACAATCTTCATGTTCATCATATCACTTATATGATTCATGCTCTACCTTTCGATATTCCGTGTTCCGAGACCATGTCTGTACATGCTAGGCTCGTCAAGATTAACCTTAGTTTCCGCATGTGCAAATCTGGCTTGCACCCGTTGTATGCACACGTAGAATCTATCACATCCGATCATCACGAGATGCTTCGAGACGACGAGTCTTAGCAACGGTGCCAACTAAGGACGAACACTTTATTACTTGAAATTTAGTGAGAGGGATCATCTTATAATGCTACCGTCACGATCTAAGCAATACAAGATGCATAAAGGATTAACATCACAGGCAATTCATAATTAGTGTGATATGATATGGCCCTTTCTTCTTATGCCTTTGATCTCCATCTCCAAAGCACGGACATGATCTCCATCATCACCAGCATTGCGTCAAGGTCAGTGGCACCGCTTCATGGTTGTCCATCATCACTAGCAACTATTACAACTACTTGGAATAAAGCTATTACAAGATGAATAGACACGCAGGTCTTAACAGAATTAAAGACAACCATTAGGCTCCTGTCGGTTGCCATATTACAACAAGGATCATTGCATACATCAAATATAATCACAATCACATGATGGCCATATCACATCACAAAACCCCTGCAAAAACAAGTTAGACGCCTCTAATTTTCCTTGCATGTTTTACGTGGTTTGGGGCTTTCGAATAAGAACGGATCTTACCTACGAAACTGAACCACAACGTTGATACAAGTGCTATCAAGTGCAAAGTGTAGATTGGATCTATACTATGATGGGAGAGACAGACACCTGCAAAGCCACTTGTGTAAAGAAAGTTGCACGTCAAGCGTGGAGCAAGTCTCATGTGCGATGACATGTAAGGTTAGCCCGAGCCGCTTCATCCCACCATACCGCAAGATGCAAAGTACACAAAGAAAAAGACGGCACGAGCACCAACGCCCACAAAACCATTGTGTTCTACTCGTGCAACAGATCTACGCGACAAGGCTCTGATACCACTGATGGGTTCATAGCATGGAAAACAAAAAATTTCTACCGCAAGAACGAACAAAACCCAGATCTAATCTAGATAAAAGCCAAGATCTAATCTATTAGACATGTGCAACGAGATAGATCTGTACTAACCCTCGTAGATCCGAAAGCGTTACGAGATTAGATCTCAGGGTTGATGTAGTCGATCACTTGCCGATCTCAAGATCGTGTGGACGATCATTCCGGCGCCGCGTTCTGGCAGCGCTTCCGCAGTCGGTCACACGTGCGGAGTCGAAGCAGACCTTCCTCTCCCTGTTCCAGCGAGCATCGGAGATAGTAGATCTTCTCCACGGAATCCCAGCAGCACGACGGTGTGGTGGTGGTGGTGGAGTAGAGAATTCTGCAGGGCTTTGCCTAAGCCTGAGCAGAGGGAAGAAGGAGGAGAGAGGCGGCGGCTAGGGCTTGAAGTGGAGGGGGCAAGGGGGGGGTGCCCCCACCCCTCTATTTAAAGGAGGGAGGCGCCATGGGAGAGGGAGTCCTAGTAGGACTCCCCTCCCTTCCTTGGCCGGCGGATTGGGAGGGTGGAGGAGTCCTCCTCCCCCACGACTCCTTGTCTTGCCCCACAAGGACTCCTTGATCCTTTCTTGGTTTTCAAGCAAACTCCAAGAAAACTCCTAGAACCTTTCAGAACATTCCGAAACCTTCTAGAATCTCCATACAAACACTCCGGAACATTTCCTAACTTAGAAAATGATCCCCAATATTTGAATCTTATTCTCCGGACAATTCTGGATCTCCTCGTGATGTCCTGGATCCAATCTGAGACTCCGAACAACATTCGATCTCCAACGCACATTCCATATCTACTTAAAACAACTTCGAACCTTAAGTGTGTCACCCTACGGTTCGTGAATATGCAGACATGATGAAGACACCTCTCCGATCAATAACCATCAGCGAGATCTGGAGATCCATAATGGCTCCCACATACTCAACGATGACTTCGTGATCGATAGAACCATTAACATACGAAACCAATTCCCTTTGTCACGCGATATTCTACTTATCCGAGGTTTGATCGTCGGTATCTCCATACCTAGTTCTACCTCGTTACTGATAAGTACTCTTTACTCGTTCCATGTTATGTCATCCCTTGTGACCTAGTCACATGCTTGCAAGCTAACTAGATGACATTCCACCGAGAGGGCCCAGAGCATATCTATCCGTCATATGGATGGACAAATCCCAATCTTGGTCCATGCGCTTCAACGCATACTTTCAGAATACCCAATGACACCTTTATAACCACCCAGTTACGAAGCGGTGTTTGATATCATCAAAGTACCCATCCGGTGATGGTGATTAACATAACCTCATGGTCGAAGGATTAGGTTACTATGCATTTGAAAGGTTATAGCAATACAAACTTAATGACTTGATCTTATGCTACGCTTACTATGGGTGTGTGTCCATCACATTATTCTCCTAATGATATAACCTTGTTATTAATGACATCCAATGTCCATGATCAGGAAACCATGATCATCATTTAATCAACAAGCTAGTTCCACAAGAGGCTTACTAGGGACTCTTTTATGTTTACAAAACACACATGTATCAGTGTTTCCTTATAATACAATTATAGCATGGGATGTAAAAATTCATCATAAACACAAAGATATAATAATAACCACTTTTATTATTGCCTCTTGGGCATATCTCCAACACCATCGACATCCACTCACTCCAACTGGTGGAGGTTGCCGACAATGTGGGACTCGTCCCAACATTTATGGTCTCAAGGTGTCTTCCTCAGTAGGACACATCACTCTTCTTTATCTTTAAGATGCTATGCAAGAATGGAAGTGCAACTGTATCCTTCGCTAAATTGTATCCTTTTCATCTTCATATATATACCAAATATATAACAGTTGGAAATAAGAAAAAGTGCTAGAAAATAAAGGTCCAGTGAAGGGAATCATGCAAAGTATTATCCCGTCATGCACTTGCCTCATTCATGTAAAATGTAAATTGTAGAAGTCCAAATAAGAAGTACCAATCCCTGTTACAGAAACATATATCTCACTCAGTACACAACATCATCAAAAAAGCATATGAGCAAATATAGCATCCTCCTACACGCAAGAATTTGTTGCCAATATATTCGCAGGACACCACAAAAGGGCTGAATATGACATTGGTAAAGCTGAACTTGAAACGTGTTAGAGCTAGCTACTGGTTATGCCCGAACCAGACCCATCTTATATTTTTTATGTGAAATTACTAAAAGCAATGAGTCGTACATGCTAAATTGGGCCTCCTCTCATGATAAATTAAAGTAGAGCACCCTTTTAGGAGATCTGTAGGTTGGATAGTGACTTTGGGAAGCCATGTTATCTCAACCAAATGTTTTTATGACTTGTGATGAATATCCACTTGAGGATAACCTTGTCACACTTAATTAGGACGCTTTGGTCATCTTTCTTAGCATGTCTTCTCAATATTTTGGCAATTCAAAACTCTTTGATCATCCATCAAATCGAGAATTCCAGCTATGAGACTAGCATTCATATGATTTAACAAAACCTGCTCGTTGTACTAATTACATCCCTTCTTTAATCCAGATATTGAAGGAGACACGGTTTTGACAACCTTCTAGCAATTATCAAACATGTAGTAATTGTTAGTGTAAAACCCCATATACTCAAGCATCCCTACACATCATAGTCAACCCTTGAATTTGTCAAAACATCTTTGTGAAATATCGAGCTTTATGTATTTTCCATAAAGTTTAATTTCTTCCTTTGTAACTTTGCGGTTATTGGGAGGATCACATAACGTCCTTACTTGATAAGATCTAGTGACCTTTACTTTCCAATATTAAATGCTACTTAATATAGGGTTTCATGGCTCTTAGCCATTTCTCATACTTAGGTCCATCATTGCTTCTTCTACGGTGATCTAGCATACCACTGCATGATGCAGTACACTATAGTCGTTGATATAACACCAGTGAAACACCGTCCCACTAGTATTACATCCCTCAGTGTGCTACAACAGAAATATTGCGATCCAAGGCATGACTATAGATTACAACACATAGTACATCACAAAAGATCCAGGGATCCTCCTCGATATAGTGAGGAAAGTATCCTTACAAGAGTCACCAAGAAAATATGAACTGATAGATGATCTTAATATTAGATCTATTACTAATATATATTTGGCTGGCGATTGCTACTATAGCAATGCTCTACAGAAGTTGGGTCTAGTAACTAAGGATTTCCTATCGTCTACCCTTCAACTTCATCTCTATATCATTTGATGTAGACGCGGACTCCATTTATTCCTTGGGATATCTTGAGTTCCTCATAATAGCTCATCTCTTAATGACGTCATTGATTGGTCCAAGATCTAGCAAGGGTTAACAAGATACGGTTAAGTACGAGCATACTCAACAAGTTGACTAAAAAGATTATTTGATGCACAATCTACAGCCACTGACCAATGGTCATAGGCTATGCAAGTTTTCATAAATGTTTCTTCAAAGGTTACTTTATTCTGAAAAGCTATGTCTAACAGCCTTCACAAGTTTACCAGAACTTCGTGGATGTGAGACCCTGGCGCATGGCTTAATAGGATTGATAGGATACCTATATCAACAAGTTGCTACTTCTTTTCCGGAAGCTCATCCAAAAAGAACCTCCAGGTTAAGTGTGCTCGGCCTGGAGCAATTTGAGTATGGGTGACTGACTGGGAAGTGGGTACCGGGTGCGCATGAGTGAGGACAAAGTGCGCAGAAAAGACTAGTGTTGGTCTGTGGGGCCAGTCTAGATATCCTATTAAGCTGCCACTTGTAACACCCCGGGAGTTTGACTAATTCACTTTCTACGTGCCCTCTTTTCATAGATTGGAAGGACACTCGCTAGATATGTTGGTGTAGGGAATTCCCGTTCTTACATATAGATATTGGGACATGCGTGCTTAGAGATCGTCTCAGGTGTAATCTTTCCAAAGTGGTAAGTAAAAGACCTAATCTCCTTCTAACAAGACAGGGCATTCACTACTTTAAGGTACTGAGAGAAGATGTACTTAGATCATAGACTTTGACACTTCTTCCTCACTTGAAGAGGAAAAAGATTATTGACTTGCTGGGGAGGGTCATGGATTGGCTGGCATGAAGCTTGCACATCCAAACATGGCACTGGCTCGTGAGGCAACAAAGAACATGTCCTCTCTGATGGACTTCATCAGAAGATTCCTATGGTCTGATTTACCTTTCTTCTTTCCTTGGATCGATATGGTTCATTCCTGGGACTATGCTCTTTCAACAGTTGACAGAAGAGGGGGACGAGCAAGGATGATCAGACTGCTTGGTTCAATCAACTTGTGGCATAGCTATATTGGACGCGATAATCATAAGAGTCCCTTTTTGCTTTCCGATACTTTCTTATTAGATTAACCTGCCACTTTGAGCTTTCCATCAAATACTTTGAGTAAAGCCTTGTTCCATAGTTCTTTATGGCTCTTTGACCTCTTTTAGACTCTTTGCAATGTTAAGTGCGGGGAACTCTACACTATTGTACTCAGATCCTATTCCTTTATCTACATAGATGCTATTCCTTTATCGTCAGATGTGTGGTCAAGTTATCCTCGTAACTGACCCAGGTTGAAGAGAAAGAGTTATCTATTTCGTTATGGTTTATTCCAGATAAAATAGATCTAATTCCTTTCTGATATTAGGATTGGCCTACCTACCTAATGGGCCTACCTATATAGCATAGTCAGTAGTGCATATTCACTATTTAGTTGGTTATCTTTGTAATGAATGGCATTTTTCCCATTGACTCTCATTTCTGATAGTGTGTACTCCCACATTGATAAAAGAGGTCGCCTTCCTTCCTTTTGGGGGTCGGCCCTCTATTGTAAATAGGGCAGGTAGCATATTGAACACGAATTGTAAGTTCTCGCTCGCCCAACTATGACTTAAATGATTCTCCTTCTCATTCATTTCCTTTCTAAAATAAAGATCTACCAATGAGTGCATTACCTAGCATTTCCATCTATCTAGTAGTACATACATACATATTAATTGACTTCGAGCGAGCGACGAGGATGTGATTCTCCTTGTTAACTAAATAACCAAACGGATAAACCTTATAGAAATAGGTAGATTTTCCTCATTCCCTTCATCTTTCATTTTTTAGTGAGTAGCATCTTCCTTTCTCTTTACACTGTGAATTCCTTTCATGCCTAGACAGAGAGTCTTACCTAGAGTGAGTTTGTTCATTTTCTAGATATGCCTTTTCATTGAGCTGAAGAATAGATTGACTTACTTTCTTTGCTTTGATATGATACTTTGGCATAAAATAATATATGTGGACGGGACTGTCCCCATTTTTCTTAGACATTGTCGAGCATGAGAGTAGAGATTTGTTCTCCGATTACCCAGGAACATGCCTATTTGAATCACTTCTTTTATCATTAAGATCTTCTTCCCTTTCACAACCCGATCTGCTATTCCTTAACTGCTATCTTTCCTTGCTTTCCCTTGCTCTACCCAATTAAGGGCAGAGCTCACTCTCCCAACCATCCGGACAGGTATATAATTCTTCTTCTAGGTAAAAAGGTATCTCTCGTCTATACTAGTGTCTGATTTCCTAGAATGTAGTTCTGAAGATAGGTTATCCACCTGTCTGCATAAAGAAGAACGACCTTCTAAGCACATTGACAGCTTATCATTTCTCGTATGCTATGACCCTTGGAATCGCTGGATTGCGGGGAGTGGGACGGGTTAGAGATGCAAGGTAGGTAGGTAAAGATATGTCAGGTTATGGCAACTATATCTCAGAATGGTGTGGAATCTAAAGGTAACTAGGCTTAGGGGAGATTTGTCCAATAGAAGCAAGGACTAGGTTTTTTAGTAGCACTGGTTTATGCATAATAGCTAGGTAAGAAAGCACAGTATTTGAGGGTAAGTAACTAGAACTAATAGAAGATATGGGATAGTGATATTCCTTTAACCGAGCAAGAAAGAGATGGGATAGCTGATATGAACTACAAAAGATGGCCCTTATATTTAGCGTGGATAGGAATAGCTAATCTAATAAGCAAGCATCGGTCAAGTAGAAGTAGAAGCAAGGTAGGTAAAAGATAAGTCGCGGATAGAAAAGAAAAGCACTGGTATAATAGGCGGATCAAACTCAAAGCAAGGCATTCAAGTCCAAGAAATTGAGAGCGCGGTAACTACCTAACAAACCCGAAGTTGACTAAAAAAAGGGGCAATTCTCAATGTCTCACCTCAGGAGCAGAAATCATACTATGGTGGAAGATCCCATTGAGTTCATTATTGAAGATATGACCGTCGCTACGAGACTTTAGTTCTAAAATGGATGAGGCTCTACCTAATTGCTATAAAGTAAGAAAGTATGGGGTCCAAATTGGATAAAGAAGCACTACGCTTTGCAAGGGCGCCAACCACTAGGTTGTAACGACTAGAACAAGATTCATTTTGTGTTAAGTCCATGGGGATGGGTATCCTCCTGACTAAAACGATTCAAATCCATAAGTTCGGCCCTAAGATGACCAATCTTTTTGATTCTATCTGAACTGCCTAGTATGTTGTTTCAAGAAAACTGGACTGTAAGTCTCTTTGTGAGAGAAGAGGAGGACTTATAAGCAGCTTTCCTCCCCAACCACATTAAGCATTTTGATTCCCTTTTAGATTCTAGTGAACGAGAAAGTTTTTGTGACTGTAGGTCTAATTCCGAAGCTTCAGCTGTGGATTCACGAGCCCAATCAGTTGGTCAACGGGATTCGCTTTCTAATTGATCCCCAGTTGAAGGAGGTTCAGAACCCAGAGAGAAGAGTTGTTGTAGATAGAGGGATGAGCCTATCGAATAACAAGAGTCAGTCCTCGCATTTCTACTATTAATGGGAATAAGACTACTTCTTTGCAGATTCTCTAACACTTTGTTCTAGTTGATTCACATATCTTTTTATCCTTAGATCTTCCTACCAGGTGCTAATAAAAGAGTTTCAAACTCCTACCTCGGACACAACTAAATTCCATTTTGGTAGATGGGCAAGCTTATTTTGAAGACATAAGGTTTCGAGCCCTAGGCGTACGAGGCATCACCGTGAATCTTACATATTTTAGCGTATAAGCCATCTAGTTGAGATGTTGATGGGAGATTGTACACAACAGGTGTGGACAGTGCGATAGAGCTCGCAAATGGATGCCCCTATTTCCATTTCATAAGTGCTTGTGCAACGGTTTGAAAGTTATAGACTGAGTCAAGTGACCTGTTTTGTCAAATGGTCCAGAATTGCGCGAGAACCTACAAGTCCTATTATCGTTCTTAATTAGATAGCCACGGGACAGCCGTTTTCTCGTCTCCCAGCCTTTCTTATACCCGCAATGACCTCAACGGTATCCAACCAGCTAAAAATATATATACCCATTAGCTCATCACGCCAACAGTTTTCTTGGGCTGACTGAACCTACCTATCTAAAATCCCTGTTGCCAACTTCTTACTACACAGAAGCAATGGAACAGTATCGTAAAGTGAAGTGAAGCAAATATACCACTCCTTTGGAATTGATGGACTTTACACATAGCCGATGACTGAGATGTGCCATTGTTATCGTCAAGATTGTCCATGACGACTTCTTTTCTGCATCCGTCAGTTCCAGTTTTCCCAGCATGTTTTATTAGTTGCCTCGATCGAGACCATCCACTTATTTCTCTTTCTCACGAGACACATAAAGATACCAGCGCGTGTGCAAACAGTTGATGCTTGTTAAGCCGTAGCTATCACTTCTCGCGCCAAAAGCGCTCCCACCAACAAAAACATACCTTCTAGGAGGGGTCCTTATCTTCAGCTAAAAAGAAGTAGATGTTGTCGTAAGTAGGAGATGGAAAAGCCCACGATCCATAACTTACTCACTCAGATATCTACTAGAGCTTGGCAGTGAATGAAGGCAGTACAAGAGACTCTGAATCTTATTCAGATTGCACGGAGGGCTTGGAAAGAGGCCTCTCGTGTAAGATAAGATTACATTCCTTCCTATCGAAAGGCTCCGGTAGTAGAGCTCAATTTGAAATGTTGATATAAAAAGGGCAGATACAGAGAGTTAAGGAACAGATGTGGGCGCTCGTCCACCAAGCGCTTCTTCTTTGGCCATTTGGCCATGTGCTGCTCATATGCCCCATTTTCAAGATGGAGAAAGCAAGGCAGCTGGCATCAAATGAGGGTAACTCCGTGTGATAGCCTTGAAGGCATCTTTGCCCTAGCTATCTCCGTGCAGGTGATTACTTTTTTGGCTTATTTTTACCAAGAAGTCAACCCAACCCTATTGACCCTAGCTGCTCCAAGTGTTCCTTGTACATATTGTAAAAGATCTTATGGCAGTGGAGACTTGCCGGTACTTGCCCAAGAATTTCTTTTAACGGACGGCTGAGCAGTGACTCGTATCTATGCCCAAAATGGTTTGCTTGCTGTGAGAGAACGCCCAGCAGCTTCCTATTCTTCTTCAATGGGACCTGGACTACTAGTTGAGTTTGTTTACTACCCGACTTGGTTGATGTGACACTGTGATAGCTGTAATACCCCGGACCCTACGCTCTAAGTTCAAGCCTGGATGAACCCAAAAGTGGACAGGACGTACTACCGTGAGGTCGTGCAGCCACACACAGTAGGCCCACCTCGTGGAGCAGGGCACGATACCGGCCAACCATCCCACCAACTTCCAAGAACATCGGGACAAGAGCGAGCGGCGTAGTCGACAGGTAAAGCGATCAAAAACATACACAAATGAGTATGTATGTTAGTGACATACAATAGACATCAGAGCCACACCATCTAAAAACAATAGAAACATAAATAATCAACGTCATACGACATGATCCAAATATCCTAGATAGAGATAATAGTTTATGATACATCCTCAGGAGAATATCATTTTGCGGCCCAAAAGTTTGGGCGCCCAGGCAACGCGGTACCCAAGTTCCCTGAAATCAGCCGCGATGACTACAGTTGGTGTGCCAAATACTCAGAGGGTCTTTTTTGGCATGAATTCAACTTTACGTTTCAATAAAAAAAATCAGGCTAACGGCCGTCAAGTTGGGCTCCCTGTCAGTTCTCGCTGTTATGTCGCTCCCATCGCTTAGGTGTCAATTAGGCTTGCAGCGTTGCGCTTGCATCCATTACGCGTCTTCTTCTTCCCCAAAGCGGCAATCTGTGGGGCGTCGCAGCCATGGTGCCTAGGTCTCCTCCTTGTAGGCTTGCAGCATTCGTGCCTGCATCCATTACGCATCTTCTTCTTCACCGAAGCGGCAATCTGTGGTCGCGGCCAAGGCGCAGAGCTGGGACGTGATGAACCTGCTCGGCCCCGCTCTCCTCCCCATCCCGAGTCGGATCTCGCCCTCACCATGGACGCACCCATCGCACGGTGCGGGGATGGGAATTGGTTCCCGGTGAGATCTGTCATCGTGTTGACCATGCTCGGTTCCGTTTTCCTCCTCTAGAATCCAAGCTCACCGTCGCCATGGTTGCACCTGCACAAATTCTCCCTCCTATGCCGAGGACTTTGTGGTAGCTCAAGTTCTGTCATGTTGGACCTGTAAGCGAATTTGGAGCTGGGCGGCGGCAACCTGTTGTTGAACCTGCAAGGAATTTGCTGAAGACTGCGTGCCGCTCCAAGGTCTTCGGCTGATGCCTTCGCCTTCTGCCAACGTCCATCGCCAATGTGAGATCATTTAGTTACTTCAATACAAAATTTCGACCAATTTAACTTGTTGATGTATTTCTTGACAATTATAATATAATCGAGCACTAGAAATATTTTGTAGTGTGCATGAGCATGATCAGTCAATATAATTGAACACTAGAAACTTTAGGCACTCCATAAAAAGGAGTAGATTAATATAGAAGGTTCACCAGAGACATCACGGATATATTGTCTTACATGCCACACACAGGTAATAATTAACTAGAACAAAATAAAAGCAGGGGCGGCAGCAGGAGGCCGTGACACGGAGCCGCCTAGTAGGGCAGGGGAATTAGCAGGAGGCAGGGACAACCTAGTAGATGGGATACAGGCCAATCCTGACATAATCCCAGAGGAATTTGCCAAAGGATGTGTGCCGTACCAAGGTAATCGGCCTATGGCTTCTGCCTCCGCCTCTGGCAATGCCCACCGCGTGCTGGATCATGCTGTCGAGGTCCACGTTGATTGCTCTGCCATAGAATGGGCAAAACAGTTTCCCCCTACCGTGGAAACGGATTAGCCCACACTATAACCGCCTCAGCACATAGAGGCTCTTGTTGTCCCTGGATACCTTACTATCGTCCACTTCATCATCATCCTCCTTTTGATTTTTAGAACATAACTTAGAACTCATATATATGATTGAATTGTATTACAACTCAAGAATTGACAACATGTGTATGTAAGACAATATATCTGTGGATATCAAAGATAAAGAATGTCAGCAATAGTTTGATCGGTTCATATATCATTTCATCTCAACACAATGACAAATAATTGCATCCGAGTGTATGTAGAATAAAGATTGCGGCCTCATAAGTTTCTTCAGGGACGGTGTGACTGAATCAAGTAACAATTGCACAACCTATATTGTTCTTGTACATCGCCCTAGGTTCACTAACTCGTCCCTAAAAAAATCTAACACCAATGTGTCTGCCTCTCTTTTGGGACAAATTTGAATCATTGGGCATAATAAGAAATTGAAATCTAATCGTACAAAAAAATATTTCGGGATATACGTAGTCAGGTACAAAAACAAGACTAAATATTGTAATTATAAATAAAAAACCAAACAATAGATCTTCAGGTACATGTTAAAAATACTTATGATCGAAACTATTCATGTACATATGCATCATACCAATCATTAAAAGATCAGAAATAATTCAAGGATTATATATGTAGTTCCATATGAGAATAAATCTAGGGCCTCATAATTTGTTTCAGAGATGGAGTTGGCGAACAAAAGTACCAACAACACAACATATATTGTTTGTGTGCATTGCTGCCTCCGGTTCACCAACCCATCCCTAAAACACGACACCATCCTATGTGTCTCCCTTTGAACTCTTTTGGGGAAAATTTCAATCATCAGCCACGGTGACAAACTGAAATATAATTTTATACACAATGAATGCATGGAATAGATAATTCAAATATCATAGTTCTATGAATGTAGAATAAAGATTGCCGCCTCATAAGTTTCTACAGGGATGGCGTAAGCGAACCAAGTAACAATTGCACAGCTTATATTGATCTTGTACATGGCCCCAGGTTCGCTAACTCATCCCTGAAAAAATTTGACACCAATGTGTCTGCCTCTCTTTGGGGCAAATTTGAATCATTGGCCATAATAAAAAATTGAAATGTAATCGTACAAAACAATATTCAGGGATATACATAGTCAGGTACAAAAACAAGCCTAAATATTGTAATTATAAATAAAAACCAAACAATTAATCTCCAGGTACATGTTAAAAATACTTATGATCAAAACCATTCATATACATATGCATCATACCAAACATTAAAAGATCAGAAACAAATCAAGGATCATATATGTAGTTCCATATGAGAATAAATCAAGGGCCTCATAATTTGTTTCAAAGATGGAGTTGGAGAACCAAAGTACCAACAACACAACCTATATTGTGTGTGTGCATTGCTGCCTCAGGTTCACCAACCCATCCCTAAAACACGACACCATCATACGTGTCTCCCCTTGAACTCTTTTGGGGCAAATTTCAATCATCAGCCTCGATGACAAACTAAAATGTAATTCTTATACACTATGAATGCATGGAATAGATAATTCAAATATCATAGTTCTATGAATGTAGAATAAAGATTGTAGCTTCATAAGTTTCTACAGGGATGGCGTAAGCGAACCAAGTAACAATTGCACAGCTTATATTGATCTTGTACATGGCCCCAGGTTCGCTAACTCATCCCTGAAAAAATCTGATACCAATGTGTCTACCTCTCTTTGGGGCAAATTTGAATCATTGGCCACAATAAGAAATTGAAATGTAATTGTACGAAACAATATTCAGGGATATACATATGCATCATACAACGCATTCATAGATCATAAACAATACAAAGATTATATATATAGGTTCCATATGAGAAAAAATTAGGGCCTCATTTTGTTCAGCGATGGATTCGGAGAACCAAAATACCAACAGCACAACCTATATTGTTTATGTGCATTGCTGCCTCAGGTTCACTAACCATCCCTAAGAAAACGACACCATCAGATGCCCTTGCACTATTTTGGGGCAAAATTGAATCAATGGGCTCAGTAAGGAATAGAAATGTAATGTTATAGGCATGATGTGTATCGAAATCAACACTCAACTAGCAAACTCAACTAGATGGCAGATGAGAAGATCCTCCTCCTGCCGCATGCCCCCCATCTAGATGTACCGCTGGCACCACGACGTTGTCAGCCACCTGCTGCTCGGCGGCGACGGCTACTACCTGCTGCTCGGCGGCGACGACTACTGGCTAGATGGATGAGCTCGCACCCTCGACGGCGCGGCGACGAGCGGTGTTCGTGCCTAGAGAAGACGCCTCCGCCTGCTTGGCGACGACCGAGCCATCTGCTGCTGCGCCTTCAACTGGCTTCACCTCCGACTCGTGTCCACGCGTACGCTTCATGGCGCACCAAGGGAAGGAGGTAGTGCAAGCGAGCGAGCTTCGGCGCGCGCGGTAGGTGTAGATTGGGATCTTGGGACTAGACAGACTGGGGGAAAATGACACAAGCACATGGAAGAAGAAGGTCGAGTGGGTTTTAAACACCGGACCGTTCGTAGTCCTCGAGTGGACACGTGTGGTGGGCAGGGGGCGGGGGTTACCATGATCTCCACCCTTTTTTTGGGTTCCCTTTTTTGAAACAGCCATGATTTCCACTTTAGAGCTATATTGAAAACACGCTCATGGCAGACCTCGATTCCACTGCATGCAAGTGGCGCGAAACCAATTTCTAGCAACGCTAGATCTACTCGAGGGGGGCCCTTGACTCATGGAAGTTACTAGCAGTAGGTCCCTGTTGGAAGTGAGATTGAGAGCGCTGCGTAAAAATGGGATATGTCTTATTAAAATCAAGTGGCAATAAATTGCAGCTCCCGTCGACAACCGTGCACTCGATGACCCCGTTGCCCTGTGCATGTGTTGTAGTAGCAGTAGTAGGCTTTTCAGACTTGATTAAACATGACATGACCACTCGACGACTTTTTCCATGGACGCCATCGTGTTCCCTCTTGTAGAGGGAGACGTCAAGATGGGGCCTCGTCAAGATGGTAGCTCGTTAACTGGCAGTTTGAAAGAGTACCCTTTTCCTCTCTTCGATAATTGGTAGCAAATCTAGAGAAGATTCTCTCTTCGATAATTCGTTCCCTTTTGGGCCTCTTTTTGCCTCCGATCAGGTAGAAAATCTAGAGCATCAAATCACACTAGGCAGAATACATTCATTCAGAAAACAAAACAAATGTAGATATAGCTGTGCGCAGCTAAATATGATATAGCGATTGAAAGTAGGTTGCTTAACGAGGTTCGATGCATTCAACCAGAAATAGGATGCAAGCAAAATATAGAAAATCAAAAGAAGCTGCTTAGTAGAAGTAGCCACCGCATATGCGGATACATCTAAGGACACATCCAACCCGTTCATGCGCCAGGGCCTCCGCCTCCCTCCGGCGCTTCCTCCACTTCTTGCTGCCTAGTCCCTTGATCTTGGGTGCCTTGGGACTGATTGGAGGCATGCAACTCTCTTTGATGTCCACCTGCTGCAGGTTTCGGAGGTGAATGCCGAGAGCCCGGTGTTCAGCGATGTAGGCGTTGATGTTCACGGTCTGGTGCTTGCCGCCTTTGTGGATGTCGGAGCCCGTGGCCTCTGCATGCTTTAGTAAGGTGTTGAATTCGGTGCCGCCGTCGTGACTCGGATAGCAGTAGGCGATCCCCTTCTGAAAGGGGCAGCTGTAGTCGCCGCCCATGAAGAAGGCGTCGTACTGGCCGACCCGCAGCCTCCTCAGCACCTGACGAGTCTTGGTGTGCATGGACTTGTCATCGCTGCAGACGTCGCTACCGGAAACGTATTGGAAGAAAAGGAAAATGGAGGAGTAGATGATGTAAGAAGATCGAGCAATCGAAATGCGAACAAGCGAATCCTAATAAACCAAGATCTAGCATCCAACGATGGGAATGGTAGAAGAACCAGGGGAGGGGAGCAAACCCTAGCTACCTCCGACCATAGGTCGTCGATGCCGGTGTCATAGGGGTTCAGCGAAGTGATGTACTTATCTGGATCGTAGGTGCCCAAGAAGTGCTTGATATGCTTGTGAACGGCGGGGGCCTCGACTAGGGCCTGGACAGGGATGGCAGCTGCTTTCAACATGTCGAGGGAGACCGACGAGGAGACAGGGGCCTCCTCGTCGGTGGCCTCGGAGGCGACGATGGCCACCTTAACCTCCTCGGCCATCACCGGCGTGAATGCGGTATTCTCGGGAGTTTGCGTATGCTGGTGGGACAGTGGAGAGGGTTGCGTGGGGAGAGTGAGCGGGAGTGAGAGTGGGTGTACGGAGAGGGGCTCTATAGTTAAGGTGGATGGATGCAAGGCACGTTTCGTTGCACCACCGTGCAATGCACCGTGCACCGCGACACGCGCACGGTACGTCACGTTTTTTTCTCGGGCCATGGATGGCAGTTCTGTATTGAGCCGCATGCAAAGGGCGCATACACAATTTCTATGTATGAAGTTTGACACGGCCCTAAAATTGGCGATAGTTAAAAGTGGAAATGTAGAGGGGAAGGTTGGTGGCTGTACGGCGAGATTTGTGGGGTTGTGCAAGATCGGGTAGAGGGATGTGTTGATGAAGGCAGAGACCTTAGGTCTCGTCGAGCTCAGCTCTTCGGCCTCCGGCTAGCGTGTGCAAGCTTCTTACGGTCGGGCCCAGTTGGAAGTGAGATTGAGAGCCGCTGCGTAAGAAATGGGATATGTCTTATTAAAATCAAGTGGCAATAAATTGCAGCTGTCCATCGACGACCGTGCACTCGATGACGCATGTGTTGTGGCATAATAGTAGAAGTAGTAGGCTTTTTAGACTTGATTAAACATGACATGACCGCTCGATGACTTTTTCCATGGATGGCATTGTGTTCCTTCTTGTAGAAGTCTCGTTGAGGGAGACCTCCGTGCTATCTCACGCTATACTGTGAAGGGCACAACGTGTGCAACGATCATCGTTGGATCGCACAGAATCAATGGTTGGTGCGCACGATCCACGTGACAACTGTGGCAACCAATCAGGGAGTAGCAGACAAGGTGAGCACAGGTTTGGGCTTCTATGAAAGATAGAGAGAGGTGTCTCCTTATGTGTGTTCTTCTCATGAACTACTGCTAGAGTCATTGCATGTCTGTTCTTCTCACAAACCACATAAGGATCCACCGGTGTCATTGGATGTGTGTTCTTCTCACAAACCACACATGGATTCACCAGTGTCATTGCATGTTTGCTCTTTTCATTAACCACAGTTAGAGTCATTGGATGTTTGTTCTATTCACAAACCACAAATCACCAATGTCATTGCATGTATGTTCTTCTCAAAAACCACACATGGATCCACCCAGCGTGATTGCATGTCTATTCTTCTCATGAACCACAGATGGATCCACCAAGTGTAATTGCATGTGTGTTCTTTTCACAAACCACATATGGATCCAACAGTGTCATTGCATTTGTGTTCTTTTCATCAACCACAACCAGTGGCATTGCATGTCTGTTCTTCTCACAAACCACACATGGATCCACCAGTGTCATTGCATGTGTGTTCTTCTCATGAACCACAACAAGAGTCATTGCATGTATGTTATTATCACTAACCACATAAGGATACACCAGTGTCATTGCATGTGTGTTCTTCTCATGAACCACACCTAATGTCATTGCATGTGTGTTCCTCTCACAGTGTACACATGGATCCACCAGTGTCATTGCATGTGTGTTCTTCTCATGAACCACACCCAGTGTCATTGGATGTGTGTCCTTCTCACAAACAACACATGGATCCACCAGTGTCATTGGATGTGTGTTCTTTTCATCAACCACACCCAGTTTCATTGCATGTGTGTTCTTCTCACAAACAACACATGGATCCACCGGTGTCATTGCATTTGTGTTCTTCTCATGAACCACACATGGATCCACCAAGTGTCATTGAATGTTTGTTCTTCTCACAAACCACAAATGGATCCACCAGTGTCACTGCATGTGTGTTCTTTTCATGAACCACACCCAGTGTCATTGCATGTGTGTTCCTCTCACAAACCACACATGGATACACCAGTGTCATTGCATGTGTGTTCTTCTCATGAACCACACATGGATCCACCAAGTGTGATTGCATGTGTGTTCTTTTCACAAAGCACATATGGATCCACCAATGTCATTGCATGGGTGTTATTTTCATGAACCACAACTAGTGTCATTGCATGTCTGTTCCTCTCATCAACCACACATGGATCCACTAGTGTCATTGCATGTGTGTTCTTCTCATGAACCACAACAAGAGGCATTGCATGTCTATTATTCTCACAAACCACATAAGGATACACCAGTGTCATTGCATGTGTGTTCTTCTCATGAACCACAACCAGTGTCATTGCATGTGTGTTCCTCTCATAAACCACACATGGATCCACCAGTGTCATTGCATGTGTCTTCTTCTCATGAACCACAGCAAGAATCATTGCATGTCTGTTATTCTCACAAACCACATATGGATCCACCAGTGTCATTGCATGTGTGTTATTTTCATGAACCACACCCAGTGTCATTGCATGTGTGTTCCTCTCATAGTGCACACATGGATCCACCAGTGTCATTGGATGTGTGTTCTTCTCATGAACCACATCTGGAGTCTTTGCATGTCTGTTCTTCTCACAAACTACACATGGATCCACCAGTGTCATTGCATGTGTGTTCTTTTCATGAACCATAACCAGTGTCATTGCATGTTTGTTCCTCTCATAAACCACACATGGATCCACCAGTGTCATTTCATATGTGTTCTTCTCATGAACCACGACAAGGGTCATTGCATGTCTGTTATTCTCACAAACCACATAAAGCTACACCAGTGTCATTGCATGTGTGTTCTTCTCACGAACCACAACCAGTGTCATTGCATGTGTGTTCCTCTCATAAACCAGACATGGATCAACCAGTGTCATTGCATCTGTCTTCTTCTCATGAACTAGAGCAAGTCATTGCATGTCTGTTCTTCTCACAAACCACATGAGGATCACCAGTGTCATTGCATGTGTGTTTTTCTCATGAACCACCCACAGTGTCATTGGATGTGTGTTCCTCTCACGAACCACACATGGATCCACCAGTGTCATTGGATGTGTGTTCTTTCCATGAACCACACCTAGTGTCATTGCATGTCTGTTCTTCTCACAAACCACATAAGGATCCACCAGTGTCATTGGATGTGTGTTGTTTTCATGAACCACACCTAGTGTCATTGGATGTGTGTTCTTCTCATGAACCACACATGGATCCACCGGTGTCATTGCATGTGTGTTCTTCTCATGAACCACACATGTATCCACCAAGTGTCATTGCATGTATGTTCTTCACACAAACCACATATGGATCCACCAATGTCATTGCATGTGTGTTCTTTTCATGAACCACACCCAGTGTCATTGCATGTGTGTTCCTCTCACAAACCACACATGGATCCACTAGTGTCATTGCATGCGTATTCTTCCCATGAACCACGCATGGATCCACCAAGTGTGATTGCATGTGTGTTCTTTTCACAAACCACATATGGATCCACCAGTGTCATTGCATGTGTGTTCTTTTCATGAACCACAACCAGTGTCATTGCATATATGTTCCTCTCATAAACCCCACATGGATCCACCAGTGTCATTGCATGTGTGTTCTTCTCATGAACCACAGCAAGTCATTGCATGTCTGTTATTCTCACAAACCACATAAGGATACACCAGTGTCATAGCATGTGTGTTCTTCTCATGAACCACAACCAGTGTCAGTGCATATCTGTTCTTCGCATAAACCACACATGGATCCACCAGTGTCATTGCATGTGTGTTCTTCTCATGAACCACAGCAAGAGTCATTGCATGTCTGTTATTCTCACAAACCACATAAGGATACACCAGTGTCATTGCATGTGTGTTCTTTTCATGAACCACACCCGGTGTCATTGCATGTGTGTTCCTCTCATAGTGTACACAGGGATCCACCAGTGTTTTTGGATGTGTGTTCTTCTCATGAACCACATCTATAGTCATTGCATGTATGTTCTTCTCACAAACTACATATGGATCCACTAGTGTCATTGCATGTGTGTTCTTTTCATGAACCACACCTAGTGTCATTGCATGTGTGTTACTCTCACAAACCACATATGGATCCACCAGTGTCATTGCACGTGTGTTCTTCTCATGAACCACACATGGATCCACCCAAGTGTGATTACATGTGTGTTCTTTTCACAAACCACATATGGATCCACCAGTGTCATTGCATGTGTGTTCTTTTCATGAACCATAACCAGAGTCATTGCATGTTTGTTCCTCTCATAAACCACACATGTATCCACTAGTGTCATTTCATGTGTGTTCTTCTCATGAACCACGACAAGAGTCATTGCAAGTCTGTTATTCTCACAAACCACATAAAGCTACACCAGTGTCATTGCATGTGTGTTCTTCTCATGAACCACAACCAGTGTCATTACATGTGTGTTCCTCTCATAAACCACACCTGGATCAACCAGTGTCATTGCATGTGTGTTCTTCTCATGAACTAGAGCAAGTCATTGCATGTCTATTATTCTCACAAACCACATAAGGATACACCAGTGTCATTGCATGTGTGTTCTTCTCATGAACCGCACCCAGTGTCATTGGATGTGTGTTCCTCTCACAAACCACACATGGATCCACCAGTGTCATTGGATGTGTGTTCTTTTCATGAACCACACCTAGTGTCATTGCATGTCTGTTCTTCTCACAAACCACATAAGGATCCACCAGTGTCATTGGATGTGTGTTCTTTTCATGAACCACAACTAGTGTCATTGGATGTGTGTTCTTCTCATGAACCACACATGGATCCACTAGTGTCATTGCATGTGTGTTCTTCTCATGAACCACACATGTATCCACCAAGTGTCATTGAATGTCTGTTCTTCACACAAACCACATATGGATCCACCCGTGTCATTGCATGTGTGTTCTTTTCATGAACCACACCCAGTGTCATTGCATGTGTGTTCCTCTCACAAACCACACATGGATCCACTAGTGTCATTGCATGTGTGTTCTTCTCATGAACCACACATGGATCCACCAAGTGTGATTGCATGTGTGTTCTTTTCACAAACCACATATGGATCCACCAATGTCATTGCATGTGAGTGCTTTTCATGAACCACAACCAGTGTCATTGCATGTCTGTTCCTCTCATAAACCACACATGGATCCACCAGTGTCATTGCATATGTGTTCTTCTCATGAACCACAGTAAGAGTCATTGCATGTATGTTATTCTCACAAAACACATAAGGATACACCAGTGTCATTGCATGTGTGTTCTTCTCATGAACCCCAACCAGTGCCATTGCATGTGTGTTCCTCTCATAAACCACACATGGATCCACCAGTGTCATTGCAATGTGTGTTCTTCTCATGAACCACAGCAAGAGCCATTGCATGTCTGTTATTCTCACAAACCATATAAGGATACACCAGTATCATTGCATGTGTGTTCTTCTCATTAACCACACCTAGTGTCATTGGATGTGTGTTCCTCTCACAAATCGCACATGGATCCAGCAGTGTCATTGGATGTGTGTTCTTTTCATGAACCACACCGAGTGTCATTGCATGTCTGTTCTTCTCACAAACCACATAAGGATCCACCAATATCATTGGATGTGTGTTCTTTTCATGAACCACACCCAGTGTCGTTGGATGTGTGTTCTTCTCATGAACCACACATGGATCCACCGGTGTCATTGCATGTGTGTTCTTCTCATGAACCACACATGGATCCACCAAGTGTCATTGAATGTCTGGTCTTCTCACAAACCACATATGGATACACTAGTGTCATTGCATGTGTGTTATTTTCATGAACCACACCTAGTTTCATTGCATGTGTGTTCCTCTCACAAACCACACATGGATCCACCAGTGTCGTTGCATGTGTGTTCTTCTCATGAACCACACATGGATCCACCAAGTGTGATTGCATGTGTGTTCTTTTCACAAAACACATATGGATCCACCAGTTTCATTGCATGTGTGTTCTTTTCATGAACCACAACCAGTGACATTGCATGTCTGTTCCTCTCATAAACCACACATGGATCCAACAGTGTCATTGCTTGTGTGTTTTTCTCATGAACCACAGCAAGAGTCGTTGCATGTCTGTTATTCTCACGAACCACATAAGGATACAACAGTGTCATTGCATGTGTGTTCTTCTTATGAACCACAACCAGTGTCATTGCATGTCTGTTCCTCTCATAAACCACACATGGATCCACCAGTGTCATTGCATGTGTGTTCTTCTTATGAGCCATTTCTCATACTTAGGTCCATCATACTTAGGTCTATCATTGCTTCTTCTACGGTGACCTAGCATACCACTGGGTGATGTAGTACACTGTAGTACACTATAGTCATGAACCACAGCTAGAGTCATTACATGTCTGTTCTTCTCACAAACTACATAAGGATCCACCGGTGTCATTGGATGTGTGTTCTTCTCACAAACCACACATGGATCCACCAGTGTCATTGCATGTCTGCTCTTTTCATTAACCACAGTTAGAGTCATTGCATGTTTGTTCTTTTCACAAACCACAAATCACCAATGTCATTGCATGTGTGTTCTTCTCAAAAACCACACATGGATCCACCCAGTGTGATTGCATGTCTATTCTTCTCATGAACCACACCTGGATCCACCAAGTGTGATTGCATGTGTGTTCATTTCACAAACCACGTATGGATCCACTAGTGTCATTGCATTTGTGTTCTTTTCATGAACCACAACCAGTGTCATTGGATGTGTGTTCTTCTAACAAACCACACATGGATCCACAAGTGTCATTACATGTGTGTTCTTCTCATGAACCACAGCAAGAGTCATTGCATGTATGTTATTCTCACAAACCACATAAGGATACACCAGTGTCATTGCATGTGTGTTCTTCTCATGACCCACAACAAGTGTCATTGCATGTGTGTCCTTCTCACAAACAACACATGGATCCACCAGTGTCATTGGATGTGTGTTCTTTTCACGAACCACACCCAGTTTCGTTGGATGTGTGTTCTCAGAAACAACACATGGATCCACCGGTGTCATTGCATGTGTGTTCTTCTCATGATCCACACATTGATCCACCAAGTGTCATTGAATGTTTGTTCTTCTCACAAACCACATATGGATCCACCAGTGTCACTTCTTGTGTGTTCTTTTCATGAACCACACCCAGTGTCATTGCATGTGTGTTTCTCTCACAAACCACACATGGATCCACCAGTGTCATTGCATGTGTGTTCTTCTCATGAACCACACATGGATCCACCAAGTGCGATTCCATGTGTGTTCTTTTCAAAAACCACATATGGATCCACAAGTGTCATTGCATGTGTGTTCTTTTCATTAACCACAACCAGTGTCATTGCATGTCTGTTCCTCTCATAAACCACACATGGATCTACCAGTGTCATTGCATGTGTGTCCTTCTCATGAACCACAACAAGAGTCATTGCATGTCTGTTATTCTCCCAAATCACATAAGGATACACCAGTGTCATTGCATGTGTGTTCTTCTCATGAACCACACCCAGTGTCATTGCATGTGTGTCCTTCTCACAAACAACACATGGATCCACCAGTGTCATTGGATGTGTGTTCTTTTCATGAACCACACCCAGTTTTGTTGGATCTGTGTTCTTCTCATAAACAACACATGGATCCACCAGTGTCATTGGATGTGTGTTCTTTTCACGAACCACACCCAGTTTCGTTGGATGTGTGTTCTTCTCAGAAACAATACATGGATCCACCGGTGTCATTGCATGTGTGTTCTTCTCATGAACCACACATTGATCCACCAAGTGTCATTGAATGTTTGTTCTTCTCACAAACCACATATGGATCCACCAGTGTCACTGCTTGTGTGTTCTTTTCATGAACCACACCCAGTGTCATTGCATGTGTGTTTCTCTCACAAACCACACATGGATCCACCAGTGTCATTGCATGTGTCTTCTTCTCATGAACCACACATGGATCCACCAAGTGTGATTGCATGTGTGTTCTTTTCACAAACCACATATGGATCCAAAAGTGTCATTGCATGTGTGTTCTTTTCATTAACCACAACTAGTGTCATTGCATGTATGTTCCTCTCATAAACCACACATGGATCCACCAGTGTCATTGCATGTGTGTCCTTCTCATGAACCACAACAAGAGTCATTGCATGTCTATTATTCTCACAAACCACATAAGGATACACCAGTGTCACTGCATTTCTGTTCTTCTCATGAACCACACCCAGTGTCATTGCATGTCTGTTCGTCTCATAGTGTACACATGGATCCACCAGTGTCATTGGATGTGTGTTCTTCTCATGAACCACATCTAGAGTCATTGCATGCCTGTTCTTCTCACAAACCACATATGGATCCACCAGTGTCATTGCATGTGTGTTCTTTTCATGAACCACACCCAGTGTCATTGCATGTGTGTTCCTCTCACAAACCACACATGGATCCACCAGTGTCATTGCATGTGTGTTCTTCTCAAGAACCACACATGGATCCACCAAATGTGATTGCATGTGTGTTCTTTTCACAAAACACATATAGATCCACCAGTTTCATTGCATGCGTGTTCTTTTCATAAACCACAACCAGTGGCATTGCATGTCTGTTCCTCTCATAAACCACACATGGATCCACCAGTGTCATTGCTTGTGTGTTTTTCTGATGAACCGCAGCAAGATTCATTGCATGTCTGTTATTCTCACAAACCACATAAGGATACACTAGTGTCATTGCATGTGTGTTATTCTCATGACCCACAACCAGTCATTGCAAGTGTGTTCCTCTCATAAACCGCACATGGATCCACCAGTGTCATTGCATGTGTGTTCTTCTTATGAGCCATTTCTCATACTTAGGTCCATCATACTTAGGTCTATCATTGCTTCTTCTACGGTGACATAGCATACCACTGCGTGATGTTGTACACTGTAGTACACTATAGTCATGAACCACAGCTAGAGTCATTACATGTCTGTTCTTCTCACAAACTACATAAGGATCCACCGGTGTCATTGGATGTGTGTTCTTCTCACAAACCACACATGGATCCACCAGTGTCATTCCATGTCTGCTCTTTTCATTAACCACAGTTAGAGTCATTGCATGTTTGTTCTTTTCACATACCACAAATCACCAATGTCATTGCATGTGTGTTCTTCTCAAAAACCACACATGGATCCACCAAGTGTGATTGCATGTGTGTTCATTTCACAAACGACATATGGATCCACCAGTGTCATTGTATTTGTGTTCTTTTCATGAACCACAACCAGTGTCATTGGATGTGTGTTCTTCTCACAAACCACAAATGGATCCACCAGTGTCATTGCATGTGTGTTCTTCTCATGAACCACAACAAGAGTCATTGCATGTATGTTATTCTCACAAACCACATAAGGATACACCACTGTCATTGCATGTGTGTTCTTCTCATGAACCACACCCAGTGTCATTGCATGTGTGTTACTCTCATAGTGTACACATGGATCCACCAGTGTCATTGCATGTGTGTTCTTCTCATGAACCACACCCAGTGTCATTGGATGTGTGTCCTTCTCACAAACAACACATGGATCCACCAGTGTCATTGGATGTGTGTTCTTTTCATGAACCACACCCAGTTTTGTTGGATCTGTGTTCTTCTCAGAAACAACACATGGATCCACCAGTGTCATTGGATGTGTGTTCTTTTCACGAACCACACCCAGTTTCGTTGGATGTGTGTTCTTCTCAGAAACAACACATGGATCCACCGGTGTCATTGCATGTGTGTTCTTCTCATGAACCACACATTGATCCACCAAGTGTCATTGAATGTTTGTTCTTCTCACAAACCACATATGGATCCACCAGTGTCACTTCTTGTGTGTTCTTTTCATGAACCACACCCAGTGTCATTGCATGTGTGTTTCTCTCACAAACCACACATGGATCCACCAGTGTCATTGCATGTGTCTTCTTCTCATGAACCACACATGGATCCACCAAGTGTGATTGCATGTGTGTTCTTTTCACAAACCACATATGGATCCACAAGTGTCATTGCATGTGCGTTCTTTTCATTAACCACAACCAGTGTCATTGCATGTATGTTCCTCTCATAAACCACACATGGATCCACCAGTGTCATTGCATGTGTGTCCTTCTCATGAACCACAACAAGAGTCATTGCATGTCTGTTATTCTCCCAAATCACATAAGGATACACCAGTGTCATTGCATGTGTGTTCTTCTCATGACCCACAACCAGTGTCATTGCATGTGTGTTCCTCTCATAAACCACACATGGATCCACCAGTGTCGTTGCATGTGTGTTCTTCTCATGAACCACAGCAAGAGTCGTTGCATGTCTGTTATTCTCACAAACCACATAAGGATACACCAGTGTCATTGCATTTCTGTTCTTCTCATGAACCACACCCAGTGTCATTGCATGTGTGTTCCTATCATAGTGTACACATGGATCCACCAGTGTCATTGGATGTGTGTTCTTCTCATGAAACACATCTAGAGTCATTGCATGCCTGTTCTTCTCACAAACCACATATGGATCCACCAGTGTCATTGCATGTGTGTTCTTTTCATGAACCACACCCAGTGTCATTGCATGTGTGTTCCTCTCACAAACCACACATGGATCCACCAGTGTCATTGCATGTGTGTTCTTCTCAAGAACCACACATGGATCCACCAAGTGTGATTGCATGTGTGTTCTTTTCACAAAACACATATGGATCCACCAGTTTCATAGCATGTGTGTTCTTTTCATAAACGACAACCAGTGGCATTGCATGTCTGTTCCTCTCATAAACCACACATGGATCCACCAGTGTCATTGCTTGTGTGTTTTTCTCATGAACCACAGCAAGAGTCATTACATGTCTGTTATTCTCACAAACCACATAAGGATACACTAGTGTCATTGCATGTGTGTTATTCTCATGACCCACAACCAGTGTCATTGCAAGTGTGTTCCTCTCATAAACCGCACATGGATCCACCAGTGTCATTGCATGTGTGTTCTTCTTATGAGCCATTTCTCATACTTAGGTCCATCATACTTAGGTCTATCATTGCTTCTTCTACGGTGACATAGCATACCACTGCGTGATGTAGTACACTGTAGTACACTATAGTCATGAACCACAGCTAGAGTCATTACATGTCTGTTCTTCTCACAAACTACATAAGGATCCACCGGTGTCATTGGATGTGTGTTCTTCTCACAAACCACACATGGATCCACCAGTGTCATTCCATGTCTGCTCTTTTCATTAACCACAGTTAGAGTCATTGCATGTTTGTTCTTTTCACATACCACAAATCACCAATGTCATTGCATGTGTATTCTTCTCAAAAACCACACATGGATCCACCCAGTGTGATTGCATGTCTATTCTTCTCATGAACCACACCTGGATCCACCAAGTGTGATTGCATGTGTGTTCATTTCACAAACCACATATGGATCCACCAGTGTCATTGCATTTGTGTTCTTTTCATGAACCACAACCAGTGTCATTGGATGTGTGTTCTTCTCACAAACCACACATGGATCCACCAGTGTCATTGCATGTGTGTTCTTCTCATGAACCACAGCAAGAGTCATTGCATGTATGTTATTCTCACAAACCACATAAGGATACACCACTGTCATTGCATGTGTGTTCTTCTCATGAACCACACCCAGTGTCATTGCATGTGTGTTCCTCTCACAGTGTACACATGGATCCACCAGTGTCATTGCATGTGTGTTCTTCTCATGAACCACACCCAGTGTCATTGGATGTGTGTCCTTCTCACAAACAACACATGGATCCACCAGTGTCATTGGATGTGTGTTCTTTTCATGAACCACACCCAGTTTTGTTGGATGTGTGTTCTTCTCAGAAACAACACATGGATCCACCAGTGTCATTGGATGTGTGTTCTTTTCACGAACCACACCCAGTTTCGTTGGATGTGTGTTCCTCTCAGAAACAACACATGGATCCACCGGTGTCATTGCATGTGTGTTCTTCTCATGAACCACACATTGATCCACCAAGTGTCATTGAATGTTTGTTCTTCTCACAAACCACATATGGATCCACCAGTGTCACTGTTTGTGTGTTCTTTTCATGAACCACACCCAGTGTCATTGCATGTGTGTTTCTCTCACAAACCACACATGGATCCACCAGTGTCATTGCATGTGTGTTCTTCTCATGAACAACACATGGATCCACCAAGTGTGATTGCATGTGTGTTCTTTTCACAAACCACATATGGATCCACAAGTGTCATTGCATGTGTGTTCTTTTCATTAACCACAACCAGTGTCATTGTAGCGTCCCCAACCTTAAATAAGATTGAGTCCCCTGTGTTTACAATGCTAGTCCCTGGATCAATAGCTAGCATCCACAGTTCAGATGTAATATCAAGAAACGAAAGTCATAATTCAACTTGATAACCAGGAATAACATAATTTTATTACATCAATACATAGCTCATTAGGCTATTTCATTACATTGCAGCGGAATAACTATAGTCATGGGTCCTTCATCTTGAAAGTGCCACAGGCAGACATGTTGGTTGTAGACTTTGTAATCCTAATCAATCAATCTTCTCTAAAATCAATCAATCCTGCAACATTACAAGTTACAGCCACAAGGGGTCAATACATTTGAATTGTATTGGCAAGTGATACTTTGGTAGTATAGTGGAGTCTATCATCTATATGCATTTTGGCTAAGTGGAGTTGAGGTTTGCATTGCTCAAAATAGATTTTTCCTATCATTTTGAAAACACTAAGTTTTGTTTGGCAAAAACTTTCTAAGGCATTTACCAATCAAACAAAACATCACACATAAAATAACCAAGCCAAGGTAATGCATGCAAGCATGCAAAGGATGGTTCTAATTGCAAAGGTGGTCTCCACTAGGCTTCTAAACTTTGTAAGTTCCAATTTGGTCATTTACCAAAATGGCAAAGTCATTTGCAAAAGGGGTTTCACCTCAAAACCATTCTCAAAACAAAGGGTCATTTTATGTGGTGTAGAAACATTTTACTAGGGCATTTAACCTATAGGGTTCACCCAATGAGTTGCTATTGCAAAACTTGGTGTTTGGGGTCAGTAGGTTTAGTCCAAAACATTTTCTCAAAGTTTTCTTTATGAAAGCATTTTCATAAACAAAACAATGGTTTTTAATTAGCTAGAAATGGACTAAACTAGTTAATTCATTCTATTCTTTTCCAAAATCTTTTTTCCAAAACATAGGTTGGTTCCTAGGGTTAGTAAGGTCACAACAAACTAATTGGCAAAGGTTTTAACCTTAAAACCATTTTTAAACAATTTTTCTAATGTTAGCAAGCACACAAAAGAATCTGCAAAGTTAAACAAGCTAACATATACTATTTGTTAAACAGGGGCAGGGTTGGTTAGAGCTTGTCTTGCTGATTCCAACGACATCAAATTTGTAAAATTTGGACGTGTGGATCAAAAGATACAAGGGTTTGAAGTTTGCACAAAATTCTGTTTTTAAACAGATCTAGTGCCACGCGTCATGTTCTAACTGGCTGATACCGGTTCGTCCGGATCGTCTCTGTGACGCGTTGGATCTATTTAGATCGCACGGTCCTGATGCGTTCATACCGGTTCACTCAAGTCATTCTATCTATGCCATAGGATGGAGATCTAACGGTCCTAATCTAATGACCTAGAACTGGCGGCGCTGGACTCTGTCGCGCGGCGGCGATGGTCGGTCAGTGGCAGCGCTGGCGAAGCAGGACGCAAGAGGAGTAGGGAGTAGGCTCACCGTGATCGCCGAGGCACGGGGATGCTCAACCTGCTCACTTCGGTCGAAGGGGCGCACGGGGCTGTCCTAGATTGCTCGCCGGAGTCCTTGCTGGCGTCGGGCTGCTCTATCCGTGTCGGAGACGTTGCTGTGGTCCACGAGAAGGAAAATGATAAGCACTGTAAGACGCGCAAAGGTACAGCGGTGATGCGAGCGTGAAGAAGGAGGAGAGGGGCGGTCTGGTTTTACCGGGCAATGTCGCCGTAGTTGCAGCAGACGGCTGCGCTGGCTCGGGGCTTGTTGGAGTCGGGGTTCTGGTGCTCCCGCGGGCGAACTAGGAGTACTAGGAGATGCGTGAGGTCGAGAGGAGTCCACTCGCGTGAAGTAGAGGCAGAGGGGTGGTCGGAGTTGGCCGGAATTGCTGCGACAGCTCGTCGGAGCAGAGGGCGTTCGAGGAGGAAATGGGGCGGCCTGGGGGCGAGCTTGGGAAAGGCGTCTGGGGGAAAGGGGGAGGGAATGCTGGCGCTTAAATGGGCGTTGTCGCTGGACTGAATCAACGTGGCAATAACTCGAATTGATGCGAGAAATTAACGACAGAAACTGTCGCGAGGTGAGGGGAAGAAGGAGTCGCGGGGAGGAAGAAGGAGGTGGCGGTGGGGTCCTCTGGTCAGTGGGAAAAGATAGAAGGGGAAGGGTCCACCAGTCATACTCTACGCGGGTTTCTTTTGCGGTGAAGAAAACGGTTCGGGTGTGGGAAAGAGAGGTGGGGTCGTCTTGTCAGTGGGAAGAGGAGAGAGGAGGTGTGGGTCCTGGTGGTCAGTCTCTGTGCGGGTCTGTTTCTGAGTGAGAAAAGAAACGCTTCGGGGGAGGGGAGAAGTCTGGGCTGGACTGGGCCTAGTGGGCTGGGTCTGTTTCTTATTTTTTTCTGTCTAATCTCTTTTTCTTTTTCTAATTCTTTTTCTGTTTTGAATTTCAAACAATTATTTACACATTCAATCAAATTCAAACAATTTCAAACAATTCAAACAAACACTCAACTTTGTACTTTGAACTTGGTTCTGTTTTTCAACATAATCCAAATCTCAAAATAATATAATATTTTTATTTATTTTAGGATCCATTTAATAATTAAATAAAATGGATCTTTAGTTTATTAATAGTGTTTGATTTATTTAATAAAATTTCCATTTGAAATCCAATTATTTTCAAAATCAAACCAGAAGGTTTTATTTGAAAAATAAAAGAATACTTGGAAACTTATTTAAATAAATAAATAAGTTTTGGTGTTTAATTAAAATGAAAGAGCCTTTACTTAAATAAAATTGGATATTTAAATCCTTATTATTTTATTTAAATAAACCTTTACTCATTTTAATCAAAGCAAAACCTTTTAATAAAAGATTTCAAAGTAGTAATAAAATATGTGGTGTTCATATAAAATGGGAAAAACCTTTACTTAAATAAAATTGGATATTTAAATCCTTATTATTTTATTTAAATAAACCTTTACTCATTTTATCAAAACAAAATATTTTATTACAAAAGCTTGGACAAAATTAATTTGGCTCACCTTTTCATTTGAAAGTCTTTTATTAAAAGATCTAAATTTGTATTTCCAAAACAATTTATTTCCTTTGAAAAAAATGTTTAACTTTTTAATACCTTTAGGATTATTTGATCACCAAAGGGTATGGGCTTTTGATAAGGGCTTTAAAGAATTTGGAAATTCAATTTCCTTATCTCATTATATTCATAAGGTTTTGTCCATGGTTCCAAACTAAGTGAAACCAATCTCTAAGGTCTTTCTTGATCCTTGGTGAAAATTTGTTGATCAATTTTGGTATGGATCAAATCCATAGATTTGGAGATACTTTGGAAAATGGTTTCCTTCCATTAGGGCTTAGGGATTTTGATTTATTTTCCAAGAGTTCAAATTTCCAGATACATTCATTGAGGAATGCATTTCCCTTGATTTGGATTTTTGTTGAATTCAAACTTTAGCCAAAGTTTGTTCAAGATGGGATTTTCAGTCTCCTTTTTGAAACAAAAGTTCCTTTTCACCCTGATTTTCAACAAAAAATTATTTTGTTTATTTATTTTTCACATTACAAGATTTGGAAAATCTTGGGATGTGACAGGCTACCACCCTTAAAATAAATCTCGTCCCGAGATTTGGGGAGGCTAGGGGTTACAAGTTGGCTCAAAAGCATCTAGGGTACTACCACCCTTAAAAATTTTCCAACTAAACTAGATGTTGGCTTGCTTGGAATCTTGATGAAACTTCTTTGGGCAACCATCTGCCTAGTGTCCTTCATTTCCATACTTGACTCATGGGCTAAGGTTGAGATCCTTCATAGGCTTGTTCAACTTGTTCTTCATCTTTTCTGGACAGTTGCTTACATAGTGTCCTGGGTTCTTGCAATTGTAACATATCAGTTGGCTGATATCTTTCTTTTCCTTTGGTGTCATTTCCTCTTGTTTGTTTCTTTGGTCCATCTTCTTTTCTGGGCATTCATTGGCATAATGTCCCATCTCTTTGCATTTGAAACATTGCACTTGTGTAATATCCTTCTTGCTAGTGTTGGGGCATTTCTTCTTCTTCTTTTTGGGTCTCTCCAAAGCTAGGAGTTCTTCTAGTTCATGTTCTTCATAGGTGGGAGATCTTTCTCTCTTCTTGGGGCATTGATCTTCATGTTCCTTGGATGCATGTTCCTTGTATCCAAAAGTATTGCTAGCTTGGGTTCCTTCTAGAATAACATCTTTGTCATCCTTGTTGTCATTAGCTCTTTGGGAAAAGTTTTCTCTCAAGTTGATCATTTGAGTAACCAATCCTTGCATCAATTGGGATTGAAGTTTCAAAATCCTTTGTATGGCTGGGTCTAGTCCATTGTTGTTGGCTAAAAGTTGAGTTGTCTCTTGGTTCAATTGGTTTTGGGTTGCTATGAGTTCTCTCATGTTGTCCTCTTGGTTGTTGTTGTTGTCACCATCCTTGATGTTGGAGTCTCTTGGAGAAGTCATCTATTTGGGTTGGATTGGGATTAGAATAGGCAAAAGATTTCTAGGGAGATATTTCTATTCACACACATCACAAATCACACAAGCAATGTGCAAGCAATCACAATCAAACACTCCACTCAAACAACAAAGCACATACTTAGGCAACAAAATAATTTTTGTTACACCACATAAGTTGGTGTTTTTGACTTAAACTAAATATGGTGGTCCATCTATATGGTTCACTTGTGATCTTTCCATTCTTCTTGAGAAAATTCCTGGGTCTTCGTCACAAATCTTTCAAAGGTGATGATGGCTCCTTCTAAGTTGTGTTTCCTTAGTCTTCAAATCTTGAGTAAGATTTCTTGTCTCACTTGTAGTCCTTAGTGATATCCAAGTTGGAAGTCCTTGGTGAACATGCTGAAGATGTTGAAGTCATTAGAGTTGAAGAAGTTGAAGAAGTCCTTTGCACTTGGTGAAGTCTTTGGTCATGGGGTAGGCTTTACCATCAAGTTTGAATATAGATGAGAAGTAGAGTTGAAACAAAACGGTTGAGGAAAGAGTTTACAAGATTGTTTGTAAATAAGTTTTGGAACAAATACAACTCCTATTTTTCTAAGGGTTTTTGTCCAATCCTAGGGTTACAAATCCTACAGGCAACACAATGCTCTGATACCATTCTGTAGCGTCCCCAACCTTAAATAAGATTGAGTCCCCTGTGTTTACAATGCTAGTCCCTGGATCAATAGCTAGCATCCACAGTTCAGATGTAATATCAAGAAACAAAAGTCATAATTCAACTTGATAACCAGGAATAACATAATTTTATTACATCAATACATAGCTCATTAGGCTATTTCATTACATTGCAGCGAAATAACTATAGTCATGGGTCCTTCATCTTGAAAGTGCCACAGGCAGACATGTTGGTTGTAGACTTTGTAATCCTAATCAATCAATCTTCTCTAAAATCAATCAATCCTGCAACATTACAAGTTACAGCCACAAGGGGTCAATACATTTGAATTGTATTGGCAAGTGATACTTTGGTAGTATAGTGGAGTCTATCATCTATATGCATTTTGGCTAAGTGGAGTTGAGGTTTGCATTGCTCAAAATAGATTTTTCCTATCATTTTGAAAACACTAAGTTTTGTTTGGCAAAAACTTTCCAAGGCATCTACCAATCAAACAAAACATCACACATAAAATAACCAAGCCAAGGTAATGCATGCAAGCATGCAAAGGATGGTTCTAATTGCAAAGGTGGTCTCCACTAGGCTTCTAAACTTTGTAAGTTCCAATTTGGTCATTTACCAAAATGGCAAAGTCATTTGCAAAAGGGGTTTCACCTCAAAACCATTTTCAAAACAAAGGGTCATTTTATGTGGTGTAGAAACATTTTACTAGGGCATTTAACCTATAGGGTTCACCCAATGAGTTGCTATTGCAAAACTTGGTGTTTGGGGTCAGTAGGTTTAGTCCAAAACATTTTCTCAAAGTTTTCTTTATGAAAGCATTTTCATAAACAAAACAATGGTTTTTAATTAGCTAGAAATGGACTAAACTAGTTAATTCATTCTATTCTTTTTCAAAATCTTTTTTCCAAAACATAGGTTGGTTCCTAGGGTTAGTAAGGTCACAACAAACTAATTGGCAAAGGTTTTAACCTTAAAACCATTTTTAAACAATTTTTCTAATGTTAGCAAGCACACAAAAGAATCTGCAAAGTTAAACAAGCTAACAGATACTATTTGTTAAACTAGGGGCAGGGTTGATTAGAGCTTGTCTTGCTGATTCCAACGACATCAAATTTGTAAAATTTGGACGTGTGGATCAAAAGATACAAGGGTTTGAAGTTTGCACAAAATTCTGTTTTCAATTCTGTTTTTAAACAGATCTAGTGCCACGCGTCGTGTTCTAACTGGCTGATACCGGTTCGGCCGGATCGTCTCTATGACGCGTTGGATCTATTTAGATCGTACGGTCCTGATGCGTTCATACCGGTTCACTCAAGTCATTCTATCTATGCCATAGGATGGAGATCTAACGGTCCTAATCTAATGACCTAGAACTGGCGGCGCTGGACTCTGTCGCGCGGCGGCGATGGTCGGTCAGTGGCGGCGCTGGCGAAGCAGGACGCAAGAGGAGTAGGGAGTAGGCTCACCGTGATCGCCGAGGCACGGGGATGCTCAACCTGCTCGCTTCGGTCGAAGGGGTGCACGGGGATGTCCTAGATTGCTCGCCGAAGTCCTTGCTGGCGTCGGGCTGCTCTGTCCGTGTCGGAGACGTTGCTGTGGTCCACGAGAAGGCAAACGATAAGCACTGTAAGACGCGCAAAGGTACAGCGGTGATGCGAGCGTGAAGAAGGAGGAGAGGGGCGGTCTGGTTTTACCGGGCAATGTCGCCGTAGTTGCAGCAGACGGCGGCGCTGGCTCGGGGCTTGTTGGAGTCGGGGTTCTGGTGCTCCCGCGGGCGAACTAGGAGTACTAGGAGATGCGTGAGGTCGAGAGGAGTCCACTCGCGTGAAGTAGAGGCAGAGGGGTGGTCGGAGTTGGCCGGAATTGCTGCGACAGCTCGTCGGAGCAGAGGGCGTTCGAGGAGGAAATGGGGCGGCCTGGGGGCGAGCTTGGGAAAGGCGTCTGGGGGAAAGGGGGAGGGAATGCTGGCGCTTAAATGGGCGTTGTCGCTGGACTGAATCAACGTGGCAATAACTCGAATTGATGCGAGAAATTAACGACAGAAACTGTCGCGAGGTGAGGGGAAGAAGGAGTCGCGGGGAGGAAGAAGGAGGTGGCGGTGGGGTCCTCTGGTCAGTGGGAAAAGATAGAAGGGGAAGGGTCCACCAGTCATACTCTACGCGGGTTTATTTTGCGGTGAAGAAAACGGTTCGGGCATGGGAAAGAGAGGTGGGGTCGTCTTGTCAGTGGGAAGAGGAGAGAGGAGGTGTGGGTCCTGGTGGTCAGTCTCTGTGCGGGTCTGTTTCTGAGTGAGAAAAGAAACGCTTCGGGGGAGGGGAGAAGTCTGGGCTGGACTGGGCCTAGTGGGCTGGGTCTGTTTCTTATTTTTTTCTGTCTAATCTCTTTTTCTTTTTCTAATTCTTTTTCTGTTTTGAATTTCAAACAATTATTTACACATTCAATCAAATTCAAACAATTTCAAACAATTCAAACAAACACTCAACTTTGTACTTTGAATTTGGTTCTGTTTTTCAACATAATCCAAATCTCAAAATAATATAATATTTTTATTTATTTTAGGATCCATTTAATAATTAAATAAAATGGATCTTTAGTTTATTAATAGTGTTTGATTTATTTAATAAAATTTCCATTTGAAATCCAATTATTTTCAAAATCAAACCAGAAGGTTTTATTTGAAAAATAAAAGAATACTTGGAAACTTATTTAAATAAATAAATAAGTTTTGGTGTTTAATTAAAATGAAAGAGCCTTTACTTAAATAAAATTGGATATTTAAATCCTTATTATTTTATTTAAATAAACCTTTACTCATTTTAATCAAAGCAAAACCTTTTAATAAAAGATTTCAAAGTAGTAATAAAATATTTGGTGTTCATTTAAAATGGGAAAAACCTTTACTTAAATAAAATTGGATATTTAAATCCTTATTATTTTATTTAAATAAACCTTTACTCATTTTATCAAAACAAAATATTTTATTACAAAAGCTTGGCCAAAATTAATTTGGCTCACCTTTTCATTTGAAAGTCTTTTATTAAAAGATCTAAATTTGTATTTCCAAAACAATTTATTTCCTTTGAAAAAAATGTGTAACTTTTTAATCCCTTTAGGATTATTTGATCACCAAAGGGTATGGGCTTTTGATAAGGGCTTTAAAGGCTTTGGAAATTCAATTTCCTTATCTCATTATATTCATAAGGTTTTGTCCATGGTTCCAAACTAAGTGAAACCAATCTCTAAGGTCTTTCTTGATCCTTTGTGAAAATTTGTTGATCAATTTTGGTATGGATCAAATCCATAGATTTGGAGATACTTTGGAAAATGGTTTCCTTCCATTAGGGCTTAGGGATTTTGATTTATTTTCCAAGAGTTCAAATTTCCAGATACATTCATTGAGGAATGCATTTCCCTTGATTTGGATTTTTGTTGAATTCAAACTTTAGCCAAAGTTTGTTCAAGATGGGATTTTAAGTCTCCTTTTTGAAACAAAAGTTTCTTTTCACCCTGATTTTCAACAAAAAATTATTTTGTTTATTTATTTTTCACATTACAAGATTTGGAAAATCTTGGGATGTGATAGTCATTGCATGTCTGTTCCTCTCATAAACCACACATGGATCCACCAGTGTCATTGCATGTGTGTCCTTCTCATGAACCACAACAAGAGTCATTGCATGTCTTCTATTCTCCCAAATCACCTAAGGATACACCAGTGTCATTGCATGTGTGTTCTTCTCATGACCCACAACCAGTGTCATTGCATGTGTGTTCCTCTCATAAACCACACATGGATCCACCAGTGTCGTTGCATGTGTTTTCTTCTCATGAACCACAGCAAGAGTCGTTGCATGTCCGTTATTCTCACAAACCACATAAGGATACACCAGTGTCATTGCATTTATATTCTTCTCATGAACCACACCCAGTGTCATTGCATGTGTGTTCCTCTCATAGTGTACACATGGATCCACCAGTGTCATTGGATGTGTGTTCTTCTCATGAACCACATCTAGAGTCATTGCATGCCTGTTCTTCTCACAAACCACATATGGATCCACCAGTGTCATTGCATGTGTGTTCTTTTCATGAACCACACCCAGTGTCATTGCATGTGTGTTCCTCTCACAAACCACACATGGATCCACCAGTGTCATTGCATGTGTGTTCTTCTCAAGAACCACACATGGATCCACCATGTGTGATTGCATGTGTGTTCTTTTCACAAAACACATATGGATCCACCAGTTTCATTGCATGTGTGTTCTTTTCATAAACCACAACCAGTGGCATTGCATGTCTGTTCCTCTCATAAACCACACATGGATCCACCAGTGTCATTGCTTGTGTGTTTTTCTCATGAACCACAGCAAGAGTCATTGCATGTCTGTTATTCTCACTAACCACATAAGGATACACTAGTGTCATTGCATGTGTGTTATTCTCATGACCCACAACCAGTGTCATTGCAAGTGTGTTCCTCTCATAAACCGCACATGGATCCACCAGTGTCATTGCATGTGTGTTCTTCTTATGAGCCATTTCTCATACTTAGGTCCATCATACTTAGGTCTATCATTGCTTCTTCTACGGTGACATAGCATACCACTGCGTGATGTAGTACACTGTAGTACATTATAGTCATGAACCACAGCTAGAGTCATTACATGTCTGTTCTTCTCACAAACTACATAAGGATCCACCGGTGTCATTGGATGTGTGTTCTTCTCACAAACCACACATGGATCCACCAGTGTCATTCCATGTCTGCTCTTTTCATTAACCACAGTTAGAGTCATTGCATGTTTGTTCTTTTCACATACCACAAATCACCAATGTCATTGCATGTGTGTTCTTCTCAAAAACCACACATGGATCCACCCAGTGTGATTGCATGTCTATTCTTCTCATGAACCACACCTGGATCCACCAAGTGTGATTGCATGTGTGTTCATTTCACAAACCACATATGGATCCACCAGTGTCATTGCATTTGTGTTCTTTTCATGAACCACAACCAGTGTCATTGGATGTGTGTTCTTCTCACAAACCACACATGGATCCACCAGTGTCATTGCATGTGTGTTCTTCTCATGAACCACAGCAAGAGTCATTGCATGTATGTTATTCTCACAAACCACATAAGGATACACCAGTGTCATTGCATGTTTGTTCTTCTCATGAACCACACCCAGTGTCATTGCATGTGTGTTCCTCTCAGTGTACACATGGATCCACCAGTGTCATTGCATGTGTGTTCTTCTCATGAACCACAGCAAGAGTCGTTGCATGTCTGTTATTCTCACAAACCACATAAGGATACACCAGTGTCATTGCATTTCTGTTCTTCTCATGAACCACACCCAGTGTCATTGCATGTGTGTTCCTCTCATAGTGTACACATGGATCCACCAGTGTCATTGGATGTGTGTTCTTCTCATGAACCACATCTAGAGTCATTGCATGCCTGTTCTTCTCACAAACCACATATGGATCCACCAGTGTCATTGCATGTGTGTTCTTCTCAAGAACCACACATGGATCCATCAAGTGTGATTGCATGTGTGTTCTTTTCACAAAACACATATGGATCCACCAGTTTCATTGCATGTGTGTTCTTTTCATAAACCACAACCAGTGGCATTGCATGTCTGTTCCTCTCATAAACCACACATGGATCCACCAGTGTCATTGCTTGTGTGTTTTTCTCATGAACCACAGCAAGAGTCATTGCATGTCTGTTATTCTCACAAACCACATAAGGATACACTAGTGTCATTGCATGTGTGTTATTCTCATGACCCACAACCAGTGTCATTGCAAGTGTGTTCCTCTCATAAACCGCACATGGATCCACCAGTGTCATTGCATGTGTGTTCTTCTTATGAGCCATTTCTCATACTTAGGTCCATCATACTTAGGTCTATCATTGCTTATTCTACGGTGACATAGCATACCACTTCGTGATGTAGTACACTGTAGTACACTATAGTCATGAACCACAGCTAGAGTCATTACATGTCTGTTCTTCTCACAAACTACATAACGATCCACCGGTGTCATTGGATGTGTGTTCTTCTCACAAACCACACATGGATCCACCAGTGTCATTCCATGTCTGCTCTTTTCATTAACCATACTTAGAGTCATTGCATGTTTGTTCTTTTCACATACCACAAATCACCAATGTCATTGCATGCGTGTTCTTCTCAAAAACCACACATGGATCCACCCAGTGTGATTGCATGTCTATTCTTCTCATGAACCACACCTGGATCCACCAAGTGTGATTGCATGTGTGTTCATTTCACAAACCACATATGGATCCACCAGTGTCATTGCATTTGTGTTATTTTCATGAACCACAACCAGTGTCATTGGATGTGTGTTCTTCTCACAAACCACAAATGGATCCACCAGTGTCATTGCATGTGTGTTCTTCTCATGAACACAAGCAAGAGTCATTGCATGTATGTTATTCTCACAAACCACATAAGGATACACCAGTGTCATTGCATGTGTGTTCTTCTCATGAACCACACCCAGTGTCATTGCATGTCTGTTCCTGTCACAGTGTACACATGGATCCACCAGTGTCATTGCATGTGTGTTCTTCTCATGAACCACAGCAAGAGTCGTTGCATGTCTGTTATTCTCACAAACCACATAAGGATACACCAGTGTCATTGCATTTCTGTTCTTCTCATGAACCACACCCAGTGTCATTGCATGTGTGTTCCTCTCATAGTGTACACATGGATCCACCAGTGTCATTGGATATGTGTTCTTCTCATGAACCACATCTAGAGTCATTGCATTCCTGTTCTTCTCACAAACCACATAAGGATACACCACTGTCATTGCATGTGTGTTCTTCTCATGAACCACACCCAGTGTCATTGCATGTGTGTTCCTCTCACAGTGTACACATGGATCCACCAGTGTCATTGCATGTGTGTTCTTCTCATGAACCACACTCAGTGTCATTGGATGTGTGTCCTTCTCACAAACAACACATGGATCCACCAGTGTCATTGGATGTGTGTTCTTTTCATGAACCACACCCAGTTTTGTTGGATGTGTGTTCTTCTCACAAACAACACATGGATCCACCGGTGTCATTGCATGTGTGTTCTTCTCATGAACCACACATTGATCCACCAAGTGTCATTAAATGTTTGTTCTTCTCACAAACCACATATGGATCCACCAGTGTCACTGCTTGTGTGTTATTTCCATGAACCACACCCAGTGTCATTGCATGTGTGTTTCTCTCACAAACCACACATGGATCCACCAGTGTTATTGCATGTGTGTTCTTCTCATGAACCACACATGGATCCACCAAGTGTGATTGCATGTGTGTTCTTTTCACAAACCACATATGGATCCACAAGTGTCATTGCATGTGTGTTCTTTTCATTAACCACAACAAGTGTCACTGCATGTATGTTCCTCTCATAAACCACACATGGATCCACCAGTGTCAGTGCATGTGTGTCCTTCTCATGAACCACAGCAAGAGTCATTGCATGTCTGTTATTCTCCCAAACCACCTAAGGATACACCAGTGTCATTGCATGTGTGTTCTTCTCATGACCCACAACCAGTGTCATTGCATGTGTGTTCCTCTCATAAACCACACATGGATCCACTAGTGTCGTTGCATGTGTGTTCTTCTCATGAACCACAGCAAGAGTCGTTGCGTGTCTGTTATTCTCATAAACCACATAAGGATACACCAGTGTCATTGCATTTCTGTTCTTCTCATGGACCACACCCAGAGTCATTGCATGTGTGTTCCTCTCATAGTGTACACATGGATCCACCAGTGTCATTGGATGTGTGTTCTTCTCATGAACCACATCTAGAGTCATTGCATGCCTGTTCTTCTCACAAACCACATATGGATCCACCAGTGTCATTGCATGTGTGTTCTTTTCATGAACCACACCCAGTGTCATTGCATGTGTGTTCCTCTCACAAACCACACATGGATCCACCAGTGTCATTGCATGTGTGTTCTTCTCATGAACCACACATGGATCCACCGAAGTGTGATTGTATGTGTGTTCTTTTCACAAACCCCATATGGATCCACCAGTGTCATTGCATGTGTGTTCTTTTCATGAACCACAACCAGTGTCATTGCATGTTTGTTCCTCTCATAAACCACACATGGATCCACCAGTGTCATTTCATGTGTGTTCTTTTCATGAACCACACCAAAAGTCATTGCATGTCTATTATTCTCACAAACCACATAAAGCTACACCAGTGTCATTGCATGTGTGTTCTTCTCATGAACCACAACTAGTGTCATTGCATGTGTGTTCCTCTCATAAACCTCACATGGATCAACCAGTGTCATTGCATGTGTGTTCTTCTCATGAACTAGAGTAAGTCATTGCATGTCTGTTATTCTCACAAACCGTATTGACAAGTGCATGAGGAAAAATGCAGAGAAACAATTGAAGTTATGCAAGGAAGATGCTAAAAGGAAGGAGTAGATGATTCGATCCTTGCTCTCGCAGGAAGATGCGCATCAGGCTAAGATTAGGAAGATCAAGGAGATGTGTGATAACTAGTTATATTTAGCTTGAGCTTCGTGCCTTTTTTAGGTTGTAATAGTTGTACTCGTTGACCTAGCGGTCTGAACTATTGGCCCCGGAGTCCTAGGAGGAAAAAAATTGGTCGCTCGTTAATCTGTCTTAACCCTACATTACTTCCTTTTGTCTGACCAATGCCCCTTCGATATTCCGCCCGTCGCTTCGTCGTCCTCGTGTACAAATAGGAGGCGCCACAGCGCATCGCTTCATCGTCCATCCTCTCGCCCTTTCCAATCTCCACCACACCGTCGCTTCATCGTATATCCCCTCGCTCCCTCTCCAATCTCCACCGCGCCACCATGGAGATGCCCGCGCTAAACTTCTACTAGGCGGTGATATTCACACACTTCGACATCCTCGCGCCGCTAGCCGCGACGGTGCCCCACGGATGGCGCATCAGCTATGCGGGGGTGCCGGTGGCTCCGCTCCTCGTCCCTGGTGGAGCCGTGATAGAGAGCGAAATCACGACGCCCCGCCGCCAGATGCCCGCGTGGAAGAGGGCGCTGTCCCGGTACGCGGCGGCCAACCCGTACTAGCCATTCAAGAAGGAGCGGAAGGCCAAGATTGGGAACCGCATCGTTTATGGGCGCATGGTGCAACGGGATCTCCGCAACCGAGAAGGGCGGGAGAGGTTCTGGTCCGTCCCTGGACGGACCAAGTACACCGTCATCGCCACCGCTCGCCGCGAAGAGGTGCTTCGAACCGCGAACAATGCGGAAATTGTGGAGATTATGTCCGACGACGACGAGGAAGCCGGCGGCTCAGAGGACAGCGGCAGCGGAAGTGAAATTGTTGACTAGTGGTTGAAATAATGTAGGATGTGAAATCGCACCTTTGTTTAAAAGAATTTGTGGTTGAATTAATGAAATGCCTCGATTTAGATCTCTGTCTCGAATAATTTGTGGAAGGATTTGTGATTTAGATCAATTTCTGTCTCGATTTAGATCTTTGTCCAGGATTGGGAATGTGACCGTGGACCAAAGACCCCTTTTATATTAGTGTATTCTGACATTGGTGGTTTGTTTAAATGTAATCTACGTGGATTGTGCCGCATGCAAACGACACAACCACAATTTATAAAGTGGAAGCACGTACACCTGGTTAATAGAGATCTGAGAGCTTCGCCAGATGCAGGGGATGCAGGAGCAGAGAGGCGGTGAAATACATGGGCTCAAGATTAGGCCAGAAAGTGGGCATTATCGGTTGCCATGTCGTTGTGTGCAGCAGCTGAAATAAGTTGCTACTACGTGGAGTCAGCTTAAATAATTTATATCTGCGCCACTTACATTCCGTCGTATCTGGAGACCTCCTGCCCCTTAGCAATCGTGGAACCGGTGCTGCGTGTTTTCAGATAGAAGTGGCACAATCACAATTTCGGATTCAACTACTGACTTAGGCGTTTCAAAACCCAAAGTCGCGGTACATTTTACTCAGAGAATGTAGGTAGATTGTTTCACCCAGCAAAGTACCACACAGAGCTCCAGAATTTAACCGAATTACATATAGGTTCAAGTTCAACACATTACTATGCATCTTCATTGCCAGCAACCTTCTTCCGTAGCCTGGGTGCCAAGCCTTCACTAGCTTCTTCATTTCTTGCCTTCTTCCTCTTCCTCAGTGCCAATTTTCTTAGCTTCACGTACTCTGCATCGCCGAGACAATGGGCACCGGAATCGTGTCTAGCATCATCTTTCCACTCGTTTTTAATTTCTTCGGGCAGCAAAATGACTGACCCGGCAGTCATGCTTCTAACCTTGTGGTGCTTCCTGTCAAAGAATTGGGACTGTTGCATAACTGCCCCATATCTACAGAGTAAATAAAACAAAAATTACAATTCAGCACAAACATGTGAACCCCAAGAGACTTTTGCTTACCAGGAGCTAGTTGGGTTCAAGCAACCACCCTGTCCAAGAATAGAAGGGCGACTCCTAGTTGCAGCAGCTTCCACATCCAGTATATCACAATTCAGCTCAAACATGCAAGCCGAAGCATACCTTTTCATCAACCCAATTAGCTGACTGTCACACGTTAGAGGAACCATGATGCCACGTTCATCCATGAATATGAACTTTGCAGTCTGCTTCGGCCATAATTCATCATGATTATGCAGAGCAGCAAGCATACAAGATATAGTGCAGATCTGCGCAGGTGCTTCTTCCATCGTGATACAATGGTGTCCATACCACTTGCCCTTAGAGTCGTACCTGAAGAGGACTACCGTAACCAAGTAAGGGTGCTCCACGGAGATCCCACTTGACAAAAAACTGTGGACAAAATATGTTTGTAAGCGTTGGGCTAACAAACAATGTTAGGTTTAGTAGTCAGCTAGTTGTTATAATTAGTGCGAATATCAAAGAGAAGGGTAGCTGGCCCGCTTCTGGCCAGTACTTCTTCCTTGGTAGTAGGATCTGCCATCCCTCGAGATGCTCGACTCATCAGCGGCGGAGGCGGGCTAGAGCCTCGCAATGACAGCGATGGCATGCGCCATTGGAGCTCAGGATCAGCGACTTAGCGCAGCAACTTGGCGCTGGAAGTCAAATGTCCGAAGGGATCGTCCTGCCTGGAGGGTGGATTCCAACGCTGCGGTGCTAGGGGAAAGGTGGGAATGGATTTGTGAAATTGGTCAACGCATCCAATCGACTTATTTATTGAATTTTCCTAAGAGGTTGCCGCGTTGGCGCTCGTGTCACGGACAGATGACCGACATGAGAGTCCCGACCGTCTACTTTCACGGGGCAGTTTAACGGAATGTTTGAATTTGGCAGGGGTGAGATGAGTTTGCCTCGAAATGACCCCTCTCAATAGTTGTCGGCCCAACATTTCAAAACACGGCAATTTCAGGCAACTTAGGTACCGCCGTGCGCTGGCCTGCGAACTTTGGTACCGCAGACGAACAAGCCCCATCCTCAGACATCACACATCGGAGTATCAAGCGGAAGCGAAAAACAAGATCCGAGTATGGATTAAGAAGCAAAACCGAATAAGATGCCACAGAAATAAGCACATCCCGCCCACACATCTCATGGATCTCCATCCCCGGAATCTCTACACCTTACAGTCGTTGCCACCATCGTTAGTCTCTTCGACCCAGTAACCTTCCTAAGAGTATACCTGTCCATATGAACCAAATATTTATTGTGTGAGACCCTAGGAGTACTCGGCAAGTCTTAATGCATCTAAAGGGAACAACCTGGGGTGACGCAGTTGCAACGAAAGATAATAGCTAAAAAGTTCTATAGAGACACGCTACACATCCGCACAACCAGAGATGGACGGACGCTCGTTAATTAGTAACAACAGTTATCTAAGCAACATAAATAAACATCGCTTTCCCTCCTTCTCTCTTACCGACGAGAAGGCGGAAGAACATCCCATCCGTTGGCAATTTTATTAACCATTCCATGAGTTTTGCACTATTTACTAGTCAGGTCTTAGTCAAATTAAAGGTGATACTTTAGTTTTGCTTATCTATGATCGAGAAACCGTGCTCCAAGTCGTCCATAACCACGGCCACGGCTTTCAGAAAGATCTACCCTGCAGGGGTGCACAAATAGCAACACACACACGATCAACCTTAGAAAGAACCAAATAAAAAGCAATGAGGCCTCACGACAATGCATTCACAGGATTCATAAATTATTTCAGGGGGCCACCCCAATAAGATACCCGCAACGAAGTAGGTCGTCTCCGAGACAGACCCAGGGTTTATCACAATGGCTGTAAATGACTAGGAAACCAAAAGTGTGACTGGGCTTGTTAATAATGCATAAACATTCCGCATTCCTAAACAGTATAGGCACTCCACGCGCAATAGTAAATAAAGCAGTAAAACATGGCATAAGTACATCTGTGCGAAACAAGCTAAGACAAAGGGGGATCCATAGAGTCTCACTACTAGGAAAACGCACGTCTGTGGCGCACCTATTTTCTCCTTTCGTGGCGCACTAGGGTGCGCCACGACTTCTGCGCTACGGCTAAAAAGTGCCCGTAGCGCAGTGCCAGGTGCGCTATAGTTATCTCGAGTTAGTGGTAGCGCACTGTCTTGTGCGCCACTACTGTTTTTCCTGTGGCGCATGACTTAGTGTGTTACTAGTATCTAGTTAGTAGTAGCGCACTGGCTGGTGCGCCACTACTGTTGTTCCTGTGGCGCATGACATAGTGTGCTACTAGTATTTCACCACGTGCGCCAACAACGTAGTGCGCCACTAACCACGTATATGTGCGCCACGGCTGAGCTTTTCAAAAAACAAAATAAAATACTCAATATAGATGATATTCAATACAGATTATATACAATACAGCTGATATACACAGATATACAGTATAGAAATAAATACACAGATACACAATACAGAAATAAATACACAGACAAGATAGAAACAAATACAATAGATAAGTCACATACATAAATACACAGTATAAGTTATATTATTTCGATCAAGTTACAAAGTAGCTAGTGATGACATGTACTCAACCATGTTAGAGCTCGTAGAAGCTCGCCTAGACATCTAAAGTAGGAACATGCAGGACAGACAACCAAGGACGATAACCATCACCACGACGGAGGTATAGGTCTTCATCCGGTTCCTCGTCCTAACTCCCGCTAGATAGCGTGCATATCTAGCTTCCGCCTCCGCCATAGTGTTATACCCTTTGTAGCTATTACCGCTGAAACGGTGCACCTGTGTCCGACAGTCTTCCCAATCATCATAGACTCCGGGAACCCGTCCCTTGTACACGACGTACCACGTCATCTAAAAGTTGGCAATAATAATTAAATGGTGGTGAAAAAACAAGTAAAAGTCGCATATAAAGATATACTTATCAAATAAGGTAACAAAGTAAGCAAAAATACCAAGTAGTAGCATGTACATGTCGACACACACAAGTACACGTGGGGATAAATAACTACAACTAAACCAACACATCAAGACTTCTGGCTCGGCTCAGGGAACGGGAGGACGCCTTGTTTCGTCATGAACGCCCTATAGTCACCCTGCATCTTTAGGCGATCTACTACGTCACGGTTATTTGGGGGATTGCCTTCATAGAAGACCCTCCCTGAAGTCATGACATCACGGCTGACGATTACCCTAAACTCTTGCTGGATGCGATACATCTCTTGTCTAATATCTGAATCATTGATCCTGTCCTTGACTTCGGCCCACCGTTTGAGATGATCTGGTGGCGTAGAATTCTGTTGCTCTAGTAGGAGTGCATAGTAGGCTTCCTTCTGATTGCCTGCTGGCTGCTTCACGCAGGGGAATTCTGTCACATGGGTGAAGACGTGCCTGCCAAACTTGAGCATCTTACGCATGAAGGTGGCGCCTTCCGCTGAGGCATAGCCGATGAGATCATCATCCAGAACTTCCTTGATCTTGCCGTAGTTTTTCTTCTTTTCTTGACTCCCTGAGTCGAAATACGTGCCTTGCGAATGTTTCGGCGATAATCGGATGAGTGTGCAGTGTTGATCTCTGCACAAAACAATTCAAACAGAATGTGTTGGAAAAAGAATGATGAAAATCTAATAAAGCGCGTTATGGCGGCGAGTGAATAATGACTTACTCGAGAAAGAAAGGCACGAGAATGTATTCCTTTGTCTTGTTCGCCACCAAGATGCCTTGGAGGTACGAGGCCACGAATCGTTCTTCAATGGCGCTTCCCAAGCATCCATCACGCATGTAGTAGGGGTCCACTATAGCGATGCCCGTGGTGTTCTCTCTAATGATCTGAATGGCCAGGCTGAGAGAAAACAGGCGTACCATGGTATAGTGTAGCGGATACAGGTGGAACATATTGAAGATGTTGTCAAACCACAGGAAGAACAGATCCGCGGGGACATTATCAACGAAGCCCAAGCCTCGTGGCACCTTAACCACGAATACCAGGTGCGAGGGATCTTTCTCCCCAAGAAGTCGTCTCTCTATCGTCAGCACACCATCATGCACACTCCTCATTTTTGAAGTGGCGAGCCTGAGCAATTTCTTAGTTAGCATGGGCTCACCCGCCACATGCATCCTCCACATAATACCCTTTGGTCTTGGTGGCCCGTCCTGAAACCTGATCGGATTCGCAGTTGACGCCACGGGCTAGCTCGAGCTGCGAGCTTTTCTTTTCCTGGTCTTCTTGCCTTTTGGGAAGTGGGTAGGAACTGCAATCTGAGCATCGATCGCCCTATGTAGTGTGTCAGGGCTTAGAACAAAGGGTCGGTTGGATGCATCCGTTGGCTCGGTGAAGGTGCAAGCTGGAGGCGTCTCCTGAGAACCAAAGAGACGTTTGTTGCAAGTGACTTTCTCTGCGGGGCCACCAGCTAGGTCTTCGTTTAGGTCACCAGGGAAATGATTAGTGTTGATTAAATCATCGAAGTAATCTTCGTCATCCTCGTTCGGATCCTGCACCATGGTCATGTCAATATGACCAATCGAACAATCGCGTGGAGGTGACGGCGGTAGCGGTGTGGGGGTCTTGCCATGGCTTGGCGCTGGCATGACAGGCAGTGTTGTTGTCTGTGGGGTGATGGCCCCGGCCGTCCCCAAACGAATCATGCTCTTTGGCCATAGCAGGAATAAGCCAAAGCAACTTCTGAGGACAGCCGGCTCTTCTTCATCCGCTCCTGGGGGTTGAATGGGAGGTTCTAGGTCATCGCATCCCCTTAGCACCCAGATAATTTTAACCCTATGCACGCTATCTGGCATCGGCTTTGAGTGGAACGTGTGGTGCAAGGGTTGATTGATGGTACCCTTGGCAACATCCTTCAACTCGTTGTTCACGAATCTTAAGAGAGTGCATGGAACATCCGTCTGTGAAAAACATGTATGGCATTAAAAAGATGCCATAAGAGTATTAAATGGCAAGGCGGTAAAGTATTTGGTTTACCGTGATGGCGTCAAGCTCGTCTAATGTCGAGGCACCACATACGACGACGGGCGTGCAAGAGACGGAGGGGCTGCTTGATGGCACGGTGCCGGCCGCTGATGTATTCTCCCTATCCGTTGCATTAACCGCCGGCGCCGCGGTGATGGCAGGGGGAGTCACCAATGCTTCCGGCGTCGCCGTGCTAGTGGGCGGAGTCACCAATGCTTCCGCCGCTGCCGTTCTACCGGGCTGAGTCACGAACACATAATTCACCAGGATTGCCGGCGCCGCATTGTTTGAGTGGCTACTAACCATGCTTGGAATCAGGCACGGCCCTTGTCGACCACCCGCACTCCAGTTCGCTATTGACTCCACCAAGGTAGGCAGGATGGAGGTGAGGGTGATTGCCAGGTTGTCTTGCACGATCTGCGGGATCCGCGCCACTTGTTCCTTAAGTTCCTGAACCTCGCAGTTTTCCTCGTCGCTCCCTCCCTCCACACGCGTCCTCGGGGGTGGACTAAAATGATCCACCCAATTCTTAGCCCCGAAGCCGGCCAGACGGCCAGCCGATGATGGCTTCTTTGTAACCGGCATGATTTTCTTGGCCCAGTTCATCGCCCTGTTAAAAGGGTTATCCCACCGGGTGGCCGCCATCGACCCGTTGGATGAGGAACCATGGGATCCCTGACTAGCAATTTCCTGCTCCTGTAGAAGAAGTAACGTGAACCGTTTAGAAATTCGACTTGATCAATTAGAATGTAATCGACTTGATCCGCGGTAATTAAATTACTTACCACAAGAACCTCGAAGTCCTTCACCTTAGTTTACGCGGTGAGTTCTTTGGTTTTGGGGTCCACATGGTAACGAGCCCTGATAAAGTTTCGAAGCTGCTTGTTTTCGAATTTCAAAAAGGGGTTAGGTTGCTATCATAAGAAGAAATAGCAGAATGTTTTCTGTAGCTTTCATCTATATCAGATACGGTACAGCTAGCCCAAATTTTAGAATAGCAGAATGTAGAGGACCAGATGAAGTGTTAGGTTGCTAACCAAGAATACAAAGTTTCGGCGCTCGAAGAAAAAAATGATGTTGAAACACTACTAGTTTCTCTAGTATAGGATCTAGTACACGAAAGGGAATGAAAAGAAAACCACGCCTCAGTAGCCTAGGCAATAACACTTACTCGAGCTATACATCTACTACCCAATAGCTACAACACAAGCACATCTCATCCAAGTAATTGCACTGTGTTCACCAGAGTCCAGAGGAACCAACATATGTGATCAGGGGCGGGGACAAGGGGGGGCGAGCAGGGGCTAGACCCCCCTAATGATCGGCCCCCCTATACATCTGTCATAATAACTACAGTAGCTAATGCCCTAATTAGAATTAAAGGACCAAGATTAATACTATGCGTTCCTAGCTACAAATTCACGCCAGCCCCAAACAAAACAGCCCATTACGGCATCCTAGAGGGTTAGAAACCTAAAAAATCTTCGCCCTCCTCTTGTTCAAATCCTGGCTTCGCCCTTGTATGTGATTGCACTGTGTTCACCAGAGTCCAGAGGAACCAACATATGTGAAAAAATACAGTAAAAAGGATGTTTCAGCCTCAACTCACTGTAATATTTAGGAATCAAACCTATCACCAACAACACTATCACTGAATCAAGCTAGGGTTCATGTGCTCGAAGCTATTCACTAGGTAAAACACTGTCCAATATCAGAGACCAAAGAGAGGAGGAAACCCTAATTAGGGTTGAAATTTTGTGCTCTAGGTCAGGAAACCCTCGGCAGGAAGCCCTATGTTCTAGGTCAGAGAGGGGAGAGAGGGGAGAGGGGATGCTCACCTCAAAGACGACGACAACGAAGAGCGCATAGACAATGACGAAGAGCACGGACAGAGCTCCTCCACGGACGCACGACAGCCTCCTCTCCTCCTCCTCGGACGCGGCGGCCTCCTCTCCTCCTCCATGGACGCGGCGGCCTCCTCTCCTCCTCCTCGGACGTGGCGGCCTCCTCTCCTCCTCCTCGGCAGGCAGTGGGCGAGCGGAGGCGGCAGATCGAGCAGAGGCGGCGCGTCGTAGCTGCAGCACAGACTTTTCGGTAGATAGGTGGGAGATGGGAGATGACCGTGCGTAGCACAGACTTGTCACAACACTTAGCCGTAGCGCACCCTTACCTAGTGCGCTACGACTAAGTGTCGTGTCAAGTCAAACCTAAGGCTGTCGCCCCGTTAGTTGACACTAGCACTTGCTTATCCCATTGGTTCCGTCCTAGCTATGTACGCTCACTAAACCTGGAGCACCTAGGTTCAAACCCTGGTGCCCCCATTTTTTGTTTTTATTTTAAAACTACTTTAAATGTTAAAAAATATCCCAAAAATTATGTAAACTATATAAAATATCTGTTATATGTTTTATATGACAAAAATGGTACATATATATCATCAAAAGTGGTACAAAAGTGATTCAAAGAAGAAAGAAAGTAAATAATAATGTGTCCATTAATAATATGCCATCCATATGCATCAATACAATAATTTTGATCTAGCGTTTTACAATCTTTTTTCCCTTCTTTGTCGCGGTTGAATAATTTAGCCCTGGCACTTTTATGTTTCTTCGCTCGAACGGGCTACCTTTTTTGGGTAAGGTTGTCCTTTTTCTTCTTGTGATGTATGTTTCTTCATCGTAGTCGTCATCATCTTCAATCTTTGGATCACCGTACTGGTCGAAGTCTTGCTCGTTGGCGACTCCATCCATTCCGATGATGTTTCTTTTTCCTCTCCTCACGACAACACGGCTAGGCTCTGTCGGGTCAGTAATCAAAAAACATTGGTCATCACCGTACGCCTGATAGGTCACCAGGTTGTGCATGGGTCCCTGCGACAAGGTGAATATGATGTTTTCCTCCGCAGAATGCGATTGCGTGGATTATCTAGGAGCGTCTGCCTAAACCAACGCATGAAATCTGAGTAGTGCTCTTTGATTATTTCTCCCTGTGTCCTCTGTATGCCCCGGTCACTATACTTCTTCTCGATTGACCTTTTATGCTTTTGTACCCAAGGATCGACCAGTTCTAAATTTTGTACCATGACTAGGTTTGCTCTATCAAAGTCTGCATGTCGACAATCATAGTCTGCATGCAGTACGCGACGACCCTCTCGGTGACCCGATCCATCGAGCTTGCCAAGGTGCCTATTGACGGGAAGACCGATAGGGTTCTCGATGCCTAGATAATTCGTGCAGAAAGAGATGCACTCTTCGGCCAGAAAGCCCTTGGCTATGCTTCCATCTGGACGGGACCTGTTGTGAACGTATCCTTTGATGTGTCTGTTCATACTTTCGAACGACATCATGCTGTGGAGGAACATCCGCCCGAGTTGGATGATATCCTCCATGATATGGACCAGCAGATGCACCATAATGTCGAAGAATGCGGGCGGGAAGTAGATCTCGAGCTCACATAGTATCACCACGATCTCCTCTTGTAGCCTCCCGAGCTGTTTCACGTCAATTGACTTTCGAGAGATGACGTCGAAAAACTTGCAGAGCCCAAACAATGTTTCTCAAACATGCTCGTCCATTATACCTCGTAGTGCAACCGGAAGTATATGTGTCATTAGCATGGCACAGTCGTGAGACTTCATCCCACTAAACCTCTGCTTAGCCTCATCTAGGTACCTGCTTATCTTTCCAGCGTAGCCGTAAGGAAATTTGACTCCTAGAAGGCACTTGAAAAACTATTTGATCTCATCCTGGCTTAGTGTGAAACACGAAGGGGGCAGTAATATTCGTTCTTGACCTTTTTAGCCTTTCGACGACCTTGTGTCACCTCCGACTGATGATCATCGTCATCTTCCTGATCATCAGGAGTAGGGCGTCCTCCGTGAAGATCCTTTCGAATGCCCATGAATATCAAGTCGTTCCTTGCTTTAGGACCATCTTTCATCCTATCTGGCATGTTGATTAGGGTGGCGACTAGACTGTCGCACACGTTCTTCGTGATATGCATGATGTCAAGGCTATGAGGCGTGCGGATAAACTTCCAGTATGGCAACTCCCAGAAAATAGACCTTGTTTTCCATACCTTCATCAACGGATTGTCTTGCTGCCTCCTTCGCTTCTTTCCTAGTTTAGGACACTCTTTCTAGTTTTTCAGCAATTCATCCACTTCTTCACTGCTCCTCCGCTCTGGGATTCCTCGGATCTCGGATTTTCCATTGAACAGATCTCCACATTTTCTCCATGCATCATTCTTTCCAAGCCACCTTCGGTGCCCCATGAACACGGTATTCGAAGACCCTGGATCTTTCTTTAGTTGGAAATAGGTCGTGTTATCCTTGCACCTAACACATGCGTAGAATCCTTGGATAACCTGCCCCAAGAAATATCCGCAACCTGGATAGTCTTGCACCGTAGTGACCAACGCGACTCTCATAGTGAAATAATATTGTGCGACAGCATCATACGTATTGGCTCCGGATTACCATAACATGGCTAGCTCCTCTTTCAATAGCCCGAGATATAGATTGATGTCGATACCAAGTTGTTTTGGCCCTTGAATTAGCATACTCATTTGTATGTACTTCTTTTTTATGCACAACCAGGGAGGTAGGTTGTACATCCATACAAACACGGGCCAAGTGTTGTGCATGCTGCTCTGGCTACCGAATGGATTGAGTCCATCGGTGCTTGCACCTAGCCTGATGTTTCTTGAATCTCCACCAAATTCTGGGAATTCGAGGTCTAATGCTTTCCACTGGCTACCATCTGAAGGGTGCGTCAGCAGCTCGTCCTTTTCAGGGTCATCGTCATCTGCTGGCTTCTTTCTTTCCGCATGCCAGCGCATGAGATTTGCTTCCTTAGGGTCTACGAAATAGCGCTGCAGACGAGGAGTGATAGGAAAGTACCATACCACTTTTCGAGGAGCTTTCTTCCCTTTCTTGTATCGGCTAACGCCGCACACCGGGCATGTGGTTTTCTCCGTGTCCTCGCCCCGATAAATGATGCAATCGTTGATGCAGACGTGGTATCTAATGTGCGGTAGATCAAGAAGACACACGATTTTCTTGGCGTCCTCGATACTAGTTGGACACGTGTTCCCCTCCGGGAGACGATCGGGACAGGAATCAAGTACTCAGGACCTATGGGACACAAGTGAGCATGGAAGAACCAAATAACAGCTATTGCCCACCGGTGCCTCTTTCTTTAGTTATCCCATTAATACACATTTTAAATTGTTTACGTACCTCGTTATCCAAAGACTCGTACAAACCCTACACACGCAGTGCTATGACTCGCATGGCTCAAACAACTCCTGTAGTAATGGCTCATAGGATTGAGGATACAAGGTTTGGTGGGGTTTAAAAGTAAAGGCTATGCAATACTTAGGATTAAATTTAATGCAATCACGACTCAATGATGAAAGAGTAAGATAGAAGCATAGGTACTATATATATGCAAGCATGGGGAATTTCTTGCCTGGTAGTTCAGTTGAAGAATAGGAAGCACCCGGGTAATACTCCTCAGGCTCCTGGTATTCTCCTTGCACAGTGTCTATCCGGACAAAAACCAAACACACAAGGGCCAAAATAAATACATTGCACAATCATAGAAATCATATGCAACAAGCAAACAAGGTATGCCATGATGTAATGATGCACAATTGCATGGTATAACATAGCATGGCATGGGTGAGGTGTTGAAATAATAATAAAGCACTTTACTAATTTATTTAGGCATGTTTTACTCCCATAAATAGTTTTGATTATTTAATATTTATATGATGCATGCTTCAATTCATATCATGGAATGCATAATCAGAACGGTCTTGTCGCGCTTATCGATTTAGACATATTATTTGTCAAATTTGGAATTATGTAATTAAAGTTATAGATTTATTAAGAAAAGACATTTATTGACATTTAAATAATTTCGAAATTTTAAATTTGTCAAAAATTATTTTGGATGGTATATTTGAATTCCTGGCATTTTTATGATTAGAAAACATATATCACTTGTATTATTTGAATTTATCGATTTTAAACATTTTTTAAATCAAATTATATTAAAAAGGGGTCAATTGTCAAAGGTTTGACTAGTTAGATTTGACTCTGGCCAAATTTTAAAATATGGTTGAATTCATATTTAAATTTGAGTCATATTTCATATTACAAGTTTTGTCAAATTCAAATTGTTTCAAAAGATTTGAATTTAATTTGATATATGTAATTTCTGCTTTTATTTTTGTATTTGGAAAAATGACAGACACTTTTTATACTCAGCTCCGGCTAGCCCTAGACGCTGAAGAGTGGGGTCGCTGATGACTAGGCATTGTGCTGGCGAAGGATGCGAAACTGGAGCTTTTCTCATCCGCGTGCAGCTTACCCACAGAGACTTACAGGTGGGATCGGGGAACAATGCGGGGCCACACACGAGTGCGCCAGCAGGACGGCGACACGTGGGCGGTCTAGGGGCATACTTGCAAAAACGGAAGAAGATAGGAAGCCTTTTTATAAAAGTGTGGGCCGGGTTGACTAAGGGATTGACAGGTGGGCACCAGGAGGGACTGCGGTTGAGAGGAAGGAAACGGAGGGGGCTTTTAACAAAACTTCCTGAGGTTGCTGTTATCTGAAACTCCATCCGCCGCGTGATAGAGCTTCGGGGCGAACTTCAGGCGACCGTGGCGAGTTCATCCGGGCTCCGTTTGAGGCACGATTGGAAGCGTTGGAAAGAGGGGACGTCCGAGAAGTGATCCCGGTAAAACGACGAGGGATGTCAGAAACTTGTCAGGTTCAGAAGTCCACGGTAAGTTGCTGATGCTATGTTGTCTGTGTGCGCGGGCATGCTGGCGTCGTCGGGGACGCGAGAAGGCACGGAGGTGGCGGTGGCAGGGTCTAGAAGATAGAGGGAAGGTAAGCGCTACTCTAAGAGCGACTGGGCGCCCGTAGGGAGGCTGGCAGCGCTGTGTGCTATGAGTTGTTCGTGCTGCTGGCGATGCGCTCATAGCCTGCTCGATGGAGTGCGGAAGCGATACAGGAAACGAGGGAAGGGAGACCATGTCTAGGAGATCCCAGGTGCTTACCTGGTTACGTCGGTGTAGGTGCTGGAGCGAGGGTTGGAGTAGATCAGAGAGGACACAGAGGTGCTGGCAACTCGGCGGTTTCTGGGCACGGCGGCGGAGAGGCTGTTTCTTGCGAGATGGGGCCTTCTACTCCATGTACCCCGCAATGGTGGCGGTGCAACAACCTTCCCCAACTCCCGTACTCCTCTTCTCTGACTCTCCGACGCCAGATAGCCACTAGGCCGACTAGGGTTTTAGGTGGAGCAAGATGATGGCCAGGGCCATGGTTGGTGATGGGGGAAGGAAGATGTGGATCTCGATCTAGCCATGGTGGTGGATGAGGTTGGCTAGCTTCTGCTACTGCTTTATGGCTAGGCAAAGGGAGGAAGACACGGCAAGGGAATAGGTAGGCGGGGAAGAGGTACAGGGAAGGGCGCGTGCCGAGCTCATTGTTTGGTCGAGCCAGACCGGCAGGGGAGGAGAGGGTTCGGCACTAGGGTGGCGAGCGATGCAGCTAGGCTGGGTCTGCGACTCGATTGCTGTGAGCACCAGGTTGGTGGCCATAGCTGCCCTAGAGCAAGAGAGAGAGAGAGGCAAGGTGTAGAGCTAGGAAGAGTTAAGATAGATGCAAAGCCACAGGAAAAGAACAAGGCGGACAGGTTCGGAGAGGAATCTAAGCGACCGTGGAATGTAGCACTACTTCGTTCTTTCTACACTTAGCTAAGAAGTGTATATATCTGAGTCGTCTCATATGTCGGTATGTATGTCGGCAATGAGCTTATCAATTAAATAGTAGCGCCTCGAGCAGTAACTCGGGGACTGCCTTAATAATTATTGTTGTTGTCTCTTGTGCGTTAGCTGGAATAAGTTGTTCTACTTACCCCGGATTAGTAATGTGTGAGCATCAAAAACCCAACTCTTCGACTTGCTGCTGTCCAACAAGATTTGGTTTCATGGCAAGCAAGAGAACAAGTTTGGAATTGCGTAGCACATGAAAAGTGACTAAGGAAACGAATTTATTCGAGCTAACGTTTGTTTTTCGGACTAACCCTGTATTTATTTTCAAGTTATTATGCAGCTTTATTTTTTGAGCTAAGTCTGAAAGTTTCTTAGTATTGTTAAGACGATTTTTGAAGCTCGGATTCGTAAGTCATAAAACCGAATCAAGGTAGACACGATCCGAGCCAAAATATTGAACGAACAAGAAAAAGAAACTCGGGGACTACGCCCAAGTTAACCCGGCATAAGAACTTAGTAGCAAAATATCACATATACACAGCATACAGTTGCACCTGGCATACCGGGGATCTGATAAATTTTCAAGTTTTTTGACCTAAGGAGCAGCAGAAGGAGGAAGTTCGACGTCGTCTTCGCTGTCTTCAATATCTGAGGCATCGCCTTCTTCATCCTCATCCGACCCGTCTTCAGCGTTCTCGTCCCCAGTGGATTCCAGGAAGCTCGGTCCTTCAACCCATTCATGGATAGGAGAATATTCGATGAGGCTATAGGCGCAAGCCTAGCGCCGAGCTACCCACTCCGGGTCATTAGTCCATCTGGATCCGGTGCGCCGGCGTGTAAGGAGGCTGAGGTCGATCTTCTCATACCATGTGAGTATATGGTGAAGGATAGTATCAGCTGCGGCACGCCCAGCGGACTCCCTCCAGAGGTCGAGCTGGGTCTTGATATCCGATAGCTTTTCAGCAAGAAGTGTGACTCTCTTCAGAGCGCTCTCACCGGGCCAGAATGTGTTGAAAACTCGGACTAAAACATCGAGGAGATCCTTGCCGTAGTTCTTGATGATTTCCACGCGAGATGACAGGCTGACTAATAGGTCCTCCATGTCTAAGGGAATGCTCTCACCGTCAAGAGCGACGGGAGTACCCCTCTCTCGGCGGAAATTGGCAACAGCAGCGCTCGCAATAGGAGTACCCTCTAGAAAGTGGCCTGGAAATAAGGCAAAGGAAGAAGCTGAAGAAAAGACATATGAAGTAACCCGGAGAATTATGTCAGATAAGGGAAAGGAACTTACGTGAAATGTGGCTGTGAATCCGGGTCAACTCCTTGATGCAGTCACCGCGTCTCTTGCGAAGTTGCTCAACCTCAGCGTTTGCCGATCCAAGCTGGATGTCGGATTCTTTGAGTAGGTCCTGGTCCTTGGAGATCTGGAGAGTAAGGCGCTCACGCTCTTCTGTGAAGTTCTGGCCAACCTTTTGGAGCTCGGTTTGGTGTTGCGCCTTCATCTTCTTCATTTCTTCCTTTAGCTCGGCAATCTCGTCGTTCTTGGTTCGGAGGAGGGCAAGCTCATCGTCTTTCTTTTTTAGCTCGGCTTGATGCTGCCCTGCTTGTTCGAGAAAATGCAACATCATGTCAGGCATGGGCACACTATCTTCAAGAGATGCTGAAATAGCGTGTTGACCCGGCAGAGCCGAGGTGTGAATATTTGCCGAGCCAAGAAGAAAAGAAGATGGAAAGCAAAGCAGGGTCAGACAAAAAGGACCTACCCTTGATCTGCTCCAGGTTCTTTCGCATGATCTTGTTCTCAGCCTCCACCCCAGCTGCAGAAACCGAATGATGAGATTAGTTCGGTAGAAGAAGATGAAGAAAAACGGAAAAGCCCTAAGGGAGAAACTTACCGCTTTTTTCATGTTCTGCGATAAGTGCAACGTTCTTTGCGCGTAGCATCTTGTGGGTATCCAGCAGGCGTTGGAATTCAGCACTCCGGTGATTGGTGGTTACCTAAAAAAAGTACAGAAGCGTAAATTAGCTTGATGCATATTTGAAGTGTGCAAGATCCGGGCCAAGTGGAACTTAACCCGGCTCTAGGTGTGTGCATATTCGAAGTGTACAAGATCCAGGCCAAGTGGAACTTAACCCGGCTCTAGGTGTGTGCATATTCGAAGTGTACAAGATCCGGGCCAAGTGGAACTTAACCCGGCTCTAGGTGTGTGCATATTCGAAGTGTACAAGATCCGGGCCAAGTGGAACTTAACCCGGCTCTAGGTGTGTGCATATTCGAAGTGTACAAGATCCGGGCCAAGTGGAACTTAACCCGGCTCTAGGTGTGTGCATATTCGAAGTGTACAAGATCCGGGCCAAGTGGAACTTAACCCGGCTCTAGGTGTGTGCATATTCGAAGTGTACAAGATCCGGGCCAAGTGGAACTTAACCCGGCTCTAGGTGTGTGCATATTCGAAGTGTACAAGATCCGGGCCAAGTGGAACTTAACCGGGCTCTAGGTGTGTGCAAATTCGAAGTGTACAAGATCCGGGTCAAGTGGAACTTAACCCGGCTCTAGGTGTGTGCATATTCGAAGTGTACAAGCTCCGGGCCAAGTGGAACTTAACCCGGCTCTAGGTGTGTGCATATTCGAAGTGTACAAGATCCGGGCCAAATGGAGCTTAACCCGGCTCTAGGTGTCTGTATATTGGGAGTTCTCATGGAGCTACGTTAGCTTTGTAATGAGCATCCGTCTGAGTAACAAGTTACTCCACCGGAGGCTCCGGGACTAATGGTTATTATCTACAGCATGTAAAGGAGAAGCAACATACCTCCATTATCCGCCCCGCGAGGTTAATTGCCTTAGCGGCTGTGTTCATTTGGGCGGAAAATTCTGCAGGGCCGAACTTTTCGAGGAGATCGTCGTTGTGGACGAACTCCGCCTTGTTCCAGTTTATGACGAATTCAATCAGGCTCGGAGGATACCACTCACCGGTGAGCATATGGGGTGCCACCAAGCCCTTCGCATCCGCTTCTTTCTTCTCAACCAAGGCAAGGGCTGGGCTGGTATGCAGAACCATTTGCTGCGCATCAGTTGGCTCGGCAGGGCATCCTTCGCTACTGGGGCTTTCTTGGGAAGCATTGATGCTAGGGTTCGCTGCCCAGCCTCGATGAATGATGACTTGGTAGCATCCGGAGCCTTTTTGCCTTTGGCTTGCTGGGAAGAAGTAACTGCAACGGATTTCCCGTTAGGAGCTGCTGGGATAGTTCCTCGCCAAGGTTGAGATGACTCGGACGAGGCGGAGGAACTTGGCGCTGGAGCTCTTATAGCTAGACTTGGAGCGGTTGTTGATTTTCTTGGTGCCGGAACGGGTGCTGGTACTGGTTCGGTCACTGGTACTAGAACTACTGCTGGTGCTGGGGCCGGTGCTGGTGTCGAGGTAGTCTCAGTGGCTGCTGGTTGCGGTGATGCCAAAGTTGTGGACGCCATCGCCTCGGCTGGGCCGGTCTCTTCGGCTCCAAGGTTGCATTCCTCTCGACGAGGTAGTGCGGAACACGTAGCAGCCGCAGAACCCTCTGGAATAGGGCTCAGTGGACGTGACTCGTCATCACGAGGAGGAGAAGGGCTAGATCGGAGTGGTGAAGAGATGCTAGATCTGCTCTAAGGGACCTCCACCGGAGCCCTGCAGAAGAGAATAATGTCAGAAGAGAAATTACGACAATGCAAGGAAAAATGAGTTACACAAGGAAAAAGGACTTACACATCCGAGGTTTGGGCCTCCTTGGGTTTCCGAGCCCTTCGTGCTGGGGCTTTTCCTGCCGGCTTGGAGGCAGTCTTGTCTCCGGCCTTCTTTCGCCTTTATGTGGGCTGAGAAGGTTTGGAGGAGGAACTTGGTGCGGCTCCGCGCCTCTTCTTCGACGCCACCGGAACCGGTTTGCCCATAGCAAGCGGAGGATCCTCGTGGATATGCCCACCGGGGTTAGCTGATGCCGGAAAGGCAAAAGAAAGAGGGACAGCCTCAACAGGTTCAATCACGTCGACATCCGAGTCATCCTCATCATCGGGCCAGTCTCTAAGAGAAGAGAATTTACCGCTAGGTCGTTTTGTAGCGTCGGTCATAGGGAGAAACATCTCCTGGTCCAGATCCTCCTCATCCGGGGTTTGCTGAAGGAATAGCTGAGAAATGGAATGAAGAACAGAGTCAAAAATACAACAAAAACCGACATATATTTAATCCGAAGTAAGTTTGCCCCGCGAAGCTTACCGCGGGAGGGAGCCTGTCACGACAAAAGTCCTCAATTCCCCACGTCCGTTCAGCGGAGAAATCCTTGTGGGTGGTGAAGAGAGCCTTAACCCGGCGAAAAATCTCCGTGTTGCTCAGCTCGAAGGAGGAGGTTCGGTTGGGGTCGCGGCCGAAACTCATGTGGCACCCCTTGTGGGTGCGCTTCTAGAGGGGAGAGATTCGGTTGCGCACGAACGTGATCATAGCATCCTCGTTGCGCAATCCAAGTTTCTTTAGTTCCACGAACCTCTTGTTAACCTGGTTGGACAGAGCCGTGGGCTTCTTGGAGATCTCCTCCCAAAATTCCAGATTAGGTGGACCCGGAGTATAGGGGAGCAACCGAATCAAATCTTCAGTGCCCGTATTCCGGACATAGAAGAAGGTCCGGGACCATCCTTTGCAGGAGTCAAGCCCGGTGACCTGGGGGAAAACGGAAGTCCTCCGGGGTGAGATGGACGCAGCTCCGAATTGGGTGAGCTGCTTGTCCTCCGACTCTACTTGGATGTTGGGGATGACGTTATGACGAAGGCCGAAAAATAGAATCCACAGCTCCTTCGTGGGCCAGAGTCTGGTGTAGCCTTCGATCGTAGAAGCAAAAGCAGAGAGAGAAGTGATAGCGTTGGCTGGAAGATGGTGCGGCTGCAGCTTGTAGGTGCTAAGCCAGTCCCAGAAGAAGTCGCTCACCGGCAAGCCGAACCCCCGTTGGAAGTGGGACAAGAACACGACGAACTCACCCGGATTGGGTGACGGGGCCAGTTCGGCGGAGGGGAGACGAGCGTCGACGCCGGCGGGGATGCGTCTGGTCCGGTAAAGCTAGTCAAGGTCATCTTGACAGACCCAAGACCCAGCCCACACACCACGGTCCACCGCGGCGGCATCCTCCTCCATTTCTTGCTCGGTGACGACGAGCTCCTCCTCCGTCATCTCGTACTCGCTAGCGCTAGCGGCGGCGGGGGTCAGAGGCCTGGATTGGCGAGGACCCATGGCGAGGGAGTTGCGCAGTGGTGGCTGCGACGCAGAGGCACGGAGAAAAGTGTGGCGGCAGCACTGCTGCTAGGAGCACTGGCGGCGGCGCGATCGCGAGGAAGATGAAGAAGAAGAGCAACGGGCAGAGGGGCGCAGAAGAGGAAAAAATTCTAAGGGGTGCGCCCCTCCGCTACTTAACCACCCCCTAAGAGGGTGAGTGGGATCGCGCTCTGCCAATGAGCCACATGGTGTGGCCGTGTATCACCTGCCTCAGCCAATCGGTGAGGAGCCACACAGAGGGCCACAGAGCAGAGGCAATCCCGTGACGTGACGCACTGATGCGGTAAACGAGGAGGCAGGCGTGGCGTGACCCTCGCACAGTGATAACTGACAATTACTGCGGCGGTTACTATGCAGGCCCTTAAAATAAGACGATGTAATGATTAGCCTCCATGTGGGTTGGCGTATGAAAGAAGGAAACAAGGCTCGGATCGAACCATGGTAACCCGGACAGCGAGTAAAAACTTAGAATGTGCAGAGGGAAAGTAAAACCATGAGATCTGAGTCAAAGTGGTAACCCGGCCAGCAAGTGAAAACTTGGAACGTGCGAAGGGAACGTAAATCCATATAATCCGAGATAAAGAGCTAACTCGGAAATAACATCCAAGGCTCGAGCATAAATGAACATGATGTGGCCTTAGCGGCCAAGGCACCTAAGACCGCACCAGCTTCGGGGACTAATGTTGGGGGATACCCCCGGGTAGGGTCACTCCAGGGTATAAAGGCCGAGTTAGCCGAGGTTCGGCAAGCTCAAAGCAGATGCTGACCGGGTCACCTCAAGGCAGGCCGGATCACGGAGTAACCTGGACCAAGGGGGTCGCCTAACATTGTCTCAGCCGACTTAAGAAGTAAGTCGTAGGTGCTTGTCTAACTTATATGCAGGAATAGGTATAGCCGGATCTACTATGATCTGGGGCCCGTTTAGCTTCTGGGAGAAGGAAGGAATCTCTCTGGTCAAAAAGAAGGCCCAGTACACACTGCATGAGCGAAGCAAGCAAGGGCGGGACCACCGGGTCATGGCCGACAAGGGTGACGACGCCCGTGTCGGCTGACGCGGGCGCCGCAGAGGCTCACGTAGCTAAAGCATGTGTGATGCGGGGGAAAAGCCCCCTCCACGTACGCCCGTGTCGGGTTACCACTTTGAGAGGAGGCATATTCTTAGGAATATGCCTCCACGTATGCCCTAGGCAGAGACCAAGCCCCCTCTATATAAGGGGGGCTAGGGTTTCAGTAGAAGGGGTTGGATTTTCTTCCATACTGATTTGGCTAAGGTTCTAGGGGTGAACTGTAGGTGAGAGTAAGAGATCTCCTTCTTCCTCCTCTCACCAATACAGCTCTAGGAGCATTTGTAATCTTGTAAGGAAAGCAATACAATCTTCTGTGTGGAGAATCACTCCCCTATCCCTCCCTGGATTCCCCTAGCGTGTATTAGTCCCCACCTTTAGCCTATCCATGGCATCTGCCGTGACACCACCACGACAATACATTTGCAATGTATCAGTCACCGAGCCCGATGATTGAAGTTTTCCCCAAAAGAGTTCAAGGGGAGACACATAGGATGGTGTCATGTTTTAGGGATGGGTTGGTGAACCGGAGGCAGCAATGCACACAAACAAATAGGTTGTGTTGTTGGTACTTTTGTTTGCCAACTCCATCTCTGAAACAAATTATGAGGCCCTAGATTTATTCTCATATGGAACTACATATATAATCCTTGAATTGTTTCCGATCTTTTAATGATTGGTATGATGCATATGTACATGAATGGTTTCGATCATAAGTATTTTTAACATGTACCTGAAGATGAACTGTTTGGTTTTTTATTTATAATTACAATATTTAGGCTTGTTTTTGTACCTGACTACGTATATCCCTAAATATTTTTTTGTACGATTACATTTCAATTTCTTATTGTGGCCAATGATTCAAATTTGTCCCAAAAGAGAGGCAGACACATTGGTGTCAGATTTTTCAGGGACGAGTTAGTGAACCTAGGGCGATGTACAAGAACAATATAGGTTGTGCAATTGTTACTTGGTTCACTCACCCCGTCCCTGAAGAAACTTATGAGGCTGCAATCTTTATTCTACATACACTCTGATGCAATTATTTGTCATTATGTTGAGATGAAATGATATCTGAACCGGTCAAACTATTGATGAGATGCTTTATCTTTGATATGCACGGATATATTGTCTTACATATACATGTTGTCACTTCTTGAGTTGTAATACAATTCAATCATATGTATGAGTTCTAAGTTATATTCTTAAAAATCAACAGGAGGATGATGATGAAGTGGACGATAGCAAGGTATCCAGGGACAACAAGAGCCGCTACGTGCTGAGGCGGTTATGGTGTGGGCTAATCCGTTTCCGCCGTAGGGGGTAACTATTTTGCCCATTCCGTGGCAGAGCAATCAACGTGGACCTCGATAGCATGATCCAGCACGCGGTGGGCATTGCCAAAGGTGGAGGCAGAAGCCATAGGCCGATTACATTGGCGCGGCATGTAGCCTTTGGCAAATTCCTCTAGGATTATGTCAGGACTGGCCTGTATCCCATCTACTAGGTTGTCCCTGCCTCCTGCTAATGCCCCTGTCCTGCTAGGCATCTCCGTGTCACGGCCTCCTACTGTCGCCCCTGCTTTTATTTTGTTCTAGTTAATTATTACATGTGTGTGGCATGTAAGACAATATATCCGTGGTGTCTCTAGTGAACCTTCTATATTAATCTACTCCTTTATATGGAGTGCCTTAAAGTTTCTAGTGTTCAATTATATTTACTAATTATGCTCAAGCACACTAGAAAATATTTCTAGTGCTCGATTATATTATAATTGCCAAGAAATACATCAACAAGTTAAATTGGTCGAAATTTTGTATTGAAGTAACTAAATGATCTCACATTGGCGGTGGACGTTGGCAGAAGCTGAAGGCATCAGCCGAAGACCTTGGAGCGGCACGCAGTCTTCAGCAAATTCCTTGCAGGTTCAACAACGGGTTGCCCTGTATGCGAACGTAGATATTTCAGACACCCACTGTATGCGAACGTAGATATGTCTGACACCCTGGCCTGTAACCCTGGATCGCCTCATACGGAAGAACTTTCTTGGTGGTGCACACACAAGGGGAACACGGAACATTGGAATTAAATAGGGATTATCTTATTTGCTACCGTTGAGTATCTAAATACTAGCACACAATAAGATGTAAAATCTGGTATCAACATCATATGTATAATGTGATATGATATGGTCTTCCTTGCGCCTTGATCTCCATCGAGCCCTCTGGCATGATCTCCATCTTGCCCTTGGTTTGACGCCAAGTCCGCGACGCCTCCACCAGGTCGTTCATCAGAACGATGACTATTACTATACTACTTAGCAACAGAAAAGTAAATACTTTACCTTCACAACAACCAATGCCATATCATAATCACATGCCCCCTGCAAAATAAAGTTAGACACCTCTACTTTACCTATTGCAAGTTTTACGTGGTTGTTAGGGCTTTCGTAATAGAACCGTTTCTAAACTATGAACTTTGCAACCACAACGTGGTTGTTAGGGCTTTCGTAATAGAACCGTTTCTAAACTATGTAGTTATCTCTACTACACCCCTTTCGGGGACCTCCGTTGTAAATGCTATATCAACTATTGAATCAGAAATAGACACCCGCTAGCCACTTATACGGTACAAGCCGTATGTTGAGCGTGGAACCAGTCTCGCGTAAGAATATGCGTAAGGTCGGTCTGGGCCGCTTCATCAAACAATACCGCGATATAAACAAGTACACGTTAGACGGTAATAACTAAGGGATAAATGCCCGGACAAAACTTGTGCGTACTGGCCGTACAACACTCCTACGCATAGATCGGCTCTGATACCACTATTGGGGATCGGCGCGTAAAACAAAAAATTTCCTACGTTGAACCCCAAAAACTTGCCTAGGATCTATCTATGTAGTAATGCGGTAACGACCAATGCATAGAGAATACATACCCTTGTAGACCGTACACGGTTAATGTTCTGTGGGGAACGTGGTTGAAGTAGTCGTACTCGTAGCCGACCTCAAGATCGCAAAGCTCCGCGCAGATCACCCCTTGCTCCTTCTTGATCTTCATCATCTTCATTGTGCAACAGCTCCGGCTCACGACATTTAAGCGCCCCAAGTGTTGCGCCTCGTGTCCTCGTACACATCCGGTGCACGATGAGACCTCTGGCTCCCCGATCCCGCCGGGAATGCGGAAGTTGATATCCGGCTAGGAATCCCTGCAGCGCAACGACGTACTGCAGGAGTGCCTCGATCGCACAGCCCAGACTTGGGGCCATGGTCACGAGGTATAGAGAGAGAGTGAAGGAGAAAGTCAACCAAAGGACTTCTCCAAATATTGGTGTGTCAATCCCACCCATGGGCACCCCTTTATATAGGGGGAGGGGGTGTGCACTCCCCTTTGGGTTTCATATGTGGGACTAAACAAGGGAGAGAGGGGGATGGGTGTAGCATCCCAATTGTCTAACAATTGCAATGCTACTAGCCTAGTCTATATAATGGCTACTTCATATATATAATTGTTGCATCATCATTATATCATGCTCATGTCATCATGCCTCCTTGCATTTGAGCATCATATAAAACCCTTTTTGATTTGGTTCTTCTCCCATTTGCATTGTAAATTGTATTTGCCTCTTGATATTGTATTTGGTTATTGATATATTGTGTAATGCCCAAGTTGAGTTGGGGGCATATCTCTTATTAACTCCACCACCTTTTTCTTTCACCACCTTAAATTCCACCATCCAAATAAATATGAGCTTGGCATTTATTGGTTTACCTCTAGCTCATGTGGGTTGGGATGGATCCAATTCTTTTTCCACATGCTCTCATCTTGGCATCATTTTGTTTTCACATTATTGATATATGAGAGCCACATGGCCACCTTTGCATGCCTTGTGGGTGGAACCCTATTTCTAGCTCCCTTATGTGTTGTTTTGGGGTTATCATCATGTTGGGATATTTTGTGGGCTTATTAACTATCTAGTGGTATATACACACTAGCAAGTCCCATTTTATTTCAAACATGGCCATCTCCAACTACTCCACATGGGGCATCCTTTCATTCCTTTGCTTAGGCCTTACTCCACATTTTGGAATGCATAATAATAATGCCATGTGATAATATTGTTTTCACAAGAATCAACATGGCAATAAATATTTTGCATGGGCCATGCAAGTACCCCCTTTAGCTTGCCATTTGGATTTTATTTGACTTTTGAATGGGTCATCTCTATCTCCATCCCTCCTTTTGGGCTTGATCTACTTTGATCATGCTTAAACCCCATCACCTTACCCATCCATACCATCATCACCTTGTCCTCTCTTTTCTAGTCTTGATCTTGTTGGGGTTTGGTTTGTGCTTGGCTTGATCTTGAAAAAAGAACACCCTAGCATCTAACTTTTCCCCCTCCCTAAACCTAAACCCTAAGCCACCCCCTCTCCCCTTAATCCCACCATGACCAAACCCTAGCTAACGTGTCCCCTCTCTCTCGGCCTTACCTCCCTCTCTCACCTAGCTGGCCCCACCGGCCACCCTCTCTCCCTGGCCACCTCTTCCTGCCCTAGCTACCAACCCCCAAACCCTAACCTAGCTCCAAACCTAGCTCTACTTGAGCCTAGCTCTAACCTACCCGAGGCTACCCCCTCTCTCTCTAGCTCCCTCCCTCTCTGCCTTGTGGCCCTAGCCCGAGCCTGCCCCTGCCTCCCAGACCACCCTACCCCACCTGCCAGCTCCCCATGCGCCTGCCCTGCCCTGGCCGAGCCCGACCGAGCACGTGAAGGAGAAGAAAAGGTGGCCGACGCCACCTTTCCTTTCCACCACGCCAACTACCCTCCCCTCCGATCCTATCCACCCCCACCCCTCTGCCTTGCTCTGCTACCTCGCCCAGATCCAGCCCCAGCGCCCTGCCTCTCCTCCTCTTCTCCACCGCATCCGGCAACGCCACCGTCGGCCTCCACCGCACCCCGCCGTTCCAGACGCGCAGGCCGTCCGTGGAGTGGTTGGAGAGTACCAGGAGGCTCCCCTGCATCGCCTGGAACACGCTCGCGAGGAGGAGGAGAACCGGAGCCACCAGATCGACGCCAAGGCCGACGCCAAACCCTAGCCGCTGACCCAGAGCCACCTCGACGATCGCCGGCGCCCATGCCCGAACCACCGTCTCCAACAGTCCCACGGTGAGCCTCTGACCGCCCTAGAAAAGTCCCTGTCCAGTGTCGCTTCCTATGTGCACCGTTCGTTTCGTCGAACGCCCGGCGTGCGCAGCCGCTCGCGTGTCTGCACGTTCTTCGCGTCGCGCAAAACCCTACCTAGGCCACGCCTACCTTCCCTGACACCAACCCCAGCCCACCGCGCTGGTTCGCAACCCCGCAGCGCGCGCGCCAGGTCCAGGGATCGATCCCCGCTCCGCCCGCTCCGCGCACCGATCTGTCGATCGAGGCAGAGAAGAGGAACAGTATGGGCCATGGCCGTTTTCCACTTAACCCCTGCGCCTTTTTGATGCCCAACCCGCGGTCCAGCCAGGCCCACTAGTCAGTGTCGGTTCCGTTTTGCAAAAAGGCTTCTACACTCTGTTTTCATCAACCCGCAGTCCCCGCGCGCACGATCGCTGACGCCTGGGCCCGAGCCAGTTAGCCCCACCTGTCATCCTCTAGGCTAGATCCAGCTGCGGTGAGAAAAGCTGTTCTCCGCGCTGGGCTGCTGAGTCAGCCAGTGACCCCACCCGTCAGTGACTGTGTCTGGATCTGTCTGAGTATAAAAGGGTTTTCTGGATTTCTGTTTTATTTCAAATCTTTTTCAAATTAATTCAAATTCAAATTTAATTCTGTTTTAAAATAACTTTTAAAATATAAATCCAAATAATGCAAATAATATATGTTTTCAAATCAGAAAAATATGAGGAATTCAAATATGGCCTCCAAAATATATTTTGGACACTTTATTTTCCAAGTTAATTAAAATTACAACAAAATGCCCTTCTACCTTAATTAATTAATAACTTTTGTTTTATAACTCCAAATTCAACAAGTGATATGTCTAAAATGATTAGCTCGACGAGACCTTTCTGTTTATGCATTCCTTGGTTTGATTTGAAGCATGCATCATATAAATATAATGTGTACAACAACTAATATGAGAATAAAATGGGGCCAAAATTCAATAAAATGATTTATTCTTGTATGCCACACCTCACCCATGCCATGCTACTTTATTGCCATGCAAATTGTGCATCATTCATCATAGCATGATTGTTTTCTTGTCGCATTTATTCATATGCTTGTGCACTTTATTTATGTTGGCCCTTGTTTGTTTGGTTCTTCTTCGAATAGACGCTGAGCAGGGGATTTATCAAGACACCCAGGAGTACCACCCAGATCCTTCTCTCGCTTCAACTGAGCTGCCAGGCAAGCACTACCACATGCTTGCATACATATAGTACCTATTGCCTCTACCTTATTCTTGCATCATTGAGTCGCGATTGCATTAAATTGAATCCCAAGTATTGCATAGCCTTTACTTTTAAACCCCACCGAAGCTTGTTCCTCCATCCCATGAGCCATTACTACAGGAGTTGTTTGAGCCATGCGAGTCGTAGAACAACATGTGTAGGGTATGTGAGTGTCGGATGGATAACGAGGTACCTAAACAACTTAACCTGAGTAGTAATGAGATAACTAATGAAAGTGGCATCGGTGAGCCATATCTGCTATTTGGTTTTTCAGGCTCACTTGTGTCCCGTAGGACCCCGAGTACTTGATTCCTGTTCCTTGATTATTCGCGCTATCCACATCCGGGAGGCTTATGGACCCTCCTGAGCCAGAGCTTGATTTATTCTTATTTCTTGGGGCCACAAACTAGTTTGAGGTTTTATTCTATCCTGTACTTATGCCATGCTTTACTGCTTTATTTAAATTGTGCGAGGTACTGCACACTGTACTGTTTAGGTAAGCGGAGTGTTTTCGCGGTATCGACAAGCCCAGTCACATTTTCGGGTTCCCCGTCGTTTACAGCCACTGGCGCAAACCTTGAATCCGTCTCGGAGTCAGCTAACTTCGTTGCAGGTAGCTTAATGGGGTGGCCCCCTGAAATATTTCTGAATCCTGTAATTGCTTTGTCGTGACTGCCTCGTTGGGTTTTGATTTGGTTTTTCCGAGGCATATCGAGTGTGTGTTGCTATTTGTGCACCCCTGCAGGGTAAAACTTTCTGAAAGCCGTGTCCGCGGTTATGGACGACTTGGAGCACAATTTCTCGATCATAGACAAGCATAACTAAAGTACCATTTTAATTTGACTAGACTAGGAACCTGACTAGTAAATAGTGCAATACTCATGGAATGGATAATAAAACTGCCAACGGATGGGGGGGGTTGTTCGTCTGCTTCCTCGTCGGTAAGCGAGGAGGAGGATGGATCTGCTAAGATTACCGTTAAAACTGTTATGACTGTTGATATTAAATCACGGACATCCGTCTATCTCTGGTTAGGCGGATGGTTAGCGAGTATCTATAGAGTTGTTAGGGTTTATCTTTTGCTGCAATTGCGTCACCCCAGGTTGTGTCCCCTTTAGAGGCATAAAGACTTGCTGAGTACCCCTAGGGTCTCACACGATAAATTATTGGTTCAGATGAACAGGTACACTCGCAAGATGGATACTGGGTGGAAGAGACGGACGATGTGGGCAACGATCATTCGGTGTAGAGATTCCGGGAACGGGGATCCGTGAGATCTGTGGGCGGGATCTGCTTATTTATGGGGCATCTTATGCCGATTTGCTTCTTATCCGTACTCGGATTTTGTCTTCCGCTTCCGCTTGATACTCTGTTGATTGATGTATGAGGAGATATCCTAAACTATTATATCTATCTAGGATATTTGGATCTTGCCGTATGGCGTTGCTATATTTCCTTTCTTTTTAGATGGGACGACTCTGATGTACTGTTGTATGGTGGCTTGCATACATACTCACTTGTGTATGTAGTTGATCCCTTCGCCTGCCGATTACGCCGCCCGTTCTTGTCCCGATGTTTGGAAATGGTTGGGACGGCCGAAAGGTCTACCTGTGAGTCGCATTTGGGCCCCACCGTACTATTTCAACCATTTCCGCTCATCCTGGCTTGTAACTAGGAGCGTAATTCACCGAGGTAGTTACAATTGGTATCAGAGCCATCCCGCCCTTCAGGGTCTCAGCCAAATGGTCGTTGTCTGTCTAGCAAATATTTTTGGTAGTTATGTATACTAGGGAAAAACCAAACACGAGAGTAGGACTGCTTCCACTTTTCTTCTTACCCACCCACCACCCTTTTCTGGTAAGGAAGTGTAACGTTTTCAATCCTCTTCTTAAAATTCAAACTAGGATTCACGTGTTCTTGGTTTCCGTAGTACCATAGAAGTGTGTGTGTGTGTGTGTAATTCCTTGTCTATCTGTTGCTTCCAACATGTTATCTTTATCTGCCTTTTGGTTATCAACTGTTGGTACATTCCATACTGACAGGCTTTTGGAAAACCGGCGCGATCTATATGACTCCTTGTTAACCGGTGCCATCTTCTTAAGGGTGTCCTTCCTTCTAGCAACTCCACATTCTGTGCAAGCATCTGTTGCTATTCTCTATCTGATAAGTGATTTTGCGCATCTATTGGTATTTTAATGCCGAAAAATGCGGATTTTTTTTTCTTTGATACATCTGTGCTTCCACACTTCTTTTCAGTCGTGTGTGAAACATTATCTATCTTCCTCTTATCAGCATGTCCATGCTAACTCCTTCTTTTGTCACCGGCGCTTAATCCTAGAGTTTCATTTCATCTCCAGTTATCTTGGGCTAATTACATAACATGTGTCGATCCGATGCTGGTGATTGTAATTTGGCTCTCGGCATAGATATATTCCACTCATGATAAGTGTCGATTGGAATATGGAAAAATGCTATCAACCGTCACCATCTGGAGGATAAGGTTATCTCCTATGATTTTGAGTACAGCGTGATCATATCTATGCATATTCAAGCATCTTTGGCAACCCGGAGTTTCTCAAAGCACTACGGTGGTCTATCAACTATCCATCATGCTGCACATCTTTTTGAACTCCATATCTGCAAAATTCTCTTTGAGACGAGGGAATTGCATCTTTTCGTCTCTGGTAGCTTTGCTTGAAGTATGATCTATCATCTTTTCTTTATATAAGATCTCTTTATTCTTGTAACCGCTGTTCCGATCGACAATGTGAACCAGGTGACATCTCTTTTTCTTCCGAAGGACCAGATAATCTATTCTTCCAGTGCATCTTCTTCAACATGAACCCGTGCTCTTAATATCGATCTTTCAAAGAGCGTTGAGCTCAGGAAGTGTTCGAGCATTTGTTCTTTCTCCCGCCTCTTGAACTTGGTATTCTGGGAATATCTTGTTAATCCATGGTGGTCTATGTTGATAATATGCTTGCCTATTCCATATTAATGGAAGGACATGGAAGATCATCTGTGTCTTTTTCTCTCGAGCTTCGTGAGCACCGCCCGTGTGCAAAGTTCTCAAAGTGAGAGTTCTGGCTTTTTGAAGTCACCTATCTCGGCCACGTCCTTCTGCTAAATAGATTGCTTCAATTCTGGAATCAGCAAGTCCATTGTTAATTCCATCTTCCATCTTCAATCAAATCCGGAGTTGTTCCTTGATGTTGAGTTATCATCGTCGTTCCGCTAAAGTTTTTCCTCAAAACTGCTAAATCTCTCTCAATCATTTCAAGAACAACATGGAGTTCTTTTCACCTCTATCTCGTTAAGTAATCTCTTGAAACCCTCTCGCTCTATCGTCTATGCTCAATCCACCGGAGGCCATGAAAACCTTCCAGATCTTGTTATCCTTCTGTTCAAGTGATGTTATCTTTTTCTTTATCTGTGGAATCTTGCAGTTGTCTCCATGATCTCCCTTCATATCTTTCCGGTGGCTTGGTATTTCTGATATGACGACAACATCACCATCTTTATCTATCTATGAATCCGGCGAATCGTTTGCATCTATCCTTGTTTTCTAACGAAGTTCCATGAGTTTTGTCGTTATCTTCAGTCTGTTTCAGTAGTGGGTTGCATGGTTTTCTTATTCATGTATGGAGTAATGCTTTGAGTGCGGAATGGAGTAGCTACCATACCACTACTCTTATCATTCGCTCTTGTACATTGAATTGGTGAATTAATGTGATTTCACTCATTCCACGGAAGTTAGAAGTGGCCTTTATCCCTCGATACTTTTGCTTCAGTCCTTGTTTTTCCGGAGTGCTCTCTCGAAGAAAGTAATCAATAATCTCTTGTTGGTGATCTATCTTTCTTACACGGAGCAATCTTCAGTTATCTGGTGGAAACAAACGCAAACTCTTTTCTGTCCTCGTCTTTCTACCGGTGCTCGACATCCCCAATCAAGATGAAAGGAAACTATCTCTCTCTTTGTTTCATCAATTCTTTCTCTGTGGTAAAGCCAATTATGGTTGATGCCATCAGTCGCTAATCTATTGCGTTAGCCTCAAGGCTAAAGAAAGCAATAAGTATCTCGACAATAAACCCCAGATCCTCCATCTTCGTTGCTCTCAGGGTTTCCACCAACATCTAGCATCACCTCCGTCTCTAGAAGTTATATCCGCGCACCTCAATTCCGTGATCCTTTGGTTCTTACCGGCGCAACAAAAATCTAATCCGACAATGTCTAACTAAATCTTTCTGTTGGTATCAAGGGACTCCATTGTTTGAAGGCAATATTGTTTCCGAACTTCATTTCTCAAATCTGAGAGCAGGTATGATGCTATTGTCATAGTGGTTCAAACCTCTCCAACCTAGTCTTTCGGCGACACAAAGATTCATCCTCTCTTGTATCAGTAAATCTTAAATCTTAACGGTGTGTCTTTTCTTATCCATGATACATCATCTTGTCTTTTCTTTCTCAAGTGGTTCTAGTCTTTTATCTTGATTCTTGAGAAAACCGGAGCTATGTTCATCCTATCCTACTTGTCTCATGACAATCCTTCAACTCTTCTAACCGTTGTTTCTCCAGCAAAACGCAAGACTCGCAACAAGTCTAGCAAGTTTTGCAAGGTGTAGTGGTCGCACCATTCCGTTCTTCATCATCTTGGGAATGTGAGGGTCACCTTCGTTCAAACACCCGCCTCCCCTTGTGTTGTTTTCTTTTTCCTAGGAATCTCGGGGCGAGATTCTTGTTTAGTAGGGGAGAGTTGTAGCATCCCAATTGTCTAACAATTGCAATGCTACTAGCCTAGTCTATATAATGGCTACTTCATATATATAATTGTTGCATCATCATTATATCATGCTCATGTCATCATGCCTCCTTGCATTTGAGCATCATATAAAACCCTTTTTGATTTGGTTCTTCTCCCATATGCATTGTAAATTGTATTTGCCTCTTGATATTGTATTTGGTTATTGATATATTGTGTAATGCCCAAGTTGAGTTGGGGGCATATCTCTTATTAACTCCACCACCTTTTTCTTTCACCACCTTAAATTCCACCATCCAAATAAATATGAGCTTGGCATTTATTGGTTTACCTCTAGCTCATGTGGGTTGGGATGGATCCAATTCTTTTTCCACATGCTCTCATCTTGGCATCATTTTGTTTTCACATTATTGATATATGAGAGCCACATGGCCACCTTTGCATGCCTTGTGGGTGGAACCCTATTTCTAGCTCCCTTATGTGTTGTTTTGGGGTTATCATCATGTTGGGATATTTTGTGGGCTTATTAACTATCTAGTGGTATATACACACTAGCAAGTCCCATTTTATTTCAAACATGGCCATCTCCAACTACTCCACATGGGGCATCCTTTCATTCCTTTGCTTAGGCCTTACTCCACATTTTGGAATGCATAATAATAATGCCATGTGATAATATTGTTTTCACAAGAATCAACATGGCAATAAATATTTTGCATGGGCCATGCAAGTACCCCCTTTAGCTTGCCATTTGGATTTTATTTGACTTTTGAATGGGTCATCTCTATCTCCATCCCTCCTTTTGGGCTTGATCTACTTTGATCATGCTTAAACCCCATCACCTTACCCATCCATACCATCATCACCTTGTCCTCTCTTTTCTAGTCTTGATCTTGTTGGGGTTTGGTTTGTGCTTGGCTTGATCTTGACAAAAGAACACCCTAGCATCTAACTTTTCCCCCTCCCTAAACCTAAACCCTAAGCCACCCCCTCTCCCCTTAATCCCACCATGACCAAACCCTAGCTAACGTGTCCCCTCTCTCTCGGCCTTACCTCCCTCTCTCACCTAGCTGGCCCCACCGGCCACCCTCTCTCCCTGGCCACCTCTCCCTGCCCTAGCTACCAACCCCCAAACCCTAACCTAGCTCCAAATCTAGCTCTACCTGAGCCTAGCTCTAACCTACCCGAGGCTACCCCCTGTCTCTCTAGCTCCCTCCCTCTCTGCCTTGTGGCCCTAGCCCGAGCCTGCCCCTGCCTCCCAGACCACCCTACCCCACCTGCCAGCTCCCCATGCGCCTGCCCTGCCCTGGCCGAGCCCGACCGAGCACGTGAAGGAGAAGAAAAGGTGGCCGACGCCACCTTTCCCCTCCACCACGCCAACTACCCTCCCCCTCCGATCCTATCCACCCCCACCCCTCTGCCTTGCTCTGCTACCTCGCCCAGATCCAGCCCCAGCGCCCTGCCTCTCCCCCTCTTCTCCACCGCATCCGGCAACGCCACCATCGGCCTCCACCGCACCCCGCCGTTCCAGACGTGCAGGCCGTCCGTGGAGTGGTTGGAGAGTACCAGGAGGCTCCCCTGCATCGCCTGGAACACGCCCGCGAGGAGGAGGAGAACCGGAGCCACCAGATCGACGCCAAGGCCGACGCCAAACCCTAGCCGTCGACCCCGAGCCACGTCGACGATCGCCGGTGCCCCTGCCCGAACCACCGTCTCCAACAGTCCCACGGTGAGCCTCTGACCGCCCTAGACAAGTCCCTGTCCAGCGTCGCTTCCTATGTGCACCGTTCGTTTCGTCGAACGCCCGACGTGCGCCGCCGCTCGCGTGTCTGCACGTTCTTCGCGTCGCGCAAAACCCTACCTAGGCCATGCCTACCTTCCATGACACCAACCCCAGCCCACCGCACAGGTTCGCAACCCCGCAGCGTGCGCGCCATGTCCAGGGATCGATCCCCGCTCCGCCCGCGCCGCGCAACGATCTGTCGATCGAGGCAGAGAAGAGGAACAGTACGGGCCATGGCCGTTTTCCACTTAACCCCTGCGCCTTTTTGATGCCCAACCCGCGGTCCAGCCAGGCCCACTAGTCAGTGTCGGTTCCGTTTTGCAAAAAGGCTTCTGCACTCTGTTTTCATCAACCCACAGTCCCCGCGCGCACGATCGCTGACGCCTGGGCCCGAGCCAGTTAGCCCCACCTGTCATCCTCTAGGCTAGATCCAGCTGCGGTGAGAAAAGCTGTTCTGCGCGCTGGGCTGCTGAGTCAGCCAGTGACCCCACCCGTTAGTGACTATGTCTGGATCTGTCTGAGTATAAAAGGGTTTTCTGGATTTCTGTTTTATTTCAAATCTTTTTCAAATTAATTCAAATTCAAATTTAATTCTGTTTTAAAATAACTTTTAAAATATAAATCCAAATAATGCAAATAATATATGTTTTCAAATCAGAAAAATATGAGGAATTCAAATATGGCATCCAAAATATATTTTGGACACTTTATTTTCCAAGTTAATTAAAATTACAACAAAATGCCCTTCTACCTTAATTAATTAATAACTTTTGTTTTATAACTCCAAATTCAACAAGTGATATGTCTAAAATGATTAGCTCGACGAGACCTTTCTGTTTATGCATTCCTTGGTTTGATTTGAAGCATGCATCATATAAATATAATGTGTACAACAACTAATATGAGAATAAAATGGGGCCAAAATTCAATAAAATGATTTATTCTTGTATGCCACACCTCACCCATGCCATGCTACTTTATTGCCATGCAAATTGTGCATCATTCATCATAGCATGATTGTTTGCTTGTCGCATTTATTCATATGCTTGTGCACTTTATTTATGTTGGCCCTTGTTTGTTTGGTTCTTCTTCGAATAGACGCTGAGCAGGGGATTTATCAAGACACCCAGGAGTACCACCCAGATCCTTCTCTCGCTTCAACTGAGCTGCCAGGCAAGCACTACCACATGCTTGCATACATATAGTACCTATTGCCTCTACCTTATTCTTGCATCATTGAGTCGCGATTGCATTAAATTGAATCCCAAGTATTGCATAGCCTTTACTTTTAAACCCCACCGAAGCTTGTTCCTCCATCCCATGAGCCATTACTATAGGAGTTGTTTGAGCCATGCGAGTCGTAGAACAGCATGTGTAGGGTATGTGAGTGTCGGATGGATAACGAGGTACCTAAACAACTTAACCTGAGTAGTAATGGGATAACTAATGAAAGTGGCATCGGTGAGCCATATCTGCTATTTGGTTTTTCAGGCTCACTTGTGTCCCGTAGGACCCCGAGTACTTGATTCCTGTTCCTTGATTATTCGCGCTATCCACATCCGGGAGGCTTATGGACCCCCCCTGAGCCAGAGCTTGATTCATTCTTATTTCTTGGGGCCACAAACTAGTTTGAGGTTTTATTTACTATCATGTACTTATGCCATGATTTACTGCTTTATTTAAATTGTGCGAGGTACTGCACACTGTACTGTTTAGGTAAGCAGAGTGTTTTCGCGGTATCGACAAGCCCAGTCACATTTTCGGGTTCCCCATCGTTTACAGCCACTGGCGCAAACCTTGAGTCCGTATCGGAGTCAGCTAACTTCGTTGCGGGTAGCTTAATGGGGTGGCCCCCTGAAATATTTCTGAATCCTGTAATTGCTTTGTCGTGACTGCCTCGTTGGGTTTTGATTTGGTTTTTCCGAGGCATATCGAGTGTGTGTTTCTATTTGTGCACCCCTGCAGGATAAAACTTTCTGAAAGCCATGTCCGCGGTTATGGACGACTTGGAGCACAGTTTCTCGATCATAGACAAGCATAACTAAAGTACCGTTTTAATTTGACTAGACTAGGAACCTGACTAGTAAATAGTCCAATACTCATGGAATGGATAATAAAACTGCCAACGGATGGGGGGGGTTGTTCGTCCGCTTCCTCGTCGGTAAGCGAGGAGGAGGATGGATCTGCTAAGATTACCGTTAAAACTATTATGACTGTTGATATTAAATCACGGACATCCATCTATCTCTGGTTAGGCGGATGGTTAGCGAGTATCTATAGAGTTGTTCTTTTGCTGCAATTGCGTCACCCCAGTTTGTGTCCCCTTTAGAGGCATAAAGACTTGCTGAGTACCCCTAGGGTCTCACACGATAAATTATTGGTTCAGATGAACAGGTACACTCGCAAGATGGATACTGGGTGGAAGAGACGGACAATGTGGGCAATGATCATTCGGTGTAGAGATTCCGGGAACGGGGATCCGTGAGATCTGTGGGCGGGATCTGCTTATTTATGGGGCATCTTATGCCGATTTGCTTCTTATCCGTACTCGGATTTTGTCTTCCGCTTCCGCTTGATACTCTGTTGATTGATGTATGAGGAGATATCCTAAACTATTTCCTTTCTTTTTAGATGGGACGACTCTGATGTACTGTTGTATGGTGGCTTGCATACATACTCACTTGTGTATGTAGTTGATCCCTTCGCCTGCCGATTACGCCGCCTGTTCTTGTCCCGATGTTTGGAAATGGTTGGGACGGCCGAAAGGTCTACCTGTGAGTGGCATTTGGGCCCCACCGTACTATTTCAACCATTTCCGCTCATCCTGGCTTGTAACTAGGAGCGTAATTCACCGAGGTAGTTACAATGGGCATGGGCCTTCATGGGCCGCCGGCCAGGGGTGGGCCCCACCCCGTGCACAGCCCTAGGCTGGCCGGGTGGGCCCCCTGGGGGCGCCTGGGCCTTGGCCCTTTGGCACTTGGCCCTTCCGTCCTCCGGTTTTCCCTCATGGGCCTTTATTCACTAGGAAGTTTGGCCCATTAGTAGAATAACCCTTCAAATTAGATTTTAGTATTATATTTAATATTAATTACATTAATTAATATGTAAATACATATTACAAAATCTTATTCAACCTGAAACACCTTTTGGTTCCCTTTCGATTTCCTCCGAACGACTTCGGATCTTTCCCGGAATGATTCCGGTCCTTTATTCTTTCTCCGAACAACTTCGGATCTCTCTGCAAAACAATTCCGACTTTCTCTTTCTCTACTGTGATTCCATCTTACGAATGATTGCTCTCATCGTACCCTTAAGTGTATCCTCTCATGGCTCGGGAATGCTCTAGACATGATCTGTATCAATGATCAACAGAGGGACCAGGGATATCCATGTGACCCCTATGCATTCCTGATGACAATGTCGTTTGAACCGTCTAAATGTAGCATCCTCTTCCTTTTGTTTCTCGATACAACTTGTCCAAGATCCCATCATTGGTATCCTATACCTTTGTTCAATCTCGTTCACAACAAGTTTTATTTTCTTGTTACCGTGATATTACATCCCGTTACCTAGTCACATGTTGCAACATTTATGGATGTAATCTCACCAAGCCGGCCTTATGTATCTCTACCCATCATGTGGGTGAACAAATCCCGGTCTTGTAGTCACATGTCATCTACTGTTCCTTCGGAATACCCAACATACACCTTTATGGCCACCGTATTACAAGATGACGGTTGATGCAGTCTAAGCAGCCTAGGGAAACAGTGAGTAATATGAGCTCATAGTCTAAGGAGAAGGAGTCTAGGTATAGTTGTTGCAACAATGAACTATATGACTTGATCGTGTTGCAATCCTTCAAGGAATGTCCAACCACATTATTTTCCAATGATATGATCTCGGTGTCAGTCGGCATAAATGCCCATGATCTTGAAACCCAGATCATCTTCGTGACCAACGAACTAGTATGAATAGAGGCTACTAGGGACTTGGTTGTTTCATACCACACCTGTACTAATGTTTCTACTTGGCACAGTTATAGCACAATATGAAACTATTATAAACTAATTGACATATGATAATAAAAACTTGTTTATTATTTGCCTCTAGGGCATATCTCCTTCACACACCCAGTGTCATTGCATGTGTATTCTTCTCACAAACCACACATGGATCCACCAGTGTCATTGCATGTGTGTTCTTCTCATGAACCACACATGGATCCACCAAGTGTGATTGCATGTGTGTTCTTTTCACAAACCACATATGGATCCACCAGTGTCATTGCTTGTGTTTTTTTTCATGAACCACAACTACTGTCATTGGATGTGTGTTCTTCTGACAAACCACGCATGGATCCACCAGTATCATTGCATGTGTGTTCTTCTCATGAACCACAGCAAGAGTCAATGCATGTCTGTTATTCTGACAAACCACATAAGGATACACCAGTGTCATTGCATGTGTGTTCTTCTCATGGACCACACCCAGTGTCATTGCATGTGTGTTCCTCTCATAGTGTACACATGGATCCACTAGTGTCATTGCATGTGTGTTCTTCTCATGAACCACACCCAGTGTCATTGGACGTGTGTTCTTCTCACAAACCACACATGGATCCACCAGTGTCATTGCATGTGTGTTATTCTCACGAAGCACAGCAAAGTCATTGCATGTGTGTTCCTCTCACAAACCGCACATGGATCCACCAGTGTCATTGGATGTGTGTTCTTCTCATGAACCACACCTAGTGTCATTGCATGTGTGTTCCTCTCATTGTGTACACATGGATCCACCAGTGTCATTGGATGTGTGTTCTTCTCATGAACCACATCTAGAGTCATTGCATGTCTGTTCTTCTCACAAACCACATAAGGATCCACCAGTGTCATTGGATGTGTGGTCTTCTCACAAACCACACATGGATCCACCAGTGTCATTGCATGTGTGTTCTTATCATGAACCACACATGGATCCACCAAATGTCATTGCATGTCTGTTCTTTTCACAAACCATATATGGATCCACCAGTGTCATTGCATGTGCGTTCTTTTCATGAACCACAACCAGTGTCATTGCATGTCTATTCTTCTCATAAACCACACATGGATCCACCAGTGTCATTGCAGGTTGTAATAGTTGTACTTGTTGACATAGCGGTCTGAACTATTGGCCCCGGAGTCCTGGGAGGAAAAAAATTGGTCGCCCGTTAATCTGTCTTAACCCTGCATTACTTCCTTTTGTCTGACCAATGCCCCTTCGATATTCCGCCCGTCGCTTCGTCATCCTCGTGTACAAATAGGATATGCCACAGCGCGTCGCTTCGTCATCCATCCTCTCGCCCTCTCCAATCTCCACCACACCATCGCTTCATCGTATATCCCCTCGCTCCCTCTCCAATCTCCACCGCGTCGCCATGGTGATGCCCGCGCTGAACTTCTACTAGGCGGTGATATTCACACACTTTGACATCCTCGCGCCGCTAGCCGCGACGGTGCCCCACGGATGGCGCATCAGCTATGCGGGGGTGCCGGTGGCTCCGCTCCTCGTCCCTGGCGGAGCCGTGATAGAGAGCGAAATCGCGGCGCCCCGCCGCCAGATGCCCACGTGGAAGAGGGCGTTGCCCCGGTACGCGACGGCAAACCCGTACTAGCCGTTCAAGAAGGAGCGGAAGGCCAAGATTGGCAACCGCATCGTTTATGGGCGCATGGTGCAGAGGGATCTCCGCAACCGAGAAGGGCGGGAGAGGTTCTGGTCCGTCCCTGGACGGACCAAGTACACCGTCATCGCTGCCGCTTGCCGCGAAGAGGTGCTTCGTCTCGTGAACAATGCGGAAATTGTGGAGCTTACGTCCGACGACGACGAGGAAGCCGGCGGCTCAGAGGACAGCGGCAGCGGAAGTGAAATTGTTGACTAGTGGTTGAAATAATGTAGGATGTGAAATCGCACCTTTGTTTAAAATAATTTGTGGTTGAATTAATGAAATGCCTCGATTTAGATCTCTGTCTTGAATAATTTGTGGAAGGATTTATGATTTAGATCAATTTCTGTCTCGATTTAGATCTTTGTCCAAGATTGGGAATGTGACCGTGGACCAAAGACCCCTTTTATATTAGTGTATTCTGACATTGGTGGTTTGTTTAAATGTAATCTACGTGGATTGTGCCGCATGCAAATGACACAACCACAATTTATAAAGTGGAAGCACGTACACCCGGTTACTAGAGATCTGAGAGCTTCGCCAGATGCAGGGGATGCAGGAGCAGAGAGGCAGTGAGATACATGGGCTCAAGATTAGGCCAGAAAGTGGTACTAATTTCCTCCTCATCTGGGCATTATCGGTTGCCATGTTGTTGTGTGCATCAGCTGAAATAAGTTGCTGCTACATGGAGTGTAGCAGCTTAAATAATTTATATCTGCGACACTTACATTCCGTCGTATCTGGAGACCTCCTGCCCCTTAGCAATCGTGGAACTGGTGCTGCGTGTTTTCAGATACCAGTGGCACAATCACAATTTCGGATTCAACTACTGACTTAGGCGTTTCAAAAACCTAAGTTGCGGTATATTTTACTCAAAGAACGTAGGTAGATTGTTTCGCCCAGCAAAGTACCACAGAGAGCTCCAGAATTCAACCGAAATACATATAGGTTCAAGTTCAACACATTACTATGCATCTTCATTGCCAGCAACCTTCTTCCGTAGCCTGGGTGCCAAGCCTTCACTAGCTTCTTCATTTCCTGCCTTCTTCCTCTTCCTCAGTGCCAATTTTCTTAGCTTCACGTACTCTGCATCGCCGAGACAATGGGCACCAGAATTGTGTCCAGCATCATCTTTCCACTTGTTTTTAATTTCTTCGGGCAGCAAAATGACTGACCCGGCAGTCATGCTTCTAACCTTGTGGCGCTTCCTGTCAAAGAATTGGGACTTTTGCATAACTGCCCCATATCTACAGAGTAAATAAAACAAAAATTACAATTAAGCACAAACATGTGAACCCCAAGAGACTTTTGCTTACTAGGAGCTAATTGGGTTCAAGCAACCACCCTGTCCAAGAATAGAAGGGCGACTCCTAGTTGCAGCAGCTTCCACATCCAGTACATCACAATTCAGCTCAAACATGCAAGTCGAAGCATACCTTTTCATCAACCCAATTAGCTGACTGTCACACGTTAGAGGAACCATGATGCCACGTTCATCCATGAATCTGAACTTTGCAGTCTGCTTTGGCCATAATTCATCATGATTATGCAGAGCAGCAACCATACCAGATATAATGCAGATCTGCGCAGGCGCTTCTTCCATCGTGATACAATGGTGTCCATACCACTTGCCCTTAGAGTCGTACCTGAAGAGGACTACCGTAACCAAGTAAGGGTGCTCCGTGGAGATCCCACTTGACAAAAAACTGTGGACAAAATATGTTTGTAAGCGTTGGGCTAACAAACAATTTTAGGTTTTGTAGTCAGCTAGTAGTTATAATTAGTGCGAATATCAAAGAGAAGGGTAGCTGGCCCGCTTCTGGCCAGAACTTCTTCCTTGGTAGTAGGATCTGCCATCCCTCGAGATGCTCGGCTCATCAGCGGCAGAGGCGGGCTAGAGCCTCGCAATGACAGCGATGGCATGCGCCATTGGAGCTCAGGATCAGCGACTCAGCGCAGCAACTTGGAGCCGGAAGTCAAATGTCCGATGGGATCGTCCTGCCTGGAGGGTGGATTCCAACGCTGCGGTGCTAGGGGAAAGGTGGGAATGGATTTGTGAAATTGTTCAACGCATCCAATCCACTTATTTATTGAATTTTCCTAAGAGGTTGCCGCGTTGGCGCTCGTGTCACGGATAGATGACCGACATGAGGGTCCCGACCGTCTACTTCACGGGGCAGTTTAACAGAATGTTTGAATTTGGCAGGGGTGAGATGAGTTTGCCTCGAAATGACCCCTCTCAATAGTTGTTGGCCCAACATTTCAAAACGCGGAAATTTCAGGCAACTTAGGTACCGCCGTGCGCTGGCCTGCGAACTTTGGTACCGCAGACAAACAGGCCCCATCCTCAGACATCACACATTGGAGTATCAAGCGGAAGCGAAAAACAAGATCTGAGTATGGATTAAGAAGCAAAACGGAATAATATGCCAAAGAAATAAGCACATCCTGCCCATAGATCTCATGGATCTCCATCCCCGGAATCTCTACACCTTACAGTCGTTGCCACCATCGTTAGTCTCTTCAACCCAGTAACCTTTCTAAGAGTATACCTGTCCATATGAACCAAATATTTATCGTGTGAGACCCTAGGAGTACTCGGCAAGTCTTAATGCATCTAAAGGGAACAACCTGGGGTGACGCAATTGCAGCGAAAGATAATAGCTAAAAAGTTCTATAGAGACACGCTACACATCCGCACAACCAGAGATGGACGGACGCTCGTTAATTAGTAACAACAGTTATCTAAGAAACATAAATAAACATCGCTCACCCTCCTTCTCTCTTACCGACGAGAAGGCGGAAGAACATCCCATCCGTTGGCAATTTTATTAACCATTCCATGAGTGTTGCACTATTTACTAGTCAGGTCTTAGTCAAATTAAAGGTGGTACTTTAGTTTTGCTTATCTATGATCGAGAAACTGTGCTCCAAGTCGTCCATAACCACGGACACGGCTTTCAGAAAGATCTACCCTGCAGGGTGCATAAATAGCAACACACACACGATCAACCTTAGAAAGAACCAAATAAAAAGCAACGAGGCCTCACGACAATGCATTCACAGGATTCATAAATTATTTCAGGGGGCCACCCCAATAAGATACCCGCAACGAAGTAGGCCGTCTCCGAGACAGACCCAGGGTTTATCACAATGGCTGTAAACGACTAGGAAACCAAAAGTGTGACTGGGCTTGTCAATACTGCATAAACATTCGGCATTCCTAAACAGTACATGCACTCCACGCGCAATAATAAATAAAGCAGTAAAGTATGGCATAAGTACATCTGTGCGAATCAAGCTAAGACAAAGGGGGATCCATAGAGTCTCACTACTAGGAAAACGCACGTTTGTGGCGCACCTATTTCCCCCTTCCGTGGTGCAGTAGGGTGCGCCACGACTTCTGCGCTACGGCTAAAAAGTGCCCGTAGCGCAGTGCCAGGTGCGCTATAGGTATCTCGAGTTAGTGGTAGCGCACTATCTTGTGCGCCACTACTGTTTTTCCTGTGGCACATGACTTAGTGCGTTACTAGTATCTAGTTAGTAGTAGCGCACTGGCTGGTGCGCCACTACTGTTGTTCCTGTGGCGCATGACATAGTGTGCTACTAGTATTTGATCACGTGCGCCACCAACGTAGTGCGCCACTAACTACGTATATGTGCGCCACGGCTGAGCTTTTCAAAAAACAAAATAAAATGCTCAATACAGATGATATTCAATACAGATTATATACAATACAACTAATATACACAGATATACAGTACAGAAATAAATACACAGATATACAATACAGAAATAAATACACAGACAAGATAGAAACAAATACAATAGATAAGTCACATACATAAATACACAGTATAAGTTATATTATTTCGATCAAGTTACAAAAGTAGCTAGTGATGACATGTACTCAACCAAGTTAGAGCTCGTAGAAGCTCGCCTAGACATCTAAAGTACGAACATGTAGGACAGACAACCAAGGACGATAACCATCAACGCGACAGAGGTATAGGTCTTCATCCGGTTCCTCGTCCTAACTCCCGCTAGATAGCGCGCATATCTAGCTTCCGCCTCCGCCATAGTGTTATACCCTTTGTAGCTATTACCGCTGAAACGATGCACCTGTGTCCGGCAGTCTTCCCAATCATCATAGACTCCGGGAACCCGTCCCTTGTACATGACGTACCACGTCATCTAAAAGTTGGCAATAATAATTAAATGGTGGTGAAAAAACAAGTAAAAGTCGAATATAAAGATATACTTATCAAATAAGGTAACAAAGTAAGCAAAAAATACCAAGTAGTAGCATGTACATGTCGACACACACAAGTACACATGGGGATAAAGAACTACAACTAGACCAACACATCAAGACTTCTGGCTCGGCTCAGGGAACGGGAGGACGCCTTGTTTCGTCATGAACGCCCTATAGTCACCCTGCATCTTTAGGCGATCTACTACGTCACGGTTATTTGGGGGATTGCCTTCATAGAAGACCACCCCTAAAGTCATGACATCACGGCTGACGATTGCCCTAAACTCTTGCTGGATGCGATACATCTCTTGTCTAATATCTGAATCATTGATCCTGGCCTTGACTTCGGCCCACCGTTTGAGATGATCTGGCGGTGTAGAATTCTGTTGCTCTAGTAGGAACGCCCTCATGTGATGGAGTGCATAGTAGGCTTCCTTCTGATTGCCTGCCGGCTGCTTCACGCAGGGGAATTCTGTCACATGTGTGAAGACGTGCCTGCCAAACTTGAGCATCTTACGCATGAAGGTGGCGCCTTCCGCTGAGGCATAGCCGATGAGAGCATCATCCAGAACTTCCTTGATCTTGCCGTAGTTTTTCTTCTTTTCTTGACTCCCTGAGTCGAAATACGTGCCTTGCGAATGTTTTGGCGACAAGCGGATGAGTGTGCAGTGTTGATCTCTGCGCAAAACAATTCACACAGAATGTGTTGGAAAAAGAATGATGAAAATCTAATAAAGCATGTTATGGCGGCGAGTGAATAATGACTTACTCGGGAAAGAAAGGCACGAGAATGTATTCCTTTGTCTTGTTCGCCACCAAGATGCCTTGGAGGTACGAGGCCACGAATCGTCGTTCAATGGCGCTTCCCAAGCATCCATCACGCATGTAGTAGGGGTCCACTATAGCGATGCCCGGGGTGTTCTCTCTAATTATCTGAATGGCCAGGCCGTCCCCAAACGAATCATGCTCTTTGGCCATAGCAGGAATAAGCCGAAGCAACTTCTGAGGACAGCCGACTCTTCTTCATCTGCTCCTGGGGGTTGAATGGGAGGTTCCAGGTCATCGCATCCCCTTAGCACCCGGATAATTTTAACCCTATGCACGCTATCTGGCATCGGCTTTGAGTGGAATGTGCGGTGCAAGGGTTGAATGATGGTACCCTTGGCAACATCCCTCAACTCGTTGTTCATGAAGTTTAAGAGAGTGCATGGAACATCCGTCTGTGAAAAACATGTATGGCATTAAAAAGATGCCATAAGAGTAATAAATGGCAAGGCGGTAAAGTATTTGGTTTACCGTGATGGCGTCGAGCTCGGCTAATGTCGAGGCACCGCATACAACGACAAGCGTGCAAGAGATGGAGGGGCTGCTTGATGGCACGGTGCCGGCCACCGATGTATTCTCCCTATCCGTTCCATTAAGCTCCGGGGCCACGGTGATGGCAGGGGGAGTCACCAATGCTTCTGGCGTCGCCGTGCTAGTGGGCGGAGTCACCAATCTTCCGGCGCTGCCATGCTAGTGGGCTGAGTCACGAACACAGAATTCACCAGGATTGCTGGCGCCGCATTGTTTGAGGGGATACTAACCATGCTTGTAATCGGGAACGGCCCTTATCGACCACCCGCACTCCAGTTCGCTATTGACTCCAGCAAGGTAGGCAGGATGGAGGTGAGGGTGATTGCCAGGTTGTCTTGGACGATCTGCGGGATCCACGCCACTTGTTCCTTAAGTTCCTGAACCTCGCGGTTTTCCTCGTCACTCCTTCCCTCCACACGTGTCCTCGGGGGTGGACTAAAATGATCCACCCAATTCATAGCCCCGAAGCCAGCCAGACGGCCAGCCGATGATGGCTTCTTTGTAACCGGCGTGATTTTCTTGGCCCGGTTCATCGCCCTGTTAAAAGGGTTATCCCACCGGGTGGCCGCCGTCGACCCGTTGGATGAGGAACCATGGGATCCCTGACTAGCAATTTCCTGCTCCTGCAGAAGAAGTAACGTGAACCATTTAGAAATTCGACTTGATCGATTAGAATGTAATCGACTTGATCCGCGGTAATTAAATTACTTACCACAAGAACCTTGAAGTCCTTCATCTTAGTTTACGCGGTGAGTTCTTTGGTTTTGGGGTCCACATGGTAATGAGCCCTGATAAAGTTTCGAAGCTGCCTGTTTTCGAATTTCAAAAAGGGGTTAGGTTGCTATCATAAGAAGAAATAGCAGAATGTTTTCTGTAGCTTTCATCTATATCAGATACGGTACAGCTAGCCCAAATTTCAGAATAGCAGAATGTAGAGGACCAGATGAAGCGTTAGGTTGCTAACCAAGAATACAAAGTTTCGGTGCTCGAAGAAAAAAAAGATGTTGAAACACTACTAGTTTCTCTAGTATAGGATCTAGTACACGAAAGGGAATGAAAAGAAAACCACGCCTCAGTAGCCTAGGCAATAACACTTACTCGATATATACATCTACTACCCAATAGCTACAACACAAGCACATCTCATCCAAGTAATTGCACTGTGTTCACCAGAGTCTAGAGGAACCAACATATGTGATCAGGGGCGGAGACAAGGGGGGCGAGCAGGGGCTAGACCCCCCCTAACGATCGGCCCCCCTATACATCTGTCATAACAACTACAGTAGCTAATGCCCTAATTAGAATTAGAGGACCAAGATTAATACTATGCATTCCTAGCTACATATTCACGCCAGCCCCAAACAAAACAGCCCATTACGACATCCTAGAGGGTTAGAAACCTAAAAAATCTTCGCCCTCCTCATGTTCAAATCCTGGCTCTGCCCCTGTATGTGATTGCACTGTGTTCAACCAGAGTCCAGAGGAACCAACATATGTGAAAAAATACAGTAGAAAGGATGTTTCAGTCTCAACTCACTTTAATATTTAGGAATCAAACCTATCACCAACAACACTATCACTGAATCAAGCTAGGGTTCATGTGCTCGAAGCTATTCACTAGGTAAAACACTGTCCAATATCAAAGACCAAAGAGAGGAGGAAACCCTAGTTAGGGTTGAAATTTTGTGCTCTAGGTCAGGAAACCCTCGGCAGGAAGCCCTATGTTCTATGTCGGAGAGGGGAGAGAGGGGAGAGGGGATGCTCACCTCAAAGACGCACGACAGCCTCCTCTCCTCCTCCTCGGACGCGGCGGCCTCCTCTCCTCCTCCTCGGCAGGCAGCGGGCGAGCGGAGGCGGCAGATCGAGCAGAGGCGGTGCGTCGTAGCTGCAGCACAGAATTGTCGGTAGATAGGTGGGAGATGACCGTGCGTAGCACAGACTTGTCACAACACTTAGCTGTAGCGCACCCTTACCTAGTGCGCTACGGCTAAGTATCGTGTCAAGTCAAAGCTAAGGCTGCCGCCCCGTTAGTTGACACTAGCACTTGCTTATCCCACTGGTTCCGCCCTAGCTATGTACGCTCACTAAACCTGGAGCACCTAGGTTTGAACCCTGGTGCCCCCATTTTTTATTTTTATTTTAAAACTACTTTAAAATGTTAAAAAATATCCCAAAAATTATGTAAACTATATAAAATATCTGCTATATGTTTTAGATGACAAAAATGGTACATATATATCATCAAAAGTGGTACAAAAGTGATTCAAAGTAGAAAGAAATTAAATAATAATGTGTCCATTAATAATATGCCATCCATATGCATCAATACAATAATTTTGAGCTAGCGTTTTACAATCTTTTTTCCCTACTTTGTCGCGGTTGAATAATTTAGCCCTGGCACTTTTATGTTTCTTCGCTCGAACGGGCTACCTTTTTTGGGTAAGGTTGTCCTTTTTCTTCTTGTGATGTATGTTTCTTCATCGTAGTCGTCGTCATCTTCAATCTTTGGATCACCGTACTGGTCGAAGTCTTGCTCGTTGGCGACTCCATCCATTCCGATGATGTTTCTTTTTCCTCTCCTCACGACAACACGGCTAGGCTTTGTCGGGTTAGTAATCAAAAAACATTGGTCCACTTTGCTAGCCAGTACCCACGGTTCATTTTTCGCGGCAACGTGCGCACGGGCGGCCTTGGATTTGGCTGCTTCGGGTATTAACATGGTTGCAAAATACCGATCTTCTCTTTCGACGCTCTTGGACCATCTGACACGGAACATCGGCACCTTTTCTCCACAGTAGTCGAGCTCCCAGATCTCCTCGATCCTTCCATAAAATCTTTCCTTCACGTTGTCATCGGTGTAGAATTCCGATGTTACGCTTGAGTTCTGATAGTCACACTTGTTGTCCTTTTCCTCCGTGTAGAATGTGTAGCCGTTGATATCGTACGCCTGATAGGTCACCAGGTTGTGCATGGGTCCCTGCGACAAGGTGAATATGATGTTTTCCTCCGCAGAATGCGATTGCGGGGGATTATCTAGGAGCGTCTGCCTAAACCAACGCGTGAAATCTGAGTAGTGCTCTTTGATTATTTCTCCCTGTGTCCTCTGTATCCCCCGGTCACTATACTTCTTCTCGATTGACCTTTTATTCTTTTGTACCCAAGGATCGACCAGTTCTAAATATTGTAGCACGACTAGGTTTGCTCTATCATAGTCTGCACGTCGACAATCGTAGTCTGCATGCAGTACGCGACGACCCTCTTGGTGACCCGATCCATCGAGCTTGCCAAGGTGCCTATTGATGGGAAGACCGACGGGGTTCTCGATGCCTAGATAATTCGTGCAGAAAGAGATGCACTCTTCGGCCAGAAAGCCCTTGGCTATGGTTCCATCTAGACGGGACCTGTTGCGAACGTATCCTTTGATGTGTCCGTTCATCCTTTCAAACGGCATCATGCTGTGGAGGAACATCGGCCCGAGTTTGATGATATCCTCCATGATATGGACCAGCAGATGCACCATAATGTCGAAGAATGCGGGCGGGAAGTAGATATCGAGCTCACATAGTATCACCACGATCTCCTCTTGGAGCCTCCCGAGCTGTTTCACGCTAATTGACTTTCGAGAGATGACGTCGAAAAACTTGCAGAGCCCAAACAATGATTCTCAAACATGCTCGTCCATTATACCTCGTAGTGCAACCGGAAGTATCTGTGTCATTAGCATGGCACATTCGTGAGACTTCATCCCAATAAATCTCTGCTTAGCCTCATCTAGGTACCTGCTTATCTTGCCAGCGTAGCCGTAAGGAAATTTGACTCCTAGAAGGCACTTGAAAAACTGTTTGATCTCATCCTGGCTTAGTGTGAAGCACGAAGGGGGTAGTAATATTCGTTCTTCTTGACCTTTTTAGCCTTTCGACGACCTTGTGTCGCCTCCGACTGATGATCATCGTCATCTTCCTGATCATCAGGAGTAGGGCGTCCTCCGTGAAGATCCTTCCGAATGCCCATGAATATCAAGTCGTTCCTTGCTTTAGGACCATCTTTCTTCCTATCTGGCATGTTGATTAGGGTGGAGACTAGACTGTCACACACGTTCTTCGTGATATGCATGATGTCAAGGCTATGAGGCGTGCGGATAAACTTCCAGTATGGCAACTCCCAGAAAACAGACCTTGTTTTCCATACCTTCATCAACGGCTTGTCTTGCTGCCTCCTTCGCTTCTTTCCTGGTTTAGGACACTCTTTCCAGTTTTTCAGCAATTCATCCACTTCTTCACTGCTCCTCCGCTCTGGGATTCCTCGGGTCTCGGATTTTCCATTGAATAGATCTCTACATTTTCTCCATGCATCATTCTTTCCAAGCCACCTTCGGTGCCCCATGAACACGGTATTCGATGACCCTGGATCTTTCTTTAGTTGGAAATAGGTCGTGTTATCCATGCACCTAACGCATGCGTAGAATCCTTGGATAACCTGCCCCGAGAAATATCCGCAACCTGGATAATCTTGCACCGTAGTGACCAACGCGACTCTCATAGTGAAATAATATTGTGCGACAGCGTCATACGTATTGGGTCCGGATTCTCATAACATGGCTAGCTCCTCTTCAACAACCCAAGATATAGATTGATGTCGGTACCAAGTTGTTTTGGCCCTTGAATTAGCATACTCATTTGTATGTACTTTTTTATGCACAACCAGGGAGGTAGGTTGTACATCCATACAAACACGGGCCAAGTGTTGTGCATGCTGCTCTGGCTACCGAACGGATTGAGTCCATCGGTGCTTGCACCTAGCCTGATGTTTCTCGAATCTCCACCGAATTTTGGGAATTCGAGGTCTAATGCTTTCCACTGGCTACCATCTGAAGGTGCGTCAGCAGCTCGTCCTTTTCAGGGTCATCGTCATCTGCTGGCTTCTTTCTTTCCGCATGCCAGCGCAAGATTTGCTTCCTTAGGGTCTACGAAATAGCGCTGAAGACGAGGAGTGATAGGAATGTACCATACCACTTTTCGAGGAGCTTTCTTCCCTTTCTTGTATCGACTAACGCCACACATCGGGCATGTGGTTTTCTCCGTGTCCTCTCCCCGATAAATGATGCAATCGTTGATGCAGACGAGGTATCTAATGTGCGGTAGATCAAGAGGACACACGATTTTCTTGGCGTCCTCGATACTAGTTGGACACGTGTTCCCCTCCGGGAGACGATCGGGACAGGAATCAAGTACTCAGGACCTATGGGACACAAGTGAGCATGGAAGAACCAAATAACAGCTATTGCCCACTAGTGCCTCCTTCTTTAGTTATCCCATTACTACACATTTTAAATTGTTTACGTACCTCGTTATCCAAAGACTCGCACAAACCCTACACACGCAGTGCTATGACTCGCATGGCTCAAACAACTCCTGTAGTAATGGCTCATAGGATTGAGGATACAAGGTTCGGTGGGGTTTAAAAGTAAAGGCTATGCAATACTTAGGATTAAATTTAATGCAATCACGACTCAATGATGAAAGAGTAAGATAGAAGCATAGGTATTATATATATGCAAGCATGGGGAATTGTTTGCCTGGTAGTTCAGTTGAAGAATAGGAAGCACCCGGGTAATACTCCTTAGGCTCCTGGTATTCTCCTTGCACAGTGTCTATCCGGACAAAAACCAAACACACAAGGGCCAAAATAAATACATTGCACAATCATAGAAATCATATGCAACAAGCAAACAAGGTATGCCATGATGTAATGATGCACAATTGCATGGTATAATATAGCATGGCATGGGTGAGGTGTTGAAATAATAATAAAGCACTTTACTAATTTATTTAGGCATGTTTTACTCCCATAAACAGTTTTGATTATTTAATATTTATATGATGCGTGCTTCAATTCATATCATGGAATGCATAATCAGAACGGTCTTATCGCGCTTATCGATTTAGACATATTATTTGTCAAATTTGGAATTACGTAATTAAAGTTATAGATTTATTAAGAAAATACATTTATTGACATTTAAATAATTTCGAAATTTTAAATTTCTCAAAAATTATTTTGGATGGTATATTTGAATTCCTGGCATTTTTCTGATTAGAAAACATATATCACTTGTATTATTTGAATTTATGGATTTTAAACATTTTTTTAAATCAAATTATATTAAAAAGGGGTCAATTGTCAAAGGTTTGACTAGTTAGATTTGACTCTGGCCAAATTTTAAAATATGGTTGAATACATATTTAAATTTGAGTCATATTTCATATTACAAGTTTTGTCAAATTCAAATTGTTTCAAAAGATTTGAATTTAATTTGATATATGTAATTTCTGGTTTTATTTTTGTATTTGGAAAAATGACAGAAACTTTTTATACTCAGCTCCGGCTAGCCCTATACGCTGAAGAGTGGGGTCGCTGCCGACTAGGCATTGTGCTGGCGAAGGATGTGGAACTGGAGCTTTTCTCATCCGCGTGCAGCTTACCCACATAGACTTACAGGTGGGGTCGGGGAACAATGCGGGGCCACACACGAGTGCGCCAGCAGGACGGCGACACGTGGGCTGTCTAGGGGCATACTTGCAAAAACGAAAGAAGATAGGAAGCCTTTTTATAAAAGTGTGGGCCGGGTTGACTAAGGGATTGACAGGTGGGCACCAGGAGGGACTGCGTTTGAGAGGAAGGAAATGAAGGGGGCTTTTAACAAAACTTCCTGAGGTTGCTGTTATCTGAAACTCCATCCGCTGCATGATAGAGCTTCGGGGCGAACTTCAGGCGACCGTGGCGAGTTCATCCGGGCTCCGTTTGAGGCACGATTGGAAGCGTTGGAAAGAGGGGACGTCCGAGAAGTGATCCCGGTAAAACGACGAGGGATGTCAGAAACTTGTCAGGTTCAGAGGTCCACGGCAAGTTGTTGATGCTATGTTGTCTGTGTGCGCGGGCATGCTGGCGTCGTCGGGGACGCAAGAAGGCACGGAGGTGGCGGTGGCGGGGTCTAGGAGATAGAGGGAAGGTAAGCGCTACTCTAAGAGGGACTGGGCGCCCGTAGGGAGGCTGGCGGCAGTGTGTGCTGTGAGTTGTTCGTGCTGCTGGCGACGCGCTCATAGCCTGCTCGATGGAGTGCGGAAGCGATACAGGAAACGAGGGAAGGTAGACCATGTCTAGGAGATCCCAGGTGCTTACCTGGTTAAGTCAGTGTAGGCGCTGGAGCGAGGGTTGGAGTAGATCAGAGAGGACGCAGAGGTGCTGGCAACTCGGCGGTTTCTGGGCACGGCGGCGGCGAGGCGGTTTCTGGCGAGATGGGGCCTTCTACTCCATGTACCCCGCAATGGTGGCGGTGCAGCAACCTTCCCCAACTCCCAAACTCCTCTTCTCCGACTCTCCGATGCCAGATAGCCACTAGGCCAACTAGGGTTTTAGGTGGAGCAAGATGATGGCCAGGGCCATGGTTGGTGATGGATGAAGGAAGATGGGGATCTCGATCTAGCCATGGTGGTGGATGAGGTTGGCTAGCTTCTGCTACTGCTTTATGGCTAGGCAACGGGAGGAAGACACGGCAAGGGAATAGGTAGGCGGGGAAGAGGTACAGGGAAGTGCGCGTGCCGAGCTCATTGTTTGGTCGAGCCAGACCGGCAGGAGAGGAGAGGGTTCGGCACTAGGGTGGCGAGCGATGCAGCTGGGCTGGGTCTGCGACTCGATTGCTGTAAGCACCAGGTTGGTGGCCATAGCTGCCCTAGAGCAAGAGAGAGAGAGAGAGGCAAGGTGTAGAGCTAGCTAGTTTAGGTACATGTGTGAGAGAGTAGTTGATACATTCAGTTAAGTGGTTTAGGTTTAGCTTGAATCAAGTGTACAAAAACCCATAAGTTTGAAGTGAATTTCAAATTGAAAATGCAACCAAAAATAATGTGAGATACGATAAGTGCTCCATATTGCATGTGACATGCATATGGATTGAAAAGCATGCGTCACAAAATGGTTGCATAAGGTGACTTAAAAGGTGGACATAAATACTATTGCAAATAAAACACGGGTTTTGAGAAGAAGGATGTGGACATGGCATAGTTTAATTTGTTTGGATCAAACCATAGGTGGACATATATGAATAGTGTAACGACCCATACAAGATATCTATGTCGGTTTGATTTAAATACCAAGAGCAAATAAAAATGCCCACATACATATGTATGGTAAACTTAGAATGAGATCAAAAGAAAGATTATATATGACAAGTTAGTAGATGGAAAGAATTAAAGAGATATGCCCTCAACTCAACTTGGGCATTGTAATATATGTCAAGACCCAACTTCAATTTAGCAAGAGGCAATACAATTAATAGACAAATGCATAATAAGGAAAGAACCAAATGAAAGGGTATTTATATGATGCTCAAATGCAAGGTGGCATGGTGACATGAGCATGATATAATGATGATGCAAAAACAATATGTAGGAAGTAGCAATTTCTTATTAAACCATGTAGCATTACATATGTTAGACAAATGGGATGCTACAACTCTCCCCCACTAAACAGGAATCTCGCCCCGAGATTCTAGGAAGAAGAACACTCGAAGAGGGTAGGATACTCGGAATGGAGGTCATCCTCGCACTCCCAGGTGGCTTCATCAATGGAATGGTGCGACCACTGCACCTTGCAGAACTTGATGGACTTGTTGCGAGTCTTTCGTTCTGTGACTTCAAGAATTTTGATGGGGAGTTCTTTATAATAAAGGTCTTCTTGGAGATTGATAAGCTCATGATCCACGGTCCTGCCAGGAGCCTTGAAGCACTTCTTAAGTTGATAGATATGGAAGACATCATGAACCTTGAGTTTTTCAGGAAGCTTGAGTGCATAAGCCACTTCTCCTCTTTTGCCACGGATTTTGAAAGGACCGATGTATCTAGGCGCAAGCTTGCCTTTGATACCGAAACGATGAGTGCATCTCATGGGAGTGACACGAAGGTACACAAGATCACTAGGGACATACTCCATGTCCGTGTATTTTCTGTCATAGTTGCTTTTCTGACGACTCTGAGCAATTTTCAAGAATGATAAGAACACTCTGAGACATACTTGGCACAGTACCATTTCAATCCAGGCCACCAATACTGTGTTTTTAGGTCCATGTACATCTTTGTTCTGCCAAGGTGGATAGAACTTGCTCTCTCAAACCCGGATACTTCGGAAAAAACATCTGGTGCTTAAAGAATAGAGTGCCTTGGTCATCAAGGTGGAAAGGCTCATACTTCGGAAGTTGAATCTTGGATATGATGTTTTTAGTGTAAGGATAACCAAGTTGAATGGAGCGAACCTTTTCTTCCAGGAGAGGGGTAGATATCAATTTAAGAAGGTAGCCCTGAGGTACAAGCTCAAGGTTGAGTTGACGTAATTCCTCACACAAGAGAGGTTGCTGTTCTTCCACCATGAGGTTGTTCACATATGCCTTACGACTGAGGGCATCGGCCATCACATTTGCTTTGCTCGGAGTGTAGTTTATCGAAATATCAAAGTAGTTGTTGGTTTCAATCCATCTCCTCTGGCAAAGGTTGAGGTCCAGCTGCGTGAAGATATACTTCAGACTTTTGTGGTCAGAAAAGATCTGATAATGGTTTCCAATTAAGTAGTGCCTCCATACTTTTAGAGCGAAGACATCCGCTGCAAGTTCAAGATCATGTGTCGGATAGTTGATCTCATGGGTTTTGAATTGATGGGAAGCATAAGCAACGACTTGCTTTTCTTGCATGAGGACCACACCAAGTCCTTGGAGAGAGGCCTCACAGAAGATCTGAAATGTTTTTGATGTATCTAGAGGAATCAAGACAGGTATGGAGGTGAGCTTTTCTTTGAGTGTTTCAAAGCTTTCTTGAAATGTCAGTGACCAAAGAAATTTCTTGCCTTTCTTGAGGAGATCGGTAAGAGGCTAAGTAAGCTTTGAGATGTTCTGAACGAACCGACGGCAATAGCTAGCCAATCTAAGAAAACTACTGACTTCTTTTACATTTTTGGGAGGGAGCCACTCCACAATTGTCCGAACAGTCTCTAGGTTGACGGCAATGCCCTTTGGGAGCCAGAATTCACACTTTGGGAACTTTGCATAAAGGCGGTTCTCATGAAGCTTGATAAGAACACAACGGAGATGTTCTGCATGTTCATCTTCTGTCTTGGAATAGACCAGGATGTCATCAAGATAGACCACCACAAACTTATCAAGGTACTCCATGAAAACTGAGTTCATAAGCCTTGAGAATGTAGCGGGAGCATTGGTGAGGCCGAAGGACATGACCGTGTACTTATACAGGCCATAGGGAGTTGTGAAAGCTGTTTTAGGAACATCTTCCTTGTGAATCTTGATTTGATGATATCCACTTCTCAAGTCAAGCTTGGAGAATACCACTGCTCCAACGAGCTGATCAAAGAGATCATTGATCCGCAGAAGGGGATATTTGTTCTTGATAGTTTTTGCATTGAGAGCTCGGTAGTTAACACAAAGTCGATTAGTCTAGTCTCGCTTCTTCACAAAGATTGTTTGGCTGTCCCAAGAGGAAGTGTTATGCTGAATAAAACCCAACTTCTCTTGTTCATCAAGCTGTCGTTTGAGTTAGGCCAACTCTGCAGGACCCATCTTATATGTCCGCTTGGAGATAGGAGCGGTTCCAGGTTCAAGCTCAATCACATACTCGACCTCTCGGTCAGGAGGCATACCTGGTAGCTCTTCTGCAAAAACATCTGGGAACTCACAAACCAATGGAACATTTTGCAAGGCTTCCATAACATCAATGTTCTAGACACAAAGGAGCAGAGATGAATAGAATGAGTTTGCCTTAGAGAATAGACTATATGGCCTTCAGGAATTTTCTGAGAAACTGGGTGCTTATCACAATCAATTACGGCTCCATTTGCAGCCAACCAATCCATTCCCAAAATGACATCAATATCTGAGTTACCCAGAATAATCAAAGATGCCAGAAAGGAACAATCCCCAGTTTGAACCACATTGTCATAACAAATCTTGGAAGTTAACATCCTTGCCTCGAGAGAGAGAACCATCAGCTTTTTATGTAATGAATCAGATGACAACCCATTCTCTTGAGCAAACTTGAAGGATACAAATGAATGCAATGCTCCAGAATCAAATAAAACTTGTGTAGAGACTGAGTTAATAGAAAGCATACCCAGCACAACTCCAGGTGCAAGCTCAACTTGAACAATGTTGATGTTGTTAGTGCGAGCAATAGTTGACCCGATCTTGGTATTGATGTTGAGAGCCCGTGGTGCAGGTCCGTGAGGAGAAATTGTCGAAGCAGGTCTTGGAGGGGGTGGAGGAAGAACCTTGTTGTTCATAGGACAGTTCCACTGCTGGTGTCCAGTGTTCCCACAAGTGAAACAAGCACCACTCTGGCGAGGAGCAGAGTACCCAGGAACTCCACCATACGGTGCTCTAGGGTAGTTGTTGTTGTAGCCCCTTGGAGCGACGTTGTAAGAGTACGGTGGCCTTGGCGAGAAGCTTGACGGTCTTGGAGGAGAAGGGAGCGTGATGCGGTATTAGGGACCCACACATAGTGCTCAGAAGGAGCGGCCATTGACGAGGAACCATCAATATCACGGTTGTGCTTCTTGGAATCATCATAAGCATGTTTACTAGCTTCTTCTTGAAGAGCTGCTTATTGAAGCTTGAGCAAAGAGCTTGGAGTAGTATTAGTAAGAGCATACTTGATAGAAGCATTGAGCCCTTGACGGAACCTCTTTTGTCTTTTCTTATCATCAGAAGCCTCATCGCCACCATAGCGAGATAAGTTTGCAAAGTTCTTGATGTAAGTGTTGAAATTGTCGTTTGCTTGCTTGAGATTCAGAACACCTCCTTCATTCATTCCATGAAAATTTCAGGCAGATACTGTTCCTTGAAAGCATCAGTGAATTTCCCCCATCATGGCTGAAATCTAGGTGGGCTTGATCTCAGATAGCTCTCCCACCAAAGAGCGGCTTCCCCATGCAGAAGGTGAGTAGAGAACTTAACTCTGAAATCCTGCATACTAATGTTTGTTGGAAATATGCCCTAGAGACAAATAGTAGTAAGGACTATTATCATATTTCATATAGTTTATGATTAAGTTTTATATCATGCTATAACTATATTGAGTGGAAACGTCAATACACGTGTGATATACAAACAACCAGGGGTTCCCAGTGAAACTCTAGTCACTGGTTCATTGGTCAACAGATGATCATGTTTCCTAATCATGTGGCATTTATGCCAGTCGGAAGTGGAGTCAACTCATTCTGAGAATGAGATGATGAACCAATACCCAACCTAAACATCGTGATCCGATCATGTCACGAAGTTCAAGTTATGATGATTAGAAATGGATCCTCGTAGACTATTCCTTAGACCGTGAGGCTATATCAATCATTGTCTCCCGAGAGTGCTTTGTAACATCCCCAACCTTTAAAAAGATTGAGTCCCCTGTGTTTATAATGCTAGTCCCTGGATCAATAGCTAGCATCCACAGTTCAGATGTAATATCAAGAAACAAAGGTCATAATACAACTTTATAACCAGGAATAACATAATTTTATTACATCAATCATAGCTCATATGGCTATTACAATACATTGCAGCGGAATAACTATAGTCATGGGTCCTTCATCTTCAAAGTGCCACAGGCAGATGTTGGTTGTAGACTTTGTAATCCTAATCAATCAATCCTCACTAAAACAATCAAACCTGCAACATAACAAGTTACAGCCACAAGGGTCAATACATTTGAATTGTATTGGCAAGTGATACTTTGGTAGTATAGTGGAGTCTATCATCTATATGCATTTTGGCTAAGTGGAGTTGAGGCTTGCATTGCTCAAAATAGATTTTCCCTAACATTTTGAAAATAAGTTTTGTTTGGCAAAAACATTCTTCTCAATCAAAGATTTGAAGATCCTTCAAGGCATCTCTCCATCAAAGATTTTGAAGAATTCAAACAACCCTTGTTCACCCACAAGTTTTATTTAGAAAATTGGAATGATGAGATTCTTGATTGCTTCCATGTCTTGATGCTCAAATTGTCCTTTTCCAGGGACATGGCTAAGTACTTAGATTTTACACTCTGCAGAGGTGGTGCACTTTACCCACAAGACTTGGTTTCCCAAGAAAAAATCTTTCAGAAGCTTTCCCTTAGACCAACATGGACGCGTTCCAACCTATCAAACACTACCACCCACTGTCCATGTGGCTAAGTTCTTGCAACCTATATGATCATGGCAGAGCCCATATTGCCAAGTGGTTGCACTTGAAGCTTCTCAACATTTGACATCTCAAATCTCTTTGTTTCCTGGGTGGCCATCCACAAGTGAGATACACAAGCCAAGTCCATGGCCTTGTGAACCACTCAACATAAACCATTCCTTCCATTTCCACCCAGGTGATTCATTATCTTTTAGTTGTTTTATTAAACAAAACATAAGTCCATAGACTTAGAATATTTTTCCATAGTGTGAATATATTCCACCCAAGTTTTCTATTAGCTAGGCTAAGCTTGATAGTAATAGGATTCTTAACTAAGGAAAATCCTACTAAGGATTCTTCTACTAGGTTTTCCTATAGTAAGGTCTATACTTAGCAAGAAGAAAACCATGCAAGTTTTACTTAGCAAAAACACTAATGCATAGTGAAAATAATGGGACATAAGATATGAAGCATCACTTGCCTTTTTGGTAGAGGGTATAGGTTCACTCCTTGTCCTTGCAACACTCACACTCTTCAAGTCACTACAATCAATCAAGCAAGGCACAAACTCAATCTACCAATCAAGCAAAACAACACACATAAAATAACAAAGTCAAAGAATTGCATGCAAGCATGCCAAGCTTTGCTTTGTTTGAAAAAGTGGTTCCTAGTGGGTCATAGACATTTGGGTACATCTAAGTCATGCATAAGTATGCAAAGGTTGGTTCTAATGTAGGGATGGTCCTCACTAGGCTTCTAAACTTTGTAAGTTCCAAATTGGTCATTTACCAAAATGGCAAAGTCATTTGCAAAGAGGGTCTCTATTAGATTCCTAAACTTTGTAAGATCCAAATTGGTCATCTACCAAAGTGGAAAAGTTGTTAGCAAAAGGTTTCACTAAGGCATTAACCTATAGGGTTCACCAAGTATGTTTTCTACCACAAAACTTGGGGTTTGGGGTTAGTGAGTTTAAAACAAATCATTATCCAAAGGTTTTCCTCTAAATCATTTTTGATAAAAACCACATTTCTATTTGACTAGAAATGGTCTTTGAATCAAAGATTCCTTATATTGTTTCTCCAAATGAGTTGCTATTGCAAAACTTGGTGTTTTGGGTCAGTAGGTTTGGTCTAAACTATTTTCCCAAAGGTTTTCACTCAAAACATTTTCATCAACAAAACAATAGATTTTGATTAGCTAGAAATGGACTAAACTAATTAATCCATTCTAAACTTTTCAAAAATCATTTTCCAAAACATAGGTTGGTTCCTAGGGTCAGTAGGGTCACAAGAAACTATTTGGCAAAGGTTTTAACCTTAAAATCATTTTTAAATGATTTTTCTAATGTTAGCAAGCACACAAAAGAATCTGCAAAATCAGACAAGCTAATAGATACTATTTGCTAAACTAAGGGCAGGGTTGGTTAGGGCTTGTCTTGCTGATTCCAACGACATCAAATTTGTAAAATTTGGACGTGTGGATTCAAAGATACAAGGGTTTGAAAATGGCAAAAGTTTTTGTTTTCAAATTCTGTTTTAAACAGAATAGGGACACGCGGCAGTATTCTATTGGACGGTACCGGTTCGGCCGGATCGTGGCTGTGGAGCGTTGGATTAAGTTAGATCGCACGGTCCAGAGGACATACCTCTTCGCGTTAAGTGGTTCTGTTCGTGTCCGATGGATCTGCATCTAACGGTCGCTGCTTGTTTGACCTAAAAGGAGCGGCGATGCGGTGGCTACTGGCAGCGGAGCGATCGGTCGGCGACGGAGGCGACGCTACAGGAGGTGAGGGAGAAGGAGTTGCTCACCGGGCTCAGGGGGTCACGGCGAAGCTCAGGGTACTGCTGGCTTGACAAGGGGCGCTCAGGGCAGTCGCAATTCCTCGTCGGAGTTGGGAACGGCGGCGGTTGGCTCTGTCCACGGTCAAAGACGGTGCTGTGGACCACGAGAGGACAAACGGAGGTCTGGGTTAGACGCAGGAGATCATGTCGGAGCTATGGGCGTGAACAAGAGGGCTCGGGGCGGTCGAGGCTTACCGGGGAAACTCGTCGGAGGCGAGACAGACGGCGGTGCTCACTGTCGACGATGGAGGCGACGCTACGGTGCGAGCTAGGTCACGAGAACGACGGCGTTAGTTGCGGAAGAAGTCACTGGTCTTAGGCGCATCATCGAAAAGTAGAGGGGCGGCTGGAAGCTACCTGTGGAGTTCGCCGGAGACGAGGCAGACGGTGGCGACGGTGGTCGTCGTGGTTGTCGACGCTCTGGGTCGCTCGGGGGCAAGCTGGTGCTACGGGGATGATCGCCAGGAGGTGGGGATCACTAGAGGATGGTCGAGGAGGCAAGGGGCGGCGCTGGTTCATCAGAATTAAGGAAGGAGCTCGTCGGAGACAGAGCGGCTCGGGGAGGAATTGGGGCGGCCTGGGGGCGAGCTTGGGGAAGGGGTCTGAGGGAAATGGAAGAGGAGGAGCAGGCGGTTAAATACGCGTGGTCGCAGCGAGGATTTACTCAGGCATAAAGGCGAATTGATCGCGAGAGATCAACGGCAGAAACGGCAGTGGGGGAGAGGGCGTGGTCATCGCGCGGGGAAGAAGAAGGAGGTGGCAGTGGGGTCCTCTGGTCAGTGGGAAAGGGAGAGAGGAGGGGGTCCACCGGTCAATCACTCTGCGGGTTACTTTCGCGGTACAGAAAAACGGTCGTGGGGGAATAAGAGGAGGTGGGGTCTGATGTCAGCGAGTGAGTGAGAGGGAGAAGTGGGTCCACGCTGTCATTGACTCAGCGGGTCTGTTTCTGAGTGAGAAAAGGTTTCTTCGGGGAAGAGGGAGTAGACTGGGCTGGACTGGGCCTTAGTGGGCTGGGTCTGTTTTCCTATTTTTTTTCTGTCTAATTCTTTTTCCTTTTTCTAATTCTTTTCTGTTTTGAATTTTCAAACAATTATTCACACAATTTCAAACAACCAAACAATTCAACAATCACTCAAAGTTTTACCTTGAATTTGGTTCTGTTTTAATAACATATTCCAAATCTCAAAAGAAATAATATTTCTATTTATTTAGGATCCATTAAATAATTAAATAAAATGGATCTTTAGTTGTTTAATAGTGTTTGATTTATTTAAATAAAATTTCCATTTGATATCTAATTATTTCCAAAACCAAACCAGAAGATTTAATTTGAAAAATAAAAGAATACTTGGAAACTTATTTAAATCAATAAATAAGTTTTGGTGTTTAATTAAAATGGGAAAGCCTTTACTTAAATAAAATTGGATATTTAAATCCTTATTATTTTATTTAAATAATCCTTTAATCATTTTAATCAAAGCAAAACCTTTTGATAAAAGATTTCAAAGTAGCAATAAAATACTTGGTGTTCATTTAAAATGGGAAAAGCTTTTACTTAAATAAAATTGGATATTTAAATCCTTTATTATATTTAAATAAACCTTTACTCATTTTATCAAAACAAAATATTTTAATTCAAAAGTTTGGCCAAAATTAATTTGGCTTATCTTTTCATTTGAAACCAAAGTCTTTTATTAAAAGATCTAAAACAGTGTTTCCAAAACAATTTATTTTCCTTTGACAAATGTTTTATCCTTATAAATCCCTTTAGGATTACTTGATCACCAATAGGTATGGGGTTTAGATGAGGGCTTTAAAGGCTTTGGAAATTCAATTTCCTTATCTTATTATATTCATAAGATTTTACTTATGGTTCCAAATTAAGTGAAACCAACTTCTAATGTCTTTCTTGATCCTTTGAGAAAGTTTGTTGATCAAATTTGGTATGGATCAAATCCATAGATTTGGAGATACTTTGGAAAATGATTTCCTTCCATTAGGGCTTAGGGTTTGGATTTTGGATTTATTTTCCGAGTGTTTAAATTTCCAGATACATTCATTGAGGAATGCATTTCCCTTGATTTGGATTTTTGTTGAATTCAAACTTCTACCAAAGTTTGTTCAAGATGGGATTTTAAGTCTCCTTTTAGAAACAAAAGTTTCTTTTCACCCTGATTTTCAACAAAATTTATTTTGTTTATTTATTTTTCACATTACAAGATTTGGAAAATCTTGGGATGTGACAGGCTACCACCCTTAAAAAAAATCTCGTCCCGAGATTTGGGGAGGCTAGGGTTACAAGCAGGTTCAAAACAACTAGGGTACTACCACCCTTAAAATTTTTCCAACTAACTACATCTTGGCTTGCTTGGAATCTTGATGAATCTTCTCTGACCAACCATTTGCATTGAGTCCTTTGTTTCCATGCTTGACTCATGGGCTAAGGTTGGGTTTCTCCATTGGCTTGTTCATCTTGTTCTTCATCTTTTCTGGGCAGTTGCTTGCATAGTGTCCTGGTTCTTTGCAATTGAAGCAATGGATATCTTGGAGTTCTTTACGTTGCTCTTTTGGACAAACTGCTACATAGTGGCCTGGTTCTTTGCAGTTGTTGCACACTACTTGGTCCATCCTTTTATTCTTTATGGACTCTGGGCATCCACTGGGGTTGTGTCCCATTTCCTTACATTTACGACATTGCACAAGGCTCATGTTTTGCTTAGGTTTCTTTAGTCCTTTGAATTGGGTTGTCTTGTTTGGAGGTAGGAGTGGTCCTTTTCCTTTGTCATCAACATTCTTGGCATACTTGGATCCTTCTTGTTTCCTTTGTTCAACAATGGCATAGATAGGGCATTGGATAGGTACATGGTCATTTCCTTCACAAAGGTAGCAAGTAGCTTGCGAGGTAGGACATTGGTCATTTGGATGTTCCTCTTCACAATTGGGGCATTGATCTTCGTGCTCTTTGGAAGTATGGTCCTTGTCTCCACAAATAATGCAAGCTGGTGCTCCATCTAGAATAATATTCTTGTCTTCCTTGTTGTCATACACTCTTTTGGGATAGTTTTCTTCCATGCTGATCATTTGATTAGTCACCTTAAGCATCAGTTGGGATTGTTCTTCCAAAAACTTTTGCAAGGTAGGGTCTTTATCACTATTGTTGGCTATGAACTGAGCTGTCAGTTGGCTCAACTGGTGTTGGGTTGCTAGGAGTTCTTTCATGCTGGCCTCTTGGTTGTTGTTGTTATCACCATCCTTGATGTTGGAGTTTCTTGGAGAAGTCATCTGTTTGGGGTTGGAGGGGATTAGAATAGGCAAGAGGTTTTTCTAAGAATTCAATTCTAATCACACACATCACAATTCACACGAGCAATGTGCATGCAATCACAAACAAACAATTCACTCAAACAACAAAGTCTAGAACATTTTTAGGCAACAAAATAATTTTTGTTACACCACATAAGTTGGTGTGTTTGACTTAAACTAAATATGGTGGTCCATCTATATGGTTCACTTGTGATCCTTCCATCCTTCTTGGTTGATTCTTCTTGAATGAGATCATGGTTTCCTTGGAGAATTCTTGTGTCTTGGTCACAAAACTTCAAAGGTGGTGATGGTTCCTTCTAAGTTGTTTTTCCTTAGTCTTCAAGTGAAATGTTACTCAAGACTTGTAGTCTTTAGTGATATCCAAGTTGAAGTCCTTGGTGTACATGTTGAAGATGTTGAAGAAGTTGAAGTCATTAGAGTTGATGAAGTTGAAGAAGTCCTTTGCACATGGTGAAGTCTTTGGTCATTGGGTAGGCTTTTCCATCAAGTTTGAAATAGAAGAGAAGTAGAGTTGAAACCAAAATGATTGAGTAAAGAGTTTACAAGATTGTTTTTGTAAATAAGTTTTGGAACAAAATACAACTCCTATTTTTCTAAGGGTTTTTTTGTCCAATCCTAGGTTTACAAATCCTACAGGCAACACAATGCTCTGATACCATTCTGTAACATCCCCAACCTTTAATAAGATTGAGTCCCCTGTGTTTACAATGCTAGTCCCTGGATCAATAGCTAGCATCCACAGTTCAGATGTAATATCAAGAAACAAAGGTCATAATACAACTTTATAACCAGGAATAACATAATTTTATTACATCAATCATAGCTCATATGGCTATTACAATACATTGCAGCGAAATAACTATAGTCATGGGTCCTTCATCTTCAAAGTGCCACAGGCAGATGTTGGTTGTAGACTTTGTAATCCTAATCAATCAATCCTCACTAAAACAATCAAACCTGCAACATAACAAGTTACAACCACAAGGGTCAATACATTTGAATTGTATTGGCAAGTGATACTTTGGTAGTATAGTGGAGTCTACCATCTATATGCATTTTGGCTAGGTGGAGTTGAGGCTTGCATTGCTCAAAATAGATTTTCCCTAACATTTTGAAAATAAGTTTTGTTTGGCAAAAACATTCTTCTCAATCAAAGATTTGAAGATCCTTCAAGGCATCTCTCCATCAAAGATTTTGAAGAATTCAAACAACCCTTGTTCACCCACAAGTTTTATTTAGAAAATTGGAATGATGAGATTCTTGATTGCTTCCATGTCTTGATGCTCAAATTGTCCTTTTCCAGGGACATGGCTAAGTACTTAGATTTTACACTCTGCAGAGGTGGTGCACTTTACCCACAAGACTTGGTTTCCCAAGAAAAAATCTTTCAGAAGCTTTCCCTTAGACCAACATGGACGCGTTCCAACCTATCAAACACTACCACCCACTGTCCATGTGGCTAAGTTCTTGCAACCTATATGATCATGGCAGAGCCCATATTGCTAAGTGGTTGCACTTGAAGCTTCTCAACATTTCACATCTCAAATCTCTTTGTTTCCTGGGTGGCCATCCACAAGTGAGATACACAAGCCAAGTCCATGGCCTTGTGAACCACTCAACATAAACCATTCCTTCCATTTCCACCCAGGTGATTCATTATCTTTTAGTTGTTTTATTAAACAAAACATAAGTCCATAGACTTAGAATATTTTTCCATAGTGTGAATATATTCCACCCAAGTTTTCTATTAGCTAGGCTAAGCTTGATAGTAATAGGATTCTTAACTAAGGAAAATCCTACTAAGGATTCTTCTACTAGGTTTTCCTATAGTAAGGTCTATACTTAGCAAGAAGAAAACCATGCAAGTTTTACTTAGCAAAAACACTAATGCATAGTGAAAATAATGGGACATAAGATATGAAGCATCACTTGCCTTTTTGGTAGAGGGTATAGGTTCACTCCTTGTCCTTGCAACACTCACACTCTTCAAGTCACTACAATCAATCAAGCAAGGCACAAACTCAATCTACCAATCAAGCAAAACAACACACATAAAATAACAAAGTCAAAGAATTGCATGCAAGCATGCCAAGCTTTGCTTTGTTTGAAAAAGTGGTTCCTAGTGGGTCATAGACATTTGGGTACATCTAAGTCATGCATAAGTATGCAAAGGTTGGTTCTAATGTAGGGATGGTCCTCACTAGGCTTCTAAACTTTGTAAGTTCCAAATTGGTCATTTACCAAAATGGCAAAGTCATTTGCAAAGAGGGTCTCTATTAGATTCCTAAACTTTGTAAGATCCAAATTGGTCATCTACCAAAGTGGCAAAGTTGTTAGCAAAAGGTTTCACTAAGGCATTAACCTATAGGGTTCACCAAGTATGTTTTCTACCACAAAACTTGGGGTTTGGGGTTAGTGAGTTTAAAACAAATCATTATCCAAAGGTTTTCCTCTAAATCATTTTTGATAAAAACCACATTTCTATTTGACTAGAAATGGTCTTTGAATCAAAGATTCCTTATATTGTTTCTCCAAATGAGTTGCTATTGCAAAACTTGGTGTTTTGGGTCAGTAGGTTTGGTCTAAACTATTTTCCCAAAGGTTTTCACTCAAAACATTTTCATAAACAAAACAATAGATTTTGATTAGCTAGAAATGGACTAAACTAATTAATCCATTCTAAACTTTTCAAAAATCATTTTCCAAAACATAGGTTGGTTCCTAGGGTCAGTAGGGTCACAAGAAACTATTTGGCAAAGGTTTTAACCTTAAAATCATTTTTAAATGATTTTTCTAATATTAGCAAGCACACAAAAGAATCTGCAAAATCAGACAAGCTAATAGATACTATTTGCTAAACTAAGGGCAGGGTTGGTTAGGGCTTGTCTTGCTGATTCCAACGACATCAAATTTGTAAAATTTGGACGTGTGGATTCAAAGATACAAGGGTTTGAAAATGGCAAAAGTTTTTGTTTTCAAATTCTGTTTTAAACAGAATAGGGACACGCGGCAGTATTCTATTGGACGGTACCGGTTCGGCCGGATCGTGGCTGTGGAGCGTTGGATTAAGTTAGATCGCACGGTCCAGAGGACATACCTCTTCGCGTTAAGTGGTTCTGTTCGTGTCCGATGGATCTGCATCTAACGGTCGCTGCTTGTTTGACCTAAAAGGAGCGGCGATGCGGTGGCTGCTGGCGGCGGAGCGATCGGTCGGCGATGGAGGCGACACTACAGGAGGTGAGGGAGAAGGAGGAGTTGCTCACCGGGCTCAAGGGGTCACGGCGAAGCTCAGGGTACTGCTGGCTTGACAAGGGGCGCTCAGGGCAGTCGCAATTCCTCGTCGGAGTTGGGAACAGCGGCGGTTGGCTCTGTCCACGGTCGAAGACGGTGCTGTGGACCACGAGAGGACAAACGGAGGTCTGGGTTAGACGCAGGAGATCATGTCGGAGCTATGGGCGTGAACGAGAGGGCTCGGGGCGGTCGAGGCTTATCGGGGAAACTCGTCGGAGGCGAGACAGACGGCGGTGCTCACTGTCGACGATGGAGGCGACGCTACGGTGCGAGCTAGGTCACGAGAACGATGGCGCTAGTTGCGGAAGAAGTCACTGGTCTTAGGCGCATCATCGAAAAGTAGAGGGGCGGCTGGAAGCTACCTGTGGAGTTCGCCGGAGACGAGGCAGACGGTGGCGACGGTGGTCGTCGTGGTTGTCGACGCTCTGGGTCGCTCGGGGGCAAGCTGGTGCTACGGGGATGATCGCCAGGAGGTGGGGATCACTAGAGGATGGTCGAGGAGGCAAGGGGCGGCGCTGGTTCACCGGAATTAAGGAGGGAGCTCATCGGAGACAGAGCGGCTCGGGGAGGAATTGGGGCGGCCTGGGGGCGAGCTTGGGGAAGGGGTCTGAGGGAAATGGAAGAGGAGGAGCAGGCGGTTAAATACGCGTGGTCGCAGCGAGGATTTACTCAGGCATAAAGGCGAATTGATCGCGAGAGATCAATGGCAGAAACGGCAGTGGGGGAGAGGGCGTGGTCGTCGCGCGGGGAAGAAGAAGGAGGTGGCAGTGGGGTCCTCTGGTCAGTGGGAAAGGGAGAGAGGAGGGGGTCCACCGGTCAATCACTCTGCGGGTTACTTTCGCGGTACAGAAAAACGGTGGGGAGGAATAAGAGGAGGTGGGGTCTGATGTCAGCGAGTGAGTGAGAGGGAGAAGTGGGTCCACGCTGTCATTGACTCAGCGGGTCTGTTTCTGAGTGAGAAAAGGTTTCTTCGGGGAAGAGGGAGTAGACTGGGCTGGACTGGGCCTTAGTGGGCTGGGTCTGTTTTCCTATTTTTTTTCTGTCTAATTCTTTTTCCTTTTTCTAATTCTTTTCTGTTTTGAATTTTCAAACAATTATTCACACAATTTCAAACAACCAAACAATTCAACAATCACTCAAAGTTTTACCTTGAATTTGGTTATGTTTTAATAACATATTCCAAATCTCAAAAGAAATAATATTTCTATTTATTTAGGATCCATTAAATAATTAAATAAAATGGATCTTTAGTTGTTTAATAGTGTTTGATTTATTTAAATAAAATTTCCATTTGATATCTAATTATTTCCAAAACCAAACCAGAAGATTTAATTTGAAAAATAAAAGAATACTTGGAAACTTATTTAAATAAATAAATAAGTTTTGGTGTTTAATTAAAATGGGAAAGCCTTTACTTAAATAAAATTGGATATTTAAATCCTTATTATTTTATTTAAATAATCCTTTACTCATTTTAATCAAAGCAAAACCTTTTAATAAAAGATTTCAAAGTAGCAATAAAATACTTGGTGTTCATTTAAAATGGGAAAAGCTTTTACTTAAATAAAATTGGATATTTAAATCCTTTATTATATTTAAATAAACCTTTACTCATTTTATCAAAACAAAATATTTTATTTCAAAAGTTTGGCCAAAATTAATTTGGCTTATCTTTTCATTTGAAACCAAAGTCTTTTATTAAAAGATCTAAAACAGTGTTTCCAAAACAATTTATTTTCCTTTGACAAATGTTTTATCCTTATAAATCCCTTTAGGATTACTTGATCACCAATAGGTATGGGGTTTAGATGAGGGCTTTAAAGGCTTTGGAAATTCAATTTCCTTATCTTATTATATTCATAAGATTTTACTTATGGTTCCAAATTGAGTGAAACCAACTTCTAATGTCTTTCTTGATCCTTTGAGAAAGTTTGTTGATCAAATTTGGTATGGATCAAATCCATAGATTTGGAGATACTTTGGAAAATGATTTCCTTCCATTAGGGCTTAGGGTTTGGATTTTGGATTTATTTTCCGAGTGTTTAAATTTCCAGATACATTCATTGAGGAATGCATTTCCCTTGATTTGGATTTTTGTTGAATTCAAACTTCTACCAAAGTTTGTTCAAGATGGGATTTTAAGTCTCCTTTTAGAAACAAAAGTTTCTTTTCACCCTGATTTTCAACAAAATTTATTTTGTTTATTTATTTTTCACATTACAAGATTTGGAAAATCTTGGGATGTGACATGCTTAGATAGCATCAAGCGCCACTTGCTAACACAGTGGTTATAAAGGTGTGTTCAGGTACTCAGAGGAAACAGTAGAGGCAATATATGTCAAGAGCGGGATTTGTCTGTCCATGTGACGGGAAGATACTCAAGGGCCCACTCGGAGAAGTAATATCCAATAGCTGCGCAACGTGTGATTTGATCACAGGGATATCACTTGTCGTAATGAGTCAAGTAGCATTGTTCAGTAACGAGATTGAACACGACATGGTGATGTCATTGATCAGATCTCGGGCAATGCAAGTATCGAGAGACAAAGGGAATAAGACACGACTGTCCCTGTTCAAACGACGAAAGATCTTCATGGAACACACAGGGGTCATATGGCCATCCAGGTCCCTTTGTCGATCATTGGTGCGAGAGTGTCCCGACCATGTCTGGAGTGTTCCCTGACCGTGTATCACGCTTAAGGGCTCGATGATGCTTAGAGAGTGTTTATAGGATTGGAAGAATCACTGAAGAATAGTAGAGAGAAAACCAGAAGGGTTTCGGTAAGTCCGGAGGATGTCCGGAGTGGAGGTGGAAGGTGTTCCATAGCCACGGAGATTGAATAATATTTGAATGAATGTTAAATATTTATTTAATCATTTATTCATAATTATTTAATCAAGAGAAAATCAATTTAAATGGTCAAAGGCTCAATGGGCCAACTTCTGGAGGGAGAGGGCCCATTAGGGAAAGGAGAGAGGGAGAAGGGGCCAAGGGGGTCGCCGGCCCCCTAGTGGGCTAGCCACCCCCACCCCCCGCGCGGGGCCCGTGGGGGTGGCCGACAGTGCCACCCCTCCCCCTCCTCTCCTTTAGTCCCACCCCGGAACTTTGAGGGAGGTAGTACCTCCCCTCCCCCTATATATAGTGGGGGTATTTGGCCAAATAAAATACACCAATAATAAAAAAAGGTCTCCTCACGTTAGAGGAACCATGATGCCATGTTCATCCATGAATCTGAACTTTGCAGTCTGCTTCGGCCATAATTCATCATGATTATGCAGAGCAGCAACCATACCAGATATAGTGCAGATCTGCGCAGGCGCTTCTTCCATCATGATACAATGGTGTCCATACCACTTGCCCTTAGAGTCGTACCTGAAGAGGACTACCGTAACCAAGTAAGGGTGCTCCGCGGAGATCCCACTTGACAAAAAACTGTGGACAAAATATGTTTGTAAGCGTTGGGCTAACAAACAATTTTAGGTTTAGTAGTCAGCTAGTAGTTATAATTAGTGCGAATATCAAAGAGAAGGGTAGCTGGCCCGCTTCTGGCCAGAACTTCTTCCTTGGTAGTAGGCTATGCCATCCCTCGAGATGCTCAGCTCATCAGCGGCGGAGGCGGGCTAGAGCCTCGCAATGATAGCGATGGCATGCGCCATTGGAGCTCAGGATCAGCGACTCAGCGCAGCAACTTGGCGCCAGAAGTCAAATGTCCGAAGGGATCGTCCTCCCTGGAGGGTGGATTCCAACGCTGCGGTGCTAGGGGAAAGGTGGGAATGGATTTGTGAAATTGGTCAACGCATCCAATCCACTTATTTATTGAATTTTCCTAAGAGGTTGCCGCGTTGGCGCTCGTGTCACGGATAGATGACCGACATGAGGGTCCCGACCGTCTACTTCACGGGGCAGTTTAACGAAATGTTTGAATTTGGCAGGGGTGAGATGAGTTTGCCTCGAAATGACCCCTCTCAATAGTTGTTGGCCCAACATTTCAAAACGCGGAAATTTCAGGAAACTTAGGTACCGCCGTGCGCTGGCCTGCGAACTTTGGTACCGCAGGCGAACAGGCCCCATCCTCAGACATCACACATCGGAATATCAAGCGGAAGCGATAAACAAGATCTGAGTATGGATTAAGAAGCAAAACGGAATAATATGCCAAAGAAATAAGCACATCCCGCCCACAGATCTCATGGATCTCCATCCCCGGAACCTCTACACCTTAAAGTCATTGTCACCATCGTTAGTCTCTTCGACCCAGTAACCTTTCTAAGAGTATACTTGTCCATATGAACCAAATATTTATCGTGTGAGACCCTAGGAGTACTTGGCAAGTCTTAATGCATCTAAAGGGAAGAACCTGGGGTGACGCAATTGCAGCGAAAGATAATAGCTAAAAAGTTCTATAGAGACACGCTACACATCCGCACAACTAGAGATGGACGGATGCTCGTTAATTAGTAACAACAGTTATCTAAGCAACATAAATAAACATCGCTCGCCCTCCTTCTCTCTTACCGACGAGAAGGCAGAAGAACATCCCATCCGTTGGCAATTTTGTTAACCATTCCATGAGTGTTGCACTATTTAATAGTCAGGTCTTAGTCAAATTAAAGGTGGTACTTTAGTTTTGCTTATCTATGATCGAGAAACTGTGCTCCAAGTCGTCCATAACCACGGACACGGCTTTCGGAAAGATCTACCCTGCAGGGTGCATAAATAGCAACACACACACGATCAACCTTAGAAAGAACCAAATAAAAAGCAACGAGGCCTCACGACAATGCATTCACAGGATTCATAAATTATTTCAGGGGGCCACCCCAATAAGATACCCGCAACGAAGTAGGCCATCTCCGAGACAGACCCAGGGTTTATCCCAATGGCTATAAACGACTAGGAAACCAAAAGTGTGACTGGGCTTGTCAATACTGCATAAACATTCGGCATTCCTAAACAGTACAGGCACTCCACGCGCAATAGTAAATAAAGCAGTAAAACATGGCATAAGTACATCTGTGCGAATCAAGCTAAGACAAACGGGGATCCATAGAGTCTCACTACTAGGAAAACGCACGTTTGTGGCGCACCTATTTTCCCCTTCCGTGGCGCACTAGGGTGCGCCACGACTTCTGCGCTACGGCTAAAAAGTGCCTGTAGCGCAGTGGCAGGTGCGCTATAGGTATCTCGAGTTAGTGGTAGCGCACTGTCTTGTGCGCCACTACTGTTTTTCGTGTGGCACATGACTTAGTGAGTTACTAGTATCTAGTTAGTAGTAGCGCACTGGCTGGTGCGCCACTACTGTTGTTCCTGTGGCGCATGACATAGTGTGCTACTAGTATTTGACCACGTGCGCCACCAACGTAGTGCGCCACTAACTACGTATATGTGCGCCACGGCTGAGTTTTTCAAAAAACAAAATAAAATACTCAATACAGATGATATTCAATACATATTATATACAATACAACTGATATACACAGATATACAGTACAGAAATAAATACACAAATATACAATACATAAATAAATACACAGACAAGATAGAAACAAATACAATAGATGATTCACATACATAAATACACAGTATAAGTTATATTATTTCGATCAAGTTACAAAAGTAGCTAGTGATGACATGTACTCAACCAAGTTAGAGCTCGTAGAAGCTCGCCTAGACATCTAAAGTACGAACATGCAGGACAGACAACCAAGGACGATAACCATCACCGCGACGGTGGTATAGGTCTTCATCCGGTTCCTCGTCCTAACTCCCGCTAGATAGCGCGCATATCTAGCTTCCACCTCCACCATAGTGTTATACCCTTTGTAGCTATTACCGCTGAAACGGTGCACCTGTGTCCGGCAGTCTTTCCAATCATCATAGACTCCGGAAACCCGTCCCTTGTACATGACGTACCACGTCATCTAAAAGTTGGCAATAATAATTAAATGGTGGTGAAAAAACAAGTAAAAGTCACATATAAAGATATACTTATCAAATAAGGTAACAAAGTAAGCAAAAAATACCAAGTAGTAGCATGTACATGTCGACACACACAAGTACACATGGGGATAAAGAACTACAACTAGACCAACACATCAAGACTTCTGTCTCGGCTCAGGGAACGGGAGGACGCCTTGTTTTGTCATGAACGCCCTATAGTCACCATGCATCTTTAGGCGATCTACTACGTCACGGTTATTTGGGGGATTGCCTTCATAGAAGACCCCCCCTAAAGGCATGACATCACGGCTGACGATTGCCCTAAACTCTTACTGGATGCGATACATCTCTTGTCTAATATCTGAATCATTGATCCTGGCCTTGACTTCGGCCCACCGTTTGAGATGATCTGGCGGTGTAGAATTCTGTTGCTCTAGTAGGAACGCCCTCATGTGATGGAGTGCATAGTAGGCTTCCTTCTGATTGCCAGCCGGCTGCTTCACGCAGGGGAATTCTGTCACATGGGTGAAGACGTGCCTGCCAAACTTGAGCATCTTACGCATGAAGGTGGCGCCTTCCGCTGAGGCATAGCCGATGAGAGCATCATCCAGAACTTCCTTGATCTTGCCGTAGTTTTTCTTCTTTTCTGGACTCCCTGAGTCGAAATACGTGCCTTGCGAATGTTTCGGCGACAAGCGGATGAGTGTGCAGTGTTGATCTCTGCGCAAAACAATTCACACAGAATGTGTTGGAAAAAGAATGATGAAAATCTAATAAAGCATGTTATGGCGGCGAGTGAATAATGACTTACTCGGGAAAGAAAGGCACGAGAATGTATTCCTTTGTCTTGTTCGCCACCAAGATGCCTTGGAGGTACGAGGCCACGAATCGTCGTTCAATGGCGCTTCCCAAGCATCCATCATGCATGTAGTAGGGGTCCACTATAGCGATGCCCGGGGTGTTCTCTCTAATGATCTGAATGGCCAGGCTGAGAGAAAACAGGCGTACCATGGTATAGTGCAGCGGATACAGGTGGAACATATTGAAGATGTTGTCAAACCACAGGAAGAACAGATCCACGGGGACATTATCAACGAAGCCCAAGCCTCGTGGCACCTTAACCACGAATACCAGGTGCGAGGGATCTTTCTCCCCAAGAAGTCGTCTCTCTATCGTCAGCACACCATCATGCACACTCCTCAATTTTTAAGTGGTGAGCCTTAGCAATTTCTTAGTTAGCATGGGCTCACCCGCCACATGCATCCTCCACATAATACCCTTTGGTCTTGGTGGCCCGTCCTGAAACCTGATCGGATTCGCAGTTGACGCCATCGGCTGGCTCAAGCTACGAGCTTTTCTTTTCCTGGTCTTCTTGCCTTTTGGGAAGTGGGTAGGAACCGCAATCTGAGCATCGATCGCCCTATGTAGTGTGTCAGGGCTTAGGACAAAGGGTCGGTTGGATGTATCCGTTGGCTCGGTGAAGGTGCAAGCTGGAGGCGTCTCCTGAGAACCAAAGAGATGTTTGTTGCAAGTGGCTTTCTCTACGGGGCCACCAGCTGGGTCTTCGTTTAGGTCACCGAGGAAAAGATTAGTGTTGATTAAATCATTGAAGTAATCTTCGTCATCCTCGTTCGGATCCTGCACCATGGTCATGTCAATATGACCAGCCGAACAATCGCGTGGAGGTGACAGCGGTAGCAGTGTGGGGGTCTTGCCATGGCTTGGCGCTGGCACGACAGGCAGTGTTGTTATCTATGGGGTGATGGCCCCGGCCGTCCCCAAACAAATCATGCTCTTTGGCCATAGCAGGAATAAGCCGAAGCAACTTCTGAGGACAGCCGACTCTTCTTCATCCGCTCCTGGGGGTTGAATGGGAGGTTCTAGGTCATCACATCCCCTTAGCACCCGGATAATTTTAACCCTATGCACGCTATCTGGCATCGGCTTTGAGTGGAACGTGCGGTGCAAGGGTTGAATGATGGTACCCTTGGCAACATCCCTCAACTCGTTGTTCATGAAGCTTAAGAGAGTGCATGGAACATCCGTCTGTGAAAAACATGTATGGCATTAAAAAGATGCCATAAGAGTAATAAATGGCAAGGTGGTAAAGTATTTGGTTTACCGTGATGGCGTCGAGCTCGGCTAATGTCGAGGCACCGCATACGACGACGGGCGTGCAAGAGATGGAGGGGCTGCTTGATGGCACGGTGCCGGCCACCGATGTATTCTCCCTATCTGTTGCATTAAGCTCCGGCGCCGCGGTGATGGCAGGGGGAGTCACCAATGCTTCCGGCGTCGCCGTGATAGTGGGCGGAGTCACCAATCTTCCGGCGCTGCCATGCTAGTGGGCTGAGTCACGAACACAGAATTCACCAGGATCGCCGGCGCCGCATTATTTGAGGGGCTACTAACCATGCTTGTAATCGGGCATGGCCCTTATCGACCACCCGCACTCCAGTTTGCTATTGACTCCACCAAGGTAGGCAGGATGGAGGTGAGGGTGATTGCCAGGTTGTCTTGGACGATCTGCGGGATCCGCGCCACTTGTTCCTTAAGTTCCTGAACCTCGCGGTTTTCCTCGTCGCTCCTTCCCTCCACACGCGTCCTCGGGGGTGGACTAAAATGATCCACCCAGTTCTTAGCCCCGAAGCCGGCCAGACGGCCAGCCGATGATGGCTTCTTTGTAACCGGCGTGATTTTCTTGGCCCGGTTCATCGCCCTGTTAAAAGGGTTATCCCACCGGTTGGCCGCCGTCGACCCGTTGGATGAGGAACCATGGGATCCCTGACTAGCAATTTCCTGCTCCTGCAGAAGAAGTAACGTGAACCGTTTAGAAATTCGACTTGATCGATTAGAATGTAATCGACTTGATCCGCGGTAATTAAATTACTTACCACAAGAACCTCGAAGTCCTTCATCTTAGTTTACGCGGTGAGTTCTTTGGTTTTGGGGTCCACATGGTAACGAGCCCTGATAAAGTTTCGAAGCTGCCTGTTTTCGAATTTCAAAAAGGGGTTAGGTTGCTATCATAAGAAGAAATAGCAGAATGTTTTCTGTAGCTTTCATCTATATCAGATACGGTACAGCTAGCCCAAATTTCAGAATAGCAGAATGTAGAGGACCAGATGAAGCGTTAGGTTGCTAACCAAGAATACAATGTTTCGGTGCTCGAAGAAAAAAAAGATGTTGAAACACTACTAGTTTCTCTAGTATAGGATCTAGTACACGAAAGGTAATGAAAAGAAAATCACGCCTCAGTAGCCTAGGCAATAACACTTACTCGAGCTATACATCTACAACCCAATAGCTACAACACAAGCACATCTCATCCAAGTAATTGCACTGTGTTCACTAGAGTCCAGAGGAACCAACATATGTGATCTGGGGCGGAGATAAGGGGGGCGAGCAGGGGCTAGAACCCCCCTAACGATCGGCCCCCCTATACATCTGTCATAACAACTACAGTAGCTAATGCCCTAATTAGAATGAAAGGACCAAGATTAATACTATGCGTTCCTAGCTACATATTCACGCCAGCCCCAAACAAAACAGCCCATTACGGCATCCTAGAGGGTTATAAACCTAAAAAATCTTCGCCCTCCTCATGTTCAAATCCTGGCTCCGCCCCTGTATGTGATTGCACTGTGTTCACCAGAGTCCAGAGTAACCAACATATGTGAAAAAATACAGTAGAAAGGATGTTTCAGTCTCAACTCACTTTAATATTTAGGAATCAAACCTATCACCAACAACACTATCACTGAATCAAGCTAGGGTTCATGTGCTCGAAGCTATTCACTAGGTAAAACACTGTCCAATATCAGAGACCAAAGAGAGGAGGAACCCCTAGTTAGGGTTGAAATTTTGTGCTCTAGGTCAGGAAACCCTCGGCAGGAAGCCCTATGTTCTAGGTCGGAGAGGGGAGAGAGGGGAGAGGGGATGCTCACCTCAAAGACGACGACGACGAAGAGCGCACAGACAATGACGAAGAGCGCGGACAGAGCTCCTCCACGGACGCACGACAGCCTCCTCTCCTCCTCCTCGGACGCAGTGGCCTCCTCTCCTCCTCCATGGACGCGGCGGCCTCCTCTCCTCCTCCTCGGCAGGCAGCGGGCGAGCGGAGGCGGCAGATCGAGCAGAGGCGGTGCGTCGTAGCTGCAACACAGACTTGTCGATAGATAGGTGGGAGATGACCGTGCGTAGCACAGACTTGTCACAACACTTAGCCGTAGCGCACCCTTACCTAGTGCGCTACGACTAAGTGTCGTGTCAAGTCAAACCTAAGGCTGCCCCCCGTTAGTTGACACTAGCACTTGCTTATCCCACTGGTTCCGCCCTAGCTATGTACGCTCACTAAATCTGGAGCACCTAGGTTCGAACCCTGGTGCCCCTATTTTTTGTTTTTATTTTAAAACTACTTTAAATGTTAAAAAATATCCCAAAAATTATGTAAACTATATAAAATATTTGTTATATGTTTTATATGACAAAAATGGTACATATATATCATCAAAAGTGGTACAAAAGTGATTCAAAGTAGAAAGAAAGTAAATAATAATGTGTCCATTAATAATATGCCATCCATATGCATCAATACAATAATTTTGATGTAGCGTTTTACAATCTTTTTTCCCTTCTTTGTCGCGGTTGAATAATTTAGCCCTGGCACTTTTATGTTTCTTCGCTCGAACGGGCTACCTTTTTTGGGTAAGGTTGTCCTTTTTCTTCTTGTGATGTATGTTTCTTCATCGTAGTCGTCGTCATCTTCAATCTTTGGATCACCGTACTGGTCGAAGTCTTGCTCGTTGGCGACTCCATCCATTCCGATGATGTTTCTTTTTCCTCTCCTCACGAAAACACGGCTAGGCTTTGTCGGGTCAGTAATCAAAAAACATTGGTCCACTTTGCTAGCCAGTACCCACGGTTCATTTTTCGCGGCAACGTGCGCACGGGTGGCCTTGGATTTGGCTGCTTCGGGTATTAACATGGTTGCGAAATACCGATCTTCTCTTTCGACGCTCTTGGCCCATCTGACACGGAACATCGGCACCTTTTCTCCACAGTAGTCGAGCTCCCAGATCTCCTCGATCCTTCCGTAAAATCTTTCCTTCACGTTGTCATCGGTGTAGAATTCCGATGTTACGCCTGAGTTCTGATAGTCACACTTGTTGTCCTTTTCCTCCGTGTAGAATGTGTAGCCGTTGATATCGTACGCCTGATAGGTCACCAGGTTGTGCATGGGTCCCTGCGACAAGGTGAATATGATGTTTTCCTCCGCAGAATGCGATTGCGGGGGATTATCTAGGAGCGTCTGCCTAAACCAACGCGTCAAATCTGAGTAGTGCTCTTTGATTATTTCTCCCTGTGTCCTATGTATGCCCCGGTCACTATACTTCTTCTCGATTGACCTTTTATGCTTTTGTACCCAAGGATCGACTAGTTCTAAATGTTGTAGCACGACTAGGTTTGCTCTATCAAAGTCTGCACGTCGACAATCGTAGTCTGCATGCAGTACGCGATGACCCTCTCGGTGACCCGATCCATCGAGCTTGCCAAGGTGCCTATTGACGGGAAGACCGACAGGGTTCTTGATGCCTAGATAATTCGTGCAGAAAGAGATGCACTCTTCGGCCAGAAAGCCCTTGGCTGTGGTTCCATCTAGACGGGACCTGTTGCGAACGTATCCTTTGATGTGTCCGTTCATCCTTTCGAACGGCATCATGCTGTGGAGGAACATCGGCCCGAGTTGGATGATATCCTCCATGATATGGACCAGCAGATGCACCATAATGTCGAAGAATGCGGGCGGGAAGTAGATATCGAGCTCACATAGTATCACCACGATCTTCTCTTGTAGCCTCCCGAGCTGTTTCACGCTATTTGACTTTCGAGAGATGACGTTGAAAAACTTGCAGAGCCCAAACAATGTTTCTCAAACATGCTCGTCCATTATACCTCGTAGTGCAACCGAAAGTATCCATGTCATTAGCATGGCACAGTCGTGAGACTTCATCCCAATAAACCTCTACTTAGCCTCATCTAGGTACCTGCTTATCTTGCCAGCGTAGCCGTAAGGAAATTTGACTCCTAGAAGGCACTTGAAAAACTGTTTGATCTCATCCTGGCTTAGTGTGAAGCACGAAGGGGGCAGTAATATTCGTTCTTCTTGACCTTTTTAGCCTTTCGACGACCTTGTGTCGCCTCCGACTGATGATCATCGTCATCTTCTTGATCATCAGGAGTAGGGCGTCCTCCGTGAAGATCCTTACGAATGCCCATGAAAATCAAGTCGTTCCTTGCTTTAGGACCATCTTTCGTCCTATCTGGCATGTTGATTAGGGTGGCGACTAGACTCTCGCACACGTTCTTCGTGATATGCATGATGTCAAGGCTATGAGGCGTGCGGATAAACTTCCAGTATGGCAACTCCCAGAAAACAGACCTTGTTTTCCATACCTTCATCAACGGCTTGTCTTGCTGCCTCCTTCGCTTCTTTCCTGGTTTAGGACACTCTTTCCAGTTTTTCAGCAATTCATCCACTTCTTCACTGCTCCTCCGCTCTGGGATTCCTCGGGTCTCGTATTTTCCATTAAACAGATCTCTACATTTTCTCCATGCATCATTCTTTCCAAGCCACCTTCGGTGCCCCATGAACACGGTATTCGATGACCCTGGATCTTTCTTTAGTTGGAAATAGGTCGTGTTATCCATGCACCTAACGCATGCATAGAATCCTTGGATAACCTGCCCCGAGAAATATCCGCAACCTGGATAATCTTGCACCGTAGTGACCAACGCGACTCTCATAGTGAAATAATATTGTGCGACAGCGTCATACGTATTGGCTCCGGATTCCCATAACATGGTTAGCTCCTCTTTCAACAACCCGAGATATAGATTGATGTCGGTACCAAGTTGTTTTGGCCCTTGAATGAGCATACTCATTTGTATGTACTTCTTTTTTATGCACAACCAGGGAGGTAGGTTGTAGATCCATACAAACACGGGCCAAGTGTTGTGCATGCTGCTCTGGCTACTGAACGGATTGAGTCACTAGGTGCTTGCACCTAGCCTGATGTTTCTCGAATCACCACCGAATTCTGGGAATTCGAGGTCTAATGCTTTCCACTAGCTACCATCTGAAGGTGCGTCAGCAGCTCGTCCTTTTCAGGGTCATCGTCATCTGCTGGCTTCTTTCTTTCCGCATGCCAGTGCATGAGATTTGCTTCCTTAGGGTCTACGAAATAGCGCTGCAGACGAGGAGTGATAGGAATGTACCATACCACTTTTTGAGGAGCTTTCTTCCCTTTCTTGTATCGACTAACGCCGCACATCGGGCATGTGGTTTTCTCCGTGTCCTCTCCCCGATAAATGATGCAATCATTGATGCAGACGTGGTATCTAATGTGCGGTAGATCAAGAGGACACACGATTTTCTTGGCGTCCTCGATACTAGTTGGATACGTGTTCCCCTCCGGGAGACGATCGGGACAGGAATCAAGTACTCGGGACCTATGGGACACAAGTGAGCATGGAAGAACCAAATAACAGCTATTGCCCACTAGTGCCTCCTTCTTTAGTTATCCCATTACTACACATTTTAAATTGTTTACGTACCTCGTTATCCAAAGACTCGCACAAACCCTACACACGTAGTGCTATGACTCGCATGGCTCCAACAACTCCTGTAGTAATGGCTCATAGGATTGAGGATACAAGGTTCGGTGGGGTTTTAAAGTAAAGGCTATTTAATACTTAGGATTAAATTTAATGCAATCACGACTCAATGATGAAAGAGTAAGATAGAAGCATAGGTATTATATATATGCAAGCATGGGGAATTGCTTGCCTGGTAGTCCAGTTGAAGAATAGGAAGCACCCGGGTAATACTCCTCAGGCTCCTGGTATTCTCCTTGCACAGTGTCTATCCGGACAAAAACCAAACACACAAGGGCCAAAATAAATACATTGCACAATCATAGAAATCATATGCAACAAGCAAAGAAGTTATGCCATGATGCAATGATGCACAATTGCATGGTATAATATAGCATGGCATGGGTGAGGTGTTGAAATAATAATAAAGCACTTTACTAATTTATTTAGGCATGTTTTACTCCCATAAACAATTTTGATTATTTAATATTTATATGATGCATGCTTCAATTCATATCATGGAATGCATAATCAGAACGGTCTTATCACGCTTATCGATTTAGACATATTATTTGTCAAATTTGGAATTACGTAATTAAAGTTATAGATTTATTAAGAAAAGACATTTATTGACATTTAAATAATTTCGAAATTTTAAATTTCTCAAAAATTATTTTGGATGGTATATTTGAATTCCTGGCATTTTTCTGATTAGAAAACATATATCACTTGTATTATTTGAATTTATGGATTTTAAACATTCTTTTAAATCAAATTATATTAAAAAGGGGTCAATTGTCAAAGGTTTGACTAGTTAGATTTGACTCTGGCCAAATTTTAAAATATGGTTGAATACATATTTAAATTTGAGTCATATTTCATATTACAAGTTTTGTCAAATTCAAATTGTTTCAAAAGATTTGAATTTAATTTGATATATGTAATTTCTGGTTTTATTTTTGTATTTGGAAAAATGACAGGAACTTTTTATACTCAGCTCCGGCTAGCCCTAGACGCTGAAGAGTGGGGTCGCTGCCGACTAGGCATTGTGCTAGCGAAGGATGTGGAACTGGAGCTTTTCTCATCCGCGTGCAGCTTACCCACAGAGACTTACAGGTGGGGTCGGGGAACAATGCGGGGCCACACACGAGTGCGCCAGCAGGACGGCGACACGTGGGCTGTCTAGGGGCATACTTGCAAAAACGGAAGAAGATAGGAAGCCTTTTTATAAAAGTGTGGGCCGGGTTGACTAAGGGATTGACAGGTGGGCACCAGGAGGGACTGCGATTGAGAGGAAGGAAATGGAGGGGGCTTTTAACAAAACTTCCTGAGGTTGCTGTTATCTGAAACTCCATCTGCCGCGTGATAGAGCTTCGGGGCGAACTTCAGGCGATCGTGGCGAGTTCATCCGGGCTCCGTTTGAGGCACGATTGGAAGCGTTGGAAAGAGGGGACGTCCGAGAAGTGCTCCCGGTAAAACGACGAGGGATGTTGGAAACTTGTCAGGTTCAGAGGTCCACGGCAAGTTGTTGATGCTATGTTGTCTGTGTGCGCGGGTATGCTGGCGTCGTCGGGGACGCGAGAATGCACGGAGGTGGCGGTGGCGGGGTCTAGGAGATAGAGCGAAGGTAAGCGCTACTCTAAGAGGGACTGGGCGCCCGTAATATCCAAGGGCCCACTCAGAGAAGTAATATCCAATAGCTGCGCAACGTGTGATTTGATCACAGGGATATCACTTGTCGGAACGAGTCAAGTAGCATTGTTCAGTAACGAGATTGAACACGACAGTGATGTCATTGATCAGATATCGGGCAATGCAAGTATCGAGAGACAAAGGGAATAAGACACGACTGTCCCGGTTCAAATGACGAAAGATCTTGATGGAACACACAGGGGTCATATGGCCATCCAGGTCCCTTTGTCGATCATTGGTGTGAGAGTGTCCCGACCATGTCTGGAGTGTTCCCTAACCGTGTATCACGCTAAAGGGCTCGATGATGCTTAGAGAGTGTTTATAGGATTGGAAGAATCACTGAAGAATAGTAGAGAGAAAACCGGAAGGGTTTCGGTAAGTCCGGATGATGTCTGGAGTGGAGGTGGAAGGTGTTCCATAGCCACGGAGATTGAATAATATTTGAATGAATGTTAAATATTTATTTAATCATTTATTCATAATTATTTAATAAAGAGAAAATCAATTTAAATGGTCAAAGGCTCAATGGGCCAATTTCTGGAGGGAGAGGGCCCATTAGGGAAAGGAGAGAGGGAGAAGGGGCCAAGGGGGTCGCCGGCCCCCTAGTGGGCCAGCCACCCCCCACCCCCCGCGCGGGGCCCATGGGGGTGGCCGGCGGTGCCACCCCTCCCCCTCCTCTCCTTTAGTCCCACCCCGGAACTTTGAGGGAGGTAGTACCTCCCCTCCCCCTATATATAGTGGGGGTATTTGGCCAAATAAAATACACCAATAATAAAAAAAAGGTCTCCTCACTTTTGGGAGGACCTCTAATTGATATTTTCTCTCTCCCCCACTCTCTCTGGTGACCATGGTCCCAAGTCTGGACTGCACGAGCGGGAGACATCTTCACCGCTGAGCACCGTCGCGCTGCGGCATTTGGATCCGGGGGCTCTACTTCCGCAACTACTGCTAGATCGGGGAAGCGGGAGTCATCGTCAATCACCGGACGTGTGTAACTCCCCGCGAGGTGTCGCACTTAAGGCACTCAAGTCATTGGAGCCAAGGAGCGCAAGGACTTCATCATGACCTTGAGGTCGTGTTTGGCTCGTCTACATCGACCACGCTCTCCTAAGCGTTGACAACGCTTTTTGGTCTTCAAGGGTGAGTTAGCGAAAAGCCCCTCCCATTACTGTATTACTAATAGATAGGTCCTGGCAGCTTCAGGGGTTCAGGGGCGTAGGGTACAAATTTATTGTTTTCATACGCGGAACCCCTACAGTGGTATCAGAGCTAGATCTATGCATAGTAATGCTAGTATAGGTAGAACACACGAGATGTAGCGTGTGGGCGTTGATCTTTTAGTTGTTACCCTCCCACATGTACTTGTGTATACCGTAGTAATGCTTGATGAATCTGTTGGAGATATGCCCAAGAGGCAATAATAAAAGTGGTTATTATTATATCTTTGTGTTTATGATGAATGTTTACATCCCATGCTATAATTGTATTATAAGGAAACACTAATACATGTGTGTTTTGTAAACGTAAAAGAGTCCCTAGTAAGCCTCTTTTTGAACTAGCTTGTTGATTAATAGATGATCATGGTTTCATGATCATGGACATTGGATGTCATTAATAACAAGGTTATATCATTAGGAGAATGATGTGATGGACACACACCCATAGTAAGTATAGCATAAGATCAAGTCATTAAGTTCGTATTGCTTCAAGATTTCAAATGCACAGTAATCTAATCCTTCGACCATGAGGTTATGTTAATCACCATCACCGGATGTGTACTTTGATGACATCTAACACCGCTTCGTAACTGGGTGGTTATAAAGGTGTCATTGGGTATTCTGAAAGTATGTGTTGAAGCGCATGGACCAAGATTGGGATTTGTCCATCCAAATGACGGATAGATATGCTCTGGGCCCTCTCGGTGGAATGTCATCTAGTTAGCTTGCAAGCATGTGACTAGGTCACAAGGGATGACATATCACGGAACTAGTAAAGAGAACTTGTCAGTAACGAGGTAGAACTATGTATGGAGATACCAACGATCAAACCTCAGATAAGTAGAGTATCGCATGACAAAGGGAATTGGTTTCGTATGTTAATGGTTTTATCGATCACGAAGTCATTGTTGAGTATGTGGGAGCCGTTATGGATCTCCAGATCCCGCTGATGGTTATTGATCGGAGAGGTGTCTCCATCATGTCTGCATATTCACAAACCGTAGGGTGACACAATTAAGGTTCGATGCTGTTTAGGTAGATATGGAGTGTGCGTTGGAAACCGAATGTTGTTCGGAGTCTCAGATTGGATCTGGGACATCACGAGGAGATCCGGAATTGTTCGGAGAATAAGATTCATATAATGGAGATCATTTTCTAGGTTCGGAAATGTTTCGGAGTGTTTATATGGGGGCTCTAGAAGGTTTCGGAATGTTCCGGAAAGTTCCAGAAGGTTCCGTGGACTTTACTTGAAAACCAAGAAAGGAAAAGGGAAGACTTGGGGGGAAGGAAACTCCCTCCCCCCTCTCCCTTGTGCGCCGGCCCTAGGAGGTGGGCCTAGGGGTGGGAACCCTAGGCCGCACCCCTCCCTCTATATATAGAGGGGTGGAGGCGCCACCCCTTTCCCTTCCACTCTTTCCCCTAGCCGCCTCTCTCCTCCTCCTTCGCTCTGCTCAGGCTTAGGCGAAGCCCTGCAGAATTCTCTACTCCACCACCACCACCACACTGTCGTGCTGCTGGGATTCCGTGGAGAGATCTACTACCTCCGCTGCTCGCTGGAACGGGGAGAGGAAGGTCTGCATCGACTGCGCACGTGTGACCGACTGCGGAAACGCTGCCGGAACGCGGCGCCGGAAGGATCGTCTACTCGACCTTGAGATCGGCAAGTGATCCTCTACATCAACCACGAGATCCAATCTTGCACAAGGCTTTCGGATCTACAAGGGTTAGTATAGACCTATCTCGTTGCACATGTCTAATAGATTAGAACTTGGCTTTTATCTAGATTCGATCTGGGTTTTGTTCGTTCTTGTGGTAGAATTTTTTTGTTTTCCATGCTACGAACCCATGAGTGGTATCAGAGCCGTGTATATGCGTAGATCTGTTGCACGAGTAGAACACAATGGTTTTGTGGGTGTTGGTGCTCGTGCCGTCTTTTGCTTTGTGTACTTTGCATCTTGCAATATGGTGGGATGAAGCGGCTCAGTCTAACCTTACATGTCATCGCACATGAGACTTGCTCCATGCTTGACGTGTAACCTTTATTTGCACAAGTGGCTTTGCGGGTGTCTGTCTCTCTCACCATAGTATAGATCCAATTTACACTTTGCAACTTGATAGCACTTGTATCAACGTTGTGGTTCAGTTTCGTCGGTAAGATCCGTTCTTATTCGAAAGCCCCAAACCACGTAAAACATGCAAAGAAAATTAGAGGCACCTAACTTGTTTTTGCAGGGGTTTTGTGATGTGATATGGCCATCATGTGATTGTGATTATATTTGATGTATGCGATGATCCTTGTTGTAATATGGCAACCGGCAGGAGCCTAATGGTTGTCTTTAATTCTGTTAAAACATGCGTGTCTATTCATCTTGTAATAGCTTTATTCCAAGTAGTTGTAATAGTTGCTAGTGATGATGGACAACCATGAAGCGGCGCCACTGACCTTGACGCAATGCTGGTGACGATGGAGATCACGTCCGTGCTTTGGAGATGGAGATCAAAAGCATAAGAAGAGAGGGCCATATCATATCACAGTAATTATGAATTGCCTGTGATGTTAATCCTTTATGCATCTTGTATTGCTTAGATCATGACCGTAGCATTATAAGATGATCCCTCTCACTAAATATCAAGTAATAAAGTGTTCGTCCTTAGTTGGCACCGTTGCTAAGACTCGTCGTTTTTGAAGCATCTCGTGATGATCGGATGTGATAGATTCTACGTGTGCATACAACGGGTGCAAGCCAGATTTGCACATGCAGAAACTAAGGTTAATCTTGACGAGCCTAGCATGTACAGACATGGTCTCGGAACACGGATTACCGAAAGGTAGAGCATGAGTCATATAAATGATATGATGAACATGAAGATTGTTCGCCGATGAAACTACATCTTCTCTCGTGAAGATCGGACTTGGTGTAGTGGACTTGGTTCATGTAATCACTAAGACAATGTGAGGGATGTTGTTTTGAGTTGGAGTTCACCTAGTTGATTTAAAGAATTTAGATTGAACTCAATTTATCATAAACTTAGTCTAAACTACTTGCAAATTGTTGTAGATTATGGCGAACCTCTCCATAAATTTTAATGCGTTCCTAGAGAAAGAAAAGCTTAAGAACAATGGAAGCAACTTCACGGACTGGTTCCGTGGACTGAAGATCGTCCTCAGGGCTGGTCAGTTGACCTATGTGCTCGAAGCACCGCTATGTGACCCACCTGCAGAAGATGCCACCGATGACGTAAAGAATGTTTACGCCACTCGGAAAAATCACTACTCCACAGTTCAGTGTGCCATCCTGTATGGTTTAGAAACGGAGCTTCAGAAGCGCTTTGAGCACCACGACCCGTTTGAGATCATTAAGGAGCTCAGGCTGATTTTTGAGACTCACACATCCATGGAGAGCTATGAGGCCTCCGAGAAGTTCTTTAACTTTAAGATGGAAGAGGGTAGCTCCGTTAGCGAGCATGTGCTCACCATGTCTGGGCACGCAAACAAGCTCCAAGAGTTGGGGATAACGATTCCTAATAAGTTAGGGATTCACCGTGTCCTCCAATCACTGCCACCGAGTTATAAGAACTTTGTGATGAACTACAATATGCACTGCATGAACAAGACATTGCCTGAACTATCGTCCATGCTAAAAACTACTGAAGTGGAGATCAAGAAGGAGCACCAAGTGTTGATGGTCAATAAGACCACCAATTTCAAGAAACAGGGCAAGCCTAAGAACAAGGGAAACTTCAAGAAGGACGGCAAGAAAGCTGCCGCACCTGCTAAGAAGCTCAAGGCTGGTCCTAAGCCTGAAACTGAATGCTTCTACTGCAAGGGTGATGGTCACTGGAAGCGTAACTGCCCCAAGTACCTGGAGGATCTGAAGAATGGCAACATCAAGAAGAAAGGTATATTTGATATACATGTTATTGATGTGTATCTTACTAGTAATCGTAGTAGTGCATGGGTATTTGATACTGGTTCGGTTGCTCATATTTGTAACTCGAAACAGGAACTGTGGAATAAGCGAAGACTGACGAGAGACGAGGTGACGATGCGCGTTGGAAATGGCTCCAAGGTTGATGTGATCGCCGTCGGCACGCTCCCTCTACATCTACCTTCGGGATTAGTTTTAAATTTGAATAATTGTTATTTGGTGCCTGCGTTAAGCATGAACGTTATATCTGTATCTTGTTTATTGCGAGGCGGTTACTCTTTTAAGTCCGAGAATAAAGTTTGTTCGATTTATATGAGTAATATCTTTTATGGTAATGCACCTGAGATGAATAGTTTATTCTTACTGAATCTCGATAGTAGTGATACACATGTTCACAACATAGATGCTAAGCAAACAAAATTGAATGATAATTCTACATACATGTTGCACTGTCGTCTTGGTCACATTGGAGTGAAGCGTATGAAGAAACTCCATTCTGATGGACTTCTTGAATCACTTGATTTTGAATCACTTGAAAGATGCGAAGCATGTCTAATGGGAAAAATGACTAAGACTCCATTCTCTGGAATAATGGAGCGAGCTACAGACTTATTGGAAATAATACATACCGATGTGTGCGGTCCAATGATTGTAGCATCGCGTGGTGGATATCGTTATGTTCTCACTTTCACGGATGACTTAAGTAGATATGGGTATGTCTACTTTATGAAACATAAGTCCGAAACTTTCGAGAAGTTTAAGGAATTTCAAAGTGAAGTGGAAAATCATCGTAACAAGAAGATTAAGTTTCCGCGTTTTGATCGCGGAGGTGATTATCTAAGTTATGAGTTTGGCATGCATTTAAAGAAATGCGGAATACTTTCGCAATTGACACCGCCGGGAACACCACAGCGTAATGGTGTGTCCGAACATCGTAATCGAACTCTCTTAGATATGGTTCGGTCTATGATGTCTCTTACAGATTTACCGGTATCGTTTTGGGGCTATGCATTAGAGACAACCGCATTCACTTTAAATAGGGCACCATCTAAATCCGTTGAAACGGCACCGTACGAATTGTGGTTTGGAAAGAAACCTAAGTTGTCATTCCTTAAAGTTTGGGGTTGCGAAGCGGATGTAAAGAAGTTACAGCCTGATAAGCTTGAACCCAAAGCAGAGAAATGCGTCTTCATAGGATACCCTAAAGAAACAATTGGGTATACCTTCTATCATAGATTCGAAGGCAAAGTTTTCGTTGTCAAGAATGGATCCTTTCTTGAGAAGGAGTTTCTCTCGAAGGAAGTGACTGGAAGGAAAGTAGAACTCGACGAGGTTATTGAACCTTCTCTCGGATTTGAGAGTAGCGCAGCACCGAAAGATGTTTTTGTGCCGCCTGCACCAATTGGAGAGGAAGCTAATGATGGTGATCATGAAACTTCGAACGAAGTTGCTGCTGAACCTCGCAGGTTAACGAGGGTTCGTACCACTCCTGATTGGTATGACCCTGCCTTGAACGTCATGTTGGTGGACAACACTGATGACCCTGCGATGTATGAAGAAGCTATGGTGAGCCCAGATTCTGACAAATGGCTAGAATCCATGAAATCCGAAATGGGATCCATGTACGAAAACCAAGTGTGGACTTTGGTGGACTTACCGGATGGCCGTAAGGCTGTCGAGAACAAATGGATTTTCAAAAGAAAACAGATGCTGATGGTAATGTTACCGTCTATAAAGCTCGACTTGTCGCTAAAGGGTTCTGACAAATTCAAGGAGTTGACTACGATGAGACATTCTCACCAGTAGCGAAGCTAAAGTCTGTGAGGATTTTGTTAGCAATTGCTGGATATTTCGATTATGAGATTTGGCAGATGGATGTCAAAACGGTGTTCCTTAATGGAGACATTGAGGAAGAGTTGTATATGGTACAACCCAAGGGTTTTGTCGATCCTAAAGATGCTAACAAGGTATGCAAACTTCAGCGCTCCATTTATGGACGGAAGCAAGCATCCCGGAGTTGGAATCAACGTTTTGATAATGTAATCAAAATTTTTGGATTTATACAAACTTATGGAGAAGCTTGTATTTACAAGAAAGTGAGTGGGAGCTCTATAGCATTCCTAGTACTATATGTAGATGACATATTGTTGATTGGGAATGACATAGAACTTCTTAATAGTGTCAAAGCCTATTTGAATAAAAGTTTTTCAATGAAGGATCTTGGCGAAGCGGCATATATTCTAGGCATCAAGATTTATAGAGATAGATCAAGACGCCTAATAGCGCTTTCACAAAGTACATACTTGGACAAAGTTCTAAAGAAGTTTAGAATGGAAGAGAGCAAGAAAGGGTTCGTGCCCATGTTCTCAGGTAAGACCTTGAGTAAGACTCAAAGTCCAGCTACGGCAGAAGATAGAGAGAAGATGAATAATATTCCATATGCCTCGACCATAGGTTCTATCATGTATGTCATGCTGTGTACAAGACCGGATATAGCACATGCTGTTAGTTTGACTAGCATATATCAAAGTGATCCTAGAATGGAGCATTGGCCAGCGGTCAAGAATATCCTAAAGTACCTAAATAGGACTAAGGATATGGTTCTTTCTTATGGAGGTGTTGAACAGCTTGTTGTAAACAGTTACACTGATGCTAGTTGGAACACCAATCCAGATGACTCGAAGTCACAGTCTGGATACGTATTTATTTTGAATGGTGCTAAAGTGAGCTGGAGGAGTGCCAAGCAAAGCGTTGTGGCGAAATCTTCAACTGAATCGGAATACATAGCTGCTTCGGAGGCTGCATGAGAAGCCATATGGATGAAGGAGTTCATTACTGAACTTGGCGTGGTTCCTAGTGCGTTGGACCCGATGGCCATCTACTGTGACAACACAGGTGCCATAGCTAATGCACAGGAGGCAAGGTCACATAGCAAGCTGAAGCACATCAAGCTACGTTTCCATGCTATTCGCGAGTATGTCCAACATGGCGACATAAAGATTTGCAAAGCACACACTGATCTGAATGTGGCAGATCCGTTGACTAAACCTCTCCCTAGAGCAAAGCATGACCAACACCAGAACGCCATGGGTGTTAGGTATATTACCATGTAATCTAGATTATTGACACTAGTGGAAGTGGGAGACTGTTGGAGATATGCCCAAGAGGCAATAATAAAAGTGGTTATTATTATATCTTTGTGTTTATGATGAATGTTTACATCCCATGCTATAATTGTATTATAAGGAAACACTAATACATGTGTGTTTTGTAAACTTAAAAGAGTCCCTAGTAAGCCTCTTGTTGAACTAGCTTGTTGATAAATAGATGATCATGGTTTCCTGATCATGGACATTGGATGTCATTAATAACAAGGTTATATCATTAGTAGAATGATGTGATGGACACACACCCATAGTAAGTATAGCATAAGATCAAGTCATTAAGTTCGTATTGCTTCAAGCTTTCAAATCCATAGTAACCTAATCCTTCAACCATGAGGTTATGTTAATCACCATCACCGGATGTGTACTTTGATGACATCAAACACCGCTTCGTAACTAGGTGGTTATAAAGGTGTCATTGGGTATTCTGAAAGTATGTGTTGAAGCGCATGGACCAAGATTGGGATTTGTCCATCCAAATGACGGATAGATATGCTCTGGGCCCTCTCGATGGAATGTCATCTAGTTAGCTTGCAAGCATGTGACTAGTTCACAAGGGATGACATATCACGAAACGAGTAAAGAGTACTTGTCAGTAACGAGGTAGAACTAGGCATGGAGATACCGACGATCAAACCTCGGATAAGTAGAGTATCGCGTGACAAAGGGAATTGGTTTCATATGTTAATGGTTCTATCGATCACAAAGTCATCGTTGAGTATGTGGGAGCCGTTATGGATCTCCAGATCCCGCTGATGGTTATTAATCAGAGAGGTGTCTCCATCATGTCTGCATATTCACGAACTGTAGGGTGACACACTTAAGGTTCGGTGCTGTTTAGGTAGATATGGAGTGTGCGTTGGAAACCGAATGTTGTTCGGAGTCTCGGATTGGATCTGGGACATCACGAGGAGATCCGGAATTGTCCGGAGAATAAGATTCATATAATGGAGATCATTTTCTAGGTTCGGAATTGTTCCGGAGTGTTTATGTGGGGGTTCTAGAAGGTTTCAGAATGTTCTGGAAAGTTCCAGAAGGTTCCGTGGACTTTACTTGAAAACGAAGAAAGGAAAAGGGAAGACTTGGGGGGAAGGAAACTCCCTCCCCCCTCTCCCTTGCGCGTCGGCCCTAGGAGGTGGGCCTAGGGGTGGGAACCCAAGGCCGTACCCCTCCCTCTATATATAGAGGGGTGGAGGCGCCACCCCCTTGCCCCTCCACTCTTTCCCCTAGCCGCCTCTCTCCTCCTCCTTCGCTCTGCTCAGGCTTAGGAGAAGCCCTACAGAAGTCTCTACTCCACCACCACCACCATGCCGTCGTGCTGGTGGGATACTGTGGAGAGATCTACTACCTCCGCTGCTCGCTGGAACAGGGAGAGGAAGGTCTGCATCGACTCCGCACGTGTGACCGACTGCGGAAGCGCTACCGGAACGCAGCGCCGGAAGGATCGTCTACTCAATCTTGAGATCGGCAAGTGATCGTCTACATCAACCACGAGATCCGATCTCGCACAAGGCTTTCGGATCTACAAGGGTTAGTACAGATCTATCTCGTTACACATGTCTAATAGATTAGATCTTGGCTTTTATCTAGATTAGATCTGGGTTTTCACTAGTAGAAAATGGGCCTTTGGTTCGGGCCATTAGTCCCGGCCGTGGCTGGGGCCGGGACTAATGGTCCGAACCAGAGGGCCCGAGGAGGCCGAGGCACTATGTCCCGGTCCGTAAGGAACCATTAGTCCAGGTTTGAGATACAAACCAGGACAAATGGGTCTGGGCCGGTGCGCGTGCTCCTGGCAGAACCTTTAGTCCCGGTTTGTATCTCAAACCGGGACTAATGGTCTGGCCCTATATATATGCACCCAGCCCTCCACTATCTCCTGTTTTTTCCTATGAGAGTGGTGGGTATAACTTTGTGCTAACTTTTTTTTCTTCATATGCACTAGAGGTGTTCGGTGAAATGCCTATTAGAGCGATGCCACTTGAGTTTACACAAGACAAAATATGATATGAGGTGTTAGAGCGACACTTAAGGTTAGCAACTATTTTCTCCTCTTTGTTTTTAAGTGTCCTAAAAGGTTAGCACCTATTTTCTCGTTTTGACTGCGTGGTACTAATTTAAGCATCGTGATTGCGTTTGATATATATGCATGGTTGTATGATGCAGATGAGCCACCCATGGATGTACGGAGACCGACGCTCTGACGCTTACAGAGAAGGCGTGCATTCTTTTTGCCTTGTGGCCGAGGCGAACAAGCGGCGGGATGGTTTTATGTGTTGTCCATGTATTGAATGTCGGAATGAGCAGGCTCACACTTCCTCAAGAGTCATTCAGAGCCACCTGCTTCGGTCCGGTTTCATGTCCGGCTATAATGTTTGGACCAAGCACGGAGAAAGAGGGGTTATAATGGAAGACGGCGATGAAGAAGAGAATGATGATGGCAACTACCGATCTATGTTCCCTGAATACGATGATACCGCAGTTGAAGATAATGAAAAAGAAGAGGGTGAAGAACGGGAACCAGATGAGCCCGTTGATGATTTTGGTCGGGTCATTAGTGATGCAAGGCGAGACTGCGACACGGAAAAGGAGAGGTTGCAGTTCGAGCAGATATTACAGGACCACAACACATTGCTATATCCAACTTGTGAAGATGGTGAGAAGAAGCTGGGTAGCACACTGGAATTGTTGAAGTGGAAGGCAGAGACCGGTATGACTGACTCGGGATTTGAAAAGTTGTTGATAATAATGAAGAACCTGCTTCCAAGAAATAACCAATTGCCCTCCAGTATGTACGAAGCAAAGAAACTTGTCTGCCCTCTAGAATTAGACGTGCAGAAGATACATGAATGCCCTAATGACTGCATCCTCTACAGCGGTGAGAAGTACGAGAATATGGATAAATGCCCAGTATGCACTGCATTGCGGTATAAGATCAGAAAAGATGAGCCTGGTGATGTTGAGGGCGAGCAACCCAGGAAGAGGGTTCCTGCCAAGGTGATGTGGTATGCTCCTATAATACCACGGTTGAAATGTTTCTTCAGAAATAAAGAGCATTCCAAGTTGTTGCGATGGCACATGGAAGACCGTAAGAAAAACGGGATGATCGAGAGAGACTTCCCGGACTTTGCTGGTGACGCAAGGAACTTATCTTGGTCTAAGTACCGATGGCATGAATCCTTTTGGGGAGCAGAACTGTAGTCATAGCACCTGGCCCGTGACTCTATGTATCTACAACCTTCCTCCTTGGTTGTGCATGAAGCGGAAGTTCATTATGATGCCAGTGCTCATCCAAGGCCCGAAGCAACCCAGCAACGACATTGATGTGTACCTAAGGCCATTAGTTGATGAACTTCTACAGTTATGGGCCAAACCAGGTGTACGTGTGTGGGATGAGCACAAACAGCAGGAATTTGACCTACAAGCGTTGTTGTTCGTAACCATCAATGATTAGCCTGCTCTTAGTAACATTTCAGGACAGATGAACAAAGGATACAATGCATGCATGCACTGTTTAGATGAGACTGAAAGTATATATCTGGATATATGTAGAAAGAATGTGTACCCGTACAATTATCATTTTCTTCCGCCCAGTCATCCCTTAAAGAAGAAAGGCAAGCATTTCAATGGCAAGGCAGAAACCCGGACGAAGCCTGTCCCCCGTAGTGGTGCTGATGTATTTGGTATGGTCAAGGATTTGGATGTAATCTTTGGAAAGGGTCCTGGAGGACAACCTGTTCCAAAAGACCCCATTACTGGACACGCACCCATGTGGAAGAAGAAATCTATATTTTGGGAGCTACCCTATTGTAAAGTGCATGAGGTCCGCTCTAAAATCGACGTGATGCACCTGACGAAGAACCTTTGCGTGAATATTCTAGGCTTCCTGGGCTTTTATGGGAAGTCAAAAGATACCCCGGCAGCATGGGAGGACCAGCAACATCATAAAGGACGAGACGACAAGCATCCAGGGCAGTTTCAAGGGCTTGCCAGCTACGCTCTTACCAAAGAAGAGAAGGAAATCTTTTTTGAAGTCCTTTTCAGTAGCATGGTTCCGTCTGGCTTCTCGTCGAATATAAAGGGAATAGTAAATATGAAAGAGAAAAAATTTCAAACCTAAAGTCTCATGAGTGCCATGTGCTTATGACGCAATTGCTTCCGGTTGCATTGAAGGGAATTCTACCAGAAAATGTTCGACTAGCCATTGTGAAGGTATGTGCATTCCTCAATGCAATTTCTCAGAAGGTAATCGATCGAGAAAGTCTATCAGGGTTACAGATTGATGTGGTCCAATGTCTGGTCAGCTTCGAGTTGTTGTTCCCGCCATCCTTCTTCAATATTATGACGCACCTCCTAGTTCACCTAGTCAAAGAGATTAGAATTCTCGGTCCTGTGTTTATACACAATATGTTCCCCTTCGAGAGGTTCATGGGAGTCTTAAAGAAATATGTTCATAACCGTGCTAGGCCAGAAGGAAGCATCTCCAAGGGCTATGGAACAGAGGAGGTCATTGAGTTTTGTGTTGACTTTCTTCCTGACCTTAAGCCGATTGGTGTTCCTGAATCTCGGTATGAGGAGAGGATAACTGGAAAAGGCACACTAGGAAGGAAATCAATGGTATGTAGGGACGGGCATTCTTTCACTCAAGCACACTACACAGTTCTACACAATTCCACCGTGGTGGCTCCGTATATCGATAAACACAAGAATATTCTACGCTCCGAGAACCTGGGGAAGCCTAAAACCTTGATTAAAGGGGAACACGAGAAGAATTTTGGCAATTGGTTGTAGACACATCTCATGAATAACACCACTGTTGGAGATGAGTTGTACTCGTTGGCCAGGTTACCATCTTCGACTATATGTACTTTCCAAGGGTACGAGATAAATGGGAATACATTTTACACGATCGCCCAAGATAAAAAGAGCACCAACCAAAACAGTGGTGTCCGCTTTGATGCAACATATGACAATGGGTAGATTGACACATATTATGGGTACATAGAGGAGATATGGGAACTTGACTATGGACCTACTTTTAAGGTCCCTTTGTTTCGGTGCAAATGGGTCAAGCTGACAGGAGGCAGGGTACATGTAGATGAAAAGTACGGCATGGCAACAGTGGATCTCAACAATTTTGCGTACATGGATGAACCATTCGTCCTAGCCAACGATGTGGCTCAGGTTTTCTATGTGAAGGACATGTCTACCAAACCGAGAAAAAGGAAAGATAAGCAAAAGATTACAGAATACGATGAGCCAAAGCGCCACATAGTTCTTTCAAGGAAAAGAAACATCGTGGGAGTGGATGACAAGACAGACATGTCAGAAGATTACAATAAGTTTCATGAAATTCCGCCCTTCAAAGTGAAAACTGACCCAAGCATCCTGTTAAATGATGAAGATTCTCCATGGCTACGGTGCAGAAGAAAACCAGAACACTAGATGTTGGTGATGTGTAATAATGTATTAAACCTTTTATTTGAGACATAAATCTATGTAATTAAACCTTTTATTTCAGACATAAATCTATGTAATGTATTAAACCTTTTATTTGAGACATAAAGGTCCCCTTTAATGTAATACATCTTGCTCAATCAAACTAGACGTTCTGAGCCGCCGTAGGTGATCACACAAAGAGAACGAAGCATCACAAGAGAAGGAACCCACAAACACTAAGGATACATAGCACAACTGAAAATTAAGAAACATGCCTAATGGTTGGAGTGATTCAGTCATGCTCCTTCCTAGCCCTGTAATACGCGCCACTGTAGTCATCATAGTCGTCGGCGCTGTCGTCGCTGTCGTCGTCAGGGTCGCCGTAGTCGAACCTTGAAGGTTGGGCACGCGTGGGCTGGATTTGAGGGTACCACAGGGGGGGTTATTGTCGGTCGTGTTGTAGGCCATGACACTCTGGAGAGTCCGGCCGCGCCACCACAGCCGCCGGCCGGCCTCATTGAAGTTCGAAGGAGGTGGGCCGTCCTCCTCGTGCCTGGCGAGCGCCCTCTCACGCCGATTGATGAAGAAGGCTTCCCAAGTCGGGAAATAGTCGGGATGCCAGTTGGGATTCCTCCGTTGCTCTGGCATGAGCTCGAGGTAGTAGTGGTTCGTGATGGCCATCCGGCGCTCCACACCTAGAGGGACAGGAGGGACCGGCACGCCTCCGGCGCTCAGCATCCAGCCGGTGGGGACGCGGTAGCCCGGTGGGCAGGGGTAGTTCGAGGCGCAAAGCGCCTCCGCCTCCCGGGTGGTTAGAGATACGATGGAAGCCATGGGAAGAGAATGATGAGTCTAGATGTGATACGTAAATGGAGGACAAGCATACATATATATACTGAAAAAATGGCGGGAAGACAGAGGTGGGAACCGGTGGAAAGCGCGGGAACGCAGTGGCGCGGGAAACTTTCATCCCGGGTGGCGGCTCAAACCGGGACAAAAGATGGGGGGCATTATCTAGGGGAGGCTTATCTGGGAGGGCCTTATCTGGGGGTGGCTAACCTTTAGTACCAGCTGGTGGGTGCAACCGGGACTAAAGGTGGTTTTTGTGTCATCTAACAAAACTGTCGGTGGGATAAGGACGCGTGGGTAACCTTTAGTACCGGGTGGGGGCTCAAACCGGGACTAAAGCTGTCGGTAGGATAAGGACGCGTGGGTGGACGCACTGCTCGATGAGATAAAGCATGTAGCGCACGACGCCCTATCGGAGGATGAAGACAAAGTAGAAGTTGCGTCGTGCCTATAAAAGGAGCATCGATACGCCATGGCAAGCAACTCAGCAAGCCAACATGGATGGAGAGTTTCATCCCCATTGATGGAGGAAAGGGTTGGGAAATCTCCCGTGGCGGAACTTCTCGAAGATGCCCTTGGTGCACACGCCCTATGGCATCTTCGGAAGTTCCGCCTCAGAAAAACATATTCCTGCTAGCCCGTGAAAGACTCCATCTCTGCCTCCCTGGGGTTAGAGGTATGGTGGAATCCATGGGATAGAGTGGAGAGAGGCGGCAGATATGAGTCTAGATGTGCTATGGCAACGACCAAGCCAACATGGATGGAGAGTTTCATCCCCATGGATGGAGGAAAGGGTTGGGAAATCTCCCGTGGCGGAACTTCTCGAAGATGCCCTTGGTGCACACGCCCTATGGCATCTCCGCCTCCCTGGGGTTAGAGGTATGGTGGAACCCTAAACCCTAAACCCTAAACTGAAAACCCTAAACCCTAAACAAAAAACCCTAAACCCTAAACAAAAAACCCTAAACCCTAAACCCTAAAGGGGCTACGATCCGGAAGAGAACCGGCGGGAAAAAATAAGGCGGGGTAGACGATCCGGTCTAGGGTTTCGCCGGAGGAAGACCACCGGAGTGTCGGAATTACATGAAAATGGCAAAATGGTTAATAGTTTGACTAGTTAGAATAATTATTTTATAAAACAGAAAATTGATTTGAATCACTTATTTAAAAATATGCAAAATATTATATTTAATGCATTTTTAAATTGAAAATGGCAAAATGGTTATTAGTTTCACTAGTTAGAATAATTATTTTATAAAACAGAAAATAGATTTGGATTAGTTATTCAAATTCAAGAACTTTTCATGTTGAAATTTTTCTCAAATTCATAAGTATGCAAAAACTGTAAAATTCAAATGTTTAAATAATATGCTAATTGAATTTTTTTTAAACAGGCGTGCACGAGGGTGAATTTTTTTGAAAAAGGGACCTTTAGTCCCGGTGCGTGCTACACACCGGGACTAAAGGTGTGGCGTTGGCGCGCGCCTGTTGGGCTGGGCCGAAAACCCTTTATTCCCGGTGGGTGGCACGCACCGGGACTAAAGGGGGGGACCTTTAGTACCGGTCCGTATAACGCACCGGGACTAAAGACCCTTTAGTCTCGGTTCGTTATACAGACCGGGACTAAAGGTCCCCCACTATACATTTGGCGCGCCGCGCGCCCCTTCTTCTCCCCATGCACAGCCCCCCCCACATGCGAAGGACGACCTGAGACGCCGGCAGGCTGCCCGATTCTCCGGCCGCCACCACCCCAACCGCCGCCGCCACCGCCCCCAAACGCCACCGCCACTCTAGCCGCCGCGCGCGCACCCCCGCCAGAGGTACCCCGCGCCCCCTCCCCTTCGCTCCCCCGTCCGGCGGCTACGCGACGGCACGACGGCGTGGCGGCGCCGGCACTGTAGGCAAGCAGGCTGGGCGCGCCCCGCGACCGGCCGCGTGCTTCCCCCCCCAGCGAGCCCGGGCGGCACCCTGGCCGCCGGCCATTTGTTTTTATATTTTTTGTATTACTAGTATTTCTAGTGTATTTTTTGTAATAGATAGAAGGAATTATTAGTAATAGATAGATAGAATTATTACATGTTTTTTTATATTTTTTGTATTACTATTATTTCTAGTGTATTTTTTGTAATAGATAGATAGAATTATTAGTAATAGATAGATAGAATTATTACTTGTTTTTTTATATTTTTTGTATTACTAGTATTTCTAGTGTATTTTTTTTGTAATAGATAGATAGAATTATTAGTAATAGATAGATAGAATTATTACTTTTTTTTTATATTTTTTGTATTACTAGTATTTCTAGTGTATTTTTTTTAGTAATAGATAGATAGAATTATTACTTGTATTACTAGTATGTTTTTTGTAATAGATAGATAGAATTATGACTAGTATTTCTTGTATCTTTTTTATATTGTAATATTTATTACTAGTATATAAATATAGTATATATATATATATGTTTGTGTATATATATTTATTACTAGTAATAATATATATAGTAGTATATTATATAGTATGTAGTATTATAGTGTCGATTGAGACAGACAAGCATCAGTGCTAAATAAAGATAAGCTAAAGAAATAACTACCCTAAGTCCGGTGGTGCTCGCGGGCCGCCCGGACTTAGGGTTAGGGTGGTAGTGCTCGCAGGCACCCGGACTTAGGGTTAATGTGGTAGTGCTCGCGGGCCCCCGGACTTAGGGTTAGGGTGGTGGTGCTCGCGGGCCGCCCGGAATTAGGGTTAGGGTAGTAGTGCTCGCGGGCATCCAGACTTAGGGTTAATGTGGTAGTGCTCGCGGGCTCGCGGGCCCCCGGACATAGGGTTAGGGTGGTGGTGCTCGTGGGCCGCCCGGACTTAGGGTTAGGGTGGTAGTGCTCGCGGGCCCCCGGACTTAGGGTTAGAGTGGTGGTGATCGTGGGCCCCCGGAGATAGGGTTAGGGTGGTGGTGCTTGCGGGCCACCCAGACTTAGGGTTAGTGTTAGGGCATCACTAGAATTTTGCTATTGTTTAGTATTATTGTAGCAAATTGTGTGTTCATATTATTGTTTAGTGTTATTTTATGCAGCAATATTGAATGAAAAATGCTATTATGTGCATTTTGTAGAAAACTATGGATCCAATCCAGAGAAACCTAGCACAGGAAAAAAATCTCGAGGATATGATCAACGACACCCCCCATGTTGATCCACCCGAATCTCTGTCGATTTATCTGAACCCCTCCGGTGAGGGAGAGGAGGTCGACCGAAATGATCAAGGAGAAGCCGATGGCTCCGGTGGTGGAGAAGCCGACGGCTCCGGTGGTGGAGAAGCCGACGGCCACGTATATATATGAAGTTTGGTGATCAGTAGATGCATTAACTGAGTTGTATATATATATATAAATTGACGAATGTTTCTTCTCTTAGGCCTCCACATCGAGCAAAAAATATTCCAAACGAGGCCCGGCCAAAAATTAGGACGCATCTACGCGTTATACAATTACGCGGGTATCACCACGGGGTGAACCGGTGGAACCCGAAAAGGCTAAAACTGTATTTAAACAACAACGCGGAGTTATGGTTAGGGATCGCATCCCGATCACCGTTCAAGAGTGGAATAAGACCAAAGGGGCGAAAGAGGGTGAGTATGTCTCCGACAGGTGCAAAGAGGATCTTTCGAATGACCTCATGACACATTTCACCCTGCCAGAATGTGAGGATGATGTCGACACAGCTGCATTGAGGAAGAAAGTCAAGCAGTGGACTCTTACGAAGATGGCCGAACTATTCAAGAACTCAAAGAAAGCATTATGGCAAAAGTATCAGAAGACGAAGAAGGCTCCTAAATTTGAATGCTATCTAACGAAGCAGCAGGCTAACTAGGATGCATTTGTGAAGTACAAGGAGTCACAACCTGCTATGGAAATGTCGGAAAAAAACAAGAAAAATGCCGCATGAAGAAATATCACCATCACCTGGGGCCAGGGGGCTACGCGGCTACCATGCCAAAGTGGGATGCTAAAGAGAATGAGCTGCTTGCTAAAGGGATCACTCTAGAACCAATACGCGAAGAATGGGATCTAAGGGCAAGGAATTGGTTCCTTGGGCATGGGAGTGAGTTTGACGAAAGTACAGGGGACCTTATTTGAAGTGACGGGATTAGGATACCCCGGGATACATGGCAGAAAGTGGTGAAGGAGATTAAAGCGGGGACAACAAAGTTTCGTCCCGATAGAGAGAAAGACTTGCTGACAAAGGTCCTTGGGAATGACGAACGCGGAGGACGTGTACGAGTCCTTGGCCCTAGTTATACGTGGGAGATGGGGTTCCCAAAGAAAGAGATACTTATAGGAGCTGAGAGAGAGCAAAGAGGCGACGGCAGGAGGAGGAGGGAGACAAGTTCACCGAGTTGATAGGAACACTTCGAATGCATCAGCAAGAGATTGACGAACTTCGAGGAGCAGCGCGCCTGCAAGATCCTGTACTCAATATTACCGCCGTCCCATCTCAGCGGAAAAGTAGCGTGGCTGAATCGGAGGTCCCTTCTGACGATGCACGTATGGTAGATGGCGGTCCCGGCTACCCCGTGGATGGAATCAAGGAGCAGGCATCTTGTGAGCTCCATCAGAAGGTGAAGAACCTATCCATCAAGGTGGCGGTCGGATGTGCTTTACCTTGTCCACCTGGCGCACGCTGGTATGGCCGTGAGATTCCAGCTGGCTATGCTAAAGTTGGTGTGGATGAAATTGCAATGGGGTGGGACTCAATGGAGCTTGACATCCCTGGACCTGAAGGTGAGAGGACACTTGGAGAAGTACTGGGTGGTATCATTCTATGGGACAAGAACAACATCAAGCTTCCAGGATGGATGCCAAAGCCAACACCGCCTCCGAGTGGTCGCATGTCACCTTCACCTCCATCACCTCCAAGAAGCCCACCCCATGACTACGACCACCATAGCCCGAGTCCATCTCGATCTCCGCCGCAGCCTACGATTAGTACTAAACGACGTAGGAGCCCAAAACGACAAATGTCGCCCCTCCCAAGAGTACCTCATAAGAATCTTTCTATCAGACCTTACGATCGTACTGACGAGGAAACCGACATGATCGTAAAGGCCGAATGTGTTGCGCAGCTTCAAAAGAAGAAACCCGAGCCCGCCCCGGTATACACCGAGAAGCAAAAAGCGTATGCACTTTCTTTTCTGAACACAAAATCGCAATATGACTTGCACCATAAGCCAGATGACTATCGACGCACACTTCAGAAGGAAGGGAAGAAGAGCAAATCAAGTAGAAGTGCAAGCGGGAGCAAATCATCAAGTCAAAGTGCAACCGGGAAAAGAAAGGACGTCCCCCAGCTCGGGGAACAGGCCAAAAAATCGACCCCACCCCTCAAGGTGTTATCCTATGACACTCCCCAGCAGGATATGGAAGAAGCTAAGAAGCTTGAGGCCGCTATGAATGTGACTGTTGAGGAATTGCTAGGTTCCCAGGACAACAAGTTACCCAAGGCTCAGGTAGTCCCTACATATGTCCCATGGAAGCCTCTGGTCAGCTTTGAGCAGTTCCAACAACTGCCAACACAAATGCGGAGTTTACATAAATGGTACTTGAATGCCGTAAAGGAGGAGAGAATAATGATCGTGGCGAAAGTCCCACATGACTACTACTTCCGAGAAGAAGAGGTCCATGTTGAGTTTCCAGAACTCTTCCAGTTATACACTTTCGACGCCATCGACAAAAGTCTCATGAGTTGCTATTGTCTGTAAGTTGTTGAATTCATTGTCTATATATAAGCTGTTCATTTTTTCAGTTGTTCAGTTCATTGCATGTAATTATCCTAATTATATCCTTTTATACTCTATTATTATGCAGAATGAAGATCATGGAATGTAAAAGAAGGTCAATCTTCAGTGTTGGGTTCATTGACCCAGATAAAATACATTGTCGGATGCTAAAGGGAAAACCCGAGGAAACATAGGAAAACCTTCTCAGGTTTCTAACGGAGCAAAAATTCTGTGACCACAAACTGTTTCCTTACAATTTCGCATGAGTGTCTTACTCTATTGTACACATTCTCTTTTGCTTACTCGATGTTAAGTGTAATTAATGAGTTACTGATGTATATATAAACGTGTACAGTTTCCACTGGATTCTCATGGACATTCAACTTGATAAGGGAAGAGTTGAAGTCATGGACCCATTAAAGAGACCCCTGGAACAGTTTAGTGACATGCAGGACATGCTCCAGAGGTAATTTTTGCGCTACAGCGGTCTCTTTCGTTGATTTCCTGAGATATCACGTAATAAATAACTCATTCATTTTCTTTACCGGGTAGGGTTTGCAACCAGTTCAAGAGTACGGTTATGGGTGACTTTACTAAGAAGCTGACGTTTGAGCCGGTCTCGGTAAGTAGTAGGCGCATCTCTTTACTTCTAGTTTCAATGCAATTATGATGCATGATTATTATTTTGATTGAATTCTATTCTCGTAAAGTGTGCGAGGCAGCCACAGGGGACGAATCTATGTGGATTCTATGTTTGCAAGTTCATTCGTACGTTTACCAGTGAGGTGAATGATTATAGAGTCGATGTAAGCAATACATTCATAACATTATTTTTATTACCGTCACTTTTTGTTATCATGATTGATAACATTCAGAACTGGCAGGATTCTTGATGAACGAGATGATAGATGATGCCGGAGAACTTAGTGTGAATAGGCGCCGATGATCGCCAACCGTGTAATTGAATAGACGGGCTCTAGTTTCGATAATTGTGATCTCCATGTGTAACTATCATGTATATATTTGTATGCTCGATCTTAAGAGAAGTTATCTTATGTATGCACGAACATGTACGATATGTGGTAGCGTAGAAAACTATTTTGAAATGAAAAAAAGAATACAAACTAAATTCTCTGCCGCCAGAGAAAGTGCCTAAAATGCTGCCGCGGCAGAGAACCATTTGTCCCGGTTCGTAATACGAACCGGGACTAATGGTGGGGCACCCAGCGCCCGCAGAGACAGCCACGTGGATTCCCATTGGTCCCGGCTGGTAAGAGGGCTGGGACTAATGGGTGGGCCTTTAGTCCCGCCCCTCCAGTCCCGGTTACCAGGACCGGGACTAAAGCCCCTTAAGGGCCGGGACTGGAGGCCCGTTTTCCAATAGTGTTTGTTCGTTCTTGTAGTAGAAATTTTTTATTTTCCATGCTACGAACCCATCAGAAGCGGCCCCCAACCGACTTTACGCGTTCATTTGCGAGACTGGTCCATGCTTGACATACGGCTTGTACCGTATAAAGTGGCTTAAGGGGGTGTCTGTCTCTCTCGCATTAGTTGGTATGCCATTTGCAACGGAGAGCCCCAAAAGGGGTGTAGTAGAGAGAACTACTTGATTAGCATTGTGCTGAAAGTTCGTACGTAAGAACGATTCTTATGAGAAAGCCCAGTCAGCCACGTAAAACATGCAAAGATAAAGTAGAGGCATCTAACTTTGTTTTGGAGGGGGCGTTGCTTTGTGATATGGTTGTGGAAAAGGTAAAGTGATTACCTTTTGTTACATAGTGGTAGGACTACCACGCCGGAGTGACATCGGTACCCTGGGGTCTACGGCGCCGGAACCCGGTGACGACGGATGGAGATCATGACGTGAAGGACCATATCACATCGCATTTACATTCAATGTTATTGTTTGTATATCTTATTGTCTGCTAGTATTAGATACTCGACGGTAGCCTAATAAGATGATCCCTGTTAAAATTACCAACGATTGTGTTCCCCCTTAGTGTGAACCACCAATAAAGTTCTTTGGTATGATTCGATCCATGGTACAGGCATGGGTGTCAGACATATCTACGTTCGCATACAATGGGTGTAAGCCATGTTGCACAGCGAATACACTAAGGTTGAGTTGGCGATCCTAGCACGCCATAGAAGCGTGGCCTCGTAACACGGATGGTCGAAAGATCGAGCACGAGTCGCATGAATGATGTGACCGATGTTTAGCGTCCACCCTTGAACCCACTTTGATGGCCGTGACGATCGGGGAAGATGTGGCTGATAGGGGTCATGTTATCACTAGGAACCCTTCATCGGATACGAGTTTATGAGTGGAGTTATTATTAACTCATTTAATTATAAACTTAGTCTAAATTCCTTTTGCAATTATATATGTAGATCGCCTTTCCTGTTGACAATTGATTGGTTAGAAGGAGAGAAGCTCAGATTAGATGGATCAAACTTCTCTATGTGGGTTGTGCGTCTCCACGTTCTTCTTAGCAAGAATGACGTGGTCGACTACATACTCGACGGGATGGATCTGGATCAGCCCATTGACCTAGAGACCCCAGAGCAGTGGGAAAACCGCTATCTCCGTCAGGAGATGGCCTCCTTCATTTTAGTTATAATGCGTTTCAGAATGGTGGACGAGCTGTGGCCTTTCGTGGGTGATGTCAATCCTCGTTCGGTAATGCTACAACTTAGGACACATTTCGTGGAGCAAACACGCATATGGGAGCATGAGCTGATGGAAGACTTCCTCTCCATTAAGATGGAGGAGAACTCATCACTGGACGACCACTTGGAGCGCATGCATGATGTGTACATGAGTCCTACATACTTCCTGGATAGCTCGATGTCGGGCTCTTTTGCAAATGGCGTTGTGCTGCGGTCGCTGCCACCAAGCTACCGAGCACAAGTCAGGACTTGCATCATGAGAGGCGATGCGAAATCAATGGAGTTCCACCGGTTCGTGACACATCTCAGGAATGTATTGGTTGAACCAAATGTCGCTAAGGTCATCAATGACAAAGGTATATATTTGATATACAATTTTATAAATGTTATAATCTTGCAAACACATTTGTAGTGTTAAGTATATTTGATACTTGTTCTGTTTTACTGAAAATAGGTCCTTCTGCATGAGAGGTGCTTGCTGAAAGGAGGTGACGTTGCGTGTTGATGACGAGCATGATGATGATGGCCAACGACACTCTCCCTCGATGTTTATCATTTAGTTTATGTTTTAGGATGATTATTGTAATCAATAGATCGTGAACCTCTTTAGTGTGTCTCACACTTTGTGAAACGGTTATTCATATCAGTTTGTAACAAATAGTTGTTCTACTATTATGAATGATTTCTATTTGTGTTCATATCTTGTTTGATTACTTGTGAATTATCCTTGTTGTTTGAAACTAATTGATAATAAATGAACATTTGTAAAATATTGAAATGCCTTTAAAATACCCAACTTAATGATATTTCATTTTGAATCAAAACCATTGTTTAAATTCAAAGTTATGTTGATAATATGTGAAAGACATTCGATTTCTTATCACATATAAATCATGCCTAAGTTCGGCAAAATAACTTGAACACCATGTATTACTTGAATACAAAGTGTTTAATGAAATGTTAAAAGTAAATACATATTCGATGTATTGTGTTTTAACAAAAATGGTAATTATCATTATATGATTGTTTAAATGTGTAAAGTGGTTTACCAAAGGAAACATGAATATGAAACTATTTGATTTGATCAAATTGTTTCATCCAACAAAGGGTATAAGTATAAAAGAGAATCTAATTACTATGATTTGATCAATAGTAATGAAATTCGACTTTATAAGAATGGCATAAAACAAATTGTGGAATGCAAAGTGTTTTGAAACGTCAAAATGCAAAGCATAACAATATGATATTAGATATCAAAATGGGAAAATAGATGGCACCAAATAAATTGTCGTGGTGTAGATGTAGAGACCATTACTTAGAAAAAGTTAGCACTCAATTAGAATATATAGTGAACCATCTAAATTCATGAAAGTTTTGGGGTTATTCGATATAACCAAAACAATAGTGAATAAGTCCTTGTAGAGTATTCATTGGAAACTTTGAATGTGAAATCCATAGCTAAACCAAAAGAGAAGCAAAACATGTATTGCTTGGATTTTGGTGCATTCTTGAGAAAGCTCACTTTCAGTGATATTTCGTGATTATGAAGCAAATGGAAGATGGTGAAAAACACGATGAGGATTCAAAACCCTGCATCAGAGTGTTGAGAAGCGCAACGGACAACATTCCTGAACGATTCTCTTCACAAAGGAAAGAATCAATGATAATGATCATTGTGTTTTCCCCACTGGTGTTTTCACTACATAAAGTAGGATTCAAAATGAAATCCATATCTTGTATGGAAACATTTGTGAATCATTTGTCATGATTCTTGGAATATGACATACCTACGAACTACTAAGAAAATAATGGTAAACTAGAATTATGAGAAATCCTAGAAGCAAAATTCCCTTGAGATTAGAAAGCAATTTGTTGCTGGATCTCACAAGTAAAAGGAGTTACTTGGAATTTTTCCCAAATTACTGCAAAGCCATAGTGAAAAAAAGGGGTGAATGACAAAAGCATAATTGTCAAGTATTCGACGAATTCAAATGAATTTGATTCATGTGTGCTTAAATGTCTAGTGGATTTAATACTAGTAATAGTACTAGTATCTCATAGTAAAACTCCAAGTTTGATATTTGATCAAAGAATTTTGAAGTTGTTCAAAATAGTGAGTGGGTATGCAATTTGCATAAAATTGAGTGGGAGCTATGAAAGTCTTCATAAAACAATATGTTGGTGACATATTTTTTGAGTGGGAGCTTATACAGTGATTCTTAAGGGTGTTAAGAATAAAAGCGCAAGTACTTATAAATAATGATTTATAAGATGCAGAAGTTGATAATAGGTGTATTATGATATTATGTAGTATTCCTTAAGGGATTCTGAAAAGGGTTTCAGAATAAAAGTTAATTAAGTAACTGGTCCTTAATAACTCAAATTAGGAATAGTATTAAGTTTGACATCAATGGTTGAAAGAAAGAAAGGATGATGATCATCCACTATGTTGAGACATAGGTTCTATCTTAGAAAACCATGATGATAACTTAACATAATATGTGATCCAATAAGGAACGTTTGAAAGTGATTAAGTTTGAATCACAGAACATTGAGCTAAGTTTGTCCACATTGTCTCATAGAGAACTATAGACATGTTTTCCAAATCCGTAAAGGATGACATATCTTAAAGCATAAATGGTTATGTTATAAGGAAATATGTTGGAAACTCCCGTAATACCGATTAGAGTCAAGTAGGAAGCGAGGTGAACAAAAACATCAAAAGTTACACAGAGCGCACTCGTGTTTCGATGAATACATTTATAATAATAGATAAGGGTACCATCTAAATTGTTGTATAATGTTATGGCGGGGATAGTTCGCTTTTAACGTAGAATGATGTGTCCTAGGGTACAGTGCCCATGAGAAAGCCCTCGAGGTTAATTTAACGTCACTTTAGGCTCCTGGAATTAGGCCTCATTCTGCTGCCATAGCGACGATGCATACACACAGATGTTATCATGTGATGATAGAGTATTAGTGTCAATCAAGGTGACATTAGTAAGTTGCAAAGGATTTGGGACTGTAAAGTACAGACCCAAGACTCAACCTCTTCCATGAGCAAGCATGTTTAGGGTACCGGTTATGGTGCCAATGATTGAGAACAAATGCAGCTAGTGTATTTGTACTCTAGTGCAAGTGGGAGACTATTGGAAATATGCCCTAGAGACAAATAGTAGTAAGGACTATTATCATATTTCATATAGTTTATGATTAAGTTTTATATCATGCTATAACTGTATTGAGTGGAAACGTCAATACACGTGTGATATACAAACAACCAGGGGTTCCCAGTAAAAGTGTAGTCACTGGTTCATTGGTCAACATATGATCATGTTTCTTGATCATGTGGCATTTATGGCAGTTGGAAATGGAGTCAACTCATTCTGTGAATGAGATGATGAACCAATACCCAACCTAATCATCATGATCCGATCATGTCACGAAGTTCAAGTTATGATGATTAGAAATGGATCCTCGTAGACTATTCCTTAGACCGTGAGGCTATATCAATCATTGTCTCCCGAGAGTGCTTAGATAGCATCAAGCGCCACTTGCTAATACAGTGGTTATAAAGGTGTGTTCAGGTACTTAGAGGAAACAGTAGAGGCAATATATGTCAAGAGCGGGATTTGTCTGTCCATGTGACGGGAAGATACTCAAGGGCCCACTCAGAGAAGTAATATCCAATAGCCGCGCAGCGTGTGATTTGATCACAGGGATATCACTTGTCGAAACGAGTCAAGTAGCATTGTTCAGTAACGAGATTGAACACGACATGGTGATGTCATTGATCAGATCTCGGGCAATGCAAGTATCCAGAGACAAAGGGAATAAGACACGATTATCCCGATTCAAACGACGAAAGATCTTCATGGAACGCATAGGGGTCACATGGCCATCCAGGTCCCTCTGTCGATCATTGGTGCAGGAGTGTCCCGACCATGTCTGGAGTGTTCCCGAACCGCGGGGTATCACCGAAGAATAGTAGAGAGAAAACCGGAAGGGTTTCGGTAAGTTCGGAGGATGTCCGGAGTGGAGGTGGAAGGTGTTCTATAGCCATGGAGATTGAATAATATGTGAATGAATGTTAAATATTGATTTAATCATTTATTCATAATTATTTAATAAATAGAAAATTAATTTAAATGGTCAATGGCTTAATGGGCTAATTTCCGGAGGGAGAGGGCCCATTAGGGAAAAGAGAGAGGGAGAAGGGGCCAAGGGGGTGGCCGGCCCCCTAGTGGGCCAGCCCCCCCTCCTGCGTGGGGCCCATGGGTGTGGCCGGCAGTGCCACCCCTCCCCCCTCCTCTCCTTTAGTCCCACCCTGGGACTTTGAGGAAGGCAGTACCTCCCCTCCCCCTATATATAATGGGGGTATTTGGCCAAATAAAATACTCCAATAACCAATAAAGGTCTCTTCACTTTTGGGAGGACCTCTAATTGATTTTTTTCTCTCGCCCCTCTCTCTCGTGACCGTGGTCCCAATTCTAGACTGCGCGAGCAGGAGACATCTTCACCGCGGAGCGCCGTCTCGCTGCGGGATTCAGATCCGGGAGCTCTACTTCCGCAACTGCTACTGGATCGGGGAAGCGGGAGTCATCGTCAGGCACCGGACATGTGTAACTCCCCGCGAGGTGTCGCACTTGAGGCACTCAAGTCGTTGGAGCCAAGGAGCGCAAGGACTTCATCACGACCTTGAGGTCGGCTTCGGCTCATCTACATCAACCACGCTCTCCTGGGCGTTGACAATGCTTTCGGTCTTCAAGGGTAAGTTAGCGAAAATCCCCTCCCGTTACTGTATTACTAATAGATAGGTCCCGACAGCTTCAGGGGTTCAGGGGCATAGGGTAAAATTTATTGTTTTCATACGCGGAACCCCTACAATGTTATCCATACAAGCTTCGATTGCAATAATTGACCTCCGCCTTGAGTAATTAATATTAGTATAAGTGTAATTTCACTCTAACATATCGCCCGCCTCAGCCGACTATCGAAGACACGTCAATTTCAAACAATTTGAAAATACTTTATGGTATATTCAAAATTAATTTAAAATAGTTAACAATTTGAAAAAACTTTAAAAACAAAGAGGTTGCGTATTTTCATACGATTCCAATGGTATATTATACATATCGATCCGACAAGCGGGTTGAAAGTAAGACCAGGACAATTTTCATAGCTTTCTAATGATATATTATATGTGTTGTTTTGATAAAACTACGCTTAAAATACTATCTGCCAAAACAGAGATTCTCGATAGTCCGTCAGCAAGTTCAGTGTCTTGTAGCGTGAAGGTTAGAAAGGATTCCATGAAAGTTCAGAAAGGATTGTAGAATAGTTAGTTATTCTACAAGGGGTTGTAGAATAGGGTATCAGTTCAAGCACGCACAACTGCAACTGCAGTAGCATACCAAGCAAGATTTGAAACGAACACAGAATATAATCACTTGTCTAGTTACCTGCTACTACATACAAAAAGGTACATGGGAGGGACGGAGTTGGTTCGTTCGATCCAATCTAATTCTACATTAAAACCAGATAGATGTAACCTTCTACACGTAGCATCAGTCAGCTTAAAACCAGATAGATGTAACCTTCTATACGTACCATCAGTAAGCCAATTACAATCTTACATACACACACAGCAAATACATAAGGGATGGGTGCAGCAGCACAAGGAAGGATAGACAGATATATATATATATATATATATATATATATATATATATATATATATATATATATATATATATATATATATATATCATCAGTGCTTCTGGAAGATGACCATGCAGAAGAAGGCTATACACCGGAACACCACCCCGTTCGCTGCGAGGACGACTATACACAGGATCTTGTGGTCGATGTCAAACCCAGTCTTCACCAGCAAACCGCACCGCGTGAAGAGCCAAACCCCAGAATACCTGCATCCCCATCACGTTGCATCTTTTAAGATGTGACCAACGATATTCGAGACGGTCACCGGATGGTATGTTACCTCTGCGCGTTTACGATCACAAATGCTTCCAGAGCCCACTTTGTGTAGCATAAGTTGGCAAAGAGGTTGTCCTTCTGCTCGCTAACCAGAGTTAGGACGACCGGGAGCAACGCGGACCACTGAATCATCAAATCCATGCATCATGTCATTCGTCATTTTTCTTCTTCACCCCCCGAGCCCTATGAAATGAACCTAGCTAGCTACGTACTGGAATATATATAGTTATTATAACATGAAAAAACTCATACCAGTTGTGCCGAACCGGGCAGGAAGAAGATGGCGAAAGTGTAGCCGATCCCCGTCACACAGTACACGACCGCGACCAGGACTATGTAGTTCTCCCAGATCGACGACCTTGGATTGTTGAAGAAGTAGAACATGGATAGGTAGACGATCGGCTTCACGATAGTGTTGAAGTGATCGATCGTGTCTTTGGATAGGAAGTATGCCAGTGAGCTCATGCCTGACGTTCTCTCCCTCCAGTAGTGTATCTTCTCAAGGGAGAAGGACCGAAGGGCTCCAATCATGCAAAGCAGAGCTGCAGCAGCAAACACTAGCTAGTTTATTCCATTTGCTTGCAAACTTACATAATAAATAATAATAAAGAGGTAGACAAATTATTAACTTACAGACAGCAATGACAGTGTATGTGTAGCCAAGTGCACCAAATGTCTCGTCGCTCACTTTAGCTAGTGTCCCTAGACAGATACCAGCAAGGCCCAAAATCAGAAAGTCGACTCCTTGTATCCTAGCTTCACGAAGCCTCTGCTTGCCACATCTGAAGAAGAAGAAGAAGAAGAAGAAGAAGAAAAAGAAGAAGAAGAAGAAGAAAATGCATGCAGCTCCTAAGTAAGAATCAAATATACATCAATAACGAAAATCTCTACTTTTCCAAGCTAGGAAACAGTATACCTTCCGAGGTAGTACTTGTACTGCCTAAGGATGCCAGGAGTTTTCCGGTTAGATAAATCTTCGGAAGATTTATTGTAATCAAACTCATCCTTTTTCTGTCCAAGTATGTCCCTGAGATTACCCCACAATTCACCAACAACGGAGGATTTCTTGGACTCGGCTTCATGGCTGGCGTGACCCCCTGCTTCTTCACTAAACGACGATCCCGAGCCGGAAGCACTCTGCAGCATATCTCGTGGAACTTTGTAACCGTTGTGCAGCATCCATCGCAGAGGGAGATCCTTGACATCGACTGCTGCGTTTTTGTTTGGCTTCACGATTAACTCCAAGATGTCTATGTAGTAGTCCGGCGGATTCACGCGATCTGGGACGACAATCCCTAGACCTTGAAAGTACTCCTCCACTTTCTTCACAGGCCCGTGGTAGACAGTCAGACCTCCTTTCGCGAGCAGTATCAAATCATCAAACATGTTGTACAATGTATAGCTGCATACTTACAAGGCAAGTTCAGTCGGTTTCGGTTGATTAACGTGAGTGCGAGCAAGACTAAGGGTTGCTTGCATATATATATAGGAGGGTAGTGAAGTTGGAAACAACGTACCTGGGTTGATGAACCACCATAGAGATGTTGACACCTTCAAGAGCTTCCCGGCGTAGAGCACGAAGCAAAAGCAGAGATGAAGCACTGTCCAAACCAGATGTTGGCTCATCTAAAATCAACACAGAGGGTTCCATGACCATCTCCAGCCCAACATTTACTCGCTTACGCTGGCCACCAGAGATGCCACGCTGTTCAACAGTTCCAACCAAGGAATCTCGAACTGGTTGCAATCCCAAGGCATCAATAACCCTTTCCACAACAAGAACTTTTTCAGCCTGTGACATCTCAACAGGGAGCCTGGAACACAACAAGACTTTCTTTTCAGTACGTTTACGGGCTAACGATTAATAAATAAATCACGAAAATGCAATATGTGCACACACACCTGCATCTTGCATTAAACCAGAAGTTCTCTTGAACAGTCAAGTTTCCATGGACAATATCATCTTGCGGGACAAAGCCGATGATCTTCTTGTATGCACGGATAGGTTCTATTTTGCCGTTTATGAGTATCGTACCAGATGCCGCGCATCCAGTCGCCTTACCAGCAATAGCACTCAAGAATGTGGTCTTTCCCGCACCTGATGGGCCCATCACTGCAGCTACCCGACCAGGCATAAGCTTCCCAGTTACAGACCTTAAGAGCTTTTTCTTACTCCCCTTCAAAGTTAGAGTAAGGTCTTTGAAAGCAATCTCAATTCTAGGTCTTGCCCTTACATCTTCGTCGGTTGCCATGGATATCACTCCTAACAAATTCGGCTGCTGTTCCAGTTCCAGTTCCATTGCCTTCTCCTTTTCAATTTGCCCATATGCATACTGGAAAATTTGGCTCTGAGTGTGCGCATGTTTCCCTTTGGTCTTCTTTTTTTCTCCTCCTTCCACATTGAAGCCTTCATCTTTTCCGTGGTTCTCTCCAAGTGAGCGCATCATGTCAGTATTCCCTCCTGATTCTTTTGATGGATCCGCATCAGGTTCAGTTGCATGCAGGCCGCCGCCGCCTCCACCACCTCCTTTGGATGATTCATGTGTCCTGAGAGTCTTCTTGCGCGAGAACGTGCGGGAGAGAGAATTTTGCAGGCTACCAGCGTGCTTCTTTGCAACATCTTTAGCTGACTTCCATCTTTCACGAGCCTGTACAGTCTCTCGAGCATGCCTTACAGCAGCCTCCCTAGATTTGGCTTGCCTTTTCTCTCGGTTGGTGAGAAGTTGATCAGAGAAGTTGTAAATGACCAACAGCATTAGACTCAGGGCACCCTACAGGCATATAAAGGAGCAGGTATCAGCTCATACTTGTTAAGTTGAATACTTGATACCAATACTATATATGAAGTGGTATATACTTTACCACTAGCATTGCACCGAATATCGTAATGTCCTGGGTTGCAGAGTTGGGTTTACAACTGCCCTTGGATAAGCATTCTGCAGTTAAAAAAGAGGGCAGGCTCAGAAGTTGGCACATTTGAAGCACAAGTATTCAAGGAAACAGTGTACAATTATGAAGCAGAAAAGGAAGTAATGAGATGTAGTAATAGAATGTGAAGGAGGAGGCTACTTACTTGTTTGGGAAGTTGATCCTTTCCTGCAATAGTACCTGAAGAGCATGCATTTATTAGGCTTTTGGAATAATCACATTACTACTAGCAATCATATATAGTGTGGTAGTAGCAGTGTAAGGATGGATTATATTGTAGGAGAATAATAAGAATTGAAAGCATATATAATATTGGGTAGATAGATAGATAGAATTACCCACTGCTGCAATCGAGCTTGGTTATAGTGCTTGGACAGTAGTAACCAGCTGGACAGAAAACGTCGTCGGTACTCATGACATCGGACCATCTGTCAGCACCGCCGCAGGTATGGTTGGTCTTCCCAGGAGGCGGTTGGTAGTTGTATCTGCAGCGCACGAGCAGGCATGCAGGCATGTGTTAAATATGAAAAATGGATACAACTCCACTGGAGGGGAGGGGAGGGGGGAGCTAGCTTACGGATCACAGACTCCAGTGGTTTCGTTTAGTGTGGACTGCGGACAGTATGCTCCCAAAGGGCAAGCTGCATTTCATTTGTATGTTTACTATGAGATGATGATGAGACCACCGTATAGGGTGTAGGTGGTTTTAGCAAGCAGAGCAATAAATCTGAAGAAGAAAGAAAGGACGTACGTATCATGCAAGTGAGGCCGTGTGGGCAGAAGAATCCTGGACAGCATCCGCTGCAGTCTAGCGTCCTTGAAGGGAAGTTGTCGGCGTCCTGCAGGTCCACTGCCTGGCCCTGGTCCGCGGTGCACCCCCAGCCTGGCTCGCAGCCGTCGATCCAGGCGGTGAGGTTGCAGTTCTTGTTGGGCTTGACGTAGTTCTTCTTGCCGCTGGTGTCGAGGATGCTCTGGAAGTAGAACTTGAGCTCGGCAGCGGTGCACACACGCTGCCGCAGGTCTACTACATCTCCTGCACGCACGGCCTCACTTCACTTGAGAGATGAAATGATGTATTTTATTTTTTTAAATTCCATTCACATAAAATTTTATTTACTTGAGAGATAAAATTATGTTTTTTTTTTGAAGCAACCAGCAGGAGCTCTGCATTTTCATATAGAAGAAAAACGGAGAGGTGCCGGGTCTCCTCGACAACCCCCCCAAGAGGGAAAAAGGACGCCCTCGAGCGCCGCCCTTGTCCAAGCCTCCCAGCGAGCACCGGCAAAAGAGCCGACGCCCCCGCCAACAGAGTCGCCCATGCGGCCAAGGCAGAACATCTCCACCACCTCGATCTGGAGCCGCCGCCCCGGCATCCGCAGCCATAATAGTAATAATAATAATAGTAATAATAATAATAATAATAATAATAATAATAATAATAATAAGAAGAAGAAGAAGAAGAAGAAGAAGAAGAAGAAGAAGAAGAAGAAGAAGAAGAAGAAGAAGAGAGGGTGGCGAAGAATTAACCTTGCATCATGCAGTTGACGAGGAAAGTGGGATCTGAGGAGAAGTTGAAGGTGGTGTTCCACTCCCTGTCCCTGCAAGAAAGAAGGAGAGAAAGAAAGAAAGAAAGAAAGAAATTGATTCAGTTAGTTTCCAGCAAAGCAAAACAGATCGCAAATTGATCTGGGCAAACATAAACATACGTGTCCTGGATGCAGTAGCCCAGCTCCCGGCGCACCTGGGAGGCGAAGGTGTCCGTCAGGTTCTTGAGCCGGGCGTTGAGCGCTGAGGTCACCGCGGGGATGGGGAGGACAACTGCCGAATCCGCGGGGCCGGCAAGGGCGCACAGGACAACCAGGGCGAGCAGAAGCGACGACGACGCCGACGCCATGAGGAGGAATTCCGATTGGGGATGGAGGGGAGCTGGCTAGGTGTCGGGAGACGCGGAGGAGGGGGAGAGGAGGAGTAGAGGAGGAGGAGGGGGAGAGGAGGAGGAGGACCATGTCGTCGGCGGCGGCGGGAGACGCGGAGGAGACACACACACGGACGGCCAAGGACCCCACCCACCTTCCTTCCTTCCTTCTAGGCATCTCGGGTCGTCGTATCTTCTGCTAAATATAGGCTTAGGGTTGTTTGTTTGTGCATCTATATATGACTATGACACTATATATATCTACCTCTGTATACGTGTACAACTCAGGGTGAGGCAATAAGACATGAGTCCTTCCCGATCTAAACTCAATCACGGCACGACTGTATGAGAGCGAGATCAATTGAAGTTAGGCTTTCCCAGCGGCTCCCAACACTGGTTTGCTATACGAACAGCTATACGTCGTACGGGTGAGATTCCATCGAATACACACATGCATGCGGGCGGTTGAGGAGATTACATCGAAACACAGTGGTGATGCACCTCGACCATGGGCTCCTGACCGACCAGGCGGCAATTCAAGACAAACCGCCGCCGACGAACTCCTCATTGGATCATATGACGATGCGTCGTGGGACAATTGTGGTCAGCCCCCTTACGCCGTTTTCTTTTCTTGGAGGAACTCACATCCTTCGATGATCAATTTGAGACCGTGAGAATTATATTAGGAGCGCCGCCGGCTCGATGGAATGCACGACAGGGCCTATTTCATAAGACATGCAGGTCACTCCCTATGGTCGCGGCAGATTTACGAAGCTACACACGTCACACTGGCATAGGAGTCAATGGCTCTATCGTTTTCGTTACATGCTCAAATACACCGTATTAATTTGTTACCTCACAACGAATTCAGGAAGCAGGGTGTCTCCTCCCGTGAGAAAAAAGAGACGACGGCTAGAGTGAAAACCCGAGCAGCCGCTACGATCTGCTTCATCCTCGCCGTCTGCGACCGAGTATTGACGGGTCTCCGCCTCCTCTGCTTGCCGCTCCGGCGGCGGGAAGAGGTGGAAACCTCGGACCTACGCTCGGCGGTGTAGAAGGGTCCCTAAAGTTAGAGTTTGGTCATCCGATATCGTCGTTATGGTGGCTATGGTGGCGTTATGCGGGACAATAATAAGGTATACCCACCTCCTCTTCCACCTCATCGGCGATGATCCTGCTGCTAGCGTTGAGGAGGGTGAGGATTCGTCCGGTCGCCGCTTCCATGGAGTGGTGGATCTCATCCAGTCTACGTGTGTTCTAGATCTCGTCTAGTCTACGTGTGTTTTAGGTTTGGTGTTACAAATTTTGGATCAATTCAAGGGTTCAATGGCGATAACTTCATCTCCGGGGCGCTGGTTCTTAGGGACACGTGCACGAAGACTTCTCGACTGTCATCAACAACGGCATGCCGGCTCCGGTAATGGAGCGGCGACAGCGGCGCATCGGCGGCTCGTTCTGATGATAGTAGTGGTCGTTAGGTGGTCCAAAGATATCGATGTAATTTTTTATTATGTTTAGAATACTTTATACTTCTTATAAACTCATGAAATAGATCTGGATCTTTTTCCGGAAAAAAAAAGAATTCAGGAAGCAGGCACAGTCCGCTGCCTCCCAAGGCATGGCCATGGTGGGCTCGATATACATCTATAAAAAATCACGGACGTTGATTCATGATATTTTTTCTTGATCCATTTCTTTCTAGATCCTCTTTTTGGATGTGAGCTCGGATCTTTTTCCAAATTTTTTTGGTATAGAATATTTTCGTGGACGAGCTTTCATGGATGATTTATTTTCTCGCAATGTACTGATATTCATGTTAAACATGATCACGGTGTTCATGTCATAATGCTCGGGCTGATGTGATTATCATATGGTGATTTGGAGACGGAGAAATCATTATTAAGAAAATAGGTCTTGGTACTCTCGGTTTTTTATCGTGAACAAGATGTGAGCATGTGGAATTCCACCGATATATTTTATGAAATTTTTTGTGTTGCAAATCTTGAATTTTAGATCTGAAAAAAAACCTCACAATTTATCGCTATCATTGTTAGATCGGATTTTATTGTTAAAATCGCTTGGGAGGAAAACTTCTTTTACACTTCATAATCTTTATCCGAGTGCTTTCTAATTAATCGTCAAAAAATACTATCTAAATATTTGTGTTGTATCGAGATTGTATCAAACGTTGTGTTTGAGAAAGAGAGATACTTGGTACTTATAGAAAATTAATATAATATATGTTCGTGCGGTATAAAGAGAGAGTTTTGCAAAAATATTGAATTTTACATCTGAAACACACATAAATCGTTATCAAACGTTGTGTTTGAGAAAGAGAGATACTTGGTACTTATAGAAAATTAATATAATATATGTTCGTGCGGTATAAAGAGAGAGTTTTGCAAAAATATTGAATTTTACATCTGAAACACACATAAATCGTTATCATTGTTGGATCGACTTTTGTTATTTGGTTAAAAATTCTTGGAAAGAAATTTTCTTTCATAGTACATGTATATACTTCGGAATCTTCATAAAAGTGCTTTCAAATTTCTTTCATAATGGGAATCTTCATAAAAGTGCTTTCATAAAAGCCTGACAATATCATCATGAATATGGGCGGTGTGGCGTCGAGTGGCATGTCATGTCATGGGATTTTTCTCTCCCGTTGCAACGCACGGGTACTTTTGCTAGTACATATAAATAGATATATATATATAATAGTAACTTTCACACCGACCACGATGACTCCGTTTCACAATCTGAATATGTGTTCATGGTGAATGGAGGTACAGTGAGCTGGAAAAGTTCTAAGCAAGAGACGATAGTAGACGACTCTACTACGGAACTTTGGAGGCTTCAAAAGGTGTTTGGTTCCTAATGAATGAATGGATATCGGTGTGCTTCTGGCCATGTCCAATCCGTCGGACGTGTACCGTGATAAAAACAGGTGCTAGTGCCAAGCCAAGGAACCAAAAGCACACTAGGAAACACAGACATTAATTTACTCAGAAAGTATCACCCTCATTTGGCAGTTTGTAAGGATCAAGTCGCCGTGATGTGCTCACCAAAACTCTACTGGTCAAGAAGAATCTTTATGAATTCAAACATTATAAACTTTTCCAAAGGTTTGAATATGGTTCAAACGTAATAATCGTGTTGCAGTTGCCGATACAGGTGGCAGCAAACGCCTCGACCTTCTTCTCGTCGGCCAGGCCTAGTTGTCCATGGCTTGGATAGTGGCCTTGTTCTGGCGTCCGGGGTACTGTCGTACGATTCGGTGGCAAAGGTGAGACCTTCTGCCTTGACAAGGCAAATAATGGTGTCATAACTCATAGTGTAGTCTTCTTTCTTCCCTGCACTGGAGCTACATAGGAGCTCGTTGTTTGTCAAATTTCTTTATGATGGTCGCCTTCTTAGCAACATATTCTATGGATGCGTCTCTATGAGAGGCAGCACATCATATCCCGTCACAAGTCTCGCTGTAGGAAGGTAGGTACGTCATCCTTCTTCTTGCCCTGCTTGTCACATTCTTTGTAGCACTCCTCGATGGGCTGAACTTCGAGCAGAGGGCAGTCCGCAACCTCATGAGGAAGCTAGGGCTCATCGCTCAGGACGAAGAGCCAACCGACGTGGCCCTGGAGGTCTTCCACCGGATGTTTGAGACCCCTCTCACGGACGAGATGATCGAGGCGGAGGGTGAGCTCTACGGGTAGACCCTCTCTAGTGGTGGCTTGACCTGTTGGGTCATTCCTGGGTGTTGTACCATTCTAGATGTCGTACGACCCTATGATACTGGTGTCTAATGTGCGTGGTCTAAATGACCGTGCACGACGGATGGGTGTGCGAAGTGTCGTAGCTATGACGGATGCGTCCATTGTATGCTTATAGGAGACTAAGCTTGCCATTGTATCACCTTCTATTGTAATGGAAACCCTAGGCGCGGATTTTGACGCTTACTTCTGCTTGCCGGCAACCGGTACTAGAGGGGGCATTATAATGGCTTGGAAGAGTAGGGTGGTGCAGCTAGATAACGCACGTGAATGTGAATAGCGTAACCGTGAGGGTAGCCCCGCAAGAGGGGCCACCTTGGTGGCTTACTTGTGTCTACGGTCCATAGGCCGAGGCTGATAAGATCACCTTCCTGGCAGAGATCCGCGAGATCAGGAGACATCGGCCAGAGCAATGGGTTCTCTGCGGCCACTTCAACTTGATCTACCGGGATGAGGACAAGAACAATGCCAACCTTAACTGCCGCATGATGGGTCAGTTTAGGAGACTCCTGAATGACTGCGTCCTTAAGGAGATTTATCTCCACAGCAGGAGGTTCACTTGGTCCAATGAGAGGGATACCCCCACCCTAGTTAGACTGGATAGAGTCTTCTATTCGGATGATTGGGAGGATTTGTACGACAACTGTTCCTTGCACTGTCTTTTGACGGTTATCTCGGACCATTGTCCATTGCTCCTAGATTGTACCCTGGTGGCTGCAGGGAGGGGATGGGTCCAGTTTGAGCACTTCTGGATGAGGCTGGAGGGCTTTGAGGAGACCGTGACATCGGCCTGGACGACCATTGATGGCGACCCCGGCCCTTTCCGGAGGCTGGTCGCTAAGCTGCGTACGGCCCGCCAACTGTTTAGTTGGGCCGACCAGAAGATCAGGTCGGTCAAGCTGCAGCTGATGACAGCACGGGTGGTAGTTTACCGTCTGGATGTTGCCATGGAGTCCCGGCAGCTATCCGCAGGGGAGCGTGGCCTTCGCGCTATGCTGAAGCGCACATGTCTAGGGCTGGCTTCCCTAGAGCGGATGATGGCGCGGCAACACGCCAAGATCAGGTGGCTCGGGGAGGTAGACGCTAACACCGCCTTCTTCCATCAGCACGCCTCCTACCGCCGGCAGAAGAATGTGATTTGTAGTCTGCAGGTGGTTGGCGCGGTCATGGTTGACCACGCGGGCATGGATGAGGCGTCCTTCGACCATTTCCAGGGGCTGCTCGGGATGGACCTGCCACGCCAGCTCTCGCTGGACTTGGACTTCCTAGGCTCCGCCTCGGCGGACCTGTCGGACCTGGACACCCCCTTCTCTAAGGAGGAGGTGTGGGAGGTGCTCAAACGGCTGCCTCGTGGTAAGGCGCCAGGGGATGGCTTTAAAGTAGAGTTTTTGCAGAGTTGTTGGGGTGTGGTTAAGGCAGACTTCATGGCGTCCTTCACCAAACTTTGTTCTTTCAATGGCCATGGCAAGAACCCCACACCGTCACCTCCACGCTATTGTTCGGCTGGTCATATTGACATGACCATGGTGCAGGATCCGAACGAGGATGACGAAGATTACTTTGATGATTTCATCAACACTAATTTTTTCCCGATGACCTAAACGAAGACCTAGCTGGTGGCCCTGCAGAGAAAGCCACTTGCAACAAACGTCTCTTTGGTTCTCAGGAGACGCCTCCAGCTTGCACCTTCACCAAGCCAGCGGATACATCCAACCGGCCCCTTGTTCTAAGCCCTGACACACTACATAGGGCGATTGATGCTCAGATTGCGGTGCCTACCCACTTCCCAAAAGGCAAGAAGACCAGGAAAAGAAAATCTCGCTGCTCGAGCCAGCCGGGGGCGTCAACTGCGAATCCGATCAGGTTTTAGGATGGGCCACCAAGACCAAAGGGTATTGTGTGGAGGATGCATGTGGCGGGTGAGCCCATGCTAACTAAGAAATTGCTCAGGCTCGCCACTTCAGAAATGAGGAGTGTGCATGACCGTGTGCTGACGATAGAGAGACGCCTTCTAGCGGAGAAAGATCCCTCGCACCCGGTATTCGTGGTTAAGGTGCCACGAGGCTTGGGCTTCGTTGATAATGTCCCTGCAGATCTGTTCTTTCTGCAGTTTGACGACATCTTCAATATGTTCCACCTGTATTCGCTGCACTATACCATGGTACGCCTTTCTCTCAGCCTGGCCATTCAGATCATTAGAGAGAACACCCCGGGCATCGTTATAGTGGACCCCTACTACATGCGTGATGGCTGCTTGGGAAGCGCCATTGAACAATGATTCGTGGCCTCGTACCTCCAAGGCATCTTGGTGGCAACAAGACAAAGGAATACATTCTCGTGCCTTTCTTTCCCGAGTAAGTCATTATTCACTCGCCGCCATAACATGCTTTATTAGATTTTCATCATTCTTTTTCCAACACATTCCGTTTGAATTGTTTTGCGCAGAGATCAACACTGCACACTCATCTGCTTGTCGCCAAAACATTCGCAAGCCACGTATTTCGACTCAGGGAGTCAAGAAAAGAAGAAAAACTACGACAAGATAAAGGAAGTTCTGGATGATGCTCTCACCGGCTATGCCTCAGCGGAAGGCGCCACCTTCATGCGTAAGAAGCTCAAGTTTGGCAGGCACGTCTTCACCCATGTGACGGAATTCCCCTGCGTGAAGCAGCCGGCAGGCAGTCAAAAGGAAGCCTACTATGCACTCCATCACATGAGGGCGTTCCTACTAGAGCAACAAAATTCTGCGCTGCCAGATCATCTCAAACGGTGAGCCGAAGTGAAGGCCAGGATCAATGATTCAGATATTAGACAAGAGATGTATCGCATCCAGCAACAGTTTGGGGCAATCATCATCCGTGATGTCATGACTTCAGGGGGGGTCTTCTACGGAGGCAATCCCCCGAATAACCGTGACGTAGTAGATTGCCTAAAGATGCAGGGTGACTATAGGGCATTCATGACGAAACAAGGCGTCCTCCCGTTCCCTGAGCCGAGCTAGAAGTCTTGATGTGTTGGTCTAGTTGTAGTTCTTTATACCCATTTGTACTTGTGTGTGTCGACATGTACATGCTACTACTTGGTATTTTTTGCTTACTTTGTTATCTTATTTGATAAGTATATCTTTATATGCGACTTTTACTTGTTTTTCACCATCATTTAATTATTATTGCCAACTTTTAGATGACGTGGTACGTCATGTACAAGGGACGGGTTCCTGGAGTCTATGATGATTGGGAAGACTGCCGGAGACAGGTGCACCGTTTCAGCGGCAATAGCTACAAAGGGTACAATACTATGGCAGAGGCGGAAGCTAGATACGCGCGCTATCTAGCGAGAGTTAGGACGAGGAACCGGATGAAGACCTATACCTTCGTTGCGGTGATGGTTATCGTCCTTGGTTGTCTGTCATGCATGTTTCTACTTTAGATGTCTAGGCGAGCTTCCGCGAGCTCTAACTTGGTTGTGACATGTATTCATGTCATCACTAGCTACTTTGTAACTTGATCGAAATAATATAACTTATACTATGTATTTATGTATGTGACTTATCTATATGTATTTGTTTTTATCTTGTCTGTGTATTTATTTCTCTATTGTATATCTGTGTATTTATTTCTGTACTATATATCTGTGTATATCAGCTGTATTGTATATAATCTGTATTGAATATCATCTATATTGAGTATTTTTTTTGTTTTTTGAAAAGCTAAGCCGTGGCGCACATATACGTGGTTAGTGGCGCACCACGTTGGTGGCGCACATGGTCAGGTACTAGTAGCGCACTACGGCATGCGCCACAGGAATAACTGTAGTAGCGCACCATCTAGTGCGCTACTACTAACTAGATACTAGCAACGCACTTGTCATGCGCCACAGGGAAAACAGTGGTAGTCCACTGTGTTGTGCGCCACTACTAACTCGAGATACCTGCAGCGCACCTGGCAGTGCGCTACATGCACTTTAGTGTTGTAGCGCAGAAGTTGTGGCGCACCCCTAGTGTGCCACGGAAGGGGAAAGTAGGTGCGCCACAGACGTGTGTTTTCCTAGTAGTGCGCCAGGGTGGGCGGGCTTGCGCGCGAGGCCCGTCAGCGGCGGCGGGAGCTGGAACCCGGGTGGGCCAGCTTCTCCTGCTCGTGGCCCAGCCGGTTGCCCGCCTGGCAGCTCGCCCAGGTGGGCCGGCAGCGGCCTGCGGCCCGCTCGCCTGGACCCCGCCTGCCCGGGTGGGCTGTTTGCCCCACCAGCGGCACAGTGGCGCAGCTCGCCGGCTGGCTCCCCACGAGCTCCTCTTGGGTCGGGTTGAGCTGCCCTGGCAGCGGCTGTGGCCAGCTGGTGCCCGTACTGTGCGGCAGATATTATCCGCCGCCCACGTGGTTGTTAGCTTTTTCTTTTTCCTTTTATTTTTCTGTAGCTTTTATTCTAGGTCTTTTCCCTCTGGTATTTGGCCTAATATAAAAGTTGCTTTTATAAATCTTAACTTAAATATTATTTAGAATATATTAATTCATAATTAACATATAATAATATATATTTAAATTCCCATTTATCTGAAAACACTTTTCGGGGTCTTTTCCTTTATTCTTTCTCCGAACAACTTCGGATCTCTCCGCGGAATGATTCCGACTTTCTCTTTCTCTTTGGCTCGGGAATGCTCTAGACATGATCTGTATCAATGATCAACAGAGGGACCAGCGATGTCCATGTGACCCCTATGCATTCCTGATGACAATGTCGTTTGTACCGCTAAATGTAGCATCCTCTTCCTTTTGTTTATTGATACAACTTGTCCGAGATCCGATCATTGGTATCCCATATCTTGTTCAATCTCGTTCACAACAAGTTCTATTTTCTTGTTACCATGATATTACATCCTCGTGACCTAGTCACATGTTGCAACATTTATGGATGTAATCTCACCAAGCCGGCCGTATGTATCTTTACCCGTCATGTGGGTGAAAAAATACCGGTCTTGGAGTCACATGTCATCAACTGTTCCTTTGGAATACCCAACATATACCTTTATGGCCACCGTATTACCAGATGACGGTTGATGTAGTCAAAGCAGCCTCGGGAAACAGTGAGTAATATGAGCTCACGGTCTAAGGATTAGGAGTCTAGGTATAGCTGTTGCAACAATGAACTATATTATTTGATCGTGTTGCAATCCTTCGAGGAATGTCCAATCACATCATTCTCCAATGATATGATCCTGTTGCCAGTCGGCATAAATGCCCATGATCTTGAAACCCAGATCATCTTCGTGACCAACGAACTAGTATGAATAGAGGCTACTAGGGACTTGGTTGTTTCATACCACACTTGTACCAATGTTTCTACTTGGCACAGTTCTAGCACAATATGAAACTATTATAAACTAATTGAGATATGACAATAAAAACCTATTTATTATTCGCCTCTAGGGCATATCTCCTTCAGTCGCCCACTTGCACTAGATTACAAATAAACTAGCTCGCATTTTACTCATATAAACCATATACCATATGCGTTTACAGATCATGCATGCTCATGGGAAATGTCATGTCCATGTTCTGTTTTACCAGATCATTATGTCTTTTGCAAATCATTAATGTCTTCCTAATTTTGACATTCACTCCATTATATTATAATGGGTCGAAGTATTTGTTTGGCGACAAAGTGAGACTTTGTTTCTAGTGTTTATGATGACGGTCGTTTTCACCGTTGTCATCTAAACTTTGAAACACACTTTGCTATCCTTTGTGTATATACTATAGTCATGGTAGCAGAACGAGGCCAGATTCTAGGAGCTTACAGTGACTTTAGATCAAACTCGAGGGCTTTCTCATGGGCACTGGGCCCTGGGACACATCATTCTACGTTAAAAGCGAACTAGCCCCGCCATAACATTATACATCACATCAGATGGAGCCTTTATACTTCTATATCTATGTAGATCCTAGTGCATGAAATGCATCTATGCCACTTACATTGCTTCTTGCCATTTATGTACAAACTCAATTCTGGTTTAGTGATCAACTCAGGAATCACTTAAAGACATGTTCTTATAGTTAAGAGCTAGTCCCTTCCAACCAGAACCTTGGCTCACATCATGTCGAGTATACAACATGGTTATATGGAAGAACCAATGATTGAGGCATAGGAGATGTGACGCATATCTTTCTTTCAACCATAGTTGCAATACTCAATTCAATGCTTCATATAGTAAGAACTACTTTCTCACCTTGTTCCATTCTGAGATTGTTCAGAATCTTGCATAGTACATTCTGAACATATTTTAGAATCAAGTCTAGGAAGCATTCGACATTTAGTGTTTATTAAACTCATCAATCTATCCTGATAGATCTCTTTGTTTAATAACTTCAGCTTCATCCTTATTTATCTAACTTAAACGTTATTAACACCAATCACATCATTCACATATGTCGTCCACATATCACAGAATGATTTCACACTCTCACTCAAATATGACATTCATGTTTGAGATCCAGGGATTTCACTTAGCTCCCACTCAAAATATATTAGCTACATATTATGAATTAGCCAAGCTGATTTGCTCCCACTCAAATCCAGGTCCTCTCGATAATCTTGGACATTCCAAAATTCCTTGATTACTATCAAGTCGAGAATTCCATTAACAAGATTTCAATGACCATTCATTTCTCGTACTTAGGTCCATCATGCTTCTTTGTATTTCGTAGGTATGTCTTGTTCAAAACATGACAAGTGAATCAACAACATAATTCCACAAACTTGTAGAATATGTTGTTGAATCCTACTTTCTTTAGTAAAAGTATTCACTGAAACTTTATGATCATTATCATTGGTTTCTCCTCTATTAGCAGAGTTTGGATTTCACGAAACAAATTCTACTGCGCCACTCAACAATTCGGAGGTAAGGTCAAATACCTTGATCTTTTACTTTCTTCCACCTGTATCTTCATCAAGACACGTCAACTTAGGACAACAGCAGGTTTGCCCCTTGTGGACGATGCATTCATAGCTTCCTAAGAATGCTCTACAAAGACTTGTTTATTCGCTACGATTTCGACTTGTCGAAATCTCCAGAAACTCGAACTTGCCATAACACTTCTGGTGTTCTTTCCATGAATCTTTTGGATGTTCCTTTGTATTTCAAATGAGTGTTTGCTTATTTCGATCTCTAAATCTAAACGGCAACTATAACCCCGATAAGGGATAATATTATACCATATGTATTTAATACATAATGATTATGATGTTTAGACATTTCAACATAGTTTGAATTCGTCCAATTATCATAATTTGTGAAATATCTTTCACAAGTTCTTTTATGCTAAATTTAACTTGAATACTTTAGACGTGTCGATCAAAACAAAGAGACTTCGTATTCTTGTTAATTTCAATACCCTCTTATTGTTGTGAACTCATTTGAACAATTCAAATCATTTCAAACTCATGTTTGATTAAGTAAATACACTTATTCACCTAAGTCCACAATAAATGATTTCCACTTCTTGTTGAAAATATGATACATCATTATGTCTAAGTTTCAACATTTCTTCACATATCACCATTTTACCAGAATGTGGAGTTTTAGCCATTCTGCCCAAGAGGCATGGTTTTGCAAAGTCTCTAGATTAAGCATCTAGGACCCCAATCTTCATAAAGAACATGCAATAACCAAAATGACTTAAACTATAGTGTCATTTCATTATTAAACTTTGGATATCTTTTAGCATTCTAATCCTTTATAAATGTTTAAACCATTATCATTAACATAGTGATGAGAATAACTTATTTATAATCATAATGTGACCATAAGGTATTGTTCATAAGAATAGTACAAACTGGTTTATAACTTGTTCATATGAATAATCGTCTTGCCAAAAGCAAGACACACAAACAGGGATTACAAATTTATATTCAAGTCCACTAATCCAAATGACAAACTTTGAGGAAAGAGGTGATGTAGGCCATCAACTATTTTGGTTGCCGTCATCAAGTCACGTTGCCTCAAAAACAGCAATTCTCAAGCAGATCCTCCTATTTTCACAAAATGGGACAAGTATCAAATACTTTGCAAACTGCAACAAGTTTTGCAAGAACCACATTTATAATTTGTATATATTACATATACCTTTTCATCCATGACCTCCAATTGCAATCAAGCCATTCCAAGAGTTCTCAACTCTAATGCAAGATCGCTAAGTGTTTTTCCAAACATTATGGAGTCATTGAATTATCTCCTAATGGTTATTATATCAAGAAGAGAAGATCACCTTTTATGAGGATATCCCTCAGGCGTGGGTATTAATCTATGAAGTTGGACCCTTTTGCTAAGTTCCAAATTAAGCAATATATTCCCATGGTCGCAAAAGACCTCAATGGGATAGGCTAATATCTACTAAGATATTTGCAAACAGATATCTAGACTAAGTTTATAATAAGAGATCAATTTATAATTGGTCTCCACTAAAATTGTCATCCCATGGATGATTTTAGCGATCGCATGATCCCTATCCTCTGCACCTCCCCCGTGTTACATAGCCATCAGTGCATTATCAAAGGTAGACATTCACTAATGCCAATCACATCATCCAGGTGACTCATGCTCGATCTTTCGATCTCTTGTGTTTCAAGGCCACATCTCTGTAACGTGCTAGGCTCGCCAAATCTAACTTGTGTGTATTCGCTGTGCAACATGGCTTACACCCACTATATGAGAACGTAGATATGTCTGACACCCAAGCCTATACCCTGGATCGCCTCATACCGAAGAACTTTCTTGGTGGTGCACACACAAGGGGAACACGAAACATTGGAATTCAATAGGGATTATCTTATTTGCTACCGTTGAGTATCTAAATACTAGCACACAATAAGATGTAAAAACTGGTATCAACACCATATGTATAATGTGATATGGTATGGCATTTCTTCTTGCGCCTTGATCTCCATCGAGCGCTCTGGCACGATCTCCATATTACCCTTGGTTTGACGCCAAGTCCACGACGCCTCCACCAGGTCGTCCATCGGAACAATGACTATTACTATACTACTTAGTAACAGAAAAGTAAACTACTTTACCTTTGTAACGACCAATGCCATATCATAATCACATGCCCCCTACAAAATAAAGTTAGACGCTTCTACTTTATCTATTGCAAATTTTACGTGGTTGTCAGGGCTTTCGCAATAGAACCGTTTCTAAACTACAAACTTTCCAACCACAACATGGATTCGACAGTTGTCTCTACTACACCTCTTTCGGGGCCCTTTGTTGTAAATGCTATATCAGCTATCGAATGAGAGACAGACACCCACTTACCACTTATACGGTACAAGCCGTATGTTGAGCGTGGAACCAGTCTCGCGGACGAATACGCGTAAGGTCGGTCCGGGCCGCTTCACCAAACAATACTGCGATATAAACAAGTACGCGTAGAGGGTAACAACCAAGGGATCAATGCCCGCACAAAACTTGTGCGTACTGGCCGTACAACACTTGTACGCATAGATCGGCTCTGATACCACTGTTGGGCATCGTAGCAGAAAACAAAAAATTTCCTACGATGTACCCCAAAACTGCTTACGATCTATCTATGTAGTAATACGGTAACGGTCGGAGCGTAGAGAATACATACCCTTGTAGACCGTACGCGGTTAACGTTACGCGGGGAACGTGGTTGAAGTAGTCGTACTCGTAGCCGACCTCAAGGTCGCGAAGCTCCTCGCAGGTCACCCCTTGCTCCTTTTTCATCTTCATCGTGCAACAGCTCTAACTCACGACATTTAAGCGCCCCAAGTGTTGCGCCTCGTGTCTTCGTACACATCCGGTGCACGATGAGACCTCCGGCTTCCCGATCCCGCCGGGAGTGCGGAAGTTGATACCCGGCTAGGAATTCCCACTCAACGGCATACTACAGTTGTGCCTTGATTGCACAGCTCAGACTTGGGGCCATGGTCACAAGGTATAGAGAGAGGGAGGGAGAAAGTGAACCAAAGGACTTCTCAAATTGTGTGTTTAATCCCACCCATGGGCACCCCTTTATATAGGCGGAGGGGGTGTGCCCTCCCCATTAGGTTAGCCATGTGGGACTATCAAATAAAGAAAAATTCAGGAATAAATTCGTACAGCCAGATGGGCCAGCAGCTGGCCAGCCCATCAGCAGCAAGCAACAGCCTGGCGCTAAGTGGGCCACCTCGCAGCCCAGCAGCAGCCGACGCAGCAGCCCGCGGCAGCCAGCGCTAAGAGGCCCGTCAGTGACGGCGGGAGCTGGAACCCGGGTGGGCCAGCTTCTCCTGCTCGCAGCCCAGCCGCTTGCCCGCCTGGCAACTCGCCCGGGTGGGCCGACAGCGCTCAGTGGCCCGCTCGCCTAGACCCCGCTTGCCCGGGTGGGCTGTTTGCCCCGCCAGCGGCGCAGCCCGCCGACTGGCTCCCCGTGAGCTCCTCTTGGGCCGGGTTGAGCTGGCCTGGCAGTGGCAACGGCTAGCTGGTGCCCGCCCTGTGCAGCAGATATTATCCGCCGCCCACGTGGCTGTTAGCTTTTTCTTTTTCCCTTTATTTTTCTGTAGCTTTTATTCTAGGCCTTTTCCCTTTGGGATTTGGCCTAATATAAAAGTTGCTTTTATAAATCCTAACTTAAATATTATTTAGAATATATTAATTCATAATTAACATATAATAAATATATATTTAAATTCCCATTTATCTGAAAACACTTTTCGGGGTCTTTTCCTTTATTCTTTCTCCGAACAACTTCGGATCTCTCCGCGGAATGATTCCGACTTTCTCTTTCTCTATTGTGATTCCGTCTTACGAATGACCGCTCTCATCGTACCCTTAAGTGTATCCTCTCACGGCTCGGGAATGCTCTAGACATGATCTGTATCAATGATCAACAGAGGGACCAGGGATGTCCATGTGACCCCTATGCATTCCTGATGACAATGTCGTTTGAACCGCTAAATATAGGATCCTCTTCCTTTTGTTTCTCGATACAACTTGTCCGAGATCCGATCATTGATATCCCATACCTTGTTCAATCTCGTTCACAACAAGTTCTCCGTTTTCTTGTTACCATGATATTACATCCCCGTGACCTAGTCACATGTTGCAACATTTATGGATGTAATCTCACCAAGCCGGCCGTATGTATCTTTACCCGTCATGTGGGTGAACAAATCCCGGTCTTGCAGTCACATGTCATCAACTGTTCCTTTGGAATACCCAACATACACCTTTATGGCCACCGTATTACCAGATGACGGTTGATGTTGTCAATGCAGCCTCGGGAAACAGTGAGTAATATGAGATCACGGTCTAAGGAGGAGTCTAGGTATAGCTGTTGCAACAATGAACTATATGACTTGATCGTGTTGCAATCCTTCAAGGAATGTCCAATCACATCATTCTCCAATGATATGATTCTGTTGCTAGTCGGCATAAATGCCCATGATCTTGAAACCCAGATCATCTTCGTGACCAACAAACTAGTATGAATAGAGGCTACTAGGGACTTGGTTGTTTCATACCACACCTATACCAATGTTTCTACTTTGCACAGTTCTAGCACAATATGAAATTATTATAAACTAATTGAGATATGACAATAAAAACCTATTTATTATTTTCCTCTAGGGCATATCTCCTTCAGCAGAGCGGAAGCCAATGGTGGCTACTACCACGTTAACTGGGAGAAGGTTTCACGACCAAAGTGCTTTGGGGGGTTGGGGGTCCCCGACTTGGCCCGCACGGCGATTAGTCTCCGTGTTCGCTGGATCTTGAGGTTGGACACAGACCCGCTGAGGCCTTGGCACGGTCTAGACATGCACTTCTCCCGGGCTGAGCTTCAGATGTTTGGTGCTTCTACCTCCATGGAGGTGGGGGACGGGGTCACAACATTGTTTTGGCTCGACCGCTGGCTCGATGGGTGGACCATCAGGAGCTAGCGCTGGAGATTTTCATGTTGATCCCTCCACGCACTAGAAAGCACCACACGATGCGTGAGGCGCTTCTGGAGCGCCGTTGGATTGCTGACATCCAGGACACGCCGAGTCTGCTGGCCCTATGGCAATATGTCCAGCTTTGGATCCGGATGAGAGATCTTGAGTTGACCGATAGACCGGATACCCTACTCTGACGATGGATGTCGGACTCCCAGTATTCGGCCAAATCTTGCTATGAGTTCTTGTTCCAGGGATCGATCGCATCGAGATCTTGGCAGCTTGTTTGGAAGAACTGGGCGCCACCCAGGGTCAAGTTCTTCATCTGGATCGCTTGCCAGGACCGATGCTGGACGGCTGAGCGCCTAGCAAGGAGGGGGTTGGCACACCCCCCGCGCTGCCCGCTATGTGACCAATCGGCTGAGACCATGACATCAGGCATGAGGTGTTATCCAAGGCCATCAGGCATGAGGTGTTATCCTGGGTGCGATCCACGGTCACGCCTCCGGATCGGGAGGGTGACTTCGTGGACTGGTGGCTGCAGACCTCTTCATCCACCCCCCGTGCCTTGCATAAGCGGACTTCCTCGCTCATCATGCTGACGGCTTGGTGGATATGGAATCAGCGGAATGCGGTGGCTGCGGCTATTGTATATGTTGTACAGGAACTCTCTTTTTCTATCAATGAATCGAAACACAAAGATTTTTGCGTTTTCGCGAAAAAAAGAGTACCGCTTATATTCCTTTTCACCTCTGATCACTGGAATTGGATACATTTCATCGTCAGGTTTCTTCTTCATGATGTCCAGGTGTTTGCAGAGCTAGCTATGAGCATCCTCTGAATGAGGTCAAGCCCATGCCAAGGGTGGACACCAAAGGGGAGGTATGCGACACAACCTACGCGGTCGATGTGTAGGCCAAGAAGGATGTTGCTGGCATCCTAGAACTGGCAACGCTGCAAATTGGTCTTGACAATACTGAATTTGCAGGTACTGTTGGAAGCATGCATGTGGGTATGGGTTATAATCCTACCACGATTACATGGTGATAATCGGACTTCTTGGGATGTCTATGCTCAGCTTTCGTGGATAACCAGGGGATGCCACTGCGACTTGGGACCTTGGGCCGCCGACAGGGACATGGAGGTCTAGGAAGGAGCTGTAGGAGAACCCATCATCGATGGTGCGGAGGAGAAGCCAGTCTGCAACATGGACAAGGTTCCCGTTAGTAGGATGGATGTCCATGTTGGCCGCTCGCAGGAGGTCATCCGGAGGCGCAGAGGAGATACTCGTCGGCGGCGTGTAGGAGGACCATGCTAGTGATGCGATGGTGGTGGAGGGCTGGCGAGTGTGCGTGGTACAGCGGCCGGCGGTGCATGTGTGGTAACGTGCGGGCGTGGGAGGTTGGGATGTGGGAGAATTTGAACAAAAAAAAACCCAAAAGGCTGACCATCTTCTCTCGCCACCCGTCTGAATCTGTGCTCATACACATAGGGTTTCCCTCTATTTGTAGTGCCAGGATCATGCTCATGTCCTACAAGGTCACCGTAGTCTCACCGGTCCTAAGGTGAAATGTGTGTGTCTCCAGTCTCTACCAGTCAACAAGCGCGGAGATCACAGCGGGGTTGAACTTCGGTATAGACCGAGTGACCATGTGGATATAGGGGAGGAGTCCTAGCTTCTCAATGTAGGGAGTGTACCGCTCATCGTAAGGCATGTTCTTGGCCGATGAGACCTCGTGATACCTAAGTCGAAGCGGTACAAGCTCCTGCAAACATACAATGGCCAAGGTTAGATTTACATCTCAACAAACCGGAACAATAGGAACTACCGTGTGGGTTTGCATAGTACCTGTCTCTTCTCCGACAACTTGTAGGAAGGGTGTTGAACATCGTAGTGAGGATTGAGAAGAGTCATCCTACATATTCAAAACAATAAAAACAATAAGAACAAATATTCTCACATGAACATATATTCCACCTTACTCTAACTATACTTGTATCATTACAAATTGCCCTTACTCTAACAATAAGAACATATATTCTCACATGCGAACACATTGGTTTCTATGCTAAAAGAGAAATTGCAACACACCCTCTAACATAATTAAAGAGAATTTTCTAATATAAACAATACATACTAACATTTATATTGGTCTCTATGCTAAGATAACCAACTAAAATTCTACCATTGAAAACTATGCCAATAACACATATCAATTTCAAAATCTAGTAGAATCTTGGGTTTCATAGGCTATTCCTACAATCTTGTATAATCTAGGGTTTCATTGAATACTATGCTATTCCTAAACCTAAGGATAAAAGGAAACATGCCAACAACACATACCAATTTCAAAATCTTGTAGAATCTAGGGTTTCATAGGCTATTGCAAATAGAGGAGAAAACATTGAAATGTATGGATGAAATTGAGAAGTTTGACAGAGCAAACCTGAGGGAAGGAATGGAGATGGAGATCCTTGGTCCAATCCGACAGATCTGGCCGATTTGGTTATCCAAATCAATGGAGGCACCGAACCCTAGCCGCCATTGTTCTGTGCATGTTCGTGGCTGGGAACGAATGAGGGTCGGGGCTAGGGCGGGCGTGCGCGCTGGTACTAGGTCTAAAGTGCGGCACCACGCACCGTGGCGTTGCACTACATAGTGCGGCGGCGTACGCCGCGGAGCCGCACTTATGGAATCGGGGCCCACGAGGACACGGCGAGTCCACGCTGGCATGCGTGCGGCGCCATCGACCATGGCGCCACGCTTGAGGGTGCGGCACCACTATTGATGGCGTTGTAAAAAGGGTTAGTTATCTGAATTGTTATGGCCATAGATTATTTTGTAAATTTCTTTATTTCTTGTGTTATTTTCATTCAAATACCCGGGATGTGGAGATTTGAGGGTGTTTCTTTTTTTCGTTTAGCCTAATCCGATCGGATCTCTTATATGGTTAGCCATGTATAGAATATTATTCTATACATGATGATAGAATAGTCTAACCCTATATATATAGTGGCGCTATTTGAACCTATGGTGTAGAATAGTTATTCTCCACCCACCCTCTATCTTTCAAACCCTACATGATTTTTACGTCACGTAAATTTTCTCTTATCTCGGAAATCAAGAATAACATAAGAAAATTTAGACATGTCGTAAAAAAATGTTTACATGACGTATAAAAAAATCGATGTAAAATGCATATTTTTTTATGTTTTTACACTATAATGACTCATAAATTGTATTTTTATGTCGAGTTTTCTGCGTTTCTGATGAATATGAGCATAATTATTAGTATACAAAACATAAATTTCTAAATGTGAGAACATAAAAAATATGTGGGATGCAAAATAACTATTTTGTACCCTAAGTGCTGAGTAGGGTTTAGATATATATATAGCTCGGCTATTCTATAACTAGTTGTATAATAATAATCTACAACCGGTCTGAACTTAGTAGAATATAGCGAGTGAACTTATTTTTGTATCATGCATGAACTATCCTCGTTGTAGCACGTCTGATCTACAACAATTTTCTTACAGTTTTTTTAACCGTTTTTTAGAATTACCAAATGATATATCGTTGGAAAGCTATAGAAATTCCGCAACTTTCTCATATTATAACTTTTTTCAAATACATTACGGTTTAAATTTAATTTTGAAACTACCGAACCATGTTCAAAAGTGCTGTTAGCGAATTTATGATCCTATTTTTCAACCTCTTGTTGAAATGATGCAAATAATATGGCTTTGGATAGATATTGAAATTTTGCAACTTTTTCATGTTGTAAGTTTTTCCAAATTCATCATGGTTTAATTTTTTTTTGAAAATACTGAATCTCGAAAGTATTCAAAACACAGACGAACGCCATTTAGTTGATTTTTTCAACCATAGACCGGAATGACGCAAATGATATGTTATTGGAAAGATATGGAGTAGACGCATGTTATTCATTCAGATCATTTTTTGATAATCGTTTACAGTTTAAGCATAATTTGTAAATTACGGTCCGCTCCTCACAAACGTAGTTAAAATGCCTATGATTTCCTGTCTTTGCCCGTGAAACACACCTGAACTTTTCCAGCGAGCACACCTGAACTGTCCGTGATAGAGCACCTGAACTTTTTCCCACGAGCGCATCTGAAATGTTCATGCATTTTACTGAACTTTCTGTGATATTGCACCTAAACTTTTTATCACAGACTTCCTGAACTGCCCGCGATATTGCACTTGAACTTTCCTTCTGCGAGCATAGTTGAAATGCATGTAATTGTTTGAAGTGCCCACGAAGCGCACCTGAACATTTCCCGCGAGCGCACCTGAACTGTCCGCGATAGAGCACCTAAACTTTTTATCAAAAGCGCAACTGAAATGTCCATACATTTTACTAAACTTTCTGTGATATCGCACCTAAACTTTTTATCACAGTTCCTGAACTGCCCGCGATATCGCACCTGAACTTTTCCTGCAAGCATAGTTGAAATGCATGTAATTGTTTGAACTTCCCGCGAACTTTCCCGCGAGCCACCTGAACTATCTGCGATAGAGCACCTGAACTGTCTGCGAGTGTTGGGGATATACTTTCCGGGTATCCTCACCGTTCCTCACAGACGATGGTGGCCCACTTCGGGTTAGAGCTTTGCTTCACGGGCGGCCCAGTTAGGGAGAAAAGACGGAGTCCAGTCCGGCTACGGGAAGGCCCAGAAGATTTACTGACTTAGGCCCATAGTGTTACTTGTAGTTCAAGATGTACTCTGTAACCGACTCTTAGTCGTAGCTGTACATATCTCTCCTGTAAACCCTAGGCCGGATATCTATATAAGTCGTCCTAGGGAGAGCCTTTAGGGCACAACTCAATAGTCTACAATCTCAACTCGCACAGGCGAACCCTTGTAACCCATATTCCGGCTCTGCCGTGCTACTGGATTGCTAGCAGGAGTAGGATCCGTCCAAAACCGGCAGATTCAAACCTTGGTAAACTTGTGTGCTCACCGTCCCGGAACACCATACGTCTCACACCCCTCTCTCCCGCACGCCTCGAGGACCCCCTCATGGCATACTTGTCATCAATCCGACAACAGTTGGCGCCCACCGTGGGGAAAGTGAGCTTCGGATCTACGTTCCGAGCGGAATCTGCAAGACTCGGAATCTGCGAGACTATCGCCGTTGGTCGCATCCACTACACCAGTGACGTCCCTCTCATCATTCTCGACGAGACTTGGATTCCGGCTAGGGAATCCGTGACCACCTACACCATCATGTATTTTGGTGAGATCGATGTTTACATCGGTTTCGCTGAACCTGTCCCACCCACCCCAGCGGTGATGATAGAGGCAGAAGAAGTTTCTAGGTCCCCTTTGTTTGCGGAGGACGCGGAGTTCTGGATCTCTAAGAACCCTAATCCCACCCAGACCGCACCAGTTGCGGAGGTAGTGGAGAAAGCTGAGCTTGAAGCAGATCTAGCAGTACAAGTCGAATCTGGAGTGGATCTCCTTAGCGAGGTTCAATCCCAGACCGACCTTCTTGTGGAGATAGAAATCTAGGAGGAAGATAGCAACGATACTGGCTCTGGCTCTGATGACGTCGGGACAGACAGGCCTTTCCTGAGGTACACGCTGCGACGTATGATAATGCAAAACTCGGGCGTAGATGCAATTCTCGAGACCATCAAAAGTTTCGACGAAGCCGATCGTGAGAGCCGCAGGTACCTCAGGAGGCACGCATCGCACTTTGTCGGATATGTGGGATCCGGATCCGGCTCTGCCGATGCTGGAGACAACACCGACTTGGTACTGGAGGCAATTGGAACAAACACCGACGTACCCGCATCCTTGGATGATTCGATGACGTCGGTAGATTTCCAAAAGTTCTTCGCGGAATATGAAGAGGAGTATAACTCCAAAGCTGCAGAGGAAGGAATATCCATGGATGAAGGATCCGGGAAAACTCCCCCAAAGCGCAGGATGACAAGGAAATCGGAGATAATCCCGAAATCGAGAAGTCCGAAAGTAGTGATCATAGTTTGACTCCCGGAAACGGACCCAAAGCCGTCTTTCCTACCGGCGCTGCCAAGAGGGCAAAGAAGAAGAACAAGAAGATTAAGACCCCGGCAAAAGACCCTCTGATAGAGGAGGTGATTGTCGAGGAATACGAGGAAGACTCGAATGGAGCACTTATCCCAGACGAGCCCAAGAAAGAAGAGCCGGTGGATGGACACGTGATCACAGAAGGTGCGCGTAAATTCATTGATGCTGCATTAACCACACCTATCCCTATAGCTGTAGAGCTTACTGCTGAAGAGCTAGATGAAAGGGCCCAGGCCCTAGAAGCACGTCGTCAACAACTCCCGGATGAAGCCAAAAACATCGAGGAAGAGAAGAAACGCATGGCAACTTCGGAGAAATACATCTCTCGGCTGCATCAGAAGACCCGGAAACGTCACACACATGATGGTCAATTTCCGGAAGTGAACAAAGTCCTCTTTGAGGGAGATCCAGGCATGCCTCACCGTGACATCAAAGGAGACCTGGTGTACCCAACATCGGTGCAGAATACTGTCGTGGCTCAGGACATCCCGTCAAATAACCTAGGCCCAGAACAGGTTCGATTGGGCATCAAGCTACTCACCAAGGGTCTAGAGCAACAAATGGCTGCGAAATCCGGAAGCGGAAAACTGGTCTCCAAATCCGACCAATGTCGCACGGACTCAGCTTGGAAAGTTATAAGGCCCCGATGTGTTTCGGAACAACATCACCGTTCCGACCGACGGGAAGACAATTACTCCAGAACCGGATCATCAGGATAGCACCACAAAACCGCAGGCGACTGGCGCAACATCGCTCCAGCTGCCGAGAAAGACGCAATTGCTGCACTGTATCCGAGAAACCCTCCCGGCGAGAGTCGAACGATTGCAGGGACGAAGATAAAGAAAAGCATCGGGAGGAGGACTGATAGAAAATGCCACCTCCTAGGCACACAAGCCGTCCGGATGAGCCTCACCGTGGTGAGAATGATGGATGAAGGAATGACCCTCATGGACGGTGGCAGCAGCATTACCATCTTGTACGTCGAAACGCTACGCCGGATGAAGATCTCGGAGACCTAGCTGAATCACAGCTCTTTGATTTTTCACGGAGTTGTCCCAGGAAGACAAGCTAATTCCCTGGGAGAAATCACTTTGGATGTTACCTTTGGAACTCCAAAGAACTATCGGACAGAGGCACTTTCCTTTGAAGTGGTCCCGTTCAAGAGCGTGTACCACGCTATTTTCGGACGTCCGGCTTACTAGGATTTTATGGCTCGTCCGTGTTACATTTACAATATGATGAAAATTCCAGGTCCCAACAGCGTGATCACCATCAGGGGAGACCCGAAGAAAGCACGAGAGTGCAAGGATGGAAATGTCGCCTTTGCTGAAGCCGTTCTACACGCCCAGGAATACCAGGAAATCAAGAAGAGCATAGATCCGTCCGAGATACCCGCAACAAAGAAGGAGGTGACGAAGCCAAATCCGGAGTTCAAGGCATCAGAAGAGACGAAGACAACACCGTTCAAGGATGATGACCCCTCCAAGGTGACCCAGATAGGCGTAGGCCTAGATAGCGCATAGGAAAGCATGCTCGTCAAGTTCCTCCAAGCAAATCAAGATATCTTCACATGGCAGCCATCTGACATGACCGGAGTACCTAGGGAACTTGCCGAGCACTCTCTAAATGTAAACCTGAACACTAAACCCCTCAAACAGTCCTTGCGACGGTTCAGCGATGTAAAGCGTAAGGCAATAGCTGAGGAACTAGCACGGCTCGAGTTAGCCGGATTCATAAAAGGACACCACTGATTTAAGGATGTGTGTTGATAATACTGCCTTGAACAAGGCTTGTCCAAAAGATCCGTTCGCTCTGCCTAGGATTGATTAAGTTATCGATTCTACGTCAGGCTCGGAACTCCTTTGTTTTCTCGACGCATATTCTGGTTATCACCAAATCTGGATGAAGGAATCTGACAAAGTCAAAACTTCATTCATAACCCCCTTCAGAACCTTCTGTTTTGTTACGATGCCTTTTGGGCTGAAGAACGCAAGAGCTACGTACCAGCGCACAATGCAGCATTGCCTCCATGATCAAATCGGACGCAACTTACATGTATAGGTGGATGATATTGCGGTAATGTCCAAAAAGAAAGAAACACTAATTTCTGACTTAGAGGAAACATTTGCCAATCTGAGAAAATACAACATCATGCTTAACCCTAAGAAATGCTTCTTTGGAATCCCAGCCAGAAAATTGTTAGGTTTCATCGTGTCTCAAAGAGGCATAAAGGTGAACCGAGACAAAATCAAGGCTATATTCAATATTTCCAGGCCAACCCTCCTGAAGGACGTATAGAGACTAACTGGCTGCATCGCTGCAGTCAGTCGATTTGTAAGCCGGCTTGGTGAAAGAGCCGCACCATTATACAAACTCCTGAAAAAGACCAAGGATTTTGTGTGGACCGATGAAGCTAAAGCTGCATTACAAGACCTGAAGAAAGTACTCGCATCTGCTCCTATCCTTGCTGCGTCGGAACCACAGGAACCAAAGTTGCTTTATCTTGCTGTGAAAAACAAAGTCGTTAGTATCGTCATGGTAGTGGAGAGACCAGAGGAAAATCAGGAACACTTTGTGCAACGTCCGACCTATTTTGTCAACGAAGTACTGACAGAATCGAAGCAGCGGTATCCACACTATCAAAAGCTGGCTTACGGTGTTCTCTTAGCATCACGTAAGCTATGACACTACTTTCAAGAGCATCCAATTACCGTGGTGAGCACATCTCCCATGAGATATATAATCAACAAAAATGACGCCATAGGACGCGTCGCCAAATGGGGCATAGAGCTTTCAGCTTTCGATATTGAGTATAAACCTCGGACAACAATCAAATCCCAAATCCTTGCCGACTTTGTTGCTGATTGGACAGAGACGAAGGAGAATATGGCCCTCCCGAAGTCGGAATACTGGACCCTATACTTTAATGGGTCTAAGGCTCGAGGGGCTCGGGGGCTGGCGTGGTGCTCAAATCACCCCAAGGAGATAAACTTCTATACGTGTTGCAGATCCACTTCATAGCGACAAACAATATTGTCGAGTATGAAGCACTGCTGCATGGAATCCGGATTGCTAAGGATATCGTCATCCGACGTTTGATGTGTTATGGAGATTCGGATCTTGTTGCTCAGCAAGTGTCGGATATTTGTAATGCAAATAAACACATGGCAGCATATAAAGCTATCATGGATGATCTATCTAAATCGTTCGAAGGGTTTGAGGTTCAACACATCCCTCGAGCAGAAAATGAGGAAGTAGATGCACTATCTCGGATAGGCTCTGCACGGAAAGAAGTCTCGATGCACCTTTTTAGAGCACCTCAAAGTTCCCTCAATAAAGGGAGTGGATGAGGAATATCCGGCCAAATCTGATTCACCTCTAATAGAAGTTCTGACTGTAATTCCCAGCTAGACTCAACCCTACCTTGATTATTTGGTAGATGGAAAATTACCTGAAGACGAGGTTCTGAGCTAACAGATCGTCCGACGAGCAAAAACATACATTGTGGTTAGTGGTGAGCTCTATAAGCGGAGTGTTTCTGGGGTCTTTCAGCGCTGCGTATCTCCGGAAGAAGGAGTGGAAATCTTAAGAGAAATTCACGAAGGCGAGTGTGGTCACCACACTGCAGCCAAATCTTTAGTGGCAAAAGCTTTTAGACACGGTTTTTTCTGGCTTTCAGCCAAGGGAGATGTCGAACGGCTGGTCAAGACGTGTTAGGGCTGCCAAAAGTGCGCCGAGCAAGCTCATGTTCCGGCTGATCAGCTACGGACAATACCTATAACATGGCCTTTTGTGGTCTGGGGGCTTGACATGGTAGGACCGTTTAGACGAGCTCCAAGTGGATTTACTCACCACTTAGTGATGGTGGACAAGTTCACAAAATGGATTGAGGCCAAACCCGTCACTAGTTGTGATGGAGCAACAGCCAAAGATTGTCGAGGATGTTATAATCCGGTATGGTTATCCGCATAGCATTATCACGGACAACGGGAGTAATTTCTCTATGGGAGAATTGGCTGAATTCTGCAAAGAACAAAATATCCGGCTTGACATTGCGTCAGTCGCACATCCACAGGCTAATGGACAAGTTGAAAGAGCAAATGGTTTAATCCTACAAGGTCTAAAACCGAGACTCGAAGCACCACTACGACGTGATGCGGGGGCTTGGGCAAAGGAATTACCCTCTATGGTATGGAGTTTACGAATAACTCCAAACAGGTCAACTGAATACACACATTTCTTCTTGGTCTATGGTGCAGAAGCAGTTCTTCCTAGTGATTTGATTCACACTTCTCCTAGAGTGGCCATGTATATCGAAGAGAATGCCAAGATTTCTCGACAAAATGATGTCGACTTAGTCGAAGAAGTTCGCGTTGTTGCTGAAATGAGATCAATAGCCTATCAGCAAAAGTTACGCAAGTATCATAGCCAGAGAGTCCGAAACAGATCTTTCAATAAAGGCGATTTGGTTCTCCGGCTTGTGCAACAAAGAAAGCACAAACTTTCCCTAGTATGGGAAGGGCCCTTCTTAGTTTGTCGAGTATTTCACAATGGTTCGTACTACTTAACTTACATGAGGCCAGTCAAAGAAAGACCTGCTACTAAGAAGAGAAAGAGAGTTGGCGGCAGTACAAATCCAGATGAGTTAGACAGATCATGGAATATTGCTCATCTACGTCCCTTTTATTCTTAGTTTATCCTTCTTTGTAATCATATATGTGTACATGTTCTGTGAGAAATAAAAGTCTTGGTTGCCTCAAGTTTTTTCTGAGAAGTTTTTTCCATCTTATTTCCGAATGATCATGTCACAGTCGAAAATCCTAGAATGCTTGAAAGTACTTTATGCTCATGTTTGTTCTGGTTTAGATTTCTGATTCTAAAATTGCTACCCTTGGGTATAACTCTATAGTTTCTGGTCTATACTTTGGTTATTTGTCTAATTGCCGGATGCGGGCATTTTCCGAGTAGTGAATTGTTGGTACTAGAAGCCGGCTTTGTTTCCGAGTTTAAACTGGTTTAGCAATTAAGCTCCGTTGCTCGGCAAAGTTTCCGTGCAGAATGTTTAGCCGGCTCACGAAAGGGACGAGGCGGAAAGCCAGATAAACGATAAGTATAGACGAAAAAGTATAAGTGCTTATGAAAACCTTTCAGGCACACAAAAATTTAAAGCCAAAAGTGTTGAATAGATCAAAAGCTTAGCACTAGCAAAATTATAGTATTGCATATTTACAGACCCATAATGTTTCTGGTAATTTATGGTGCAAGAGAAGAGGATGTAGGAGCTGCCAGCTCGCTGGATACGCCGACCTCGATTTGGTAACGCTCCGAGATGATCAGATCAGATACGGTCTGTTCATCGTCGGAGATTTCAGCTGCTTCCTCAGGAGGTGGAGGTGGCGTGTCCACACGAGTGAAGAAGGGAGTGTCGTAGCTGGTTAAATCAGCTACATGGTACCCATATCCGGCACAGGAGCCCATGATGGCTTTGATATCCTGTTCCTAGCTGTCTTCATCGACTGTAGAATACCCCCTGATCACTTGCCATATTTCCATGCTTCCATGGTGGCTCATGACCATGGTGAGAGCGTTCTGCGATGCAGATCGCGCGTAGGACATGTTCCAATTCTGGACAAGTTGCAACATTTCCTTGGCCTTGTCCCGCACCTAAAAGTCGGACATACTTTGCATGTACGGAACCTTGAGAGCTTCGCCAATGTCCTCGATGGATTGGCGGAAGTCATGAAGCAAATCACCGACTTGGGTAAGCCAGTGGGTGCGAGGCTCGGTGAAGGTGGAGTCCGTCAAGTTCAGAGGACCTATACACATAACTCAAAACATTTAAGAAAAATTCAACATCGAAAGAGTCGAAGAATATAGATAAGTCAGAAAGATGGAAACTTACCGAAGATGACATCGTCAACTTTGGTCTTCTCCTTTCGAAGACTCCGGAGTTCAGCCCAGAGCGCCTCGGAAAGATCCTTCTCTCTGCAAAGTTCATTGTTAAGATTTGAGATTCTCTGATCTTGAAGCGCAATCTTATGATCACGTTCATCAGTGGCCATTGATCTAGAAAGAGAATTTGAGCGATGCTCTTGTAATGATCTGCCTTGAGATTATCCAGTTCTTGGCGAAGTTCTTTATTCTCCACCACTAGAGTTTTGAGGTTCTCGGCCTCTTCAATCATAGCGCAGGATTGTTTACCAGTGCTGTCAGTCAAAAAGCACAACAGTTCAACGAAAAAATTCGACTATGAAAAGACAAAGACAAGGTTTGTGTCTCGGAATGTTTACCTTCGGCCTCATCCTTGGAGACCTTAAGTTTAGCATTTTCAAGTCAGAGAGCCTTGATCTCTCTCCATTTTTTGCAAATATTCTTCAACAATTCCTGGTTATATGAATTCACTTTCTATAAGTCAGAATACCCAGAGTCAGAAGTCTAATGAAGACTCGGGCTAATATTGTTACTAATATCAGCACGAGCCTTGGGGGCTACACTAGTTCGTTCTTTGGCATCCTAATAAAGCATAAACCCGGATTGTTTATCCAACTTCATGCTTCGGGGCTAGAGGATATGATATAAAATACAATTAAGGAAAAACGTGGGTTGGAATTCTAACTTACATGATGTTCATGTGAGAGCTTGCTCAGGCACATGTTCACCTCAGTGGTAACCTTCTCAGCAAGGGTGCGTGGAATAATCGAAGGTGGTGGCAGCACACCAGTTCTAAGTCCCTCTTCGTGACGGCGAACTTGTTCAAGAAGGTCGGAGTACTTGATGTCTTCCGCCACTTGTGCTTCTTCTTCGGCAAAGAGATTTCTCTTATGCAGGCACTGCCGGGCCAACCGCTGGATTTCCTCCGCAGATTTCCGGGACAAGCCAAGTTTGGCAAGCCCCGGATTGTTAAGAAGGTTTTCAGTGAAGGTCTCTGCCGAGGGATCATTACCCGAAGAGGGTTCACCCTTATCAAAATCTGACTCACTCATGGTGACGTCGGTATGTGATTCAATGATCGCTGGCTCTGTTGAAGGAGCCAGATCTTCTACGACAACTAGTGATGGAATAACCACCGACGTTGTAGAAGGTTGAGGGGCAGGATTCGGAGGAGCCACGGCAGGAGAAGCTATGATCAGCTTTGTTTGCCGCAAGGGCTTCGAAGAAGTTCCCTTGCCCTTGCCCTTGATGAGTTGCTTAGCTCTGAGAATGTAATAAGAATGGAAAGCATTACATCTCGGAAGTAAAATTCGAGTAAGGAACAAAGGAGGAAGTTGTGTTGAAAGTTACTTCTTCACGACTGGCACCTCCTTTGTGCCAACAGCCACTGTCGGAGCTTTGCGCTTCCTCGGCACAATGTCTGACAATGGGACTATTTCCTCCTCTTAAGAAAACTCCGGAGGATATCCCTCGATAGGAGCCAGTTCCGACTCGGGGATGTCGTCAAGCTGAAAAGAAGATAATATCTCAGTGTTGCGAAACAATTTAAAGGTGTAACACATAAGAAGGGTTTATTGTTAAAAGCTTACCGGTACAACAGGGTCTTCCGCTGTGTGCCTGTCCAGAGAAACCTCCGGGATCTTCCTCTCGATCCGTTCCTTTATCAGCCATTTAATCTGGGTTATGTTTCCTTGTGATGTGTATGCTTTGGGGCTGATGTAGAGGGAGTCCTTTTTGGACGACGTGATGGAGTGCATCAGTCGGTCTCCGTGGTGCTGGAGGGGTTGGATCCGGCGTGATACCCAACATTGGACCAAGTCGGATCCCCTCAGTCCTTTGTGTTTTATCAGATATTCAATCCGCCTCTTGGCAAGAAGCAGATCATCACTGAGAGCCGGAGCGGCCTCGTCCCAAGATGCTTGAGGCATGGCAGCTCCATCGATGAAAGCCAGCACAACAGTGGCTTTGCCGGGAGCAGGAACGTCCTTCTGATAAAAGAAAGTGGCCGACCATTGTTTGACCGACTCACTGGCTAGAATCCGAGGATGGCTACGCTCACATCTAAGAGCAAGGCTAATAGTATCGGTAATGTAAGGATTACCAGCAGTAATGGAGTTTCTACGGACATGGAAGTAAAACAAAGTATGACTCGGCCTAATACCGAGATACCCCTCGCACAAAGCTGTGTAAGAACTCATCTCTAAGATGGAGTTCGGGGGAAGATGGTGGAGTTGTACACCGTATTGATCAATCACCTCGAAAAAGAATTCTGAGGGAGGAAAGGATAAACCTCTGTCAAGGTGGGTGCCGAAGTGGACCCGCTCGTCGGCGTGCGGTTTGGGTATGGTTTCGCCGAAGCCGCTCTGCCAGTCACCGGCACGGAGGAGCCCTTCAGTCTCCACGCCGCGGAGCTTCTCGTTATCTAGCAGGCAGGGGATCCAAACCCCACGGTTGCTTTCCTTCTCATCCGCCGCCTCCGACGCCGCTACCGCAGCCAAATCGGAGGATGAAGATGAAGCCATTCTTACGGTGCGCCGATGACCTTAGATGGGCGGCGTTGGGAATTTTTTGGGAAAGCAGAGGAGCTCTGTGCCCTAGGGAGGTGTGGAGCAGAAGGAACATGTGAAGAAGATGAGGGAATAGAAATCCTCACCTCTTATAACCACCTAACCGCGCAATGCAAATGGCATTATACAACCGCCATGCGTCGTGGAAGGAACTGGGAAGGACCCACATGATGATTACGTCGCCTCGATCTCCGCGTACGCATTGAAACGGCGCCTCGGTTCCACGAATGGCGGACCCACCAACGGTCGTGCTGACAGGATGTTTGTGAGACAACATGACTTGACCATGACTAGTGTCAGATGGCGTTAGAGACCAAATTCCGGCTTAGTTTGAAAATCAAGCTGGAAAATCCGAGTAACATATTGATAGGTCTGACTTATTTTTAAGACCCGGATCGTATTTCTTTGTTGTGATGTTTCAGGAACCCTTCAAGATTCTGCAAGCCGAAGATCAAGCTAGACGATGATATACTTTCCGGGTATCCTCATAGTTCCTCACTGACCAGGGTGGCCCACTTTGGGTTAGAGCTTTGCTTCACGGGCGGCCCAGTTAGGGAGAAAAGTCAGAGTCCAGTCCAGCTATGGGAAGGCCCAGAAGATTTACCGACTTAGGCCCATAGTGTTACTTGTAGTTCAAGATGTACTCTGTAACCGACTCTTAGTCGTAGCCGGACAGATCTATACTGTAAACCCTAGGACGGATATATATATAAGTCGTCCTAGGGAGAGCCTTTAGGGCACAACTCAATAGTCTACAATCTCAACTCGCACAGGAGAATCCTTGTAACCCATATTCCGTCTCTGCCGTGTTACTGGATTGCTAGCAGGAGTAGGATCCGTCCAAAGCCGGCGGATTCGAACATGGGTAAACTTGTGTGCTTACCGTCCTGGAACACCGTACGTTTCACACCCCTCTCTTCCACATGCCTCGAGGACCCCCTCATGGCGTACTTGTCATCTATCCGACGACAGTTGGCGCCCACCTTGGGGCAAGTGAGCTTCGGATCTGTGTTCCGAGCAGAATCTGCAAGAATCGGAATCGGCGAAACTATCGTCGTTGGTCGCATCCTCTACGCCAGTGACGTCCCTCTCATCATTCTCGACGAGACTTGGATTCCGGCTAGGGAAGCCGTGACCACCTACACCATCATGTCTTTTGGTGAGATCAATGTTTACATTAGTTTCGCTGAACCTGTCCCACCCACCCCAGCGGTGATGATAGAGGCAGAAGAAGTTTCTAGGTCCCCTTTGTCCGCAGAGGCGGTAGAGTTCCGGATCTCTAAAAACCCTAATTCCACCCAGACCGCACCAGTTGCGGAAATAGGGGAGAAAGCTGAGCCCGAAGCAGATCTAGCAGTACAAGTCGAATCTGGAGTGGATCTCCTTAGCGAGGTTGAATCCCAGACCGACCCACCTATGGAGATCGAAATCCAGGAGGAAGATAGCAACTATACTGGTTCCGGCTCTGATGACGTCGGGACAGACAGGCCTTTCCTGAGGTACAGGCTGCAACGTATGATAATGCAAAACTCGGGCGCAGATGCAATTCTCGAGACCATCAAAAGTTTCGATGAAGCCGATCGCGAGAGCCGTAGGTACCTCAGGAGGCACGCATCACACTTTGTCGGATATGTGGGATCCGGATCTGGCTCTGCCGATGCTGGAGACAACACCGACTCGCCGCTGGAGGCAATTGGAACAAACGCGGCTAGCTCGACAGTGCGTGGATAAGAGAAATCTCTCCGCAGACATGTAAACATCGATCTCACCAAAAGACATGATGGTGTAGGTGGTCATGGCTTCCCTAGCCGGAATCCAAGTCTCGTCGAGAACGATGAGAGGGACGTCACTGGCGTAGAGGATGCGACCAACGGCGATAGTCTCGCCGATTCCGATTCTTCCAGATTCCGCTCGGAACACAGATTCGAAGCTCACTTGCCCCACGGTGGGCGCCAACGGTCATGACCAGGTCCTGCTAGCAATTGTAACAAACGCCGGGAATTTTGTAGCTCTTATGCGTGGTCCGAAGCACTTTGGGCCCATGTATATGTTCTCATTTTCATAGCGTCACGCCTCTATGTTGGAGTTGATCCTGTGCCTTGTGTCACTTGGGGATAAGGAGCATCCCGAATGACGGCTGCGACTTTGGTGCCTTGGAGCCGGACTCCGGCTTCTCCCACCACCTCCTCCACCACAACGCCCTCCTTGACCTCCTTGGGAGCTGTTGTGATGGCTACTTGGCGGAGATGGTGGAGCAGCTGGGTTGTTTCCGGCTGATCGCTGGCCTCCATCCGGAGCATCGTTATTTTTGTTCCGGGGAGGGTCTTCATTATGACGAGCCCCCTGCCGACCTGACTCGGCACGGTGTCCGTCATTCTCACCACGGTGAGGCTCATCCGGACGGCTTATGTGCCTAGGAGGTGGCATTTTCTGTCGGTCCTACTCCGGACGCTTTTCTTTGTCTTCTTCCCTGCGATCGTTCGACTCTCGCCGGGGAGGGTTTCTCAGATACAGTGCAGCAATTGCGTCTTTCTCGGCAGCTGGAGCGACGTTGCGCCAGTCACCTGCGGTTTTGTGGTGCTGTCCTGATGATTCGGTCCTGGAGTAATTGTCTTCCCGTCGGTCGGAACGGTGATGTTGTTCCGGAACACGTCGGAACGGATATGTCTCCCTTCTTCTTCGGCAGAGAGATTTCTCTTATCATGTCTGCGGAGGAAATCCAGCGGCTGGCCCGGCAGTGCGTGGATAAGATAAATCTCTCTGCCAAAGAAGAAGCACAAGAGGCGAAAGACATCAAGTACTCCGACCTTCTTGAACAAGTTTGCCTTCGCCACGAGGGACTTAGAGCTGGTGTGCTGCCACCACCTCCAATTATTCCACACACACCCTTGCCGAGAAGGTTACCACTGAGGTGAACATGTGCCTGAGCAAGCGCTCACATGAACATCATGCAAGTCAGAATTCCAACCCACGTTTCTCCTTAACTGTATTTTACATCATATCCTCTAGCCCCCAAGCATGAAGTTGGATAAACAATCCTGGTTTATGCTTTATTAGGATGCCAAAAAAACAAACTAGTGTAGCCCCCAAGGCTCGTGCTGATATTTGTAACAATATTAGCCCGAGTCTTTAGTAGACTTCTGACTCTGGGTATTCGGACTTACAGGAAGTTAATTCATATAACCAGGAATTGTTGAAGAATATTTGCAAAAAACGGAGAGATATCAAGGCTCTCCGACTTGAAAATGCTGAACTTAAGGTCTCCAAGGATGACGCCGAAGGTAAACATTCCGAGACTCAAACCTTGTCTTTGTCTTTTCATAGTCGAATTTTTTCATTGAACAGTTGTTCTTTTTGACTTACAACACTGGTAAAACAATCCTGCGCTATGATTAAAGAGGCCGAGAACCTCAAAACGCTGGTGGTGGAGAATAAAGAACTACGCCAAGAGCTGGATAAGCTCAAGGCAGATCATGAGAAGAGCATCGCTCAAATTCTCGAATCCAGCTCCATGGCCACTGATGAACGTGATCGTAAGATTGCGCTTCAAGATCAGAGAATCTCAGATCTCAACAATGAACTTTGCAGAGAGAAGGATCTTTCCGAGGAGCTCCGAGCTGAACTCCAGAGTCTTCAAGAGGAGAAAACCAAAGTTGACGATGTCATCTTCGGTAAGTTTCCATCTTTATGACTTGTCTATATTCTTCGACTCTTTTGATGTCGGATTTTTCTTAAATGTTTTGAGTTATGTGTATAGGTCCTCTGAACTTGACGAACTCCACCTCCACCGAGCCTCGCACCCACCGGCTTAACCAAGTCGGTGATTTGCTTCATGACTTCTGCCAATCCATCGAGGACATTGGTGAAGCTCTCAAGGTTCCAGACATGCAAAGTATGTTCGACATTCAGGTGCGGGACAAGGCCAAGGAAATGCCGCAACTTGTCCAGGATTGGAACATGTCCTACGCGCGATCCGCAACGCAGAATGCTCTCACCATGGTCATGAGCCATCATGGAAGCATGGAGATATGGCAAGTGACCAGGGGGCCGGTATTCTACAGTGGATGAAGACGTCCAAGAACAGGATATCAAAGCCATCATGGACTCGTGCGCCGGATATGGGTGCCATGAAGCTGATTTAACCAGCTACGACACTGCCTTCTTCACTCTCATGGACACGCCACCTCCGCCTCCCGAGGAAGCAGCTGAAATCTCCGATGATGAACAAACTGTATCTGATCTGAACATCTCGGAGCGTTACCAAACCGAGGCCGACGTATCCAGCGAGCTGGCAGCTCCTGCATCCTCTTCTCCTGCACCATAAATTACCAGAAACAAATTTATTATTCCAAGAAACATTATGGGTCTGTAAATATGCAATACTATAATTTTGCTAGTGCTAAGCTTTTGATCTATTCAACACTTTTGGCTTTAAATTTTTGTGTGCCTGAAATGTTTTCATAAGCACTTATACTTTTTCTTCTATACTTATCGTTTGTCTGGCTTTCTGCCCCGTCCCTTTCGTGAGCCGGCTAAACCTTCTGCACGGAAAATTTGGCGAGCAATTTTAGAAATGCCTGCATCAGGCAATCAGACAGATAACCAAAGTATAGACTAGAAACTTTAGAGTTATACCCAAGGGTAGCAATTTTAGAATCAGAAATCTAAACCAGAACGAACATGAGCATAAAGTACTTTCAAGCATTCTAGGATTTTCAACTGTGACATGATCATTCGGAAATAAGATGGCAAAAACTTCTCAGAAAAAACTTGAGGCAACCAAGACTTTTATTTCTCACAGAACATGTACACATATATGATTACAAAGAAGGATAAACTAAGAATAAAAGGGATGTAGCTGAGAAATATTCCATGGTTTGTCTAACTCATCTAGATTTGTACTGCCTCCAGCTCTCTTTCTCTTCTTAGTAGCATGTCTTTCTATGACTGGCCTCATGTCAGTTAACTAGTACGAACCATTATGCAATACTCGACTAACTAAGAAGGGCCCTTCCCATACTGGGGAATGTTTGTTCTTTCTTTGTTGCACAAGCTGGAGAACCAAATTGCCTTTATTAAAAGATCAGTTTCAGACTCTCTGGCTATGATACTTGCGTAACTTCTGCTGATAGGCTGTTGATCTCATTTCAGCAATGACGCGAACTTCTTCGACTAAGTCGAGATCATTTTGTCGTGAAATCTCGGCATCCTCTTCGATATACGCGGCCACTCAAGGAGAAGTGTGACTCAAATCACTAGGCAGAACTGCTTCTGCACCATAGACCAAGAAGAAAGGTGTGTATCTGGTTGACCTGTTTGGAGTTGTTCATAAACTCCATACCATAGAGGGTAATTCCTCTGCCCAAGCCCCCGCAGCACGTCGTAGTGGTGCTTCGAGTCTCGGTTTTAGGCCTTGTAGGATTAAACCATTTGCTCTTTCAACTTGTCCATTAGCCTGTGGATATGCGATTGACGCAATGTCAAGCCGGATATTTTGTTCATTGTAGAATTCGGCCCATTCTCCCATAGAGAAATTACTCCCGTTGTCCGTGATAATGCTATGTGGATAACCATACTGGATTATAACATCCTCGACAAATCTTTTGGCTATTGCTCCATCACAACTAGTGACGGGTTTGGCCTCAATCCATTTTGTGAACTTGTCCACCATCACTAAGAGGTGAGTAAATCCACTTGGAGCCCGTCTAAACGGCCCTACCATGTCAAGCCCCCAGACCGCAAAAGGCCATGTTATAGGTATTGTTCGTAGCTAATCAGCCGGAACATGAGCTTGCTTGGCGTACTTTTGGCAGCCCTTGCACGTCTTAACCATCCATTCGGCATCTGACTTGGCTGAAAGCCAGAAAAAACCGTGTCTAAAAGATTTTGCCACTAAAGATTTGGCTGCAGCGTGGTGACGACACTCGCCTTCGTGGGTTTCTCTTAAGATTTCCACTCCTTCTTCCGGAGATACGCAGCGCTAAAAGACCCCAGAAACACTTCGCTTATAGAGCTCACCACTAACCACAGTGTAGGTTTTTGCTCGTCAGACGATCTGTTGGCTCAGAACCTCATCTTCAGGTAATTTGCCATCTACCAAATAATCAAGGTAGGGTTGAGTCCAGCTGCGAATTACAGTCAGAACTGCTATTAGAGGTGAATCGGATTTGGCCGGATATTCCTCGTCCACTCCCTTTATTGAGGGAACTTTGAGCTGCTCTAAAAAGGTGCCATCCGGGACTTCTTTCCGTGAAGAGCCTATCCGAGATAGTGCATCTGCTTCCTCATTTTCTGCTCGAGGGATGTGTTGAACATCAAACCCTTCGATCGATTTAGATAGATCATCCACGACAGCTTTATATGCTGCCATGTGTTTAGTTGCATTACAAATATCTGACACTTGCTGAGCAACAAGATCCGAATCTCCGTCACACATCAAACGTCAGATGCCGATATGCTTAGCAATCCGGATTCCATGCAGCAGTGCTTCATACTCGGCAATATTGTTTGTCGCTGTGAAGTGGATCTGCAACACGTATAGAAGTTTATCTCCTTGGAGTGATTTGAGCACCACGCCAGCCCCCGAGCCCCCTCGAGCCTTAGACCCATCAAAGTATAGGGTCCAATATTCCGACTCTGAGAGGGCCATATTCTCCTTCGTCTCTGTCCAATCAGCAACAAAGTCGGCAATAATTTGGGATTTGATTGCTGTCCGAGGTTTATACTCAATATCAAAAGCTAAAAGCTCTAAGCCCCATTTGGCGACGCGTCCTGTGGCGTCACTGTTGTTGATTATATCTCTCATGGGAGTTGTGCTCACCACGGTAATTAGATGCTCTTGAAAGTAGTGTCGTAGCTTACATGATGCTAAGAAAACACCGTAAGCCAGCTTTTGATAGTGCGGATACCGCTGCTTCGATTTTGTCAGTACTTCGCTGACAAAATAGGTCGGACGTTGCACCAAGTGTTCCTGATTTCCTCTGGTCTCTCCACTAGCATGACGATACTGACGACTTTGTTTGTCATAGCAAGATAAAGCAACATCGTTTCCTGTGGTTCTGGCGCAACAAGGATAGGAGCAGATGATAGTACTTTCTTCAGGTCTTGTAACGCAGCTTCAGCTTCGTCGGTCCACACAAAATCCTTTGTCTTTTTCAGGAGTTTGTATAATGGTGCGGCTCTTTCACCAAGCCGGCTTACAAACCGACTGACTGCAGCGATGCAGCCAGTTAGTCTCTGTACGTCCTTCAGGCGGGTTGGCCTGGAAATATTGAGTATAGCCTTGATTTTGTCTTGGTTCACCTCTATGCCTCTTTGAGACACGATGAAACCTAACAATTTTCCGGCTGGGATTCCAAAGAAGCATTTCTTCGGGTTAAGCATGATGTTGTATTTTCGCAGATTGGAAAATGTTTCCTCTAAGTCGGAAATTAGAGTTTCCTTCTTTTTAGACATTACCGCAATATCATCCACATATGAATGTACATTGCATCCAATTTGATCATGGAGGCAACGCTGCATTGTGCGTTGGTACGTAGCTCCTGCGTTCTTCAGCCCAAAAGGCATCGTAACAAAACAGAAGGTTCCGAAGCGGGTTATGAATGAAGTTTTGACTTTGTCAGATACCTTCATCCAGATTTGGTGAGAATCGGAATATGCGTCGATAAAACAGAGGAGTTCCGAGCCTGTCGTAGAATCGATAACTTGATCAATCCTAGGCAGAGCGAACGGATCTGTTCGACAAGCCTTGTTCAAGGTAGTATAATCAACACACATTCTTAAATCAGTGCTATCCTTTTTAGGGACCATTACAGGATTAGCCGACCACCGAGTGTGGATGACCTCTTCTATGAATCCGGCTAACTCGAGCCGTGCTAGTTCCTTAGCTATTGCCTTATGCTTTACATCGCCGAACCGTCGCAAGGACTGTTTGACGGGTTTAGCATTCGGGTTTACATTTAGAGAGTGCTCGGCAAGTTCCCTAGGTACTCCGGTCATGTCAGATGGCTACCATGCGAAGATATCTTTATTTGCTTGGAGGAAGTTGACGAGCATGCTTTCCTATGCGCTATCTAGGCCTATGGCTATCTGGGTCACCTTGGAGGGGTCATCATCCTTCAACAGCGTTGTCTTCGTCTCTTCTAATGCCTTGAACTCCGGATTTGGCTTTGTCACCTCCTTTTTTGTTGCGGGCATCTCGGACGGATCTATGCTCTTCTTGATTTCCTGGTATTCCTGGGCATGTAGCACGGCTTCAGCAAACGCGGCATTTCCATCCTCGCACTCACGCGCTTTATTCGGGTCTCCCCTGATGTTGATCACGCCGTTGGGACCTGGAATTTTCATCATATTGTAAATGTAACAGGGACGAGCAATAAAAGCTCAGTAAGCTGGACGTCCGAATATAGCGTGGTACGCGCTCTAGAACGGGACCACTTCGAAGGAAAGTGCCTCCGTCCGTTAGTTCTTTGGAGTTCCAAAGGTAACATCCAAAGTGATTTCTCCTAGGGAATTAGCTTGTCTTCCTGGGACAACTCCGTGAAAAATCACAGAGTTGTGATTCAGCTGGGTCTCCGAGATCTTCATCTAGCATAGCGTTTCGACGTACAAGATGTTAATGCTGCTGCCACCGTCCATGAGGGTCTTGGAGAAACCATAACCGTCAATAAGTGGATTGACGATTAAGGCGTATTTTCCTCGCCTATGTAGCTTAGGCGGATGATCAGCGCGGGCAAAGGTGATTGCCACTTCCGACCAGTCCAAAAATTGAGGGACAGCCGGAACTGTTGCATTGAGCTCGTGTAGCACTGCCTTCTTGACCTTTGCTGGTTGAGATCCGAGGAAGGTGACGTACATGTCTTTCTTGGTCGGAAATTTTTTCTTTCCTTCCTGCTTGGGATTTGAAGCATCACCTTCCTCCATGTCGGAATCTTCCTTGGTCTCTTTTTCTTTTTCGGGATTCTTCTTTCCCTTCTTCCGCTTAGCTTTGTAGCTAGTGGTATCATCTCTCTTAATGCGTCATTGAAATGACACTCGGCGTTTGTGTGGGACGAGCCCCCATTGGCGTCAAGGTGATGCACACATGGGTTATTAGCAATGTCGGCCCAAGAGTAGGTTTTTCTAGGTTGCTAGTCTCCTCTACCTTGAACTCTTGATGTCCCACGATCGCGCCCGTGGCCACCGCCACGTCCTCCTCGTCCTCCAGACTCGAAAGTAGAAGTGACTACTCCCGTTTCCGTGTTGGGTTTTTCTTCTGAGGTATTCTTGCGCTTCTAAGCTTGGTGCTTTCGTTGTTTTGCCGACTATGGTACAGCCAGGGCGTTGAGTAATCCCTTTGCGTCATCGTCAGCATTTGCATACTTGCTCGCTGTCTCTATCATCTCTCCCAAATCAGTGACCTTGTCACACTTCAAGCGATGACGTGGTAAACCAATTGGGAGACCTGCAATGAAAGCTTCAATCGTTGTTTGATCATTTGCTCCTTCACAAGAGTTCTTGGTGTCGATCCATCATCAGAGGTAATCCCGGAAAGTTTCTCCGGCTTTCTGGGTGCAACGCTGTAGGTCTCCGACCGTACAGGGCCTCCGGTATGTGCCTTCGAAATTCCGAAAGAACGCAGTTTGCATGTCATACCAGTTGTGGATGGTGTTCTCCGGAAGTTCATTGAGCCATGATCGTGCCGTCTTCCGCAACATAAGTGGGAGATATCGGGTTGCGACCAGGCTGTTTCCGCCTTTGGCGATACAGCAAGCTTGGAAGAAATCCTGTAGCCAAGTATCTGGCCTAGCTATGTTGTCGTAGGCTTGGATATGTCTTGAGATAGCAAATCCTTCCGGGAATTTTGTAGCTCTTATGCGTGGCTCGAAGCACTTTGGGCCCACGTATATGTTCTCATTTTCATAGCGCCGCGCCTCTATGTTGGAGTTGATCCTGTGCCTTGCATCACTTGGGGATAAGGAGCGTCCCGAATGACGACTGCGGCTACGGTGCCTTGGAGCCGGACTCTGGCTTCTGCCACCACCTCCTCCACCACGACACCCTCCTTTACCCCCTTGGGAGCCATTGTGATGGTTACTTGGCGGAGATGGTGGAGCAGCTAGGTTGTTTCCGGCTGCTCGCCAGCCTCCATCCGGAGCATCGTTATTTTTGTTCTAGGGAGGGTCTTCATTACGACGAGTCCCCTGCTAACCTGACTCGGCACGGTGTCCGTCATTCCTTCGTCCGTCATTCTCACCACGGTGAGGCTCAGCCGGACGGCCTGTGTGCCCAGGAGGTGGCATTTTTTGTCGGTCCTCCTCCCGACGCTTTTCTTTGTCTTCTTCCCTTCGATCGTTCGACTCTCACCAGGGAGGGTTTCTCGGATACAGTGCAGTAATTGCGTCTTTCTCAGTAGCTGCAGCGATGTTGCACCAGTCGCCTACGGTTTTGTGGTGCTGTCCTGATGATCCGGTTCTGGAGTAATTGTCTTCCCGTCGGTCGGAACGGTGATGTTGTTCCGGAACACGTCGAAGCCTTATATCTTTCCAGCCTGAGTCCGTGCGACATTGGTCGGATTTGGAGACCAGTTTTCTGCTTCTGAATTTCATAGCCATTTGTTGCTCCAGACCCTTGGTGAGTAGCTTGATGCCCAATCGAACCTGTTCTGGGCCTGGGTTACTTGACAGGATGTCCCGAGCCGCGACAGTGTTCTACACCGGTGTTGGGTACACCTGGTCTCCTTTGCTATCATGGCGAGGCATGCCTGCATCTCCCTCAAAGAGGACTTTGTTCACTTCCGGAAATTGACCATCATGTGTGTGATGTTTCCGGGTCTTCTGATGCAGCCGAGAGATGTAATTCTCCATAGTTGCCATGCGTTTCTTCTCTTCCTCGATGTTTTTGGCTTCATCCAAGAATTGTTGACGACGCGCTTCTAGGGCCTGGGCCCTTTCATCCAGCTCTTCAGCAGTAAGCACTGCAGCTGTAGGGATAGGTGTGCTTAATGCAGCATCGATGAATTTATGCGCATCTTCTATGATCACGTGTCCATCCACCAGCTATTCTTTTTTGGGCTTGTCTGGGATAAGTGCTCCGTCCGAGTCTTCCTCGTATTCCACGGCAATCACCTCCTCTGTCAGAGGGTCTTTTGCTGGGGCCTTGTTCTTCTTCTTTGCCCTCTTGGCAGCACCGGTTGCAAAGACGGCTTTGGGTCCGTTTCCTGGAGTCAAACTCTGATCGGTACTTTCGGACTTCTGGATTTCGGTATTATCTTCGATTTCCATGTCATCCTGCACTTTGGGGGAGTTTTCCCCGGTTCCTTCATCCATGGCTTCTCCTTCCTCTGCAGCTTTGGAGTTATACTCCTCTTCATATTCCGCGGAGAACTTTCGGAAATCTGCCGATGTCATCGAATCATCCGAGGATGCGGGTACGTCGGTGTTTGTTCCAATTGCCTCTAGCACCGAGTCGGTGTTGTCTCTAGCATCGGCAGAGCCGGATCCGGATCCCACATATCCAAGGAAGTGTGATGCATGCCTCCTGAGGTACCTACGGCTCTCGTGATCAGCTTTGTCGAAACTTTTGATGGTCTCGAGAATTGCATCTACGCCCGAGTTTTGCATTATCATACGTCGCAGCGTGTACCTCAGGAAAGGCCTGACTGTCCCGACGTCATTAGAGCTAGAACCAGTATTGTTGCTATCTTCCTCCTGGATTTCGATCTCCACAGGTGGGTCGGTCTGGGATTCAACCTCGCTAAGGAGATCCACTCCAGATTCGACTTGTACTGCTAGATCTTCTTCAGGCTCAGCTTTCTCCACATCTCCGCAACTGGTGCGGTCTGGGTGGGATTGGGGTTTTCAGAGACCCAGAACTCCGCCGCCTCCATGGATAAAGGGGACCCAGAAACTTCTTCTGCCTCTATCATCACCGCTGGGGTGGGTGGGACAGGTTCAGCGGAACCGATGTAAACATCGATCTCACCAAAAGACATGATGTTGTAGGTAGTCACGGCTTCCCTAGCCGGAATCCAAGTCTCATCGAGAACGATGAGAGGGACGTCACTGGCGTAGAGGATGCGACCAATGGCGATAGTCTCGCCAATGCCGATTCTTGCAGATTCCGCTCGGAACGCAGATCTGAAGCTCACTTGCCCCATGGTGGGTGCCAACTGTCGTCGGATTGATGACAAGTATGCCATGAGGGGGTCCTCGAGGCGTGCGTAAGAGAGGGGTGTGAGATGTACGGTGTTCCGGGATGGTGAGCACACAAGTTTACCCAGGTTCGAATCCGCCGGCTTTGGACGGATCCTACTCTTGCTAGCAATCCAGTAACATGGCAGAGCCAGAATATGGGTTACAAGGGTTCGCCTGTGCGAGTTGAGATTGTAGACTATTGAGTTGTGCCCTAAAGGCTCTCCCTAGGACGGCTTATATAGATATACGGCCTAGGGTTTACAGGAGAGATCTGTCCGGCTATGACTAAGAGTCGGTTACAGAGTACATCTTGAACTACAAGTAACACTATGGGGCTAAGTCGGTAAATCTTCTAGGCCTTCCCGTAGCCGGACTAGACTCCGTCATTTCTCCCTGACTAGGCCGCCCGTGAAGCAAAGCTCTAACCCGAATTGGGCCACCCTGGTCAGTGAGGAACTGTGAGGATACCCAGAAACTATATCCCCAACAACTGTTGTCGGATTGATGACAAGTACGCCATGAGGGGGTCCTAGAGGCATGCGGAAGAGAGGGGTGTGAGACGTACGGTGTTCCGGGACGGTGAGCACACAAGTTTACCCAGGTTCGAATCCGCCGGCTTTGGACGGATCCTACTCCTGCTAGCAATCCAGTAACACGGCAGAGCCGGAATATAGGTTACAAGGGTTCGCCTGTGCGAGTTGAGATTGTAGACTATTGAGTTGTGCCTTAAAGGCTCTCCCTAGGACGGCTTATATAGATATCCGACCTAGGGTTTACATGAGAGATCTGTCCGGCTACGACTAAGAGTCAGTTACAGAGTACATCTTGAACTACAAGTAACACCATGGGCCTAAGTCGGTAAATCTGTTGGGCCTTCCCGTAGCCGGACTGGACTCCGTCTTTTCTCCCTGACTGGGCCACCCGTGAAGCAAAGCTCTAACCCAAAGTGGGCCACCCTGGTCAGTGAGGAACTATGAGGATACCCGGAAAGTATATCCCCAACAGCAGCCCCCGGAAGTCTCCAAGATCCAAAGTCGGATTTATCATCGTCTAGCTTGATCTTCGGCTTGCAGAATATTGAAGGGTTCCTGAAACTTCACAACAAAGAAATACGATCTGGGTCTTAAAAATAAGTCGGACCTATCAATATGTTACTCGGACCTATCAATATGTTACTATCAATAAGTCGGACCTATCAATATGTTACTCGGACCTATCTAAACCAGAACGAACATGAGCATAAAGTACTTTCAAGCATTCTGGGATTTTCAACTGTGACATGATCATTCGGAAATAAGATGGCAAAAACTTCTCAGAAAAAACTTGAGGCAACCAAGACTTTTATTTCTCACAGAACATGTACACATATATGATTACAAAGAAGGATAAACTAAGAATAAAAGGGATGTAGCTAAGAAATATTCCATGGTCTGTCTAACTCATCTAGATTTGTACTGCCTCCAGCTCTCTTTCTCTTCTTAGTAGCATGTCTTTCTATGACTGGCCTCAAGTCAGTTAAGTAGTACGAACCATTATGCAATACTCGACTAACTAAGAAGGGCCCTTCCCATACTGGGGAATGTTTGTGCTTTCTTTGTTGCACAAGCTGGAGAACCAAATTGCCTTTATTAAAAGATCAGTTTTGGACTCTCTGGCTATGATACTTGCGTAACTTCTGCTGATAGGCTGTTGATCTCATTTCAGCAATGACGCGAACTTCTTCGACTAAGTCGAGATCATTTTGTCGTGAAATCTCGGCATCTTCTTCGATATACGCGGCCACTCTAGGAGAAGTGTGAATCAAATCACTAGGCAGAACTGCTTCTGCACCATAGACCAAGAAGAAAGGTGTGTATCTGGTTGACCTGTTTGGAGTTGTTCATAAACTCCATACCGTAGAGGGTCATTCCTCTGCCCAAGCCCCCGGAGCACGTCGTAGTGGTGCTTCGAGTCTCGGTTTTAGGCCTTGTAGGATTAAACCATTTGCTCTTTCAACTTGTCCATTAGCCTGTGGATATGCGACTGACGCAATGTCAAGCCGGATATTTTGTTCATTGTAGAATTCGGCCCATTCTCCCATAGAGAAATTACTCCCGTTGTCCGTGATAATGCTATGCGGATAACCATACCGGATTATAACATCCTCGACAAATCTTTTGGCTATTGCTCCATCACAACTAGTGACAGGTTTGGCCTCAATCCATTTTGTGAACTTGTCCACCATCACTAAGAGGTGAGTAAATCCACTTGGAGCCCGTCTAAACGGCCCTACCATGTCAAGCCCCCAGACCGCAAAAGGCCATGTTATAGGTATTGTTCGTAGCTGATCAGCCGGAACATGAGCTTGCTTGGCGTACTTTTGGCAGCCCTTGCACGTCTTAACCATCCATTCGGCATCTGCCTTGGCTGAAAGCCATAAAAAGCCGTGTCTGAAAGATTTTTCCACTAAAGATTTGGCTGCAGCATGGTGACCACACTCGCCTTCGTGGGTTTCTCTTAAGATTTCCACTCCTTCTTCCGGAGATACGCAGCGCTAAAAGACCCCAGAAACACTTCGCTTATAGAGCTCACCACTAACCACAGTGTAGGTTTTTGCTCGTCAGACGATCTGTCGGCTTAGAACCTCATCTTCGGGTAATTTGCCATCTACCAAATAATCAAGGTAGGGTTGAGTCCAGCTGGGAATTACAGTCAGAACTGCTATTAGAGTTGAATCGGATTTGGCCGGATATTCCTCGTCCACTCCCTTTATTGAGGGAACTTTGAGGTGCTCTAAAAAGGCGCCATCCGGGACTTCTTTCCATGAAGAGCCTATCCGAGATAGTGCATCTGCTTCCTCATTTTCTGCTCGAGGGATGTGTTGAACCTCAAACCCTTCGATCGATTTAGATAGATCATCCACGACAGCTTTATATGCTGCCATGTGTTTATTTGCATTACAAATTTCTGACACTTGCTGAGCAACAAGATCCGAATCTCCGTCACACATCAAACGTCGGATTCCGATATCCTTAGCAATCCTGATTCCATGCAGCAGTACTTCATACTCGGCAATATTGTTTGTCGCTGTGAAGTGGATCTGCAACACGTATAGAAGTTTATCTCCTTGGAGTGATTTGAGCACCACGCAAGCCCCCGAGCCCCCTCGAGCCTTAGACCCATCAAAGTATAGGGTCCAATATTCCGACTCCGAGAGGGCCATATTCTCCTTCGTCTCTGTCCAATCAGCAACAAAGTCGGCAAGAATTTGGGATTTGATTGCTGTCCGAGGTTTATACTCAATATCAAAAGCTAAAAGCTCTATGCCCCATTTGGTGACGCGTCCTATGGCGTCACTGTTGTTGATTATCTCTCATGGGAGCTATGCTCACCACGGTAATTAGATGCTCCTGAGAGTAGTGTCGTAGCTTACATGATGCTAAGAGAACACCGTAAGCCAGCTTTTGATAGTGCGGATACCGCTGCTTCGATTCTGTCAGTACTTCGCTGACAAAATAGGTCGGACGTTGCACCAAGTGTTCCTGATTTCCTCTGGTCTCTCCACTACCATGACAATACTGACGACTTTGTTTGTCGTAGCAAGATAAAGCAACATCGTTTCCTGTGGTTCCGGCGTAGCAAGGTTAGGAGCAGATGATAGTACTTTCTTCAGGTCTTGTAACGCAGCTTCAGCTTCGTCGGTCCACACAAAATCCTTGGTCTTTTTCAGGAGTTTGTATAATGGTGCGGCTCTTTCACCAAGCCGGCTTACAAACCGATTGACTGCAGCGATGCAGCCAGTTAGTCTCTGTACGTCCTTCAGGCGGGTTGGCCTAGAAATATTGAGTATATCCTTGATTTTGTCTTGGTTCACCTCTATGCCTCTTTGAGACACGATGAAACCTAACAATTTTCTGGCTGGGATTCCAAAGAAGCATTTCTTCGGGTTAAGCATGATGTTGTATTTTCGCAGATTGGCAAATGTTTCCTCTATGTCCGAAATTAGAGTTTCCTTATTTTTAGACATTACCGCAATATCATCCACATATGCATGTACATTGCATCTGATTTGATCATGGAGGCAATGCTGCATTGTGCGCTGGTACGTAGCTCCTGTGTTCTTCAGCCCAAAAGGCATCGTAACAAAACAGAAGGTTCCGAAGCGGGTTATGAATGAAGTTTTGACTTTGTCAGATACCTTCATCCAGATTTGGTGAGAACCGGAATATGCGTCGAGAAAACAGAGGAGTTCCGAGCCTGTCGTAGAATCGATAACTTGATCAATCCTAGGAAGAGCGAACGGATCTTTTGGACAAGCCTTGTGCAAGGTAGTATAATCAACACACATTCTTAAATCAGTGCTGTCCTTTTTAGGGACCATTACAGGATTAGACGACCACCGAGTGTGGATGACCTCTTCTATGAATCCGGCTAACTCGAGCCGTGCTAGTTCCTTAGCTATTACCTTATGCTTTACATCGCCAAACCGTCGCAAGGACTGTTTGACGCGTTTAGCATTCGGGTTTACATTTAGAGAGTGCTCGGCAAGTTCCCTAGGTACTCCGGTTATGTCAGATAGCTACCATGCGAAGATATCTTGATTTGCTTGGAGGAACTTGACGAGCGCACTTTCCCATGCGCTATCTAGGCCTATGGCTATCTGGGTCACCTTGGAGGGGTCATCATCCTTCAACAACGTTGTCTTCGTCTCTTCTGATGCCTTGAACTCCGGATTTGGCTTTGTCACCTCCTTTTTGGTTGTGGGCATCTCGGACGGATCTATGCTCTTCTTGATTTCATGGTATTCCTGGGCGTGTAGCACGGCTTTAGCAAAGGCGGCATTTCCATCCTCACACTCTCGCGCTTTATTCGGGTCTCCCCTGATGTTGATCACGCCGTTGGGACCTGGAATTTTCATCATATTGTAAATGTAACACGGACGAGCCATAAAATCTCAGTAAGCTGGACGTCCGAATATAGCGTGGTACGCGCTCTAGAACGGGACCACTTCGAAGGAAAGTGCCTCCGTCCGTTAGTTCTTTGGAGTTCCAAAGGTAACATCCAAAGTGATTTCTGCCAGGGAATTAGCTTGTCTTCCTAGGACAACTCCGTGAAAAATCACAGAGTTGTGATTCAGCTGGGTCTCCGAGATCTTCATCTGGCATAGCGTTTCGACGTACAAGATGTTAATGCTGCTGCCACCGTCCATGAGGGTCTTGGAGAAAGCATAACCATCAATAAGTGGATTGACGATTAAGGCGTATTTTCCTCGCCTATGTAGCTTAGGCGGATGATCAGCGCGGGCAAAGGTGATTGCCACTTCCGACTAGTCCAAAAATTGAGGGACAGACGGAACTTTTGCATTGAGCTCGTGTAGCACTGCCTTCTTGACCTTTGCTGGTTGAGATCCGAGGAAGGTGACGTACATGTCTTTCTTGGTCGAAAATTTTTTCTTTCCTTCCTGCTTGGGATTTGAAGCATCAGCTTCCTCCATGTCGGAATCTTCCTTGGTCTCTTTTTCTTTTTCGGGATTGTTCTTTCCCTTCTTTCGCTTAGCTTTGTAGCTAGTGGTATCATCTCTCTTAATGCGTCATTGAAATGACACTCGGCGTTTGTGTGGGACGCGCCCCCATTGGCGTCAAGGTGATGCACACATAGGTTATTAGCAATGTCAGCCCAAGAGTAGGTTTTTCCAGGTTGCTGGTCTCCTCTACCTTGAACTCTTGATGTCCCACGACCGCGCCCGCGGCCACCGCCACGTCCTGCTCGTCCTCCAGACCCGAAAGTAGCAGTGACTACTGCCGTTTCCATGTTGGGTTTTTCTTCCGAGGCATTCTTGCGCTTCTGAGCTTGGTGCTGTGGTTGTTTTGCCGACTGTGGTACAGCCAGGGCGTTGAGTAATCCCTTTGCATCATCGTCAGCATCTGCATACTTGCTCGCTGTCTCTATTATCTCTCCCAAATCAGTGACCTTGTCACACTTCAAGCGATGACGTAGTAAACCAATTGGGAGACCTGCAATGAAAGCTTCAATCGTTGTTTGATCATTTGCTCCTTCACAAGAGTTCTTGGTGTCGATCCATCATCAGAGGTAATCCCGGAAAGTTTCTCCGGCTTTCTGGGTGCAATGCTGTAGGTCTCCGACCGTACAGGGCCTCCGATATGTGCCTTTGAAATTCCGAAAGAACGCAGTTTGCATGTCATACCAGTTGTGGATGGTGTTCTCCGGAAGTTCATTGAGCCATGATCGTGCCGTCTTCCGCAACATAAGTGGGAGATATCGGGTTGCGACCGGGCTGTTTCCGTCTTTGGCGATACAGCAAGCTTGGAAGAAATCCTGTAGCCAAGCATCTGGCCTAGCTATGTTGTCGTAGGCTTGGATATGTCTTGAGATAGCAAATCCTTCCGGGAATTTTGTAGCTCTTATGCGTGGTTCGAAGCACTTTGGGCACATGTATATGTTCTCATTTTCATAGCGCCGCGCCTCTATGTTGGAGTTGATCCTGTGCCTTGCATCACTTGGGGATAAGGAGCATCCCGAATGACGACTGCGGCTGCGGTGCCTTGGAGTCGGACTCTGGCTTCTGCCACCACCTCCTCCACCACGACACCCTCCTTGACCCCCTTGGGAGCCATTGTGATGGCTACTTGGCGGAGATGGTGGAGCAGCTAGGTTGTTTCCGGCTGCTCGCCAGCCTCCATCCGGAGCGTCGTTATTTTTGTTCCAGGGAGGGTCTTCATTACGACGAGCCCCCTGCTAACCTGACTCGGCACGGTGTCCGTCATTCCTTCGTCCGTCATTCTCACCACGGTGAGGCTCAGCTGGACGGCTTGTGTGCCTAGGAGGTGGCATTTTCTGTCGGTCCTCCTCCCGACGCTTTTCTTTGTCTTCTTCCCTGGGATCGTTCGAATCTCACCAGGTAGGGTTTCTCGGATACAGTACAGTAATTGCGTCTTTCTCGATAGCTGCAGCGATGTTGCACCAGTCGCTTGCGGTTTTGTGGTGCTGTCCTGATGATCCGGTTCTGGAGTAATTGTCTTCCCGTCGGTCGTAACGGTGATGTTGTTCCGGAACACGTCGGGGCCTTATAGCTTTCCAGGCTGAGTCCGTGCAACATTGGTCGGATTTGGAGACCAGTTTTCTGCTTCAGAATTTCATAGCCATTTGTTGCTCCAGACCCTTGGTGAGTAGCTTGATGCCCAATCGAACCTGTTCTGGGCCTAGGTTACTTGACAGGATGTCCCGAGCCGCGACAGTGTTCTACACCGGTGTTGGGTACACCAGGTCTCCTTTGCTATCACGGCGAGGCATGCCTGGATCTCCCTCAAAGAGGACTTTGTTCACTTCCGGAAATTGACCATCATGTGTGTGATGTTTCTGGGTCTTCTGATGCAGCCGAGAGATGTAATTCTCCATAGTTGCCATGTGTTTCTTCTCTTCCTTGATGTTTTTGGCTTCATCCAAGAATTGTTGTTGACGCGCTTCTAGGGCCTAGGCCCTTTCATCCAGCTCTTCAGCAGTAAGCACTGCAGCTGTAGAGATAGGTGTGCTTAATGCAGCATCGATGAATTTATGCGCACCTTCTATGATCACGTGTCCATCCACCAGCTATTCTTTTTTGGGCTTGTCTGGGATAAGTGCTCCGTCCGAGTCTTCCTCGTATTCCACGGCAATCACCTCCTCTGTCAGAGGGTCTTCTGCTGGGGCCTTGTTCTTCTTCTTTGCCCCCTTGGCAGCGCCGGTAGCAAAGACGGCTTTGGGTCCGTTTCCTGGAGTCAAACTCTGATCGGTACTTTCGGACTTCTAGATTTCGGTATTATCTTCGATTTCCATGTCATCCTGCACTTTGGGGGAGTTTTCCCCGGTTCCTTCATCCATGGATTCTCCTTCCTCTGCATCTTTGGAGTTATACTCCTCTTCATATTCCACAGAGAACTTTCAGAAATCTGCCGACGTCATCGAATCATCCGAGGATGTGGGTACGTCGGCGTTTGTTCCAATTGCCTCCAGCACTGAGTCGGTGTTGTCTCCAGCATCGGCAGAGCTGGATCCGGATCCCACATATCCGACGAAGTGCGATGCGTGCCTCCTGAGGTACCTGCGGCTCTCGTGATCGGCTTTGTCGAAACTTACCCTTGTAGTCTGTACGCGGTTAACGTTCCGCGGGGAACGTGGTTGATGTAGTCATACTCGAAGCCGACCTCAAGGTCGCGCAGCTCCTCGCAGGTCACCCCTGGCCCCTTCTTGATCTTCATCATCTTCATCGTGCAACAGCTCCGGCTCACAACATTTAAGCGCCCCAAGTGTTGCGCCTCGTGTCTTCATACACATCCGGTGCACGATGAGACCTCCGGCTCCCCGATCCCACCGGGAGTGCGGAAGTTGATATCCGGCTAGGAATCCCTGCAGCGCAATGGCGTACTGCAGGTGTGCCTCGATCGCACAGCCAAAACATGGGGCCATGGTCAAGAGGCATGGAGGGACAGAGAGAAGGAGGAAGTCAACCAAAGGACTTCTCCAAATATTCGTGTCTAATCCCACCCATGGGCACCCCTTTATATAGGCTAAGGGGTTGTACCTTTCTCAAAGGCTAAGCCATGTGGGACTAATTACTAAAGGAAAAAGTCAGCATAAATTTGGACTGCCAAATGGGCCAAAAGTACTCAGCCCAAATAGCAAACAGAAAATAATAACTAAAAAGGAAAGGGAAAAAGGAGTAGCAGCAGCCGACCAGCCGGGTGGGCTGGCCTGCCCCCCGCGGCCCAACGAAGCAGCTGCTGCTGCCAGTGCCCGGGTGGGCCGGCTCGCCAGGCGCCCGGGTGGGCTGGCCACGCCTGGCGGCCCGCTGCTCCGCCCCACCTCGCCTGGCCCGGGTGGGCCTCTGTGCCCGGTGGCCCAAGTGGCGGCGGCTGGCTATCTCCCGCCCACCTTCCTCCTTGAGCGGCGCATAGAGCTAATCGCTCGCCTCTGTGGGCCGACTGGCCCACAGGAGATAAGGTGCAGGTTTTTCTTTTCTTTTTCCATTTCTTTTTCTGCAGTTTTATTTCTAGACTATTTCCCTCCGGGATTCAGTCTAGTATAAAAGTTGACTTTATAAATCTTAATCTAAATATTATTTATAATATATTAATTCACAATTAACATATAATAAATATATATTTAAATTCCCATTTATCCGAAAACACTTTTCTGGACTTTTCCTTTATTCTTTCTCCGAACAACTTCGGATCTCTCCACGGAATGATTTTGGCTTTCTCTCTTTCTCTACTGTGATTCCATCTTACGAATGATCTCTCTCATCGTACCCTTAAGTGTATCCTCTCACGGCTCGGGAATGCTCTAGACATGATCTGTATCAATGATCCACGGAGGGACCAGGGATATCCATGTGACCCATATGCATTCCTGATGACAATGTCGCTTGAACCGTCTAAATGTAGCATCCTCTTCATTTTGTTTCTCGATACAACTTGTCCGAGATCCGATCACCGGTATCCCATACCTTTGTTCAATCTCGTTCACAACAAGTTATGTTTTCTTGTTACCGTGATATTACATCCCCGTGACCTAGTCACATGTTGCAACATATATGGATGTAATCTCACCAAGCCGGCTGTATGTATATTTACCCGTCATATGGGTGAACAAATACTGGTCTTCCAGTCACATGTCATCTACTGTTCCTTCGGAATACCCAACGTACACCTTTATGACCACCGCATTACCAAGTGGCTTTTGATGCAGTCAAAGCAGCCTAGGGAAATAGTGAGTAATATGAGCTCACGGTCTAAGAAGAAGGAGTCTAGGCATAATTGTTGCACCAATGAACTATATGACTTGATCATGTTGCAATCCTGCGAGGAATGTCCAACCACATCATTCTCCAATGATATGATCTCGTTGTTAGTCGGCATAAATTCCCATGATCTTGAAACCCAGATCATCTTCGTGACCAACGAACTAGTATGAATAGAGGCTACTAGGGACTTTGTTGTTTCATACCACACCTGTACCAATGTTTCTACTTGGCACAGTTCTAGCACAATATGAAACTATTATAAACTAATTGAGATATGACAATAAAAACCTATTTCTTATTTGCCTCTAGGGCATCTCTCCTTCAGTCTCCCACTTGCACTAGAGTACAAATAATCCAGCTTGCATTTTACTCATATAAACCATATGCCATATGCATTTACAGATCATGCATGCTCATGGGAAACGTCATGTCCATGTTCTGTTTGACCAGATCATTATGTCTTTTGCAAATCGTTAATGTCTTTCTAATTTTGACATTCACACCATTATCTTATAATGGGTCGAAGTATTTGTCTGGCGACAAAGTGAGACTTTTGTTTCTAGTGTTTATGATGACGGTCGTTTTTCCCTGTTGTCATCTAAACTTCGAAACACACTTTGCTATCCTTTGTGTATATACTATAGTCATGGCAGCAGAACGAGGCCGGATTCTAGGAGCTTACAGTGACGTTAGATCAACCTCGAGGGCTTTCTCATGGGCATTAGGCCCTGGGACACATCATTCTACGTTAAAAGCGAACTAGCCTCGCCATAACATTATCACATCAGATGTAGCTTTTATACTTCTATATCTATATAGATCCTAGTGCATGGAATGCAACTATGCCACTTACATTGCTTCTTGTTACTTAAGTACAAACTTAATTCTGGTTTAGTGATCAACTCAGGAATCACTTAAAGAAATGTTCTTACAGTTAACACTTTGTCTTACCAACCAGAGCCTCGGGTCACTTTATGTCGAGTATACAACATGGTTATATGGAAGAACCTATGACTGAGGCATAGGAGATGCAATGCATCTCTTTCTTTCAACCATAATTGCAATACTCAATGCTTCATACAGTAATAACTTCTTTCTTACCTTGTTCCATTCTGAACTTCTTCAGAATCTTGTCTTAGGCCTTTCTAAACATCTTTCAGAATCAAGTCAAGGAAGCATTTTACATTCAGTGTTTATTAAACTCACCGATCTATCTCGATAGATCTTATTGTTTAATAACTTCAACTTCATCCTTACTTATCTAACTTAAATATTATTAACACTGATTACATCATTCACATATGTCGTCCACATATCCTAGAATGATTTCACGCTCCCACTCAAATATGACATTCATGTTTGAGATTTAGGGATTTCACTTAGCTCCTACTCAAAATATGTCAGTAACATATTATGAATTAGCCAATCTGATTTGCTCCCACTCAAATCTAGGTCCACTCTATAATCTTGGACATTCCAAGATTCCTTGATCATCATCAAATCGAGAATTCCACTAACGAGATTTCAATGACTATTCATTTCTCGTATTTAGGTCATCACGCTTCTTTGTATTTCGTAGGTATGTTTTGTTCAAAACAAGACAAGTGAATCAATAATATAATTCCACAGACTTGTAGAATGTATAGTTAAATCCTATTTTCTTTAGTAAAAGTATTTGCTTGAAAATTTATGATCATTATCATTGGTTTCTCCTCTATTTGTAGAGTTTGATTTTACGAAACAAATTTCGTTGCGCCACTCAACAATTCAGAGGTAAGGTCAAATACCTTGTTTTTGATCTTTTACTTTCTTCCACCTGTATCTTCATCAAGACACATTGACTTTGGACAACAACAGGTTTGACCCTTTGTGGAAGATGCATTCATAGCTTCCTAGGAATGCTCTACAAAGACTTGTTTATTCGCCACGACTTCGACTTGCCGAGATCTCCAGAAACTCGAACTTGCCGTAACACTTATGGTGTTGTTTCCACGAATCTTTAGATGTTCCTTTGTACTTCAAATGAGTGTTTGCTTATTTTGATCTTTAACTCTAAACGACAACTACAACCCCATAAGAGATAATATTATACCATATGTATCTTAATACATAATGATTATGATGTTTAGACATTTCAACATAGTTTGAATTCATCCAATTATCATAATTTGTGAAACTTCTTTCACAAGTCCCTTTTATGCTAAACTTAACTTGAATACCTTAGTCATGTCGATCAAATCGAAGAGACTTCATATTCTTGTTAATTTCAATATCCCATTTATCTATGAACTCATTTGAACAATTCAAATCATTTCAAACTTATGTTTCATTAAGTAAATACACTTATTCACTTCAGTCCACAATAAATGATGTCCACTACTTGTTGAAAATATGATACATCACTATGTATAAGATTCAACATTTCTTCGCATATCACCATTTTACCAGAATGCGGAGTTTTAGTCATTCTGTCCAAGAGGCATGGTTTTGCAAAGTCTCTAGATTAAGCATCTAGGACCCCGATCTTTCATAAAGAACCTGCAATAACCAAAGTGACTTAAACTATAGTGTCATCTCATTATTAATCTTTGGATATCTTTTAGCATTCTAATCCTTTATAAATGTTTAAACTATTACCATTAACATAGTGATGAGAATAACTTATTTATAATCATAATGTGACCATAAGGTATTGTTCATAAGAATAGTACAAACTAGCTTGTAACTTATTCACATGAATAATCGTCTTGCTAAAAGCAATACACACAAACAAAGGATTACAAAATTATATTCAAGTCCACTAATCAAAATGATAAACTTTGAGGGAAGAGGTGATATCGGCCATCAACTGATTTGCTTGCCATCACCAAGTCACGTTGCCTCAAATCCAGCAATTCTCAAGCAGATCACCCTGTTTTCACAAAACGAGACAAGTATCAAATACTTTGCAATTTGCAACGAGTTTTGCAAGAACCACATTTATAATTTGTATATCTAATATATACCTTTTCATTTATGACCTCCATTTTCAATCAAGCCCTTCCAAGAGTTCTCAACTCTAATGCAATATCGCTAAGTGTTTCTCCAAACATTCCGGAGTCATCGAATTATCTCCTAATGGTTATTGTATCAAGAAGAGAAGATTACCTTTTACGAGGATATCCCTCAGGCGTGGGTATTAATCTATGAAGTTGGACCCTTTTGCTAAGTTCCATATTAAGCAATATATTCCCATGGTCGCAAAGGACTTCAATGGGATAGGCCAAGGTCTACTAAGATATTTGCAAATAGACATATAGACTAAGTTTATAATAAGAGATCAATTTATAATTGGTCTCCACTAAAATGGTCATCCCCTGGACGATTTTAGTGATCGCATGATCCCTATCCTCTGCACCTCCCCCGATCATCATGGCCATCAGTGGAGTATCAAAGGTAGACATTCAACAATACCAATCACATCATCCATGTGACTCATGCTCAATCTTTCGATCTCTTGTGTTCCGAGGCCACGCTTCTATGGCGTGCTAGGCTCGCCAAATCTAACTTGTGTGTATTTGCTATGCAACATGGCTTACACCCACTGTATGCAAACGTAGATATGTCTGACCCCCGATCATCACGGACGGCCTCATACCGAAGAACTTTCTTGGTGGTGCACACACAAGGGGAACACGAAACATTGGAATTAAATAGGGATTATCTTATTTTCTACCGTTGAGTATCTAAATACTAGCACACAATAAGATGTAAAATAGGTATCAACATCATATGTATAATGTGATATGATATGGTCTTTCTTGCGCCTTGATCTCCATCAAGCGCTCCAGCATGATCTCCATCGTGCCCTTGGTTTGACGCCAAGTCCACGACGCCGCCACCAGGTCGTCCATCAGAACGATGACTATTACTATACTACTTAGTAACAGAAAAGTAAACTACTTTACCTTCGTATCGACCAATGCCATATCATAATCACATGCCCCCTGCAAAATAAAGTTAGACGCCTCTACTTTATCTATTGCAAGTTTTACGTGGTTGTCAGGGCTTTCGCACTAGAACCATTTCTAAACTACGAACTTTCCAACCACAACATGGATCTGACAGTTGTCTCTACTACACCCCTTTCGGGGCCCTCCATTGTAAATGCTATATCAACTATCGAATGAGAGACAGACACCCGCTAGCCACTTATACGGTACAAGCCGTATGATGAGCGTGGAACCAGTCTCGCGTACGAATACGCGTAAGGTCGGTTCGGGCCGCTTCATCAAACAATACCGCGATATAAACAAGTACACGTTAGAGGGTAACAACTAAGGGATCAATGCCCGCACAAAACTTGTGCGTACTGGCCGTACAACATTCCTACGCATAGATCGGCTCTGATACCACTGTTGGTGATCAGCGCGGAAAACAAAAAATTTCCTACGAAGGATCCCCGGAAACTTAGCCTAGGATCTATCTATGTAGTAATGCGGTAACGGCCGATGCGTAGAGACTACATACCCTTGTAGTCTGTACGTGGTTAACGTTCCGCGGGGAACGTGGTTGATGTAGTCGTACTCGAAGCCGACTTCAAGGTCGCGAAGCTCCTCGCAGGTCACCCCTTGCTCCATATTGATCTTCATCATCTTCATCGTGCAACAGCTCCGGCTCACGACATTTAAGCGCCCCAAGTGTTGCGCCCCGTGTCTTCGTACACATCCGGTGCATGATAAGACCTCTGGCTTCCCGATCCCGCCGGGAGTGCGGAAGTTGATATCCAGCTAGGAATCCCTGCAGCGCAACGGCGTACTGCAGGCGTGCCTCGATCGCACAGCCCAGACATGGGGCCATGGTCACAAGGCATGGAGGGAGAGAGAGAAGGAGGAAGTCAACCAAAGAACTTCTCCAAATATTCGTGTCTAATCCCACCCATGGGCACCCCTTTATATAGGCTAAGGGGGTGTACCTTTCTCAAAGGCTAAGTCATGTGGGACTAATTACTAAAGGAAAAAGTCAGCAGAAATTTGGATTGCCAAATGGGCCAAAAGTACTCAGCCCAAATAGCAAACAGAAAATAATAACTAAAAAGAAAAGGGAAAAAGGAGCAGCAGCAGCCGGCTAGATGGGTGGGTCGGCCTGCCCCCCACGGTCCAGTGCAGCAGTTGTTGCTGCCAGTGCCTGGGTGGGCCGGCTCTTCCCCGGCGGCCCAGCTCGCCAGGCGCCCGAGTAGGCTGGCCACGCCCGGCGGCCCGCTGCCCCGCCCCGCCTCGCCTGGCCCGGGTGGGCCTCTGTGCCCGGCGGCCCAAGTGGCGGCGGCTGGCTATCTCCCGCCCACCTTGCTCCTTGAGCGGCGCATAGCGCTAATCGCTCGCCTCTGTGGGCCGACTGGCCCACAGGAGATAAGGTGCAGGTTTTTCTTTTCTTTTTCCATTTCTTTTTCTGCAGTTTTATTTCTAGACTATTGCCCTCCGGGATTAGGTCTAGTATAAAAGTTGACTTTATAAATCTTAATCTAAATATTATTTATAATATATTAATTCACAATTAACATATAATAAATATATATTTAAATTCCCATTTATCCGAAAACACTTTTCGGGACTTTTCCTTTATTCTTTCTCCGAAGAACTTCGGATCTCTCCGCGGAACGATTCCGGCTTTCTCTCTTTCTCTACTGTGATTCCATCTTACGAATGATCACGCTCATCATACCCTTAAGTGTATCCTCTCATGGCTCAGGAATGTTCTAGACATGATCTGTATCAATGATCAACAGAGGGACCAGGGATATCCATGTGACCCCTATACATTCGTGATGACAATGTCGCTTGAACCGTCTAAATGTAGCATCCTCTTCCTTTTGTTTCTCGATACAACTTGTCTGAGATCCGATCACCGGTATCCCATACCTTTGTTCAATCTCGTTCACAACAAGTTATGTTTTCTTGTTATCGTGATATTACATCCCCGTGACCTAGTCACATGTTGAAACATATATGGATGTAATCTCACCAAGCCGGCCATATGTATCTTTACCCGTCATATGGGTGAACAAATCCCGGTCTTGCAGTCACATGTCATCTACTGTTCCTTCGGAATACCCAACGTACACCTTTATGACCACCGCATTACCAAGTGGCGTTTGATGCAGTCAAAGCAGCCTAGGGAAACAGTGAGTAATATGAGCTCACGGTCTAAGCAGAAGGAGTCTAGGTATAGCTGTTGCAACAATGAACTATATGACTTGATCGTGTTGCAATCCTTCGAGGAATGTCCAACCACATCATTCTCTAGTGATATGATCTCGTTGTCAGTCGGCATAAATGCCCATGATCTTGAAACCCAGATCATCTTCGTGACCAACGAACTAGTATGAATAGAGGCTACTAGGGACTTTATTGTTTCATACCACACCTGTACCAATGTTTCTACTTGGCACAGTTCTAGCACAATATGAAACTATTATAAACTAATTGAGATATGACAATAAAAACCTATTTCTTATTTGCCTCTAGGGCATATCTCCTTTACCTGGAGCCCCAAATATGTGGGAAATAGTTCATGAAAACGACCATAAATCACGAAAAATACGCGTTTTTGGTCATATCTCTCAAACTTGTATCTGGACTTACGGTCGTTGTAAATCACCCTAGAACCCAAAAAGTTTGGGCAATAGCTCATGAAAACAGCCATAAAACACAAAAACAGTGAGTTTTCGTTCATATCTTTAAACATGTATCGGGTCTTATGGTAGTTGTAAATTGCGCGACAAGGACGAGTTTTGGTCATATCTCTCAAACATGTATTATGTCCTACGGTCGTTGTAATTCGCCCTAGAACCCCAAAAGTGTGGGCAATAGCTCATGAAAACGGCCATAAAACACGAAAATGACGAGTTACTGTTCATATTGCTCAAACATGTATCGAGTCTTACGGATGTTGTAAATCACCGTGGAGGCCCAAAAGTGTGGGCAATAATTGATGAAAATGGGCATAAAATGCATAAATGATGAGTTTTTGGTCATATCTCTCAAACATTTACCGGGTCTCACTATCGTTGTAAATTGCCCTAAAATCCCAAAACTAAGGGTAATAGCTCATGAAAATGGCCACAAAGCGCGATAAGGACGAGGTTTTTGTAATAAGTCTGAAACATTTGTCGGGTCTAACTTTCTTTGTAAATCGCCCTGGAACCCCAAAACTGTGGGCAATAGATCATGAAAACGGCCATTAAACGCGAAAAAAGATGAGTTTTTGGTCATAACACTCAAACATGTATCAGTTCTCACGGCAATTGTAAATCGCCCTGGAACCCCAAAAACAAGGGTGATAGCTCATGAAAATGGCCCTAAAAGTGAAAACGGCGAGTTTTTGGTCGTAACTCCCAAACATGTACCAGGTGCGCCCTGAAACCCCAAAAGTGTGGGCAATGTCTCATCAAAATGGCCATAAATCTCGAAAACGACGAGTTTTTGGTCATATCTCTCAAACATTTACTAGGACATACGGTCGTTGCAAGGCACCCTGGAGCCCCAAATATGTTGGTAATAGTTCATAAAAACGGCCATAAATCACAAAAAGGACAAGTTTTTTTCATATCTCTCAAACTTGTATCTAGACTTACGGTCGTTGTAAATCGTGCTGGAACCCCAAAAGTTTGGGCAATAGCTCATGAAAACAGCCATAAAACGCGAAAACGACGAGTTTTTATTCATATCTTTTAAACATGTATCAGGTCTTAAGGTATTTGTAAATCGCCCTAGAACCCCAAAACTGTGGGCAATAGCTCATAAAAACAACCATAAAGCGCGACAAGGACGAGTTTTTGGTCATATCTCTCAAACATGTATTGGGTCTTACGGTCGTTGTAATTCACCCAGGTTCCCCAAAAGTGTGGGCAATAGCTCATGAAAACAGCCATGAAACACGAAAATGACGAGTTGTTGTTCATATTGCTCAAACATGTATTGGGTCTTACGGATGTTGTAAATTGCCCTGGAGTCCAATGAAAGTGTGGGCAATAGCTCATGAAAATGGGCATAAAATGCATAAACGACGAGTTTTTGGTCATATCTCTCAAACATTTACCGGGTCTCACTATCGACGTAAATTGCCCTAAACCCCCAAAACTGAGGGCAATAGCTCATGAAAATGGCCACAAAGCGCGACAAGGACGAGTTTCTGGTCATATCTCTCAAACATTTTTCGGGTCTAGCGGTATTTGTAAATCGCCCTAGAACCCCGAAACTGTGGGCAATAGCTCATGAAAACGGCCATTAAACGCGAAAAAGACGAGTTTTTGGTCATAACACTCACACGTGTATTGATTCTCACGGTCGTTGTAAATTGCCATGGAACCCCAAAACTAATGGCGATAGCTCATGAAAATGGCCCTAAAAGCGAAAACAGCGAGTTTTTGGTCTTAACTCCCAAACATGTACCTGGTGCACCCTGAAACCCCAAAAGTGTGGGCAAAATCTCATGAAAACGACCATAAAACTTGAAAATGACGAGTTTTTGGTCATATCTCTCAATAATTTACCGGGACTTACAATTGTTGCAAGGCCCCTTGGAACCCCAAATATGTGGGCAATAGTTTATGAAAACGGCCATAAATCACGAAAAGGATGAGTTTTGGTGAAATCTCTAAACTTGTATCTGGACTTACGGTCATTGTAAATTACCTTGGAACCCAAATAGTTTGGCCAATAGCTCATAAAAACAGCCACAAAACGCGAAAACAACTAATTTTTGTTCATATGTGGGAACTATACGCCAAGATCTATCTACTAGATACAAGCAACGGGTGGATATACATCCACCGAGAAATTACCCTCGAAGACAACAAAGATTTGTTAACAAGTTGGAACTCGTGGATGATGTAGTCGTACACTCGCCGATCTCAAGATCGTGATGAAGTCCAGCAGGTCCGGCTCCAGCACGTCCATCAGATCTAGCTCCAGCAAGTCCAGCACCACCAAGTCCAGCACCGCAAAGCAGCGGTGCATCCGTGTTCGCACACACGTCCGGTACCCCGACTACCTCAGTCCCTCGCTCTAGCAAAGCAGCGGAAGCAGCAACTCCTTTCTAGATAAAGCCATCGGGAACATGTATCTCGCTAATCCAAGACCATGGGGAATAACTAGAGGGGGAGAGAGATCCTTCACGAGGAGGTGTGTGTGTGAAGGTGTGAGAGGGGGGCCTTTTATAGGAGGAGGGTAGGGTACCACTCCCCATGGCCGGCGCACAAGGGGTGCCCCTCACCTCCTCATTCATGTGGTGGTAACACCCTCCACATAAATTTGCCCCTTCACATTCTCTTTTAAAGTCTCCACTTTAAATGCACTAAATTTCTCCAAATTTAATGATCTCTCATTTAATAAAACTCTTTTATTATTTTTATTCAGAATTTTTTTAATTAATTTAATTAATAAACATTCACATAAAACCCCCTGCAACATTTCAATATTACATGCAAAACCAATTTCAGCAATAGCACCCGAAACAATTTCGGTGCCTATTGAAATAATTCCAGCGCTTTTTAAATCTTTATCTGAAATATATTTGCTCCAAATGGTGTCGGTATCCCTTAAGTGTGTCACCCTACGGTTTGCGAATAATGTAGACATGATCGAGACGCCTCTTAGATCAATAATCAGAAGTGGGACCTAGAGATCCATACCGACTCCTACACATTCAACGATGACTTCTGTGATAGTGAGAACCTTTAACGCTAGTAACTAAATTCCTTTGTCTCATGATATAATACATGTCCGAGATTCGATCATCGGTATCCAAATACCTAGTTTGATCTTGTTACCGAGATGCACTCTTTTCTTGTTCCCGTGATATATCATTCTAGTGATCACATCACTTGCTTGCAAGCTATCTTAATGTGATATCACTGAGAGGGCCCAAAGTATATCTATCCATCATCGGGATTTACAAATTCCACTCTTGATCCATGAGCCTCAACATAACACCTTCGTAGTACTGAACCCACCTTTATAGTCACCCTGTTACGGTGTGACGTTTGTTGTTATCAAGATACTCTTCTGGTGTTAGCAATTAACATGATCTCATGGTCTAAGGACTAAGATTACTCCGTATGTTGTTATAGGAATATAAACATAATGACTTTGATCGTAATGCTATACTTTGGATGAATGTTCATCACATCATTCCACCAATGTTGTGACCTCGTTATTAACAACATCCAATGTCCATGATTAGGAAACCTTGATCATCTTATTAATCAACGAGCTAGTTTATATGAGAGGCATTACTAGGACCTTTGTATTTTGTTTATTAAACATACATGTATTAACGTTTCCAATTAATACAATTATAGCATGCAAAATAAACATTTATCATAAACATAGAATAAGATAATAACCACTTTATTATTGCCACTCGGGCATATTCCCTTCAGTCTCCCACTTGCACTAGAGTCAATAATCTAGTTTGAAAAACTTTGCGTATTGAACACCTATGGATTTCTGGTGTTGCATATACGCGATTGCTAGTGGTTAACATAATCTTTAGATCTAACAGTTTTAGGTCCGTGTGTATTTGCATGTCTTTGCGTCTCTACGCATCACTCATTATCATATGAGATGGCATTGTATAAATTTGGTCCTTTGGTGAGACCTTTAGTTCGTTCGGGTTAAAATATGTTGATATTATTGTCATACAATATATCTTCATAGTATTAGCCTACTTTGAACCACACCTAGTTTGATAACAAACTACTTAACACAAATGCCCTCCTTTGCTGCTACTATAGTAGTTATATACTTAGCCTTTTGTTGTAGTATCCGTCACAATGTCTCAACTTTGGAACTCATCCAAATCCATCATGGGACATCCTTTCCATTACATTGTGCCGCCCATAGTCTAAATTGAGATAAATTAATTTGTATCTTGTGACAAAACTAGTATCAATGTAACACTTTACAATGAACTACCTTTAACTATTTGTCACTTATACATGATATATTCTTAGTTCTTCCAAATCTCATAAGAATATCTTTACTATCGTCCAATGATCATCTTATGAATCATTCTGGTATGTGCTCATAACATTTAGAGCATAGGACATATCTGGATATATACATATCACGGTATAATCAATCAAAATCTTCATGTGATTTTACTCACCAAGTGTTGAAACACTTGAATCTTGATATAATCCTTTCCATGCAGCAAGAAACTTTCTTGTTGTTTCCATATTGAACCCTTTCAATATCTCATATATGTACGCCTGGCATAACCATATTAGCGCCTCAATCTATCCATATAGACATTGATGCCAAATATTCCGGTTTTGCCCAAGTATTTCATCGAAATCCTATTTTAATGAAATTCTTAACTTGTGTCAATACAAGATACATCATTTCCAATCAACAATATGTTCTCTACATAATGTATTAGAAATATGTCTCAGCGCTCCCACTTAATTTCTTGCAAATTCAAGCATCTCCATCATCTCCAATGAATTTAAACTCTTTTAACAGTTTCATCATGGTGAAGATTCCAACTCCGCTATGCTTACTTCAACTATTGAAGTTTGCATGCCTTTTTAGCACCCTTTGAATTAACAAAACCCTTCGGACCATGTCTTGTACACGTCCTAGGTAACCATTTTATTAGAAGAATATTGTTTTGTTTGTTCAACTACCATACATCAAATTATATGTAGTGGTTGCTACATTAATCCGTCAAGACTAAATATCGCTATGAAAGATCAAATCTTGTCATAGTTAACTCCTTCAACATTGTCGTAAACTTCTTTCCGACATGTCAAGTATTTCATAGATGTTAAACATCCATGTCTATTTCTTTGTAGATCCAAACACGACCGATAGGCTTCATGCCTTTCCGGAGGGTCTTCCAAGTTCAGAAACTTGATTTCTCGTGTATGGATACTATCACGGATTCTATGACTTCTAGTCATTTTATAGAGTCAGGGCCCGTCATCGCTTCTTTTGCGTGTAGTCAGTTCATCATTGTCAAAACAATAACGACTTGCTTATCAAATCACACTATTTGATTCTTACCGACCCACACGGTTCAATAGGAACTCTAATCTCTGAGATCACAACCTTTGTAATCACGGGAGCCATGAGCATTGTGGCCACCACCAGGACACTTTCTGGCGCTGCGCTACTTAGCATATATAGCTAAGGTTCAACAACCTTATCAAAGTTCTATTGTCCTCCGACTTAACTTTTTGCGAAAAATTCCTTCTCAAGAAACTTGACGTTCCAAGTAACAAACTCTTTTGTCCTCGGTGTTATGGATAAATTCCCAACAAATTATTTGGGATAACCTACAAAGACGTGCTTATCCGAGTTTGGTTGTAAATATTTTACTTATGCATAGCATACCAAAATTTAAGAAAAGACAATTCGGGTTTTATCCCAAACCATAACTTATATGATGTCATTTCAACGGATCATGATGGTGCTCTTTTTAGTGTAAAAGCGGTAGTATCTAAAGCTTCAATCCTTAAAACATAATGGAAGTTTTATAAATGACACCTTTGATCTTACCGTGCCAAACATGGTTTGATTTGATCTCTCGAATATACCATACTCCTATGGTTTATCGGGAAATGCAAATTCATGGAACAATTCCTGAAATCTTAGGTGTTTTGCTAAACCTGTAACTCAAATATCTTCCTTTATGATCAAATCATAAACTCTTTTATTTTCTTGTTACAATGATTTTTCACTTCATCTTGAAAGTCTTTGAACAATTTTCAAATGTTCCATACTTCTTCCTTATTAAGTAAATATATAGATATATTCACTCAAATTTCTGGAGAAAGCATATGAAGCAAAAAGATCCATCGCATATGGCTACACATAATAGACTATATACATCAATATGTATAATATCCATTAATTTAGTCATCCGTTCCTCTTTGGCCTATGAACGGAGTTTCAATTATCTCGGGGAAAGTATCACAAGCGTCAATTGATCAAAATCAAAGACTCCAAAAATCCATCAACATGGATTTTCTTCATGTTTTCTTTCCAATATAATTTAAATAGCAATGTCACTTCATAAGTGATCTTTCAATCATTTTTCTTGCGACATTTTAGCAATAGTGTTTATGGATGTGATTTCTACCACTAGACTTGTAAAAGTTCATTCATCCTTTATGGAATACGGTAATTATTTGAACAACCATTATTCTCATAACACCAGAACAAAATAACAATTATTAAAACAAATCTTGAAGGCTAGGTTTGACGACAACGAAAAATAGAATAACACATTATTTGTTTTCGATGAACATCATCACTTATTCTTTTGCCAGTTACTTAGGCCATTGCAGTTCATGAATTGTGTTGTTCTATATGACACTTCACACCAACCAATTCGGTATCCAATACCCCAGAACCACATTGTTTAACAAGTAAGGAATACAGCCATAACATGTATATATTCTATATACCTAAGTTGGACATCTCCAACCTTTTATTTTCTGCCAAATATTTTATAGATTCTCTTTCAGCAATTCCTTTTCTTTTAAAAGAATCTATCAACATCAATAGTGGTGTCATTCACATGACACATAGTACAAAGCTTGTATATAGTCAAATACTAATATATTTGGACTTGCACTTTGAAGTGGATCACCATCATCAAATGTTTGGCATTCCTTCGAAAATCCATTCTTTAGTAATCTTTTAGTGTAGTAAACATTTTACTTACATCTTCTATTCATCCTTATCATGACAACTTTCATGATCAAGCTACTACAGCTTATAAAGAAGAATCACGAGTATAATGTTAGTTCCCAAAACCTTTTTGGGAGATCTGGATGCTTAGCATCTCCATCCTTCACAAATTCTCATACAATATGAGAACATGTATTTTGCTAAATTATACTCTATCATAATGCAACCAAAAACATTATTTCAGATATCACAATATCTTTCACACATGATGGTTTCTGAAACAATGTTCAGCTCCTATATAATCTTGATATTAAAACAAATTTCGAATATCAATAATCATGAGGCAAACATGATACTTTAGATACTAACATTGGAATTCTTACTCTTGATTTAATACTACTTATTAAACTTCATGGAGCAAATATTGTTTGCTGAAAGTTTGCAATAGGACTTATAAACTTTAAATTGACATTCAAAACAATACTATACCAGTTCGTAAAGTAAATATCCAGAATTCTATAGTTCTATTATCTCAATTAAAAATAAGCATAAGTTAGTGAACATACGCCAATGACTACAACAAATTATGCAAATTCACTTCGATTTAGTTTATGACAAATTGAGTTCAACTAATCCAAATTAGAAATGAACTCCCACTCAAAAACGACATCCCTCGTGCCTTTTTGGTGATTACATGAACCAAATCCACTGCACCAAGTCTGATCATCACGTGAGTCGGTGTAGCTTCAAAGGCGAGCATCAATATGGGCATCATATCAACTATATGACTCATGCTTAACCTTTTGGTCCGTGTTCCGAGGCCATGTCTGTACATGCTAGGCTCGCCAAGTAAGAACCTTAGTACTCGCGTGTGTAAAACTGTCTTACACCCGTTGTATGAAAGCGTAGAGTTCAGTACACCCGATCATCATATGATGTTTCGAAACACGATCCATATAACGGTGCATAATTAAGGAAGAACACATTTTTTTCTTGATATTTAAATGAGGGATCATCTTATAATGCTACTAAAACGCCAAACTAGCAATATAAGATGCAAACATCTAATGTGTAAAGTGGGATGATATGGTCCATGCATTTGATCACCATCATATCCATCGTGGTATATGATCTCTATCATTCCTTTGTGTGTAAGGCCAAGGTCTATGTGAAGGAAATATGCCCTGAGAGGCAATAATAAAGTTGTTATTATGTATTCCTTATATATATGATAGATGTTTATTTTGCATGCTAGAATTGTATTGATCGGAAACATCAATACATGTGTGTTTAATAAACAAAAAGGGTTCCTAGTTATGCCTCTCTTATAGACTAGCTTGTTGATTAACAAGATGATCAAGGTTTCCTGATCGTGGACATTGGATGTTGTTAATAACAAGGTCACAACATTTGTGAAATGATGTGATGAACATTCATCCGAAGTATAGCATTATGATCAAGTCATTATGTTTATATTTCTATAACATCATACGAAGTAATCTTTATCCTTAGACCATGAGATCATGTTAATTGCTAGCACCTGAAGAGTATCTTGATAACATCAAACGTCACACTATAGCAGGGTGACTATAAAGATGGGTTCAGTGCTACGAAGGTGATATTCTGAGGCTCATGGATCAAGAGTGGAATTTGTCAATCCCGATGACGGATAGATATACTCTGGGCCCTCTCGGTGATATCACATTGAGTTAGCTTGCAAGCAAGTGATATGATCACTAGAATGTTATATCATGGGAACGAGAAAAGAGTGCATGTCATAACGAGACCAAACTAGGTATTTGGATACCGATGATCAAATCTCGGACATGTATTATATCAAGAGACAAAGGGATTAAATTACAAGCGTTAAAGGTTCTCATGATCACAGAAGTCATCGTCGAATATGCAGGAGTTAGTATGGATCTCCAGGTCCCGCTTCTGACTATTGATCTGAGAGGAGTCTCAATCATATCTGCATTATTCGCGAACCATAGGGTAACACACTTAAGAGTTACGGTACACCATTTTGGAGCACATATGTTTTAGACGAAAGAATTGCAAAGTGGAGGAATTGTTTTGATAGAAACCGGAAATTGTTTCGGGTGAAATTGCAGATAGTGGTTCTGCATGTGATATTGAAATATTGCAAGGGGTTATATGTGAATGTTTGTTAATTAAAATAATTAACAAAATTCTTAATAAATTTAATAAAAGAGTTTTATTAAATGAGAGAGCATTAAACATGGAGAATTTTAATGCATTTAAAGTGGGGACTTTAAAAGGAAATGTGAAGAGACATTTTAATGTGGAGGGGTTACCACCACATGAATGGAGGAGGTGAAGGGGCACCCCCCATGCGCCGGCCATGGAGAGGACGGGCACCCCCTCCTCCTATAAAAGGCCACCCTCTCCCTCCTTCTTCCTCACACCTCCTCGTGAAGGATCTCTCTCCCCCTCTAGAATTATTCCCCCATGGTCTCGAATTAGCGAGATACATGTTCCTGGTGGAATTTCATCTAGAAGGAGTAGCTGCTTCCGCTGGATCGCTGGAGCGAGGAGGTGGAGGTTGTCTGGTGGCTTTAACGTGTGTGCGAGAACGGATGCGCTGCTGAGTTGCGGCGCTCGAACTTCCACTCAATCTTGAGATCGGCAAGTGTACGACTACATCAACCACGAGTTCCTACTCGTTAACAAAACCCGTTGTCTTCGAGGGTAAGTTCTCGTTGGATGTATGTCCACCCGTTGCTCTGTACCTAGTAGATAGATCTTGGCGTGTAGTTCTCATCGTAAGAAATTTTTTGTTTTCGATGCTGCGGACCCAACAGTGATATCAGAGCCTGATCTATGCGTAGGTGCTTTGCACGGATAGTACACATATGTTTATATGTGGGAAATGATGATCATGTTATTGCATCTTCTATGTATTTTGGATATTGGTGGCATGGTGGGATGAAGCGGCCTGGACCAACCTTACATGTCATCGTACATGAGACCGGTTCCACGACTGACATGCAACTAGTTTTGCATAAGTGGCTGGCGGGTGTCTGTCTCTCCTACTATAGTCAATATCTGATTTACAACGAGTTGCTAATAACTTGGTTATCCTCGTTTTTTTTGTGAACTAACTTGGTTATCCTCGTTGTGGTTCATGTTCGTAGGTAAGAACGGTTCTATCTCCGAAAGCCCTAAGCCACGTAAAACTTGCAATTGATAAATTAGAGGCATCTAGTTTAGATCGTTGTTGGGCTAGTATATTGATATGGTATTGTTGTAAGTAGATGTATGATAGATACTCTTACAACACATTCAACGTGCAAGTTCCATAGACCTTGGCCTTACACACAAAGGAATGATAGAGATCATACCACGATGCAAATGATAGAGATCAAATGCATGGACCATATCATCTCACTTTACACATTAGATGTTAGCATCTTATACTGCTAGTTTGGCGCTTTTGGTAGCATTGTAAGATGATCCCTCATTTAGATATCAAGATAAAATGTGTTCTTACTTAAGTATGCACCGTTATATGGATCGTGTTTCGAGACATCACGTGATGATCAGGTGTACTCGACTCTACGCTTCCATACAACGGGTGTAAGACAGTTTTACACACGCGAGTACTAAGGTTCTTACTTGGCAAGCCTAGCATATATAGACATGGCCTTGGAACACGGACCAAAAGGTTAAGCATGAGTCATGTGGTTGATATTATGCCCATATAGATGCTTGCCTTTGAAGCTATGCCGACTCACGTGATGATCGGACTTGGTGTAGTGGATTTGGTTCATGTAATCACCAAAAGGACACGAGGATGTCGTTTTTGAGTGGGAGTTCATTAGTAATTTGGATTAGTTGAACTCAATCTATCATAAACTTGGTCTAAATAAACTTTACAAATTCTGTTGTAGATGGCACCACCTGCTTTTAATTTCAATATGTTCATGGAGAAAGAGAAACTTGCTGCGAATGGTAGCAACTTCACCAACTGCTGTACAAAAGCAATATGTGCTAGATGCGCCTCTAGGCCCCCCACCAGCTCCTGTTACTCATGACGAGGAAAAGAATGTCTATATGACTCGTTAGGAGGACCACAACTTAGTTTATTGCGGCATACTGTATGGGCTAGAGCCAGAACTTCGAAAGCGTTTCGAAAATGGGAATGCCTTTGATACCATGGGAGAATTGAAAATGATTTTCGATACCCATGCTGCCGTAGAGAGTTATAATGCTTCTGAAAAGTTCTTTAGCTACATGATGGAGGAGAACAACTCCGTTAGTGAGCACATACTCAAAATGTCTGGGTACGCCGATAAGCTTGTGTCCTTGGGAATAACGATTCCCATTGACTTAGGCATGCATCGTGTTCTCCAATCGCTACCACCTAGCTACAAGAGCTTCGTGATGAACTATAATATGCAGGGCATGAAGAAGTCTCTTCCCGAGCTTCTGTCAATGCTTAAGACTATAGAAGTGGAGATTAGGAAAGAACATCAAGTGTTGATGATCAATAGGACCACCGGTTTCAAGAAGGACAAGAAAGGCAAGCACAAGGGAAAGAAGGGTGGAAAATCTGTTGCCACGCATGAAAAGAAACCCCGAGATGGACCTAAGTCTGACACCGAGTGTTACTATTGCAAGGGGACTGGCCATTGGAAGCGCAATTACCCCAAGTATTTGGCGAACAAGAAGTCCGGCAAGGCAAACAAATGTATATATGATATACATGTTATTGATGTGTACTTGACTAGTACTCACAGTAGCACGTGGGTATTTGATACGGGGTCGGTTGCTAATATATGTAACTCGATTCAGGGGATGCGGAACAAGTGACAACTAGCAAGGGATGAGGTCACGATGCGGGTCGGCAATGGATCAAGAGTTGATGTGATCGCCGTCGGGACGCTACCTCTCCATATGCCATCGGGATTAGTTATAAACCTAAATAGTTGTTATTTGGTGCCTGCACTTAGCATGAACATTGTATCCGGATCATGTTTGATGCAAAGTGGTTATTCATTTAAATCTGAAAACAATGGTTGTTCGATTTATAAGGATAATATCTTTTATGGTCATGCACCTGTGTTGAGTGGTTTATTTCTATTGGATATCGATAGTAATATGACGCACATTCATAATGTTGATGCTAAAAATATTAAACTTGATGATGATATATCCACATATATGTGGCACTGCCGTCTAGGTCATATTGGCGTTAAACGCATGAAGAAACTCCATTCTGAAGGACTTTTGGAATCACTTGATTTTGAATCATTTGATACATGTGAGCCATGCCTTATGGGCAACATGACTAGAAAACCGTTTTCCGGTTCAATGGAACGGGCGACAGATTTATTGGAAATCATGCATACTGATGTGTGTGGACCAATGAGTATGTTGGCGCAAGGTCGACATCGTTATTTTGTTACTTTCGCGGATGGTTCGAGTAGATACGGGTATATCTATTTGATGAAACACAAGTCTGAAACATTTTAAAAGTTCAAGGAACTTCAGAATGAAGTGGAAAATCATCGTAATAGAAATATCAAATTTCTTCGGTCTGACCGTGGAGGTGAGTATCTAAGTTACGAGTTTAGCACACACATGAAAGAGTGTGGAAGAGTTTCACAACTTACGCCTGCTGGAACACCACAACGTAATGATGTGTCGGAACATCGTAATCGTACTTTATTGGATATGGTTTGATCTATGATGTCTCTGACTGACTTGCCACTGTCATTTTGGGGTTATGCACTGGAAACAGCTGCATTCACTTTAAATCGGGCACCATCTAAATCCGTTGAAATGACACCGTATGAATTATGGTTTGGAAACAAACCTAAGCTGTCATTTCTTAAAGTTTGGGGATGCGATGTTTATGTGAAGAAACTTCAGCTGGATAAACTCGAACCCAAAGCGGCAAAATGTGTCTTCATAGGATACCCTAAGGAAACGATTGGGTATACCTTCTATCACAGATCCGAGGGCAAGGTTTTTGTTGCCAAGAATGGATCCTTTCTTGAGAAGGAGTTTCTCGCGAAAGGTGTATGTAGTCGGAAGGTAGAACTCGAAGAGGTTATTCAACCTTCTCTTCATGAAATGGCGAGTAGCGCAGCACCGGATGTTGTTTCGGAGTTGACTTTACCTAATGAAGAGAGAGCTAATGATATTGATCATGAAACTCCGAAAGAGGACACTACCGAACCTCGTAGGTCAAGCAGGACACATGGAGTTCCTGAACTGTATGGCAATCCTGTTATGAATTTCATGGTTGATGAAATAGATGACCCTGCGACATATGAAGAAGCGATGATGAGCCCGGATTCCAACAAATGGCTAGAAGCCATGAAATCCGAGATGGAATCCATGTACGAGAACCAAGTTTGGACCTTGGTGGACTTACCTCACGATCTAAAGGCCGTTGAGAATAGATGGATTTTTAAAAGAAAAACTGATGCTGATGGTAATGTGACCATCTATAAGGCTTGACTTGTCGCAAAGGGGTTTCGACAAATTCAAGGAGTTAACTACGATGAGACATTCTCTCCTGTAGCGATGCTTAAATCGGTTAGGATTATGTTAGCAATTGTTGCATATTTCGATTATGAAATTTGGCATATGGATGTCAAAACTGCGTTCCTCAATGGTAATATTGAAGAAGAGTTGTATATGATACAACCTAAGGGTTTTGTCGATCCTAAGGATGCTAATAAGGTATGCAAACTTCAGCGATCCATCTATGGACTGAAGCAAGCATCCCGGAGTTGGAATCTCTGCTTTGATGAGGTGATCAAAGAGTTTGGATTTGTCCAAACTTATGGAGAGGCTTGTATTTACAAGAAAGTGAGTGGGAGCAATGTGGCATTTCTAATATTATATGTGGATGACATATTATTGATTGGAAATTATATAGATCTTTTAAACAGTGTTAAAAGTTAACTAAACAGCAAATTTTCGGTGAAAGACCTTGGTGAAGCGTCATATATATTAGGCATTAAAATCTATAGAGATAGATGAAGGCGCCTAATAGAGGGGCTATCGTAGAGTACATACCTTGATAAGATATTAAAGAAGTTTAATATGGACGGAAGTAAGAATGTGTTCTTACCTATGTTGCAAGGCAAGACATTGAGTAAGACTCAAAGTCCGGCTACGGCGGAAGAAAGAGAGATAATGGATAAGATCCCCTATGCCTCGGCTATAGGCTCTATTATGTATGCCATGCTATGTACAAGACCGGATGTGGCACATGCTATTAGTTTGACTAGTAGGTACCAATCTGATCCAGGTTCGGAACACTGGATAGCGGTCAAGAACATCCCAAGTACTTGAGAAGAACTAGGGATATGTTTCTTATATACGGAGGTGAAGAAGAGCTAGTCTCTAAGTGTTATGTCGATGCTAGCTTTGACACCAATCCGGATGACTCTAAGTCTCAATACGGATATGTATTTCTCTTGAACGGAGCAGCAGTTAGTTGGAGGAGTTCCAAACAACCTGTGGTGGCTGGATCAACGACGGAGGCGGAATATGTTGCTGCTTCAGAAGTAGCGCAGGAAGAGGTTTGGATGAAGGAGTTCATTACGGAACTAGGTGTGGTTCCTAGTGCATTGGACCCAATGGTGATCTATTGTGACAACAATGGAGCCATAGCCAACGCCAAGGAACCAAGGTCTTACAAGAATTCCAAGCATATTAAGCGTCGGTTTCACTCCATCCGCGAGCATGTCAAGGATGGAGATATAAAGATTTGTAAAGTACACACGGACCTAAATGTAGCAGATCCGTTAACTAAAGCTCTCCCTAGGGAAAAACATGATCAACACCAGAACTCCATGGGTGTTAGATTTATCACTATGTGAACTAGATTATTTTCTCTAGTGCAAGAGGGAGACTGAAGGAAATATGCCCTGAGAGGCAATAATAAAGTTGTTATTATGTATTCCTTATATACATGATAGATGTTTATTTTGCATGCTAGAATTGTATTGATCGGAAACATCAATACATGTGTGTTTAATAAACAAAAAGGGTTCCTAGTTATGCCTCTCTTATAGACTAGCTTGTTGATTAACAAGATGATCAAGGTTTCCTGATCATGGACATTGGATGTTGTTAATAACAAGGTCACAACATTTGTGAAATGATGTGATGAACATTCATCTGAAGTATAGCATTACGATCAAGTCATTATGTTTATATTGCTATAACATCATACGAAGTAATCTTTATCCTTAGACCATGAGATCGTGTTAATTGCTAACACCTAAAGAGTATCTTGATAACATCAAACGTCACATCGTAACAGGGTGACTATAAAGATGGGTTCAGTGCTACGAAGGTGTTATGTTGAGGCTCATGGATCAAGAGTGGAATTTGTCAATCCCGATGACGGATAGATATACTCTAGGCCCTCTCGGTGATATCACATGGAGATAGCTTGCAAGCAAGTGATGTTATCACTAGAATGTTATATCACGGGAACGAGAAAAGAGTGCATGTCGGTAATGAGATCAAACTAGGTATTTGGATACCGATGATCGAATCTCGTACATGTATTATATCAAGAGACCAAGGGATTAAATTACAAGCGTTAAAGGTTCTCACGATCACAAAAGTCATTGTTGAATATGCAGGAGTCAGTATGGATCTCCAGGTCCCGCTTCTGACTATTCACGAACCGTAGGGTGACACACTTAAGAGTTTCCGGACACCATTTTGGAGCACATATGTTTCAGACGAAAGAATTGCAAAGCGCAGGAATTGTTTTGATAGAAACCAGAAATTGTTTCGGGTGAAATTCTAGAAAGTGGTTCTCCATGTGATATTGAAATATTGCAAGGGGTTATATGTGAATATTTGTTAATTAAAGTAATTAACAAAAATCTGAATAAATTTAATAAAAGAGTTTTATTAAATGAGAGAGCATTAAACTTGAAGAATTTTAATGCATTTAAAGTGGGGACTTTAAAAGGGAATGTGAAGAGGCATTTTAATGTGGAGGGGTTACCACCACATGAATGGGGGAGGTGAGGGGTCACCCCCCCATGCACCGGCCATGGGGAAGGGGGTACCCCCCTCCTCCTATAAAAGGCCACACTCTCCCTCCTTCTTCCTCACACCTCCTCGTGAAGGATCTCTCTCACCCTCTAGAATTATTCCCCCATGGTCTCGGATTAGCGAGATACATGTTCCCGGTGGCATTTCGTTTGGAAGGAGTTGCTGCTTCCACTGGATCGCTACAGTGAGGAGGTGGAGGTTGTCCGGTGGCTTGAACGTGTGTGCGAGTACGGATGCGCTGCTGAGTTGCGGCGCTCGGACTTCCACTCGATCTTGAGATCGACAAGTGTAAGACTACATCAACCACGAGTTCCTACTCGCTAACAAAACTCATTGTCTTCGAGGGTAAGTTCTCATTGGATGTATGCCCACCCGTTGCTCTGTACCTAGTAGATAGATCTTGGCGTGTAGTTCTCATCATAAGAATTTTTTTGTTTTCTATGTTGCGTACCCAACACTACGGAACTTACATGTTAGGTGTGTTGTAATGGTATCTATCATACATATACTTACAACATTACCATATCATGACACTAGCCCAGCAATAACCTAAACTAGACGCCTCTAATTTATCCACTGCAAGTTTTACGTGGCTTAGGGCTTTCGAAGATAGAACCGGTCTTACCTACGAACTTGGAACCACAACGAGGATAACCATGTTATTAGCAACTCGTTGTAAATCAGATATTGACTATAGTAGGAGAGACAGACACCCGCCAGCCACTTATGCAAAACTAGTTGCATGTCGGTCGTGGAACCGGTCTCATGTACGATGACATGTAAGGTTGGTCCGGGCCGCTTCATCCCACTATGTCACCAATATCCAAAATACATGAAAGAACCAATAACATGATCATCATCTCCCACATATTAAAATATGTGTACTACCCGTGCAAAGGACCTACGCATAGATCAGGCTCTGATACCACTGTTGGGTTCACAGCATAGAAAACAAAAAAATTCCTACGGTGGGAACTATACGCCAAATCTATCTACTATATACAAGCAACGGGTGGATATACATCCATAAAGAAATTACCCTCGAAGACAACAAAGCTTTGTTAACGAGTTGGAACTCATGGATGATGTAGTCATACACTTGCCGATCTCAAGATTGTAATGAAGTCCAGCAGGTCCGGCTCCAGCACGTCCATCAGATCTAGCTCCAGCAAGTCCAGCACTTAAAAGCAGCGGTGCATCTGTGGTCGCACACACGTCCGGTACCCCGACAACCTCCGTCCCTCGCTCCAGCAAAGCAGCGGAAGCAGCAACTCCTTTCCAGATAAAGCCACCGGGAACATGTATCTCGCTAATCTGGGACCATGGGGAATAACTAGAGGGGGAGAGAGATCCTTCACGAGGAGGTGTGAGTGTGAAGGTGTGAGAGGGGGCCTTTTATAGGAGGAGGGGAGGGTACCCCTCCCCATGGCTGGGGCCCTAAGGGGTGACCCCTCACCTCCTCATTCATGTGGTGGTAACTCCCTCCACATAAATTTAGCCCTTCACATTCTCTTTTAAAGTCTACACTTTAAATGCATTAAATTTCTCCAAATTTAATGCTCTCTCATTTAATAAAACTCTTTTATTATTTTTATTCAGAATTTTGTTAATTACTTTAATTAATAAACATTCACATAAAATCCCCTACAATATTTCAATATTACATGCAGAACCGATTCCAGCAATTTCACCCGAAACAGTTTCGGTGTCTATTGAAATAATTCCAACGCTTTTTTAAATATTTATCTGAAAAATATTTGCTCCAAATGGTGTCGGTATCCCTTAAGTGTGTCACCCTACGGTTCACGAATAATGCAGACATGATCGAGACCCCTATCAGATCAATAATCAGAAGCGGGACCTGGAGATCCATACTGACTCCTACACATTCAACGATGACTTCTGTGATCATGAGAACCTTTAACGCTAGTAACTAAGTCCCTTTGTATCATGAGTTAATACATCTCTGAGATTCGATCATCGGTATCCAAATACCTAGTTTGATCTCATTACCGAGATGCAGTCTTTTCTCGTTCCCGTGATATATCATTCTAGTGATCACATCACTTGCTTGCAAGCTATCTTAATGTGATATCACCGAGAGGGCCCAGAGTATATATATCCGTCATCGGGATTGACAAATTCCACTCTTGATCCATGAGCCTCAACATAACACCTTCGTAGTACTGAACCCACCTTTATAGTCACCCTGTTACGGTGTGGCATTTGGTGTTATCAAGATACTCTTCTGGTGTTAGCAATTAACATGATCTCATGGTATAAGGACTAAGATTACTTCGTATGATGTTATAGCAATATAAACATAGTGACTTTGATCGTAATGCTATACTTCGTATGAATGTTCATCACATCATTCCACCAATGTCGTGACCTCGTTATTAACAATATCCAATGTCCATGATCAGGAAACCTTGATCATCTTGTTAATCAACGAGCTAGTTTATATGAGAGGCATTACTAGGAACTTTGTATTTTGTTTATTAAACACACATGTATTAATGTTTCCAATTAATACAATTATAGCATGCAAAATAAACATTTATCATAAACATGGAATAAGATAATAACCACTTTATTGTTGCCTCTCGGGCATATTCCCTTCTACGGTAGTTGTAAATAACCCTGGAACCCCAAAACTATGGGCAATAGCTCATGAAAACGGCCATAAAGCGCAACAAGGACAAGTTTTTGGTCATATCTCTCAAACATGTATTGGGTTTTACGGTCGTTGTAATTCGCCCTGGAACCCCAAAAGTGTGGGCAATAGCTCATGAAAACGGCCATAAAACACGAAAATGATGAGTTCTTGTTCATAATGCTCAAACATTTATCGGGTCTTACGGATGTTGTAAATCGCCCTAGAGGCCCAAAAGTGTGGGCAATAGCTCATGAAACTGGGCATCAAATGCATAAAACGAAGAGTTTTTGGTCACATCTCTCAAACATTTACTGGGTCTCACTATCGTTGTAAATTGTCCTAAAACCCCAAAACTGAGGGCAATAGCTCACGCAAACGGCCATAAAACTTGAAAACGAAGAGTTTTTGGTGATATCTCTCAAACATTTACCGAGACTTACGGTCGTTGCAAGGCGCCCTGGAGCCCCAATATGTGGGCAATAGTTCATGAAAATGGCCATAAATCACGAAAAGGACAAGATTGTGGTCATACCTCTCAAGCTTGTATCTGGACTTACGGTCGTTGTAAATCATCCTGGAACCCAAAACGTTTGGGCAATAGCTCATGAAAACGTCCATAAACCGCGACAAGGACGAATTTTTGGTCAGACATCTCAAACAAGTATCGGTTCTCACGGTCGTTGTAAATCGCCCCCGAAACCCAAAATTGTGGGTAATATCTCATGAAAACGGCCATAAAACACGAAAACGATGAGTTTTTGTCATAACTCTCAAACATTTATCGGGTCTTCGGTCGTTGTAAATCTCCCTAGAACACAAAAAGTTTGGGCAATAGCTCATGAAAACAGCCATAAAACGCGAAAACGACTAGTTTTTGTTCATATCTTTTAAACATCTATCGGGGCTTATGGTAGTTGTAAATCGCCCTAGAACCCCAAAACTGTCGGCAATAGCTCATAAAAACGGCCATAAAGCATGATAAGGACAAGTTCTTATTCATATTGCTCAAACATGTATCGGGTCTTACGGATGTTGCAAACCGCCCTGGAGGCCCAAAAGTGTGGGCAATAGCTCATGAAAATGGGCATAAAATACATAAACGACGAGTTTTTGGTCATATCTCTCAAACATTTACTAGGTCTCACTATCATTGTAAATTGCCCTAAAACCCCAAAACTGAGGACAGTAGCTCAGGAAAATGGCCACAAAGCGCGACGAAGACGAGTTTTTGGTCATATCTCTCAAACATTTGTCGGGTCTAACGGTCTTTGTAAATCGCCCTAGAACCCCAAAACTGTGGGCAATAGCTCATGAAAATGGCCATTAGATGCAAAAACTACAAGTTTTTGGTCATAACACTCAAACATGTATCGATTCTCATGGTTGTTGTAAATCATCCTGGAACCCCAAAACTAAGGGCGATAGCTCATGAAAATGGCCCTAAAAGCGAAAACGGCGAGTTTTTGGTCTTAACTCCTAAACATGTACTAGGTGCGCCATAAAACCCCAAAAGTGTGGGAAATATCTCATTAAAACGGCCATAACACTTGAAAATGGTGAGTTTTTGGTCATATCTCTCAAACATTTTCCGAGACATACGGTCGTTGCAAACCGCCCTGGAGCCCCAAATATGTGGGCAATATTTCAAGAAAATGGCCATAAATCACGAAAAGGACGAGTTTTTGGTCATACCTCTCAAACTTGTATCTAGACTTACGGTCGTTGTAAATCACCCTGGAACTCAAAAAGTTTGGGCAATAGCTCATGAAAATGGCCATAAAGCGCGACAAGGACGAATTTTTGGTCAGACATGTCAAACAAGTATCGGCTCTTACGGTCGTTGTAAATCGCCCCGAAACCACAGAATTGTGGGCAATAGCTCATGAAAACGGCCGTAAAACACGAAAACGATGAGTTTTTGTCATAACTGTCAAACATTTATCGGGTCTTCGATCGTTGTAAATCGCCCTAGAACAAAAAAAGTTTGGGCAATAGCTCATGAAAACGGCCATAAAACGCGAAAACGACGAGTTTTTGTTCATATCTTTTAAACATGTATCGGGGCTTACGGTAGTTGTAGATCGCCCTGAAACCCCAAAACTGTCGGCAATAGCTCATGAAAACAGCCATAAAGCATGACAAGGGCAACTTTTTGGTCATATCTCTCAAACATGTATTGGGTCTTATGGTCATTGTAATTCATCCTAGAATCCCAAAAGTGTGGATAATAGCTCATGAAAATGGGCATAAAATGCAGCGACGAGTTTTTGGTCATATCTCTCAAATATTTATCTGGTCTAACAGTCTTTGTAAATTGCCCTAAAACCCCAAAATTGTGGGCAATAGCTCATGAAAACAGTCATAAAGCGCGATAAGGACGAGTTTTTGGTCATACAACTCAAACAAGTATCGGTTCTCATGGTAAATCGCCTCGAAACCCCAAAATTTTGGGCAATAGCTCATGAAAACGGCTGTAAAACACGAAATTGATGAGTTTTTGTCATAACTCTCAAACATTTATCGGGTCTTCGATCGTTGTAAATCACCGTAGAACCCAAAATGTTTGGGCAATAGCCCATGAAAACGGCCATAAAACGCGAAAACGACGAGGTTTTCTTTATATCTTTTAAACATGTATCGGGTCTTACGGTAGTTGTAAATCACGCTGGAACCCCAAAATTGTGGGCGCTCATGAAACAACCATAAAGCGCGACAAGGACGAGTTTTTGGTAGTATCTCTCAAACATGTATTAGGTATTATGGTCATTGTAATTCGCCCTGGAACCCAAAAAGTGTGGGCAACAGCTCATTAAAACGGCCATAAAACACGAAAATGACGAGTTCTTGTTCATATTGCTCAAACATGTATCGGATCTTACGGATGTTGTAAACCGCCCTAGAGGCCCAAAAGTGTGGGCAATAGATCATGAAAATGGGCATAAAATGCATAAATGACGAGTTTTTGGTCATATCTCTCAAACATTTACCGGGTCTCACTATCGTTGTAAATTGCCCTAAAACCCCAAAACTGGGGGCAATAGCTCATGAAAATAGCCACAAAGCGCGACAACGACGAGTATTTGGTCATATCTCTCAAACATTTGTCGGGTCTAACGGTCTTTGTAAATCACCCTGGAATCCCAAAACTATGGGCAATAGTTATGGCTAAAATTAAATGGAAAAAGAAATCTGGAGGCCTACGCCGACGGCCTAGCCGTTGACACATACCAACCAATTTCTCCCAAAGAGCTACGTCGATGGCCCGGCCGTCGGTACAGCCTGACTACCTAACAACGTTTTCGTCGTCGTGTCTGAACTGGGGCTACGCCGAGGGTGGGATGTACACCGAGGGCCACTGTCGGCACAACCCTCTCTGCTACGCCGACAGCCGCGCTATGCCGAGGGATACCCTCGGCACCTTAATCTATGCCAGCGATCGTCCCTACGCCGACGCCCGAACGGGGCGGTTGGCCGGGTGAGACCGCTACGCGGATGGCCCCGACATTTGGCCGTCGGCGTAGCCGGCCGGCCGTCGACGTCTCTAGTTTCTCCTGTAGTGATCGCGGAGGAGTATGTGGCCATCGGAAAAGTGCGACGCGAGGATTTTCGGCCATCCTAGCACCACTCCACCCCAGCACGCTTAACTTCTCCGTTCCATCAGGATGTCCTCGCGCGAAGCCTATTTATACCTTGTTGTCAAGATTATCATATCAATCCTATTAGCTCATATCAATATGTCGCACGTCTTTTTTTTCAAAATTACAAACAACTATTTAAGTAAACAACAATAAATAAGTAATAATGATATTTTAATCAAATGAAAGTAAAAAACTTATTCAAATAATATTTTTTTAATTTTTTGCTATTTATTCATTTAATATGGCATAAATAATATCTTTAAATCTTTAAATCGAAATTCGACAAATAATATATCCAAAATTATCAGAAAAATGTGAGGAATCTAAATATGACATAAAAACTTTCCAAAAAAAATAATTTTTTATATAACTTTTTTTCCTTTTCGAATTTTAAATATCTAAAAGAATCCAAAACGACCTAGGGCCTGAGAAATCGGACTCAAATCTTTTTTCGCATATTTTGATAGGTTGTACGTTTTTTCCAACATCATATGCAAAAGTTATAGCCATTTGAAGTTTTCATTACAATTATTGGTAAAATATGTCGAAATTCATGTTTGTTAATTTTCGTAACAACTAAATCACTTAATATAACTACAGTTTGAAGGATTTCATTTTTGGAATTTTTATAATTTTGTGGCATGCTTTTGAAACTAGAAAAGGCGATCTCGGGGGGGGGGGGGGGGGTGGAAAAAATCTCCAGCCGTGGCAGGAATTTTCGCCATTTTCCTGCCGTGGCAGAACCCGCCAAAGTTTTTTTGTCAAATTTTTTTAGTCGCGGTTGATGTCTCAAACCGGGACTAAAGGTCTATCTTTAGTCCTGGAGACACCAACTGGGACTAAAGGGTGTTGCCAATGACTGCACCCGCCTCCACCCCTTTAGTGCCGGTTTGTAAAGGTTGTCGGCGTCCTAGCTGTTGGAACCGGGACTAATGTAAGCATTAGTCCCGGTTCCTAACACATTCGGGACTAGTGCTCTTGATGGCTCTGGACGAAAGCCCTATTTTCTAGTAGTATGTTTACAGCTTCTTCAGCAAAGAGAGAAAAGATCGAAATAAAAATTGTAAAAATTGTATGGTAGAAAAAGAAGTCTAGAAAGATCCATCTCAAGAGTATATAATAGGTATACAAGTTATTGATGTATTCTTTACTAGTTAAACAATGTAATTCTTGGTATTGGATACTAGATTGGTTGGTATATAAAATTTCATACATAACAATGCAATGCAAGAAGTACAATGACCTAAGTAACTAGTAAAATGTTGTGGTGATGATGCATATCCCGGGTACAAAATAAAGTATTATTATATTCGCCGTCGGCATCTTACCTAGCGTTTAAGGTTTATTATAAGAACTTAGTAATTGTTACATAGTACTGGTTTTATAAAGAACAATGGTTGTTCAACTTAAAATGGTGCTCCATAGTAGATGGATTATTTATTATAAACCTTGATGGTGATACGCACATCAAAACACTGAAGCTAAACGCCACAAGGCTAATGGTATGAATATCACTTAATTATGACATCACCATTTAGGTCATATTAGAAAGAATGGCATGACAAAAATCCATGTTAATGAACATTTGAAGTCATTTGATTTTTAATCGTTTGACGCTTGTGATACTTTTCTAAAGATAACTAAAACTCCGTTCGTAGACCAATATTGAATAGACGACTAACTTATTGGAGATCATACATGTTGACTGGGGTCCTCCTCTATATATCGCTTGGCAATGTTGATGAGATCGGAGATTGTCTCGAGCAACCTGGGACGAGGGGCTCGTAGCCGTTTATAGACCAATTGAATGGACGGCTAACTGAATGGAGATCATACGTATTGATGCGTGTAGTCCATTATGTGTAGCTGCATGTGGTGGATTCTTCTACTTCATATACTTTGATCAATGATTCTGCTTTTATCCAATTTGTTGGACGTGTATCGTGACAAAACATGTGTTATTTTCCAAGTCAGGGAACCAAGAGCACAGCAGAAAAACAAGCATTTGCTCACAAAGTATCACCTCATTCGGTAGTTTGTAAGGATCAAGTCGCCATGTGCTCACCAAAACTGTACTATTCAAGAATTTTTGTGAATTCAAATGTAATCTAAACTTTTCCAAAGTTTTCAATTTATAGAATGGATATGGAAGATATATTAATGATAGCTTATGAGTTAGGAGGTGTATTGAATATGGCGTAGTACACCAATCCGAATCCCTCTTGGCCTATATTTTCCTTGCCGCTGTATTAAGACTAGTCATAGTAGGATGTGTCATATACTAGTAGCATTCATATTGTATGTTACTACCCTGTAGCGCATGGCATTATATAGTAATATCATAATTCTATCTTATTCATTGGATTTATAGAATCCCAACACAAATATGTGTACAAGATCTAATTGCCATTAATTTTCTTAGTTTTAGGAGCTACGATGCTGTATCGTAGCATCATATATACCACTATCATCTCTCATAATTAATTAATTAATTAATTAATTAGTCTGCCGCGTCAATTTTTGCATGCATAAACTGCATAGTTAGAATACTTTATTTCACTGTGAGCAGGCTAACAGGGGTATGTGCCTCCTAATGGAGGTACTGCTTCTACTTAAAGTCTTGATAATAATCATGAAGAAAATCAGGCACATACATAGTTCCTGAATTTAATGGTCTCGTGGTGCTGTTACAACATTGCATTGGGTGTATGAATGCAAATAACTGGATGTCCATATACTAAATAGTAGTACTAGTAGTACTAGTTAGAATTTGGTAAGGCATTGAGATTTGATCACGCAACCGGCGGCGGGCTTCCGGCCGCCTTGGCAGCTTGCTGGATGTCTTTGCTGATAGCCTCCTTGTCGGCGGGCGTGGCCAAGGCGACGACTACGGCCACCGCTCTGGCGCGACAACCATTGTCACAGATGGTGAGACAGTCAGGGTCTTTGTCGCATACCTTGCTGCAGCCGCCCATACAGGTGGCAGCAAACGCCTCGACGTTGTGGTCGGGCCTAGTAGCAGCTCGGTTGTCGATGGCTTGGATAGTGGCCTTCCTCTCCGCGTCCGGGGTGTTGGCGTATGCTTCGGCGGCAAAGGTGAGACCCTCCGCCACGGCACGGCAGGAGGTGTCGCACCACTCGGTGCAGTCTTCGTCCTTCCCCACCTCCGCTTCACTGCCTTTGGCCCTACACACGGCGTCGTCCTTGTTGTTGTTGTGGCACTCACGGACGCAGCCGGACTTGAGCTTGGCGAACCCGGGCGTGGACGCGGCGGCGGCGGAACCAGCAGCCAGGGCCTGCTTGTCCAGGTCCTCCATCACGGCGTCCTTCTCAGCGGCTGTCGTGGCGGCAGCGTAGTCCCGGGTTGCGGCTTTGAGGCGGCATATCCCGTCACAGGTGTCGGTGCAGGAAGGAGGGACGTCATCCTTCTTCTTGCCCTGCTTGTCACATTCTTTGTAGCACTCCTCGGTACAAGCGTCAGCGGTCGCCTCCGGAACTAATGCGCCAACCACCACCAGGAGGAGGAACAACCCGCCGGCGGCAATCTTCCCATTGGCCATTGCTTCTTGAGTTTTTTTTTTCTTTTTTGGCGAAGGTTGCTGATGATATGCTGAGACCACTAGCTTTTATAATAGAGCCAAGAATAGATACAAGACAATGGTGCGAAAGAAACGTAAGATGGGTGGTGGATGCTCATTTGGCATTTGCTAGGGCCACACTGCTAGTTACTGAAAACAAAACATTTATTTACACAAAGTTAAGTTTGTACGTACCCTATTTAGTAAGGCCAAGTCATGCATGATGCTAGAAAAAGAAGAAAAGTTTGCATGCTAGCTGCCTATAAAAAGGAAGGCATTTCCGCGTGCGTCGCCCGTCCACCCACCGCCTGCTAGCTCATCGTATATATACATAATAATACTATAGAATCCGAGTCGATCGGCCCATGAGCACCAGCCAGCTCGAGATTGATGAATAATGGCACCTGCAAGCGGATCAACGATCGCCGTCGTCGTCCTCCTCCTCCTCGCATCTCCGGGCGCGCATGGCTTGGACTGGGGCTGGGGCACGTCGTGCATGGAGATGTGCCTCCCGAAGTGCGCCAAGTCGTCCGAGGAAGTGGAGGAGAGCAAGAAGCTAAACGCGACGCAGTGCCTGTTTGCGTGCAACTACGTCTGCCCAATTACCTACCTCGCGAGCATAGGCGTGAATCCCAAGGACATGATGCCCCCGCCAGCTGATGAGGCGGTCGCCGCTGCAGCTACCGCCGGCGGCGGCAGCAATGTTTATGTCCACGTCGCCTGCTTTGCGATGCTCTATATGGTGCTAGCTAGATAGTTAGCTACTAACACACGCACACACACGGAAATTCCTTTCAGCTCTCGGGATCAAATGCTCCTGATCTATGAGCCATTTACATTTCACCCCTTACAACATTTGTCTGGGTACTCTGCTATGTATTTTCTTTGTATCCCTATTTTTCAACAGTGATTAGGCTCATTTGGACCCAATATATATAATTAAAGATGCAAATGGGTAACATTTAAGGTACCCTATTGATGATAGAATACTCGTGTTGTACACGTGTGTTAGAGTCCTACTTGTATTTACCTAACACATGTATTTTGTAACATTGATCTGACTATATATAATGAGAAGAGATACGCAGGAAGAGTCAGCATTAGCGATGGCGTTGAAGATCGCGAGTGACGGCGACGGTGCCATGGTCGACATGCCTGGCAGCATCCACTACAGGAAACAATCGAGGCGCCGATGGCCGGCTGTCTTCGGCACAGCGCCATTTTGCCGTCGGCACAGTCTATGTTGACGATGGCTGTCGGCGTAGTCCCCTCGGCGTAGCTAGCGGTCGGCACAGCCCCGCAGTCGTCGTCGTAGAGGATCCCCCTCGGCATAGCATTTGCAGTGGGCCCCACGATGTCAGGCGACGGCCGTCTGATAACATCCCAGCCCAGGAGCTACGCCGACGGACTAATTTTTTTTAAATCAATTTTTTAATCTTTGAATTGTTTGACTAGTTAATCTTTCGCTTTAAATATTTTTAACATTAATTATACTGAATTATTGATTAAATTACAGTCTTAGTCAAACTTCCTGGTTGGTCACCCATCCTCACTACTCCACTCCCAGCACGCTTAACATCCTCATTCCTTCAGAATCTGTTTCCCCAAAGCAATTTATATATTGTTGTCAATACTATGATATCAATCCTATTAACTCTTATATCATCATGTCAAATGTTTGTATATTTTGAAATTACAAACAATTATTTAAATAAACAACAATGAATAAGTTAAAATATTATTGAATTCAAATAAAAATATAATAATTTTTTTTGTATTTTTCTATTTAATATGAAATAATTAATATCTTTAAATCTATAAATCGGAATTCGACAAATAATATGTCTAAATTGATCAGAAAAATGAGAGGAATCCAAATATGATATCAATATCAACTTATCAAAAACTATGCTGTGATTCTTACCATAATTTGATTTTCTTGTTTAAAACGGCACGCATAAAGATTCTTAGCTTGGGGCTGAGACTCGCTAAACTTGAAGTGGATCTCTGATGAAATAACTTACTGTGAAGGTAAAAACGATTTTTGTAAAAAATCATTTGCATCAGATCATGTACCTGTACCCCATGTTAAAACGGTCATACCATTTGCATACGATGTCGGAAAAAAATCTTTAACCTATCAAAATGATCGTCTCGAAATTCCCTACTCGAATTCAATCACCTGCGGTCATTCTAGATTTTACAGAATCCCCAAATTCGAAAAGATTAAGAAGTTATGGCAGAAAGAAGGTTTTTTACTCAAAAAGTAAAAAAGGGGGAGATACTTCTGTGGCGCATTTCTCCCATATGCGCCACAAAAGTCTTGGGCGGGATTCGAAATTTGAATCTCGCCGACGCCCTTCTCCCTTCCTTTTTCCTTTTTCTCCCCCTCCCCACTTCTTCTCCCCTCCTCACTTCTCCTCCCCTCCACACTTCTCCCCTTCTCCTCCCTCCTCCTTCTCCACTCTCCGGCGACCTTCTCCTCCTCCTCCTCCACCACCACCAACTCCAGCGACCTCCTCCTCCACCACCAACTCTGGCGACCTTCGGTGACCTCCTCCTCCTCCACCACCAACACCGGCGACCTTCGGTGACCTCCTCCTCCTCCACCACCAACACCGGCGACCTCCTCCTCCTCGTCCATCAGCAACACCGGCGTCCTCCTCCTCCACCACCAACTCTGGCGACCTCCTCCACCACCAACTTCGTTGACCTCCTCCTCCTCCACCACCAACTCTGGCGACCTCCTCCACCACCAACTTCGTTGACCTCCTCCTCCTCCACCACCAACTCTGGCGACCTCCTCCTCCTCCTCCACCACCACCAACTCTGACGACCTCCTCCTAGCCCTCCTCCAGCCACCAGCCACCACCACCACAACCACCACCTCTGGCCAGATCTAGATCCGGCCCGATTTTTTTTTGAAATTTGAAAAAAACTTTTGTGCCGCATATTGGCCATATGCACCACAGAAGTTTGAGATCTGGCCCGCCTTTTATTGAAATTTGGAATAACACTTCTGTGGCGCATATTGGCCATATGCGCTATAGAAGTTTGAGATTTCTATGGAGCATTTCAATATACGCCATAGAAGATAGTTACCAGTGTAAACGTATCAGTAGCGCATCAGATATGCGCCACGGATAGTGAAAAAAGGTGCGCCACTGATAAGCTGTTTCCTAGTAGCGATGTCTTCATTATATCCGGTCTTATGGTTGTTGTAAATCGCCCTGTAACCCCAAAACTATGTGGGCAATAGCACATAAAAACATCCATAAAGCGCAAAAACAACAAGTTTTGGTCATAACTCTCAAACATCTATCGGGTCTTAGGGTTGCCGTAAATCACCCTGAAACCCCAAAACTTTGGGCAATAGCTCATGTAAATGACCATGAAGCACGAAAAGGACTTGTTTTCGGTCATAAATCTCAAACATGTACTAGGTCTTACGGACGTTGTTTATCACCCTGGAACCCCAAAACTATGGGCAATAGTTCATGAAAACAACCAAAATGCGCGAAAACGACAAGTTTTTGGTCATAACTCCCAAACATGTATCTGGTCTTACGACTATCGTAAATCGCCCTAGAACCCCAAAACAGTGGGCAATACCTCATGAAAAGGGCAATAAAGCGCGAATACAATGAATTTTTTGTCATATCTCTAAAACATGTATTGGGTCTTACGGTCATTGAAAAATTGGCATGAAACCCCAAAACTATGGGCAATAGCTCATGAAAACAGCCATAAAGCGCAAAAACAACTAGTTTTTGGTCATATTTCTCAGACATGTATCGGGTCTGCGTCATTGTAAATCTCCCTGGAACCCCAAAACTATGGGCAATAGCTCATGAAAACGTCAATGAAGCGCGAAAATGACTTATTTCTTGTCATAACTATCAAACCTATATCCATTCTTATGGTCATTGTAAATCGCCCTGTAACCCCAAAACTATGGGCAATAGCTAATGAAAATATCCATAAAGCGCAAAAACGACAAGTTCTGGTCATAACTCTCAAACATCTATCGTGTCTTAGGGTCGTCGTAAATCAGCCTGAAACCCCAAAACTTTGGGAATAGCTCATGTAAACGGCCATGAAGCGTCAAAAAACGACATGTTTTTGATCATAACTCTCAAACCTGTATTGGGTTTTATGGTCATTGTAAACTATCCTTGAACCCCAAAACTGTGGGCAATAGCTCATGAAAACAACCATAAAGCGCGAAAACGACGAGTTTTTGGTCATGACTCTCAAACATGTATCGGGTCTTACGACCATTGTAAATCTCCTAGAACCCCAAAACTATGGGCAATAGCTCATGAAAATGGCAGTAAAGCGCGAAAACAACGAAGTTTTGGTCATATCTCTAAAACATGTATTGTGTCTTACGGTCATTGTAAAATTGGTATGAAACCCCAAAACTGTAGGCAATAGCTCATGAAAACAGCCATAAAGCGCAAAAATGACTAGTTTTTGGTCATAACACTCAGACATGTATCGGGTCTTATGGTCGTTGTAAATCGCCCTAGAACCCCAAAATTATGGGCAATAGCTCATGAAAACATCAATGAAACGGGAAAATGACTTATTTTTTGTCATAACTATCAAACCTATATCCGGTCTTATGGTCGTTGTAAATCGCCCTGTAACCCCAAAACTATGTGGGCAATAGCACATAAAAACATCCATAAAGCGCAAAAACAACAAGTTTTGGTCATAACTCTCAAACATCTATCGGGTCTTAGGGTCGCCGTAAATCACCCTGAAACCCCAAAACTTTGGGCAATAGCTCATGTAAATGACCATGAAGCGCGAAAAGGACTTGTTTTCGGTCATAAATCTCAAACATGTACTAGGTCTTACGGACGTTGTATATCACCCTGGAACCCCAAAACTATGGGCAATAGCTCATGAAAACAACCAAAATGCGCAAAAACGACAAGTTTTTGGTCATAACTCCCAAACATGTATCTGGTCTTACGACTATTGTAAATCGCCCTAGAACCCCAAAACAGTGGGCAATACCTCATGAAAATGGCAATAAAGCGCGAATACAATGAATTTTTTGTCATATCTCTAAAACATGTATTGGGTCTTACGGTCATTGAAAAATTGGCATGAAACCCCAAAACTATGGGCAATAGCTCATGAAAACAGCCATAAAGCGCAAAAACAACTAGTTTTTGGTCATATTGCTCAGACATGTATCGAGTCTGCGTCATTGTAAATCTCCCTGGAACCCCAAAACTATGGGCAATAGCTCATGAAAACGTCAATGAAGCGCGAAAATGACTTATTTCTTGTCATAACTATCAAACCTATATCCATTCTTATGGTCATTGTAAATCGCCCTGTAACCCCAAAACTATGGGCAATAGCTAATGAAAATATCCATAAAGCGCAAAAACGACAAGTTCTGGTCATAACTCTCAAACATCTATCGTGTCTTAGGGTCGTCGTAAATCAGCCTAAAACCCCAAAACTTTGGGCAATAGCTCATGTAGACGGCCAAGAAGCGTCAAAAAACGACCTATTTTTGATCATAACTCTCAAATTTGTATTGGGTTTTATGGTCATTGTAAATTATCCTTGAACCCCAAAACTGTGGGCAATAGCTCATGAAAACAACCATAAAGCGCGAAAACGACGAGTTTTTGGTCATAACTCTCAAACATGTATCGGGTCTTACGACCATTGTAAATCTCCTAGAACCCCAAAACTATGGGCAATAGCTCATGAAAATGGCAGTAAAGCGCAAAAACAACGAATTTTTGGTCATATCTCTAAAACATGTATTGTGTCTTACGGTCATTTTAAAATTGGTATGAAACCCCAAAACTGTAGGCTATAGCTCATGAAAACAGCCATAAAGCGCAGAAATGACTAGTTTTTGGTCATAACGCTCAGACATGTATCGGGTCTTACGGTCATTGTAAATCGCCCTAGAACTCCAAAATTATGGGCAATAGCTCATGAAAACATCAATGAAACGGGAAAATGACTTATTTTTTGTCATAACTATCAAACCTATATCCGGTCTTATGGTCGTTGTAAATTGCCCTGTAACCCCAAAACTATGTGGGCAATAGCACATGAATACATCCATAAAGCGCAAAAACGACAAGTTTTGGTCATAACTCTCAAACATCTATCGGGTCTTAGGGTCGTTGTAAATCACCCTGAAACCCCAAAACTTTGGGCAATAGCTCATGTAAATGACCATGAAGCGCGAAAAGGACTTGTTTTCGGTCATAAATCTCAAACATGTACTAGGTCTTACGGACGTTGTATATCACCCTGGAACCCCAAAACTATGGGCAATAGCTCATGAAAACAACCAAAATGCGCAAAAACGACAAGTTTTTGGTCATAACTCCCAAACATGTATCTGGTCTTACGACTATTGTAAATCGCCCTAGAACCCCAAAACAGTGGGCAATACCTCATGAAAAGGGCAATAAAGCGCGAATACAATGAATTTTTTGTCATATCTCTAAAACATGTATTGGGTCTTACGGTCATTGAAAAATTGGCATGAAACCCCAAAACTATGGGCAATAGCTCATGAAAACAGCCATAAAGCGCAAAAACAACTAGTTTTTGGTCATATTGCTCAGACATGTATCGGGTCTGCGTCATTTTAAATCTCCCTGGAACCCCAAAACTATGGGCAATAGCTCATGAAAACGTCAATGAAGCGCGAAAATGACTTATTTCTTGTCATAACTATCAAACCTATATCCATTCTTATGGTCATTGTAAATCGCCCTGTAACCCCAAAACTATGGGCAATAGCTAATGAAAATAGCCATAAAGCGCAAAAACGAAAAGTTCTGGTCATAACTCTCAAACATCTATCGTGTCTTAGGGTCGTCGTAAATCAGCCTGAAACCCCAAAACTTTGGGCAATAGCTCATGTAAACGGCCATGAAGCGTCAAAAAACGACCTGTTTTTGATCATAACTCTCAAACCTGTATTGGGTTTTATGGTCATTGTAAATTATCCTTGAACCCCCAAACTGTGGGCAATAGCTCATGAAAACAACCATAAAGCGCGAAAACGACGAGTTTTTGGTCATAACTCTCAAACATGTATCGGGTCTTACGACCATTGTAAATCTCCTAGAACCCCAAAACTATGGGCAATAGCTCATGAAAATGGCAGTAAAGCGCGAAAACAACGAATTTTTGGTCATATCTCTAAAACATGTATTGTGTCTTACGGTCATTTTAAAATTGGTATGAAACCCCAAAACTGTAGGCTATAGCTCATGAAAACAGCCATAAAGCGCAGAAATGACTAGTTTTTGGTCATAACGCTTAGACATGTATCGAGTCTTATGGCCATTGTAAATCGCCCTAGAACTCCAAAATTATGGGCAATAGCTCATGAAAACATCAATGAAACGGGAAAATGACTTATTTTTTGTCATAACTATCAAACCTATATCCGGTCTTATGGTCGTTGTAAATTGCCCTGTAACCCCAAAACTATGTGGGCAATAGCACATGAATACATCCATAAAGCGCAAAAACGACAAGTTTTGGTCATAACTCTCAAACATCTATCGGGTCTTAGGGTCGTTGTAAATCACCCTGAAACCCCAAAACTTTGGGCAATAGCTCATGTAAACGACCATGAAGCGCGAAAATGACTTGTTTTCGGTCATAACTCTCAAACCTGTACTAGGTCTTACGGACGTTGTAAATCACCCTGGAACCCCGAAACTATGGGCAATAGCTCATGAAAACAACCATAATGCGCGAAAACGACAAGTTTTTGGTCATAACTCCCAAACATGTATCGCGTCTTACGACTATTCTAAATCACCCTAGAACCCCAAAACAGTGGGCAATACCTCATGAAAACGGCAATAAAGCGCGAATACAACGAATTTTTTGTCATATCTCTAAAACATGTATCGGGTCTTACGGTCATTGTAAAATCGGCATGAAACACCAAAACTTTGGGCAATAGCTCATGAAAATAGCCATAAAGCGCAAAAACAACTAGTTTTTGGTCATATTGCTCAGACATATATTGGGTCTTGCGGTCGTTGTAAATCTCCCTAGAACCCCAAAACTATGTGCAATAGCTCATGAAAACGTCAATGAAGCGTGAAAATGACTTATTTCTTGTCATAACTATCAAATCTATATCCATTCTATGTGCGCAATAGCACATGAAAATTGGTATGAAACCCCAAAACTGTAGGCTATAGCTCATGAAAACAGCCATAAAGCGCAGAAATGACTAGTTTTTGGTCATAACGCTCAGACATGTATCGGGTCTTACGATCACTGTAAATCGCCCTAGAACTCCAAAATTATGGGCAATAGCTCATGAAAACATCAATGAAACGGGAAAACGACTTATTTTTTTTCATAACTATCAAACCTATATCCGGTCTTATGGTCGTTGTAAATTGTCGTGTAACCCCAAAACTATGTGGGCAATAGCACATGAAAACATCCATAAAGCGCAAAAACGACAAGTTTTGGTCATAACTCTCAAACATCTATCGGGTCTTAGGGTCGTCGTAAATCACCCTGAAACCCCAAAACATTGGGCAATAGCTCATGTAAACGGCGATGAAGCGTGAACACGACGTGTTTTTGGTCATAACTCTCAAACCTGTATTGGGTCTTACGGTCATTGTAAATTATCCTTGAACTCCAAAACTGTGGGCAATAGCTCATGAAAACAACCATAAAGCACGAAAATGACGAGTTTTTGGTCATAACTCTCAAACATGTATCGGGTCTTACGACCGTTGTAAATCTCCTAGAACCGCAAAACTATGGGCAATAGCTCATGAAAATGGCAATAAAGCGCGAAAACGACGAATTTTTGGTCATATCTCTAAAACATGTATTGTGTCTTACGGTCATTGTAAAATTGGTATTAAACCCCAAAACTGTAGGCAATAGCTCATGAAAACAGCCATAAAGTGCAAAAATGACTAGTTTTTGGCCATAACGCTCAGACATGTTTCGGGTCTTACGGTCGTTGTAAATCGCCCTGGAACCCCAAAATTATGGGCAATAGCTCATGAAAACATCAATGAAACGGGAAAATGACTTATTTTTTGTCGTAACTATCAAACCTATATCCGGTCTTATGGTTGTTGTAAATCACCCTGTAACCCCAAAACTATGTGGCCACTAGCACATGAAAACATCCATAAAGCGCAAAAACGACAAGTTTTGGTCATAACTCTCAAACATCTATCGGGTCTTAGGGTCGCCGTAAATCACCCTGAAACCCCAAAACTTTGGGCAATAGCTCATGTAAATGACCATGAAGCGCGAAAAGGACTTGTTTTCGGTCATAACTCTCAAACATGTACTAGGTCTAACGGACGTTGTATATCACCCTGGAACCCCAAAACTATGGGCAATAGCTCATGAAAACAACCAAAATGCGCAAAAACGACAAGTTTTTGGTCATAACTCCCAAACATGTATCTGGTCTTACGACTATTGTAAATCGCCCTAGAACCCCAAAACAGTGGGCAATACCTCATGAAAAGGGCAATAAAGCGCGAATACAACGAATTTTTTGTCATATCTCTAAAACATGTATTGGGTCTTACGGTCATTGTAAAATTGGCATGAAACCCTAAAACTGTGGGTAATAGCTCATGAAAACAGCATAAAGCGCAAAAACAACTAGTTTTTGGTCATATTGCTCAGACATGTATCGGGTCTTGCGGTCATTGTAAATCTCCCCGGAACACCCAAACTATGGGCAATAGCTCATGAAAACGTCAATGAAGCGCGAAAATGACTTATTTCTTGTCATAACTATCAAACCTATATCCATTCTTATGGTCATTGTAAATCGCCCTGTAACCCCAAAACTATGGGCAATAGCTAATGAAAACATCCATAAAGCGCAAAAACGACAAGTTCTGGTCATAACTCTCAAACATCTATCGTGTCTTAGGGTCGTCGTAAATCAGCCTAAAACCCCAAAACTTTGGGCAATAGCTCATGTAGACGGCCAAGAAGCGTCAAAAAACGACCTATTTTTGATCATAACTCTCAAATTTGTATTGGGTTTTATGGTCATTGTAAATTATCCTTGAACCCCAAAACTGTGGGCAATAGCTCATGAAAACAACCATAAAGCGCGAAAACGACGAGTTTTTGGTCATAACTCTCAAACATGTATTGGATCTTACGACCATTGTAAATCTCCTAGAATCCGAAAACTATGGGCTATAGCTCATGAAAATGGCAATAAAGCGCGAAAACGACGAATTTTTGGTCATATCTCTAAAACATGTATTGTGTCTTACGGTCATTGTAAAATTGGTATGAAACCCCAAAACTGTAGGCTATAGCTCATGAAAACAGCCATAAAGCGCAGAAATGACTAGTTATTGGTCATAACGCTCAGACATGTATCGGGTCTTACGGTCATTGTAAATCGCCCTAGAACTCCAAAATTATGGGCAATAACTCATGAAAACATCAATGAAACGGGAAAATGACTTATTTTTTGTCATAACTATCAAACCTATATCCGGTCTTATGGTCGTTGTAAATTGCCCTGTAACCCCAAAACTATGTGGGCAATAGCACATGAATACATCCATAAAGCGCAAAAACGACAAGTTTTGGTCATAACTCTCAAACATCTATCGGGTCTTAGGGTCGTTGTAAATCACCCTGAAACCCCAAAACTTTGGGCAATAGCTCATGTAAATGACCATGAAGCGCGAAAAGGACTTATTTTCGGTCATAAATCTCAAACATGTACTAGGTCTTACGGACGTTGTATATCACCCTGGAACCCCAAAACTATGGGCAATAGCTCATGAAAACAACCAAAATGCGCAAAAACGACAAGTTTTTGGTCATAACTCCCAAACATGTATCTGGTCTTACGACTATTGTAAATCGCCCTAGAACCCCAAAACAGTGGGCAATACCTCATGAAAAGGGCAATAAAGCGCGAATACAATGAATTTTTGGTCATATCTCTAAAACATGTATTGGGTCTTACGGTCATTGAAAAATTGGCATGAAACCCCAAAACTATGGGCAATAGCTCATGAAAACAGCCATAAAGCGCAAAAACAACTAGTTTTTGGTCATATTGCTCAGACATGTATCGGGTCTGCGTCATTTTAAATCTCCCTGGAACCCCAAAACTATGGGCAATAACTCATGAAAACGTCAATGAAGCGCGAAAATGACTTATTTCTTGTCATAACTATCAAACCTATATCCATTCTTATGGTCATTGTAAATCGCCCTGTAACCCCAAAACTATGGGCAATAGCTAATGAAAATAGCCATAAAGCGCAAAAACGAAAAGTTCTGGTCATAACTCTCAAACATCTATCGTGTCTTAGGGTCGTCGTAAATCAGCCTGAAACCCCAAAACTTTGGGCAATAGCTCATGTAAACGGCCATGAAGCGTCAAAAAACGACCTGTTTTTGATCATAACTCTCAAACCTGTATTGGGTTTTATGGTCATTGTAAATTATCCTTGAACCCCCAAACTGTGGGCAATATCTCATGAAAACAACCATAAAGCGCGAAAACGACGAGTTTTTGGTCATAACTCTCAAACATGTATCGGGTCTTACGACCATTGTAAATCTCCTAGAACCCCAAAACTATGGGCAATAGCTCATGAAAATGGCAGTAAAGCGCGAAAACAACGAATTTTTGGTCATATCTCTAAACATGTATTGTGTCTTACGGTCATTTTAAAATTGGTATGAAACCCCAAAACTGTAGGCTATAGCTCATGAAAACAGCCATAAAGCGCAGAAATGACTAGTTTTTGGTCATAACGCTCAGACATGTATCAGGTCTTACGGCCATTGTAAATCGCCCTAGAACTCCAAAATTATGGGCAATAGCTCATGAAAACATCAATGAAACGGGAAAATGACTTATTTTTTGTCA